>JARFIW010000254.1:1269166-2538333 GCA_036346225.1 Platerodrilus igneus | reverse complement strand
ACATATGTAGCAGCCAATTTTCAACAGCTATTTTTTCAGTAGGTCTTTTGGAAGAAACTGCTAATTGCATAAAGGTAACTTTTAGAAAACTAAAATAGTTCGTTTATAAACTGTCTGCTATATTTACAAAAAAATCTATGAAGAATAACTAAAAAACAACATTATTATAAATTTCTTAAAAACCTCGCTTCGAAATCTTGTATAAAAAAGATCAATTAATAAAAACGCGCGTGCGATTTGAATAAAACTAGGGTTAAGCCACGTGTATGAAGACAGCAACGAATCATTCACTCAGAGTCTAATAGCAACCTTATTTATAAATGTTCATCAACCTTTTGCACAAATTGATGTAGTTCAATCCTTAGAGTATCAAATATTCGACGGATTTTAAAACTTCCCCGTATTAAGGGTGGCAACTGCCCCTAAAGTTGCAAATTTGCTACCACATTACTCGAAGGATAAAAGTGAAATCTTTTTATACAAGTTGCTGTAGTTCTACTCCAACAGCACCAAAAATGCACCGAATTATGAACAGAAATTTTTCACGTCTGGGGTAGTTACCAAATATCAAGTTTGTAAGGTATATATTTACTAAGATTTCGTGACTAGCCAATGAGTGCTATTTCGCTTTTATATATATATATATATTGCTGTGATATGCTCCTGTGAATGCGGGAACTGGGTCCTTTCAACAAAAAAATTCTAGTCCCACCAATTGGGCGTCATGAACTGCTGTGATCCTGTTTTCGCCTCGGCTGCTCACCTAATTTTATAAACCTCCTCATTCATAAAATTAAACAAACACATTCCTACCACAAACATCAACGTTAACTCTATTTACATCAATATTCACAATACATTAACATTTCAAGATTAAAATTCAGCATAAATTTCAGTTTTAAAAAGAATTTCAAGATTAATTTTATTATCATTTTAACGTGCGTCCAGAATTAAAGTCCTTGTAGGATGCCTACTAATTAATATAACAATATATGCAGAGTAAAAAGGGAGCATCTACCACCCCTTTACGTTAATTAACCAGGTTCGTCTAATTGAGCTCAAAGACATACCTAAAATTTCATCATAATCCAGAACATCAATACTAAATACCCCTTTCTACTTAAACAAGCAAATTTCATCTTAACATTAAAATTTTATGGTTAGTACAATTTCACTAATGTCCATTTAAAGTAAATCAATTATCAAGTAATTCAACACACACAAAAATGTCAAACAAAATAGTATAATAAAGTTATTCAACACACACCAAAATGTCAAACAAAATAGTATAGTTTACCTGAAGGTTACTGTCCTCGAAGCTTTAATGTACATCGTCCCTTTAGTTAATCACACCATTCCAACAGGATTATATTTACGGCTTCTAATTCTCAACGCTCTTAAAATTTTCTCCATCACCATTTATTTAAAGTTGTTTCTGGGCTTTTCCGGAACTCATCTGTGTATATCTGACCCTTGTTTCGTGGATCCAGACACGTATTTGAACCATTTAATTATTAACACCCCCGAAAAATAGCAAAGAAATTCATGCTTCGTTCACCAAGATACGCCAAAACTGCCTACTTTTGTGTATACATTTGTCGTTGTAAATTTTGCTAATTGGTACCGTGATACTAAATTTTATTACCTTTTATCTAAGTGCACTAAAGTACATTCATGTTAGCACGTAAATAACAACTATTTTGAATCACTAAAATATACGAGCAAACTTTAAATTATTTTATCAAACTAAAATGCACTGTTTAACATCTTCAATCAAGTCGCGGATGTAAGAGCTTTTAACGCATCGAATAGTCAAAAGTCTAAGAGACCTTGTTTATATTCACCTCGGTATATATAGCAAAAAGCCTGTCTGTCGGTCTGTTCCCCAAAACGGGTAATTTCTAGAATTTCGCATGCTCTGTTCCCAGTCCGTAGCTCGCGCGTCGGTTTTTACGAATTTTGCTCTCGCCCCAGTTAAAGATCTCAGAAATTTCAACACGGCACGCAAAGTCTGGAAATAACTAATTGACTTCTATACCGAACTGTTATTTTTACCTCTCATATTTGCATCCTATTTTCAACCAATTGTGACCCTCGTGACGTTGCTTAAATCACGCCTTTTACTATATGTGTCTTTGCTTGACGCATTTTCTCTTTCCTTTTCTAACCTGTTCGTATTGGTGCAAATTGATATTCTTTATTATCGATTATATTTTAGTCCATGTGGAGTGTGAAATAACCCACCTTTAGCATTTCTCGTAACTATTATGCGACGATTTCTACAAGATTCTCTGAAACCATTTGTTATCTACACAATTTTCGCCGTACGTGATATTTAAACTACGCAGGTGTTCAAAATAATATTAATTCTCAGAGCTTTTTAAATAAACCCTGTTCTGTATTTCGTGCTAAAGCATCTGACCGTTTCCAATATCCTTAGAATCGACATGTTTATCTAACAAATTAAACTGAAATTGCCTTTTAAAAATACGCAGGTGTTTTCAAACGTAACATTTTAAATACCCTTCTACGATTTGCTTTTTATTGGGTTTTTACAAGTTTCTATAGATATTATCTGTTACTAACGATTCAATTAACTTCAATTAAAATTGACTTCTATCCTTTCATTTTTAGCGAGTACAAGTTAAATATTAATTATTATGTGTACACTTTGTTTTACTACCGGTTACTTAAAATAGGGTTAATTAATATAAATTTTGCACGTAATTTCCATTTGTTTAGGAATAATTACATTACACGCAGAGCTTTTTTTTAATACTGCTTCTTTTGATATAAAGCGTCTTGTACATGATTTAAATCTCTTATGTTTAATGAAACTAATAAATTTTTATGCTTCACGGTTTTAATAACGCGTATTATCTAATAAAATTCCTTATACACGGTGATTAAAATTATTTGATGTGATTATTTAATTTTCTACCCTGGTCTAAATATGAGTAATATATATATATATATTATGTTGTGATAAGGGGTTGTTTAAGGGTGCACTTTATAGTAAAGGTCATTTGGAAAAGAGTAATTAGCATAGGCAGCAGAAAACGTCATTTATCTAGTGAAAAATTAAGAAATAGAGATAGTTGTAGATAGTAAGTAGTCAGCACCCTGTATATAAAGTAGAAATAGTTTTAAGCGACGCAGATACACATAGGAAGACGCATAGTTGGCGTAGGAATGAGAAATACATGCATTGAGTAGATAGTAAATATTACATACCCTGTAGATAAAGTTTAGTTAATTTTAGGTAAAGTAAATAAGGATAATTTTCAGCGGAAGCACGCGTATATTTATAAATAAATGATAAAGTGTAATTAGACACGCATTTAAAAGGAGTTCCAGACGATTAAATCAATACGGATATAGAAATAGAGTTTCAGGTAGTTAATATAAATGCGTACAAATAGCTAACCATTTTTGATAAGAGAAATGATTAAAAATTGCGTGAACAACATGAAAATATGAAAATTTAAAGTCGAGTTGCATCAGTTGTTTATGGAAAGGCAAGTAATCTATCAAAATACAGCATGTTGATAACGAAGGACAGCTGCGGGCAGGTTGTGATTATGGGGAATCGTGGAGCATTGCATCAGAAACTGCTCTAAAGGTAATTATTTAATTGGTCAGAAATAAGCGACGAGTTCTAGACCATACCCACGGATGGAGTGGGAATTCGAGAATATATTAGCAAGCACCTTGATAAGAAAGACAGTTTTGAACTCAACAAAGGCCGAAGTGCGTTGCCATTAAACAAAGTAATACGTAATAATTATAAAAGTGAAATAAAATGAGTGCTAATATGAAGATTATAATTGCCGTTTAAACGTAAGTACGCTTTTAATAAATTTATTTTAAACTAAGACATAAAAATAATAAGGCTTCGAAGTCTGAGGGAAATAGACTACGATTCTGATGTTCAGGGAAAAATACAGTAATACGATGTTGATGTCCAGGGGAAAAGAAGAGTAATACAATTTTGAAGTACAGGGGTGAAACAAACTACAATTTTAAGTCTGGGGCAAGAATGATAAAAGTCTAAGTTTGAAGAAATTTGAAATGGAATGACAATAAATTGGGGTATAATTTAATAATGGTGGTCCATAGTGTAATGGCAATAATTTAAATGGGATCCAGAATTGGGGAAGATCATTTTTATTGGAAGCGTCGATGTGAAAGAAAATAATAAACCAGGTCAGATTTTAGTTATAAGACATTTTGTTTTTCTATATAAATTATTATTTTAATATTGAATTTGCTGAATATGATATGCTTGTGAAAAGTCAACAAAAGAAGTTGCATACGTATAGAATGAGTAATATGATAACAGGTTTAGAATATTCTACACTTTGTTGATAAAGATAATAGGTTTTTTTGGTGACTTTGGATTTTGAGTAAATAGTAGATGATTGTTAAAAAATTAACTAATTGAAAAGTGTATTTCAAATAATTTCAAAAGCTGTACATAACATATTGGTTTCATTATATAAAATCAAAATTAACTAAATTTTATAATTCCAAATAAATGCTAGCCGAGGTCATAAGATTTAAATAGTACAAAGGCGGAGCCACAAGTTGAATAGGAAATTGATAACACGCAAGGCGGTAACGTATCGAATTTTGTGATTGGTAGACAAGGTTGTTTCAAGATAAAGTCCAGTTAAGTTGATAGCAATACTAATAAGACAGCCGGAGGAGGAGATAATTACAATCTTGTTTATTTGTAGTGAATAAATAAAATGGTGGTCCAATAATTTAGAGAGAGCATAGCAATAAAAATAACAGCCCAACGTAGGGGCATGATAATTCTTCTAATAGCATAGCAATATATATATATATATATATATATATATATATATATATATTATTTCCGCGTAGCTTTGCTCGGAAGGAAGCCCCAAAATTCGTGCCCCACACTTTGGGCGTCAAAATGGCATGTAGCTTACCTGGGTGGTCGCTTAAAAAAAATTTGTATTTTCACACAATTTTGCACCTACCTGAAAATGAAGCCCTACCACCTAGACTTGCACTTCATATCCCTTATAACAATATCCTCTGAAGATGCTTTGCAATTCGGACGCCAAAACCTCAAGCTTCCTTAGGGATATTCGCCACGGCTGCTCACTCGTTCACTGAAAATCCTATTCTACTATATCAATAAAAGTTGACTGCCAAAGGTACATCACGATTTATTTACACATCCAATTACTATTTCAAATTTCGTGTACATTCCTCATATATTTTGAATATTTACCAATACTATTAATTTTAAAAAAACATTTTAAAAAAATAATTTTGAATATTTTATAATTACATAAATAATTATATCAAAAGTAACTGGGCTTATCTCCAAACTTTACTTTAAACCCCAGGTCTACTACGAGCTCATAGTAAAAACCTTCATTTACTTGTGTGCTAACTATGGCACTGAAATTATCAAAAACCCTTTTACCTTGTACAAAAATCCAAAATGACACCTTCATTTTATACCACAAACATATTACATAAATAAATTTTTCATATAGTCCTTTTTTTAAATTATCAAATACAATGTCTTTATAATACCATACAATACACCAAAAATCATCAAATTGTTATATACACCACAATATCACAAAAAGCAAAAGTTTTACAAGTATAGAGTTACCTGGATTGTAGCACCCCAACTATCTACGTGGAAACCATCTCCAACGTAGTCGCCCTCTAGACCGTACGTTCAAACTCTTTCTCCAGGTGGCCTCTCACCATCCGGAACAACACGCCCCTATCCAGATTCCTTCATACAAAAACTACTGGTCCACCCATACACTCCCCAAGTACCCCGAATACACAAAACACTTCCAACCACAAGTAGTAAAATTCTAATTACTTGGTATTACGCTTTGATTATTTACAGAATCATATTTACTTCAGCATTGCCATATCACTTAGCACCCACTTGTGCTTATTAAATTTTAATAAACACTAACTAATTTAATTATATTTGCACTTGTAAGTAACTTGGTTGACGTTCGAAATTCAAAACGAGAAGAGAAGAGAAGAAAGCTTTTACCACCTCGTTATGATTTATATAGCCTGCAAAACCACCTCCTTGAAACTATCTTCATCACCCCTATTACATATTTTCTTAGTATCATTTCCAAGCGTCCACCGTTTTCAGAAAACCAACACAGCACAAACAATAAACAGTCGTTCAATTCTCACAAATACACGATTATCTTTAAGTTATTCTCGCTAAAACTTGTTAACCGTCGCAGATGCCTTAGAATTTTAAATAACAAGTAAGCGCTCTACGAAGAAAAGCTCATTAAATACCTCAACGGCCGCCGATTTCTATGAAATCCTCCGATAGCTGTCGTCTTGTTCTAGTCTCCACAATACGCCCCTATTGCACACGCATATTTGTCATTTCGCTTCAAGCTGCATTTAAAATCTTCCAGTCTTTGTTATTTCCTATTCTTAAATTTTCAACTTTGTTGTGCCTTTCTCTTATCTTCGTCTAACCCGTGTGTTATATATGGTTGTTTTTATTCCTCTTATTCATAAGCTCTGTTTTACCTAACCGATCGATACTATCGTCTATCTTGCTTTTGTACACCTAATCTAACAATCGTACTCTGTTTGTACCCCGCTACAGATTTCTCATTCCTGTCTCAACTAACACCTGCAGAAAACACATCGCGTCATTGTTTCACTCGTTAGCCTAATTTCCTTGTATAACCAACGTCTCAAAAATCAATCATTACTAAACATATGCTATTTTCCTTCCTTTGCTACCTCGTGTAACTTATTGCCTCTATATTTTAATTATCGATCTGTTTTTCGTACGTGCACGTGTTTATTGCTTAACGGCCTTCCTTCAACAACTCTAATACTTGTCAACAAGCTTTATACTCGCTACCCAGAACCTATTTACAATGCTTTATATTTACACAAAATAAATAACTAACGCTTGGGATATGTGTCTCTAAGTAATTAAAACGGTCTTTAATTATCAACCTGTATGCTATAAGCATAAATGCTTTCTAATTAACATATTTACAGGCTATTTTTTAATAAATCTTAGCTCTGCTTTACGCAATTAAGTTTCATGCCTAAATACTATTATTATTTACTGAAAATTGGTCAATAATCATCCGATTTTTTTGAAAACTGTTTCCCTTTGCTTAACCCTTATATACACATCTTACATTACAAAAACTAATTTTTTAACCTTGCTAATACCTCTTATGACTTACTAAACCACAGTAATATATATATATATATATATATATATATATATATATATATTGCTGTGGTACGCCTATGAGTAGGAGCGTCACTAATTCGCCGTGACTTAGGTACATGGAATTGTATTAGCGAAGATGCAGTAGAAAATATGAAATGACTATCTTACCTCCCTTTTCCTTTATCTGGCTATCTCAACAGAAATTATACTTGTTACGGTATGTCGTGCAGACAAGAAAGATAGCAAAATAAGCAAAAAAAACAGCGTACACCGAATACCGCAACAAAACAGGGACAGATGGTAGAATCAAAATTCAAAAGAATTAAATTTTGGGCTAGCTCAATAATTTTGTAGAGTGGGGTGGGTGATACAGAAAAAAATTGGAAACCTCAATAAAGAGTTATATTACCAACATATAGTCCCTAAAGATAACTTACAAAAGAAAACCCATTTGCGTAATCGTTCGTTATAACGTGATGTTAATAAAGCATCAATTTACATATAATACAGTATAAACCTAAACATTTTAAAATATCCGGGACAAAATTTTATTGTTTAAATAATAGATACATATATACATGCAAAAATACTTATAACACGTTCCAGCCTTAAATCTGTACAAGAAGGATTTACACAAAATACATATATCTATAATAATGTTCACCTGCTTTGGGAAGTGTACTTCTTAAGATTTAAGAACGTAATATTAAATTTTAAACAGCATAATCAAGAATTAACTAGCAAGTTGAGGACGTTAACATTAATGTACACAGGAAAAGAAACAGTTGAAAGTGCTCTAACGCAAGCTTTAAGAATAATTGCAGAATCGTTCGTGTAATGTGAGCGTGCATTTGGGAACGTACGATCTATAATTTATTGAGGAATCGTCCAAAAAGATGCGTTTAACTAAGGAGCAACATAAGTAAAGCAAGCAGAGAAACTGTACCTTAAGCTATCTGCTTCTCTCTAGTAACATCTTAGGATGAAAAAATGCAGTCTGCATTTGTCCACGGCTGGGTGCTGGATCAACCAACTTAACTATACTAGCATATTATATAAAAAATTCATTTTGAAATCGCGAATTCACAAGGCTCAAAGAATGTTATACAGAATTAGAATCGGATACATAGGAGAGAAGTCGAATAGGTACGAGAATTTTTCTTAAGTTCAGCTTGTATTTATTCAACTTTCAGTACGACAGAAGTAAGTTAAAAACGAACCATTACCGCCGATATTAGTGTAAAATATTCTGCGAAAGCAAGCAAAAACATACTCCAGTCAACAACGGCGAATCCTTCCTAGAATGCAAGCTAAAAGAAGGCAAAGTAAGATAATTAATTCCATTAAATTTTGTTTTTCGAATGGTAAAGCAAAATATATTTTAAAACATTTAAGCAACTATGCAATTTTGCATACTGGCAAAAACAACGCAACGTATAACCGGTTGCCTAATTTTAAGAAATAAATAGAATTTTGTATTATTATCGACCCACGCTAGGAGGATACCAGGAAGGACTTAATTTAGGTGAACGATTTTATTACCCATAAAACTTGAGCGAGCTCGAACGCCTGCAAATATAAGGATGTAGGTTTTTTTAACTATTATATGCTTTAATACAAAGCAGTAGTTTCGAGCATGTTTTGTTGAATAAACTATTAAAAATAACAAGTAAGTGTACGATTGTGTTACAAGGAATGAATAATGCGGTCTTCTAGATTTTTAGAAATAGTTTAACGATAGCATTATTTCAAAAAAATTATGAACTCTTACAGGATATATTCCACGCACTATTGCATTGAAGGAAATTTTTATACAAGACGGTTAATACGTATTTATTAAACTTTTAAGGCTTGTATAATTTGAGAATAACATGAAAAGGGTTTTGATGATCATTTTTATGAGGCGCATAATTACGGTAGTTGAAAACCAATGCAGAATTACTCCATTTCAAGAAGTTAATGTAACATCCTACAGAATTTACAAAAATGAAATGAAACACAGCAATATCAAGAAACATATATTTGTTCTAAAACAATTTTCTTTCATACAAAAGAAGGTTCTACATTTATAAAACAATTTACAGTTTAAGCTCATACATATCTAAAGTTTACGTATATGTTAAAATAATCATTACCTAATCTTTATTAAAAATTACAGAACCCAAATCTGTTCTCTGTAAATTACAAAAATTTACTTTAATTTGGTTGTAGATAATTTACCTATTTTTTATCACTCTGTTCGTGAATGTAATTGTCCAATAACGCTGCACTGATAACTTATAAAATCAAAATGTTTTGAACTCTGACCTCAAAACTTGCTGAAAGTTATCCCCACAACAAATAACAAACTTGGAAACTTATTCTAATTTAAGTTACAGATATTTTTATCAGTTACATACAAAGAACCAAACTTTATACTTGCTGTGGTTATTGTCAACTAGCGTTTATCAAAATCTCATTTTCATCGCAATTAACTGCATTAAATTCTTCCTAATTTTATTTCAAAACCCCATTTAACGTTAAAATATTAGTTTATAAAATGCATCTGGTTTTAATCGATTAAAGTCAGCAGCTGTCCTTGTATCGGCATTATTTATATCGAAAATCGTTTAACTTTTATAGTGTTCTTAACAATAATTATGCTTTATAGCTCAAAGTTCTATGTTACATATTACATGTTGTACAATAAATTCCAAATTACTCGAACTTACACGTTCGATGACCTGAAAAGAATTAATCTTTGGTCAAAACTTACATGTTCGATGTCGTAAAATGACTCACCGACGAATGAATCGTTCTAATTCAATTCCGGTTTATATACTAAAACAAAATCAAAACGTCTTCTCGATCTTTCAGTATTTATTTCGAAACGCTAGTCATTGTGGATGATGTAATCATTATGAGCATGTCACGTTTAAATGAGCTAGTTAAGTGCGATCGGTATGATGTATGGTTTTTGTAAAGCATTGTTTATTTCTTCCTAATAAACAAACCGTTAAATTACTATCTTTTTCTTTCTTACTGTAATACGTAGAGCTATTAAACTTGCTAATCTGATCTTTTATAGCTTTTTGATAGAAGCGTGTTCTTCGAATTGGGGCGTTTGTTAATTAAAACAAGATAGTCAGTTTATTTAATGGCTTTTAAAATTTTTTAATAAATAACGCATTTTTTTTATTAATATTCAAAAACTCTGGAATTAATTTTTTTAGAATAAAAATTAAAACTCATAAATTGTCATTTGTAACGAGAATGCATCCTCTATTTTGTTTTAAATGATATATTTACACACGGAAAATTATCTAGTTTTTTAATGAGGGCTTTGTTTATATGCTTTATGAATGCCAGGAGATTGTCTTTACAATAAATGAAATGTGTCCTAGCGAATATTTACACACGAAAATAAGCTTTGTTTTAACGCGGATGCACTAAATTAATAACATTTTGTACAATTTACCTTTCAGTAAATGCAGCTTATTACGTTTTCAATAAATAACGTTTATTGTGTTAATGATTTTTATTATAGGAAGGTATGGATTTTTAGTATCACATATCTTAAAGATGATAGCTTAAAATCGAAAATATTTTTAGTATTTACAGAATAATTATTTATACACCGCTGAGATGAACATTTTTGTATTTATATCTTAAATTGAAAACTTACTTTAAGGTATCTCTCAAGAGTAATTATTTATACACGGATAAAAATAAATTAATTTTGAAATTGGGAATCTCATTTTATGCGTTTATATATATATATATATATATATATATATATATATATATATATATTAATAGTTATTAAGATGAAATGAAAACCCAACTTTGTATTTAAAGTTGAATTACCATTTCAAATCGAACTAGTAATTGAAAACCACTAAAAGGACGGCTACAGCAGGACTTGAACCTGCAACCTCTGATTTTCCGGATCAGTGCTCTAACCAATTGAGCTATCTAGCCTAATTGTTTAGATGATGTTATACTTAATACTGAAGCTTGGCTCTTGTTAACGATTTTTCAATTACTAGTTCGATTTGAAATGGTAATTCAACTTTAAATACAAAGTTGGGTTTTCATTTCATCTTAATAACTATTAATATATATCAAGCATTCATTTGCATTCCAAATGTGGATTATTCTTTTCTATTTATATATATATATATATATATATATATAAATAAATTGCCGTGGAACTTACAAAAAACATTCGAGCCCCAACGTTGTGCTGTCATAAATTGCCGTGGAACTTAGCTTATGCCCTGGACCTCGCCAGATTTTTCAAAAAAAGAATTTTCAAAATTATAAAAATTTCACAAGATTTTCTTACCCGGGTTTTGCTTTATCAAACTAATTTCTCAGCAACTTCCCTGGCTAGCTCAGCTGTGCCTCTTCACCTAAATTTACTATCATTCTCTTAACCATTCACACACCATTCAATAAAATTACAAAATAATACAACAATTATACAATAGATTCATCAAGAAATTTAATAAGCTTTACGTACACTTTTTTTTATATTCAACATAGCATAATAATATTCAGTTATACGTATATCTTTTAATACGTTAAATTACCACAATAACCATCAAAGTTCACTCACACATCACAAATAATTTCAACAGTTTATAAAAAAAACAGCAAATTCAAATGCGTTACCTGAAAAAGCTTCCAAATTCCATCTCCGTTAAAGATGCTTCGTCTTCCTGAACTCCTCGGCTCCGTGATTATGCGCGCTGCTCCACCAGCTATTTATAAATGAAAACACATTCTAAGCTGACCTTCGTGCTACATCCAAATTCATTTATATTAAACTTGTTTACTACTGTATTATTAATTTACGAGCTTGTTAAAGTATTTGTGGACCTCAGTTAAATTTAAACTACTCGCCACTAATCGCGTTACTAACTATAAGGCCACAAACAATCTAATACTATTTTACTGAATTTTACAAATTTATTATACTCACAAACCTCGTCAGTTGATTATTATACGTCGTTAAGCAATGCAAAATTGAAGAAAGCCCTATTAATTTTCTTCCTGTATTATACAATAAAACCAGGCCCCTTTGGCCACACTTTACGTGAAATCCTTAATCGAAAATATTTTCGCAAATTTTGTATAACCGTTTTAAAACTTCCAGAAATATTCCCTCGTCAACACGCTATATCATCCAAACTATCGCACTCACCTCTCGGATGTTGATTCGTTGTAAAACTAACTATTTCGACCAATGATCTAGTCTTGCGTCGTTACAAAACTTCGCCCGTAATATTGTTATCTTCGTCTTATGCATATTGAATGTCGCAATCCCACCTTACTTGAGTGGTAGAAAATCGATATTGCTGACCGCGTTCACGTGGATTGAGTACGTGCTTTATGAAATCGAATGTTCTTATACGCATCTTTATCTGTAACGTATTATTAATTTTGCATCCCTTTCGCTCTTTAAGCAACTTTTGTTAGCTTTTATGCGAAGCAAACGGCGGTTGAACAATGTTCTATGAAACCCGCTTTATTATGTTCACAAATAAGCGAAAGATGACTTTTCCAACATGCAGGTGTGCTTAATTAATGATCGTTTAAAATAACAATTCTCGGAGCTTCTTTTCACGGCATTCTATACAACAGATGCCTGTTTGTTCGTTAAGAAAGCTTTTGCCTTTGGATTATTGATTTTACATGCTGTGATGCGCTTTCTAACGTTATTACTTTTTAAATTAAAATAAATTAAATTAATTAATGATTTCTATTGGCTTATAAAACTGATTTTCTTTATGAACTTATTACTTTTTAATCCTTAATTATAACAATACGTCAATGCTTGATAATTTAAATTAAATAAATGAAATAAATTTTGTGCGTAAATATTATGTTTCTCTTTCTATACAGGGTGTTTTGAAATTGCATTGTTTATCGCTAAATTTAACCCTTTAAATCCACTGCATATATATATATATATATATATATATATATATATATATATATATTGCTGTGAATTCCTAGCTTAAAGCTTTCCAAACGTTAGTAGCCAATAAAGGTGATGTGAATTGTGTGTAGCTATAAAAAAATGTGCCCTTTTTATGCTGGGCATCAATAAAGTTAAAACAGGATTAATAACATGTGATTTATTGCTTAAAGATCCCTGTTATCTTGCTAGCTCAAATGGAATGGGACAACAAAACTGAAACATCAAACTATAACAAGATATTTATAAACAACCTTTCAAATTATAACAATCGCTACATTCACTAACAACTTTCTTCAACATACATTGTCCATAAGAATTACTTACACACAAGCATTAAATAAATCTACAAATGCAATTTACAACGTAAGTCTAAACACAACATTTCACAACCATTAGTGATCAGTATAGAGAGCATATAATCTCCCTCAAATTTTTCTTATGTATGTCACACTATGTACAGATTAAAAAATTAGTTATGGATAACTGAAAAAACCTTTCTGACCTCTGAAAATGAAAGTTATAGCTGAACAGATTTTCTCTTATAAGCTTTAATAATTGTCGAACTTATTGAATTCGACCTCAAAACAGGCTTACAATAAAGAAACGTTTGCAATTTTTCTAGGCATTAAAGTCATAAGTAAATTTAGTTTCAAATCATTTTGTAAATCACACACTGTATTATGTTTGTTATTTTCTATCATGTTAGAAAATAAAAAGATCACGCATATTGTGAAGCATCTGGGTTGTTTTCTTCCTTAAATTCATTGAAAACAGTTTATATAAATTCCTAACCTAGTAATACGTACGAATATTTTTACCTACTTATAACAGAGTGGTTGTACTATACCGTGATAACGAAGTTCATACATAACACCTTGTGGTGTATTCTCGAAAGACGGTGATATTCATCGCATGCGATATTTTACGATTTTCGCATGAAACGCCGAAGTTTGTATTCTTTAAATTTCGCAAGAGATATTTATCGCACGAACTGCAAAGAGCGGTGTACTACCAAGTGACACATTTTATCGCATGAAAACGCACGTATTGCGCATGATTACTATATTAAAATTGACTGACATAACACATAACCATAGACTTTTCTCTTATGCACTTAACCAAAAATTGTCACTGGTTTTAAGCTATTTCGCGGGTGTTTGACAAATAATTATCATTAATAACAATTATGGCAAACTTTTATGAGGCAGCATTATTTGCTGTTTTGGAGGTGCTTGAAGAAGCTGAAACAGCTGTCGAAGTGATTAAAAGACAATTCTATAAGCGTATACTATCTTTTGATTTAACCCTTAACTACAGACGTACATACAACGTCACGCCGACACAGACGTGTGGTCAAAATGACCCCTTTCTTCAAAAATGCAAAATAACATCAAAAATCTAAATATTTCCAACTGTGACAATATAATAATATTATTTGAGCCCTAAATGTTTAGGCCCGCACGTTTAAACAAATTTATAATAAATTAAGATGTACTTTTACAAGCAGATTTATTTGGAATGCATCTTTTACATTATTTTTGACATACTATTGCCTTATGGAACGTACAGAGAAAAACTATAAAAAATATTATTATATTGTAACTAAATAGGTAAATATAAACCTAAATAAACATAAAAAACAGGTATTACTCTAAAAACAACTTATAATGTAAAAAACTGCAACCGGTTTTTTTGACATGTTTCTCAAGCAGCACAGTCTATACATACTCTCTTTGTGCATTCCATACAAATGGAAATCTTACATATAATGCAATAATGGGATGTCTTTCTTCTTTTACTCGCAGGGCACCTTCTGCACGCTTTTCTGACTTCAAATTTTTCTTCTCCGCCAGCATTATAGTCTTCGTTTATTTGCAACACTCTCCTAATACACGCCCTGACTTCACGTGCGATGCGAATATTCTGTAATCTGCGTTCCATTTCAGGTTTAATCAATTGCATTGCTAATTGTTTAACAAAATTATATCTGGTCAGCTTCGAATTATCTCTGTATGACTGATAAAGTAAATAAGAATTTACAGAAGAAATGTCTACCATTCTGAAAAAGATAGCCATAGGCCATCGCCTTGTCCTTCGACCCGATGAATAAATACTACATTTTTCATCAAGACTATCCACACCTCCTTTTGTATTATTGTAATAGAAAATTATTTCTGGTTTACCATTGTCAGTGCCTTCTTGGCGGTGAACAGAAGAAACTAGTATGACAGCTTTATTTTTTTCGTCACATAAGATAACATTGTTGCTCTATTGGTATATCCATATAAAGATGAACCAACATCCCTTGTTCGTTTTGGAAGAAACTCCGGAGGAATCTCTTTCTTGTTTTTCTTCAGAGTCCCTACATAAGTGAGTTTTGCTTTCTTTAATGCATCTATCAACTCTATGGAAGAAAACCAATTATCGGCGGTTATGTTTCGATTTGTGCCGACAATTGGTTTCACGAGCCTAAGTACAGATTGGGTTGGCTTAGAGTACTTCTTCAGATCGTCTGATAAATCATGCCCATCCAAATCTTTGCCACTATATATATATAGGCGTTTAGTAGATATCCAGTTCTTGCATCCGTTAGAGCCATTATTTTTAATCCATACTTGCAGGGTTTTTGAGGCATGTACATTTTGATTTTGAACGGCCCCTAAATAAAACCAACATCTCGTCCACACATGCACAAAAACCTATTGTGTAAACGTTTTGACAATTACGAATAAAGGCATTAAAAATTTCTGAAATTGGGGCAACAATATCTCGATTTCTACGTTCAACTCTGGTATCGGGATCGTCAAATCTTAGAGCTGAAAGAATGACTGCAAATCGGTTGGCATTTGTAACGCATCTGAATATGTCACAACCTGATCCATCAATAGCAAATAGAGACCGTATATATTCATGATTAGACTTGAAGACTGAAGTAAACAAAAGCAAACCGATGAAAGACCTAAGCTCTATGACATCCAAATCACGAAGATCACTTCCAGTTTCATTTTTATATTTCAATCTTATTCTAGCCATGCGTGTATTTGTACACTGAAGAATGACGCCCATTATCTCATCATCGAAGAGAGTATTCCACACATTTTCTGGCTCTTCTTTTTTAACAGCACGATTTTTCAACCCTGGACATTTTATGACAATATTATGATTCAAGGTACGCGTGTTTTTACTGCATGGAGGTACTTTAGACCATTTGTAGCGATTTTTACCATAGAAACAATTTGTGCTAGGAGAAGATTTTGGTTCTTCAAGCTGTAGTTCTTCATCTTCAGTTGTATCAGGCTTTAAATCTTCATCTGCTTCTATTTCAGATTCGGTGTCATGATCGCTTAGGACAAAATCAGCATCCGATTCTACGTCGCTTTCGCCAGAACTAACTTCTTCTAACCATTTTAGCAATGTTTCATCGTAATCTTTATCTCCATACCTTACCCTCTTTGAGGGCCCAGGCACTTGGTCCTTATTCATTGTTTCAACCTAGATAACACATGCAAATCAATTTTGTTAAAACAAGAATTATCACTTATGTACAGACCTGACGTCTTTTTGACCCCTATGAATTTTTAACACGTAATAAACAAATAACTAGTCACAAGAACAACACACTACTTTGGCAGACGAGTTTATACTGTGAGCCGAAAAGGTACTGCAACGTACAGGCGAGTAACTAACAGGAGTGGGGAGAAATCAGAAATTGACAACCTGGACGGAGTCAATTTGACTCGTCGTCTGTGGTTACGGGTTAAGTGAAAAAATGTTTGCGCGTATGTTCCGCATAATAAAAAGTTGAATTCCGGGAATTTCATTCAGTTCCGTTGCTATTTTTTCCCATTCGTAGCAAGCTTTTTTTGTAAAATTAGAAGAATTTTACGGCTGCATAATTGCCGTCTATTTATAAGTAACTCTGTTAGTTGGGCGTAATTAATGCAAGTAAACATTACGTTCATCCAAACTTCGATCTTGCACGACAAAATACGATCTAGTAGCTTCCTGAACCACGTGATTTCGGTCCGGTTGACTATTGGCTTTTATTATTATTCTATTTACGACATGCCTCACTTCATTCGATATTTAAAATATCATATCACATCTTGTCGAAAATAGCAAGTCGTCATAGAACTGCTATACTTTTGGGTGATAAATATCACCGATGATATATATCGAACGAACACGAGAATAGACCCCCTGGCTGTCGTTTCAATTTGATCAGTTGATCTTTACGTTTTATCAGTAGAGGATGGCAAATAAACTCCATATGAGCGATTTACGGCTCGCTGTGATTACTATTTGTGTATAAATGTTTGAAGATTCGGACATTATGTGTTTGTGAGATCTCAAATAAATGGTTAGTAATTTTCGTCATCTAATTTATATTTTTACAGCGCAAGCGAGTTTCAGTATACCAAAACAATTTATTAGTATTTTTTCTACAGTCTGATATTAAACGATAAGGACGCAATATGCAGAAATTTCATCCCGTATCCAGTATCTGGTAATTCAATATATGGTAAACAACTGTTTCGTTTGATATAACAAGATTTGATTCCATTTCGAAAAATTTTACAAAAATGCTTGGTCAATTTTTATTATAAATACTTTAAAACATGCTACTTATGTTTATTTGAAAAGAAATATAAACAATTTTCGTTATTCAATCTTATGATTTCAGTATGTAAGGGTACTGAAAATATTGTAAACAGATGTTGATAGAATTTCTAATCAAAGATATAAGATAACTACGGAACATTATATTAAAAGCGATGTGTAAATTGTCCCGTAAAAAGTAGAACATTTATGTGGGATACGAGCTTAAGTATACATGGCCAACATATTTACACTTTATGTTCTTTTCTCTTTGGACAAATATCTTTTTATTTAAGAATTATGGAGTAGTGTTTGCATACCTATGTACACCTTTTCTTTCAGATTCCTCAACGAGTGTATTTCAATTTGTGCATTTACGCTTAGATTCATTATTTATCGTTTAATTTCTACACTTTCTGGGCGGTATTCCTGGTTAACATTTGTTAAGTGTAATGCCGCTTAAAGGGAATCCGTTAACAACTCCCCACACACCCTAGTCCCATTCAATTTTGCTGAAATTAGAGTCAAAAGTAGTCCGGATGTCTCCTCAAAGTTTTTTATTACGGATTAAAATTTCATCTTGATTGAATTATGACTTTAGGAGAAGATATGTTGGTCGCACCCATCTTTTAATACAATCTGTACCCATACAGTTTTTTGAACCGGCATCCAGATTGCCGCAAGAAGAGTTGTAACAATATCTATTTATAGAAAAATATCCGCATGCAAAAATCCTATACAAACTTAATCTACTTAAACTAATTATATCACGAAATGTTTATCTAAAGATCTAGACAATTAAATAAAAGCTTATTACCGATAGTTAAATTGAAAGTTGAAAAAAGTAAAAGTGGAACACTCATTGATACGGGAGCAGAAGCGTCGTTAGTGTCTATAGATTTTGTTGAACGGGAAAAGTTAATGAGGAGAATGATGCCTAATAGGAAGTTTAATTTAATAGCACCAAATAGCAAGAGACTTGAAGGTGTGAATAAGATGATAATTATGGAATGTGAAGTGGATAAGAATAAGTTTGAGAATAAATTTATAATAGTGCCGGGGTTAAGAGTAGATGTAATATTTGGTATGGACATAATTGATAAGTTGGGATTAAAAATAAATGCCGAAGGCAAGGTAATAGATGTAAAAGGAGAATGTATAAAATGGGATAATGAGAAAAGTGTAGAAGTCGAAGGGGACTGTTTAAATATTAATCAATTTGAGGGTGAAGTTGATGTAAAGGGCGATATTAATGATGAAATGAGATGTTCAGAAAAGATGAAAGATAGGGTGAAGGTATTAGTAATAAAGAATTCAGAATCAGAATCTAGAATAGCAACGGGGTATGTGCAAAAGTTAGAAGTTGTAAACACGGAGCCGTTCAACACGAAGTCATATCCTATTCCAGCAGCGTACAGGGATAGAGTGAGGGTGGAGATAGATCAGATGTTAAGTGAGGGTATCATTGAGAAAGCAAAAACACATTTTGTTAATCCATTAGTTGTTGTTAAAAAGAATGATGATAGCATCAGACTATGTTTGGACGCTAGGAAAATCAATAAAAGGATCAAACCTCAATATAACAGTCCACCAACTATGGATACAATTTTAGCAATAATAGGTAATAAAAGAATATTTTCAAAAATTGACTTAAAAAATTCATTTTGGCTTATTCCATTAGAACGCAAATTAAGAAAATATACCGGGGTTTATATAAAAGGACAAATTTATAAGTGTTAAGCAGTTCCTTTTGGTTTGATAGAAAATAAGGATGTGATATGGGAACCGTATGAAGAATTTGGGAGTGATATGTTAAATTTTAGAAAAGACTTGAAACAAATTTTGTTAAAATTGAATTTTGTAGGAAGAAAAGTAAACAAGAAGAAGTGTGAATTCTTTCAGGGGGAAACAAAATTTTTGGGATATAAAATAGGATATATTAGAAGGAAAAATAATGCAAATAATAACTTTAGAATTTTAGAAAATAATTTTGAAAAGAGAGTGTGTAGTGGAAATAAGAAGGATAAAATAATTGCAGAGAAAAAACTTTTAATAATGGAGAAAAAGTGTACATACTGTAATATAAACTAGTGTAAATAGGGGAAATAAATATGGATATAATTATAAAATAGAATAGGTTAATAATAAATTAGGATAGATTTAGGAAAAGTAGGAGTAGTATAGGTTGATGGAAATGGGAGAAAATATGTAAATAGAAACTAGTTTAGTAGAAATATTTGAAGAAAACAATATTTAGTATAAATTGATGTAAATAAGAAAAAGTATAGGTAAAGGGAAAAAGCACAGATAGATAGGAGAGGTTTATTAAAAATTGGAAGAGATGACGATACGTTGTAGGAACTTAGGAAAAATAGGAAAAGTATAGATAAATAGAGAGTGAAATATTAGTAGATTACAAATGTAGTGTAAATTGAGGAGAAATAGGAAAAGCATAGATAAATAGAAAGTGAAATTGGTGGATTACAATAGGTAGTGTAAATTTAGGAGAAATGGGAAAGTATAGATAGATAGAAATTAGGGAGATAAAACGTTTAGTATAGAGCCTTGTGTAAATAATACTCATAAGTTAAGATAGGTGTAGATAGAATTTAAGATAGCAATTTAGAGATAGGATTAATTAGATTTTGCAAATAATATTGGAGGAACAATTAGAAACAAAAGAGTTAGAGAATGAAAATAAAAATATAACAATTTTCATCAAGGGGGATTTAATTTCACGTTGGCGGCCAAAAATGGCATTGATCGAAAATTTTCTATTTTAATTTGGGGGAATAATGCTACGATAATAAGGTAGTTTAAGGGTAGATTATGTCATAGGGGTTGTAGGATAAATATGAACAACTTTAACTTTAAGGAAATCAAATAAATCCAAAAATTATAAGAGTAAATCGACTATTCTACATAATGTCAATTAAGAGGACACTGTATATAAAGATATGTAACTAAATTTATGAGAACATGAATATGTCTAAGTATAGTTTACAAGTAAAGATAAGATTTTAAAACTCAATAAATGGCATCAAAATTAAATTACCGGGAAACATAGATAAATTGGCATGGCAAATACTTAACAATTGCGTCGAAAATATCAACGTAAACGCATCCTAAATAATTCAGTATTAAAAAATCGTTACGTGACTAGAGAAGAACACATTTGTTCAGAAAACCAATATTCTGTGGAAAACAAATAAAAACCAGGCTGTTCAATTATATGATAAATTAACAAACATC
The DNA here is from genome assembly GCA_036346225.1 of Platerodrilus igneus. Lineage (NCBI taxonomy): Eukaryota > Metazoa > Arthropoda > Insecta > Coleoptera > Lycidae > Platerodrilus > Platerodrilus igneus. The sequence continues at coordinate 2,517,274 of JARFIW010000254.1, read as the reverse complement.
GAATACGTGAGTTAATGAAATGCTAAAAGTTGGAAATCCTCGAAGAGTACTGCAATATGCTAAATGCGGACGTGATGAACAGAGCATTCGTCGAAGATTTATACTAGGTAATTTCTAAAAATTCTGAGTTCTGCCAGATAAGGCAAAAGTACCAGCCCAGATTGTAAACACGCCAATAAAAACAGTTGGAGGAAGGGCTTATGCATGCGATAGACACTGAACAACATTTTACTCTATATTAAACTGAGTAACAACTATGTTCAAAGGTGTTATAAACTCACACAATTAGTGAAATAAAAATTAAAAACAAATGAGATTTAAAAGTGCGAGAATTTGTGCAACAAACTATAAGCCGATCTATAGATAGACGTAAGTTAAACAACTTAATTAAATTCATTTCTAATATTTACAAAACAGGGCTTTAATTTGGGACTTCTAATTTTGGCGATACATTAATTTGGGACTTCTAATTTTGGTGATACTTTAATTTGGGATTTCTAATTTGGGTGATATTTTAATCTGGACATATTCCGATTTGGAACGTTTAATTTTGGTAATATTCTAATTTGCACACATTCCAATTTAGGATGTTGGATATTTTAATTCGAACATATTATAATTTGGACATTTTTAATTTGGGACGTTTAATTTTGGATGTACTGTAATTTAGTACGATTTTAATTGGAAGCGATTTATGACAGGCGATTTTTACATGGGGCCGGCATACCAATAAGCAAGGCGGGCACAGCAAGGGGATACAGATCATAAACTAGGATGGAACTCCAGAACTCATTCCAGGTTAACAATTTTTAACACACTGTATTATTGAAAAATTGTTTTCAATTTAATATTTGCTAATCATTGTATATTTGTAAGAGTCATCAAAAGGGTCACTTAAATAATATGAAAACAGAGGAGGGCATCTTGGAACGTTCAAAGGTCCCTGAATATAATTAAAAAATATTTTGACTGGCTTTCAGAAAAGCATAAATCTGGTATATGTAGATATTTTGTACAAAAAGGAAAATTTTGAGTGTTGTAAATATTATCAATTATTATATTGGGTGTTCTAGAATTGCTTTATTTGATTCAATAAGATTTATTCAGTAAGCTAGTCGGGGTAAAAACCTTAAAATTAATATTTCATATAATAAGGGGAATAGCACAGCAATAAAACAGGAAATGTCACAGCAATTTTATGACATGCTCAATCGCAGACATGAGATCTGCAAGTTCTCACAGCCGTGTAAGGGGCAGGTTATTATAAAAGGCCCGGGAGCTCAATGCCCGGCAGTCAGTCTTTAAACTCCATACTTCGTTGTTTGAGCTACTCATCAGTACAATTAAATTATTTTTATTAATGTTATTATGAACCAGCTATTCCAAATTTTAATGTAATTTCTGTTTAACTTAGTAATAAAAATGTGTTAAAGTTTCAAAGTGTTTTTAAAAAACCAGCTTCAAAGGCCCGAACTTTAACTGGCGCAGTCGTAACGGATGTCAAAAGGGCACTGAAAATCCAAAAATCGGAAGATTGGTGACCAAGAATTTTTATTCGAAATTTTGGCAGAACCCAAACCAAGTTGGAGGAAGAACAAGCATAGTCTGAATCCAGCAACAAACCAAGTTGGACAAGGAACAAAAATCGTCTAAGGCCAACAAACAAACCAAGGTGGACAAGATACAGAATCGATCGAACCCACCAAAGAAACAGATGAAATTAATGTAAGTTCATTTCCATAATTTATTTCAAACCAAAAAACTATAATTGATATATGCTAGTATTATAACTATTGATTACTATTGTTTATGTATTTTATTATTATGAATATTTTTTTTGAAAATAGTTCAAAGTGAATTATTTTCAAAACGAGACTATATAACATTTTATGAGACGAATGTTAAAGAGATAAAATTTTTCTTTAAAAAGCAAATGAAACTTGAAGTTTAAAAGAAATTTTCTTTTAAAATAAATAAGAATTGAATTTAAAAAGAAACCCTTACCATAATTAATAGAACGAACTCAAAAACAATCCAAAAAATAACGGGCGCACATTCACTAAACACCAAAAATAAGAAACATCAACCACCGCGATTCAACGCACGCTATAAACCGGTAAACTAACGCAAACTTAATTTCAAAACTAATCCTTTAAGCAGTACAGAACGATAATAAAACCATTGACCTCTATAATACTGAATAAATCACAGCAAGAACTCTGCATTAACTAAAGACTACGGTAACCTAAAACCACTGTAATCTAAAACCTCACATAAGATAAACGAAGTCTGCGAACGCAATATCATTATTACCTAAAGAAATAGCTTTCAGGAACTTTCAGTACTAAAGCAATTCGCATCATAAGTATTAATCTATCACGGAATTATAGAAGCGCATGAAAATTACACCACAACACTCTATAAATAATTTGCAGTACAAAAACGGCATAAAACGCTCATAATTACAGTACGGGAGATTCAATTACAAGTTGTGAACACCGAGGTATTTAAAAATAAATAGACGTAACACTTTATACAAAGTACGGAAAGTAATTTCTATTAACACCTGTAAGTGCAATTACCTCAACGTACGTGACAAAGATTACATCCTTAAGTATTCAATTTCAACAGTAAAGTACAAAAGTAAGTAACCTCAGGTCATAACTACGCAACTCAGTAAAACCCACGGAAGAGTATTAATTACGAGTTAACCGAACTGAACTAAAACAACGCTAAACGAGAATAAATCCATCCATTTAAGATTCCTTAAGAAGCAAAAACTCAAGATAAATTAAAAGTTGCATAAAAACAATTAATCCAAGACTACGGTAAATAAATTCAACATTATTGAGTACAGATCTCACAAGTACATCACCGCATTGTGTAATTAAATATAAATAAACAACGACTACGATTTTAAAAATAACTCGACGCAATATAAACTTAAAATTAATAAATCTAATACTACAAGTACGAAATTAATCTCAAATTCTTACCAAATCTTTATCCACCCAATCCAAACTGAAAATTAACAAATCCAAATCAAAAATTACGCCGAAAAATAACAAAATAAACATCAACCTTTACCAAATTTTTATGTACCTAATCTAATTGAAAAATTAAAAAACCAAAACCGAAGTTAACATTTCAAATAGCCAAATCAACATCAATTTTTACAAAACTCAAAGTTATTCAATCTAAAAAGGAAAACCAACCCCAATTTTTACAAAATTCGAAATTACTTAATCCAAAAGAAAATTTAATACATCCAAAGCATAATTAACGTTACAAATAGAAAATTAACCCCAATTTTTACAAAATTTGAAATTTCACAAACCAAACGGAAAATTAATAAATCCGAAGCAAAAGTAACAATACAAATAGCGAAATAAAGCTTAATTCAAAAAAAAAAAAATAAAATAAATTTTTTTTTTTGAAATTTCCAAAAATCGATAACAACCCTTAACCAACATGAGTAACACAGACTTACGTCTCTATTTAGAGACAATACAGACGTTTGATGGCACGCAGGCCAATCTCTCGAATTTCATTGGAGCATGTGAAATGTTCCTAAAAACCTTTTACAAACCTGGAGATGACGCAAGAAATTCATTGCTTATACGCTTAGTAATAAGTAAACTAGCCGGAAGGGCACTAACCTTAATCGCCAGTAGGGACGATTTACAGGAATGGGAACAGTTTAAACAACTACTAATTGCATATTTTGGGGACCAACGTAATATAAAATGCCTGGTCCGAGACCTAATAAACCTTAGAATGGAACACAATCAATCCCCCTACCAATTCGGAATGAAATGCCAAGACGTGAGAAGTTTAATTTTAACAAAATTAAAAATCGAAGAACCCGATCAAAACGTTAGACATTTAAAAACAAAAATGTATGACGAAATGGCACTAGACACATATATAAACGCTTTACCAGAACGACTATCGGATAAAATCAGATTCCAACGACCCCAAAATCTAGAGGAAGCTATGAGCCTAGTAATAGAAGAAGAAAATGTAATGTATTACCGCAACAGACTATACAATCCCAACGCAAATAAAAGTTATTCACCAACAAAAACTATACAAGCTACAAGACAAACAATCCCTCAACAAAAATTCACACCCTTTAACCCACAAACAAATCAACCGCGAAGTAACAACCCAAGTTTTAACAATACCAATTTTAATAATCAATATAAACATTTTTCAAGACCAACATTCAACCCAACTTTTACGAAACCCGCATTCCAACCAAGATTCAATCAAAACCTAAACCAACAAAGACCAGCATTCAATGTAAACCCTAATAGAAATACACCAATGACTAATACTCATAACAACCCTAACAATTATTACAAACCAACACCAATGGACACCTCATCTGGTAACACCAGACAAAACACAAAAATAACACATATCCGACCAAACCCTCATCAGAAACGTAATTTTACATCAGAAGAATTATTTCATCAAGAAATAGAAAAATTTGACACTGACCAGAATAATGACATTGAGACACCTACGAACAATGAAACAAACCATGCATAAACTTACGAACGTGACGAACAATACGAAACTTACGAGGAGTATGATGAAGAAAACTCGAACTCAAATTTTCAAATGGACCCATTCATAGACAACCAAACTTAATAAACTTAAATAACATAAATCACTTAGTATTACCATACATAGAAATACCCCACGCCAAATTCAAACTATTAATCGACACCGGATCATCTAAAACATTAATTAGCCCCAGAACCGTACAAAAACATTATTTAGATTATGTAGAAAGAAAACCATTCAAAATCAAAACAGCCCATCAAACAACACTACACCAATTCGTAGCAAATATACCCTTACCGAGAACATTTAATGTAAAAATGAAACATAAATTTTGTGTATTTGAATTTAACGACAAATATGACGGATTAATCGGAATGGACCTTCTAAGAAAATTAGGAGCCAACATTGACATTAAAAATCGCTTATTAAGGACAAAATACGGAAAAATCCCAATTAAATTTCAAAACACACAAGTTGAACAAAAATACACTATAGAACCCCGAACGGAAAGAAAAATAAAAATCCCAGTAAAATCTAACAAAAATTTAGGAATAATAAATCATATGACATTTCAACAAGGAGTAGAAACCCCAACTGCCTTAGTACAAATAAAAGATAACTTTGCAACCACAACAATAGTAAATTCAAACGACTATCCCGTAGAATTATCATTGACAAACCCAATTAACGTAGAAGAACTAAATTTTAACGAAATGGAAATAGACGAGAATTTAGAAAATAACTACAACCCAATAGAACATGACGAAATGTTAAGAGAAAATTTAACTAACATCCGCTTCAATACCGACATCAATCAAGAAGAAGAAAGAGGAATTAAGAACTTATGTTTTGAATACCGAGACATATTCCATTGTGAAGGAATACCATTAACATTCACCAACACAGTAAAACATAATATTGAGTTAACAGACAATAAACCAATTTTTACAAAAGCATACAGACTACCTCATGCAAGCCAAGAAGAAGCTGACAGACAAGTAGCAGACTTATTAGACCAAGACATAATCCAGCACTCCAATTCACCATGGAGCAGCCCCGTGTTAATAGTACCTAAGAAATTAGACGCAACCGGAAAGAGAAAGTACAGAATGGTAATAGATTATAGAAAGTTAAATGAAAAAACGGTAGATGACAAATATCCACTACCAAATATAACCGAAATTTTAGACAAATTAGGCAAATGCCAATATTTTACAACATTAGACCTAGCATCGGGATACCATCAGGTAGAGATGGAAGAAAAAGACATATCAAAAACAGCCTTCAGCACACCTAGAGGATATTAAGAATACAAACGAATGCCATTTGGACTAAAGAACGCACCCGCTACTTTCCAGAGAGTCATGGACAATATATTACGAGGAATACACAATGAGAAATGCCTTGTATACCTTGACGACATCATAGTTTATTCCACATCATTGGTAGAACACATAGAAAGATTGAAAAAGTATTCGAAAGACTTAGACAAGCACATTTTAAAGTACAATTAGACAAAAGTGAATTTTTACAAAAGAAGTATCATTTTAGGACATGTAATAACACCCCAAGGAGTAATGCCAAATCCAGACAAAACAAATGCAGTTCTAAATTACCCATTACCAAAAACAACCAAAGAAATTAAAGGATTTCTAGGACTTAGTGGTTACTACCGCAAATTCATTAAAGGTTACGCTCAGATAACCAAACCCTGACAAATTGTTTAAAAAGGAAACAAAATTGAACACACCCGGAATTTATTAAAGCTGTAGACAAAATTAAAAACATATTAACAAATCACCCTGTATTAGAATACCCAGACTTTACAAAACCATTTATACTGACGACAGACGCATCGAATGTAGCATTAGGCGCAGTATTGAGCCAAGGAAAAGTAGGTAGCGATAAACCCATCAGCTACGCATCCAGAACCCTAAACGAAACCGAACAAAAATATAGCACTATAGAAAAAGAATTATTAGCCATAATTTGGGCAACAAAATATTTTAGACCTTATTTATACGGAAGAAAATTTTACATATACACTGACCATAGACCACTAGTATGGTTATGCAAACTGAAAGAACCATATTCAAAATTACAAAGATGGAGAATCAGACTCGAAGAGTATGATTACGAAATTATATATAAAAAGGGAATTTATAACAACAACGCCGACGCTTTAAGCCGAATCCAACTCAATGCATTAGAAACGGAATCCATTATAGGAAACGTAGACGAAGAAGAAATAAGGGAAGATCCAGACGAGATCGACACAATACATTCGACACAAAACGAAGAACCAAAAAACGCGATTAAAATCTTAAATGAGGCAATCGATATGAAACCCAACCAATTTATAATAACCGAAGTTTTAAATAACCCCAATCCAGTAAAATATACAAAAGTAGACAATAAAAAAATATATCAAATTCAAATAACTAAAGACGACAACGAGGAACAAATAATTAAAATTCTAAAAGAATACACCCCCGAGAAAAAACGATTTTATTTTTATTTCAACACCGAACATTTATACCAAAGATTTTCAGAATTGTACATTAAACTATTCAATAACTCTGGACCTGAACTCATCAGATGTACTAGAAAACTAATAACACTAGACGACCCTGACGAAATAAACGATGTAATTAGAAATCAACACGAAGGAAAAACCAACCATCGTGGAATTAACGAAACTATAAAGCAACTTGTAAGACGTTATTATTTTAAAGACATGAAGGACTTGACCACAGATTTTATTAACCAATGCGAATTATGTGACAAAGCGAAATACGATAGAAACCCCAAAGATACCCTTAATGTTAACCAAAACACCCGACAAACCATTTCAAAAACTACATGCCGATACTCTAGTAGTAGAAGCTCAAAGCTATCTAACAATTGTAGACGCATTTACAAAAATAGGCCAAGCAATACCAATCACATCCAAAAATAGCATCGACGTGACCCAAGGATTTTTACAATATTTCACATTTTACGGAACACCCGAATCAATAACTTTAGACAATGGTAGTGAATTTAAAAATGAGACCATACAAAACACTTTAGAACTTCACAAAATAAAAATTCATTTCATAACGGAAAACCACCCTGAATCAAACGGACTAATGGAACGATTACATTTAACCCTGTTAGAACAAATTCGATTATTAAGAATAAATTATAAAAAGGAACATATAACCAATTTAATGTCATACGCACTAATCGCCTATAATAACACAATTCACTCATCAACAAATTTTACACCCTTAGAATTAACCTTAGGACATTCAGATTCACGAAATCCCTATGACATACACTACAACAAGGAAGTATGTCAACAATATGCAAAAGACCACAAAGAAAAATTAAAAATAACTTACGACAAGGTAAAAGATAAATTAGAAAACGATAAAGAACGTATCACCACAACCCGAAACAAAAATACCGACTCAAATAAATTTTCAGTAGGACAAACCGTGTATGAGAAAAACTTTCAAAGCAAGCGACATAAAACAGCACCCAGAAATTTAGGACCATTTAAAATTAAGAAAATATCAGATAAAAACATAGCAGTAGTAGACAACGGTAAAATAACTAAATACATTCATTTGAAAAACCTAAGACACCCTGTAATTTCAGATGGACAATCATCACCCTTACCGTCAACCTCCACCCAGGTAGAACGGACAACCAAGTAATAATATAAAAATTAAACAACCCCGGTATACTACCAATTAAATTAGGCAGTATGCAAAACCCAATTAACTTTTTCAAAAATTAAATACCTTATACTCTAGTATTATTGAACCAACCGATTTATTAAACGAAATAATATTTTTAATAGAAATCCCGATAGTAGAAAGTAACAATTATCAATATTATCATTTATTTGCTTTTCCAACAAAGGTTACTAGCACATACCAAGTAATCATACCCAAAACCAAATTCCTATCCCTAAATGAACTGAGATATGGTTATACAAACGAAAAATGTACTGAAGTAACACCAAACCAATATTTATGTCAATCGATGACGACAACAACCATTCAAGAAGACAGCCCTTGTGAAGTACAACTATTAAAATTCTCAAATCATTACGAAAACTGTGAAACTAAACAAGTGCAAATAACTAATATGAAAATTCAAAAAGTTACAGATAACAAATGGATAGCCATTTTCCCAACAGAAGTAATAGCAACCATCCACTGCAACCAAGATGAAAATAACCAAGCATTAATCGGAAGCAAACTAATTACCCTCAAAGAAGATTGTTATGTGAAATTGAAAGATGAAGTTATCAGAGTTTATCAAGATCCCATAGCAACAAAGAAACTTGCAAACCTACCGGAACTACAATTCAAAATACAACAAGAAGACGAAGAAATAAACAAGAAACCTATGAAGCTAGAGCATCTAGACTTAGACGATCTCAACCACGCCGTGAAATTAGTGGAAAGTTATAAAGAACAATTAAGTGAAATCAAAACGCCAAAGTTACATTATAATAATATAAGTGTTTGGACAATTGTATTAATCATTTTAATAATTTTTGTAATCATGTATGTATTATACAAAATGTACCTTAGATATAAGAATGAAGGAAACAGTTCTAGATTTAAGGAAACAAAGAGAAAAAAGGAAACAATAAGTATACCCTTAGAAACAATGAATTTTAAATAATGTATTTTATGTATTTAAAAATTAAGAAAAACCTTAATTTTTCATTTACGGTGGGAGGAGTTATGTATCCCCCAATTACCTATATATATTGATGTATTGAATCTAATATGAATTATTAGAGATTATTAAGTAAAGGTATAAGTTCAATGCAACATTGTAACACAAGGATAACCCAGAGAGGTTATCGACAGTTCGTGAGAACGGAATGCAGCTTTGCATCCGTGAGGGCAGTGATACTGCAGGTGGCAGGTCACAGGCGGTCAACATACCGCAGTTACTTAGAATTAAGTTGTTACATTGTAATAAAGTGTACAATAAAGAGAAACGCAGACATGAGATCTGCAAGTTCTCACAGCCGTGTGAGGGGCAGGTTATTATAAAAGGCCCGGGAGTTCAATGCCCGGCAGTCAGTCTTCAAACTCCATACTTCGTTGTTTGAGCTACTCATCAGTACAATTAAATTGTTTTTATTAATGTTATTATGAACCAGCTATTCCAAATTTCAATGTAATTTCTGTTTAACTAAGTAATAAAAATGTGCTAAAGTTTCAAAGTGTTTTTAAAAAACCAGCTCCAAAGGCCCGAACTTTAACTCGCGTTGATGTTAATATACAATAATGATACCATGGAATACCCGAAATCCTGGTATGAAAGTTTTATGTACAACAACAAACTTTGCGCTTGTCAATAGATAGACGATGCATTTAAATAGGACTGTATTTGTAAACAAATGATTTTCGCCATGAAGTAAGGCATAGTTCACGTCTTCTAAAACACAAATATTTACGTAAAGTGATGAATTCTGAGGTGAAATAATACCATTGTAATTATGGAAAATTGAACGGTTTGTCGTTTTATCATTTAAAAAACGTAAGTAACTATAAGATATTTTAATTTAAATTCTAATATTAACCTTAATAAAAGGACTCTAAATGACTACTAGGGAACAAATCTAAACAATTACTGGGGAACAAGTCTAAACGATTACTGGAGACAAGTCTAAATGATTACTGGGGAACAAGGCTAAATAGTTACTGGGGAACAAGTTTAAATAAACACTGGAAGCGATTATAAATGATTAATGAAACAAATGAGGAAATGCAACAAGCATTTACGTCAACGATGAATTGTCAAGGAGTTTAACGGAGGACGCAAGCGTGATTTAAGGCTATGTTATGAGGGCTGCAGACAATACCAAAAACAGTTGGGCCAGAGACTGGTTCGAGCTAAAAACAACAGGTTAGCAAATCTAAATGTTTTATTATTTTATTATTTTATCTTGTTGTACATTTCTAAATTGAATGATTTAAAAATTAACATTAAATTGAATATTTGTAATTTAAATACTTTAAAAGTTGCTTTCGTGATAATTTACGTGAGGGGACGGCAAGGTTTGTTTTTTTTTTGAGTATACGTTGTAAATTACGTAAATAGTTAAAAAGGTTGTGTAAACGTTCATCAGGCTTCAGTTAACAATAATAATAATAGTGATTTTGCTGGCTTTTTGATCATCTTTGAGAATGATAGTTATATAATTTTTTATTCAATTTCTTCAAAGAAAAATCTAGTTAGAGAATTCTTAAAATTTTTATACGTTGTAAATATTTTTGAAAACATTATAATAATTTGTGCTTAATGATGTTTTGGTTTAAAGATTGAAAACAGGAAGGAGAGGTAGAAGATAAATTTAAATTCTTTGTTTGTTGTATTGTCGCAAGCTCCGTGCGTAATTTAAAAACTGAGCTAACCGACGCAATTAAAATTATAAATTAAAAATTAAAAATTGACAGATTAAAAAATTTTACCTTTTAATTCACAAAAAAGGCGCATAGGGTATTGCTACTGTATCACAACAATATATATATATATATATATATATATATATATATATATATTCATTTAGGGATAGGAATTTGGTTTTGGGTATGATTACTTGGTATGTGCTAGTAACCTTTGTTGGAAAAGCAAATAAATGATAATATTGATAATTGTTACTTTCTACTATCGGGATTTCTATTAAAAATATTATTTCGTTTAATAAATCGGTTGGTTCAATAATACTAGAGTATAAGGTATTTAATTTTTGAAAAAGTTAATTGGGTTTTGCATACTGCCTAATTTAATTGGTAGTATACCGGGGTTGTTTAATTTTTATATTATTACTTGGTTGTCCGTTCTACCTGGGTGGAGGTTGACGGTAAGGGTGATGATTGTCCATCTGAAATTACAGGGTGTCTTAGGTTTTTCAAATGAATGTATTTAGTTATTTTACCGTTGTCTACTACTGCTATGTTTTTATATGATATTTTCTTAATTTTAAATGGTCCTAAATTTCTGGGTGCTGTTTTATGTCGCTTGCTTTGAAAGTTTTCTCATACACGGTTTGTCCTACTGAAAATTTATTTGAGTCGGTATTTTTGTTTCGGGTTGTGGTGATACGTTCTTTATCGTTTTCTAATTTATCTTTACCTTGTCGTAAGTTATTTTTAATTTTTCTTTGTGGTCTTTTGCATATTGTTGACATACTTCCTTGTTGTAGTGTATGTCATAGGGATTTCGTGAATCTGAATGTCCTAAGGTTAATTCTAAGGGTGTAAAATTTGTTGATGAGTGAATTGTGTTATTATAGGCGATTAGTGCGTATGACATTAAATTGGTTATATGTTCCTTTTTATAATTTATTCTTAATAATCGAATTTGTTCTAACAGGGTTAAATGTAATCGTTCCATTAGTCCGTTTGATTCAGGGTGGTTTTCCGTTATGAAATGAATTTTTATTTTGTGAAGTTCTAAAGTGTTTTGTATGGTCTCATTTTTAAATTCACTACCATTGTCTAAAGTTATTGATTCGGGTGTTCCGTAAAATGTGAAATATTGTAAAAATCCTTGGGTCACGTCGATGCTATTTTTGGATGTGATTGGTATTGCTTGGCCTATTTTTGTAAATGCGTCTACAATTGTTAGATAGCTTTGAGCTTCTACTACTAGAGTATCGGCATGTAGTTTTTGAAATGGTTTGTCGGGTGTTTTGGTTAACATTAAGGGTATCTTTGGGGGTTTCCTATCGTATTTCGCTTTGTCACATAATTCGCATTGGTTAATAAAATCTGTGGTCAAGTCCTTCATGTCTTTAAAATAATAACGTCTTACAAGTTGCTTTATAGTTTCGTTAATTCCACGATGGTTGGTTTTTCCTTCGTGTTGATTTCTAATTACATCGTTTATTTCGTCAGGGTCGTCTAGTGTTATTAGTTTTCTAGTACATCTGATGAGTTCAGGTCCAGAGTTATTGAATAGTTTAATGTACAATTCTGAAAATCTTTGGTATAAATGTTCGGTGTTGAAATAAAAATAAAATCGTTTTTTCTCGGGGGTGTATTCTTTTAGAATTTTAATTATTTGTTATATATATATATATATATATATATATATATATAAATAATGTATGTATTTTGTACTATCGACAACTATAAGTCCCAACCAAAACCCCACAGCTTAGTATTGATTGATTGTTTGATTACCTGCAGTTCTTATTTTAATAATTAATGTAAGGTGTTATATTATATTATATTATATATATATATATATATATATATATATATATATATTTCAACATCATGCTAGAAGACGATATACGTGGAAGATGCCAGGAGATATAGGAAGATATCAAATAGATTACATTCTTGTTAGACAACGGTTTAGGAATCAAGTAAAAGACTGTAGAAGCTATCCAGAAGCAGATATAGACACTGACCACAACATCGTAATTATGATAGCCGCACTTAAATTTAAAAATTTGAAAAAAAGAAACAGAAAAAGGCACTTAAAAGGCACTTGGACCTACAGAAACTAAAAGATAAAGACATTCAAGAAAGATTCGCAAAAAGGTCAAATGAATTGCTCAAAGATATCCGGAAAATATCTGATACTAAGGAAGTAGAAACAGAATGGAATAACATTAAATCCAGCCTCGACATGCCGGCCAGAGGTATTCTGGGGTATACACAAAATAAAATAAAAAACCATGGATAACAAAGGATATCCTGAATTTAATAGAAGAACGACGAAAATACAAAAATAAATCAGACGAAACAGGAAAACAGAGATACAAAGCCATAAAATGGGAAATTATTCGCAAATGCAGGAAAGCTAAATAACAATGGATTGATGAAAAGTGCAAAAAGGTACAAACTAAGATGGAAGTAGGAAAGATAGATGAAGCATACAAACTAATTAGAATCAATTTTAAGGATATAAAACCGTATAGCAAAAATATATGGGACGCGGGAGGAAATGTCATTATAGAAAATGTACAGAAAGTGGGTAGATGGCAAGAATATATAGGGAATTTATATGCAGGAGAAGAACTAACTGCATTAGAAAAGGAATCAAACATTGAAAATGATGACTTGGGATATCCTATACTTAGAGATGAATTTCAGTTAGCAATAAAGGGTCTGAAAAATGGTAAGGCGCCAGGTACAGATAAGGTGCAAGCGGAGACTCTAAAAGCCGCTGGTCAAGCAGTAACAGAACGTCTCTTCCAACTTGTAAGCTATATGTATGAAACAGGCGAGATACCCAAAGATTTCAAACATAACATCATAGTAACCATACCAAAAAAGAAAGGCGCAGATAGATGTGAAAATTTTTGAACAATAAGTTTGACAGCACACGTATCAAAAATATTAACTAGAATTGTACAAAGACGAAGGGAAAAACGGGCTGAAGAAATACTAGGAGAAGACCAATTTAGGGTTAGGCGAAACACGGATACACGGGAGCTCTGAGGGTGATAATGGAGAAAACAATAGAAAAAGAGGAAAACGTGTATATAAGGTTTGTAGATCTGGAAAAAGCATTCGACAATGTAAAATGGAAAAAAATGTTCGAAATACTCAAAAAGATTGGAATGAGTTATAGAGATGGACGGGTAGTACATAGCTTATACAAAAAGCAAACAGGAGTAATAGAATTAGAGCAGGAACGTAGAGAAGTAAACATCAGGAAAGGGGTGAAACAGGGATGTTCCCTATCCCTATTAATTTTTAACTTGTACATTGAAGAGGCAATGAATACTGTCAAATGCAGAAAGACATTTGGAATTACTATGCAGGGACAAAAAATTGATATGCTTAGATTTGCAGATGATATAGCGGTATTAGCGTCTAGCAAGGAAGAGTTAGAAGCTGCTCTCAATGAAATGGAAACGGTTTTAACAGAGAGATACGGTATGAAAATTAACAAAAATAAAACTAAAGTACTAGTATGCAAAAATAAATCAAAAAACAAGAATACAAATATGTAAGACGAACTTACAAGAGGTTAAGGATTTCTGCTACCTAGGAAGCCAAATAACGCAAGTTGGGAAAAGCATAAAAGATATAAAACAAAGATTACCACAAAGTGGTACTACATTTAACAAGAAAAAGCAACTACTGTGTTCAAAGACAACAAGCATAGAAACAAGGAAAAGATTGCTTAAAACATATGTATGGGGCACAGCACTGTACGGCTGTGAAACCTGGACAGTAGGAGAAGCAGACAAGAAAAAGGTAGAAACCTTTGAAATGTGGTGCTACAGACGATTGATGAAGATATCATGAACAGACAAAGTTAAGAACGAAGAGGTACTAAAAATGGTAAGGGAAGAAAGCAATATGTGGAAAACGGTAAAAAATAGGAGAGAAAGGATGATAGGCCACATACTACGGCATGAGAGAATAGTGCGGAATATACTACAAGCAGAGATAGGAAAAAAGAGAAAAAGAGGTAGACCTAGGTTAGATTACTGCACACAGATAGTGAAAGATGTAGGCTGTAGGAGTTTCAGGAAAATGTGTGGGCTATCTCAGAATAGAAATCAATAGAGGTACGAATCTAAACAGTCCCAAGATGAATAAATTAATGACGAAGGAAGTAACTGCACTTAAACATGATATTTATTATAAGCAACTACCAGCATTGGATGGGCAATATTCTCGAATAATGGTAATTGCGTAAAAGCATTTACTGGAAAACTACTATTTTGGCAAATGTCTAAGTGTTGGGGGATTTTGGCAGCCACAGGTTGCTTAACCCCCTTTAATAAATCTCAGTGAAATATGGCATAATATTAGAAAACAATAGAAGAAACTCAATATTTATTATAAGCAACTACAAGCATTGGATTGTCAATATTCTCGAATAATGGTAATTGCGTGAAAGCATATACTGGAAAACTATTATTTCGGCAAATGTCTAAGTGTTGGGGGATCTTGGCAGCCACAGGTTGCTTAACCCCCTTTAATAAATCTCAGTGAAATAGGGCATAATATTAGAAAAGAATATAAAGGGAACCAAGCTGTATTGCTGTGTGAGAATTTCAGGGAACTATGTAGGTTAGTTTAGAAAATAAATAAATGCAGGTACATGTCCAACCAGTTTTGAGACTGTTCAAGTTGTGATGTGTGAGAGTGAACTTTAATGGGTATTTTACGGTATTTTACGTATTGAAAAGGATACATATAGCTGACTATTAGAATGGTATTTTGAATATAAAACAAAAGGTGTACGTACAGCTTATTGAATTGCTTGATGAATTTAAATTTAATTGTTAAGAGTACATGTGTTTTTTTATGTTTGTAATAATAGTATGCAAAGTGAAAAGCACACCTTGATAAACTGGGTTATTATGAGCTCACCATATTCCGGTGTAGTAATAAACATAGAGAAGGTATTATTTAGGGCCCATTTACTCCTGTTGCTTTAAATGTGTTAGAAATTTTCATTTTAAAAACAAGGACTTGACAAAATTAGCATTTATTGAGGTGTAACTTGAGCACCGAACTGTAAATAACTATGAATATTAACATTTGTAAATAGTGGTTAATAAATATTGTATGATTGTTATATTATTTTGTAATTTTATTTGAATGGTGTGTGAACGGAAAAGAGAATGAGAGTAAATTTAGGTATACGAGAAGAAGCACAGCTGAGCTAGCCAGGAAAGCGGCGGAAGAAATTAATTTGATAGAGCAGAAAGCGGGTAAGGAAAATTTTGTGAAAGTTTTATATTTTTGAAAATTAGATTTTTTTACTCTGGCGAGGTCATATAGGGGTTCCACGGCAATTTATGACGCCCAATTCGTAAGGCTCGAACGATTTTTAGGAAGTTCCAGAGGCTGACCAAAAGGTTCCACAGCAATTTATATATATATATATATATATATATATATATATATATTGAATTTGTAGGATTTAATATAAATTGTTAATCAACCAGGCAAACCACGTATTAAATACGGCAGAACGAATACCTACTGCTCCAATAAAATGTTATTCAGCGTTAATAGATTATGCAGCTTATAATACTTCTTGACGTTTTTTAAAGTTTGCTATACGACATCCTTTACTTTAAAACCTTGTGTATTTAATTTAATGTGACTTTTTATTCAGAAGATTCAGATTTTTAAGAGTGCTTTATCTTTTTCAACATGCTTTTAGTACTCCCAATGCAAAGTAGATTCGACTAGAAGTTTAGTGTCAGATCTTGGAAATTGGACAAAGCGAGGTCATTCAGGCTTCCACACTTATAGGTCCCCACATACAGGCAAAAGTTGTTCACCGGCTACAAAAAGCTTTCTTAGTAACGCTCGCTTGAATGAAAGCTTTTATCGGTTTGGAATAATCCGTTGTAGGCAAATAAAATAGAAAATTTTTGAATCCATCAGTTAACTTGAAAGCTTTACGTTTTGTGGACTATATCTAAGCAAAACGATGAGTGAAAGTATATTTACTTTAGTAAAGCATGTAAATCAAATTTACCTATTGATGTTTATTTGGTGAGACAGATACATTAATTTCCTCGAGGCAATTTTGTTGAGTGCGTTCAGTGATTTTCAATGAATAAAAGAAGGAATTCGATGAAAAGAGGATTTGCATTAAGAGCAAATACTACTTTTTCTTATAACAGCACTCAAACAGGTCCTTTTGCTAAATAATGAATTGTGGCACACTGCCGACTCTTTTGCGATAACGGTGTAGTTAAATACCATAAAAGAGACATACTCACATAATGGACATGTGTGAATCATTTTCAACTTTTACTAAAGGAAGGTAATAACCTTAAGGATTTCTAAATTCCTTTAATAATTATCAGTCTAGGCACTGTGCAGCGCCAGTAGTTGAAGTATCTAATATTCTTTTAACATTAGTTTGAAACATTCTTCTTTAGTACGACGCCCCATCACCGGGTTTCATGTTGGTATAAGATTGAGTTAGGATTAGGTGTGTAGGACGAGGAAAAACCTGTTTTTATTCGAGTCTCAAAAGCTCTGCGAGTAATGTTAGGTATATTTATAAAGGGACGACGATGTGTGTCGTTTGGTTTGTAGTGTGGTGAGCAAGAAACGACTAAAAAGTAAGCAAGTGCGTTGTCAATAATGCAAGTGCAAACGGATGTTATTTTAACAATGCAGTCTAGTGGTGAAGCTTGCTGAAATTTTTCCCGAAGGACAGTTTGTTTACGATATAAAGCAGGATCGTTCCTAATTAATATTTTTACTGTTGAAAGTACATGTCGAAACGTTCTAAGTATTAAGGTTACTTAGCCGGGCTCATAGATACCTGGGGTTTGTGTAAAGTAGAAATTCAGCGCCCTGGGTCGCATAAATAAACGAACTTGTAATATTCCAGAGAGTTCAAAGTTTGCAAGGAAAGAAATGAACTGGTTGTAGGCCTAGTATATTTTAGTACAAGTCCCTTTTATTACGTTTAAATACACGGACTTAGTTTATTTAAGGACAATGATAATTAACATCTACCATTTCGCTATGAACTATAATTAGTTTTATTAATTAGTGTAGGGTCGATATAGTAATTAGTTAAACCAGTTTGTTTTATTATTTCTTTTATACTTTTATTAAAAATTATTGCATTAAAGGATTATACAGAAACATTACACTTGTATTTTCGTTGGGATGTGTTTCATAGCCTTGAAATAATTTTAAAAGTTATATGTATTATAGTTTGAGCCGTTTTGTAAGATTCAATAATCTTACAATGTTAATTATTTATTCAGTGCAATTAATCTAGCTCCAAGTAAACGAGCTATTAAGGAACTTATTTTGAAATAGCATTATGCGTTGCCAGATAGCAGGCGTTAATTATCCCCAGAAAACGTTCACTGTTTAAATTGGATAGTTTGATATGCGGTGCAATCAGCATGCGCGCATTAAGTGGGATAATATTCACAACAGGTTACGTGAGCTTACTCGAATATTCCTGCCCTGATTTTTTGAAAAGCAACAGCAATAAATTCTTGTACATAAGCGTTGATATTAAGAATCAATCTTTAATTAGTCTTGACCAAACAATTAGTGATCTTCTTAATATGCAGTTTTTTCGAAGTAATTTTATTATCGACGCGCAAAACAGATTTTGATCTAAAATTCACTCAAAGGTTTTCTAAAGCAGTCGTTATTCTATGCACGAAATATGGTTTGGTGTATAATTTGAAATCACCAGGTGTTCGGGTTATGCTCTAGAAAATAAAGACGTTATTGAAGTCGAATGGAAACTTGTCCGGTTAGTTATATTTTGTGTAGTGAAATAAAGTCAAATGTGTAGCGACTTTTTCGGTAACACAAAATTTTAAATATGCATGTTTATTTGCTGCCTGTAAATGATTTTGCTGTCAAAACGAAAACAACCGCATGCGATTCGCTCTGTATTTATCAGTAAATTGTGACATGAAGAATTTTAATTAAAACTAGCTTGTAGTAAATTTTATATTTAATACAAAAAAATGTTTAGTTTGAAATATAAAAACGCTTATAAGTTTATAATTTACAAAGTAAATATTTGTCATGTGATCAGGGTCGCATTAACCACCGTTATGCATAAAACCCGCTGGCGCCTCTTTTTGATCGATATTTTCAAATCGAAATAAAAATGTATTCTAATACAAAAATATTTTTCGTCATAACAAACAAAAATAATGTCCCAACATTTACATAATATACAAGTACCTGGTGTGTTACTAAACGATATTAAAACTGCCTTTTTCTTGCCTTCTCAGGCGCAAATAATTGTATTGTCCGTTCGAAAAAAATTGTTCTTGTAAACTCACCCTCTGTAAATAGCAGGGCGAGTTCAGTAACCCGTTACTAAATCATACCGGTTCTATAGTTCTTGCAATTTTTAAACCGACTTTTGTCATCAATATTTGTGATGTAATATCTTGGCGCCGTTGTCACTGTCAAAATAGCAATTCCTCGTAACTACAATGACGCTATTAGTACAATATAGATTTTGCATTTATTTAGTAATTGATGACGGAATGTAGTTTGTTACTTTTTAAAAGGTAACTTGTAAAATGATTTTATACTGACAAAATTGCAGTCAAAGCTGTTTAGCTTAACAATAAATGTTATATGAAGGAATTTGTACTAAATATAATTCAATGTGTTTAGTGTGTATATTCTTAATTAAATAGCAATACGCATGTCATACCGGGCACGGAATAATAGTCACCAATAATCAAGACTTCCAGAGGTAATCGTTATTAAACTAAAGTAAGAGGACGAACAGTTATGAAAATTAGTTTTTAAGGTTTGCCGGATGTTGAACAACTCAACACAATATTGTGAAAACTAGCTGGTATTTGGGAACTGTTGAAATTGCTAGATTTAGAAACTACCGATAATGTGTAATTCAAACCCAGGACCGTCATGAAGCACTACATTGTTAAATCTAATTTTTAAGTCCATACAACAAATGTAGTGCGAAAGTTTTATTGCACTGGTTGTTATACGAAAACACAAGCTTAGTGTACTTGGTGTTATAGCTTTGCTAAGTTTGAACAGTATGAGATGTATGAAGGTGGTAAAATAAGTAACTTCCTCAACAATAGCTCAAGCACACATTAAATTTAAAAATACATTACACTTGGCTATTGATAAGATGTATGTAAAAAACTTTAGCAAAAGAATATTGTCAAAGATTATAAAAGTGCAAGATATCGGGAAAATTTCTGGTACTGAGGAAGTAGAAACAGAATGGAATAACATTAAATCCAGCTTAGACATGGCGACTAGAGATATTCTGGAGTATACACAAAAAGAAAATAGGAAAATCTGTAAGCATAATTTCAATTTTCTAACTTACATAATTTTGAGATACCATTAATAAAAACTCGTTGTGGGACACCCAGTATATGTTTACACGTTATTTCAATGTATCTATGCTTTACCAATTATGAAGTTAACAACAGATTAGAGTAGAACATTTTGTATTTAATTAGGGGTTTTGGTTGAAGTGTAAAATATATTTTGTATAGCCATAGTATTATTCAATTTAAAAAGTTTTCAGTAGTGTGCGGCCCTGGGTAGCTCATAGAGAATCACGGTAGGAAAACCTAGAGAAGAAGGTTCTTCTTTTTCTTTTAGAGAAACCGTGATTATGAACTGTACAGTGTTTTAAAATTGGATGTATTAAATGGGTAACTTATTTGTTATTAAGGGTACAATAAAACCGTGTGCGCAGTCATGAGCCAACTTTTTGAGATCAATTCAATGTAAAATCACAAATGAGCGATCTCTTTTTGTTTTCGAGTTATAGCCAAAAATTGATATTATTAACAATTATATTAATTCGTATAACTCGTTTGTTTGCAAAAACATCCAAAAATATTCTAGAAGTCTTTTATACAGTTTCTTACGTAGAATACAGTGACGCACGCATATATTTAATATTTATAACACTTTTGAGATTATAATATAAACTTACATTTTTTAAAATGGAAACCACAATTGGTTGTCGCTTTATTTAAAAGCTCCTTTGACAGCTTTTCAAAAATATATAGTTTAATAATTATCTTTTCAAATGGTCGATTTATTTCATGTTTTTAGTAATAAATAGTTGGCCGCGAAACAAAAGGTAAACACAAAACACAAGTTTATTATTGTACCACATCACATTTCTAAACAACAAAGTTTGAAAGCTAGAAGAATACAATATCATAACTATATATATTACTAAAATTAATATAACTACATCTTAAATTGTGCATTTTATATATGGACAGATAGAGTAACAAACGAGGAAGTTTATAGAAGGATAGGGGAGGAACCGTGTATGTGGAAACAATTAAAGGTCAGTAGAGATAGAATGATAGGGCACCAGTTAAGACATGAGGGACTATTTAGTAAAGTCTTAGATTATAGACTACCAAATAAAAATAGAGTAAGAAAGCCTAGACAAAGCTATATTAGTCAAATTATTAGAGATCTAGGTTGTGAAGGGTATGTAGACCTTTTTAAACTAGCTCAGAACAGAAAAGAATTTAGAGCTGCGTCAAACCGACTTTAAGTAAGTTCGAAAACAAAACAAAAAAAAAATAAAAATCAGTTAACTAAATGTTACCAGGACATAACTCACAATTAGTTAGCGGTCTGGCATGTGGGTAGCGTTTCGTTGCTTAAGCCTTACCATAACATATAATTTAATAAACGTCACCATGACATAACTCACAATTAGGTAGCGGTCTGGCATGTTGGTAGCGATTCGTTGCTTAAGCCTTACCATAACATATAATTTAAGAATCGTCACCATGACATAACTCACAATTAGGTAGCGGTCTGGCATGTGGGTAGCGTTTCGTTGCTTAAGTCTTACCATAACATATAATTTAACACTTTTCTTTTTTGAAGCGGATAACCAGGTTATATTTCATTTCCTTATAAATGGTAATCATGTAAACATGTTAGAGTTCTTTAACAACCATCAGGTTGCTAATATCTATGTAGTCAGCTGGATAGGAAAAAGATAGAAGGATATAGGAAGACCTAGACCAAACTATATTAGTCAAAATATTAGAAATTTAGGTTGTGAAGGGTATGTAGAGCTTTTTAGATTAGCACAGATTAGAAAAGAAGTTAGAGCTGCGTCAAACCGACCTTAAGTAAGGTCGAAAACAAAATGATGATGATAAACTTTTGCCCGTGTCTGAGATTATAAAAGTATATTTGCTAACTCTGGACTTTACTCCAGCGTTAGAGCGATAAGCAGGGAGGTTTACTGTAAAACTAAGATGTAAAAGAATTAAAGTTGGTTGCTACTACACCCGTTTAAACACTAGCTGCTATGACTCTAATGATGGTGTAATAACAAAATATCGATTATGAGCAGGGTAAACCTGAAATAGAAACCAGTTACCATCGTAAGTAATACAAATCGTACTGTACAAAATAAGGGAATCAAGGAGATTTTTGTAAACAACAACATGATATCAGATCCAACACAGATGTCAAACGCGTTTAATGATTTCTTTTGTAAGGTAAAGGAAGCACTTGCTAGTAAAATAAAAAACCAACGACTCCATTACCATATACAAAAAAATGTGATAAAACCTTCTTCTTGAGACCGGTTCAAGAAAATGAAATTTTAGAAATAATAAAATTACTAAAAAGTAAAAAAGCTGTTGGAAGCGATGGTATAAAATCAGAGTTATTAAAAGAAATAAGCCATTCAATTGTTTCACCACTTACATTTCTAATAAATAAAATATATGAGACAAACATTGTTCCTGATTCGTTTAAAAATGCGGTTGTAATACCGATTCATAAAAAGGGAGATAACGTAAATCCGGCAAACTACCGACCTATATCTATTATTACATCCATTGCAAAAATATTTGAATTAACTTTGAAAACCCGCATCATACATTTTTTTAATCAAAATAATACTATAGCATATAACCAGTTTGGCTTTAGGAAAGGATATTCCATTAGTGATGCTATAAATTCCTTAATTGAAAATATTACAAATAGTCTTGAAGAAAGTAAGCCAACTCTTGCTGTTTTCCTAGATCTAGCCAAAGCATTTGATACTGTTAGTCATACGCAACTATTGGAAGCTTTGGATTATTTAGAAATAAGAGGAGCTTCCAATAAGCTTTTTTAGAGTTATCTGGAACAAAGGACACAAGTTCTCAAAATAGGAAATACGTACAGTAGTGCTCTAAATATACAATATGGGCTACCTCAAGGGACTGTTCTAGGACCAATTCTATTTTCAATATATATATATAAATAATATACTTACCACTCCTTTAAACGGTAAAATAATTAGTTTTGCTGATGATACAGCAATTATATATACGGGAAATTCTTGGATAGAGATGAAAAAAATGGTTGAAGATGATTTAAAAATACTATTTAACATATATAGTCATAAATTATTTACAGTGAATTATGAAAAATCATGCTTTATTCTATTCTCTAATAACATACTCGGATTACCAAAATTTAATACTCTTAAAATTCAACTATCATATGAAAGTGTGGAAATTAAATCGCAAGAAAGTACAAAATACTTAGGTGTGTATTTAGACTCTCATTTGCGATGGAATATTCGTTTAAATAACGTTGCTAAAGTTTTAGGAACCTTATTATACAAATTCAAATGCTTAAAAGAAATACTCGATATTACCCACCTAAGAATTATTTATTATGCATTAGTTGAATCTAAACTTAACTATAGTATCTTAAGTTGGAGAGGAGCATCCTCTTGTTATCTTCATCAAGTTGACGTCTTACAAAAGAGAATTCTAAAAATAATATACAATAAGCCCTTAATTTATCCTTCACACCTGCTATTCTTTGAAACGGTCATAATGGATATCAAGCAACTGTTTATGTACAATATTATTTTATATTTATATAAGAATAAAAACAACAGGAAACATATCCACCATATCCACCATAAATACGGCACCCGGTATAAACTAAATGATAACATTGAAAGACTTCCTTATATTTGAAGCATCACTATACGTAGCTTTATAAACCTGATGAACAAGATTTATAACCAGTTACCTAACATGTATAAAAACTACATTACGATTTGCAATTCATTACCATTAGTAAAGAAAATGTTTAAATATTACATTATAGTGGAACGTGCACAAGTACATAGTATCGTGTAGTTTATTAGCTGAAACCTAAACCTTTATATTTGGAAGTGGGTCAAACCCTTAATACACATTTTGTTTTCACTATAATTAGAAACTATTAATACATATTATGTATGCAAAGTACAAATATTTAGAACAGTTTATTAATAAAACGCACTTACTTAATGTCAGTTTATATGGATGATAGTCCATGCACAGTCGAATAGACCCAGTGGACTTATTTTTTTTTACATTGTTTAATTATATTGTTTTTTTATATAATTTTGTTCTTATATTATTACTTTGAATAAACTTATTATTATTATTATTGTATAAACGGAGACAGCATTTTTGCATCATTAAATAAAAATAGTCTATATAATGATATTTAAATGAACCTCTGAAGGTTTCAAGATTTTACTATAAACACACATGTACATCAAGATCAGCTCAATTACAAATGTATACTCGCATTAACACAAATAAACTGTGTGATAGATTTCATTATTCTAAAAGATCATCATTAAGTCCTCAGTCCTGGAATTGGTTAGACGCGTACCTCCATTGTTCGCTATTGTTAGCTAACCTACACATTTCCCTGAAATTACCCACAGTCTGCATTTTTCACTATCTGCATGCAACAATCTGATCTAGGTCTACATATATCTCTTCTTTTTCCTATATCCGCTTGTAAAATAGCCCACACTATTTCCTCAGAATGCCTTAGAACGAATCCTTTCCTTCTATTTCCCATTTTCTTTTGATTTCTACAGATATTTTTATTCCCTTACTATTCTATAACCTGTTTGTTATTAATTTTATTTGTCCATGCTATCTTCATCATACATCTCAAGCATTACATTCCAAAAGGCTTCTTCCTGTTACCTTCTCCTACAGTCCCTATTCCATAGATGTACAGTGCTGTATTTCACACAAATGGTTCCAACAGTTTTGTTCTTGTTTCTATTTTATTGACTTCAAACATTGGCCAATGCAGTACCTTTGGGTGGAGAATTGGAAAATCACATGTAGGTATGTGAAGAGGGTTAAGCAACATCTGGCTACTATGATCCCTCAACACGGACATTTGCCGAATTAATAGTTTTCCATCAAATTCTTTTCCTCAATTAACATTAGTTGAGAATATTGCAAAAGCAACACCTGTGGTTGCTTAAAATAATCAACAGGTTTAAGAACAATTATTGTTTTTCGTCATAAGGTTTTCCGTCTTGGAACTGGTTGGACGCGTACCGCCATTGATTTCTATTCTGAGCTGGTCTACACATTTTCCTGAAATTCCCACAGCCTAGATCTTTCACTATCTGTATGCAGTTGTCTAACCTACATGTACCTCTACTTATTTTTTGTTCCTATTTCTGCTTCTAATATATTCTGCACTATTTCCTCATGCCTTAGTATATAACCTATCAACCTATCCCTCCTATTTTTTATTGTTTTCCACATATTTTTTTCTTCCCCTACCTTTTCTTTAACCTCTTTGTTTTTAACTTTGTCTGTTCATGATATTTTCATCATACGTCTGTAGTACCATATATCAAAGGCTTCTATCTTTTTCTTGTCTGCTTCTCCTACTGTACAAGTTTCACAGCCATAGAGAGCTGTGCTCTACACATATGCTTTCAGCAATATTTTCCTTGTTTCTGTTTGTTGTCCTTGAACACAGTAATTCCATTTTCTTATTAAATGTAGCACGACGTTGTGCTAATCTTTGTTTTATATCCTTTGCGCTTTCTTTATCTTGCGTTATTTTGCGACCTAGCTAGGAGAAATCCTTAACCTCTTGGAAGTTCTCGTTTCTTGTTTGTTTACTAGTTTTTGATTTATTTTCACCTACTTTATATACTAGTACTTTAGTTCTATTTTTGTTAATTTTTATACCGTAGCCCTCAGTTCGAAGACAACAAACAGAAATAAGGACAAAAGTGTCGGAAACATATGTGTAGAGCACCACACTGTACGCCTATGAAATAGGGCCAGTAGGAATAGCAGACAGGAAAGGGAAGAAACTTTTAAAGTCTTATTCTTCAACATGGACAGATAAATTTAATAACGAGGAGGTTATAGAAATAGTAGGGGAATAGAGATATCTGTTTCAAACAAGAAAAAAATAGGAGAAATAAAAGAGCAGGATATGTTTCAAAGCATTTTTGGGGAATAGTGCTGGCTATATTACAAGTAGTTATAGAAATAGAGAGGTAAATGTAGACCTATATCAGAATATTGCACGCAGATAGTGAAAGATGCAGATTAGGAATTTTAAGGAAATGTGTAAGTTAACTCAGAATAAGAAACAATGGATATGCGTCTAACCAGTTCCAGGACAGAAGAATTAATGATGATGATGATCCCTTTGTTGGAACTGTTCCCATTTCAATAAGAGCTGCTTTTAACTCTTCCTTGCTAGATGCTAATACCGATACATCATCTGCAAATTTAATCATATTAATCTTGTGCCCCTGCACTATAATTCCAAATGTCTTTCTGCATTTGATAGTATTTGTTGTCTCTTCGATGTACAAGTTAAAAATTAACGGGGATAGGACATATCCCTGTTTCACTCCTTACATAATATCTACTTCTCTACGTCACTGCTTTACAGCTGTTTGCCCTTTGTATAAGCTATGTACTATCCGTCTATCCATAAAATTCATTTCAATCTTTTTGAGTATTTTGAATATTTTTTCCATTTTACATTATCGAATGCTTTTTTTTTCAGATATACAAACCCTATATAAACGCTTTCTTCTTTTCTATTGTTTTCTCCAAGCTTTCTCTCAAGTCATCGTTTTCAATGTGTGATTCCTATTCTAGTGCTGCTAGTTCATTTCGTGCATATAAATTCTCTATATATTCTTGCTAACTAACCACTTTCTTAAGATTTTCTATAATGATCTCTCCTTTCACGCCCCTTATATTTTTGCTATACGGTATTTATATCCCTAAAATTCATTCTGATTAGTTTGTATGCTTCGTTTGTCTTTCCTATTTCCATATTAGTTTGTACCTCTGTGCACTTTTCATCAATCCATTGCTCTTTAGCTTTCCTGCATTTGCAAATAGTTTCCCATTCTAGAGCTTTGTATCTCTGTGTTCCAGCTTCGTCTGGTCTGTTTTTGTATTCTGAAATTAACTTCTTGAAAATAAAACTACTCTGTATTAAAAACAAATAAAATTTGGTATTTTTAGCGGGAATAAATGCATTATAGAACATGTTTTAAATGATAACCTGACACTGAAATATATTTATCCCCGCTGCAATCACCATATTCTCCAACTTCGTTAATTTTAAAAACAAAAGCACATACTGCAGTAAGTTACCTCTACAGGATTCAGATTTAAAAAATCTCTATATGCTTTGTAGAAATATCCAGATTGGTTTATTATAGATGCACATTAATTAACTTTATACACTTGTATTCAAACTACTGCTAAGATATAAAACAAATTTGTAAATAATTCGCTACACATTTTTTCGGAAGCAAAAATGTTTAAGACATCGCTAACACGATATCTTACTAAAAATTACCCTTAGAAAAAGGGAGCTCCTTCCTGTCATTTCTCGTTTTATTGGTCCCCTCAACTCTCTGCGCCGGCGTCAACCTTAACAGACGTACAACTCACAAGAAACGAAGTTGGATACATCTTTGAAATTTATCTGATTCGAGACGCAATAGAAATAAGAACCAATAGCGATATACGAATTACTAATGACAAAATACACAATAATGAAAGATATTACAATAATATTAATACTCATATCAACCGTTCAATATATAATACAAAATGTGAAACGAATTCTGTATAATTTAAAGTACCTGTTTGATAACTATATACAAAAATTTGCGCAGAAATTTTAATGTTACACGGTTGTGTGGTTGATTCTTCCAAAGGTTTGCTTTTTTCTTATAAATTACATTGCTGTGACGTCAATAGTCTGGCGCAAAAAAACCTATTGCTATCGCACAACATCCCTATGTTTGATTCTCCAATGATCCACCCGAAGGCCAGGAAGCAAGTACTTCATTATTTTGAAATTTTGAATTTTGCCGAACACACGGGACATGCATTCTATCTCTCATCTAAACGAGGGCGTATTTTATGAAAAATGCATGTCTAGCATTTTTCAAGCGGTCCGCGTTGGGAATCGAACCCGGGACCTTGGGTATTTCGCATCACCGTCGAATAAAGTATTAATTCTAGGTTAACGGTAAAAAATTAAATTAACTCAATTGTCCGGAGAGTCTTTAAAGAGGAAGGGCATTCGAAGTTTGAGAGTGAAATTTTGTTCTAGACATAAATTCTACAACAAATAAAACTCATCCTTCGACAATAATGGTATGTTACATAGCTATAGAATTCTGGAGAAAGAATTCAAATTTTCGGGAGCTGTAGGGTTAACAACAGTGATAAAAATTTGGCTAAAAATTATATATCAGAAAGGAATATTTCAAAGGGGTTTTTAATCCATCGAAAGATCTAAGAACCTATGCATTTGACTTTTGCAATGTGCATATTCGTCAATAAGAAGGTGTCCTGATGCTGTTGCATTTTTCGAATTAATGCTCTCTGTCTACCACAGCATTCTGCACACTACCGATTGTTACAGTAGTGCCATTTCTAAAGTATTCAGTAACATATCTTTAAAATCGGTTTACACAAAATAACATGTACGAATTCGCCTTTCAAACCGAGAAATTTTGGACAGAAATTATTTTACTGCAAACTAAATAAGAATTGAAATTAATATACTAAGATTTCCTGCTAAAATCTTACAATTTCAATTTCGATGTAGGTAAAGCAGATTCAAAGTTAGTTTTGCAGTTAAATTATAAGTACACACAATAAATCTTACCTGGCTGAATTGGCATTCTACTTCAATCATAATATCAGGATTCCACAAATTGTAATTAAATAAGAAATTCGAAGTGTAAATATACTATGGTAAAGTAGGAAATAAAAATGCTGAATACTATAGTGGTATAATATAATCTTCTCCTTGTATACGCGCAATGAGAAAATCCACTGTTCATTTACATTTAAAATGAATGTTGACTTTACTATACAATACTAATGAAAAGCTGTGTGTATCTATGTAACTTTATTATGTGCTTTGTCATACATAAATTATATCTTTAAATCTGACCTTAAACTTATATCTAAGCAATCATAATAATTAATAGACATTAATAATATATATCATACAACAACAAAAGCTCTAGATTACTATTAGCTATAATTGATCCAAATAATATATTAAAATTCATATAATAACACATTATACTAGTAAACTACAAATATACCTGTAAACACGAGTAACGGACTCGAAAACTTCATGTTTCCTCTTCCCACTTAGGTCAAAAACATTTAATGTAATAACCGCTATTTTTGGCAACGTCAAATCCTATTGCCTATGATGCACCTGGCGCCATCTGTAATATCGATGCTTAATTACGCTCTATTCCAACCACCAATGCACCACGACCACAATCTCAGATAACGTCGCTTGCATAAGGTTTTTCAATACTCTGACAATATCCAATGACCAAGTCTTGTGGTGACGACATAAAGGCCATTCTGATAACGTCACGATTCGATTTCTTTTTGCAACCCCCTGTTAATTTCTGATTTTGCACCACCTTGAACACATTTTTCAACTACAAAGATTGTATTTGGCATTTTTTGAGAATTATTTCTTGAGATTTAATTTTCAATGGATTTTCCATCATAGAATCGGTAAATTGTATATGCCAAAAGTTGAAAAATCACATCCTGGCATATTTAGACTTTATCACAATCTGAAAAACTGAAGACACAAATTCAAAATCTTTTACAACTTGTAACTCTAGTCTTATAAGCAAATTCCTTTCGCCGTGCTAGTTCTTTAGCTCTTAACGGTATCAGCCACTTAACTAACCTAAACATTAGGTTTGTTGAGTATACTACTACCAAACTTACCTATCAATCTTACACCACTTAGACAAGACGGCAAAAAATCGAGTGTACAGGGTGTTACAAAAAACCGATTATGACGACAATATAAATTGCTTTGTGTTGGCATAGGATGGCGTAATATATGTTGACATCAAAAATGGCGCCGGCTTGTCGTAGGCGATGCAGGTATAACTCAAACAGAAATGCACCTTAGGCCTTATAGGTTGTGAGTGGATTACTCGACGGCTTCATATAGCGTGTGCGACATTATTGATTTGTGGCATAGTGAGAATTAGTAGGAAGAGAAATAGCAGGAGGACATGAAGTTTTTCGAACCTACTTCTTGGAACTACTTTAATGATATAGACCAACCACACCAACTAACTGGATTAAATCTATATTTGTATACGTATTTATACAGAGTTTAGATATTGATAATGCTAAGTTATACATTCTATATTAAAATAAAGCAAGCACGTTTTACGTTAAACCAATCCGAATATGCACTTAGCTGGAAACAATTCACTTAAATGCCCTTTATTATAAACTGATCATTTGATAACGTAGAATTGAAAGTATAGATCATAATGGATTAAAGCTTTTCTAACCTTTTTAAAGAAAACAGCGTAGTATACAACTACATTTCGTTATTTAAATAGAGAAGTAGATAATATACGTACTTTTTTTTTGTTCAAAAATTGTTACCTTTTTGTGTAAATGTGCATAAAAACTGCGGCTGTTGTGGTCATCGTTACCATTTTCTGGAGTTAGACCACACTTTCACGATCCATGAATTACTTTTCGGATCGAAAACAGTCTTCATTTCCGGCTTTGAGAGCCACAATACCAGCAATCGACACGCGCCAACGAGGTTTCTGGGCGTCAAACACAAAATTACCAACTAATGAAATACAGATTATGTCGGAGGCTTTCACGCAGCATCTTCGGCCTTTAACACTATTGATTTCCTCAAAGTGGATTTATTTTGTTTTACTTTTGGTAAAAGTTGCTACTTCTCACCTTAAAATTTTAACTTTGCTGTAGTCAAAGTATCCTGAAACCATGGCAGCCTTAGTCAAGAAGATTGTTCATTGTTTATCTTAGGTTTGCCAAGAAAGAAGCTTCTTTTCATTCTGTGACTGAGAGAACTCATTCTAGAGACTCCTGGAATTGCTTACGGTGCTCCCCGCTTTCTATTAAACCGTAGTTGATATTATCAATGGCAAACCTGCGTGGTTGTTTATAAAAAAAAATACCTGGTCTAGATCAATTTCCATCATTTTCTACAAGTAGATATAAATTAAGGACTGTTTAAGAATTGAGCTAGTGCGTAATATAATAGCAATCGTTGGAATGTATATTAATTCTTGTGTTTCGAGACACTTTAATTCTAATTAATTGCTTATAGTATTCATAGAAAATCAAATATTCATAGTCATTCGTTTTAGGTTATACGGAGGGACTTGCTACTAAATGACGAGTATTATTTTAAAATTTTAAGTCTTCTTTATGCGGTTGAAATTATCTCGGCACACACATTTTCAATCTTCTAACAAGACAAAAATTTTTGAAACAAATTTTTTATGGAAACTTATTATTAAAGATTATTAAAAATTGTTACTGATTTCTAGTGGCAAAAAGATTGCATTTTCATTATTTTTGACCGTATTTAAGTAATGTCAAAGGAAGTGAAAAATTAAAGATTTACCGAACCAGTCATAGAATTCAATCAATTAGCAAGTCATGAGTATCATACCGCACCAAAACAAGTGAGCCGTTAATATTCTTTCTTGCTTTAAATGCATCGGGAACAACCATAAAATACCGTATGCCTGCTTTATCTTTATACTATGTTTTGCGCTTTCCAAAATGCAATAGGCAAAATATCAGATTATACAGCACCGGCAAAGCAACCTATAATTTACAAAGGCCCCTAATTGTAAACTTTCTATTTTTACAGTAAATTTATACCGTCATAATCTATATGTTGAAATTTAAGGTGTACCTTTCGATACCTCTTAACAAGGTTCAACTTAAACCGATTGACCTATTATTTTACATAAACATTAAATTACACTCACTCCGGTTAAATGTTCTGTTATAATGTTCTGTTATATATGATTATTTATTAAATAACATCAATATACACAGCAAGAGGAAAATACTACTTACATATCTCTAAGTTTGCTTCTTTTCTAATACCCTGTTCATTACGAGTCAAACACGTTTCATAAGCTACAAGAAGTTCCTTAGAATTCGGCCACCTCAATATACGTACACACGCTTATATATATATATATATATATATATATATATATATATATATATATATATACTTTTCTGGGCTAAATTTGACCACTTGCAAAATCGGTGTCAATGGTCACTAATGACGTATAATGCCGTTAGTGTCAATATCTGAAAATTTTCAATAAATACAAATATTTCCCATTTTGCTGTGTATTCTAAGGTTTAAAATAACGTTAATATACATATTTTTCTAGCTAATACATCCACTACCTACAGTGCTCAACTTGAACGTGTATTTGAAGTTACTGACCTTGCTAGAGTAACTCCACATATTACTTGTACAGAATACCCTATCTAACAAATACAAATCATTTGCATAAATGTATACTTTTAATGTATAATAAATATACCCTATAGCGCCAGAGCGTAGAAAAGTAGATTGTTATAAATTGTACAAACTCTAAAACTATACAGTGTAATCATCAGCTTGTATAGCTGGGATGATATTTAATATTTATTCAAACGTAAATCAATTATTCTAATATTCTAATTTATATACGTTAGTAGTACAAAACTAGGACTACGATGGTCAAAAACCCTCCCATATACGTCAATGTAAAAAAGGAGGAAGTTCCCCCATAAAAACTACATGGTGATTGTCTCTATATGTAGTATACGTGAGTGCAAGAGCAATAAACTTACATTATTCTAACCACCTTGCTAATTACACGTGGTTCTTTCTCTGTGCTGGTCACTGAATCATGTGACCGCTAATATTATTAATCTTTTCGCTAGTTGTCAAATTTTGGCACATCTATTAACATTAAATGGGTTCAGTGTATTTAGCAATTTACGGGTGACGTCACACTATTTGCAAACCGTAAGTCTTAATCCTTTCGCTGGACATGTTTACTATTTTAGGTTAGTGCCAAATTCTTTGTACATTAATAAGCAAATCCTTTTATCTTTAAACTAAGTAATCGAATGGTTGGCAACCTCAATCTGCAACCACGTAACCGATAATTAATTGTAATACATTCTACATTTTGCACCATCTTTAAATTAAGTGATCCAGTGGTTGCCAGTCTTCGAATAACTTTTTTATTTATAAACATTTTCTTAAAGTGTAAAGTATTAGGTGGCCTAAAATTCTGTATGCAGCTGCCGCGTCAGAAATTGCGCCTCCTTGTAGGAGTCTTAACTGGGCATTGTGGACTAAATAAACACATATATACCATGGGTTTGGTACAAGAACCATCCTGCCGTGAATGCTACACGCCCTCTTACTTCCTGAATTAGAATTTCGCCCACTTGCTCTATCTTTTTCTGTGTAAAAGACAAATTGTCCGTATCTTTTCAGACATCCAAAAATGACCTTAAGCCCTCGACTTTCGAAAGTGAACGACCGTTAGTTCTAAATGCTGCAAGATGCTCTTCAATAGACAGGCAAATCTAATGCATTCTGTTAAGAGGAATTAACATGTATCCTTGTTTTGTAGGCTCCTTTCTTGCATCGTATATCTTTGTAAACCGGGTTTTTGTAAAATTTCATTAATAAATACACATCTTTATGTCCATTCTCCTTTACAAGAACTCCAACATAGAAATAAACTCCTAGGCTATTAACTGTAGGCGTAGAAACATTATATGCGCCAAACGAGTACAAATTTTTCTAGTGGGTTTTAAAATGATCTATTACCCCTTCTTTAATTGTGCCATCTTGCAGTCTTTTACCACTAGATGTTTATACTGCCGCTTTAATGCGATTGTCGTTGCCTCGTACCATACCTCTCCTCTTGATAAATCTATTTCTGCCAATTCCAACTTTTTTTTTTCATTTATAGGATATAAATAGCGGACACAAGTTTTATTTCTGCATTTTATTTGTTGCATGTATTGATTATTTCTCTAAATCTTGTGGAAAAATATTACATGTAGCCATCGGTCTTAGATCGTTGGTGTTTACGTCTTCTGGTATTGTCGAGAAGGGTGTTTCAGGTTTTGCAAAAAACGTGTATCCGGATTTAATTTAACGCGCCTGTGTAATTAGCACACCATCTTCGTTCGATCCATCTTCCACAACTTCTATGTTATTAAACGGTAAACAGTTAAAACTAAATTCGGGTATTGCGTAATTAATTTTGTTGTACCTATAGACTGGTAATTTAAACTGTAATTTTGTCAGTTTTATTATATTATCTACCTTAGAACAATTTCCAACCGTGTAGTTATATATTATTGGTCCAATCTCGTAATACCAAGCTTTTTAGTCATAGCAAATCTAAATATCTGCAATAATCGAGCATACGGACTGTCGATAAAATCTACGAAATGATTCCCTATCTGCTTGCTAATGCCTGGACTAGTTACTTGGTATATAATCTTGTTATATACCTTAACGTAATTATTGGAATTTACGCACGCTAAGCAGTCTTTGCCAGCTGTTTTATCATTATCCAAAATTACATTAACGTATCTTGTATACTTCCTATAGCTAGCAAAATTAAATTTGTTCGTTAGGTATTTGACCATTTCCACCTTGTTAAATATCCAGCTAAAATCTTGGATTATTTCCAGATCTAGTAGGTAGTAGTTTTCTTTATTGAGCTGTTTCGATATGTTACCCGGTTTCTCAAAAGATATCTTTAACTTAACATTCGCTAATTCCACTTTGTACGGACTGCATAATCATTTGTATATTTTTGGTTTATACTATCCAGACTATCTTTCCCTGTAATATATATTACTCCTCGTGCAATTTTGTTTTCGCTTTGTAGTAGGAATAGAAGTTTAGCATTTACTCCATACTTGGTAGATACAAATTTCGAGAACTTCCCACGTAACTAGCTATTAAAGAAGCCACATATCACTTTCTTAACAAAAATTTACTCTTATTTTTTGATTCCTTGGCGCAATTCACAATGCCACCCATTTTAACTAGCATTATATTATCGCAGAATGGTTCTGTAATTGGATAGGGTAAGGGATTGGCTTTTAAGAGTTATCCCTCTTTTGTATAGTTAACGTTTACAGTATCGGTCATTAAATTATTATTGCCCAAATTTTCTAACGGCAGTCACAATCTAAACTGCTCATTTGTTGGTTTTACATTACTACGAAGAAGCTCCTGGATATTAAACACCTATAGAAAAGTTTATGCTGACTTTTAAAACTACCGTCGCATACTAAAGTACAAAATAATGCTCCCAACACACCCTATAGAGTGAGAACCAAAAGTTACCGAAACAAAGACGGCGAACGTGACACGGCAGGAGTGCGGCCCGGCGCGCGGCCCACATCGGTCCGGCGCGCGAACCACCTCAGTCACTGCGGGCGACCAACCCCACACCCGGCGTTCAATATTTCCAAGAAGCTTAAACTGTAATCCAGCCAGTTTCACCGATTTAACCTACATTTTGAAAACCAACTTGCCATCTTTCAAAAAATTAAATAGTCATTTGATGAATTATATATAATGCACACAATATAACAATTTCCTACAATGATGCCTCTAGTCTCGTATTGCCATACCATTTAGCCAAATCATATCTAGAAGCCTTGCCTAATAGAACATCCAGACCGATAATTAAATCCACTATATTATATCCTATCTGTTTGCTATTTATACGTTAAGGATCAGGGGTCATTTCCGCGTAGTTAAGTATTCCGATTAAAAACCATAACTTCTAATACCGTTAGTTTCTTTAAGTTCGTATTAAATACATTAAACGTTTTTAAATTCTCCAATACAAAACTTGTGTAGTCTGTTTCTACCACCATCAACTACTAACCTACAGAGAGAATATGCTTCTATATAGAGCAAGATCTTAAGATGTCGAAGGTGTGCAAACAAATCCAAGGATTATGTTGGAAACGAAGTGTAGAGTAAATTCACAAGAGCGCAAGGACAGCAGTATATCGCCTTACTCATTTTAGAAGCCGTATGATGTCGAAGACACCCGAACACGGTAGGGGAT
The DNA here is from genome assembly GCA_036346225.1 of Platerodrilus igneus. Lineage (NCBI taxonomy): Eukaryota > Metazoa > Arthropoda > Insecta > Coleoptera > Lycidae > Platerodrilus > Platerodrilus igneus. The sequence goes on along the minus strand of JARFIW010000254.1, from coordinate 2,480,902 downwards.
TGGGCGAATTTTGCGTGTAAACACGCAAACGCTGCGAAAAAATTGTCTAATACAGATTAGAATTGAGCGGCAGCTCCCGAATGCCACTCCGATCGCAGCCGGAGAATGAGTAAAAAAAATAAATAAAAGTGACAGACAAGTTTTGCATGTAAACACGCAAGTACTACAAAATATTGTATATAATACACTTTATACAAGTATTCTTTATACGAACTGATTGATTTTTGGTAGTTCTTCTGACTAATTTTCTAACTAACATCTGTTAGTTACGCCCTACACAAAACACATATGGAATGCGTATACTTCACATTAATATTTTCCAACTCCTCTATCCGATATCCTATTTACACCCACATGTTTTAGGTTTTACGTCATATTTAGCAGGTACACGTTTTCGATAACTTTCCGAACAGATTACCATCAAAAATCCTACACATCTCTCTTTCTTAACAAGAAATGTATTACTTTTGTGTTAATTTATCCCCATATCACAATCTCGTTCATTTTAACAATTTTTTTCTAGGTGTTTACCATATTTTGAACATAATTATATTTAACGTAATTTTATATATTTTTAAAATAGCGTTCATTTTCTACATGACAATTTTTTTATCACAGAGGAACTAAAATTATGTGATAAAATTAATTGGGTTATTATATTTTAACATCAACTCGTACCGCTACTAGAGACATTTTTAAAAAATTCACACTTAATGCAATATATATATATATATATATATATATATATATATATATATATTGCATTAAGTGTGAATATATGGACTTATTTGCTTACTAACTCGACCACGTCGATTTACTTGTGCAGGCGCTAGAATAGCAGAGGCCGACTATGTCCTCGAGTATTCCCCAAAAAAATAGACCCACAGCGGAAATATAATTTCTCATCTTCCAATACAAGAATATAGGTATATAAGAACTTGAGCTTACGCCCGAACATAAGTCCAGGGTTTAGAGCGTCGACCTGAGTTTTGGATTTTTTTTGGTAATTTAGGACTCATCTTGAACTAATTCTGTGTATTAATACCACTAAAATTAATTGTTTTTAGAAAACTCTGTATCAAATATTTTTCATTTTATTTCTATTCTCCACTCCAACAAGTCGAAACATTATAACACACGCCCGCAAGTTCTTTATGCTTACTGCTAGTTGTTGCAACTTAACCACTTAAATTTTTATTTTCAAATTTGTGTGCGAGTTCGTCTTCTACTTCCTTTTCTAGCTAGTAATTGGATACGTGCAGTTTGTCCAAATTTTTTGAACTGCAAATTAACCGAATTTATTTTGAGCTAAATTTTTCTAATATCATTAATAACAATTTCTGTTACCTCTTTTATTTCCTCCAGCCTAAGATCGTGCATTGTCTTTATGAATCCGTTTATTTTCTGCATAACAATCTTCTTGTTACAGAGGAATAAGAATTATATAATAAAATCAGTTAGGTTATAATACTTAAACAACTTAAACTTCTACCGCTACTAAAGCCAACTTATACCATTTTTTTTCAAAATTTATACTTAATTCAATAATAAATATGCAAAAACTGTAATGGTGTTTATGTTGATTGCCGGAAACTAGACGACACATCTGTAGGTTAAAATAGGTTAGACGAGCCCTCCCTCGATTATGTTAGGTTTGCTCCGAATTGTTCCAAATAAAAACTTCAGACTAGGTCGTTGCCGGAGGTGCCGACCTGACCTCAGTGTTTTACTTGGAACAATATTGGGACTAACCTAACCTAACCGAGGGAGGAATCGTCTAACCTAACCTAACTTAACTTAGAGGGATGTGGTCTCACCTAACCTAACTTAGAGAGATGTCGTCTAACCTAATCTAATCTACAGAGATGTCGTCTAATTTCCGGAACCGAGTACCATTGCAGTTCTTTCATATTGTTTATTGAATAACAGCGGTAATAATTCAAGACGTTTAAGTATTATAACCCGACGGATTTTATTACATAATTCGTATTCCTCTGTAACATAAAGATTAATATGCAGAAAATAAACATATCCATAAATACAGTGCACCATCCGTATGCCCATTCTTTTTTACAAGAACTACTACATAAAAATGAGCTTCTCGGTTATTAACTGTATATATAGAAACGCCAATTACTTGCAATTATTTGAATATATGGTAATTGTATATTTTGTAATAGTTTTTTGGAGGTAGTTACTCGCCGAGGAATAGAATGCAAAGTTACATCGCAGAACATTAGTCAATAAGCAACTGTAGATTCAAAAGTTTGTTTAAATAATATGAACTACATAATATAAAAGATACAATTCTACACACAAAACACAACTAGTTTTTTATTTATATTCTAAATTTATTTAACTTATCTAATTAATTCGTATTGCATAATTTATATCTTTTTTTTCTTGTAGTTCTTATTACGACCAATAATTGGATACGGACCGTGGGCTTTGATTTTCGAATTGGAGAAGGTAACGTAGATTGGCGGTTGTATGTGGGTGCGTCATCCTTATAAATTTTTAAGTATTGGCTATGGATTGGTACAATATTAAACAATTGCAGATTTGAACTTTTCACGAAAATTTGGTTCCATCAAGTGGTTTCCTAATGTGTTACACGAGAAGAAACTTTTTAGAAATAAAAAAGTAGGCGTTTAGTGGTTGTAAATCTGTTAGGCGTTAGTCCTAGATTAAAGTAATGTTGGATTAGGACTTCCAAGAAAATTTGAACTTATCAAATGTTTTACACGCTTAAAAAGTGTTTATATATAAAAAGTTAGATATTCAGAATTTAAAGGTAGTACTTTGATGAAAGTTGCTTAAGGTTAAATTAATTGCGGATTCTTACTTCCCGGTGAATTTTAGGCCACCGAATGCTATACATTCTAAGAATATGTTTGGAAATAAAAAAGTAATAAAATTGGGGTTTATGGGTGTTAAATCTATTAGGGGTTGATTTTAGAGTGAATTAATGTCGGATTTGGACTTCCAAAAAAATTTGAATCTTTAAATGTTATCCAGGCAAAGAAAACGTTAATAAATCAAAAATAGGCGTTTAAGGGTTGTACCTGGATAAGTGTGGTCCAGGGTTTAAATTAATTGCGGATTCTTACTTCTCGAAAAAATTTAGGCCACCTAATGATTGACAAGCTGAGAAAATGTTTATAAATAGAAAAGTAGAGGTTTAGGGGTTGTAGCTTGAAAAGTTTTGTCTGAGATTAAAAGTAATATTGGATTAGGACTTTCAAGAATATTAAGTTCATCCAATGCTTTACACCTTAAAAAATGTTTATAAATAAAAGGGAAGTAAGTAGGTATTTAGGAGTTTCACTTTGATAAGCGTGATTCTAGAACTAAGTAATGTCGGATTCGAACTCTCCAGAATATTTGAACGCATCAAATATTTTAGATGCAAAGAAACGTTTATAAATAAAAAGTAGGCGCTTAGAAGATGTCCCTTGGAAAGGGTGGTCCAAGGTTAAAATTAGTTGCAGATTCTTACTCTTCGAAGAATTTTAGGCCACATAATGGTTTGCACGCTACAAATGGTTTTAAATAAAAAAGTTGATAAGTGTCGGTTCTAAATTAAAAGTAATGCCGGATTGGATCTTCCAAGAAAATTTGGGCTCATCCAATACATTGCATCCTAAGAAAATGTTTATAAACAAAAAGTAAACGTTTAGGGTGGCGCAAGGTTAAACATAGTTGCGCGGGTTCTTACTTCCCGAAGAATTCTTGGCCATCTAATGCTTTACATGGTTAGAAAACGTATATAAATAAAAAAGTTATATTTAGATGGGCAACCATAGGACTACTTAAATTAAAGATGGTGCAAATATAAAGGTAATCAAAATTAGTTATCCGTCGCGTGATTGTGGAGTGAGATAGGTAAATATTGGATTACCTAATTTAGAGATAAAAGGATTTGCTTGGGTATGCAATTATGTACAAAAAAATTTACCATTAATCTAATATAGTACACAGGTCTAGCAAAAACGTTAAGACCTATGGTTTACAAATAATGTGACATCACCCGCGTAAATTGCAAAATACCTTGAACCCGTTTGATATTACTGGATGTGCTTAAATTTGGCAAGGAGGTTTGGCGGAAGGGTTAATATCGTTAGTGGTCACGTGGTTAAGTGACAACCGCAGAAAAAAAACGACGTGTTATTAGCAAGGTGATTAGGTTAATGTATGTTATCTCTCCAGCACTCACGTATCCTACATATAGAGACAATCACTATGTATTTCTTATGAGAGGAACTTGCTTCGTTTTTACATTGCCGCATACGGAAGTGTTCTTTGACCATCATAGTCCTAGTTTTGTACTATTCACATTATATCTGTATGACATTTACATCGACTTCATCACGATCCTGTTTGTTTTTTTTTCGTATTACTTTGAATTTGACAATAAGTGCTTTTGTGGTATATCTTTTAAACTTCAACTACTCTCTTATATTGAAAAATCTCTGTGTGTGTACGTTTATCAACGTTTATAAAAATGTTTCTCAATTAGCTGCAAAAGCATTTGTTTGAACATAGCATAGTTAATTAGGCTTCTATATTAATCTTGAGATTTGCCCGTGTTAACTGTACTTAAATACTTTGTTACAGAATCGAGTTTTATAGCAAAATTGAAAGTATTTACTTAGGTTTTTGTAAAATAAAACTAATTTCCTTCATTAATAATTTAAAGACATTAAAAAGTTGTGATGATCTTAACTTTTATGATTCGAAAATAATAAAAGTAATAATATTTTAAGACGATGTTTGTAGTTAAACCTACAGTATGATGTTGAAGATATTCAGCACAGAAGCAGTTGTATAATATATCTTCTAGATTAGTGTATCTATTGGATAATAATTATTAACGATTTAATGAAATATAAATCTAAAGTTTACACTAATCCTTTAAATTTCATGCAAGTGTGGTAAAGTAATTTATCAAGTTGAACTAACAATGAAACAATAATCATCTGGAAACTTCAAAACGAAGCTCTAGACCTAGTTGGTGAGTAGAGCCTTTAACAAGTTTATATATAACACTAACAGTTAGATTAAAAAATATTCATTTCCATAGAAATTTGTTTAGTTTAGAAAGAAAGACTTGACAAACACGTCTAGCATTCATTATTGCAAATATCAAAAATAATTGCTGTCGAAAAAATTTAAAAAACCAAAACACATAAATATCTGCAGTACTAGATGAAGGTCTATGCAAAAACTTGTTCCCAATATGAAATAATGATTAGATAAAACTAGACAGCCATAAAATAATTGGTGTTTATACTTCACAATTATGTGTTTGAAGTTAAAAAGTTAAACACTAACAAATTCTTACGTTAGTTTTACCCCAGAATTACAATTAATTTCAGTCATTATATGGTAAAACGAGAACGCGTGATGCGTGCTCTCAGACGCGTGCGCGTGCGCACACACCTAAGCGTTTACGAAGCACAAAGCTTTCTCGGCCAATAGAATCAAATAAATAGTATTGATGTTACCCGCTTATTTTATTTGGAAATTTATATCCTTTGAAGATCCAAAGGCGCAGAAGGTGGTCAGTTTTTATTATCTATACAGATTGGAAGAACATCATATTGAGATAAGTTTGTAGCTGCTTGATAAATATAAAATACTTAAACTATTATAAAATTTTCAGTCATTATTATCAAAATCATCATTTTGCTATTAATACTAAAACGTGATTATAATAGGAATGCTTTCACGTGCTACTTGGTTTAGTTTTTCGACAGGCAATCTAAACAAAATCAATATTAACATAAAGAGTATTTCTGATAATTACATGAAGTTTTTAGTGCAACTGTTATTAAAAACCTTTTCTACGCTTTGGCACTTATACAATTAAAGTGGAGGTCATAGAACTAAATAATATATATATATATATATATATATATATATATATATATATTTCAACAAAAGCGGCTTATAAAGTTAATTTTCTCTACAAAAGCATTGTTTATATAAAACAAACCTAAAATAAAATATATAAAGTGCTGTTCATCAAATGCACATAAACAGATTTTATGCTTATGACGTCAGTCTTGATATAAACAATTATATTTATATAATAATTAAACATTTATATACCTGGTTACTACGTTGAATGCAAGCGCACTTTAAGTTTAAGTGCAACTTGCGAATTTCCTAAATATGAACTACTGACGGTATGCAGATGATACTAGCACTTGTACAATATGATAATCCGTTCATCGCATCCATAGGTAGATGAGCATGGCTAATCCCCAAACAGATAATTTTAATTTTCCGTTCCCTGAAATTTAAAAACAAAACTGTGAGTGCAAATTCATGTACAGTGTACATCATGTAAATAAACAGTTGTCAGTTATATAGAAAGCATAAATAATAGGTATATTAATATTTAAGCTATTCTCTTAAAATATTCATTGCCATATATTTGAGGTTCTTGCGTTAAGGCGTTGAGATCTAAGATTTTATTTAAATACGTATTGTCTTTGATGTATACTCTCTACATTGATATAATATTCCCTTTTAACATCTACACTGCGTTTACAAAAACTGTTTGAAATTGCAAATAAAATAGGAAGCATTTTAGAAAGACCCTTTTTACAGCTAATGCCAATTTGTACTTCATCAGCTACTGTATAGTGAACAGAAACACGATTATACAAGTCCATATGTTTGTATCATATGTCCACAAAATATAATTTACTACCTAAATGTTGTAGGAAATAGGATTTTCTCAATTTCCTATAGTTTGTATTGACACTGCGATGTTTGATAAACTTCGATGTGCTACTCACGCTTTAATGTCAGGCTTTTGCTGATGTCGCCCTATTTTTATTTTGAAAGAGCTGGGACAGAAATTTTTTACACAATACCAGCTACGCTTTGTAAGACGTCTGTATATAAACCATCAGTTATAGGCTTCCACAGCTATTCTTTAAGGCGACAAAGTACAAATATAAACGCATTTCTTTGAAAAACAGGGGTATTATTTATAGACAAAGCTATAATATAAAGGGGAATATATCCTACTCTAAATGCTTTATAGTAGCGTAATTTATTACATATATAAATGGCACATCACTTGTATAAATTATTAAGTACTACTGACTTGTACATAAATAACCTCAAACATTTACAATCCAGTACGAACAAATTCGAATCGTTATTCTTTTGTTGGTTCCTGCCTTAACTCAAAACAAGAGTAAAGACTCCAATATTGCGCGTGGCAAATCGTACATTACAGTCAGCCGTTTGGTGCCTTACAATAAGATACATTCTCGTCCTAGTGCGTATCGCTTTCGTTGTCGGCGGTAAAAACATTAGTGCACCACGAGATAGGTTTTGAGCCGCTGGGAGCTTCTTTTTAAAAAATACTATTTCCAAAATACTCCTGTTAACTGTATTTTTATAATAATTACAATGATGATTTTTACAACTGTACGTTATATTCATATTCATACTTGACATCAAAATAATCAAAGTTAATATTACTAATTAATAATTAAAATTAATAAATAATAATTACGAATGAGTAGCTTTAAACCACTAACAATGCTAAAGTTATAAAGTTTTCAGACTGACTCTCCATCTTGGGCTCTTGAGGGTATTTATGCTATCCCAGCTCTTACATCACTCGTGAGAAATGCAGATCTCATGTCTGATACTTCTTGATACAATACAAAATATTACATTTCAATAATCTTAATTTTAATAATTGCTGTTTTATTACCTACTGTGACCTGCACCTGCAGGGTCATGTTATGTCTGGAATACAAAGTAACTGTTTCCGTTCTCATGTCTGGTTTATAAACTTTGATTAACCTTTTATGATGTGTCCTTCAATTATACAATGCAACAATCTATTTCTTAAGACTTACTAGTTTCATTTGAACATACATATATATTAATTTGGGGGATATGTAACTCCTCCAGACGTAGATAAAAATTAAGGTTGTACTTAATTTTTAAAACTCATTGTTCCTAAGCGTTCATTTATTATATCTTTATTTACCTTTGTTTCTTGTTTCTTATGACTAAAATTTGTTTTTCTGTTTCTATATCTAAGATATATTTTGTACAATAAATACACAGTTAATAAAATTATTACAATAATCAATAAATTGTCCGAACACTGATATTGTCTTAATGTAATTTTGGTACTTTTAATTCACTTAAATGTTATTTATAACTGTCCATTAATTTTTACAGCTTGTGGAGGGGCGTAACTTCCTCCACGTAATTAATTAAGCGGGTGGATTAAACAATTTAGTGTAAAGAAATTATCAGGATACAATATTGCGGGACTAAATTGGGAAGCGATGGCGGCTGTATTGTACAAGTTACAGTATAAATATTTAATGTTAATAAAGTGCACAAATTCATATAAACAAAAGTCAAAAACACACCAGAATTTCTTGGCTTTCGGTGCTATAGGTGATTTCGGCACGCACAATCCACGGTTAACACACAGTTGCGGTTTATGTTATATTTTTAAGCGGCAAAACAAAAGTTTAGGCACTTCTTGAGTACTCTGCGGTCACACACGATCCACGTTTTCTGTAATAATGCACTCTTGCGGACCAGGTGTTCGTTCCTAGATAAATTTGGTTCTATCTATCGCGCACTATCAGTGTTTACTTCTAATACACAACGATACTTTTGGCGCGAACTAAGGCACTTAACTATAGGTCGCCGAACCATACTCCCCGCCTTGAAAGTAGGAAACTTTTAAAGGAATGGAAAAGGAATGGAACCCCGCCTTGAAAGTAAGAAATCTTCAAAGGAATGGAACCAAATAAAAAATAAAAAAAAATAAAAAAAACTCAGTGCTTGCTCAACACACAAGTAGTGCAAGAGTTTATGTAAGCGGTAAAGCATAATGCTATTAAACTAAACCTTTATAAGCGGATGAATAAATGCGGTTGAAGAAATGCGGGTAAGTATAATAGTATTTAATTATTAGGCGGGCAACGGGCAAAGTTTCACAATTGCTCGTTTAAAGGAACTGTTTTTTGTTTTGACAGTGGCAACTCTAACAACGCCATCTCGGCTGGGATGAACTTCCTGTATCATACCTAAGGGCCATCGCAGCGGAGGAGTATTGTCTTGATTAATAAGAACTATAGTCCCTACCTTGATGGGATTACTAGAAGTGCACCACTTTTGACGACTTTGTAGCGTATGCAAGTAGTCTGTCTTTTTCCAATAAGATCTTACTAATATATCTAATAATTTTTTGCGATTGACCAAGTTAATATTTTCACTTGGTAAATCAAAGGCGGGTAAACATTGTAAGGGCGTAGACATTAAAAAATGAGCAGGTGTGAGAACCTCAGGGTGAGGGTCTGATGATAATAAACAAAGAGGTCTGGAATTTAACAGACATTCTATTTGAGTAAGGACAGTCAGTAACTCTTCATATGATAATAGTTGACTTCCAATTACTCGAAATAGATGCGTCTTGCAACTCTTTATATTTGACTCCCACATACCTCCAAAATGAGGGGCTCTTGGAGGAATCATTTTCCACTCAATACGGTGAATTGCAAGTTCATTTTTTAAAGCGGTTTGATAATTTGCGGATACCAAAAACGTATATAATTCCTCTAATTGTGTCTTGGCACCAATAAAATTTGTCCCGTTGCCCGAATATAAACAAGCAACAGAACCGCGGCGTGATATAAATCTTTTCAAGGCGGCCAGAAAACAATCAGAAGACAAGTCGGAGACTAATTCTATGTGTATCGCCTTAGTGGTCAGACACACAAAAAGACAAATGTAGGCCTTCTGTGATCGAAAACCTCGCCGTCGCATTAGCGTAATTTTAATTGGACCTGCATAATCGACGCCAGTATGTACAAATGCCTTTGTTTCTTGTACTCGACATAAAGGCAGATCAGCTATTTTTGCTACGGGATGAACAGGCGATAAACAAAAACAGGAGTTACATTGGTATACTCGTTTTCTAACAATACTTCTAGCGGAAAGTATCCAAAAACGTTGTCGTAATATGGACATCAACAAATTTGGACCCGTATGACAATTTACTTTATGATAATAATCGATAATGAGATTAACGATATGATCATTTTTGGCAATAAAGCGGATGCTTAGTTTCAAAAGGAGATCGGAATTAGATAATCGTCCTTGTATTCGTAAAATCTTGTCTTCGTCCAAAAACGGGCAAAGATTCTTAAACTTTTTGGAGCATAATTTAGAGTTACTTAGCTTGCTAATTTCATCACAAAAATGCTCAAGTTGAATTGACTGAATAACATATTTTTCAGCAATAATTAGGTCTGATGCTTTCATTTCGTTACAAAGTGGAAGTTTTTTAATAAAGCGGAGTACATACACTACTACCCTAAGTAGTTTGACCCATGAGAAACAGCGTTGAGCCAAAATATATAATACTGGTTGTTCACATTGAACAAAAGCGATCAAAGTATTTGATTTACGTTCAGACAAATTATCAGTGTTATTAGAACTAAATGGCTTAATTGGCCATTCTGATATAGGAAAATGCAACCACTGTGGGCCATGCCACCATAGTTTGTTAACTATTAATTGAAAGGGCAACATGCCTCGCGACAAACTGTCGCTAGGATTTTCTTTTCCAGAAATATGATAAAAATGACGAGGATGAACATTTTCATGACATTGTGCTATGCGGTTACTTACAAATATTGACCATTTATGCGGTAAAGAATGGATCCACGATAATGCTATAGTGGAGTCCGAAAATGCGTAGATACCTGTAATAGGTATTTGGTCAATATAAGTATCATAAACTCTTTTAATAAGATTAGACATTAAAACAATTGCGCACAATTCTAGCCGGCCTAAAGTAATTATTTTAACCGGTGATACCTTTGATTTTGAACAAAGCAATCGAACTTTAATATTTCCGAGAGAATCCGTAGTATGCATGTAAATAACACAACCATAGGCGTTTAAACTAGCGTCAGAGAATGCTACGAGATTCACAACAGAATTTTTTAGAACACCAACATGGCGTGGAATATTTAATTGTGATAGTAAATGAACTTCCTGGCGTAATAATTTAAAGCGTTGGACAATCACGTCTGGAGGGATATCATCCCAATCAATTTTAATGTTCCATAATTCTTTAATAAGCAATTTCGCATATAAAATTGTAGGCGAAATTAAACCAAGTACATCAAATAAGCGGGCGATAAAAGACAAAATTGTACGTTTCGTACATTTACCCTCAGTATCAGAAATGGTGATCTTAAATAAATCGAGCGACGGCAACCATGAAAGTCCCAGAATTTTTAAGTTACCATCGTCAGAAAAACTTACGGAAGCGCGGTGGGAATCTGGAAGGCTAGCCAATAACTCGGGTGGATTTGAAACCCATTTAATTAAATCAAAACCTCCGGACTTAAATAAAGTAATAAGTTCCTGAGCCAGTTTAATAGCGGTTTCATAATCAAGTGCAGAGCAAACCAGATCGTCCATGTACAGTTTAGACGTAGCTATTTGTGCTGCATTTGGGAAACGTTTAACTTCAGCAGAAGCTAATTGGTGAATGGTGCGCATAGCTATGTATGGGCTAGATTTTAACCCGAAAGGGAGACGATTAAATTGAAAAGTTCGTATTTTTTCTTCGCTTGTGAAACGGAATACAAATTTTAAATATTTGCGGTGAAAATTTGGTACAATTATCTGCAAGTACATCTGACCTATGTCCGCTGTTAAAGCTATTGGGAATAAGCGAAAATTCAACAGAAGCAAAAACAAATCCGCCTGCAAATTAGGCCCACTATAAAGGATGTCATTTAACGAATAGCCAGTATGAGTTTGACTACTGGCGTCAAGAACTACACGTACTTTTGTGGTAGACTTGTCCGGGCGCATAACAGGATGATGTGGTATATAATAACCATCGTGTGTATCATTAGAAGTTTGTACTTCTGATACATAGCCCTTAGTTAGATATTCACTGATTATCTGATTATAATTTTCAAACAAGACTGGTTCTTGTTTGAGCTTACGTTCTAAGGATAAAAAGCGATGATATGCGACAGTATAGGAACTGCCTAAAGCGGAGGGATCTTTACAAAATGGAAGGGCAACAGAGTAGCGGCCCGTCGGGTCTCTTTCGACCGATAAAGTGTATAGATTTTCACATAGTGTTTCCTCAGGACTAAGGAAACGTTTAACGTAAACTTCCTCTAATTCCCAAAATTTATGCAAAGAAGCTTCAATATTATTTAAAGTTAATGCGGTAAAAGAAGCGTAAGAATGGTCGGCATTGACACTGCGAGAGGGAATATCTCCCATGAAAACATAACCAAATACGGTTTGTACAGCGGGCGGTGTAGCGGGACCACAATCAATGCGGTTACCTAAGTAGATATATGAAAATAATTGTGCCCCAATTACTAGCTCTATGCCTCCAGGAATATTCCATGAAAGGTCTGCAAGCGGAACACTGTTAAGAAATTGCATATTACAGTTACCAATAAAATATGCTGGCAATTTATCTGTAATAGTGTCAACTACTAGTACTTGTATATAATATTTGTGATTATACACACGTGATTCAATACTAAGATAAGCGTAGCCTCGTATTGGTCTTTGAGTTGAACCAATACCTTTTATGAATGAATTGTTAAGGGGTTCTATAGACAAGTTGAGTAATTTACAACCCTCTACAGTTATTAAATTGTTTTGTGAACCGTTATCCAGCAAACAACGAATAATTTTGCGTTTGCCGTCAGAACCAGTTGCATAGATTTGTGCGGTAGCTAATAATATTATAGGATTAGACCTTGATTCAGAATTAAATGCTACGGTAATAGCAGGTTCTACCTGAGAACTTGTACCGGGTGAGATAGCGGAATTTGAAATATTATTATTATTTTTGGCAAGAGAACTTACGGGCGTTCCTTGTGATAAATCACGAGTATTAGAATGGATATTTTTGTCCGATTTCTTCTTAAAACAAAGTAAACTATGATGCCTATTTTGACAATAATTACAAAAATGCCTTGAATTACACGAAGAAAGAGTGTGAGTTACGCTTAAACAATTAACGCATCCATTTTTTGATTTAATAATTTTAAATCTGTCTTGCAGTGAATTCATATTTTTAAACTGCGGACATTGGTATATTTTAAAATGATTATCTTTTTTACACAATATGCACAAAGGCGAACTGGAAACAAATGCTTTAGTCTTAAATGCGGGCGGTTGCGGTTTATGATTATAGTTATAAGACTTCGTATTATCATTTGAGCGTTCTAAAATTTTAACTTGATCTTGAATAAAATTTATCAGCGTTTTATAAGAGGGAATTTCCGCATTTTGAACGGACAATTCAAACGCTTGTGCGGTTTCTGCATCTAGTTTCTTTAAACCCCAATGCAAAAATATAAAATCTTGCAGGTCGGTAATTCCCACCTGTAACAGCGCTGCAATAGACGTAGAATATTTTTCAATAATTGTATTTAAATTGTTAGCGGATCGTGGACAATTTTTTAATTCAAAAATATTATTTAAATAGTGTGCACCTAGCGTACGTTTATCCTGGTACTTCTTTACCAAGCTATCCCACAATATACTGTAAGTTTCAGCACAGGGAACTATACCTGCAGTTAACTGCAGGGCGGAATCTTTTAATTTACCCATAAGGTATTGTACCCTCTGACCATCGGTAAGTTGAGGGTTTAGGTGAATATTAGTCTTAAAAAGACTGGTAAAATACATCCTATTTTAAGATTTCACCGTTAAAATACGGGATTTCTATAGGCGGTAAGGGAATCGAAATTTTAGGGGTAGCACTAGTAGCCCCTTGATGCGGTGGTTTAAATTGAATTATATTATTACGCGCGCGTTTGATTCTACTATACATTTTCTCAAATGCATTTAAACTTTGATAATCAGGTTGAAATTCCGGTTTCAATAATAATTGGTATTCATTTATCTTATCCACAATAGATTCAAACCTTGACCTTAATTCATCCATCGTATCGCTATCTGCCTTAAATATTTCATTTGCTCGCGACTCTAATGAAGAAATATTTTTTGAACAATCATATAATGCTGTAAGCCGCTGATATATACTCTCCTTCTTCTTGTGTAACATTTTTATCTTATCTTCCATTTTTAATAATATAGGAAAAGAGAGTTCAAAATTTAACTGCAAGCACTAGTAAACTAATTTTTCTTTTTTGCTGGGATATTTGAGCTCTAAGGACCAATTTAATGGAGGGGCGTAACTTTCTCCACGTAATTAATTAAGCGGGTGGATTAAACAATTTAGTGTAAAGAAAGTATCAGGATACAATATTGCGGGACTAAATTGGGAAGCGATGGCGTTTGTATTGTACAAGTTGCAGTATAGATGTTTAATGTTAAATAAGTGCACAAATTCATATAAACAAAAGTCAAAAACTTACCAGAATTTCTTGGCTTTCGGTGCTATAAGTGATTTCGGCACGCACAATCCACGGTTAACACACAGTTGCGGTTTATGTTTTATTTTTAAGCGGTAAAACAAAAGTTTATACACTTCGCGAGTACTCTGCGGTCACACACTATCTACGTTTTCTGTAATAATGCACTCTTGCGGACCAGGTGTTCGTTCCAAGATAAATTTGGTTCTATCTATCGCGCACTATCAGTGTTTACTTCGAATACACAACGATACTTTTGGCGCGAACTAAGGCACTTATAAATTAACTATAAGTCGCCGAACCAGCTTGGTTGAGGTCATCTAGGTCTAGACGTTCTAGTTGAATTGGTTTGTTGATAATTTCGTCGTCTTTGGTTTGTGTATCCTTGAACTGTAGTTAGGGTAAGTTTGCAAATTTTTTTGTTACTGCTGGGTTTTGATATACTCGAATAATTTCGTTTTTTAATTTTAAATAGCAATTTTCCTTTATGGTGATTACTTTACTTCCAATTAAGGCTAGACTGTTTTCGTCTTGGTTGCAATGGGTGGTTGCTATTACTTCTTGCGGAAATACAGCAATCCCTTGTTGTCCGTGGCTTTCTAAATTTTCATGTTCGTAATTTGTACTGGTTTGGGCTAACAATTTTCATAGTGATTAGAGAATTTTAATAATTGTACTTCACAAGGGCTATCTGTTTGAAAAGTTGTTGTCGTTAATAATTGACATAAATATTGACTAGGTGCTGCTTCTTTGCACTTTTCATTCTTAAAGCCATACCTAGTTCCATTCAGGGAAAGTAACTTGCTTTTAGGGATAATAACTTGATACTGGCTAGTAACTTTCATGGCAAAAGCAAATAAATAATAATAATTATAAGTATTAATCTCTTCAATGGGGATTTTTATTAAAAAGTAATTTCATGATTCTTTACATAACCCTTTACTATGGCTATTTTTCAAATATAAATATGTTAGATTCTGTTACTTCAAAGGGTAGTTTACTGTTAGTTATAAGTGATCCAATCCCTAATAATTCATTTAATAGATCAATTGGTTTTATAATACTAGCGTGTAATGTGTTTAATTTTGCAAATGTTACAACGTTTTCTAATGTGGCTAAAATTTGTTGAATTATAGTAAGGGTTGGTATCATTTGATTAAATATCGTGTTAAATCTTATTAAATCACGCATTCCTAACATCGTGCTTTGCATGTTACTTTCAAGAGTTAGTATTCTATTTGTTATACTGTCTTGGTTCTTTACTAGCTCTTTTAATGTATCACTAAATTATATTATGGTTGATTGAGTTAAGGATATATGATTTTTAACGATGGCTTTTATGTCATTCTGCTTTTCAATTAAGTGTTGTATAGCGTTGTCGTATTGTTCAACAACCTGGTTGTCTGAATTCACTTTTATCTAATTGAACCTTAAAATGAGCTTTTCGTAATCGTTCAAAAACTTCCCTTAATCTTTCGATGTGTTCAACGAGTGATGTCGAATATACTATTATATTGTACAAGTATAGAAGACAATTTTCGTTGTGTATCCCTCTTAAAATGTTATCCATAACTTTTTGAAAAGTGGCGTGTGCGTTCTTTAATTCATACGGCATGCGTTTGTATTCATAATGTCCTGTAAGTGTACTGAATGCTGTTTTAGTTGTGCCTTTCTCGTCCATCTCCACTTGGTGGTATCCTGAAGCGAGGTGTAATGTGGAAAAATATTGATACTTTCCTAATTTGTCTAAAGTCTCGGTGATAATTGGTAGTGGATATTTATCGTCTACCGTCTTCTCGTTTAGTTTTCTGTAGTCGATAACCATTTGATATTTGCGTTTGCCTGAGGTGTCTAATTTCTTCGGTACTATTAATACGGGGATGCTCCATGGTGAATTTGATTGTTGGATAATATCTTGCTTCAATAGGTTTGCTACCTGCCTATCAGCTTCTTCTTGACTTGCTTGAGGTAGTCTATATGTTTTGGTGAAAATTGGTTTACCATCTGTTAGTTTAATGTTATGTTTCACTGTGTTGGTGAAAGTTAAAGGTATTCCTTCACAATGTATTATATCTCGGTATTCGAAACATGAGCTTTTAATTGTTCTCGCCTCTTCTTTATTAATGTCGTTATTAAAACGAATGTTAATTAAATTTTCCTTTAACATCCGATCGTGTTCTGTAGGGTTGGAATTGTTTTCTGAGTTTGCGTCGATTTTCATCTCGCTAAAGTTTACCTCTTCTTCGTCTATTGGTTTTGTTAATGATACTTTGATGGGGTAATCATTTGAGTTCAAAATTGTCGTAGTGGCGTAATTGTCTTTTATTTGCACTAACGCGGTGGGTGTTTCTACTCCGAGTTGAAATGACATGTGATTTATAATTCCTATGTCGGTTTTTAAGTTTACTAAAACTTTTATTTGTTTTTGTGTCCTAGACTCGGTGGTGTATTTTTGGTCAGTTTGAATGTTACTGTTTTAGAATTTAATGGAAATATATCCGTGTTTCGTTCTTAATAATCGGTTTTTTATATCAATATTTGTTTCTAATTTATCGTTAAATCCAGAGACGCAAAATTTATGTTTCATCGTTTGGGTAAGGGTATGTTTGCTATAAATTGCTGTAATGTCGTTTTGTGTGCTGTTTTGATTTTAAAAGGTTGTCTTTCTACAAACTCTAAATAATGTTTCGGTACGGTTTTGGGGCTAATTAAAGTTTTTGAAGATCTTGTATCGATTAATAATTTGAGTTCCCCATTAGGTATTTCTATATAAGGTAAAATTTGATGATTAATGTTATTTAAATTTATTATGTTTGGTCGTATTTGAATCTGTCTAACTAAAAATTTGAGTACGCATTTTCTTCGTCGTCCTCTTCGTAGTTTTTATAAGGGTTGTTACGTTCACAGTTTTTAAACGACTTGTTTCATTATTTCTATTAGAGTCTGCATAATTATCCGTGTCATGATTATTAAAATCTTCTACTTCTTGGTGGAATAGTTCCTCAAAAATGAAGTTTTGTTTTTGGGTGTAATCAGGTCTAGTTTAAGATATTTTAGTATTCGGTTTGGTGTTACCAGATGAAGTGTCCATAGAAGTTGGTTAGTAATAATTATTGGGGTTGTTGTTGTTACTCGTCGTCGGTGTGTTTTTGTTGGGATTTGCGCAGAATGTTTGCCTTAGTTGATTTACGTTTTGATCAAACCTTGGTGTAAATGTGGGTTTTGAATTAAATGTTGGCCATGGAAATTGTCTAAATTGGTTGTGGAAACTTGTGTTATTAAAGTTTGGATTGTTAATTCGAGATTTATTCGTTGGTGCGTTGAATGGTGATGTAAATTTTGATTGTGTTGGTATTTGTTTCGCGGCTTGTATTGTTTTCATCGGTGAGTAATTTTTATTTGCGTTAGGATCTTACAGTCTATTTCTGTAATACATAACGTTTTCTACCTCTACAATTATGTTCATCGCATTGTTGATGCTCTGCCGGTTAGTTTATTGATTATTAAGCGTATAAGCAAAACGTTGTATTCAACGTCGCCTTGTTTATAAAAAGTTTTTAAAAATGTCTCGCAAACAGTAATGAAGATCCTTAATAGTGGCTGGTTTCCGCCGTATAAGGTATTGAGTCTAGATAAAGATTCATGTTTTCAGAGTTCATTGTTTTTTTATATATCAAGAGCTACTTTTCAGTCTAGTTCGTATTAAAGTTATTAAAGAATCACTTATCGTTACGTATATTGTATGTAATTATAATAGCCTTGGTTATAAGTACATCGGTTTCAGACCTCTGCTGAATTATTATTTCATTAAATGATTGCAATAATATAGTACCTAAAATGTTTGTAATTATATACCTTCGTTAATTTGTTGCAATGAAAGTGTTTAATTATAAACCTTGTAAAAGATTATAATGTTGATGAGAATCAAGTTCTGAATAAATTGTTTCAGTAATAATCGTTGTAATAAAATGGTACAAAGAATAATTATACACTAAAGCTCAGACTTTTGTTGAATAAATCGTTTTATTAATAAATCGTAATAAATTGTAATAAATTGTGCATAAATGCGTCTATATAAATTCTTTTGTTTCTTATTAGCTAATATCAATATGCAATTGACAATGGTTAGGAAAATGAACTTATGGTACTTACAATAATTTGATTGCCAGTTCCATTATAGCCTTTCGCCTTTTTATTGGACTTGGTCAATTTTTGTACTTCGTCCAATTGGGTTTCTTCCAGATAAAAAATTGGAATTTACGACTACCAGTTTTTCTATTTTGGAATCGCCGGTGCCCTTCTGGAATCCTACAATCAACTGCAGAAGATAGGTTTTTGGGCCGTTGAAAGCTTCTTTTTAAAAAGACTTTATTTCCAAAACACTCATATCAAGTGTATTTTTATAATAATTACAATTATGATTTTTACAACTGTACGTTATATTCATTAACGACTTGAAATCAAAATAATCAAAGTTAATATTACTAATCAATAATTAAAATCAATAACTAATAATTACAAATGAGTAGCTTTGAATCACTAACAATGCTAAAGTTATGAAGTTTTCAGACTGACTGGCCATTTTGGGCTCTTGAGGATATTCATGCAATCCCTGTTCTTACATCACTTGTGAAAAATGTAGATCTCATGTCTGCGATTTCTTGATACAATACAAAGTATTACATTTTAATAATCTTAATTCTAATTATTGGTGTTTTCTAACCTACTGTGACCTGCACCTGCAGTGTGATGTTATTTCTGGAATACAAAGTAACCGTTTCCGTTCTCATGTCTGGTTTATGAACTTTCATTAACCTTTTATAATATGTCTTTCAATTATACAATGTAACAATCTTTCGTAAGACTTAATAATTTCATTTAAATATACATATATATTAATTTGGGGATATGTAACTCACGTAGTTAATCAACCTATTGTAGATTAATATACAGTCCTCATTAAAGATCTTGAATAATTAAACTATTGATCAGAATTGGATTGACATAAACCAGTTTGATTGTGAGGATTAGTTTGTAGAGAGCTATTATTTAATTTATCACGGTATACTAAAAATTATTGGACCTTTGCGAGATAATTAATTGCTTTAATTGAACTTTTGGAACATTACACCATCAGTAAAATAAATAAAACGTTTTTGCGCCGTGCAAAAAATTGCAATGATTTCGCGCTAAGGTAAAAGTGTGTGAATTGCGTTTTGTTCACAATAATTCTTACAAAATTTCTAACCATATAGATAGTTGGGTTGGTACAATTTGAAAACCACACTGGATTTTGTTGTATAGCAAATAATTTGCAGCATTAAAATTCCTAAAAACTAATTTAGGCATGAAAACACATTTAGTCTCTTTGTTATTAAAGTTCAGGTAACTGATAACAGGCAGGCGTGGATTTAACCGTCACCTAAAATAGTCAAGTTTTTAAAGTTTGTCTCTTTCACACTCACGTGTTTTGTAAAGTGCTCCATTCATTTCAACATCAAAGAAGTACATCTTGTTATTAGGTCTATCAAACAGGTAGTTATGTCTTTCGCAAGAGTCTTGGTTCAAAAACGTACATTATTTTTTGCAGAATTGCCGTGTCTGGCCTGTGTCTCAAGTAATACATTAGTTTCCTATATGCGATCTAATAGCGCACAAAAATGTAGGTACGAATTTTAACTTGAGACTTGAATGATAAATTTGATTAGTAAAAAATCTGGAATTGTGCTTTGTATTTCATTGTAAATGTAAGAAAATGGTGGATAGACGTCGTAACAGTTTAGTTCTATATTTTGTTACGTACAGTTCCTGCATAGGAATATTTTTGTTCTTAATTTATTAAATTTTCATGTTCCTTAAGTTATTCACGGTCATTTGAGTATTTATCAGAGATCTGTACTGCCTTTTCAATTTTAAACGGTTGCTTATACATCACCCTCTATCATTCTATTAGAATTTATAATTGTAATTTAAAATACATCAATCTATCCTATATTCTTATGTTACTAATAATGTGGAATTTCTCTTATCAACAACATTCGCCTTATATTTTTATTGAGTTTATCAACGTATTTCATCAAAGTTATTTTCAATTATTAATTCCGATATATTGAAACTGCTTTGTTCGCTCATCTGTACACTTTACTTAATATAAATTTTTAATGGGTTTAGGCTACGTTTCTATAACTTTAATGCGGGAAGTTAGGCAACACATTCTACGCGTCTTTATAATTTCATGAATTTGGTTGTATGTGTTTCTTATCTCGTATTAAGGAACGTTGAGGTATATTCGTTGTGGTTTTGAACTTTAACTGGGTTTTCCAATCATTTAGTCATAGCTTAGGTTGGTAAAATAATATGTTTTGATGCACCAGATTACCGAAGGACTTTCCAAGGCAAGTGCAATTCAGTTACTTTTTTCTGGTTTTTTGATTGACAGATGGATACTTTGAGGAGAAATACCATTTTTATTATTTATTATCCACGCTTAGATGCTTTCGAGGAAAGATACGAGTAGTGAGGTAGGCCGGTCTGAATTCAAAACGCTGTACGCGTATGTTTTTTTCATGTAACATACACGTGCACAGTTTTGAATTCAGACCGGCCTTATATACTTTCGATGTAAAATACGTGTGGGCACGTTTTGAAGTCAGACCGGTTTTATATTACTTTCAATGGAACATACGTGTGTGAATTCAAATCATACGTATGTTGCAAAATGTAAGTGCAGAGATAATGTGGAGCTGTTTTAAATTCGGTTTTCTAGCGAGAAGTTATAAAGTAGGTCAGATGCAAAATATCGCATTCAAGTCAATTGTGTTTAATTAAAGTGGATGCTGATTTATGTTTAGAGGCTGCAAATACACATAGGCCGGTTTCAATTCAAAATGTGTGTTCACTCTTGTGATAGGTTGAAAAATATGTTGGTAAAGTACGCAGATGGTGGTAATCTGCTATATAAGGAGATTGCTCCTAATATTAATTTAATTAGTCAAAGTTTACTGCATATATTTACATACCTACATATACAAATATGTATATAATTGATATTCGGGGATGTTTGGCGTCAAATTTTTAAACTGTCAATGCAGTCTAGTTGTTTGAGCCAAGATCATATAAAACATAACGACTGGGTGACAAGGAATATTCATGGTCTTTCTTGGGATGAATCTTCAACGGCTGGAATAGTGTCATCATATATAGCGCTTTATTTGAAGCAAATTATCCGACCCGCTGAAGAAGTATTTGTGAAGGGTCTAGAAAAGAAGAAATTAATTGAAACCTATCTAATGCAAACGTTGTAACTGATATGCTTGCACTAGTTTGTCCTAAGCTATCTGAGTTAAAAATCAACAATCGTTTAATATATAACATCCATTGTTGTAGACACAGCAATAATAATTTGCAATGTGCAAAACAAAATACCTTGTTATTAAAAGAATGGTTTGATAATAATAAAAAACAATAGAAAAATTGTGTCTGTATTATTTATTTTAATATAATTTTACAATGTTAGCCTTATTAACTATTATTATTATAACAACTTCTAGCGAACATTATTTTTATCGATCCAGCTATTGTGTACGTTAGAGAAGCCTAACCATTTTACAAAGACTTTATTTTCACTCTTTCTTAGGACTTTTTCTACCAGGTAAATTCCTGGATGTTTAACCTTTTGCAACTCCATTTCGTAAAATGCACCTTTGATTTCTTTCTCGTCTTGATCTTCTAATATATAAGTTGTTGGATTGGTTACGTTTACCTTTTAATCTTAAAAATTTCATTTGACCAGTTTGGCGTGTAACCTTTCGTAAATGCTTCCCTGTGTTTACTAATCCTCACACTGTCTTTAATTAAATATTTTGGTATTTTGGTTGCAAGTTTGATGTGTGTAAATGATGATTTAAGAATAGTTTTTTATTTGATTTATCAACTTTTACAGGTTTGACTCCGATAGTACTGTGAACTGTATTGTTGTATTGTTTCACAATATCGCTTAAATTTTTTATCCAATTGTAAGAACCGTTCAGGTTAAACAAGCGCCACATTTTTCCCTTTAAAGTTCTAATTACACGTTCCACAATGCATGCTTTCTTTGTTGAAAAAACACTATAATGGTTTATGCCATAAGTCTGCATTAAGGATTGAAAGTGTTTGTTATAATATTCTTTACCAAAATCAGACTGCAAATTTCTTGGTGAATTTTTAAAATTGTTTTCATTGCTGCAGTAAAATCAATACCAGTTTTACTTTTAAGTGGTATAGCCCGTACGTATTTGGAGAAACAATCAATAACTACTAAAATGTATTTAAATCCTTTATTTGTTTGCGAATATGGTAGCATTTCAATCAAAACGGTCTGAAGAAGGTCATTTAAACCGTTTACTATTACTTTGCGTTTCTTGAAATTTATTCTTGCTGGTTTATGAAGTTCATTTACTATATCCTCTTTCACTTTTTATTGAGCATCTATCATAATACTTTTTTTTTTCTAATCAGGATTTATTAAATACAATTAATAAATACGTCTATGTTTGAATGTCGAGGGCTTTGAAAGGAACTTTTAATATAAAATCAAGAAACATTGTGGTATTGTTTATGATAGCACCGCTGTCACGAAAGCTGATTACATCCATACGTTTAAGCAAAAATCCTTGTAACTGTGCAATTACATAACTTTTTTCGTTTATAAGAATTTCAATGTCTTGCGGGTATCCTTTAATATTCTCAATGACTGCTTCCTCATAAGGAAATTCATAATTATGTTTAATGTTGAAAATAAGGATTGTCTTGTCACCATCGAGGAATGTACTAGAGTAAAACGTTGCTAATACCATGTAATGTAGCATATGTAACTTGTACTCAATCAAGGTTTGAAAACCTTCATTTTTGTTTTTATATTCCTGTTCACTTATATCTGTTTTACGGTTATTTAAGTGCCTTCCAAATTTGTCAATTGTCATATCATCTAATCACTTTCGCCTCGCGCAATTCTTCAATGATCGAATTTATTTCGTTGCCGTGACCTGTGTGTCCAGCAGTCTGAGATGAAACTAAAAGCCGTAATCTATCAACAAGTTCATTGGAATCATTCCAATATAAATATTCTATAGCGTTATTTGATACTTCCATTGTCATACCGTCTTCAAGACGCTTTCTATAGGGTAATGTTCTAGGTCTACGGGGTGTTTGGGGAAGTATGTTTAATGTAGGTATTATATTTTTGTATTTATATGAATTATTACCCTGAATTTGTTGTTTCAGAATAATATCTTCTATTAGCATTTGTTCTTTTCACAATATCAAGGTATGACTTTAGATCTTGCGATCTGTACCCGACAGGATATTTTTTAAACAGTAGTTCGTATAATCCAGGAGTACCTTTATATTTCAAATTATTTATTAGTACATTTTCATCATCCAACGCGAAATTCGAATTGCCTATCATAAGACCATTTGAATCAGGGTTAAACCTAATACCATATTTATGATCAAATTCGTCCTTAACATCTTTAAACATATTGTAAATTTATTCTCGAGGTAGCGGATGTAGCTGTTCGAGATAATACCAGGTCAATCGACATAGCTTTGTATATATTCATGGGCTTCTGTTTCGTATTCATTATCAACATCATCATCATCATCATCATCATCATCATCATCATCATCATCATCATCATCTTCATCTATGGCATCATTTTTTATATTTGATATATGCTGAGCAATAACCGGCGAATTAATATAGTCAACGTTCCTTTCTAGCAATTTAGGTTTAATTTTTTTACACTACTATGAGGCAGTTCTTCTTCTTCTTCTTTAAATTTTTCTTTCTTTAAAACGCTTTCCCCATCCAGTTTATTAGCAATAGTTTCTAATCGCGATGTTATGGGTAAGATTGGTTCCACTTGGACGACTTCACTATTAGGTAATAAATAGCCGCGATTTTAGACGTTAGTTGGTTTTCCGAAGAACCTTGCATCATGGTGTTTCACATTTCTCTAGTAAGTTTCTGGAAACAGATAAGTTTGTATATAGAGAAGCGTTTATCAAATAAAGGATTGATACATTCATTAGATTTCAAGAAGTTTATTCAGTAATTTGATTTGAGCACGAAATATTATTTTAAATCACAAGCGGTTGCTATGCGGAAATAGTATTTAAGTACGCAAAAGGTATTGCAATTTAATAGTGGCGAGGTTGCAAAGAATAACAAAGCGACGTTTTAAACGTAACTTATAGCGAAAATTGAAAACCATTAATTACAAGATAACGCTATTTTTAAAGATTTTATTAAATAATCGAGAGAAAGATTTAACCAGAAACGTACTTTGGTAATTGCTGTTTGAAATGTGAATTTTAATATGGAGAATCTAGTAAGCTGATTTGATGTCAACTAAAAATAAGAAGATATTATATTACGAGGACGTTTTTGTGGGTTCTGCAAGTATCACTTTTAGATTTTTTTTAACTAATTTATATTTAATGTAAGGTATAATAATAATTGTTAATCATATAATGATTTTATGTATAAGGAGAATTTGTGATTAGAGTTCGAAATACTCTGACTTTTTAATAGACTATCTGTTAAGGCCATTTCGAATGGACCTGCACTTTGCCGAAGTTCTAGATTACTAGAACAGGTAAAATGGCTTGCGTGTTCTAATGAGCTAAGGAGCCAAACTTCAGGTCCAACCAAAGTAGTAGGGTCGTTATTGAGGAACCAGACTAAAACAAGTCCCCCAAAGAGGGCGGCGACTATTTCTGTAGCTAGATTGGCAGAGACTATAGGGTTCGGTTTGACAGTCTAAGACACGCTACCGTGATGTAAAAGGCAACGGAAAACCACTACATTACCTCCCAAGTACACAGTGTACTTAAATTGAAATAAACATGATGGCATTCTCTGGGGTAAAAGACTCCGGAGATAAAATAGTCACCCATTCGGATCTCCGGGACGGGACTACTTGGGAGGATGCGATCGAAAAGTTCAGAATAAGAGTCGGGAACATTTTGCGAGCCGGAGCGTGGAATGTTAGAAGCATGAAGCAATTAGGTAGGCTAGAGGAAAGAAAAATTAAAATGAAGAGGTTAGCACTAGACATAGTAGGAATCAGCGAAGTTCGGTGGCCAGAGGCGGGGGATTTTTGGAGTGTAGACTTCAGGATAATTTATACAGGAGCAGAGGAAAGAAATTTGGGTATGGGAATAGTTATGAAAAAAAAAGATAGGATACTGTGTAGAAAATTACTTACAAATGAACGAAAGAGTACTCATGGTTAGATTAGAATCTAAACCGGTAAACACAGTAATAATACAAGTATACATGCCCACCTCTAACTACAGTGACGAAGAGCTGGATACGGTCTACAAAGGTATGGAAGACATATTAAGATACGTAAAAAGACATGAAAATTTAATAATTACGGGGATTTTAATGCAGTGGTAGGTGAGGGTAGGGAAGGAGCGGTAGTAGGTTTATTTGGTTTAGGCACGAGAAACAACAAGGGAAGTAGGCTGGTAGAGTTTTGCGACAAGAACAATTTAATTATCACAAACACACTATTTAAACATCATGCTAGAAGACGAAATCCGTGGAAGCTGCCAGGAGATATAGGAAGATATCAAATAGACTACATTCTTGTAAGACAACGGTTTAGGAATCAAGTAAAAGACTGTAGAAGCTACCCAGAAGTAGATATAGACACTGGCCACCACATGGCAGTTCTGAAGGCCGCACTTAAATTTAAAAATTTGAATAAAAGAAACGGAAAAAGGCACTTTAACTTTGTGAAACTAAAAGATGAAGATATTCAAGTAAGATTGTAACGTTCCGTTTATTTTGTTACCTTATATTAGAGAAATATGTATATAAAGACAATTAGTTTCTGTAAATAATTCATCAGTTTAAAATATAACAAAGAGCGCATTGCCCGCACATCCCTTCATAATTTCGACAGTTTGTTTTTGGAGAAAATCAAGAGGGCCGAGGTCTGTGACGTTTGGGAAGTGAAGTTTGTCAAGTTGAGTTTTGTGATATAAAACAAATCGCTTAGAGGGGATTTATTCAGTTTTTACATGAAATATGTAGTTACAATATCATAGTTAATCGATCGTTTATTTTGGTGGTTAAGGAGAAGTTATAATACAAGTGCCGAGTTTTGATTGTTGATCTTCGCTAATAGCGTCACGTGCTGCACGTGGTTAACCATTCTGTTGTAGGTTGATGCATCCTCTTTTGTTGTTTACGTTTTAGAAGTATTAATTAATGCCAATGAATTTGGGAGTTATTGTCTAGAGGATGAATGGAAATCTCGTTACGGTTGCGGTAGGCCCGTAATATAACCCAGTTGTTGGGGATCAAGTAATAGATTAATTGTCACGAGATTAAAAGTAGAAACTCGACACCCCACAGTGTTGACGGGTACAATCCACCTTACAAGGTAAGCGACTGTATTGATAGATTTTGCTGTGCAGCCCAAATACGTCGATTATAATATTGAACGTTTGTGCATTTAAACTAAGCACAACCCGTACATGAAGTTGTGTTAATCCCTTATCACCGAGTCCTAAAGTGTGTGCGCTTTATTGATACTTTACCGTTGTCGTGAACAACAAACACATTTAACTAGTATAAATAGTTAAGCCATATTATTCCCAATTAACGTAATATTTAAGACAGTTGTACTGATACTTCCATTTATTCAAAATTATTATGATTACATATTTGCTGAATTAAGATCACAATTTACATTTTGAATTGAAAGTAACTGTTGCCGTTAAGTTAGTAGCGTAGAGTTGCATGCACACGGCGTCCTACGCATTACGTTTCAAATATTTTATTAGTTACTGTGTAAATAGAGCAAGTGGGGTGTCCTGTGCAATCAACTCCACCTTAATTTTATTACACATTGCTTTACTGGCCAGTACACCTTATAGTAATAATAATTGTATGCCATTTACTTTATCGACAATATTACTTGTTGTAATGTTTACACTTACTTGTTCATATATGTATGTGCCATATTTGTTTATGTAACCAACCCATGTATTTATTTCAGTCGTTGGGATTTGTTAATAGAAGTAAGTAAAGTTGTCTACGTGCATTATTTTAGTAAGAAGTTTATGTTAGTAGGGTGAATTCAACCTCTCTACTCTGCGAGATTTTCTGAGGATTTTATGTTAAATATTGAGCTGCAAGGAGTCTACCGACCAGTGACGAGATTCTCCTTTTGTCATCGAGCATTGTGACATTACTGGTGGTGCCCACCCGATTTTTGACGTTTTACCGAATTCACATCTCATTATAATTGTCATCTTAGGGCATTTAGCAATCCCAAGCTACGACTTTTGTCTGACCTACCCCTCACCGGTTAGAGCTAGGCCGCTCACGGGTCCCGATCCGTCCCTTGGTGTCGTAGTGCTGAATTGGCCCGTAACAAGTTAATTTGGCGCCCATTGCGTGTGGCCCGATTGGAGTTCCTACAAGTCGTAGAGAATACTTTTTTTTGACGTTTGAAGACTATTTTCTTTTTCTTGGTATTGTTGTTTAAAGATTTGTCAGTATGGGTTTACGAATGATTGTTGAACGTTTGAGTAAAGAGGAGTTGCAGTATACACTTGGTATTAGAGGTTGTAAAACTGAAGGTTTAGTTAAAGAACTACGGACTAATTTGCGTAAGGTTCTTAAAGAAGAGAAAGAGAGCGGCGATGTAACTGCTGTTAAGATTCCAGAATTCTCTGTCGATGTTGAAGCTGTCGAGAATGGATGTTCTATTTTAGAAAAATTAATTGAGGCGTATGAATGTACGCCTTGTAAAAAATCTGCGCTGTCTGTTGAAACTAAATTCTCGCATTATCTTGATCGTGTGAATAATAGTCGTCCCGATGATCAAGAAAAAGCTGTGAAAGAAAAACTGTTGACGAAAGTTTCATTGTTGTTGTCTCGTTATCAATTACTGTCGCTTAAAGTTGATTCTGATGAATTAGTAAATGAAGGTACTAGTTGTATTGACGATACTGTTGTTGATACTAATCCTGTGACGCAAATGTCAATGTCTCAAAATTATTCGACAAAATCAGTCCCAGTTGCAAAATGGAAAATTCAATTTTCGGGCGAACCTCGAACAATGTCGCTAAGCGCGTTTCTTGAACGTGTAGATGAGCTGACGGTAGCTCGTAATGTTAATTTTTTTCAGTTATTTTCCGAGTCGGTTGATCTTTTTACCGGTAAGAGCGTTGTTATGGTACTGAGCAAATAAATGTTCCGTAAGTAATTGGGAAGAATTAGTTCGTCTGTTACGTTTAGAATTTCAGCCAATTAATTATGATGAGCGCTTGATGGAGGAAATTAAGCGTCGTACATAAGGCTCCGTAGAGACTATGGGGATTTATATTGCAGATTATGCTGAACATGTTTAGTAGGTTAAGTGAGATTGTTTCGGAACCAGATCAACTTAAAATTTTAATGCGCAATATTGCTCCCTTTTATCAAAATCAGTTAGCGCTTGTTGAAGTGCGTTCTGTAAATGAACTATTGTCGTATGGTAGGAAGATGGAAGAGAGACGTTTTTATATTGATACTTATATACCGCCTTCTCGTCGTTGCACAGATTTGGAAGCTGATTTAGCTTATATGGGTTCTTCTAGTGATTTATGCACTACTGAAGTTACTACAACTGCAGGTCGAAAGTTTGGAGGCGATATCCGTCAGAAAACACTCCGTTGTTGGAATTGTGATAAAAGTGATCACAGAGCCAGTCATGTGATGTACCATGCCGTCGTCAATATTGCTACCGTTGTGGAAATCCTGGTTTTACCGTGAATACTTGCAATAAGTGTCGTAGATTTTCGGTAAACGGCCCGAGGGGGAAATTGAATGGTCGAGCAATTTTGTCCCGTACGTTTACTTACTCGACTTTTTATGTACAAAATTTAGTTAAGGTTAAGGATGCCGATTTCGTTAAGAATAAAGTTATTCTGGATTATGTTTTTGAGAATGCTACACCCGATGCGCGACCTCATGTTACTGTTGATATTTTGGGTTATAAGTTACTTGGACTTTTAGACTCTGGTGCTAGTAGAACAATTTTAAGTTCGACAGGTTGGGATTTATTACGTTTGTTGAAGTTACCGATAAGAAAAGATTCTCGTCCCGCCTGTACCGTAGCGAATGGTGAAAAAATTAATAGTTCGGGGACAGTTATGTTACCGATTACTTTGAAGGAACGAACGGTTACTGTTGAAGTATTAGTTATGCCTAAGGTTAAGCATCCGTTAATTTTAGGAATTGATTTTTGGTCGTCTATTGGTTTAGTCCCGGATATCATGAAAGGCCAGTGGCAGTTTACTAACCCCGATGTTTTGTCTATTGAGGATGCGTTCAGTAATTCTGTTCTACAGTCTACCCATGATTTGTCTTTTGAGCAGCGTATGAAGTTAGAGCGGTTGGTAGATGATCATTTTGCTAAACATTCTGGTGAATCTCTAGGTTGCGCGAATTTAGTTGAACACGAAATTAAGACTTCTTCAAAACCGATTAAGCAGAGATATTATTCGGTGTCGCCGGTTATGCAAAAACACATTGATGACGAATTGGAGAAAATGTTAAAGTTAGGTGTGGTGGAGCGATCGAACAGCGCTTGGTCTAGTCCGATTTTGTTGGTGAAGAAGCGTGATAATACGTTTCGATTTTGTGTGGATTTTCGTCAAGTTAATAAAGTTACGGAGAAGGACGCGTATCCTTTGCCATATGTTTCGTCTATTTTAGATCGTCTTCGTAATGTAAAGTATATTACTTTGTTAGATATTAAGTCAGCGTATTGGCAGGTCCCTGTTGCTAAGGAATCCCGTCAGTATACAGCTATTACGGTACCAAACCGTGGTTTATTTGAATTTTGTCGTTTGCCGTACGGATTACATAATGCTCTGGCTACGTGGCAACGTTTAATAGATAATGTGTTGGGTCCCGAGTTGGAACCCTACGTTTTCGTTTATTTGGACGATATAATCCTGTGTACACCTGATTTTGAGAGACATATCGAAATGCTACAAGAAGTATTTACCCGTTTAAGTAATGCTGGTCTGACGTTAGGTCGTGAGAAGTGTCATTTTTGCAAACCTGAACTAAGTATCTTGGATACATTGTGAATAGTAAGGGGTTACTCCCTGATCCTGAAAAAGTTACCGCTATTCTGAACATACCGCCACCGAAGTCTGTTAGCGAAGTTAGGAGAATTGTAGGTATGGCTTCGTGGTATAGACGTTTTATTCCGAATTTTTCGTCAATTGTCGCCTCGTTAACGGCTTTGTTAAGAAAGTATTGTAAATTTGATTGGTCCGAAGTTTGTAATGTTGCGTTTACTACTATTAAGAACCATTTGATTTCCGCCCCTATAGTTAGATGTCCCGATTTTGACTTACCGTTTTGTGTACAAACAGATGCTTCTGGTTATGGCTTAGGCGCAGTCCTAACTCAAACCAAGGATGGTCAAGAATATGTTGTATGTTATACTAGTCGTTCTCTTACTAAAGCTGAAAGAAATTTTTCCGTTACCGAGCGTGAATGTTTAGCCGTGATTTGGGCTATTGAGAGGTTACGTCCGTATCTTGAAGGCGCTAGGTTTACCGTTATTACGGACCATCATTCCCTAGTGTGGTTAAATAATTTGAAAGAGCCACCAGGTAGATTAGCTAGATGGGCTATTAGGTTACAGCATTATAATTTGAATAAGGGCCGCTGTACTTGCGGCCACGTCCCCAATGCTCCACCCGGAGGTACTACATTGGGTTATTAGGTTACAGCAGCATGATTTTGAGATTTTACATAGGAAGGGTAAAGACCATCATGTACCTGATGCGTTATCTCGTTCCGTGCCTGAGGTTAATGTTGTCAATGTGGTTGTTGAGGAGCGTGAACAGGTGAAGCTTCCTGTAAATTCAAAAATTGATAGCTGGTATAATCCTATGTGTAAGCTTGTGCAGACTAAACCGATTGTCTATAATAGTTGGAAAATTGTTGGTGATACTCTGTATAAGCGGATGAAAGTTGATTATCCGGATGTTTCTGAAGAAGATGATTGTTGGAGAGAAGTTGTCCCGAAATTTCGTCGTAAAGATCTTTTAGTAAAGTTTCATGATGAGCCTACTTCAGGTCATCTAGGTATTTTTAAGATTTTTAGTCGTATTTCTCGTTTATATTATTGGCCGAAAATGAAAGCTGATTGGCTTGGGATTAAGGAGATGATATAAATATGCTAATTACAGGGAAGGACCAATTGCTTTTTGTAGCAATACCGATTGGCGGTGGAGCGGTTATGTAATAATTAAAAACAACTACACCAAACTACTTAATAAAGGGTATAAATACCTTTTATCCTGTGCCGCTGTGGGCAGTAACGTTCACACACAAAAGTTTTCGACGGACAACCAGTAACACGCACGATTTGGTGTCGGTGTCGCTTTCAAAAGCTCTCATACAACCGGCTTCTGCAAGTGTTCGAATGCGACTGTATTCTTCAACGCTCTTCCACTGTCGGTATATAAAATGTTTCACTCAAAACTGTAGGATGCACGCACAAAGTATTTATTGTCACCAATTCCAATAAATGTTCGATGATGACGTAACATACCGCCCACCAAATTCATAGAATTTTGAAAAGGAGGGAAGTAGGTGGGGTGAAGGAAATCACATGGGATTTGACCTTGCTAGGAAAACAGGTAACGAAAGATAGGGTGGTACACTACAGCGAGCGATATTACCAACTATGCAAAAATAAAAATATATATGTAAATAAGCAAATATGTAAAAATAATATACTACTATACATGTAAGAAATGTGTATATACATCTAAACATAAAAATAAAATTAAAATACCGGTAGCGGCGCTAGTTTGACCAAAGGTCGTTTTAGTGTGCCATGTGCCGTTTTGATTTCAGCGACACGTATAATACCGTCAGCACCGGGAAAAGTATTAATAATACGACCAAATTTCCATTGAAGTGGAGAAAGCTGGTCGTACTTGATGAGGACAATAGTGTCCTTTTCAACTTGTCGGACACCTACCTTAGAGTGCCATTTAACCTTTTGATTTAGAGTATGTAAGTACTCATGGCTCCAGCGAGCCCAAAAATCTTGGTGGAGTTTTTGCAGTAGTTTCCACCTGCTTTTTAATGGTAAAACGTTGGTTGAATGGTCCTCATCTGGTGGTGCAGAAAGAGGCTCCATAGTTAGGAAATGACCTGGTGTTAGGCAACGCAAGTCATTTGGATCCGAACTCAAAGCGCAGAGTGGCCTTGAATTTAGAACAGATTCAATTTGCGTAAGAACTGTGTAAAGTTCCTCAAAGGTAAGTTTTTGTTCGCCGATTACGCGAGCTAGGTGTGTCTTTACCGACTTAACACCGCTTTCCCACAAGCCACCGAAGTGAGGGGCGCTAGGTGGATTAAACGACCACTTTATCTTTTCTGAGGTTACTGCACTATGCAGATAACTCATAAGCTGACGATAGGCACCTACAAAATTAGTTCCGCAATCACTAAAGATTTGAGAACAGCGTCCTCGACGTGCTATAAATCGTCGCAAAGCGGCAAGAAACGCGTCTGCCGACAAATCCGACACAAGTTCAATATGTGCTGCCTTAGTGGCAAAACAAACAAAAATACAAATATAGGCCTTAAGAGTTTTAGAGGCTCGCAGGCGGTTAGCCTTTATTAAAAGAGGGCCAGCAAAATCAACACCAACAATACTGAACGGTTTGATTTGGGTAATACGTGCTGCCGGTAGGTCTCCCATAGGAGGAGTTACCAGGACCGGTTTGGTACGAAAACATCTATGACAGGATGATAAATAATTTCTGATTGAATTTTTAATAGAAAGGATCTAGAAATTCTGTTGGATAAGATACGCTGTGGTATTAACACCGGGATGGCAATACCTTTCATGAGTTGACCGAATGATAAGCTCGGTTAATCGGTGCCGCTGGGGCAATAACGCAGGAAACTTTTCGAAATAGGAAAGCGAAGAATGTGTCAAGCGCCCACCTACTCTTAAGATATTTTGTGGATCAACAAATGGAGAAAGTTTTCGCAAGCTTTTAGGTAATTTACGGTTTGCCTTGATCGAAGCTATTTCCTTTGAAAATGTAACATTTTGTACATGCCGAACGATAATCATGAGAGCATTGTGTAATTCAATGTCTGTTAAGGGACCCGTATGACGTTGAGCCATGGATTTAGAAAATCTATAGATGTAAGCCACGATGCCTTGGATTTTATATAACGATGAAAAGCGACTTAGTAAAATGTCAATGACGTTTGGATCTGTTTGAGCGACAAATGTTAGGATCTTCTTTTCCGTAGTTACCTCAGCAATTGAGGTTGACAATGTTGGTTGAGGCGGCCACGAGTCACTAGGGTAGTGAAGCCATTCAGGCCCCGCCCACCATAGCGAACATGAAATAACCGCGCTTGGCATCAATCCCCGAGATGCAGGATCAGCCGGATTATGCGAAGATTTAATATAAAACCATCGGCTAGGTGCAATGATTTCTTGAATGTGGCTAACACGGTTTGCCACAAAAGTTTTCCACCGAAAAGGTGGAGAACGTATCCAAGTGAGAGCGACCGTAGAATCACTCCACGCTGAAACATCGGAGATGTCAATCAAGCCTTGATACGACCGAATGGTAAAAGAAAGTAAATCGGTTAATAAAACGGCGGCACATAATTCCAAACGTGGAATTGAAATGCGCTTAATTGGAGCTACTTTTGTTTTAGCGGTTACAAATTGTACAGTTATTTCTCCAGTAGTTTGATTTATGAACTGAAAATATACTACCGCTGCATACCCTACCTCGCTAGCATCGCAAAACCCATGCAAATGAAAGTAAAAGGATCCGAAGGGGGTAAACAACGTGGTAACTTTAATGACGATAATAACGGCAACTCTTCTTGATACTGCTGCCATTGAGACGGAATGTCTGCTGGTGGGATGTCATCCCAATTCAAACCTAACATCCACAGATGCTGGATTAGGTGTTTTGCAAAAAGTGTTAGTGGGGCTAAAAACCTAATGGATCATATATTCTGGCAACTTGTGAAAGTATATTGCGCTTTGTACATATTGGGTTTAATGGTTTAACCCGAAATGAGAAAATATCTTCTGTAGGTGACCATTGAAGACCTAATATTTATATTGATTCGTCAGAATCGAAATCGAGAGAAGTATATTGGCAAAAATCTGACGGAATGCCTTCCAAAATAGAAACTGAATTAGAACTCAATTTTCGAAGTTCAAAACCAGCCAAAAGTAAGAGTCGGATAAGTTGATCTTTAATTTCGCGGGCCGATTGTATAGAATCTCCACCGGCGACGAAATCATCAATATATAGATTTGACCGTATAGCCTCAGCGGCTAACGGAAACCTTTGCCTTCGTCAATGGCTAATTGCTGAAGAGTTTTAATGCTAGATAAGGCGATGACTTAATACCATAGGTCACTGTATTAAGCTGATAAGTCTGAATGGGTTCTTCTGCGGAGAACCGCCAAACAATTAATTGAAACTTTCGATGTTTTTCGGTAACCAAAATTTGTCGATACATTTGGCGAACATCACAAGTAAAAACGAAACGATGAGTACGAAATTTCAGTAAGATTGACGAAATGTCGTTTTGGAGACTAGGTCCAGCCAATTGAGTGTCATTAAGTGACACGTTGTTTTTAGCCTTTGCAGAGGCGTCAAAAACCCCACAAATTTTAGAAGTATGACCTTCCTCTTTAAACACAGGGTGATGGGGTAAAAAATAATTATCGTTCCCAACGGGCAGAGAATCGAGTAATGCCATATAACCCGCATCAAGATAGTCCTGCATGAAATTGTTGTACTGTGCGCGTAGCTCCAGTTGAGCATGCAATTTGCGCTCCAACGAAAATAGTCGTTTTTTGGCCATGTCAAAGGACTTATCAAAAACGAGCAAAGTATCGTTGAACGGTAACGCAACAATAAAACGACCGCTAGGGTCACGAGAAAACGTGTTTTCAAAAATCAAGTCTGCCTTTTCTTCTTCTGGAGAAGTATAAGGCTTGGATGGCAACTCTTCTATCTCCCAAAACCGCCTTAGGGTCTGGTCGATAGGATCTTCTACAGAAGTAAAAAATGCTTGGACAGTATCAGACTGCAAGCCTTTTGTGGGACCAATAATAGTCCAACCAAAAATTGTATTTATGGCGGCAGGCTGAAGAAATTTGCCATGTATAACACCGCCATTGATGATGAACGGATAAACATCTGCTCCAAGGAGCATGTCAATAGTTCCTGGAGAGTTCCAGGTCGGGTCTGCAAAGTGCAGGCCGCATAAGTGTTCCCAATTATTAGGAACTTCAACGCTAGGTAATTTGCCAGATATTGACGAAAGCACAAAAGTTGTGACTTCTAGAGATTTTTCAGAGTCTAACATAGAGCGAATGGTGCAGCTGACGGCACCCCTATTGACTGCTGAAGTTGTCTGCCCAAGTCCATAAATCGGAACTTGAGAACGTATTCGTGGAAGCCAAAGTTTGCTCACGCAATCGTCTCGAATAAAGCTGGCTTGAGAGCCAGGGTCTAAGAGTACCCTGATCGGTTTGTATCTACCAGACCGGTCTTGAACTTCCACAACAGCAGTGGAGAGTAAGACAGTAACCCCAGGATTTAGATTCGTCTGTGAAGACAAAACATTTGCCGGAATAGGAGAGGCTGACTGCGTCCTATTGGCATTTTTATGCATGGGTGTAGCGGTCGGTTCAGCTGAACGGCTAGAAGCAGGTTGCGGTTCAAAATGTAGCAAGGTATGATGCGGCTTGGCGCAAGTTCGACAGGAATTATAAGATTTGCATTGCATGGACGCATGGTCTGTTCGTAAGCAATTTAAACAAAGGCGTAAGCGTTTGACAATGTCGAAACGTTCTGTCGGAGTTTTCTTTAGAAACGATTGACATCTATAAATTAAGTGATTGCCTTTGCAAGAAGGACAATGGTGCGAAAATGAATTCTTTGAGTCACTGGAGCTACTTGGTGTATCCAGTGAAACTACCTTAGAAGAAACTTTTGGTTTAAATTGAAACGCTGAGGACTTCTTAGGCACTGATGTGTAAGATGTATGGACAGTCGTCGAATAAGAAACAGGTGCGGTTGAAGAAAAGGTTTCCAACGCTGCACATTGTTGAGTTAAAAAATATCTCAAATCCTCGAAATTGGGTATTTGCTTCGGATCCGATTGGAGTTCGAAGCGTTTTCTGGTAAACGGATCGAGTTTTTCTAAAAGACAATCGACTAGAATAAAGTTCCAATGTTCAGTGGGAAACTTTAAATTAGTTAGAACAGCAAGGTTCTCTGAAAAACAATCAATAAGTGCCCTAAGTTTCTTAGGGTCTTCTGATTTTAAAGGTGGAAAGTCTTTCATAGCTTTCCAATGCAAAGTTGCCAATAAACGTGGATTGATAAATCGCTCTCGCAAGGCATTATATGAGATAATAAAATTATCCCCCGAAATGGGTACCGATTTAATGATTTTCAAAGACTCCCCGCTACAGGAATTGATAAGGTAATTTAGCTTTTCGATATTGGACAGCGACGTGTTATTATAGACCAGACTGTCAAATAAATCGATGAAAGATGAAAACTCAGTTACCTCATTATTAAAAAGTGAGAGCTTTAACGGTAACAATTTTGATCCCGAGCTGCTTGGAGCATTTTCAATGATTTGTGGTGCTTTCATTTCTTGCATCGTTTTGAGATGCAGCAGTATGCAATAATAAGCGGAATCTACTTCCTTCCGTAAAGCGTTGTAATTTAATAATTCTGCCTCGTCACAGGAGGCTAGGACAGCAACTAAAATTGTATTGAAATCTCTGTAAAGGTCATTTACTCCCCTTGTTTGAATAAGGAACAACGTTTTTAAAGTTGGGTCACTTTGTATAGCATTACTAAGCTCAAACATTTCTATAATACGTGTTTTCAGTAATTCTAGTTCTACTACATGTGCCTTCTTCGGAGCCATAGTGACTGTTATTTTGAAAGATTTACAATAAAATGTTGTAAAACGGTACCGCTCAAGATGTGCACTGAGAAATATTAAAATATTATGAGTTATTCAAGGCACGAAAAGGTAAGATAGCGTATAAACCAATAAATCACGTTTTATTACTATTAGCCTGCAATGTGGTGTTAAAACGAGACGCCGAAAACAAGGGTTTGTCAAACAAAGCGTGAAGATAAGATTTACAGTTCAAAGGCGGCCTTAACATCCAAGCTCACAGGAACGTTTAAACATGTGGCTTAACGTGTTTGCAAGAAGCGTTCAGCTTTACAACTTTATTCCCTTTGCAGATGTATTAAATATTTTAGGTTTACAAACCGAGCAGGTTTGTGTGTAATACAAAAACGTGCAATGGCTTTTAAATGCAAATTAACAAATTTTATATTAAGGATTTGTTTGTAATTAAAACGCTTGCTGGTTTTAATTACGGCGAAATCACTTAGTTTAGTCTAACGAAAGTATGTAGCTAATATTGTACATATTTTAACCCGCTAAATATGGAGCTTGAACACAAATTTAAAGCTAAAATAATTACTTAAAAGCTCGCTGGTGTGCAAAATGATATTTAATTTAGGACATGCGTATACCATAGGACTGGTGAATCCGGATCGACTTATGGGACCAATGGCTTGGGATTAAGGAGATGATATAAATATGCTAATTACAGGGAAGGACCAATTGCTTTTTGTAGCAATACCGATTGGCGGTGGAGCGGTTATGTAATAATTAAAAACAACTACACCAAACTACTTAATAAAGGGTATAAATACCTTTTATCCTGTGCCGCTGTGGGCAATAACGTTCACACACAAAAGCTTTCGACGGACAACCAGTAACACGCACGATTTGGTGTCGGTGTCGCTTTCAAAAGCTCTCATACAACCGGCTTCTGCAAGGGTTCGAATGCGACTGTATTCTTCAACGCACTTCCACTGTCGGTATATAAAATGTTTCACTCAAAACTGTAGGATGCACGCACAAAGTATTTATTGTCACCAATTCCAATAAATGTTCGATGATGACGTAACACTGATGTTACTCGTTATGTGAACCATTGTAAAGTATGTTTAGAGCAAAAGCCTGAGCAGAAGAAACCTGCAGGTCTGATGTCCAGACACCCAATTGTTAATAAACCTTGGCAGATGGTATCTTGTGATATTATAGGTCCGTTACCGCGTTCTTCTAGAGGTTATTGCTATATTTTGTCAGTTACCGATTGTTTTACTAAATTTTCATTGTTTTTCCCGTTACGTTCTGCTACAGCTTCAGCTGTGGTGCAACGTCTTGAAGAAAATGTTATTTTAGTGTTTGGTGTTCCGCAATATTTACTTACCGATAATGGTGTTCAGTTTCGTTCTAAGGAATTCAGCAAGTTGGCCTCCTCGTATAAAATTCAGATAATATTTAATGCTTATTATCATCCTCAAGCGAATCCGGTTGAGAAAGTACATAGAGTTTTGAAGACCATGTTGTCGTCGTATGTGAAAGATCATCACAAAGATTGGGATCGTTATTTACTTAAAGTAGCTTGCGCCGTACGTACTGCTATTCATGAAGTTACCGGTATGTCGCCATATTTTGCTAATTTTGGTCGTGAGATGAATCTTGACGGAAGTCCCGATGTGCCTGATAATTTTCGTGATTTAAATGGTGTTGATTTTGCTGATCGAAAAGATCTCCTATCGCGTTCTGCTGCGATGCAGAAAATTCACGATGAAACTGTTAAGAGACTTAAAGTGGCATATGATCGCGCTAAAATCAAATATGATTTACGAAGGCGTCCCGCAGATTTTGAAGTTGGTGATTAAGTGTGGAGAAGGAATTATGTTTTGTCTGACGCGTCAAAACATTTTACCGCGAAATTAGCCCCTAAATCTGTTGGGCCTTTTATTATTCGTAAAAAAGTGTCTTATTCGACATATGAGTTGTCCGATTCGACTGGCATGTCTAAAGGTGTATGGCACGCCAAAGATCTTAAACACCATCCCGATTAGTTGTTAGTGTGTTTCGATTTTGTTTTTTTTGTGTTGTTTAGTTAGTTTCGTTTTCTTTAGGTTTATGTTTCCGTTTTCTTAAGTCGAAAATGGGATTTTCGTCTTCGAGTGGGGGAGGTGTAACGTTCCGTTTATTTTGTTACCTTATTTTAGAGAAATTCGTATATAAAGACAATTAGTTTGTGTAAATAATTCATCATTTTAAAATATAGCAAAGAGCGCATTGCCCGCACATCCCTTCACAATTTCGACAGTTTGTTTTTGGAGAAAATCAAGAGGGTCGAGGTCTGTGACGTTTATGAAGTGAAGTTTGTCAAGTTGAGTTTTGTGATATAAAACAAATCGCTTAGAGCGGATTTATTCAGTTTTTACATGAAATATGTAGTTACAATATCATAGTTAATCGATCGTTTATTTTGGTGGTTCAGGAGAAGTTATAATACAAGTGCCGAGTTTTGATTGTTGATCTTCGCTAATAGCGTCACGTGCTGCACGTGGTTAATCATTGTGTTGTAGGTTGATGCATCCTCTTTTGTTGTTTACGTTTTAGAAGTATTAATTAATGCCAATGAATTTGGGAGTTACTGTCTAGAGGATGAATGGAAATCTCGTTACGGTTGCGGTAGGCCCGTAATATAACCCAGTTGTTGGGGATCAAGTAATAGATTAATTGTCACGTGATTAAAAGTAGAACCTTACAAGGTAAGCGACTGTATTGATAGATTTTGCTGTGCAGCCCAAATACGTCGATTATAATATTGAACGTTTGTGCAATTAAACTAAGCGCAACTTGTACATGAAGTTGTGTTAATCCCTTATCACCGAGTCCTAAAGTGTGTGCGCTTTATTGATACTTTACCGTTGTCGTGAACAACAAACACATTTAACTAGTATAAATAGTTAAACCATATTATTCCCAATTAATGTAATATTTAAGACAGTTGTACTGATACTTCCATTTATTCAAAATTATTATGATTACATATTTGCTGAATTAAGATCACAATTTACATTTTGAATTGAAAATTATTGTTGCCGTTAAGTTAGTAGCGTAGAGTTGCATGCACACGGCGTCCTACGCATTACGTTTCAAATATTTTATTAGTTACTGTGTAAGTAGAGCAAGTGGGGGTGTCCTGTGCACTCAACTCCACCTTAATTTTATTACACATTGCTTTACTGGCCAGTACACCTTATAGTAATAATAATTGTATACCACTTACTTTATCGACAATATTACTTGTGGTAATGTTTACATTTACTTGTTCGTGT
This sequence comes from Platerodrilus igneus, assembly GCA_036346225.1. Classification (NCBI taxonomy): domain Eukaryota; kingdom Metazoa; phylum Arthropoda; class Insecta; order Coleoptera; family Lycidae; genus Platerodrilus; species Platerodrilus igneus. The sequence goes on along the minus strand of JARFIW010000254.1, from coordinate 2,440,124 downwards.
ATGTATGTGCCATATTTGTTTATGTGACCAACTCATGTATTTATTTCAGTCGTTGGGATTTGTTAATAGAATTAAGTAAAGTTGTCTACGTACATTATTTTAGTAAGAAGTTTATGTTAGTAGGGTGAATTCAACCTCTCTACTCTGCGAGATTTTCTGAGGATTTTATGTTAAATATTGAGCTGCAAGGAGTCTACCGACCAGTGACGAGATTCTCTTTTTGTCATCGAGCATTGTGACATTACTGGTAGTGCCCACCCGATTTTTGACGTTTTACCGAATTTACATCTCATTATAATTGTCATCTTAGGGCATTTAGCAATCCCAAGCTACGACTTTTGTCTGACCTACCCCTCACCGACTAGAGCTAGGCCGCTCACGGATCCCAATCCGTCCCTTGGTGTCGTAGTGCTGAATTGGCCTGTAACAAGATTCGAAAAAAGTCAAATGAATTGCTGAAAGATATCGGGAAAGTATCTGATACTAACGAAGTAGAAATAGAAACGAATAACATTAAATCTAGCCTAGACATCGCGGCCGGAGATTCTCTGGGGTATACACAAAAAGAAAATAAGAAACCATGGATAACGAAGGATATCCTGAATTTTATAGAAGAAAGACAAAAATACAAAAATAAATCAGACGAAACAGAAAACAGAGATACAAAGCCATAAAGTAGTTATTCGCAAATGCAGGAAAGCTAAATAACAATGGATTGATAAAAAGTGCAAAGAGGCACAAACTAATTAAAATCAATTTTAGGAATATACAACCGTATAGCAAAAATATAAAGGACGCGGGAGGAAACGTCATTATAGAAAATGTAGAGAAAGTGGGTAGATGGCAAGAATATATAGGGAATTTATATACAGGAGAGGAACTAACAGCATTAGAACAGGAATCAGACATTGAAAATGATGACTTGGGATATCCTATACTTAGAGATGAGTTTGAATTAGCATTAAAGGATCTGAGAAATGGTAAGGCGCTGGGCATAGATAAGGTGCAAGCAAAAACTCTAAAAACCGCTGGACAAGCAGTAACAAAACGTCTCCTCCAACTTGTAAGCTATATGTACGAGTCAGGCGAGATACCCAAAGATTTCAAACGTAATATCATAGTAACTATACCAAAAAAGAAAGGCGCGGATAAATGTGAAAGTTTTCGAACAATAAGTTTGACAGTACACGTGTCAAGTATATTAATTAGAATTGTACACAGACGAATAGAAAAACAAGCGTAAAAAATACTAGGAGAAGACCAATTTGGGTTTAGGCGAAACAGGGGAACACGAGAGGCTATTTTAGCTCTGAGAGTGATAATGGAGAAAACAATGGAAAAAGGGAAAAGCGCGAATATAGGGTTTGTAGATCTGGAAAAAGCATTTGACAATGTAAAATGGAAAAAAATGTTCGAAATACTCAAAAAGATTCAAGTGAGTTATAGGGATGGACGAATAGTACATAGCTTACACAAAAAGAAAACAGCAGTAATAGAATTAGAGCAGGAACGTAGAGCAGTAAACATTAGGAAAGGGATGAGACAGGGATGTGTCTTATCCACATTAATTTTTAACTTGCACATTGAAGTGGCAATGAATACTGCCCAATGCAGGAGGACATTTGGAATTACTTTGCAGGGACAAAAAATTGATATGCTCAAATTTATAGATGATATAACTGTATTAGCATCTAGCAAGGAAGAGTTAGAAGCTGCTTTTAATGAAATGGAAACTGTTCTAACAGAGAGATACGGTATAGAAATTAGCAAAAATAAAACTGAGGTACTAGTATGCAAAGGTGGAGAAAATAAATCAAAAGCAAGAATACAAATAGGTAACAAGAACTTACAATGGGTTAAAAATTTCTGCTACCTAGGAAGCCAAATAACGCAAGATGAGAAAAGGGCAAAAGATATAAAACAAAGATTAGCACAAGGTCGTGCTACATTTAACAAGAAAAAACAGCTACTATGTTCAAAGACAACAAACATAGAAACAAGGAAAAGCTTGCTTAAAACGTATGTGTGAAGCACAGCACTGTACGGCTGTGAAGCTTGGACAGTAAGAGAAGCGGACAAGAAAAAGGTAGAAGCCTTTGAAATGTGGCGCGACAGACGTATGATGAAGATATCATGGACAGATTAAGTTAAGAACAAAGATGTACTAAAAATGGTAGGGGAAGAAAGAAATATGTGGAAAACGGTAAAAAATAGAAGAGATGGGATGATAGACCACATACTACGGCATGAGGGAATAGTGCAGAATATATTAGAAGCAGAGATAGGAAAAAATAGAAGAAGAGTTAGTCCTAGGTTAGACTATTGCACACAGATAGTAAAAGATGTAGGCTGTAGAAATTTTAGGGAAATGTGTAGTCTAGCTCAGAATAGAAATAAATAGAGGTACGCATTCAATCAGTCCCAAGATGAATAAACTAATGACGAAAAAAGTAACTGTACTTAAACATGATAATTATTATAAACAACTACAAGTATTGGTTGGGCAATATTCTCAACTAATGTTAATTGTGCGAAGGGATTTACTGAAAAACTATTAATACGGCAAATGTCTAAGTATTGGGGGATTTTGGCAGCCACGGGCTGCTTAAACCCATTCACTGAATCTCAGTGAAATGGAGCATAAAATTATAAAAACATAGAAGGGGAACCGAGTTAAGTATAGGGTGTGTGAGAATTTCAGGGAACTGTGTATGCTAGGTCAGAATAGAAATAAGTGCGGGTATCTTTCCAACCAGTTTTGAAACGAAAACCTAATGACGAAAAAATAAGCGCAGATAAATCTGATGATTATAATATACAACTACAAGTGTTAGTTGTAAAATATCTGCAACTAATGCTGACTGTGAGAAAAGATATATAGGAAAAAATATTAAATCGGCAAATGTTCAAGTGCTGGAGGAACTTGGCAACCACAGGCTGCTAACCCCCCCTTCACAACCACTGAGAAATAGGGTATATGATTGTAAAACAATAGAAGAAACGGAACTGCATCTAACAGGAAAGAACAGCGCCTATGATGATAGACAATAAACATAGAAACAAGACGAAAATTGTTGAAAGCATAATTGTGAAGCACAGCACGATATGCCTATGAAATACGAGCAGAATGAAAAACAGACAGAGAAACAGTTGCAGTTTTTTGGAATGCTGTGCTTCAGATGTATGAGGATTATAGCATGGGCAGACAAAGTTGATAGCAAATAGGTTATAGAAATAGCGGGGGAACAAGGAGTAACAGAAGCATTTTTGGGGAATAGTATGGGATATATTACAAGCAAGGATAGGAAAAAAGAGGTATATGTAGACCTAGATCAGATAGTGATAGATGCATACCGTGCAAATTCCAGGGAAATGTGTAGGTTAGTTCAGAATTGGAAACAATGAGGGTACGCGTCTAACCAGTTCCAGAACTGAAGACCTAATGTTGATGACCTGTCAAGGATTTTTCTAGCCAAAACAAATTTTACAAGCTTGGAAATAATCATAACCAGGTAAACCATCCTCAAAAGAATAGGTTTAATTCTGTAAATTTAAAATAAGGAAAGCAACAATTTTTGTTTGTAATCACTACTTCTTAGAAATTATTTTATGTTTGTAAGAAACAATGTTGTAAATGTTCTAAGTGCTTTTATATGAGAGAGAATATTTAATACTGTATAAATGCTTTGTAATGTTGCCGTGTTTGGTTTCATTTTGATAAACTCCATCAATTCTGTTAAGCTAGTCAGGCAAAATTAGAAAGGCAGATAGATGAATAATTTCAAGTTAAACAAATTGCTGTATCCGTATCACAGCACTCTTTTAGTAACGCCTCAAAGAGAGGCCTTATCACAGCAATCTCTTAGCGGCATCACAACCTGCGGCCATTTTCATATTACTTTTTTAGTAATAACCAACGCGGCCGTTGTCACAGCACTGTTTTAGCGGCGACCCAACCTGTGGCACGAGTAATTCGTCTGTAAATTAGAGTTTCTTGTCTCGTAGGATTTATTTTTAGAGTTGTTTTTGTTCTTTTTGTAATATCTGATTAATTTCCAGTATGACAGGAATGAAAAATGATGGCTCTTTTATTAAGTCTAAATCAAAATATACAGGAACAAAAAATATGAAAGAAATGAGTAAAAAGAATAAAAGAGGCATGCAAGAAATGAAATAGAATGTGAAGGAAGTCAAAAAGAATATCAAGAAAATGACTGAAAGATCTGATAAAAATAGTCAGGAGCTACGAACACAATTTAAGGGAAATATAGCAAAATTGAGGGAAGTTTAGGATTAGAAAGTGAGAAAAATGGAAGAAAATTTAAGGAGATTAGTGAAAGAATAATTTCGGTTTAAGAGGAAACTAACAAAACTATTGAGGATATGAAATTGGAAGTTAGAGGAAAGGTAGTAGAAATTTTAGATGAAATGGATGATGTTAAAGAAAAAATTGTCAAAATAAAGTTGAATCAAGAAGCAAGTGAAAGAGAAACTAATGGGAAAATTAAAACATTAGATAAAAAAGTAAATGAAATAGAGGAAAGCTGTTAAGCTGGTTTTAAAATATTTAAAAATGATTTGGAAAATCCTAAAGCAGACATAGGGAATAAATTTGAGGATTTAGAAGATAAAGTTAAAAATATTCATGTTGGGGAACCGAAGAGATGGAGTCCAACCAGTGTTCCGTTAGAACAACACTAAAAATTTTATGGGGATAATAAACTTAACCCTGAAATATTTTTAAGTAGCTTAAAAACTTTAATACAAGGTAGCTGGTTTGAACAAACGAAGTTAAATATTGCAAGGTCCATATTGAAGGGTAGTGCCCAAATTTGGTTTGAACTAGTTGAAAGCGAGTTGAATTCGATTAAAGACTTTGAGATTAAATTTTTAAGCATTTCTCTAAAGACAACCAGCAATTTAAAGTCAGAGATAATTTACTAATGGGCAAATATAATAGCGATTTAGGCCTGACAAGAGAGTTGTACACAATCAAGAAATCAGCGTTGCCAAACAACTTGATCCTCCTTTAGAGGGCAAGCAAATTATAAGGTATTTAGCAGGTCATTTCAAAACAGACGTAAGGCAATGCATAGCCTTACAAAATATTGTTGATAGAGATGAGTTTTTAGAATATCTTCAACGTTGTAATGATATGGGTTAACCAAGGAGGATGGAGGCTAGACCACGGAGCCAGTCCATGAACACATTTAGATTCCAGAGGAGTAATGGACAGGAGAGATGTCAACGCAGACCATTTGAAAAGAGAATAGCCAAAGAAATGATTGGAATTGAGGAAATATCATTAGGGCGGACGGGGGAAGGGAGAATAATGAATCCCAGAATATTAAGAATAGAACCGGTACTCAAGGAAGGGAAAATATGGCAAACGCACAGATAAATGAAATTAATAGTAGCAATGTAAATAGAAGAACATACGTGAAAATAATTAATCAGTCTGGAACGACAAGTAGGCAGGATTTTTAGATAATGACAAATCAAGCGATAAAAATATAGAAATTAATAAATATGAACATGCGCGTGAATTTATAAAATTTGAGTTGGAAAATGATGAAAAAGTTAATAAAAAATGATTTACTACCTATAATAAAATTGCAAGTAAAAGAAAGGAGATAAAATTACTGGTAGATACAGGTGCTGAAGCAACGTTATTAAGTGAAGGTTTTATTAAAAGATAATAAAGAGTTAATGCAGAAAGTTATTCCGATTAGAAGAAATAATTTAGTATCGCCGAATAATAAGAAGTTTGTAGTTATCAGGGGTATCATAATTCTGAAAGTTAAGTTGCAAAAGATGTAAGTTGAGCAAGAATTTTTAATAGTAGCAGGAATAACAGTTGGTGTCATTCTGGGAATAAATTTTATAAGTAAGATGAACGGTATAATTGATACTGAAAATAAGGTGACAATTATGGGAGATAAGAGGATTAAACGGGACGAAGAAGTCCATATATATATATATATATATATATATATATATATATATATATATATATATATATATAGTGCCACCAAGCAAACATAGGAAGGACCTGGGGTTTGTGTCCTTGGTATCACTGCCTGCTAAGAAGTACACTTAAAGTAGAAAGCTTTTATTTGTCAAATGAAATATTTGTAAGGTTCGGTTATTAATATTCAACATTAATGGCATTATTGTATTTTTTAATTTTTAATAATTTTAGAAGATTTAATTAACAATGACATGACATAATACACACCATGGAATTTTAAATTTGTTTAAAGATGCTTTGTTCCCGCAGTGTACTTTGAAATAAGTATTTTTCTGATTGATAGCTTATATTGTTGTTGGAAATTAGTTCACATATTTTCCGGGTCCTATGTTTGCTTGGTGGCACTATAAGTACAAGGAGATTGTATTAATTTGAATCAATTTGAGAAAGAGTTGAAAAGTGAAGCATATAGAAGTTCAAGTATTAAGTGTTCTGGTGAAGTTAGAAGTGAAGTTGTAGCATTTTTAAAGAAAAACTCAGGATTATTGGAAACTGCAGAAGATGATGTTAAAGAGATAGAAACTATAATTGAAACTGTTGAAAATAGTATAATTGCAGGTGTTGAAAAAAAGATAAAGGAACTTTTTGTGAAAGCAGCTCATAACAATAAAATAAATAAAGGTAGTAAGATATTAAATAATGCTAAAGTAATTTGGAAAGTAGAACTTAATAATTCGTTTGGGACAATTGTGATCAGAAATCAGATCGATATTTTAAATGGCGTATGTATAAATATGGAGGAGTAGCGTTTGCTTTGTCGACACATTCATTCAAATATGCAGATCTAAAAAAGAATTGAAAGCGTAGGAAAAAGAAAAAAATTAGTGAAATAAAAGAGGATGAAGGAATTAATCGTATAAATGTAAATTATTTTGAGAAAGATGTAAATTATTTTGAGAAAAAATATGAAAATAATGTAGATAAGGGATCAATTGTTGATATATGTCCAGGTGAAATTAAGAATGAAATAGAATTGTTATTAAAAGAGGAATTTTATGAATTGGAAGATAGAGAGTCAAAAATTGCTACTGATTTTGAAATAAGTTAAACGCTATTGATCATGAACCATTTAAGACTGAAGTTCATGCATTTAATGCAGAGTAATTGAAAGATGTATAATTGGAGAGTAATGTAAGTAGGCTAGATATAGAAATTCTAGACCATGTTTCTTTGGACGTGAGTAGTATAGCTGAGTAGTTGCTGGGACAACTTTATGAAAATTTTATACCCCATATTTTTCCAAGATTATGATAATTTAGGGAGGTTTGTGCGATAATGAGATGAATTATGTATGATAGTGAAGAGAACTCTATAAGAGATAAAGCTTGATGAGACTGTGTGTAAATATGAAAAAGTCAGAAATATTGAATAGAAATGTTAGAGTGTAAATGATATTAGGTAGAGTTAAGGAAAGTTTAGTTGATTATAAGAAAGAAATAGGTGGATTGTTAAAACAAAGGAAGCCCTAGTATGAAAAGATTATGCGTGTGTATTATAAAACCTCTAGAATTAGTTATAGATAGCAAGTAGTTAGAAATATAGTAAAATTACTCATATATGCAAGAAAATAACGCACACTTCAAACTTTATATTTTGATTTGGGGAGAAATGACGTGATAGGGGGGCACGAAAAGGCATTGGACATCAAAATCTAATATGTATATATATATATATATATATATATATTATTAGTGTTAAGAAAACTTTGGCTATATTTATGTTGATCACAGGCAAAAACTAATATTAACAAACTACAGTGAATAAAATAACTATTACAGTGAGGGTATTTACGTTAGCTTATTCTGAAGAATTTTTAGAACAATTTTCTTTAATAATTAAAAGAAATAATGTGTATATATAAAAAATTTGATAAAATAAAATATTCTTCAGAATAAGCTAACGTAAATACCCTCACTGTAAGTAGTTATTTTATTCACTTTAGTAGTTTGTTAATAGTTTGTACGTTTTAGTTATTGCCTGTGATCAAGCATAAAATATATGCGAAAATTTAGGCCATAAAAAAGAGTTTTCTTTATTACCAGCCGACCTAAAACCTGCTAATTTCAACACAATCGTATAAAAAAAAGGTCGTTACAATAAAAAAAAGTTATATATATATATATATATATATCTTGCTATGATAATAGGGTAATTTAAGGGTAGATTAAGTCATAGGGGATAAATGTAAACAACTTTAACTTTAAGAAAAGCAAACAATTCCAGAAATTATAAGAGTAAATCGACTATTCTACATAATGTCAATTAAGAGGACACTGTATATAAAAGATATGTAACTAAATGCATGAGAACATAAATATGTTTAAGCATAGTTTACAAGTAAAGATGAGATTTTAAAACGCAACAAATTGCATCAAGATTAAATTACCGGGAAACATAGATGAATTGGCAGTCCAAATATTTAACAATTGCGTCGAAAATATCAACGTAAACGCATCGTAAATAATTCATTATTAGAAAATCGTTACGTGACTAGAGAGGAACACATTTGTTCAGAAAACCAACACTTTGTGGCAAACGAATAAACACCAAGCGGTTCAATTATATAATAAATTGACAAACATCGAATACGTGACTTGATGAAAAACCAAAAGTTAGAAATGCTGAATACGGACGTGATGAATAGAGCATTCGTCGAAGGTTTAAACTAGGTAATTTGTAAAAATTCCGAGTTCTGCAAGATAAGGAAAAGTACCAGCCTTGATTGAAAACACGCCAATAAAAACTATTGGAGGAAGGGTTTATATATACGATAGAAACTGAACAACATTTTAATCTATATTTAACTGAGCAACAACTATGTTCGAAGTTAGTAAAAATTTATGTAATTAATGAAATGAAAAGTAAATAAACGAAATTTAAAAGAGCAAGAATTTTGTGCAACGAAATATAAGCCGATCTACAGATAGAAGTAAGTTAAACAACTTAATTAAATTCATTTCTAATATTAACAGAACAGGGCTCTAATTTGGGACGTTTAATTTTGGACATACTCTAATTGGGGACGTATTATAATTCTGGACGTACTTTGATTTGGGATGTATTTCGATAGAAAAGCGATTTTTAATTTGGTGATACTTTACTTTGGGACGTATTTTAATTGGTGGCAATACTTTAATTTTGGACGTACTTTAATTTGGTACGATTTTAATTGGAAGCGATTTATGGGAGGCGATTCTTATATGGGTACGGCATTTTGTTGATGTCTTAACGCAAACATATAATACCAATAAGCAAACTGACACAGCAAGGGGATGCAGATTATAGACTAGGATGGATCTCCAGAACCCATTCCAGGTTAGCAATTTTTAATACACTTTATTATTCAAAGACTCTTTTCAATTTAATATTTGCTATACTGTATATTTGTAAGAGTAATCAAAAAGGTCACTTAAAAATATGAAAACAGGGGAAGGGATCTTATAACGTTCGAAGGTCCCTGAATGTAATTAAAAGATAATTTTGCTGGCTTTCAGAAAAGCATAAATCTGGTATATGCAGACATTTTGTACAAAAAGGAAGATTTTGAGTATTGTAAATATTATTAATTATTATATTGCGTGTTCTAAAATTCTAATTTAATATTTCACATAATAAAAGGAATAGCTCAGCAATAAAAAGAATATCACAGCAAATTTATGACGCCCAACATTAGGGCTTAAAATAATAAAGGAAGCAGAGGCGAATACCACAGCAAATCTTATGACGCACAATCGTGGGGCTAATAGAATGCAAATGCATTTTTATTTAAGATTAAATGAAAACCCAACTTTTTATGTAAAGTTAAATTACCATTTCAAATATAACTAGTAATTGAAAACCGCTAAGAGAACGGCTATAGCAAGATTTGAACCTGCGACCATTGATTCTTCGGATCAACGCTCTAACTAACTGAGCTATGCAGCCAATTGTATAAATGGTGTTATAATTTATATTACTGAAGCTTATTCTTGTTACCGATTTTCAATTACGTTTTGCATTTAAGGAAATTGATTCCAGTTATATTCCAAATGTGGATTATTTTTTTTCACTATTAATAATAATATAATTACATCTTTGTATTATCCGAACATTGCAAAATAGGACGATCAAGTTATTAGTACATGAATTATGTATATAACTAGAATAAATCTCTTTAAATGCAAGACGTAATTAAAAATCGGTAACAAGAATAAGCTTCAGTAGTATAAATTATAACACCATCTAAACAATTGGCTGCATAGCTAAGTTGGTTAGAGCGTTGATCCGGAAAATCAATGGTCGCAGGTTCAAATCCTGCTGTAACCGTTCTTTTAGCGGTTATCAATTATTAGTTCGATTTGAAATGGTAATTTAACTTTACATAAATAGTTGGGTCTTCATTTCATCTTAAATGTATATATATGAATTATTAATAACGACCTCCTTTATTCTAATTTTCCAAAAATATTGTGGGTTTTAGGTCGGCTGGATTATTTAAGAAAACTCTTTTTTATAAACCTGAGCTTTCGGATTTATTTTAATCCTTTTTCAAAGGTACTACAATTACAAAATTGATGAATAAACAGTAAATCATATTTTATACTTACTAAGGTGAGGTTATATAATAAAATTGGCAATTAACATAAAAAGTTATTTTCGTTTCAAATTTTTTTAAAATGTATATAACAACGCCAAATTACAACAAGAGGTAAAAATATTATGTATATAAAATATTGATAATAAATAAAAGTCAAAAGTTTGATAGAAATTGTTATTAAAAGGCAACCTTAAAAAATGTTTATTATAACTATGTATGTACCTGCGTGTAACACTGTGAGTGTATGTATGAGTCTGTATGTGTGTATGTGTGTGTAGTGTGTGTTTCTGTGTGTTTTTTCTTTGTTTGTAATATATTTAAGAGAAATTTATCTTATAGATCCATTGATAAATTTTTGATATTTAGAAGATACGTGTAGATACAATTTAAGTCATTAACATCTGTTCTTTTGTTCATAGTATTTTTTTGTTGGTAGATGTGGCACATTTCTAGAAACTCTCTTTTTGATTTTTTGTCTTCCATCTGTAATATAATTGGATTGTTAAAATCTATTTTATGTTCTTTAGTATTTACGTGTACACATAGGGCACAAGCATTGGGTTTTATACGTATATCGCTTTTATGTTGGGTTATTCGTTGTTTAAGTGTTTGTTTGCTTTGCCCTACGTAACATTTATTGCAATCCAGACAATTGATCTTATATATGATATTTCTTTTATTTAAAATCGGAGTTTTGTCTTTAATTTTAGAGAAAAGGTAATTTAAGGTTAAAGTATTTTTAGAAGTTATTTTTATGTTAAATTTATTAAATACGTAAGTTAGTTTTAGTGTAAGGTGTTCAATGTATGGAAGAGATTTAAATGTAACTGTAGTGTCTATTTGTTTATTATTATTATTTGTGTTGTTTTGTGTATTATTATCCATAATTTCTGCATTGTGGTTATATAAAAGACGTTTTATTAATTGTGGAGGATAGTTGTTTTTTATTAGGATATTAAAAAGTTTGTTTAAATTTTTTTGATAAAATGTATGGTGACTTATTGTTTTAATTCTGTTTTTTAGCGTTAAAATAAAATTTATTTTTATTTTGTAAGAGTGATATTAGAAGTAATTTAAGTACCTACCAGAGTTAGTTGGTTTTTGATACCAATCTAATAAAATAATATTATTTGAATTTCTAATAACTAACGTATCTAAAAATGGTACTGCGTTTTTATTTTCTACTTCTACGGTAAACTGAATTTTTTTTTTCGTGATAACTGTTAAAAGTACTAAGTGTTTCCGTAATTTTATTTGCTGGTACAGATGTAATTATGTCATCAACAAATTTTTTTATGAAGGGTAGTTGAAAAGGAAGTTTCTTTATTACTTCATCTAAAAGACTATCCATTACAATTTGTGCAATTATTGGACTTAAATTGGATCCAATAGGGCAACCAAAAGTTTGAATATAATATTCATTTTTGAAGCTGAAATAACTACTATCAAATATGAATTCTATTATATCTAAAAATAATTGTTTTGGAATATTACATACGTTTTTATATTATTCCAAATGTTTTGATGTTGTCTAGTACTAATTGTTTTGGAATATTAGTAAATAGTGACACTACATCCAAGCTTATTAAAACATAGTTGTTTGGGAGATGAAAATTATTATTATTTATGAATTTGGTAAAATCAAAAGAATCTGAAACATTATAATTATTATTAGTTGTTGATTTTTTAAAATTTCTGCTATAAATTTTGATAATTTTCGGTTGGGTTGTTTATAGAGGCTACAATTGGTCTTAATGGTGTATTATTCTTATGAATTTTTGGAATTCCATATAATTTTGGTGCAGTACTACTATAATTGTTTAATATTTTTGATTCACTTTCTGTAATGAATTTGATATCTTTTAGGTTTTTTATTAATTTTATGGTTTGCTTTTGAAATTTTGATGTAGGATCTGAATCAATCTTTTTTTAAGTAGAAATGTCGTTAACTAGGTCATACATTTTATCGTTATAGTCATTAACTGACATTGCCACAGTAATATTTCCTTTAAATTTATATATATATATATATATATATATATATATATATATATATTCACGGAAATGCTAATGAGGGGTTATTTAACTCACATAGACAGTCCACGTGTGTAAACAGTGAACAAACGAGGATATTGATTTTTCAACCACTCAAACAAGGTTAGAATGAGACGTAGAAAACGTATAAGCATAAGACCACTAGAGTATAGGAAAGATTTAAGAAACATCATTGGGTCTACGATTGGTCGATAGGTTAGTTTGACTTGACATAGACACGAGGATAGTGTAGCGTAAGTTTCTTAAAATTTTATAACGAGATACGGAAATTCGGAGATTTGAAATTGAGGTTGAGTGCAAAATGTGAGAATGTGTTGTTGGGAGCGGGAGTTCGGATAACTGGGGGCCTGGAGAGGTTACAGTCGAAAGATATACATACTCTAGAGAACTAGGACTCTCTCTCTTGTCTTTTAACTTCGCGCCTTTTTATTTCGATCGTCCCAAAGGCACGTATAAAGGTTGACACGAAGTTGTAAGTATTGACAAATCATTTTAAGTGTATTGCTTAGTGGTAGCCTCTAAATTAAATTAAAACGCGGTTAGTGTGCCGAGATTATCATTATTTTAATTGGGGTACCACCTATAATTTTTAATCAACTCGTGTCGGGACATTAAGTAACGTAGATTACTGTAAAATGAAATTTGAAATTTGGTTACACCGAGAAGAAGGCGTTGGCGGATTAACTGAAATGGAAGTCGTCTAGTCATAGCGAGAAACGACCTGCAGACCAGGGAGAAAATTTACATGGCATCATCTACAGAGCGGAGTTTCCAGGTAACTATTTAAAATTGTGATTTCTATAAACTGTAAATATTGGGGTAGAGTATGAGAATGTTTTTAAGATAGTGTGAATTATTTGAGTATTGAACAGAATTTGTGTAAATAACTTTATTACGGTATTCTACTAGAAATTTGAAGGTGTCTAGAAAGCTTTTAAACGTTCCATCAGAACGTGAAATTTTGTGAAGAGTACATGGCTTTGTTTTATTTTGTATTTTTAGAGTATGCAAAGTAGAAGGGCATGCATTAATTAGGTTATTATGAGCTCACCATACCCCACAGTTAACGTAAATTATTAAAATAAATAAATAAATTATAGTAAAGGAATTTTAGAGAAGGTATTATTCAAGGTCCATTTACTCCGCGTACATTTTAGGTGTTTGATGTTTAAAATTAAATAAAGGACATTACAAAATAAGAGTTAATAAAGTGTAACGTGAATAATAAAATATGGACAATAACAAATTGCATTTGTAAATAGGAATAAATAAAAGATTGTATGTTTGTGTATTTTGTGGTTTTATTGGGAGAGTGCGTGAATGATAGAATTTATGAATGAATATAGCAATCCAAGAGGAGGTCCAAATGAGCTAGCCGGAAGCAGTTGAAGAAGGCCATTCAACCGAGGAAGAGTCAAAAACGGGTAAGAATTTTTTTTTGTATAATTTAATTTTTGGAAAATTTTCTGTTTTCGAATTTGAAATTTTTATAAATATTTTCGAATATATTTTTGTTGGTAAGGAGCTTCCCGAGTTCCACGGGATAATTTTGGCGCCCAACGTGGGCTCGATTCAAATTAAGGTTACACGGTAATTTTGGCGATCCAAAAGTGAAGCTCGAGTTCCAAGTAAAACTTTAGTGATCTTATTCCAGGAAACTGGCGATCTGAGGGAGAGAGTTTCAGTTTTTTTGTATAAATTTAAGAGTATTTTAGTGTGTGTGTGTGTGTGTGTGTGATTTGAACGTATGCAGAGAAAGGAATGGTTAAGAAGTCAAGGAGTGAAAATTGGAAGTGACGATAGTGCTTTGTGTGTTAAAAATTCGAAAATGGAGGAAGCTGGAGGCAGTAGGGATCAGTCGAGGACGGAATCAGGAGATCAAGGAAATGAGATGATAATGAGGATGCTTGAAAGAATGAATGAGACATTAAGTGGGGTGAAAAAACAGGGAGAAGAATAAAAATAAAGGTGGAGCAAATTGAGTTTTGAATCGAATCGAAAATTTGACCAATTAAGCCAGGAATTAGGAAATAAAATAGAGAAATCGACGAGAGAATTTTCTGAATTCAAAAATAGCTTGACGGTAAAAATGGGGGAAGTTGAAAATAGGGTTGATAAAAATGAGCGGAATATTAGAAGTTTAAATTTGGAAATGGGACAATTAAGGACTGATGTAAGGATTTTCTGTGAGGATGAGATTAATGCGAAAATGACTGAGGTAACGGACTCGTGTAAGGATCAGTTAGGTCGGGTTGTGGGAGAAGTAACCGGGATTAAGCATAATGTAGCGACTTTAATGGGGGATGGTCCAAAGTTTGTAACAGGTAATGTGGCCTTAGAGCAGCAGATGAAATTTTATGGGGATAGTAGAGTAAACCCGCAAATATTTATTAATAATGTTAGAGGGTTAATAAATAATGTATACGACGAACAAGCCAAATTAAATATTGTAAAAGCTTTGCTTAAGGACCATGCTGAAGCTTGGTATAATTTAATAGGACAAAAAATTGACACCTACACGGACTTTGAAGACAGATTTTTAATACACTATTGGAGTGACCACAGACAAGACCAGGTACGAGACGACTTAATCACGGGGAAATTTAAAGGAGAATTTTCAGGAAGTAAGCAGCAATATGCTATACGAAAGTATAGCATAGCAAAGCAACTGAACCCACCACTGACGGACCGACAAATTATCAAGTATTTATCGCGACACTTCGAGCTAGAGGTTAGACAACACGTTGCACTACAGAACATAGTGGACAGAGAAATGTTTTTGGAATACCTGCAGAGGTACGACGACGTAAGTAGTGGACGACCTCGGGAACATAGGGAAAGACAAATTAACACAGTTAGGTTCGACAATAGACGGGACAACTACGCTAGACGGGGAAATAGTTATAGATACCAGCGACAGAATTGGGAACAGCGACGGCCATACTTTAGAAGTAATAGTTTAGGAAGGGGACCTGCGCCGAGACCGGGACCTACCAGACAAAACAGTTCACCGGACATGAGGGGGACTGCTAATACAGACACAGAACGAGTGGAAACGCCTAGGACATACGCTGAGGTGACGGCTAGACCAGGACCGAGTAGAGAAAACAGACCTGGACAGGATTTTGAAAAACGGACAAACCACTAGACATCACTGTGTACAAGTATGAACATCCGAAGGAATTTTTAAAAATTGAAGAAGAAATTGAGCCAGAAATAGTCGAAAAATTTTGTTTGCCCATAATTGAAATTAAAATTTTTTAGAAAAATTTAGGAGCTTTATTAGATTCAGGAGCTGAGGCGAGTTTGGTATCGGAGGAATTCGTCAATGAAATTAAAAATAAAGTGTGTGATAGGATAATGCCAATAAAAAGAAGTCACCTGGTTGGGCCGAATAAAAAACAATTTGCTGTTGTTAATAGCGTAGTTATTTTGAAAGTAGAGTTAGGTTCAGTAAGCTGTGAACAGAATTTATAATTGTACCTGGGTTAAAGTTTAAAGGGATATTAGGGGTCGATTGCATAATGATGTTAGGGGTTGTAATAGATATGGAGAAGAAAATAGTTAGGATTAGGGATAGGATATTGCCTTGGAAGGCAAGTTATGATGTCACGGAAGATGACATGGGGTTATGTATTAATAGTATAGAGGGAGATGATGAAGAAGTGAGAGAGATCGACTCAGGGGAGTATAGTGAGAAAAGATTAGACGAGGTACAATGGATAGTGAAAGAAGAGGCTGAACAAGTAGAGGTAGAATCATGCGCAGCGTTAATAGTGGATAACGAGTCAGAATTAAGAAAGATAGAAGTAAAAATAGCGTTATGTGACACACAAGAGGTAAATATAGGCATAAGTGAGTTAAGGGGCAAAGATAATATTGATAATTTGAATTTGAATTTAAATGATTTTTATAAAATGGATATTGTACATAAAGGGTCTAGGAGAGAGGAAAAGTTTTGTATAGAGGGGAAAGATAAAGATGTTGAAGTAGTATCGTTTGGTTTGTCCGCAGAAAAAGAAAGTATAATAAATGAGAAACAGACAAGTATAGGGAGTGAAGAAGAAATATTTAAGAGTCAGGATAAGTTGATTTTATGTGAAATAACAAGGATAAGTATAGAAATAGAAGGAGGAGAAATAGGGATGAAGAGTATTAGGATAGTTAGAAGAAAGACTTGGAGGGTCAAGAAGAGAGTTAGATTTAAATAGCAAGAGGAAGATTAATGATGAAAAGGATAGAGATAGGTAAATTTTAGTATATATATAGAATAGAGAGATAGCGATAGGTGTATATAGAAAAGTAGAAATAGAAATAGGTATATAGAAAAGTAGAAGTAGAAATAAGATAAATATGGATAGGTGTATATAGAAAAGTAGAGATAGGTTTATAATAGAGTAAAATTTAAATAGATAGGGATAGAAATAGGTGTATATAGAAGATTAGGTATAGGATTAATATGGGATATAGTTAGATATAGGTATAGAATTAGTTAGGTTGAGTTAGGATAAGAATAGATAGGGATAATAGGTGAGGTTAAAAGATATGAAGACTGAAAATAAAAACAAAAGTACAAAAAGATGTATGTAAAGAGTCAATAAAGGACTAAAAGGGGAAATGAAAGAAGAAAAGACAATGAAATAAGAGAGTGAATAGCTAATAATAGATAAGAATAGTTAGGTAAAAGAAAGTGATAGGTGTGGATAGGTAATTAGAAAGAAAGGTAGGTGTAGATAGATAGAAATAAGTAGAGATAGGGATAGTAATAGATAGAAATAGGTAGATAAGTAGTGATAGGTGGACAAAATAGGTATAAGTAGTGTTAGGTGAGTAGATAGGTGTATAGAAATAGCAGTTAAAATTAAAGTAGAATGTAGGTATTTAAATTCAGAAAAACCGGGGATAGTTTTTCTTAGAATTGAATCAGGGGGATTATATAGTGGTTTTAAAAGGTCAAAAATAAATATCAAAAGAACAATTTCAAAACACCCTGTATAAAGGAACAACCAGAAATTACGTGCGGAAATTATATTAGTTGATTCATTTTTAAGTATCTGGTATTAACGAAATTTTATAAATAATTAATGAAATTTAAGTAGGTTTGCAAAGAAATTAAATGGTAGAAGCCAATGCCATTAATTTAGTAATTAATTTGAATTTAATTGAACGATTATTGAGGTAGAATATGCATAAAAGCGTTTAAAAACCCGGTAATACCAAGATGAGACGCGTTGCTAACGTACAAATATATCAAGAGGGTTAAAATACGTGGAATATCCAACTCGTAGAAGTGTTATTTAAAATGTTACGATTGAACACCTGCGTATTTTTATAAAGGTCAAGTTCTGCTAAAATTGTGTAGATAACAAATGGTTACAGAGAATGTCGGATAAACCGTTGCTTATATTCACGGAAAATGCTAATGAGGGGGTTATTTAACTCACATAGACAGTCCACGTGTGTAAACAGTGAACAAACGAGGATATTGATTTTTCAACCACTCAAACAAGGTTAGAATGAGACGTAGAAAACGTATAAGCATAAGACCACAAGAGTATAGGATGGATTTAAGAAACGTCATTGGGTCTACGATTGGTCGATAGGTTAGTTTGACTTGACATAGACACGGGGATAGTGTAGCGTAAGTATCTTAAAGTTTTATAACGAGATACGGAAATTCGCAGATTTGAAATTGGGGTTGAGTGCAAAATTGTGAGAATGTGTTGTTGGGAGCGGGAGTTCGGATAACTGGAGGCCTGGAGAGGTTTCAGTCGAAAGATATACATACTCTAGAGAACTAGGACTCTCTCTCTTGTCTTTTAACTTCGCGCCTTATTATTTCGATCGTCCCAAAGGCACGTATTAAAGTTGACACGAAGTTGTAAGTATTGACAAATCATTTTAAGTGTATTGCTTAGTGGTAGCTTCTAAATTAAATTAAAACACGGTTAGTGTGCCGAGATTATCATTATTTTAATTGGGGTACCACCTATAATTTTTAATCAACTCGTGTCGGGACATTAAGATTACTGTGAAATGAAATTTGGAATTTGGTTACACCGAGAAGAAGGCGTTGGCAGATCAACTGAAATGGAAGTCGTCTAGTCATAGCGAGAAACGACCTGCAGACCAGGGAGAAAATTTACATGGTATCATCTACAGAGCGGAGTTTCCAGGTAACGATTTAAAATCGTGATTTCTATAAACTGTAAATATTGGGGTAGAGTATGAGAATGTTTTCAAGGTAGTTTGAATTATTTGAGTATTGAACAGAATTTGTGTAAATAACTTTATTACGGTATTCTACTAGAAATTTGAAGGTGTCTAGAAAGCTTTTAAACGTTCCATCAGAACGTGAAATTTTGTGAAGAGTACATGGCTCTGTTTTATTTTGTATTTTTAGAGTATACAAAGTAGAAGGGCATACATTAATTGGGTTATTATGAACTCACCATATCCCACGGTTAACGTATATTATTAAAATAAATAAATAAATTATAGTAAAGGAATTTTAGAGAAGATATTATTCAAGGTCCATTTACTCCGCGTACATTTTAGGTGTTTGATGTTTAAAATTAAATAAAGGACATTACAAAATAAGAGTTAATAAAGTGTAACGTGAATAATAAAATATGGACAATAATAAATTGCATTTGTAAATAGGAATAAATAAAAGATTGTATGTTTGTGTATTTTGTGGTTTTATTGGGAGAGTGCGTGAATGATAGAATTTATGAATAAATATAGCTATCCAAGAGGAGGTCCAAATGAGCTAGCCAGAAGCAGTTGAAGAAGGCCATTCAACCGAGGAAGAGTCAAAAACGGGTAAGAATTTTGTTTTTGTATAATTTAATTTTTGGAAAATTTTCTATTTTCGAATTTGAAATTTTTATAAATATTTTCGAATATATTTTTGTTGGTGAGGAGCTTCCCGAGTTCCACGGCAATATATATATATATATATACTTTTCTTGGGTTTTAGGTCAATTAAAATCACTAAAGTCAACCATCTATTTTAAATTTTCAAACGTTTCAACCCTAATTGCGGGTCTTTTTCAATGACATAATTCTGCAACAACATTACATTAAAAGTTTAAAAACTTAGCAGTTATCACCCCACCTTTTGAAAGGAACAACTTTTGATCGTGCATGCAAACTAAAGTCCTATTTCAGTTACATATGTAAACAACTTGCTATTGGTCAATAACTTAAATTAAAAAGCTTAAATAATAAATTAAATATATACAATTAAAATGTCTCAAACTCATATATGTTTATTGTACAATCCTTTGACGATGTCTGTATGAAGCTAGAAATTACTACTTGTCATAAAAACAGAATTATTATCCCCAAAAATTACTCTAAATTACTCTCTACGTAAAAACCATCTCCAACGTAGACATCCCACATGACTGAACGTTCAAAAATTACTCTAGGTGGCCCGCTGCTACTCAGATTTCTCTGCGGCTAATGCACGGCACTCCCATGCTTCCGTACATCTGCTGCTGGTCAATCCACGTACTTGATTTGTACCCAGAGTACACCAAGCGCCTCCAACCACCAGTAGTAAAAATTTTACTTACTTTGCTTTCAGCTTTCGATTTTTAACAGAATTTTATTGACTTCACAATTGCCATATAACTTTGCACCAACTTGTGTTTATTAAATTTTATTAAAATCTAAACTCACTTATTTACATTTACACTTGTATGTAGTTTGGTTGAAGCTTGAAAGGAAAAGAGAGCCTTTACCACCTCCTCTGGGTTTATATAGTCTCCAAAACTACCTCTTGGAATCTATTCTTACCACTCCTGTAACACACTTTCTTAGTAACGTTTTCAAACCGTCCTCCGGTTCCATAAACCCATGCACAGCACAACAACAAACGGTCGCTAAATTCCACAAACTAACCATTTTCCTTGAGTTATTCTAGGTAAAATTCTCAACCGTTTTCAAGCCGACGCAAAAATCTTGGAATTTTCAGTAACAAACAATCGTTTTACGAAGAAACCCTCGTCAAAATTATCAACCGCTGTCGTTTTCCGCGAAATCTTGTGATAACTATTATCCACTCTAGCCTCCAAAACACGCCTCTAATGCCGCGCATATGTCATTTCCCTCTAACCTGCATTTAAAATTTTCCATCTTTTGTCTTTTCCCTTTTTTAATTTTCAACCTTAGTTGTGCCTTTCTCTTGTCTTTGTTTAACCCGTATGTTATATCTCGCTATTTCTATCCCCCCTATTCATAAGCTCTGTTCTACCTAACCGAACGATTATATCGTCTTTCTTGCTCTTATTCACCTAATCTAGCACTCGTACTCTGTTTGCAACCCTCTATTGGATTTCTGATCCCCTTTCCAACCAATACCTTCAGAAAACACATCCCATCTTTGTCCCGCTTATTTGCCTTTAAATTTCCCTGTCTAACAGACGCTTCAAAGTCAATGATCACTAACCATATGCTATCTCCCCTTCTTTGCTACTTTATGCAAAATAAGTCTTTCTCTTTATATTATCGATTTGTTTTCGTAGGTAGCGTGCTACATTTCATCTAATATAGACGTGTTTGTTTCTTAACGGTCTTTTACCAATTATCTAATACTTGTTGACTAGCTTTAAACTCGATATAAAAAACCTGTTTACAATGCTAAACCTTTCTAGAAATATTAAACACGTTCCAACTTTATTCTCCCTAAGTTACACAAATAAATAAATGACGCTTTGAATATGCGTTTTTAAATAAGTACACCCTCTTCAGTTATCGATTTTTATGCTACAAACATAAAAGCTTTCGTATTAACAGATTTACACGTTATGTAATTTTAAAATCTTAACTACGCTTTACGGAAACACGTTTCCCGCATATTTATAAAACTATGCTTTACGAAATTACGTTACGTACCTAATAATAATTAATATTTACAGTAAATTTTGTTACACTTAAGATATTGTTTGTTAGGAAAGGCCATTGTGGCAATTTTGGACATTGCTTTTAAATTTTTAATTTACATGAATGTGTTTTCTTTTGGTTGTAAGTAAGATGTTGCTATTAGAGAAAAGCTGTTGTGGATGTAGTAATTGCTATATGAAAAATTGTTTGCTAAAGATTATTTCATGCCATTATAAGTCTTATGTCTGATTCTAGTAGTTCTATTTAAATTGAGCTAGCAGAAATAGTTAAGGCAATATCTTTATTAACCATTTCAGACTACAGAATCTTTTATTGACGTTCAAAATTGGGCATCTTCAGACCACAGCACTTTAATCAACGCCCAACCTGGGGCTAATTTGAAATCAGCTACAGTTCACAGCATCTTCTATTGGCTCCCAACGTCGAGCATATTCAGATCACAGCAACTTCTATTGGTGTCCCAAGCCGCTTAATGATTAGTGTCTTGTGTATTGTTCGGTTTATACAATTTTTTTTCTGTAAAGTATATTTGAATGGTTTCCAGAATGTCTGATAGAATGAAAGAAATTCGTGAGAGACCGAGTGCAGAAGTTGAGAAGATAGGATCTCAAAAAAGTGCTGTGAGTCTTCGAATAACAAAAAATAAGTTGAGAGAAAGTTCCAATTAGAAGGGTTTTGAAATTGTTGAAGGTCTTCTTATAAAACACCTGAATGGTAGAGATTTATATGTGTTTGATGGGGTACATGCCAGACTAGTTTTTTCGCGTTGGCGTATTAAATATAGGCATACCATAGTTCAAAATTATGGTTACTGTTTTAGGAAAATTCTTAACTTATAAAGGTTTGACAATCATCAACGAAGTGGTCAGAGTATGCCACTTATGTCTTCTAGAAAAATATAGAAATTATACAAGGAAAAATGTAATAAAAAATATTCAAGTTAGATTTGATAGCCATAGACTATTTGAGTAATTTGGTACCAAGAAGAAAAACGAACAAACACATTTTTGTCATAGTAGCTATGTTCTCCAAATATACGAGGTTGTTTCCTACTAAAGGTTGTAATACTGTAGAGACCATTGAAAAATTAGAACAATTCATTTAAGAAGTAGAAAAGTTTAAATTGGTTTTGGTCGACAATGCCACATACTTTAACAACGGACGATTCATCTCACATTGGAAAGATCAAGATATAGGAGTTGTGTTCTGTAGAGTATACGGCATCCGCAAGATAATTCAGGGGAGAGAATAATACAATAGACGTGCAATTTTTAGAGAATAGCATCGTTTCAGTACCACAGAAGTTGGAAAAATAATCTGGTCAAAGTTGAAAAATATATCGACCATGCGCCACATAAAGTTAAAGAAGAATCGCTTATAACCAATGAAGATTATTCATCCAGATAGACCATGGAAAATTTTGCCTCGGGATGAGAAGTTTGAATTTATGCTAAATAAGGCATGAAGGAGGATACAAAAAAGAGCACTAAAGTATCTAAAGAAGATGAATAAGAGAGTGAAAAAGATGACAATATAGGATTGGAGACAAAGTTGTCATTAAAAACTTTATAAGGTTTAAAAAAGGCATTTGCGTAACATGTGCGAAATTAGAGTTGTTATGTATAGGTACGTATGTGGTAGAGAGTAAGTCATAGGGAATACTATATACGTTTTGAGAGAAGTAAATTCTAATTTATTCATACTAGATAGATTGATTTTTTAAATTTGTAAATGAAGTAAATATTGAAGTCTTTGAGAGAAAGGCCATTATAAGTAGAGAACTATGCGTGTGTATTATAAGTCTAACGTAAAAATAATTGCATATAGTAGGTAGTTATAAATAAAACTAGAACTTTTTCATCATACAGAATGTAAACTCACAAATGCCAACAAGTAAGTTCGTCAATCTTTTCAATATAGAACTTTATATTTACTCTATTTTAAAAACTTGCAAGGAAATATAACCTATCGGTGAAACAGAAACTTGATGCAACCTATTACAAAGTTAAATTTTTACACGAAAATAGTAACCTGTAGGGAAAGACTTTTACGCCAGCGTAAAATTTAAAGTAAAAAAAACAACATATTTTAAAGCTAAGAAAATATATACAAGATTTTCAAGAATTTGTTGCGATACAGTTATTCGAATTCAAACACATACGCTAATCTACTTGCATATTGAGTTGTTTAAAATGAAATTTACATAGCCCAAAGGGTGGACTTCAAGAGTAGTGGGTAACTTCCAGAGGTAAAGTTAGAATTATATCGGAATAGGGTTCTTGTCAAAGTCTTGGGTGAAACGTATATTTGAGAGATGATACAAATTCGGATCTCTTATGTTGTGTGTTGCCGACTAGATAACTCAGTCCCAAAGGACATGGTTATACTAAGGCAGCGAAACATTCGAGTATGAAAGGACAGAACAGGATTTACAGCCATTCCTAGATTAACAGATTGAGGGTTAGTTTATGAAACAAGTAGTTAGTCTTGAAAAATGTATTACATTGAAATATTTATGCTGCATTTAAGAGTAATGTTAAATCGTAGATTGTGTAAAGTATGAATAATGAGCCTGTTTCGTACAATATAGAAGGTTGTTTTGAATTAGTTTGGGTGACCGTAATATGTGTTATGAGGTAATATGTAAGACATCATTATAAAAACCTCAATTAAATTAGTTATTTTATGCTTTATATGCATTCGGAATAAAACATTCTTAATTGAATAGACTTATGTATACGTGACGTTTACTAACAAATGCAAACAGCTTATATGTAAAGTCTAATACAACCAGCGTTTTAAAATGAGGATAATGTTTGAATTTTTTTCTGAATTTGAACGACAAATTACTTTTTTGTAAATCATTAAATAGAGACGTGTAGATGCTTACGATTATATTTCAATTTCACGTTACATCGTATTCGGTAACCGACACTTATAGCACTTTCTATAATAGGAATGCTTCTGATTTCATCATTGTATACGACAGCATGTCATTTATAGTATGTAGGCACTTATTCTCGAGCTTTAATCAAAAAAGCATTCCCTGGCGCTCTAGGTTTCGGTACAAACATCATAGATAACGTAAAATATTAGAATAATAAAAAGGTAATATAAATAATAACAAAATGGAAGAATCTGCCTCAAACTAAAATTTTTGTGGAGCCAGTTACCTTTTATAATACTTACATGCCTACATTTTTGAAAATTTTTGAAAATAAAGGTAGAGTTAATACGACACTAAATTAATTTAAAAGCATTTACACTGAAATTCGGTGGCGTAGTTATATTGCCAAAGGTCATGATGCAAAGTATTTTTAGAACCTTAATTAAATAAGAACTTGTCTCGTTATTTTAATTATTAAACAATAATAATTAATTAACGAAACTTTATGTTGGGTTATTAATAATAAAGGAAAACAAGAACGGCATGAGTATGAATGTTGAAAGTATCTGTAATAAAATAAAAATGAAAATGAATTTTTATTGATAGTACTTATCACTACGATTATTGCCAAATGGTTTATAAATTATAATTTCTTACACTCTTTATTGTTGCAAATCTATCAATGATTTCATTCAGATTTACGTGTGATGTTCCTATATTCTGGTTGGCAATCAAACAGATATGTCGCGGAGGCGATCTTGAGTTATACAATTCCTTAAGTTACCTTTTATAATTTTTAGTTTGCAGAAAGACTTTTCGCAGGATGTAGAAGTAACAGGAATAGTAACAATTGGTTACGTTGCGTGTTTTAGTTTGAATAGTTTCTGCATTTTACACTCTCTATACCCTATTTTATTAAATGTTTGTCTTCCCTTTTGATAAATTTCTCAATTATACAAGCCGCCTGTCGCCCGTGGTACGTTAGTACTAGATATTTATTATAATTAAATTACCCAGTTTAATTGACATTAGATGCAGCGGTTGTGTTATCTTTGAATGCCAGAAATATGTTCAAAAGTGGTTGCCATTCTATAATATGCTTTTCGTGAGTATTCTTTACAAAACAATGTTAGAATACATTCGTTGAACAAGTTCACTACATTTTCAAATGTTGGTTGACATGAATGTTTTCTTGTATTAAATAATATAAACCCAATCAAGCAATTACAAAAATCTTTATAATGAAAACTTACATTCTTTTTACGTGATGTTTCTTTAATAGAAATTTTAATGTTTTCAACAAACAATTTAACATACTTACGTTTAGAGCTTTCGTTCGCATTCTTAGAGGGTCGAATCGTAGATCACAGCGGTTGTAGATTCTTTCAACCACTGCTTACTTGGATTTGATACAGAAGCAACGTTTTGTCGTTACAACATTATTCGTAATTCCGTCATTATGATGGATAGATAACAATACCCTGCTCATCTATGGTAAGTGAAGTTTTGCATCTTCGTAAACCATTGCGGGTAAATTAATGCGGTTGTTAGTAGGATAGGGATTTGGTGTAAGTTTTGCGTGATATCGTTTTGTGTATTGAGGGATAATTGAGTAATTATTGGTGCTGGTATATTAAATGTATCTAAATGTACTACTGTAAATATGTATTTTATGTCGTATGTTTTAGTAGATTATATTTGATAGGGGCTCGTCATCGCCAACATAGTAATTAATTAAAAAAGATCCTTATGATATGTTTCTGTTATTGGTATGGATTATTGGATGCAAATAGGTATACACTTTCTATAATAAACCCCATAATTATTCTGTTTATATTTCTGTGTTATTAGTTGCGTGTTTTGTGCTATTGTATTGGATAGGCTAGTGTTCTGTCGGCATCTATATAGTGTATATATACTAATTATTTTTTTCCGCGCAAATTGGGTTGTCTGTTCCTTTGTTTCATTCTTTCGACCCCACTCCCCACCCACGACCAACTGTGTTAACGTGGTATTTAATTTTCCTATATCTTTCATTATTACTGTAATTGGGGCGAGTTTATTTCTTATCGTTAATTTGTTCTATTCTTAATGGCCCGCTCATACTACTGGTAACAATAATAATAATAGTCGTAATAATAATAGTAATAATAGTAATAATAATAATAAAAATAATAAAAATAGTACTATTAATAATGACAGTAATAACAATATTAACAATAATCCCTGATGGACCTGTTACCTTACAAACAGGTACAAGCATGGCATATCCAAGATAGCTAAGTTACGCTGTCCGCTGTCCTACCCATATCTTCCATCAACACCCATCTTATTAAATTAATCTCTCCCACTCCCTCGCTTTTCACCTAAATACGAAACTTCAAGCCAAGCTGTAAAACAATCTGTGGTTAAGGCTGCATGGTACCGGAAGTCAGAACGGTGTCATAGGCGGATGCATGTAGGGCACCATACGCAACCTTCAGTAATTATCTTCAGCAATTAGGCTCTTCTGATCTATATCAATTATATCTCTACAGCCTTTGAAGCTGTTCTACAGATAGATGCTATTTATGATAATTTTGCTAAAACCTTCGAAGGTGTTAACCATATACCTTTGTTAGAAAAATTAAGTGCATCGGGAGTTGGTGGCACTCTGCTTGACTGGTTTAGAAGTTATCTGTGTGAGAGGGCTCAATTCGTGAAAATTAAAAATTATATTTATGTAGCAATCCGGGTTACGTCAGGTGTACCGCAGGGGTCACACCTAGGGCCATTTTTTTTCCATTTTTATTAATGATATTATATCGGTATTTGAGGAATGTACGTTTTTACTCTTTGCAGATAATATCAACATTTTTACAACTATTGCTTCACTGTTAAATAGTATTTATTGGCAAAATAACCTAAATAGATTTCAAGTGGTGTGCTGTGAATGACTTGCAGTTGAATTTACAAAAGTGTTGTTGCATGAAATTTTATCATAGTAAATCTCAAATTCAATCATCATATATGTTAAATGGTGTATCCTTGAGAGTTGTTACTGATATTCGTAATCTTGGAGTTCATTTCGATGTGCAACTTACATTTAGGCAACATATTGATGAGATTGTTTCTAAATCTAGAAGAATGCTAGGACTTATCAAGAGATTTTCTAGTGAATTTTGAAATGTTATAACATTTAAAATTTTATACTGCTCATTGGTTAGGTCACACTTAGGATATTGTTCCTGTATTTGGTCACCTAGTTATATGATATACATAAAGAAAATTGAATCGATTCAGCAAACATTTTTATATTTTGCAGCATATAGGTTAGGCATTGCAGTGCACTGTTTTAATTACAATAGTACTTTACGAACTTTGAATATGGTGTCATTGCAAAATAGACGCATAATTACTGATTTGTGTTTAGTGTTTAAGTTGTTTAATACTTTTATAGATTGTTCTGAACTATTGGGGTTTTTAGTTTGAATATTCCATTAAGGACATTACGTTCTGCAAATTTTTTACATGTCTCTTTCCACAGGCAGAATTTTAGTTATTTCAGTGCAACTTCAAGGATAATTCGTGAATTTAATATTCATTGTAAATTTGTAGATATGTTTTGTCAATCATACGATACATTTAAATACTCATTGAATCAGTTATTTATAGTGTGTAATTAATAAATCGATGTACAATTAGTAATTAGGTAAGGTGTGTATTATATTATTATTTCTTTACATTATTTTTCCTATAACTCATAGTAGAAAAGCTGGTGTTTAGTTGCAGCATATGTAAAATCATTATGTAAAACATGGGCGTATCCCGTTGATTATCAATAAATCCATAAATCAACATTTGTACAAAAGATTTTCCGAATTATATATTCGACTATTTAATAATTCAGGACCCGAGATTATCAGATGCACACGAAAATTAATATCTATAGTGACCCAAATGAAATAAACGATGTAATTCGAAACCAACAGAAAGGTGAAACCTATCATCGTGGAATAAACGAAACCCTAAAACAACTCATAAGGAGATATTACTTGAAAGACATGAAAGAATCAACTACAGATTTTATTAATCAATGCGAATTATTTGACAAAGCAAAATACGACAGATCACAACCAAAAGTACTCTTAATGTTAACCAAAGCACCTGACAAACCTTTTTAAAAATTACATGCAGACACTTTGGTAGTAGATGCCAAAAAATTTTATCAATCGGAAATGCATTTACCAAAGTAGGTCAAGCGATACCCATTACTTCAAAAAACAGTATTGATGTAACCCGCATTTTACGGTACACCCGAATCAACCTTAGATAATGGAAGCGAATTCAGAAAGGAAACTATACAAAATACCTTAGAACTGTATAAAATAAATATTCATTTCATAACAGAAAATCATACGGAATCAAATGAATTAATTGAACGATTACGCTTAACGTTATTAGAACAGATTAAACTTTTAAGATTAACCTACAAGAAAGAACATATCACTAGTTTAATGTCATACGCCCTAATTGCTTATAACAAACACAATTCATTCTTCAACTAACTTTACACCCCTCGCATTAACATTAGGACATTCAAATTTTCGCAATCCCTATGATATACACAACAATAAAGAAGTATATCAACAGTACGCCCAAGACAACAAGGAAAAATTAAAAATAACTTATAATAACGTCAAAACTTAATTAGACAAAGATAAAGAACGTATTACAAAAACCCGCAATAAAAACGCTAATATAAATAAATTCGCAGTAGGACAAACTGTGCATGAAAGAAATTTTAAAAGTAAACGACACAAAACAGCCCCCAGAAATTTAGGTCCGTTTAAATTCAAAAATATCTCAGATAGAAATGTGACAGTAGTAGACAAAGAAGAAACCGTAAAATATATCCACATAAAAAATTTAAGACGCTCTGTAATTTCAGTTGAACAACCATCACCCTTGCCGTCATCTTTCATCCAGGTAGAACGGACGACAACAAAATAACTGTAGAAGATATAAAAAACAAACTCGGTATACTACCAGTAAAATTGGGAAGTTTGCAAAACACAGTAGATTATTGGACTTTCGCACAGAAATTTGATTTAACTGAATTAAAAAAAGGATCTTATATAATTAAAGACACTTACGACATACTGATAAAAATCAATGGACACAGCTAAATTCGGAAAAGAGTATGAGATAGAAATGCTTAATGGAAAACATCCTAAAGAATACAAACAATAAATTCAATCGATTAATACCAACGGACCAAACCACAAGACGGAACGAGGAATTATTAACGGATTAGCTAATATTATAAAAGCTATTACAGGCAATTTAGACAACCAAGATGCTGAACGCTACGACAATGCAATACGAGAATTGATTGACAACCAGCACGATATAAAAACTATTGTTAAAAACCAAATATCCTTAACTCAATCAACCATAGTAAAATTTAACGATACATTACGAAAATTAGCAAAGAATAATGAAGGTTTCAATTCAATTAAAAGAATAATGTTTGGTTTTACAGATTATTTTGTTATTTCTGAGCTTTTAATTTTACAATGAGTAATCGCAAGAAAACAGTTCACAGTTTTGAATTTAAACGGATATTTATGCGAATTGTACATGTTGATAACCGATTACAACGAATTACTTGCTCGGACGAAGATGAAATACCTAAGCCGGAAAAGTGAACTGATAAATAAATGTTTACCTTTAAAAAAATTTCTAATCGAAATTCAGAATAAAGCCGCTGGTACAAGACAAGTGTCAATTGAAACGTCTTTGATTGATTTAGGTATACCACAAAATGGTTCGGACCCTGTTTGAGAAGAGCCCAATCTATTACTGCCTGAAGTAATATATGTTAACAACATGAGTTTAAATAACGATAATACCTTTATTGAACCAGTAAGAATTTCACATTTAAGCCCAATACGGCGAGATATCTCGGACGGTAATAAAAATTACCTTCCATTATATAAATGGAATTGCACTTTTGATAGTTTGACTAGCGTTAATGATTCCTACAGCGCGTAGAAAAGCTATGCAACTCGTTGGTGTATCGAAACATAATCTTTTTAGTTCTGTAATCGAACTGCTCCATGGCCAAGTACTAATCAGGTACAGAGCAAACAAACATACAATTAATTCATGGCAAGACTTAGAAACCCGATTACGCCAAGCATTCCTACTTTATGATTATGAGTTTACTCTCCAACAAGAAATTCGATCACGGACGTAAGGCGCCGATGAAAGAACCGTTATATTCATCTCGGTGATGGAAAATATGTTAAGTCGGTTACGCTCTCCCCGAGGATAGTAGAGTTCAACTAATTCGACGCAACTTGTTGCCACATATTCAAGCGCAATTAGTATTACATCCCATACGTACTATAGCCGAATGAACGGAATTAGGACAAACTGTTAAAGAAACACTATTGAGGGCAAAGCAATACCGCCCCCCCCCCGTCCAACTCTCAAGGTTTACTCAAACCTGACTTAGCCTACCATAAATCAAAACACAAAGCTGTTTTATGCCCCATAGAGAACAGTAGTCCCAAGTATGCCGAAGTGAAACCTAACCTGACTACCACCAATCGGTTTTTAGATTATGAGTTATCCGACCCACCTACTCGATACGTAAACCCGTTTAAACCTAACTTGTCTGCAATTCAGTGTTGGAATTCCAACAACGAAGGGCATCCGTTTCGATTATAACCTCAACCAAAAGAATTACGCTGCTTTAAATGTGGTACTGCTAATTTCACAGTACCAAATTGTCCGCAATGTTTGGGAACCGGATGATTTGAGCCGCCGATAGGTCGGTCCAAGTGCTCTGTGTCGCTCCCAAACCCGATCGATTTGTCTAAAGTAAATAAATTCAACAAGGAACTCAATCCCACCAACCAAGCCAATCTTAATTTTGTTTTGGCAAGTGTTACATACAACGAACGTCCTTATCTCAAAGTGAATATATATGGTATAGCCATGCTCGGTATACTCGACAGTAGAGCATCCCTTACCATATTAGGTCAAACAGGCTACGATAAGCTCCTAAAACTAAATATAGAACTCCTACCGAGTGACATTACATCATGCCGTGTTGCGAATGGCCAAATGTGTAACATTATTGGCACTTATAACCTGCCAATTATATTAGAAGACAAAGTTGTTTGCATAAAAGTTCTGGTGATTCCGTATATCCCAGACCCACTGATTCTTGGTACCGAGTTCTAGTTTAGTATGGGCGTAGTACCTGACTTACGTCACGGCCTGTGGCAATTTTCTTCGGTCACGCCCACCCTGTCTAGTATACAATCGAATGATATGCTTAACACGGAACAAACTGCACTATTAAATTTGACTATTGAACAATTGTTCAAAGAGATGCCTGACGCATTAGGTTGCACTCATATAGTAGAACATGTGATAAGAACGAATGCCGCACCTATAAAGCAAAGGTTTTATTTTTTGTCATTTGCTCTAAAAAAAATTGTAAACTCCCAACTGGAGGCTATGTTAGAGTGTAGTTAGTCCTTCTTCTAGTCCTTGGTCGTCCCCCGTTGTTATGGCCAAGAAGAAAGACGGTAGTTATCGGTTTTGCGTTCACTATCGTAAAGTAAACAAAGTCACCGAACGCGATGCCTACCCTCTACCTTTAGTTTCAACGACCCTCGACAAACTGCTAGATGCCAAGTACCTTACTTCCATAGACATTAAGAGCCCATACTGGCAAGTACCGTTAGCCTAAACTTCCCGCCAGATTACCGCTTTTTACGTCCCGGATAGAGGTCTCTTTGATTTCAACCGAATGCCCTTCGGTTTGCATAACAGCCCTGCCACCTGGCAGCGACTTATCGACCGCGTTATTGGTCTCAACCTCGATTCCTATGTGTACGTCTATCTTGACGATTTGGATATAGCCACAAACGACTTTAATAAACCTCTTGAAGTAACTAAAGAAATTTTCAGTCGTTTAAGATCGGCCAGTCTGACTGTAGCTTGAGAAAATGCCACTTTTGTAGACCCGAAATCAAATATCTGGGGTATGTTGTTAATCAGGATGGGTTACATGTCGACCTCGAGAAAGTTTCGGCTATTTTAAACCTACCTCAACCCAGCAACGTTTCCTAAGTACGCCGCTTCCTAGGCCTTTGCGGCTGGTACCGTCGTTTGCTACCGAATTTCTCTACGGTAGTGGCTCCAATAAATAAATTGATGCGAAAAAGCCACAAATTTTTATGGACTGATAAATGCAAAATTTCATTCACCAAAATAAAAAATTTTCTTGTGTCAGCTCCCATTATGATAACATAACCCTATGTACCTCCTAGAACCTCCATATAACTGACTTAACCAAAAAGGCTTCCTCAAATTTAACCTATCACAATCTAATTTGCCACTTAACCTCTTTAAAAATATGCTATCCCTTAACATTTGTACGACTACCTGTTGTACCTAATCCCTGTATGCTGCGAATATCGAATAAATCTTTGTATTGACTGGTTCCAAATTATTTAACTCCACCACATGCTTGTACTCTCATGCTGTGCTAGCCTGTACTCCTACCAGCTCTGAATTTTCCTTCTGGACATTTAAAAGTATATAATCCACTAACCTCTTCTTCATCCACCTCTATTACGTTTACGTTCAAACCTGTGTCATCTTTAGTGACATTTCAGAGCAATACTACATCCCTAACCTTCACTAATCTCCTCTCCAAATCAACCACTACTTCTATCTTTAACATGCAATCAACTCATAAAATACTTTTAAATTTAAGTCCAGGAACGATAATCAATTCCTGCTCACAGCTTTTCAATCCTATTTCTACCCTCAATATTACCACACTATTTACCACAGCAAACCTTTTTTTTTATTAGGAGCTATTAAATGACTCCTCTTGATGGGCATAATCCTATCATGAAATTCTGCTTGGATCTCTTTAACGAATTCCTCCGATACTAAACTTGCCTCTGCTCCTGAATCGCGCAACGATCCTACACAATGATTCAAAATTTTGATATCTACCACCGGCAAACAAATTTCTTCTATTTCTTCTGGTTCCATTTCTTACTCTATATTCAAAATTCTCGCGGATGTTCATATTTACATACGTCAATTTCTAGTGGTTTGTCTAGCTCTAAAAATCCTGCCCACCTCGATTCTCCCCATTCGGTCCTGTTTGTTTTCCCCACTTGTACATACGTTCTCCTGGTTACTTCTTGTCCATCAGCCCTTTCTGTATTATTTACACTCGTAGATGTCCTGTTCATTTCCGGCGAGCTATTTTGCCTTTGAACTTTTGGTCTTGGAGTAGTACCATTTGTATTGCTACTGCTCCTATAAAAACTACCTCTTTGTCACCATTGATTCCTAAGATTCTGTTTATAATGTGTACCTCTCTGATTGTTGATGTTTTCCCTTCTGTTATCAAATCTTACTAGGTTTTCCTAGGTTTTCCAAAACTTACATCATCATGTCTTTGCAGGTACTGCAAATATGTCTCCCTGTCAACAATGTTTTGTAATGCAACATGTTGCCTAACTTCTCTCTCGAAATGCCTAGATAGATATTTAATTATTTGACGATCAGTCAAAGGTAGGCTAAATTGTTTCGCTACACTATACTTACGAATAGCATATTCTTCACGAGATCCTGCAAACTCCCCTGTGATCAAATCGTCCCTTACTTGATCCTGTTTGTGATCACCCCAATAATGTTTTAGGAATTTCTCCTCAAAATCTAAATATGATGTTATATCCTGCCCTACTAAATTATACCAGGCCTCTGTGTTATCCTTTAATAAGGCTTACACCACATTTAATTTAGCCTGTTCATCATACAAGTTGTAAACTAAGGTCCTCATATTATTTATAAAAATCTGCGGGTTTACCCGATTACCCCCATAGAATTTCATATGTTGTTCTAAAGAGATGTTCCCAGTAAAAATTTTTGGACTATTCCCCGCTAAAGCAGTAATATTTTGTTTTTTCCTTGTGACTTCCCTTTCAAACTTTCCTAACTGATCTCTTCATAAACCACTCACATCTGTCATTTTTCCATTTATCTCTTCTTCACAAAAAAATCCTAACTTCCGTTTTTAATTACCCTATTTCCTGCCTAATATTTGTTATATTCCTTTCATTCCTCTCTACTCACATTTCAACCTCCCCCATTTTTACGTTTAAACTATCTTTGAAATCTGTAAATTCTTTAGTAGATTTATCTATTTTTTCGCTTATTTGATCAAACTTCCTGTTTGACTCTTAACTCATTCGCTCAAATTTTCTATTCAAGCCTTCTCTAATTCCGCTTAATGTCTCATTCATCTGATCAAACTTCCAGTTCGCTTCTTTATTACCTAACCGCATTTCCTCCAACCCTTCATTATCCTCATTTCCCTGTTCTCCCGATTCTATACTTGATTGATTCTTACTACCGCCGGCTTCCTCCATTTCTTGTGCTCGGTTCCCAAACAAAGCACTATCGTCACTTCCAATCTCCACTCCTTCACTCCTTAACCACTCCTTTCTTAACATTCGTTCACAACACACTGCTCATACACCCACAAATTCCACCACGAATACAAAAAAAAATTCATAAAATTACTTACAAGACAATTAACCCTTAATCTCTGGTCGCCAGTTTCCTGAAATAAATTTTTCTTTATTTAAAATCGTGCCCCTCACGTTCGGGTCGCCATATTCTGTTTAGTTCGGGCTCTATTTACTCAAGCCCCTCCGTTGGGAAGCCATAATTCTGTGTAGTCCTCCTGTATGATTCTTTGGGTCAATAATTCGAGCCCAACAAATTGGGTGCCATAATTCTGTGTACTTACCTTTGGAAATAGCCCCAGCGTTGAACCGTCATAATTATTGTGATATTGTGAAGTGCACCTCGGCTGCTCCGCTCTCTGCTTCTAAAATTCTTCTAAATCTTTCAAAGAAGCTTACTTGAACCGTTTAAAATCGAACTTAACCTAACTGCCACTAAACTATAATCAGAAAAATGTTTCCCTACAATTTTATTAAAAAAAACGCAACTACCAAAATACATCACACTCTATTTACACATAAAAAAAATACCTTTGCTACTGCTTTTTTATTGTTTATCTTATCATACATATAAGTTAGTCTATAATTCATACACTCGCAGACACAACCGTAACATGTTCATATTTCACCCAACCTTACTCGATCCAATACGAACTAATCCAAACCTAGTTTCCTTTGGTTTCTATTAGAACTAACCGTAGAAAGTCGTTTGTCAGATGTCCTGCAAGACAGACACAACTATAGACGTATTTGTCGCTGTTATCAATTGAACCTTACAAACAGGTACACATTGTCGCCCAAGTGCGGGAGTGGCTGTTTCATATTTATTACAATTAGTGTTTACAACAAGTGACATTAATTTCCGTAATAAACATCTGTGTCGTCATTAACCACTAGTGACCGGCATGGACGCAACCTATAATACAGTCCTAACGAAGATAATGTCATTGTTATCTCAATGGCATCATCAGCGTGGTCAAATAACTAGAAAGTAGAAAATTATTGATTTAATTTTTTTCTACGTAATTACAACCTTCCAAAGCTTCGTCCATTACAACAATTAACATACATAGAATTATAGATCTTTGTGAAGAAAACGATTCATTTTTAAAACGTGTTTGGATCAAATATTTTTCATTCTACATATACTCAATTTAAAGTAAGTGGGCTATCTTCATACCTGACTTTAATCTTTGTCTTAATATGAGCTCACAGTAAAACCCTTTTATAAACCTGTGTGCAAAAATTATAGCCCGGCAATGACAAAAAGCCTCTTTATTTTGTACATAAACAGCCTTTGTATCATTATATTAATGATCCTTATCTACATACCCATATTTTCATTTAAATATAAAGTTCAATAAATTTTTAAGTCCATAGAATTCATAAAATAAGCACTCAAAAAGCACAAAGTGTCAAAACATGTCAAATAATTCAACGACAATGTTTTAAAAAAAATTTGTTATCTGGTAACCACTACACAGCCTGCATCTGCCACCCAGCCCTCGATTATGTTGCCGTCTATGATGCGTCAGAATTATGGAACTGCTCTCAAGTTGAGTCACACCATTCCCGTCAGCACGCCGCTATCCAAATCTAAACTGCCATTCAACCCTCGACGAAGTTGCCGTCTATGATACGTCGGAGCTATGGAACCGCTCTCACTTTGAGTCACACTCTTCCAGTCAGCACGCAGCTATCCAAATGTCATCATGAACAAATCACTCTTCATTGCAGTCACAATTGCAAATCCATCTCGGGAGGCCTTGCATTTCCCAACAACCAAATAATTGCAGTCTGTACCTACATGACTTACAGAAGCTTTGCTTTTATTTGTGTAGATCTTTACACCAACAGGTGCTGCACCACACCCACTTGTGTGTAATTACAACTTTTGAAAAACACTGAATTCACCCTCCCCCCGTTGTTTAAGTTTCCATCACACATAAACAAACTTTCTTGGTATCTTCGTAGCCGTTGGCACACTTCTGGGATACACAAACCCCTAACCGACACAAAATTCTACATAATTTCATAACTAAACCTCAACGGTCTTCATCGTCCCGGAATTTTCAAGCACGTACTACACAAAATACCACAAAAATCGTTTCTACCCGGGTAACGGCTAGTCCGCTTTGCCGAAACCAGCCTCAACTGTAAATAAATTCTTATAATATTCACGCCCCATATGTAAGACGAACCTAGCTCTTTCCTTCTTCATCTCAGCTACAACCATTTTCTTTCTCATGCTTCGTTATGCAAATCCCACTCAGATATGTACCCACTCTAAATCTTAGACAGTCACGCGTCCCCTTCTACTTGTAACGTCCAACAACATTTCTTACTTGCTCTCCCTATTTAAAATTGATATCTTGTACAAACGTCTTCCATCTTTATCTTGCTTATATGTTCAAAACCGTCCTTGTTCGCTGGTTACCAAATTTAACGAATATCTGACATTTGCATCTCACTCCTTTATATGGTATAACCAGTGTATCTCTATTTTTCTATCGATCCGTGCATGCCTTAACGTCTATTTGCATTTTTAGAAAATATTGATTTTCTGATGAGGTTGTTGACAACTCGCACCCATACATGTAAATAACCGTTACCTAGAACGTGCTTCTTGCAACCGTCGAGTTTTCGTTTATTGATTTTCTATCCCATCCCTCTCCAACAAGCTCGTGTTTTTAAATGCTATCTTATAATATTGAAGTGTTTCTACTTCAATAAATTATACCCGTAAATTATGAATCTTAATAAAATTAAAATGAGAAAGCTTTTTAACTATGGTACGCCGTTATGCTATAATTAAAGCTACATTCTCATCCTGTACACAAATGAATTAACTTGTTTAATAGACGCTTAACATTTATTGACTCTGCTCCCTAAATATTGAAATTTTCTTGCAACTAAGTGCAAAGCTGAAACTAAAATGAAATTAAACCTAAAATCCCTGTATTAAATTACTTAATTGTTACATTAGATTTCTAAGATACCTATTTAATTTTTTAATAAGCGGTATTTACATACGCTAGCCTACCTTAAGCTGACCAATGACTTATCTATTTACTTTTCACCTATCAATTACATAGTAATATATATATATATATATATATATATATATATATATATATCATCATCATTTTGTTTTCGACCTTACTTAAGGTCGGTTTGACGCAGCTCTAACTTCTTTTCTAATCTGTGCTAATCTAAAAAAGCTCTACATACCCTTCACAACCTAAATTTCTAATAATTTGACTAATATAGTTTGGTCTAGATCTTCTTAAATCCTTCTATCTTTTTCCTATCCAGCTGACTCTACATAGATATTAGCAACCTGATGGTTGTTAAAGAACTCTAACATGTTTACATGATTACCATTTATAAGGAAATGAAATATAACCTGGTTATCCGCTTCAAAATGAAAAGTGTTAAATAATATGTTATGGTAAGACTTAAGCAACGAATCGCTGCCAACATGCCAGACCGCTACCTAATTGTGAGTTATGTCATGGTGACGTTTATTAAATTATATGTTATGGTAAGGCTTAAGCAACGAAACGCTACCAACATGCCAGACCGCTACCTAATTGTGAGTTGTGTCTTGGTGACGTTTATTAAATTATATGTTATGGTAAGGCTTAAGCAACGAAACGCTACCCACATGCCAGACCGCTACCTAATTGTGAGTTATGTCATGGTGACGTTTATTAAATTATATGTTATGGTAAGGCTTAAGCAACGAATCGCTACCAACATGCCAGACCGCTACCTAATTGTGAGTTATGTCATGGTGACGTTTATTAAATTATATGTTATGGTAAGGCTTAAGCAACGAAACGCTACCAACATGCCAGACCGCTACCTAATTGTGAGTTGTGTCCTGGTGACGTTTATTAAATTATATGTTATGGTAAGGCTTAAGCAACGAAACGTTACCCATATGCCAGACCGCTACCTAATTGTGAGTTATGTCATGGTGACGTTTATTAAATTATATGTTATGGTAAGGCTTAAGCAACGAAACGCTACCAACATGCCAGACCGCTAACTAATTGTGAGTTATGTCCTGGTGACATTTAGTTAACTGATTTTTATTTTTTTTTTGTTTTGTTTTCGAACTTACTTAAAGGCGGTTTGACGCAGCTCTAAATTCTTTTCTATTCTGAGCTAGTCTAAAAAGGTCTACATACCCTTCACAACCTAAATCTCTAATAATTTGACTAATATAGCTTTGTCTAGGCCTTCCTACTCTATTTTTATTTGGTAGTCTATAATCTAAGACTTTACTAAATAGTCCCTCATGTCTTAACTGGTGCCCTATCATTCTATCTCTCCTGACCTTCAATTGTTTCCACATACAGGGATCCTCACCTATCCTTCTATAAACTTCCTCGTTTGTTACTCTATCTGTCCAACTAATCTTTAACATTCTCCTATAACACCAAGTTTCAAAAGCTTCTATCTTTTTCTTATCTACTCCTTTAATTGTCCAAGTCTCACTACCGTATAGTAGAACGCTCCATACGTACGACTTTAAGAAACTTTTTCTATTATCTAAACTAATACTATTAGCTATTAGTAAGTTTTTCTTTTTTAAAAACATTTTTCTAGCTTGAGCTATTCTAGCTACTATATCCTTTCTGCTACGTCCATCCTTTGTAATTATACTACCTAAATAGCAAAATTCATCTACCTCCTCTAACTCGATATTACCTATTTTTAATTTTGGTTTAGAACTAGGCTGTAACTCACTTGTCATTATATTTGTCTTTACCGAGTTAATTCTCATACTATAGTTACTCCGTAGTATCTCATCTAAAATATTTAAAAACTCTCCTAACTCTTTTCTAGACTCTGCTATAATGGCTATATCATCTGCAAAACGTAGCATGTCTATTTTCTGTCCCTGTACACTAATACCTATCTCTTTCTCTCTCTGGCTAAGTTTAAAGCTTCCTCAATATAAACATTAAAAATCAAGGAGACAGTATACAACCCTGTCTAACACCATTTCTAATCTTAGCTTCCTTTTCTATTTCATCAAATCTAATTACTACGCTTTGGTTTTATATAGACTGTAAATAATTTTTCTATCTTTATGAGAGATTCCTATTTTTGCAAAACCCTGAACATAACAATCCAATTAACCCTATCAAATGCTTTTCTAAATCTACAAACGCGAAATGAGTCTTTTATTTTTTGTAACCTTTTTCGATAATTACCCTAATCATTAGTATCGGTTCTCTAGTCCCTCTGTCTTTACGAAAACCATATTGGTCTTCGCCTAAATAATTCTCAGTCAAAGCTTCTACTCTATTTTTAATTATTATTGTTAGTATTTTGGAAGCATGAGAAGTTAAACTAACCGTTCTAAAATTCTCACACCTATCAGCTCCTGACTTTTTTGGGATTGGGATAATAATATTTTTTTCGAAATCTATTGGAACCTCACCTGTGTCATATATTACATTTATTAGTTCATATAATCTGTCCAAAGTTTTCTGACTTGCATATTTTATTAATTCTGCGGGAATATCGTCTATCCCTGGCGCTTTATTTAATTTAAGATTCCGAATAGCTCTATCAAATTCCTCTCTTAATATTAAGAACCCTATTTCTACATCCTCTTCTTGGTCGTTCTCTAACTCATCCATATCGTCTCCTTATATAAATCTTCTAAATATCTTTTCCATCTATCAGCTACCTCAACTTTATTTATTAGAAGCTCATTATTCTCGTCTCTAATACCATTATATTTTTCCTATCTTCCCAAAAACTTTTTAACTGCCCTGTAAGCCCTGTCTGTCTTACCTACTATCAAATCATCTTGTATTCCTTACAATTCTCCTCCATCCATTTATTTCTAGCTTTTCTACACTCATGTACTATCTTATTTCTAACTGTATTATATTTTGCTTCCTTTCACTATCCACTTCTCTGAAAGGTTTAAGCTTTCTTCTATTCTCTATTAAATCTAATATCTCCTTTGTTACCCACGGTTTTCTAGCTTCTATTTTTTCTTACCTATAGTCTGTGTTGCTGTATCATGTACCGTCAGTTTTATTTCTTTCCATCTATTTTCTACGTTCCTCCTACAGCTATCTCTTTGCTCTTATTATCTAATACTTGTTTATATTCCTCTTTACCCTACTATCATTAAGCTTACCTAGATCCCATCCTCTCTTTTCACCTTTCTCAATTTTTTGAATTTTAGTTTACACTTCATTTTAACTAAGTTATGATCGCTATCTATGTCAGCCCCTGGATAACTACGACAGTTTTTAACTTGGTTTCTAAATCTTTGTTTAATTAAAATATAATCTATTTGGTATCTAGCTCTATCACCTGGGGCTTTCCAGGTATATCTTCTCCTAACATGTTGTTCGAATAGGGTGTTTACAGCTACTAATCTATATTCCTGGCAAAACTCAACTAATCTTTCTCCTCTATCATTTCGTCTGCCATACCCAAATTTTCCTACCATTTTTCCCTCACTACCTTCTCCCACTGATGCATTAAAATCGCCCATAACTATTAAATTCTCATCTCCTTTTACTTTTCTCACTATACTATTTATATCCTCGTATACCTTTTCTACTTCCTCATCCTCGTACTGAGTTGTTGGCATGTAAACCTGTACTAAAACAGTGTCTGTGGGTTTTGTACTCAATCTAACCATAATTATTCTATCACTAAATTGTAAGTACTCTTTAACTTTATGCCCTAATCTTTTATCTAACACTATTCCTACGCCTGCCTGTGCATTAGTTGAAGAAGTTGTAATTATTCTATAATTATCCTTCCAAAAGTCATTACTATCTGGCCATCTCACCTCACTAATACCTAAAATGTCCAGCTTTTGCTTTCTCATTTCGACTAATAAATTCGTTAACTTATCTACTCTGAGTAATGACCTTACATTCCAAGTCCCTATCACTAAATTAAACTGTTGTTTTATATTCTTACGATGACGAGCCCCAAGTACCCCCTCCCGGAGATCTG
Source organism: Platerodrilus igneus (assembly GCA_036346225.1). Classification (NCBI taxonomy): domain Eukaryota; kingdom Metazoa; phylum Arthropoda; class Insecta; order Coleoptera; family Lycidae; genus Platerodrilus; species Platerodrilus igneus. Next base: position 2,398,098 of record JARFIW010000254.1, on the reverse strand, counting down.
AATGAGGGAGTATTTTTATTTATTTATCTATTTATTTATTTATTTATTTATTTTTATATATATATATATATATATATATATATATATATATATATACATACATACACATACACACACAGCTATCTCATTTCTTTGTTTCACTCGGAGTTGTTTTTAACTTAGCATAGATCTTATTCTGTAATTGAAATCTACATTTTCCTCCTGAATTTCTTTTCCAACCAGTAATTGGATACATAAAGCTCGTCGAATTTTTTGAGTTGTTAAATGTAGAGTTTTATTTCGATGCATAATTTGCTGCTTGTGGCATAGCCTTGCATTGTAAATAGAATGGCAAATGTTTATAAAGGAAAGGACCCCTGTGGCATCATACCAAGATACGCATTAAGCGTCAAAATTCATGACGCACGTGGGTGTTGTACTATAACATGGATATAGATAGGGCATATTTAAACAAGTATTATTTAAACGATTCATCTACAATGTTTATTATAATGTACCCTATACTGCGTGATGTACGTACACGACTTTTACTCAGGGTTTCCCGGTTCAACACCGAAACTTACGATTGTTTTTTATTTTGGAATTGCGTAATATTGTTAAAATGGCGTATACTGGACGGATCGACAAAATCCAATCTTTACGTTACAATTTCCCGTATTACTATTGGCTACATAGCACAACCTGACCATCAATTCCATTACTTCTATTGTTGTTCGCACAAAATGAACGATACTCCTCTACCCTTCTCGTAACATTACCAACATATCCAACATTAATATTTTTTTTCCTACATAAAATGGTAAATACAACATTGCCGATATTCCTTGTATTCCTATCAGTCCGCGTTCAAAATGATCGATTTATGCAGACCCTATGGATATATTGGTAGGAAGTTCAAAATTTTTGCATTTACATAGGCTTTTATGAAAAAAGGTAGTGGGAAACGAGGCTCATACTTGTCTAGTTTACACTACCATCTTTGATCTCGATAAACTCTTTAAAGGTTTAATGAATTCCACGGTTGACTTGTAATCGAAAAATCGCACAACAAAATCAATTCTTTCCTTGTGTGTAGTTTGCGAGTGACGGTTATATGTAGATCCGATGGCCAATTAAGATAGATGTACTAAAGGGTTCAGCTTACCTAAGCTACCTCAACATAGGTAACCGGAACTTTTTAGTACATGCTTCTTAATATGTTCCGTTATAATAGTTTTTCTGATGATTTGCTCCATAATATTAGCCAGTTTTATGATTTTTGTTACAACTCATTATTTAGTAAGAAATTATTTAAAATATTTTGAATTTCAATGTATGCTGCATAGTGAGAAAATTTGTTAAAACCTTCACAGTAGTTTTTCTTGTGTTTACGTAGATCGTGATTGTTTGTATATGTTTGTATGAGTATTGTTATTTCATTAATCTTTGGAAATTCGAATTTGGAGTTTTCCCAACCTTGGGTTCTGGTCTCTATACCAATCAACAGCGGCTTTATTATTAGTACACTTAGATTATCTCCTCTTTATTATCCCAATGAACAGTTGTTCAGCATCGATGACATTCATTTTTGTTGTCCTATGGATATGGAAGACACCTTTAGGCATAAGAAATGTAATTTGAAAAATGAAAATATAAATCTTGTAAAAATTCTTTTAAAATCACATACAAAATAGTTTTTATATTTTCGACTAAAAAATATTCAGTATATATGCACCGATTATAAACGTAAACCATTTCAGGGTGTTAGGGTGTTCTGAAATGCTTTTATAAAAGGTTGAAACAATTTTTACAATAACTAATACAATCGTCTATGGTGGAATATAGAAGATATCCTGTTTTATGGCTAAACCTAATTAAATGTTGGCGTAAGTAACAATTTCATTGGTTAACACAAAAATTCATTTAGTGCTTTATGTGCTAACAATAAACAAAAGAATTCTAATTGTATTAGACGTTCATTTGTAGATGAACTGAGCTTTATATTCTTTATACCATGCTGAATTAATATTCTTCTATTTTATAGCAGAACTCACCTATAGATACACCCATGGATGAAGGCCATTCATAAATTGATCCTTTGCCGTCAGCTTCTGATCCCAACTTACGCTCGGACTTATCGATTTCATTTAGATTGGATTGGTATTTAGAACCTGAAAGTACAAAAGTTAATAAAACTTGAAATGAGCAATAAATTACGTTTGGCAATACTGAATCCTGTTTAGGTTAACTTCTTGAATGACGTTGCCCTAGCGACAAGTTTAAATTTAGATTGCATTTGCAATTTCAAAACAGTCAAGCAGAAGTTTATAGAATTGCTCGTGTTTCTTATTTGAGATACTTTTATTGGAGATTTGTGATACACAAGGCAGCTCTGGGATGATATAAAGCAAGAATTGCTACTTGGAAAGTTCCTTAATTACATATTTTCATATTTCTTATAAATCATATTGTATCTGCTGATATCTTACCAAACAGCGCTTCGTTTTAGTATAAATTTGATTGGCGACTCAGTTTATTCGGCAAAAAATTCTTTAAATATAAATTGACATACATTTATTTATATTGATTATGTGCTAAAAGTTTTATTTGTTCATAATATCAACCTCATAATGCTACAATTATCAAATGCAAAAATCAAGATATGCATTGAGTAGTATACAGTTTCGAAATTAAAGTCAATACCACGAAAAGAAGCAGTCTTGGTCTTGAATTAACCTTTATTCAGCCAATAAATTACCGGTAATACATTATTATTGGGCCCTGTGTTACAGTAGAACGCAAGGATCAGGCAGAATCCGAAAGACAAGTAAAGTAATGACCCGCACGACAACGCATAAAAAAATAAAAAAACTAGAAATGCCATGCTAACAACAAAGACGAAGTGCACATCTTGTTTTGCAACATTTAAAACAGATCAGTAGTAAAAAAAAGATAATGCTTATCCTTTCTTATAAACAAGCGTTTTAAGTTAAAAATAAAAAATGTATAACAATTTCTAGTATGAATTTTAAAAAGTAAAATTACAATACAGAGCTAATTCCGAAACGGGTGTTGTAAACTTGCTCCGTCCACCGGAGTAATGTGGTTTGAGTTTATTTGTGGTTTATTTGTTATGCACAAACATCATATATTGATAAACAATATTCTCTTGATATGCAAAAAATTGTAACATACCCCCATGTGTCAAAATACTTACCTTTCGCCTAACTCAGATGAGGTGAAACATATAAACATTCGTTATGTCATTCAATGATGAATCATCACAACAGTAGCAAGGTTCGTCAATATTGCAAACTCAGCTGAACCAGTGGGCCTACGCAAAAGAGCTGAAAAGAAATTCCTTTTTGTCATTAATAACCACGTAGTAAACCTTCCAATGCACGGATAATGTAAATTTCTCGGGGAAAGCGTGCATCGCTCTTGAAATAATAGCATCAGTATCGCAGAAAATACACGCCAGAACAAAATACAGAATATCGAACCCAGTGTAGAAACAATATGATAATCGATTAAAATATTTAGATACCACATCTCGAAAGAACACTTCTAGAGTATTTTAAATGCATCGCATCTGTACCTGATTAAATTAACCAGTGCTCGAATTATATATATGTATATATTACTCATATTTAGACCAGGGTAGAAAATTAAATAATCACATCAAATAATTTTAATCACCGTGTATAAGGAATTTTATTAGATAATACGCTTTAGTAAAACACCGTGGAGAATAAAAATTTATTAGTTTCATTAAACATAAGAGATTTAAATCATGTACAAGACGCTTTATGTCAAAAGAAGCAGTATTAAAAAGCTCTGCGTGTAATGTAATTATTCCTAAACAAATGGAAATTACGTGCAAAATTTATCTTAATTAACTCTATTTCAAGTAACCGGTATTGAACAAAACGTACAGATAATATCTACAGAAACTTGTAAAACCCAATAAAATGCAAATCCTAGAAGTGTTAGTTAAGTAGGATGTTTGAACACACCTGCGTATTTTAAAAGGCAATTTCAGTTTAATTTGTTTAGATAAACATGTCGATTCTAAGGATATTGAAACGGTCAGATGCTTTAGCACGAAATACAAAACAGGGTTTATTTAAAAAGCTCTGAGAATTAATATTATTTTGAACACCTGCGTAGTTTAAATACCACGTACGGCGAAAATTGTGTAGATAACAAATGGTTTCAAAGAATCTTGGAGAAACCGGGGCTTAATATTCACGAGAATGTGCGATACGGGGTTATTTATCCCAGATAGTCCACATGGACTAAAATATAATCGATAATAAAGAATATCAATTTGCACCAATACGAACAGGTTAGAAAAGGAAAGAGAAACTGCGTCAAGCAAAGACACATATAGTAAAAGGCGTGATTTAAGCAACGTCACGAGGGTCACAATTGGTTGAAAATAGGATGCAAATATCAGAGGTAGAAACAACAATTTCTGTACAAAATTAATTAGTTTTTCTCGGACATGTTTGCGTGCCGTGTGAGAATTTCTGAGATTTAAATGGGCGAGTGAAAAATTCGTAAAAACCGACGCGCGAGCGACGGACTGGGAACATAGAATGAGAAATTCTTAAGAATTGTCTGTTTTGGGGAACAGACCGACGTGCCGGCTATTCGCTATATATAGAGAGGGTAATATGAGTTTCGGCCTCTTAGACTTTTGACTATTCGATGCGTTAAAAGCTCTTACATCCGCGACTTGATTCAAGATGTTAAACAGTGCATTTTAGTTTGATAAAATAATTTAAAATTTTGCTTGTATATTTTAGTGATTCAAAATAGTTTGTTATTTACGTGCTTACATGAATGTACTTCAGTGCACTTAGATACAAGGTAATAAAATTTAGTACCACTGTACCAATTAGCAAAATTTACAACGACAAATGTATACACAAAAGTAGGAAGTTTTGGCGTATATTGGTGAAAGAAGTATGAATTTCTTTGTTATTTTTCGGGGGTGTTAATAATTAAATGGTTCAAATACGTGTCTGGATCCACAAAACCAGGGTCAGATATACACAGATGAGTTCCGGAAAAGCCCAGAAACAACTTTAAATAAATGGTGATGGAGAAAATTTTAAAAGCGTTGAGAATTAGAAGCCGTAAATATAATTCTGTTGGAATGGTGTGATTAACTAAAGGGACGATGTACATTGAAGCTACGAGGACAGTAACCTTCAGGTAAATTATACTATTTTGTTTGACATTTTTGTGTGTGTTGAATAACTTTATAATTGATTTACTTTAAATGGACATTAGTGAAATTGTACTAACCATAAAATTTTAATTTTAAGATGAAATTTGCTTGTTTAAGTAGAAAGGGTATTTAGTATTGATGTTCTGAATTATGATGAAACTTTGGGTATGTCTTTGAGCTCAATTAGACGAACCTGGTTAATTAACGTAAAGGGGTGGTAGATGCTCCTTTTATACTCAGACTCCGGTCTGCTTATATTGTTATATTAATTAGTAGGCATCCAACAAGGACTTTAATTCTGGATGCACGTTAAAGTGATAATAAAATTAATCTTGAAATTCGTTTTAAAACTGAATTTTATGCTGAAATTTAATTTGAAAATTTAATGTATTCTGAATATTGATGTAAATAGAGTTAATGTTGATGTTTGTGGAAGGAATGTGTTGTTTTTTTTTGTGAATGAGGAGGTTTATAAAATTAGGTGAGCAGCCGAGGCGAAAAGAGGTTCACAGCAGCTTATGACGCCCAATCGGTGGGACTAGAATTTTTTTGTTGAAAGGACCCAGTTTCCGCATTCAAAGGAGTATATCACAGCAGTTTATGGCGACCACAACGTGAGGGCTCGAGTTCCAAATAAAATTTTTGTTATTTTATTCCAGGAAACTGGCGATCTGAGAGAGAGAGTTTCTGTGTGTGTATAAATTTAAGAGTATTTTGAGTGTGGGTGAGTGAGTAGAACGTATGCAGAGAAAAGAGTGGTTAAGGAGTCAAGGAGTGGAAATTGGAAGTGACGATAGTGCATTGTGCGAAAAAAATTCTAAAATGGAAGAAGCTGGAGGCAGTAGAGATCAGTCGAGGACGGAATCAGGGGATCAAGGAAATGAGTTAATGATGAGAATGTTAGAGGAAATGCGATTAGCTAGGGAGGAGTCCAACAGAAAATTAGAACAGCTAAGCGATGAATCTAATAGAGCTAGGGAAGAATCGAATAGAGCGAGGGAGGAGTCCAACCGAAAATTAGAGCAGATAAGCGGAAAATTGAAGAAAATACTAAAGAATTTACAGAATTTAAAGATAGTCTTACCGTGAAACTGGGGAAGTAGAAAATAGGGTTGAAAAAATGAGCGTGATATTACAGGTCTTCGACAGGAAATGGGACATTTAAAGTCCGAAGTACGCATGTTCTGTGAAGAAGAGATTAATGTAAAATGACTGAAGTGACGGACTCATGTAGGGATCAGTTAGGCAGGGTAGAACGCGAAGTTAGTAGTATTAAATACAACATGTCAAATTTAACGGGGATGGTCCCAGATTTTCTACAGGTGGAGTATCATTGGACCAACACATGAAATTTTATGGCGATAACAGGGTAAATCCACAAATTTTTATTAATAGTGTAAGAAATCTAGTGGGAAATTTATTTGACGAACAGACTAAACTAAATACGATAAAGGCTTTATTAAAGGACAATGCGGAAGCGTGGTACAATTTAGTAGGACAGGACATAGACACGTATCAGGACTTTGAAAACAAATTTTTAAAGCACTACTGGAGTGACCACAGACAAGATCAGGTACGAGACGACTTAATCACAGGAAATTTAAGGAGAATTTTCAGGAAGTAGAGCAATATGCTATACGCAAGTATAGCATAGCAAAGCAACTGAACCCACCACTGACGGACCGACAAATTATTAAGTATTTATCACGACACTTCAAGGTAGACATAAGACAGCACGTAGCACTACAGAACATAGTGGACAGAGAAATGTTTTTGGAATACCTGCAGAAGTACGACAACGTAAGTAGTGGACGACCTCGGGAAAACAGGGAAAGACAGATCAACACAGTTAGGTTTGACAATAGACGGAACAACTATGCTAGAAGGGGGAATAATTACGGATACCAGCGACAGAATTGGGAACAGAGACGACCATACGTTAGGAGTAATAGTTTAGGAAGGGGACCTGCACAGAGACCGGGACCTACCAGAATGAATAGTTCACCAGACATGAGCGGGACTGCTAATACAGACACGGAACGAGTGGAAACGCCTAGGACGTACGCTGAGGTGACGGCTAGACCAGGACCGAGTAGGAAAAACAGACCTGGACAGGATTTTTAGAACGCGACAGACCACTAGATTTCAGTGTAAATGTATATGAACATCCACGTGAATTTTTCAAAATTGAGGAGGAAGTAGAGCCAGAAACTGAGGAAAAATTATGTTTGCCAATTATTAATTTAGAAATTTTGAGAATAATGTAGAAGTATTACTTGATACAGGGGCAGAGGCGAGTTTAATATCGGAGGAATTCGTCAGCAAAATTAGGGATAAGGTTTGTGATAGAATTATGCCTATAAAGCGTAGCCATTTAGTAGCTCCAAATAAAAAGAAGTTTGCTGTAGTAAATAGTGTTGTGGTGCTTAGGATAGATATAGGAGGTTTAAGCTGTGAACAGGAGTTTGTAATTGTGCCTGGACTGAAGTTTCAGAGCATTTTAGGTGTTGACTGTATGATGAAGTTAGGGGTGTCGATAGATATGGAACGGAAGGTAATAAGGATTAAGGATAGGGTAGTGCCATGGAAGGGCAGTTATGAAGTCACAGAGGATGACACGGGGTTTAGTATTAATGTAGTAGAGGTAGAGGATGATGAAGTAAAACAGATCAACACAGTAAGATGTCCAGAGGATAGAATAGTAGAGGTTCAAGCTTTAGTACAAGAAAATGCAGAATTAGTGGGGGTAGAAGCAACAGCAGCAGATCGGGAGCAGGTGAAGGCAGAAATATTTTTGACGAGGTTAAGTGGCAAGTTTGTTTTTAATAAAGTAGATTTAAGGAATTCATTCTGGCGGATTCCATTACATAAGAATTCTAGAAGGTACGTAGGATTTTCCGTAGAGAGAAAAATCGATAACTTTAAAGTAGTATCGTTTGGTTTGTCGACAGAAAAGAAAATAATAATAAATAAGGAACAGAGTGTAGGGCGTGAAGAAGGAGCAATATTTAAGAGTCAGGATAAGAGGGATGATAAGTTTATTGTATGTGAGATAATAGAGATGTTAAGTATAGATATAAAAGGGGGAGAAATAGGGATGAAGAGTATTAGGTTGGTGAGAAGAAAGACTTGGAGGGTCAAGAAGAGAGTTAGATTTAAATAACTTGATGAACAAAGGATAGAGATAGGTGAATTTTAGTATAGATATAGAAGAGAGTAGATAGGTGTATAATAGAGTAAAATTTAAATAGGATAAGAATAGAGATAGGTGTATATAGAAAAGTAGAAGTAAGTGTTTATAGAAAATAAAGATAGGTATATAGGATTAGGTAGGGGGAAGGAAAGTATAGTGAAGATTAATTAAAAGTTAGAAATAGGATAGGTATATAGGAGGTATATAGGATTAGATGGATAAGTAGGATGAAGTTAGGGATAATTTCAGTTTAGAGAATTAGGTGAGAGTTAGGAATAAGATAGGGATATAGGACAGGTGTAAATAATTTTTTGGATTGGAGACAAAGTAGGTAAGTTAGATAGATAAGGGTAGAGAGAAATAGGCAATTCTTTTTGTAATTTTTGTCTAAATGCTTTATATTTGCATTCAAATAAGTGGGATTATTTGTATTCAAATAGGGGGAAAATACTCATATTTAGACCAGGGTAGAAAATTAAATAATCACATCAAATAATTTTAATCACCGTGTATAAGGAATTTTATTAGATAATACGCTTTAGTAAAACACCGTGGAGAATAAAAATTTATTAGTTTCATTAAACATAAGAGATTTAAATCATGTACAAGACGCTTTATGTCAAAAGAAGCAGTATTAAAAAGCTCTGCGTGTAATGTAATTATTCCTAAACAAATGGAAATTACGTGCAAAATTTATCTTAATTAACTCTATTTCAAGTAACCGGTATTGAACAAAACGTACAGATAATATCTACAGAAACTTGTAAAAACCCAATAAAATGCAAATCCTAGAAGTGTTAGTTAGAAGTAGGATGTTTGAACACACCTGCGAATTTTAAAAGGCAATTTCAGTTTAATTTGTTTAGATAAACATGTCGATTCTAAGGATATTGGAAACGGTCAGATGCTTTAGCACGAAATACAAAACAGGGTTTATTTAAAAGCTCTGAGAATTAATATTATTTTGAACACCTGCGTAGTTTAAATATCACGTACGGCGAAAATTGTGTAGATAACAAATGGTTTCAAAGAATCTTGGAGAAACCGGGGCTTAATATTCACGAGAATGTGCGATACGGGGTTATTTAACCCAGATAGTCCACATGGACTAAAATATAATCGATAATAAAGAATATCAATTTGCACCAATACGAACAGGTTAGAAAAGGAAAGAGAAACTGCGTCAAGCAAAGACACATATAGTAAAAGGCGTGATTTAAGCAACGTCACGAGGGTCACAATTGGTTGAAAATAGGATGCAAATATCAGAGGTAGAAACAACAATTTCTGTACAAAATTAATTAGTTTTTCTCGGACATGTTTGCGTGCCGTGTGAGAATTTCTGAGATTTAAATGGGGCGAGTGAAAAATTGTAAAACCGACGCGCGAGCGACGGACTGGGAACATAGAATGAGAAATTCTTAAGAATTGTCTGTTTTGGGGAACAGACCGACGTGCCGGCTATTCGCTATATATAGAGAGGGTAATATGAGTTTCGGCCTCTTAGACTTTTGACTATTCGATGCGTTAAAAGCTCTTACATCCGCGACTTGATTCAAGATGTTAAACAGTGCATTTTAGTTTGATAAAATAATTTAAAATTTTGCTTGTATATTTTAGTGATTCAAAATAGTTTGTTATTTACGTGCTTACATGAATGTACTTCAGTGCACTTAGATACAAGGTAATAAAATTTAGTACCACTGTACCAATTAGCAAAATTTACAACGACAGATGTATACACAAAAGTAGGCAGTTTTGGCGTATATTGGTGAAAGAAGTATGAATTTCTTTGTTATTTTTCGGGGGTGTTAATAATTAAATGGTTCAAATACGTGTCTGGATCCACAAAACCAGGGTCAGATATACACAGATGAGTTCCGGAAAAGCCCAGAAACAACTTTAAATAAATGGTGATGGAGAAAATTTTAAAAGCGTTGAGAATTAGAAGCCGTAAATATAATTCTGTTGGAATGGTGTGATTAACTAAAGGGACGATGTACATTGAAGCTACGAGGACAGTAACCTTCAGGTAAATTATACTATTTTGTTTGACATTTTTGTGTGTGTTGAATAACTTTATAATTGATTTACTTTAAATGGACATTAGTGAAATTGTACTAACCATAAAATTTTAATTTTAAGATGAAATTTGCTTGTTTAAGTAGAAAGGGGTATTTAGTATTGATGTTCTGAATTATGATGAAACTTTGGGTATGTCTTTGAGCTCAATTAGACGAACCTGGTTAATTAACGTAAAGGGGTGGTAGATGCTCCTTTTATACTCAGACTCCGGTCTGCTTATATTGTTATATTAATTAGTAGGCATCCAACAAGGACTTTAATTCTGGATGCACGTTAAAGTGATAATAAAATTAATCTTGAAATTCGTTTTAAAACTGAATTTTATGCTGAAATTTAATTTGAAAATTTAATGTATTCTGAATATTGATGTAAATAGAGTTAATGTTGATGTTTGTGGTAGGAATGTGTTGTTTTTTTTTGTGAATGAGGAGGTTTATAAAATTAGGTGAACAGCCGAGGCGAAAAGAGGATCGCAGCAGCTTATGACGCCCAATCGGTGGGACTAGAATTTTTTTGTTGAAAGGACCCAGTTCCCGCATTCAAAGGAGTATATCACAGCAGTTTATGGCGACCACAACGTGAGGGCTCGAGTTCCAAATAAAATTTTGTTATTTTATTCCAGGAAACTGGCGATCTGAGAGAGAGTTTCTGTGTGTATAAATTTAAGAGTATTTTGAGTGTGGGTGAGTGAGTAGAACGTATGCAGAGAAAAGAGTGGTTAAGGAGTCAAGGAGTGGAAATTGGAAGTGACGATAGTGCATTGTGCGAAAAAAATTCTAAAATGGAAGAAGCTGGAGGCAGTAGAGATCAGTCGAGGACGGAATCAGGGATCAAGGAAATGAGTTAATGATGAGAATGTTAGAGGAAATGCGATTAGCTAGGAGGAGTCCAACAGAAAATTAGAACAGCTAAGCGATGAATCTAATAGAGCTAGGGAAGAATCGAATAGAGCGAGGGAGGAGTCCAACCGAAAATTAGAGCAGATAAGCGGGAAAATTGAAGAAAATACTAAAGAATTTACAGAATTTAAAGATAGTCTTACCGTGAAACTGGGGGAAGTAGAAAATAGGGTTGAAAAAAATGAGCGTGATATTACAGGTCTTCGACAGGAAATGGGACATTTAAAGTCCGAAGTACGCATGTTCTGTGAAGAACAGATTAATGTAAAATGACTGAAGTGACGGACTCATGTAGGGATCAGTTAGGCAGGGTAGAACGCGAAGTTAGTAGTATTAAATACAACATGTCAAATTTAACGGGGGATGGTCCCAGATTTTCTACAGGTGGAGTATCATTGGACCAACACATGAAATTTTATGGCGATAACAGGGTAAATCCACAAATTTTTATTAATAGTGTAAGAAATCTAGTGGGAAATTTATTTGACGAACAGACTAAACTAAATACGATAAAGGCTTTATTAAAGGACAATGCGGAAGCGTGGTACAATTTAGTAGGACAGGACATAGACACGTATCAGGACTTTGAAAACAAATTTTTAAAGCACTACTGGAGTGACCACAGACAAGATCAGGTACGAGACGACTTAATCACAGGAAATTTAAGGGAGAATTTTCAGGAAGTAGGAGCAATATGCTATACGCAAGTATAGCATAGCAAAGCAACTGAACCCACCACTGACGGACCGACAAATTATTAAGTATTTATCACGACACTTCGAGGTAGACATAAGACAGCACGTAGCACTACAGAACATAGTGGACAGAGAACTGTTTTTGGAATACCTGCAGAAGTACGACGACGTAAGTAGTGGACGACCTCGGGAAAACAGGGAAAGACAGATCAACACAGTTAGGTTTGACAATAGACGGGACAACTATGCTAGAAGGGGAATAATTACGGATACCAGCGACAGAATTGGGAACAGAGACGACCATACGTTAGAGTAATAGTTTAGGAAGGGGACCTGCACAGAGACCGGGACCTACCAGAATGAATAGTTCACCAGACATGAGCGGGACTGCTAATACAGACACGGAACGAGTGGAAACGCCTAGGACGTACGCTGAGGTGACGGCTAGACCAGGACCGAGTAGGAAAAACAGACCTGGACAGGATTTTTAGAACGCGACAGACCACTAGATTTCAGTGTAAATGTATATGAACATCCACGTGAATTTTTCAAAATTGAGGAGGAAGTAGAGCCAGAAACTGAGGAAAAATTATGTTTGCCAATTATTAATTTAGAAATTTTTGAGAATAATGTAGAAGTATTACTTGATACAGGGGCAGAGGCGAGTTTAATATCGGAGGAATTCGTCAGCAAAATTAGGGATAAGGTTTGTGATAGAATTATGCCTATAAAGCGTAGCCATTTAGTAGCTCCAAATAAAAAGAAGTTTGCTGTAGTAAATAGTGTTGTGGTGCTTAGGATAGATATAGGAGGTTTAAGCTGTGAACAGGAGTTTGTAATTGTGCCTGGACTGAAGTTTCAGAGCATTTTAGGTGTTGACTGTATGATGAAGTTAGGGGTGTCGATAGATATGGAACGGAAGGTAATAAGGATTAAGGATAGGGTAGTGCCATGGAAGGGCAGTTATGAAGTCACAGAGGATGACACGGGGTTTAGTATTAATGTAGTAGAGGTAGAGGATGATGAAGTAAAACAGATCAACACAGTAAGATGTCCAGAGGATAGAATAGTAGAGGTTCAAGCTTTAGTACAAGAAAATGCAGAATTAGTGGGGGTAGAAGCAACAGCAGCAGATCGGGAGCAGGTGAAGGCAGAAATATTTTTGACGAGGTTAAGTGGCAAGTTTGTTTTAATAAAGTAGATTTAAGGAATTCATTCTGGCGGATTCCATTACATAAGAATTCTAGAAGGTACGTAGGATTTTCCGTAGAGAAAAATCGATAACTTTAAAGTAGTATCGTTTGGTTTGTCGACAGAAAAGAAAATAATAATAAATAAGGAACAGAGTGTAGGGCGTGAAGAAGGAGCAATATTTAAGAGTCAGGATAAGAGGGATGATAAGTTTATTGTATGTGAGATAATAGAGATGTTAAGTATAGATATAAAAGGGGGAGAAATAGGGATGAAGAGTATTAGGTTGGTGAGAAGAAAGACTTGGAGGGTCAAGAAGAGAGTTAGATTTAAATAACTTGATGAACAAAGGATAGAGATAGGTGAATTTTAGTATAGATATAGAAGAGAGTAGATAGGTGTATAATAGAGTAAAATTTAAATAGGATAAGAATAGAGATAGGTGTATATAGAAAAGTAGAAGTAAGTGTTTATAGAAAATAAAGATAGGTATATAGGATTAGGTAGGGGGAAGGAAAGTATAGTGAAGATTAATTAAAAGTTAGAAATAGGATAGGTATATAGGAGGTATATAGGATTAGATGGATAAGTAGGATGAAGTTAGGGATAATTTCAGTTTAGAGAATTAGGTGAGAGTTAGGAATAAGATAGGGATATAGGACAGGTGTAAATAATTTTTTGGATTGGAGACAAAGTAGGTAAGTTAGATAGATAAGGGTAGAGAGAAATAGGCAATTCTTTTTGTAATTTTTGTCTAAATGCTTTATATTTGCATTCAAATAAGTGGGATTATTTGTATTCAAATAGGGGGAAAATACTCATATTTAGACCAGGGTAGAAAATTAAATAATCACATCAAATAATTTTAATCACCGTGTATAAGGAATTTTATTAGATAATACGCTTTAGTAAAACACCGTGGAGAATAAAAATTTATTAGTTTCATTAAACATAAGAGATTTAAATCATGTACAAGACGCTTTATGTCAAAAGAAGCAGTATTAAAAAGCTCTGCGTGTAATGTAATTATTCCTAAACAAATGGAAATTACGTGCAAAATTTATCTTAATTAACTCTATTTCAAGTAACCGGTATTGAACAAAACGTACAGATAATATCTACAGAAACTTGTAAAAACCCAATAAAATGCAAATCCTAGAAGTGTTAGTTAGAAGTAGGATGTTTGAACACACCTGCGTATTTTAAAAGGCAATTTCAGTTTAATTTGTTTAGATAAACATGTCGATTCTAAGGATATTGGAAACGGTCAGATGCTTTAGCACGAAATACAAAACAGGGTTTATTTAAAAGCTCTGAGAATTAATATTATTTTGAACACCTGCGTAGTTTAAATATCACGTACGGCGAAAATTGTGTAGATAACAAATGGTTTCAAAGAATCTTGGAGAAACCGGGGCTTAATATTCACGAGAATGTGCGATACGGGGTTATTTAACCCAGATAGTCCACATGGACTAAAATATAATCGATAATAAAGAATATCAATTTGCACCAATACGAACAGGTTAGAAAAGGAAAGAGAAACTGCGTCAAGCAAAGACACATATAGTAAAAGGCGTGATTTAAGCAACGTCACGAGGGTCACAATTGGTTGAAAATAGGATGCAAATATCAGAGGTAGAAACAACAATTTCTGTACAAAATTAATTAGTTTTTCTCGGACATGTTTGCGTGCCGTGTGAGAATTTCTGAGATTTAAATGGGGCGAGTGAAAAATTCGTAAAAACCGACGCGCGAGCGACGGACTGGGAACATAGAATGAGAAATTCTTAAGAATTGTCTGTTTTGGGGAACAGACCGACGTGCCGGCTATTCGCTATATATAGAGAGGGTAATATGAGTTTCGGCCTCTTAGACTTTTGACTATTCGATGCGTTAAAAGCTCTTACATCCGCGACTTGATTCAAGATGTTAAACAGTGCATTTTAGTTTGATAAAATAATTTAAAATTTTGCTCGTATATTTTAGTGATTCAAAATAGTTTGTTATTTACGTGCTAACATGAATATACTTCAGTGCACTTAGATACAAGGTAATAAAATTTAGTACCACTGTACCAATTAGCAAAATTTACAACGACAAATGTATACACAAAAGTAGGCAGTTTTGGCGTATATTGGTGAAAGAAGTATGAATTTCTTTGTTATTTTTCGGGGGTGTTAATAATTAAATGGTTCAAATACGTGTCTGGATCCACAAAACCAGGGTCAGATATACACAGATGAGTTCCGGAAAAGCCCAGAAACAACTTTAAATAAATGGTGATGGAGAAAATTTTAAAAGCGTTGAGAATTAGAAGCCGTAAATATAATCCTGTTGGAATGGTGTGATTAACTAAAGGGACGATGTACATTGAAGCTACGAGGACAGTAACCTTCAGGTAAATTATACTATTTTGTTTGACATTTTGTGTGTGTAGAATAACTTTATAATTGATTTACTTTAAATGGACATTAGTGAAATTGTACTAACCATAAAATTTTAATTTTAAGATGAAATTTGCTTGTTTAAGTAGAAAGGGGTATTTAGTATTGATGTTCTGAATTATGATGAAACTTTTGGTATGTCTTTGAGCTCAATTAGACGAACCTGGTTAATTAACGTAAAGGGGTGGTAGATGCTCCTTTTATACTCAGACTCCGGTCTGCTTATATTGTTATATTAATTAGTAGGCATCCAACAAGGACTTTAATTCTGGATGCACGTTAAAGTGATAATAAAATTAATCTTGAAATTCTTTTTAAAACTGAATTTTATGCTGAAATTTAATTTGAAAATTTAATGTATTCTGAATATTGATGTAAATAGAGTTAATGTTGATGTTTGTGGTAGGAATGTGTTGTTTTTTTTTGTGAATGAGGAGGTTTATAAAATTAGGTGAGCAGCCGAGGCGAAAAGAGGATCACAGCAGCTTATGACGCCCAATCGGTGGGACTAGAATTTTTTTGTTGAAAGGACCCAGTTCCCGCATTCAAAGGATTATTTCACAGCAATATATATATATATATATATATATATATATATATATATATATTAATGATAAGGTGGTAGTATTTTGGGTATGAAGTCCAAAGAATAAAAGTTGGTGTGAAATTCAAACGTTTAGTTTTATTTTCTTAACGTTTTGACGACCCTTTTCCTTTTTATCAAAAGCATCTACAAATAGAAGCGTTGTAAATTAAAGCTAACATAGTATATGTATAAGTCACTCACCGTATAGAATTCATAATTGTCAAATTATTTTTTGAAAATGGCAGATAATTATGTTGACTAACATGATAATTAAAATAAATTCAGAGGGAACTTGAAGGGAAGTCTCTTAAAATATTGTACGTTAGAAGTCGAGACGATGAAAGACCGGTATGGTTAAAGATGTTAACGTAGGAGTGATTCATGAACACGAAAACAACATTGGTGTAATCTTTATATGAAGGAGTTAATGTCGTGTATTGGATTTGAAGTGATTTGAGTTATATAGACTGGAATAGAATCTGTGTGAGTCTTCTACATCTTGTTTGTTGTTTAAACATTGTTGTTCTGTATTGATGTGGTAAGATTCTATGAAGATTCTTGTTTTGTAATGGGGCTCCTTGTCTAATATTTTACCTGCTTCGTATGCGGGAGTATGTTCGTTTGCATACACATGTGTAGAAAGTGCACATTTGTTGGAATTGCGTTAACCGTCACTTCTATGTTGGGTTAGACGACTTCCCAACCACTGGGAAGTTTTGCCAATGCAAGAGGTCTGGCAACTGCAGACGATCTTGTAGACTAAGTTACTATCGAGTAATTTAGGTGTAGGGTTCTTTAGTTTGGTGAAAAGATTCTTAATAGTATTGTTATATTCGAAGATAATGGTAATATCTGGTTGTTTGAGTACTTTAATCAACAGTGGAGCTAGTCTTTATATGAATGGCAATTTTTTGTATATAATGGTATTTAGGTTATTGTTGCTGTTGTGTTCTGTTGATAAGTTGTTGGGATTGTTGTTGATCGTCAGAGTATTGGTGTAAATGGGTTTACTCAAGAGGTGTTTCGGGCAGACATTCTTTAATAAAGTATTGAAGAAAATTCTCTTGTTTTTGTTTAAAAATGGTGTGTCCGAAATTTTCTGTATGCGATGTTTCATGGCATTGACTGTGCCGACTTTATGTTTGCATGAATGGTTAGAGAAGAAATTTAGATATCTACCAGAATTGGTAGGTTTGGTGTACCAGTCAAATATTAAAGAGTTGTTAGGTTCTCTGATGACTAGGATATTACGGAAAGGTTATCTTCCATTTATTTCTGTTTCACTTGTGAATTGTAGATGTTCATGAAAGCTGTTGAACGTGGCTATGGTTTCTTCGATATGGTGGGGCGGGGTTGAGCATATGATGTCATCGACGTACTCGACGAGGAATGTCATTTTATAAGGTAGTCGTGAAAGTACAGAGTCAAGTAGGGAGTTCATAACACTTTGGGCAATGACAGGTGATATAGAAGAGCCCATAGGTGTGCCGAACAACTAGA
This sequence comes from Platerodrilus igneus, assembly GCA_036346225.1. Taxonomy (NCBI): domain Eukaryota; kingdom Metazoa; phylum Arthropoda; class Insecta; order Coleoptera; family Lycidae; genus Platerodrilus; species Platerodrilus igneus. Next base: position 2,380,284 of record JARFIW010000254.1, on the reverse strand, counting down.
GATAATAACAATCTTGAAAATCGACATAGGTGTTGTTGAAGATTAAGTTAATAGTACTTAGGAAATAATCCATTAAAATCTTGCAGTGAGGTTTAATGGTTGACCATTTTTCTTTGATGATATTGAGCATTAAGGTTAGTGGAATGCTCGTAAATAGCGATGTTACGTCTGGAGAAACAAGAACGTGATTTTCGGAAAGTTTAAAGTTTTTGAATTTGTCTACGAAAGTGAAACTATTTTTGATGTTCTAGCCTTCAGGTGGAAAAGTAGCTTGAAGTATTTTTGTAACGAAGGTAGCTACCAAATATTAGACAAGGAGCCCCATTACAAAACAAGAATCTTCTAAGAATCTTACCACATTTTTATGACGCCTAATTTGAGGGGTTCGATTTTACAGGAAACCTTCACAATAATATATTCTGCATCTTTACAAAATTGATACATTTTAGCGTCCCCCAGAAATAGTGGAAATAGTTAATTATGTATATATATATATATATATATATATATATATATATATATTGTTGTTTATTTGTTGAAGAAGCCCAAAATGACAAAAGAATTTTAAAATAGTAAAGTATATCGATATACCCTATTTTATATTTTCCTATCATTTTAGAACTCTTTCAAAGCTATTTAATGTCGCGTCCGATGTATATCTTCCTTTCATTTATTATTAAAACTATTATCACTTTTGCTTCCTGTAACGTTGTCGCTAACTATGTAAAGCAACAAAGGCGAAACATTGAATTAATATCTCAAGGGAGAGTGAGATATGAGTAATTGGACATTCTGCATTTAATCGTTTGGTTTTTACAGGCTGGCGTCTTTGAACATGAATCATTTTCCATGTGCTGCGTATGTTTAATACTATTTATTATATTACTATATTTTGTATCCCATGCGCCGCTAAATTAAAACAATGTATGCATTGTTATGTTCTAAAAATAGCAGTATGTATGAAATAGGAGTAATTATGTCATGCTACATCATTATCATAGCCTTGCTTATCGTCAAGAAGTGGTTTAGATTTCAGATGTATTTTAATATGAAACTATTTTTTAATTAAATAGAAAACTTTAATTCTATTAATTCTAGAAGAGTTGGTACTTTTTATATCTTATTAATATAAATCGGACGTTAAAACATTTATTTAAAACTTGATATTTATTGTGTGGGCGTCACAAAACAAGTACTTGCTAAATATAGTAAGCATCAAATTTAACCTCTCAGAACAACAGTTTTATTCTAAAAATTTTGCATATGCTATTTAATTTTATTGGTGTGGTGGTTATAGTTATTTAATTGAAATTACTACCTAACTTAAAACGTTTAACCGTCGGCAATACAGTTGCTACAGGAGCACATAGGAACATTGTTCCAGAAATTTGTAAAAGAATTGTTCTTGTTCGTAAAATTCTTTAAATATTTGTTCTGGTTCGTAAAATATCGATAGAAATCTTACGGATTCTAGTAAACGTTAAATATGAGTTTAATGTCAAAGGTGCAAGATATTTTTGAAGGAGACTATTATACGATTGCATGTGAAAATTCTAAAAATTTTCTATTAAGTCGTTTACAAGCTATAGTGTTTTTTAGTGCAGGGGTTACTGCCACCCCGAAGACTGGCTTTCGCGCGCCGTTGGCGGTGTTTATTTTTGTAATAAACTATAGAATATTGCATTTAAAAATTTTAAAATTTTTTATCCAGTCTTTTACGAGGCACGTTTGCTGCGAGCCTAAATACTGGCTTTGGCACACCATTGCTGGTGATATCTTTGTTATAGATTATTAAGTATTTTATGAGAAAATTTTGAAAATTTTCTAACGACTTGTTTACTAAATAATCTTTTTTAGCATAAGGGTTGCTGCCACCCCTAAGACTGGTTTTGGTGCACTATTGTTGGTGGATATTTGTGTAATATACTAATAGAGGATCGCATCGTCGACCAGCTACAATTTTTACAGTATAGGGGTTACACTACCATAGTTTTGAAGGAGACCTTTAGAAGATTGCTTGTAATAATTTTAAAAACTTTACATGGCACCACTTATAAGCAAAATTTTTTTTAATATAGGGTTGATTCCACCCTCAGACTAACTTTCGCACCACGTCGCTGGAGTTTATTTTTGTAATAGAGTAGTAGAGGATTGCATGTGAAAAGTTTGAAAACTTTCTAACAAGTTGTTTACAAACTAAAATTTTTTTTAGTGTAGGGGTTGCTTCCACTCACCAAAACTGAATTTGGTGAGGTGTTGCTGATGTAGATTTGTGTAATATGTTATTATAGGATTTCATATGAATATTTCTTGAAAATTTTGTATCGCATCGTCCACGAGCGCAAGTTTTTCAGCATAGGGGTTACTACTAACCCCCAAGACTGACTTTGACACAACGTTGCTTGCGAACAGTTTTCAAGGAGGTTGCATGTGAAAATGTTTAAAATTTCTTATTGAGCCGTTTACGAACTATATTGTTGTCTAATATAGGGGTTACCTTTATCCCTCAAAATTAGTTGTCACGCCCCGTTGTTGTTGCTTATTTTTCTAACGGGATATTAAAAAATTGCATGTGAAAACTTTTAAATTTTTGTTCAACCCTTTACGAGGTACAATGTATTTAGTTTAGGGGTTGCTGCCACCTTCATGACTGGCTCTGCATACCATTGCCAGCGGATGTTTTGGCTATAGACTGTTAGGCATTGCACGTAAAAATTTTGAAAATTTTCTAACGAGTTTTTCACCACCTAAAATTCCTTAAGTATTGGGGTTACTGCCATTCCCATGACTGGGTTTGATGTACTATTGCTAGTGGATGTTTGCGCAATATGCTATTAAAGAATCGCATGTAAATATTGTGAAAATTTTATATCGCATCGTTCACGACTACAATTTCTACAGAATAAGGGTTACTGCTGTAACGTCTTAGGTGGGGTTATTGCTTATTAAGGGTGTAGGCTTTTAATGATACACGAGTAACATTAGTAATGTAATATGTAATTAAGAGGCCACACGCCGTGCGCTCTTATTGACATATTAAATACGACTGTCCTTTAGCAATAGCCAGGCGTGTGGCCTGATAACCACCTGCTATATTATTTATACATAATAGATAATGTAAACAAATGCGTACATTTTGTTTAGATATATCACATTTTCCTCTACAAAATTTTTAACAATATAAACCTATTGTAAAATAAGAAAACAATTCAAAAAATATCTTAATTATAACTTAACCATATTATAATCCCGCAAAATATTTGAATTATAACTTAACAATATATAATCCCGCAAAAATATAAAAAAACCAAAATCAACTTATACGGCAAACCGCTTAACCGGTTTCCTAATCCTATCAGGGTATCGTCTAGCAATTGGAGAACTTTCCATGGAACTATCAGTATTTAATTTACCAGGTTTAACATTTATAACGTCAGGTGATCGCTTGACCGGCACGATAGGGGAGGTTGAATTTCGCCTGACTACTACTGTTAGGTGAATATCTCCAGCCACTTCCGGTAAGGGGGAGAGTTCAGAAACAATATCCGTGGAAGGTTCCATGCCTTCACTTTCTGAGTTAGTAAGAGGTGCATCGATAGCTACTAGCTGATCGATGTGCCGTCTCCACGTAATACCCGAACTTAGCTTGACTACATACATAGTAGGGCTAATTTGTTTCACGATAATTCCGTCTATCCATTTATTTTTTGATCTGTAATCCCTAACAAGTACAGGTTGATTTATAAATAAAACACGAGTTTTGCTACCGCCTGTATACAATTTTTGTTTAGTCTGATTAGCTCTTACACTACCAGACAGGTTAGGTCTTAATAAATCTAACCGAGTTCTTAAAGAACGGTTGAACATTAATTTGGCGGGTGTTTCGTTGGTGGTTGCATGCACAGAATTCCGATAATCAAAAAGGATTCTGCTTAAAGCCACCGAAACGTCTATATTGTCTCGGAATGCACACTTTAATTTAGATTTTGCGTATTTAACCGAGTTTTCGGCTTGCCCGTTTGACTGCGGGTGATACGGCGCCGAACTCGTATGTTTAATGCCATTAGAATTAAAAAATGAATCTAATTCGGCTGAATTAAATGGAGGTCCGTTGTCGGTGTGAACCGACACGGGTAATCCAAAACGTGCAAATAATTGTCTTAAAATATCGACTGCTTGTTTAGCCGACGTTGAAGATGTTTCGAAAACCTCTAACCACTTAGAGTGAGCATCCACGATAATTAGATACCATTTCCCTTTTAACGGTCCCAAATAATCTAAGTGCAACCTTTCCCATGGTTTACTTGGGTAATGCCAATGATGTAATTCGCTTTTCGCGGGGTTTGCTCGCTCTAACACACATGACGAACAGTTTCTGATTAGGTTTTCGATATCGTCATCTATATTGGGCCACCAGACATACGATCTAGCAACCGACTTAGTTTTACATATGCCCAAATGACTGGCATGTAATTCATTTAATACGTAAGCTCGTAAACTACTAGGAACAATGACTTTGTATCCCCACATTAACACTCCTTGTTCCACGGCTATCTCGTCTTTCTTTTGAAAAAAAGTTAACAACTCTCTGTCCTCTTTGGGTACAGAGCATGGCCATCCATGCATAACATAACCATAAATTTTGTTAAGCCGGATGTCTTTTTGTGTTGCCCTGCGAACATCTTCGCACGTTATTGGAAATGAACTTTCTTTAACGCAATGTAAATAAGTTCCAAGCCACAATAACTCTGCGTCGCCTTCCACATGTTTAGTACTGAGTGGCATCCTTGACAATGCATCAGCACTATTTTTATCAGATTTGACATAATTAATATCAAAATCGTACCCTGATAAAAACAAAGCGTATCTCTGCAGCCTGCTGGCTGCAAATACTGGCAACCCTCGCTTAGGTCCAAAAATACTGACCAATGGTTTGTGATCACTCCTGAGAGTGAAATGACGCCCATATAAATATTGGTGGAATTTTTTTATTCCATAAACCACTGCCAATGCCTCTTTATCAATTTGAGAGTATTGTACTTCTGTGGGTGACAAAGTACGCGACCCAAAAGCAACTGGCCTCTCTATGCCCTCCGCCATAATACTAAGCACGCACCCTAAACCGGTACTACTCGCATCTACCGTAAGTATTGCTGGAACCTGGGGGTCGTAGTGTGCTAGTATTGGAGCGCTAGTTAAGACTTGCTTTATTTTATTAAATGCCGTCATACAATCTTTGTTAAGTTAAAAATCACATCCTTTTTTAACAGATTGTATAAAGGAAATAAAATAGTAGATAAGTTGGAAACAAATTTTGCGTAAAATCCTACTAAACCTATGAACGATTTAACTTCCGTTACGTTTTTTGGAACGGGCGCTTGCACAATAGCCTGCACCTTAGCTGGCGATGTGTGCAACCCCTCTTTATCAATTGTAAATCCCAAAAATTCTAATTGTGGTTTGAAAAACTCACATTTTCTCGCTGAACCGTAAAACCCACTTTTCCGAGTCGTGTAAAACTTCTTTTAATTTTTTAATGTGGAGGTCATTATCTGGAGCTGATAATAAAATGTCGTCTAAAATACGATGACACCTGGTATTCCTTGTAAAGTTTGCTCGATTTGTCTTTGAAAATACCAGGAGCCGACGAAATACCATAAGGCATGCGCTTGTACGAAAACAAACCTTTATGAGTGCTTATCGTGCATAATTTAGAACTTTCGGAACTCAACTTGAGCTGCATATAAGCATTACTTAAATCGATTTTACTGTACAACTCTCCTTTTTGCAATTCATTAAATAAATCCTCTATTCGTGGAATAGGGTGCCGGTCAACTTGTAAATAAGGGTTTAACGTAACCTTAAAATCGCCACAAATTCTAACGGTTCCGTTTCTTTTTATTATTGGTACTATCGGTGTACCCGATTCCGAACTTTCTACCGGACATATAACAGCGGCGTCGATTAGACGTTCGAGTTCCTCTTCCACTTTAGCCTTTAGTGTGAAAGGAAGGGCCCTAGGTTTATAATACCTCGGCTTAGCATCCTCCTTTAAATATAATTTAACCGGGGGTCCTACATATTTGCCTAATTCTTTCGTGAATACCTCAGGAAAATTTGTTATTATTTCACTTATTTGTTTTTCCCGAATTGGCTTCTCATTATTATTCTTTTGTATTTTCGTAATATACAAGTTAGTTTTAGGAACATATGCAATGTTTAACGCTTGGATCCACTCACGGCCTAAGAGAGGATGAGATCCGTTTTTAATGACATACAATTCGAGATTTTTATTAATCCCATTATACTGGACTTCGACTAATATTTTGCCTAACGGTAAAATTTGCTCATTTGTATAGGAACTAAGTGAAATATCACTAGGTAACAATTTACAAAAATGTAACTTCTCTTTATAAAAATTATCACTAACAACGCTAACCGATGCGCCAGTATCAATTTCAAAACATACTAACAATTTTTCTACCTTTACGCTAACTTTGAAAGGATCAACTCTATTAGTATTATTAGCTATTTTACAAATAGGACTATCTTCCGTCAACTTAAACAAATTTGACACGTCATAAACGATGTCCTCATCCTGTGCCGGAACCACATGGTTCACAGTTTCTACATAATTATGCGATTTTCGTGATTTGCTGAAATCTCTAAGTGCACCACCACCACCACTACCAGCTTTATCAAATGAATTGTTGCACTTACCCAAACGAGATCGACATACCTTGGCTAGATGATTTTTTTCCACAAAATGGCACTTACTACCTCTGAACCGACACTCTTTTTAAAATGGCCTAACTGCCCACAGCAATTACACTGCACTTTTGTGTGGTATCACTGGTATCCTTTGGTTGCCTTGAAAATGCGTAGCACTTCTCCAATTTGATGTTGTGGGAGGTTCGTTTAACCCCGCCCCGCGAACCCGAGGGTGTGCTACCATTTTATGCATTCTGCCACCATTATTACCTCCGATTGCTAACGAAGCTGCATTTTTTTCTGCTGCTTCAATCGAAGACACAATCGCCACCGCCTTATCGAAAGTAAGATCTACTTCCCCTAACAGCCGTTGCTTCGTTGAATCACTTCGAATTCCACTTACTAACCGATCCCGTAAATAATCTTTAAGATTAGCTCCGAATTCACAATGTGTAGATAATTTTTTTAAATTCGCGACATACTGTGCAACTGTTTCATTTTCTAATTGATTCCTCACACTAAATTTATAGCGTTCCGCGATAAACGAAGGTTTGGGATACAGGTGGTCTTTAATTATTTTATTTAATTGTTCGTAAGTTTTCGTAGACGGTTTATCTGGTGTGCATAAGTCACGTAAAAGGTTAAAAGTTTTAACACCCACGACCGTAAGAAGTGTGCAAACTTTTTTACTTTCCGTAATGTTATTGCAAATTAAGAATAACTCAAAACGTTCGATGTAAGAATCCCACGATTCTTCATTCGCATCGAATTCGTTTACACTACCAATAATTCCAGACATTTTAAGCCTTAATCACCGAAATCGCTTCAATAACAATGCTTTTTCTAATTTCTAAACCCGCTTTTACGTTCTACAATAATGTAAAGATAAACAACATAGCACGCGGCGTTAACAAACCCGGCGCAAACCAAATTACCCTCACTACCGTGTTTTTGAACGTAAAATTATTCCAATATCCTCGTCGCCATGTAACGTCTTAGGTGGGGTTATTGCTTATTAAGGGTGTAGGCTTTTAATGATACACGAGTAACATTAGTAATGTAATATGTAATTAAGAGGCCACACGCCGTGCGCTCTTATTGACATATTAAATACGACTGTCCTTTAGCAATAGCCAGGCGTGTGGCCTGATAACCACCTGCTATATTATTTATACATAATAGATAATGTAAACAAATGCGTACATTTTGTTTAGATATATCACAACTGCTACCCTCTAGAACTGACTGACATAGCAGGGTTTGATGATAGCTTTGAAGGAGTCTATAAGAATATTGCATGTCATGATTTTGAAAACTTTACATAATAACGTATACAAGTTACAATTTTTTAATATAGAGGTTGATTCCACCTCCAAAACTGGCTTTCATGCCACGTTGCTGGTGTTTATTTTTGCAATAGAGTATTAGACGATTGCATATAAAAATTTTAAAAATTTTTTATCCAGCTCTTTAGGTGGTACACTTTAATTAGCTTGGGGTTGCTGCCACCTCCAAGAATGACTTGGGCACATCATTGCTGGTGGATGCTTTTCTTACAGACTATTAAGCATTGCATGTTAATTTTTTAAATTTCTCTAGCGAGTCGTTTAGGAGCTAAACATTTATTTAGTATAAAGGTGTTGCCGCCCTCAAGGTAGATTTTTGTGCATCCTTGCTTGCAAGTATTTTGTAATATGTGATTAGAGGATTGCACTTGTAAATTTCAAAAATTTTCTATTCAATCGCTTACGAACTACAATTTTTGTTTAATAAGTGTTGCTGCTACCCTCAACACTAGCTTTTATGCACCTTTGCTGATAAACGTTTCTATTACAGACAAATAGGGGTTGTTTGCAAGCAAACATTTTGAATATTTTTTATTGCGTCATTTAAGAGCTACAATTTATTTAGTGTGGGGGTCGTAGCTACTCCTTGAGTAGTACGGTAAGGTAGAACAATTTACAGAATTATAAGTGTAGGTGAGTAGGAAAAAATAGACAGTTTTGGCGCCACATTTCCACCAGCATCCACATTTCCACACACATCTGGACCAAATAGTTTTCTTCGACTAGCCATTTTCATCTTTCGAAATAAACCTATATTGTTTGGTATCAATTAATATTAGATTTTTCTCAGCTACCCCAATTTCTTTAAATTTTTTAGATTGCGTCATCCCCCAGGGAGCTAACCTCATTTTAAGATTTTTTGCTGGTAGTGATTTTTTTGGCCGTCCGCATTAATTTTTTAAACATGCAATACATCAAATTAGTCTAGAATTTTACGCAGAATTTGAATTGGCAAACAGATTTAAAATAGGACCACCCCCTGCAAAGTTATACCCCTTTAAATTCCTGAACCTCTAATTTTGCTCTTTGCTCTATAAGCTAACCTAACAAATAGTTTTCTTCGACTAGCCATTGCATCTTTTGAGATAATCCTATCTTGTTTGGTATCAATTAATATTAGATTTTTCTCAGCTACCTGAACCTCTAGGAATTTATTAGATAGCATCACCCCCCAGGGAGCTACTATTGTTTTAAGATTTTTCTGCTGACAGCGATTTCTGGCCGTTCTTATAAGTTTTTTAGTCATGCGACACATCAAATTAGTCTAGAATTTTACGCAGAATTCGAATCTGTAAACGGATTTAAAATCGGAGCACCCCTTGTAAAGTTATACCCTTTTCAAGTCCTGAACCTCTAAATTTTGCTCTTTGCTATATAAGCTAACCTAACAAATAATTTTCTTCGGCTAGTCATTTCCACCCACAAGATAAATGTACCTTGTTTGGTATTAATTAATATTAGAGTTTTCTCAGCTACCCGAATCTCTAGGAATGTTTTGAGATAGCATCATCCACCAGAGAGCTACCCTCACTTTAAGATATTTTTGCTGATAGCGATTTCTGGCCGTCCTTATAGATTTTTTAGTCACTCGATACATCAAATTAGTCTACAATTTTACGCAGAATTCGATTCTGCAAACAGATTTAAAATCGGACTACCCCCTGCAAAGTTATGCCCCTATAAAGTCTTGAACCTCTAAATTTTGCTCTTTGCTCTATAAGCTAACCTAACAAATAGTTTTCTTCGACTAGTCATTTCTACCCACAAGATAAATGTACTTTGTTTGAAATCAATTAATATTAGAATTTTCTCGGCTACCCGAATCTCTAAGAATTTTTTAGATAGCATCACCCCCCAGAGAGCTACCCTCATTTTAAGATTTTTTGCTGGTAGCAATTTCTGACTGTCCTTAGAAATTTTTTTAACCATGCGACACATCAAATTAGTCTAGAATTTTATGCAGAATCCGAATCTGCAAATAGATTCAAAATCCGACCACCCCTTACAAAGTTACACTTTTAAAGGCTCCAAACCTATAAATTTTTGCTACTCAAGACATATGCTTTAACCAAACAACTCCGAAAATCTAAAACCGAGGGAGTTTTAGAAATGAGTCCTTTATAGGCCATAAGTGTTTAATATTTAAAACCATTTTCAAACGGCAATGTACTGTTTTTAGAATATTAAAAACCATGACATTTAAAATTATGTTCTTTGGCCAAAGTAGACGCGAATGTTTTACTTAAACGTACATCTGGACCACGTAAAAATCTAGTATATGATTGCCAAGTTGTTTATTAACGCCAGGACTTGTTATCTGACACACAAATTTGTTGTATATCTTAATTCTTGCATTGATTGTTAACCATGTTAAATAATCTATTCCCACAGTTTTATCGTTGTCAACTATAATATTACACTTTTCTTCGTATTCGCCCTTATAGCAAAAGTTATGGTTTATAGTTAAATAATTACACATCTCCATTTTGCTAAATATGCCAGAAAATTTTGGGTTACATCCATGTCAAAAAGATAGTAATAATCTTTTTCGAGTTTGTCTAATATATCTGGTAGTTCCTCCAATAAAGTTGCCAACTTAACATCTGCTAGTTCCATTTTATATGGAACACATATAGAATTTTGGAATTTTTATTAATGCATTCGAGGTCTTCTTTCCGATAATTTCCTTTACTCTCTGGCCCATCCTGTTAGTGCTTTCCAGAGAAAACGGAAGCTTAGCTTTAACACCATGCCTAGCGGAAACAAATCGGTCAAACTTTTTTTGTAGATAGCTGTTAAATGCACAACAAATTTCTTTTTTTAGGATAAACATCCTTTTGTTTGCAGATGTTTGTTTGGCGTCAGAAAGGTCGCAATTTTTCACCCACATTATATTGTCACAAAATGGTTCTATAATTGGTATGTGTTGTCCGCCAGTCAGCATCTGTTCACCTTCGACTTAACAAATATTACTAATATCTGTCACCAGATTATTGTTGCACATATTTTCTGCCAACAGCCATAATCCAAATCGCTCATTTGTCGGTTTCACTTTATTCCCAAGAAGTTGAGAAACGTTAATCATCTTGGAGACGCTTATGTTTACCGTTCTAGCTACTGTCGAATACTAAATTGAATACGAAAAAATTTTCCCTTTATGTATCTTACAGAGTGGGGGCGTATATTGCCGAAGATAGTCGAATATGTCGGACACCGCCATATCGCTTACATTCTCTTGTTTAGGAACTGTTTTGTTATCCGACCTAGGTCGGCAGGGATGCGCATCGACATATGTCCGAATATATGTCGGATATATGTAGGATGTTAGGTTAGGATAAAATTGCCCCATAGGGTAAAATTGCCCCATAGGGTGAAATTGCCCCATAGGGTGAAATTTCCCCTTAGGGTGAAATTACCTCATAGGGTGAAATTGCCTCCGACCTAGGTTGAATGTGGACTTGTCAGCAGTTAGGTTAGCTAGTGTTGTCCGGAATTAGGTTAGGTTAGTTAGACTTGTGTGGACTTAAGTTAGATAAAAGGAAAAATTGATAGGTTAGGTCAGCGCGACGACGCTGAGAAAAATCTAATATTAATTGATACCAAACAAGATAGGTTTATCTCGAAAGATGCAATGGCTAGTCGAAGAAAACTATTTGTTAGGTTAGCTTATAGAGCAAAAAGAAAAATTTAGAGGTTCAGGACTTTAAAGACGTATAACTTTGCAGGGGGTGGTCCTATTTTAAATCTGTTTGCGGATTTGAATTCTGCGTAAATTTCTAGACTAATTTGATGTATTGCATGTTTAAAAAATTTATGCGGACGGCCAAAAGAATCACTACCAGCAAAAAATCTTAAAATGATTGTAGTTCTCTGGGGGATGACGCAATCTAAAAAATTTAAAGAGATTTTGTGGCTGAGAAAAATCTAATATTAATTGATACCAAACAAGGTAGGTTTATCTTGTGGGTGGAAATGGCTAGTCGAAGAAAGCTATTTGGTTCAGATGTGGAAATGTGGATGCTGGTGGAAATGTGGTGCCAAAACTGTCAATTTTCTCCTACTATGGAAGAGTAATGCTCCATCTATTGTTGTACTTTACTGTCGCTGAAGTCAAATTATATGACTTCGAGTAGTTAATTCAAATTTGTGCTTAACTGGTTTTAGGGTGCTACTTACGGCTGGATATAAATATGTAGCACGTTTACTTCAATTGCGGGTGTAACACCCACCAACTGCAATTTATTCAACAGGAACAGTTCAAGTTGCGCGCCGAAGCACATATTAACTAATCATTTTAAAGCGTTTTTGCTAGCTAGTATTTGCAGTACCCCAATAACGAAACAGATGAATGTAGTGAAATAACAAACTGCTAACAGAACAATGTCTACAAAGTGACAAGTATATGAGTGTGAAAAATACTTCAAAACATTATCAACCTAGTAAAGAATAAAGATTAAAGCGATTTTTGCAATTTTTCCACTTCAGAAGAAGATACATTGGTTAAGATGGAAAAAGCGACTGCATAAACAAGGCTAATTCCAAAACAACTAAATGCTAGTAGGGTCAACGTAACTATGAGTGGATTTAATTTTTTTAATGTTAGAATTGAATGCACGAAGCATACATCACATATAAAATTAATAGCAATACCTGCAGTCTCAATAAATATTGGAAACATGCTGAAACTACAAAAGCTAACGTCTCTTCAAAATTTTTAGTTGTAGTCACGTCAATATCATGCACTTCTTAATATCCTGAGGTATCCCAGTCCTAGCTTGACGACATTATCAGAACGGCAATTTTAGTATTATATATTTTTTTAAATCTCAGTATTTGTAATTCGAATGTTCATGTGAATTATGTATAATTGTTTCTGTTCCATTTTCCAAAAATTTTTTGTAAAAAGATGCAAATCTCTCAGATTTTTAATACTTACTCAATATAGTTAGGCATTCTTTTATTGGTTGGCATACGATGTCGAATATCTTGCCATCCATTCACATCAAGTGAATATAATAATGTTAAATAATAGGAAACTATCGTCAAATTTAAATTACAGCCTAAGGTATTAACATAATCCGGAAACAGAAAGTTGAAGTCTAATTAAAAACGACAACGGCGGAGATCAAAACATCCTAATTAAATCATTATTAAACGAAATTACAAGGTGAAAACGGCTAATTATTTTTGGAGTAGTCACTTAATACGTCCGGATGTAGAATCCTTTGCGAAGCAATTACAATAAAAACAAGCCAAAGCAAATGTACAGATTAAAGCAGATTTTCGCAACCGCCAGTCACCAATCTCTCTCCCCAACGCCATGAGCGACGCAAACAAACGTAGATATTTAATAAAGCGGGCGTCAAATAAATGAGATGCCGCATAAAAAGTAAAATAAGATCAATGCTACTACATCAATACGGATTAATAAATACTTTTCCTACGATATTGAAAGTTTACATCGAAGGCAAACCAAACAACGTAGAAATAGACACCTATTAAAGCAGAGCTTTTCAAAAATTATGATGGTAAACTCTACACTAATGTAAAATCTGTTCAGTTTCAATTCAGAAGTGAAACTGAAAGAACATCATCGTGCAATTAATGTTAAGTGGTAATGGAAGAACTTTTCATTAAAAATCTTTAGATGGGAGGTTCGAGCTTTTTACTGGCTGCGTCTTGTATTATAAAATCAGGCTGAATGGTCAACGGGTACGTCTTTCGGCTGCGGATTATTATAAAGAGCGCTCATAATGCTTTCATTCAATGCTGTTACACAAAACGGGCTCAAACCCTTATTTAGATTTAAAATTAATTGCATCGATTTTCCTGAGTGGCTTTTGTGGAATTACAGACGTATATTATAATGAATTCGTGAATACCCGTAAACGGTTTTGTGATAAAATTATCTGAACATTTGATACATTGGAAATACTAGTATTAGATGATTAAGCTTCTGTTAACCTAGCAGACCATAATTGCCTTGTTCCTATAAATTAAGGAGTTAAAAACAGAATTCTTTCTTTAAAATATAAGCAAAAGCTCTATACTTGAATAGAAAAATGATTTAAAAGATTGTCGCTTCTCTGATTGACTTCTGCCCAGATGGGTTTACACAACTCACAATTATTATCACGCATACCATTTAGCATTTGTTTTGGCGACAAACTAGTCGTGACAGCTGATTAATTCAATGTATATTTCCTATTCTAAGCGCATCCCTTTCTTTTTATTGACAAGAAAACGCATTCTTGTCACAGCTAATTATTAATCACTACTTATTTTATAAATGTTTGAAAAATTTGAATGCAACACCTACTACAGGTACCTGCTTCACATTTCCCCCAAATAAACGTATGCTTAGACTTTAGTCGCTTATCCATTGCAAAAACGCAAACTGCAATGGATATGCTTAATAAATTAAAGCAATTTTTTCTAAATTAAATAAAACACATGTATAATATGCAAAAAGTGAAATTTATTTTAGTCAATATTCAAACGTATTTTAGAAATTGCATAATCAACAGTTTGTTGCGTTCCAAAAGAGCACAAACAAAAGCCGTTGGCAAGAGCATCAAAACAATCTCAGTTAGAAATTCTTTGCTGGGTATATTTTGTATATTTCATGTAAACACTATGTAGGGTAACTGAAGCGATAGAAAAATGATAGTTAACAAATAACAAATAGCTCTGTGGTAGAGAGAAGTGAACTGTATACAATTAAGTGATAATTTGACAAACAACATATAATTAATGTATTTAATCAGTTCAAGCGTTTACTCAAAGCACTCACCTGTTGATTACGAAGCCGTGCCAATGAAAAAACGATGTAACATCTACTCTGATTTTTGCGGGTGTAGCGAAGCACATTTATGTCAATAGCGGTTCTAAAGAATAGCGGTTCATCTAATTAGGAGTTTTACGTAGAACGTGTAAAACAGCGATGCGGTCTGTTCGAACGACAAATCGATTCTCTCTTGCTTTGTGGATTTTCCAGTCACTACACTGTTTGCACATGCGGAATAGCAAGTCTTATATCTCGCGGCACTTGTTGGCGCGTGCTTCAAGTAAAACCATGGAAATTTTACACTAACAAATTTAAATATACCGAGACGAACGTAAATAATCAACAAACTTAATAGAAAATAAAATTTAGCTTTCATTATTTACAATATAAACAGAACATACTACCCACCAAAATGCAAGGCATTTTAAAGAAAAAATAATTATAAGGCGGGGGAGCGGAATGACCAAGCGAAAAAAGCGAAAAAGAAAAAAAAACTCTACAAAAAACAAAAGAAAAAGAAAAATTCTTTTTTCTACATTAAGAGCAAAGGGCAGAGCTTTGGCATAGTAATAGAAAAGAAACCAGCGAAGTCGACGCCCGAACACAAAAAAGGTTTGACTTGACTAACTCGAAATGAAGGCAGGTTGCCCATAGGAGGTCGCAATGCGACCGGGTTAGTATTCCAACACGTTAGATAGTGACTCAAAGTACAACGGATAGATTACCTTCCAGAAACAATCCAAAAGTGCTGACTAACGAGAAAATGGACCATTTGAGCACCCGCGTGAAGTATTTTAATTGGACGTAAGTAACATACAGATCAGTGAAACGACTTCTGCTAGGTAACAAAGCGGGAAATTTACAGTCAGAGGACAAAGACGCGTGAGCCAAGCGACCTCCGACGCGCAAGATTTTATCACGAATAAAAAGGGACAGCTTGCAAAAACTCTTTTTTTAAAGGGGATCCAGAATGAATGGCTTTAAGCTCGATAGCAAAATAAGATTGTTAAGCATACACAAGCAAGGGGATTAAAGCATTGTGTAACTCAGAAGATGACAGTGGTCCGGAGTACCTTTCGAGTGGGTGACGTAGATTATGACGAAAACAGAGAATTCAAACAACAATTCGAGTGATAATTGGAAAGGAAGGGTGATTTTCTAGAATTGATTGAATCCAAGAGGATGTTATGACAGCGGATAAAACAATAGAGCGTTGTTCAGTGAGAACTTCAGGAATACCTGAAGGCGGAATATATGGACTGTAGTTTTCGAAAAACCCATAAAAGGTTGGTGAAGCCGCCCACCATAGAGAACATTGGCACAAGTCGGTAGCGAGTAAACCACGTGACCCGACATCAGCATGATTCCCGATGGAGGGGATGTGATGCCAAGAGACGCGAGACGTGTTTTCCTGAATGTAAGCAACACGATTGGCGACGAAAGTCTTCCAACGCTGTGGCGCGAAACGAATCCACGAAAGTACTACCATGGAGTCAGAGCAACAGTAAACTTTATGAAAAGTAAGGTTCGAATCAAAGGTTTTGAGGACAAAGATTAATAATTTGGATGCCGGTGTGGCGCCCAACAATTCGAGCGGGGTAAAGAGATTGTACGAAGGGGTGCAATTTTAGACTTAGCGCACACTAAGCAAACCTCAACGGCGGAAGGAGTAACAAAGCGAAAATAAACAACAGCACATTAACCACGTTCGGAAGCGTCAGCAAAGCAGTGAAATTTGCACGTAGTAAACTGTGGCGGTATAAACAAGCGGGGTAAAGCGAAATCCGAAAGAAGCGGTAATTCATGCAAGTATCTCTCCCACAAACGGAGGAGGTCGGGAGAGGGGGAGCAACCCCTTCTAATTTTAAGGTCCATGAACGTTGAATTAAGTGTTTTACCAGAAAAGTAAGAAAGGATAAAAGTCCCATGAGGTCGAAAATACGGGCTAAGCTAAAAAGTAGGTTGCGTTTGGTACAGCAGGTACTTAGTGGCTGAAGTAGAAAACAAAAATTATCTGAAGTGGGGTTTCATTGAGGACCTAAAACTTTTATGGGTTGAATATCAGGATCCTCAAAGGATCGGGGTTGCGCAAATTGCTGCGTAACGGAAAGATCTTTAACAATTCGGGATGCTTACTTGACCATTTATGAAGTTCGAAACCACCAAGTTTTAAAAGAGCAATTACTTGATTACGTAGAGCGAGGGTTGATTCAATAGAATCTTCACCAGTAGCAATGCCATCAATATAAGTACGGTGGCGAAGTGCAAAAGCGGCTAACGGATAAGAATTCCCATCGTCCACGGCCAACTGCTGAAGCGTTCGTATGACCAGAAAGGGAACACAATTGATTCCATATGTAACGGTATTTAATTTAAAATCCTGAATAGGCTCCTCAGGGGAGAAGCGTCAAACAATTCGTTGATAGTCACACTGAGCGGGATTTACAAGAATTTGTCTGTATATCTGACGAATATCGGCAGTGACAACATAAGGATGTAAACGAAATTATAGCAAAATTGCGGTGATATCGAGTTGCAACTTCGGTCCAACAAATAAGTGATCGTTTAAGGACGATTGAGACGAAGTTTTCGGAAGCGTGAAAACAACTCCATATTCGTACTTACGCTTTCGGATTTCACAACGCAATGATGCGGGACGTTATAAGAAAAGTCCGAATGAGACCCAATAACAACAGATTGCATATGTCGAGAATCAAGATATTCACGCACGAACGAAACGTATTGTTCGTAAACAAGAGGTTGCTTAAGTAGACGATTTTCTAAAGAAACAAATCGTTGAAAGGCAAGATCACGACTAGCTGGAAAAATGGTTCTTGATCTCTAAACGGCAATGAGACGACATAGCGACCTTGTTTATTGCGGCGAAACGTATCGACAAAATGTTTTTTCACAAAAGTTTCTTCAGGCGTGAAAAGTTGAGCGGCGGGCACAGCTTCGACATCCCAGAATTTAGCGAAAATATCTTCGAATGGGGAAGTTGAATCTGTCATACAAAACAAGCTAGTTACATCAGAAGTGGGCAAGGAAGGTATGTTTCCCATTAAAACATATCCAAAAATGGTATTAATAGCAACAGGTTGATCGCTATCACCCTGGATGCGACCGTTTAATAACACTTGGGGGGAAAATATCCGCGCCAAGTAAGAAATCAATGGGTCCAGATTGAGCAAAGAGCGGATCAGCTAGCTTGAGGTTAGCCAGATGTTTGAAATGTTGTAAAGAAATATTAGAAGTAGGTAAATTTTCACAAATTTTGGGAAGTATTACCGCTTGAAAATTAATAATCTGTAAAGAAACACCAATTTGTTTGAGCGAAACGACGACAGTGCCATGCTGAGCAGCAGAGCGCATGAAGCTTAAACCACTAAGGGTACGAGAATGTGCAGTAGTACGAAAAACTAAACGTTTTACACTACTTTGCGAAATAAAAGAAGTCATGCTGCCCGAATCCAGTAAACCGTGAAATTGCTGGAAAGAACCAGATATATCAGCAATTTCTACTTGAACTGTGAAAAGTAAAACAACTGAAGGTTTAGCTAAAAAATTAAATATAACGACATTCGAAATTGACGGACCACTACAGCTAAACGAAGTCGATGGTTCCTCAGAGGCACGAGGAGCGGAAGGCTTGTAGCAGTCTTGAATAGCGGGAGTAGTGCGAGGTAATACCTTAGAGGCGGCGGTGTCCGGGCTCAAGCGAGCCTGGTTACTAGCAGCGAAAGCGGGTTTAGACGAAATGCGATCGAAGTATAATAACGAATGATGACGTTGATTGCATTGGCGGCATGAAAAAGTAGACCGGCATTTGTTTAAAATGTGAGAATTACTAAGACAATTAATACAAAGATGTTGGTTTTTTGCAAAGTTGTACCGATCTTGCGATGAAAGTTTAACGAAATCATTACAGCAATAAAGATTGTGATCTTGTTTGCAAAGCGGACATTTATTAATACTAGATTTTGTCTGTACTAACATGGAAACGGCGGATCGAGTCTTAGACGGGTTATTGGAATGAAAAACTTTATTTAAATCAGTTTTATGATTTAACGACAAATTCGATAAGGATTTACACGAATTTTCCAGATAAGCAATTAGCTTTTTATAAGATGGGATAGCGGTCGGATCTTGATGCAATTCAAAACTACGAGCAGTGTGTACATCCAAGCGATTTAAGATCATTTGTACAAGAATAAAATCCCATTGCTCTATGGGTAAATCAAATTTTTTAAGCGCTTGTAAATTATTGACAAAAGTATCAACTAATTTTTGTAAACCGACGGAGTTATCGGAGTTTCATTTAGGAAATTTATCTATATTGTTCCATAGAGCTGAGATAATGTGACGAATATTACGATATTTTTCGCGAAGTTTTGCGTATGCAAGAGCGTAATTGGCTTCTGTAAGGTCAAAGTTTTTAATGGTTAGGAGTGCGGAACTTTTTAGTGCTTATTGAAGATACTAAAATTTATCTACGTCCAACAAATCGTTATCAAGATGAACTAAACTATCAAACCGATCAATAAAACTTTCAAATAAACAACTTTCCCCATCAAACGTAGGCAGCGTCAGCGGGGGGAGTGATACTTTCGACTTTAAAGTATCTAGCGGCGGGGACACATACGTAAGCCTATTGCAAAGTAGATAACAAATGCTCGCAAACAACTCAACGATACAAATTATGCTAATTAAAGCTGTCAATGCTTTGATGAGCGGTATGGTTAATTATATGAGTTTGTGGTTTTCTCAAATCCGGCGAAAAGTTACCAAATGTAAAATGCGGTAACAAAACTACGATAGCTAACTAGGAGAGAAATTGACTGTATATAAAGATTAAGTGATAATTTAACAAACAACATATAATGAATGTTTTTAATCAGTTTAAGCGTTTACTCAAAGCACTCACCTGTTGATTACGAAGCCGTGCCAATGAAAAAAAACGATGTAACATCTACTCTGCTTTTTGAGGGTGTAGCAAAGCACATTTATGTAAATAGCGGTTCTAAAGAAAAGCGGTTCATCTAATTAGGAGTTTTACGTAGAACGTGTAAAACAGCGATGCGGTCTGTTCGAACGGCAAATCGATTGCTTCGTGGATTTTCCAGTCACTACACTGTTTGCACATGCGGATTAATGAGTGTTATCACTCGCGGCACTTGCTGGCGTGTGCTTGAAGTAAAACCATAGAAATTTTACACTAACAAATTTAAATATACCGAGACGAACGTAAATAATCAACAAACTCAATAGAAAATAAAATTTAGCTTTTATTATTTACAATATAAACGAAACACATTAGAACGGCTGCTCGACAAGCGCTACATTTACTTTATTATAAAAATGTATTGCAAGCACTATACAAAATCATAAATTCAATAAAAGCTTTTGATAGTTCACCGCAACTAAATCGATCAGCGTTATTAAAATTAATCAAATAAATTTATTTAAGTAAGATTGTCTTCTACAATGTTGATTATTAAATCGTTAACAGATTTTGCTACTACCTACACGTAAGAGGTAGGAAAAGCTTATTAGCAGAATGTGATCAGATTATTTAGCGAAGGTGAAAATATTTAAAGTAAATTCGATGTTTTAGACTGGAAGTTAGACCAATATTCTATTTATATGAAATGTGACCCAATATCGATAATAAAAAATCTATAGTATGCGTAGATGAAGTTGTACGTAAAAGTCGGTGTCGTCGCTAGCGCACAGGCAACTCAGGCATTATCTGAGGACGCCACTTCGTACGAGTGGCAAATTTATTCAGAACATTCCAGCTATTCATCGTTAGTAATAGTAATGAAGCGGTTTAAATCAAATTATTTAATATAGCAGTATAGGTCGTT
This sequence comes from Platerodrilus igneus, assembly GCA_036346225.1. Classification (NCBI taxonomy): domain Eukaryota; kingdom Metazoa; phylum Arthropoda; class Insecta; order Coleoptera; family Lycidae; genus Platerodrilus; species Platerodrilus igneus. Next base: position 2,359,573 of record JARFIW010000254.1, on the reverse strand, counting down.
TCGGGAAGCATTGCCGCCCTTTTGAACTCTATTTTATATTCAAGGTCAAGCTGGATTAAAGCTCTCATACAAACCTGGGTGTAAATGAAAAGATGTAAACGATGCGATAGTTCATACCTTTCTTCCCTGGTTGAGACAAAATGAAATTAGTTTCAGTTTAAAAGTTTTATTTCTTCTAGAAAGTGTACATTGACTAATTTTAAGGCTAGATTATTTAAATAAACGGATTTCAGCAAACCTTTACTTCTACAGCAAGCAATGGCAGTGCGTGTAGAAACTCATCACATGTTGGGTGATTTATGGGAAATCAGGCGATTTCTACTAAGTTTCCAGCAAATTAGTAATTGGGAGTTGTATAATCATGTTACATTGTACAGGAAATATGAATATGAGAAGTAGTCAATATAATAATTCTGTTATGAACTTCTATGGGGATGTCTGTATGAATTGTACAAATATACGTGCAATGCTGCATCTATATTTAAGGTTGAACTTTCTTAAACTCGTAAACATTTTTCACAATGTATAAAAGAATACCAGATTACCCTAATGCGGGTGTCGGCTAGAACTTTCCAAGAAAGAATTTGGTCTATTGTGACATGCGTTCGTTCTGCTATAAAAATAAGATAAAATAGGTCTAAGAAATGAAGATTTGAAAGTGCAAAGATCAACGACAAGAATTTTACCCAAAACAGCACTTCAATTTTGCTATTTTCTTTAATACAATGCAATCATTATATTGCGTTAATAACAAACAGTATAAACTACAAACCTTAACAAATACTTCAACTAATGCGTACAACTGTGTCTGTAATGAAAATCATGCTTCCTATAAAAGTTTGTGCTGTCCTAAGAAGTCTTTAATTTTATTTTAGAAGAGTGCGAGTTATGTAATCCCCCATTTGATATATATATAAGAAACTAATACTTAGGAAGTTATTAGAAATATTAAGAAATGTGCAACAATGTAACTGAAGATCATTTTATTTAGTTTATTAACGTTCATAGGAACGGAAGCGCTACAAAGTAGCAAAAAGATAAGTGACACTGCAGATGTCAGGTCACAGAGGTCGTAGACAGTCACGTACCGAGATTACGCAGAAGTAAGCTTGCAACAAAGTAGTTATGAATAGCTTTAAGATTACAACAATGTATTATGAATAAGAGTCAAATGAAAGCAGACATTAGGTCTGCAAGTTCCCACAGAACTGTGAGGGGGTAGGGAGATTATAAAAGGCCCGGGAGCTCCACTCGCAGGCAGTTTATCAAACGTTCAGCTTTCACATTGCAGTTCGTAGATAGCTCACTTGTACAATTAGTAAATAATTTTCGACTTAGACTAATTTAATCAAGATTGTTAAAATTTCACTGTTCAATTCTGTTTAAAAATTAAATAAATGTGTTAAAAGTTCAAGAAGTCTTTTTAAAAAGGACCGTTGGCAGCTACGAACTTTAACTGGCGTACTCGGTAGGATGTCAAAAGGGCACTAGCGAATCCAAAATCGAGGAACTGGTGGTCTGGAATTCCAATTCCGAATTTGGCAGAACAAAACAAATGTTGGAGGCAAAACAAGCATCGTTCAATCCCAGCAAAAAGAAGTTGAAGGCGAAACTAGAATAGTTCAAATTCAACAAATGAAAAATTGGAGGCGATACAAGAATAGATCAAATCCAAAACAAAACCGAAACAAAGAAAGAAATCAATGAAATCAACAAAGCAACTAATGTAAATTTATTTTCCTTTAAACCAATTGAATTTTATTTTATTATTAACAAAAACATTTGATATTTGCTAGTTTATGATTTATATATGTATATTAACTATTGTTACAACTATTTTATGCAATTTTTTAAAAATAATCCACTCAGCAATTGCTAGAGATTATCTTCAAGCTGTTATTGAAACTTCATCATTATTTTATACTGTATATATGAAAAGAGCGAGATAAAAACTGAGAAAAATTTATTTCTGAGACATAAAAAACTCGAGACATTTAAAAAGTCGCAAAGCGCACAAAGGACTAGATTACGTTTTAACTAACGCAAGAAAATCTTTAGAAACAAAAACAAACTTCTAATTCAACAACTTTAACTGGCGCAAGAAAATTTTTAGAATTTCTAATTCAACAATACGAGAATTAACTAGGGCATAAAAATAATTTAAATACCCCGAGAATAAAAAGCAAAAGATAAAATCACGAACAATTAAAACCAAAATCCTTATAATAACGCAACTATCCAGACGTAAATTCATCTTATTCCATAAATACACAACGTACAAATCTATTATTAAAAGCCACATTCTTAATACGCAACAATCATCTTATCTTTAAAAGTGAATAAATCTAATTATAAATTACTGTACGAAAGCTATCTAAACATCGCAAAAACCTTTTAGCATTGTAAAATTAATACAGCATAAAATTACAATCGGAAACGTTATAAAGTATCAATTTAAATTACGTTTAAATTACAAAACCAACTCAGGAAAACTATTAATAATTACGGTACTGAAAAACGCATATTATAACCTTATTCGAACTTGACAATTTTAATTAAATACTTAAGTAAATTACAGAAGCACAAATTGTATTATTTTCAAACACGACATTGTATAAAATCGCAACGATTACTGAATAACACCTACAGTATATTTAAAAATAACCTTGCAACAGGGACTGACGCAACTAATTACTGACAACATTGTAAGCATTGCAAACACCTTACAATCGCATAAACCGCGAAAAGAAATAATTATTACGCACATAACCAAAATCGACATAATTAAAAACAAAGAAGTTTTAGCTGACGCAACTGACGCAAAACATTCAAGCAAGAAAAATTACCACAAAAACCACTCAGCCTATTGAAACATTAGAAATAAAAAATTAACATCGGCAAATTAAAAATAAACTGAACCAAACCAATACCAAGCGTAAAACCCAATAAATAACTACACGACCGTGAAAGTAAACGCAAATTAAGCAAATTAAATTTTTAATAATCAGAAACGACCCAAATTAAAAACAGCAAGTAACCAGACGCAATCCAAACGAAAAAGTAATAAATCCAAGTCAGGAATAACACCAAAACCTACAAAATAAATCCAAATTTTTCAAAAAAAAAAAAAATTTTTTTAAATTACCCAAATATTCCCCCAGACTAGATGACTAATGAAATAAAACTGTACATGGACATGATCCCCCACTTTAACGGTGAGCAATGTTTGTTAAGTACCTATATTTCAGCCTGTGAAATATTCCTAAAAAACTTTTATTAGCCCGAAACACTTTGCTTATCCGCCTTATTATCAATAAACTGACCGGAAGGGCTCTAACATTAATCGCGAGTCAAGAAGACGTAGATCAGTGGGATGAATACAAACGCATATTAATAGCATATTTTGGAGACCAAAGGAACCTAAAATGTCTAGTAAGAGATTTGACAAACCTTAGGATGGAACACAACCAATCCCCATACCAGTTTAGAATAAAATGCCAAGATGTGAGAAGCTTAATCTTGACGTAACTCAAAATTGAAAAAACCGACCCAAACGTAGGACTTTTATAACCCCAACGCGAATAAAAGCTACACGCCAATAAAAACTATGCAACCCGCGAGACAAATAAATCCACAACAAAAATTCAACCCGTTCAATGCACAAACAAACCAAATGCGAACCAATAATCTACATTTTAATAATTCGAACTTTAACAACCAATACAAACAATTCTCAAATCCAACGTTTTACCCGAACTTTTCAAAATCCACATTTCAACCAACATTTAACTCGAACTTTTCAAAACCCGCATTTCAATCGAGGTTCAACCAAAATGTAAATCAACAAAGACCAGCATTCAACGCGAATACTATTAGAAACTCACCGATGATAATCAATAATAATCCCAATAACTATTATAAACCTACACTAATGGATACGTCATGTGGTAACACCAGACCCAACACGAAAATAACACACATAAGACCAAACCCCAATCAAAAACGCACTTTCATTTTAGAAGAGCTATTTCATCAAGAAGTAGAAGAGTATGAAGATGACCAGAATAATAGCAATCGACCGTGTACAAATAATAAACAAAACCAATCAAACCACTATGAACGCGAAGAACAATACAAAACCTACGAGGAGGACGACGAAGAAAACGCGTGCTCAAATTTTCAAATGGACCACTTTATAAACGACCAAACGTAATAAACCTAAATAATATGGATCACCTTGTACTACCCTATATCGAAATACCCCACGCTGAATTTAAATTACTAATTGATACCGGATCTTCAAAAACATTAATAAGCCCGCGGATAGTAAAGAAACATTATCTAAACTATGTAGAAAAAGAACCCTCAAAATTAAAACCGCCCATCAAACAACCCTGCACCAATTCGTAGCAAACATACCTTTACCAAAAACATTCAACGTAAAGATGAAACCTAAATTTTGCATATTTGAATTTAATGGCAAATATGACGGACTATTAGGAATGGACCTTCTAAGAAAATTAGGAGTCAACATAGATATTAAAAACCGATTATTAAGAATCAAATATGGACGAATCCCCATCAAATTTCAAAACACCCAAATTGACGAAAAATATACATTAGAACCCCGAACAGAAAAAAAGATAAGAATCCCCCTAAATTCAAATAATAACTTAGGAATAATAAACCACATAACTTTTCAACAAGGAGTAGAAGCCCTAACTGCATTAGTAAAAATCAAAGATAATTACGCCACAACAACAATATTAAACTCAAATTACTACCCCGTAGAACTATCCTTAACAAACCCAATTAACGTAGAAGAATTAAATTTTAACGAGATGGAAATAGACGAAAACTCAAACGAAAATTACAACCCCGTAGAAAACGACGAAATGTTAAGACAAAATTAAGTAATTTCCGATTTAACCGCGACATAAATCCAGAGGAACAAGGAGCAATACAAAAATTATGTTTTGAATACCGCGACATATTCCATTGCGAAGGAATACCCCTAACCTTTACAAATATAGTTAAGCACAACATTGAGCTAACAGACAACAAACCGATATTCACCAAAGCATACAGATTACCCCAGGCAAGTCAGGAAGAAGCCGACAGACAAGTAGCCGATCTATTAGATCAAGATATTATACAACAATCCAATTCACCATGGAGCAGCCCCGTATTAATAGTACCAAAGAAACTGAACGCCTCAGGAAAACGGAAATACCGAATGGTAATAGATTACCGCAAATTAAACGAAAAAACGGTAGACGATAAATACCCGTTACCGAACATAACAGAAATTTTAGATAAGTTAGGCAAATGCCAATACTTTTCGACGCTAGATTTAGCATCAGGATACCATCAAGTGGAAATGGAAGAAGGAAATACACAAAAAACAGCCTTTAGCACACCTAGAGGACATTACGAATATAAACGGATGCCATTTGGACTAAAGAACGCACCCGCAACTTTTCAACGAGTAATGGATAACATACTACGAGGGATACACAACGAAAAATGCCTTGTGTACCTAGATGATATAATAGTGTATTCAACATCATTAGTGGAGCACATAAAAAGATTACGAGAAGTGTTCGAAAGATTAAGAACCGCACAATTTAAAGTACAGTTAGATAAGAGTGAATTTCTACAGTAAGAAGTAGTATTTTTAGGACACATAATAACACCCCAAGGAGTGATGCCGAACCCTGACAAAACACACGTTGTATTAAACTACCCCATACCCAAAACGAATAAAGAGATAAAAGAATTTTTAGCCTTTAGCTGTTATTACCGTAAATTCATTAAAGGTTATGCTCAAATAACCAAGCCCCTAACCAATAGTTTAAAAAGGGAAACAAAATTGTACATACCCCAGAATTTATTAAAGCTGTAGATAAAATCAAATGCATATTAACAAATCACCCTGTATTAGAATACCCCGACTTTTCGAAAACATTCGTATTAACAACAGACGCATCCAATGTAGCCTTAGGCGCAGTATTAAGCCAAGGAACAGTAGGCAACGATAAACCCATCATTTACGCATCCAGAACCCTCAACGAAACAGAGCAACAGTACAGTACAATAGAGAAAGAATTGTTAGCCATAATTTGGGCAACACGGTATTTTAGACCATACGACGACCATACGGACGAAAATTTTATATATACACCGATCATAGACCATTAGTATGGCTATGCAAACTCAAAGAACCCAACTCAAAATTACAAAGATGGAGAATTCGACTAGAAGAATATGACTATGAGATCATATACAAAAAGGGAATTTACAACAATAACGCACACGCTTTAAGTAGAATCCAACTTAACGCACTAGAGACAGAATCAGTAATAGGAAACGTAGACGAGACAGAGATTAGAGAAGACCCAGATGAAATGGAAACCATACATTCGACACAAAATGAAAAACCGGAAACCGCAATTAAAATTTTAAACGAAGCTACAGACACGAAACCCAATCAATTTATAATCACAGAAGCTTTAAATAACCCCAACCCTGTAAAATATATGAAAGTAGATAATAAAAAGATTTACCAAGTTCAAATAACCAAAGACGACAATGAATCACAGATAATTAAAATTCTAAAGGAATACACCCCCGAGAAAAAACGATTTTACTTTTACTTTAACACCGAAAACTTGTACAAACGATTTTCAGAAATATATGTTAAACTATTCAACAATTCTGGCCCTGAACTTATAAGATGCACAAGAAAATTAATAACATTAGACGACCCTGACGAAATAAACGATGTGATAAGAAACCAACACGAAGGAAAGACCAACCATCGAGGAATAAACGAGAACCTAAAACAAATCATGAGACGTTACTATTTCAAAGACATGAAAGAATTAACTACCGACTTTATCAATCAGTGTGAACTATGAGACAAAGCAAAATATGACAGAAAACCCACGAAGATACCTTTAATGTTGACTAAAACACCAGACAAACCTTTTCAGAAATTACATACAGATACTCTAGTAGTAGAAGCACAAAGCTACTTAACAATTGTGGACGCATTTACGAAAATAGGCCAAGCAATACCAATCACTTCTAACAATAGTATAGACGTAACCCAAGAATTTCTACATTATCTTACATTCTATGGAACGCCCGAAACAATCACGTTAGATAACGGAAGCGAATTCAAAAACGAAACGATACAAAACACTTTGGAATTACACAAAATAAAAATTCACTTTATAACTGAAAACCACCCTGTATCCAATGGACTAGTTGAGAGACTACACTCAACGCTATTAGAACAGAGCAGATTATTAAGAATAAATTACAAGAAAGAACACATAACTAACTTAATGTCATACGCATTAACGCGTATAATAACACAATTCATTCATCGACAAATTTTACACCTTTAGAACTAACCCTAGGACTCTCAGATTCACGCAACCCCTATGATATACATTATAACAATGAAATCTATCAGCAATACGGCAAGGATCACAAAGAGAAACTAAAAATAACTTATGACAAAGTAAAGGATAAGTTAGATAACGATAAAGAGCGAATTACCGCGACCCGTAATAAAAACACAGATATAAATAAATTTTCCATAGGACAAACCGTGTTCGAGAAAAATTACCAAAGTAAAAGACACAAAACGGCACCTAGAAATTTAGGCCCCTTTAAAATCAATCGAATATCCGATAGAAACGTAGCCGCAGTAGACGACGGCAAGATAACAAAATATGTTCACCTCAAAAATTTAAGACACCCTGTACTTGCAGATGGACAATCATCACCCTTACCGTCAACCTCCACCCAGGTAGAACGGACACAGAAATCATAATTGAAGATATAAAGAATAACCCCGGTATACTACCAATAAAATTAGGCAGTATGCAAAACACTATAGATTATTAGACCCTTGCACAAAAATTCGATTTAACCAAGCTGAAACAAGAATTTTAAATAATCAAAAATAATTATTTTCGACTAAAACAATCAATGGACACAACAAAATTCGGAAAAGAATACGCGATAGAAATGATGAACTACGACAGTATAACAGAAAGTATTTTGAAAAATATAGAAGACAAATGTAATCGACTAATATCCACAGAACAGACGGCAAGACGAAAAAGAAGACTAATCAACGGATTAGGAAACATAATAAAAGCAATTACTGGCAATTTAAATAATCAAGACGCAGAACGCTATGACAACGCGATACAACAATTAATAAAGAACCAAAACGACATCAAAACCATAATTAGTAGCCAAATATCAATATCAATCAACGATCATCAAATTTAATGAAACCCTAAGAAAATTAGTTAGAAATCAAGATAGTATAGCCAATCGAATACAAACCTTAGAAAATAAGATGCAAACTACCATGTTAGGCATGCGAGATTTAATCAGATTCAACACGATATACAATCAGATAATATCAACCCTTACCTTAATTCAACAAATTCTAGCAACATTAGAAAACGCAGTAACGTTTGCGAAATTAAATACCCTACATTCAAGCATCATAGAACCGACTGATTTATTAAAAGAATTATTGAGAATAAAATCTTTTATAGCTAACAGTAAATTACCTTTCGATGTAATAGAATCAAACATTTTAATATTTGGAAAAATAGCTATAGTTAAAGACGTAAAGATGTAAAAAATAACGATATAACGTTTTTAATAGAAATACCGATAGTAGAGATTAACAATTACAATTATTATCACTTATTTGCTTTTCCAATGAAAATGACTAGCACATACCAAGTTATTATTCCAAAAACCAAATGCCTATCCTTAAATGAACTAAGATATGGTTATACGAATGACAAATGTTGTAACATACTGTTTTAGGACGCTCTGGTAGTTCTATTATTTTTAAAAACAGTTATTTTCTAGTATAATTTTAGCATTCTAATTATTAGAATGGTCTTGTAGCATAAGTATGTCTGCAATTGTAAACGGCTGCAAGATTACCCAAGTAGCGTCCTAGCGAAGTTCCAGGAAGATATAATCCAAGAGTTAATTAATTTTTCTAAAGGCACTTTACTTGAAAGGCACTAAACATGTCAGATTAGTTGCTATCTATGATTAGATGTCAATCATGTTCTAGGACCCTATTTATGTCTGGGTGGTCGGAAGGAATTTTTCAATTAGCGGAGTACTCAACTAAAAATTAGTTCCGAGATCTACTTGTGTGGCTATCTTAGTGCAATTGGCAGTTTAATTAATCTTAAAGATTTACGACCGGCGTATCCTAAGTCGAGTATGAGAGCTAGGCAAGGGGTTATTTTTCAATTAACTTAAATGTATATAAGGATGCCAGCCGGGGGTAATGGGGGTTGTTTATTTCCAGACGCGTTAGAGTTTAAAGCTGGCGGTTATTTGCAAAATTGAGTGAAGTGTTTTATTTCTCTGAATTCAAGTGCGTGCCGTTATGTTCTAAGTTAGTTATTTCTCTGAGTAAGTAATTAGTATATGTGGTATTACCATGAACTCAAGGCTGTGTTATGCAGCATACGTCAGTTATTTGTTTAAATACAGTACTTGGCGACTTCCATAAAATACAACTCCGGGTTAAAGCTCAGTTCAAGTAAATTGATCCGTTAGATTATTGTTTTAGAGACCGCATCGCTTTAGAAGGGTCTCCTATTATATTGTGTTTCGACGGTGTCAGAGGCCGTTAATCACTAAGCCACGAGACTACCTGAGTATGCAAAGCTCAGGTCAGGAGTCACGTTACTGTACTATTTGACCCTTGAGAAGGTCGTATTTTTCCTGGTGTTGATGACTCCGTGGTTAAAGGAGGGTCGTCGCCATATGCAAGTTAAGCAGACTACGGTAGAATTAATTAATTATTGTATTGGGGTGGTTTCACCCAGAACTGTTATCAATATTAATAAAATAAGGATTTTAGTTTTGTTTAGTTAAGTTGTGTTTGTGCTAGCCGGAGACTTTAAACGATTAGTCCCTGTAAAGTGATTTATTTTCTGTCCTGCAATCTTGGTTCATCGCCTACGAACAAAGTGCGACGAGAGCTATTACCGCGATTGGTCCATGGGCCGTTTAATTCCCATGGTGGCGCCCTATTGTAAATAATGTTAATTACAGTATAATTTTGTATGCATATGTAATTAGGTGAAGTTTTAGTTAGTAGCCCATTTAATAAAACAATCGGAATTTCGTCTTAGTGTGTTTGTTTAATGAACCCCCCCTCTCACCGACTGCTGCAGCTTGCGAGGCAATGTCCCGAAACGTGAGGGTACGATAGTGCTAGAGGTCCTGCCATTTATTATTTATTGTTAATTGGATACCCTCACGCGGTAGGTAAATATTATAATCACAATGTGATGAAGTCACACCCAATCAATACTTATGCCAATCGTTGACAACAACAACAATTCAAGAAGACAGCCCTTGCGAAGTACAACTACTCAAATTCACCAATCATTACGAAAATTGTGAAGCCAAACCTGTACAAATCACCAACATGAAAATTCAGAAAGTAACGGAAAATAAATGGATAGCCATTTTCCCCACCGAAGTAATCGCAACAATGTACTGCAATCAAGACGAAAGTGATTTAGCATTAACCGGAAGTAAATTAATCACCCTTAAGGAAAATTGTTATTTGAAATTAAAAAATGAAATAATTAGAGTTTACCAAGATCCCGTACAAAGCAAGAAATTAGCAAATCTACCCGATCTACAAATCAAGATTACCCAAGACGAAGATGAAGAAATACTTCAAAAACCCCTACAATTGGAACACCTGGAATTATACAACCTCAACCATGCCATGAAACTCATGGAAAATTACAAGGAACACCTGAACGAGATCAAGACGCCCAAAGTGCACTACGATAATATTTGTGTATGGACAATTATATTGATTATATTGACGATTTTATTGATCATTTATGTAACTTATAAAATGTGTATTAGATATAGAAATAATAAAGGAAACAGTTTTAGATTTAAGGCAACTAAAGAAACAAATGTACCCCTAGAAAATATGAATTTTAAGAAATGAGATTAAACGAATTTATTTTAATTAAAAATCAAGAAGGTAAAAAAAACCCTTAATTTTTAATGTACGTCGGGAAGAGTTATGTAATCCCCCATTTGATATATATAAGAAACTAATACATAAGAAGTTATTAGAAATATTAGGAAATGTGCAACAATGTAATTGAAGGATATTTTATTTAGTTTATTAACGTTCATGGGAATGGAAGCGCTACAAAGTAGCAAAAGGATAAGTGACACTGCAGATGTCAGGTCACAGACGGTCGTAGACAGTCACATACCGAGATTACGCAGAAGTAAGCTCGCAACAAAGTAGTTATGAATAGCTTTAAGATTACAACAATGTATTATGAATAAGAGTCAAATAAAAGCAGACATTAGGTCTGCAAGTTCCCACAGAACTGTGAGGGGGCAGGGAGATTATAGAAGGCCCGGGAGCTCCACTCGCAGGCAGTTCATCAAACGTTCAGCTTTCACATTGCAGTTCCTAGATAGCTCACTTGTACAATTAGTAAATAATTTTCGACTTAGACTATTTCATTCAAAATTGTTAGAATTTCACTGTTCAATTCTGTTTAAAAATTAAATAAATGTGTTAAAAGTTCAAGAGGTCTTTTTAAAAAGGACCGCTCGCATCCACGAACCTTAACTTGCGAGAACATAAAACACTCAATGACTTACTGATAATCAAGAAGAAAAACAAGATTAAATAAATAAAACAAGTGCCTTAACAACATGCTCCACAACGGTATGTTGGAACAATCAATTCACAAATTTGTTTTTAAGCACATCTAAAATATCAAATTTTATTGTTGGACGAACAATGTTGCCACTGGCCACCTGAACCACATTTGACAATTAGTACCTACAATTATATTTCCTTTTCTCCAAGAGTTTCGTTCTTGAGTCTCGTTAGCTATCACAACAACGTTTTCCTTTCTTATAGGTTCTACTGGCTTATACCATTTTGTGCGTCAAGTCAATTCTGCCAAATGAGCCTTCTATAAACTTTATTTCCTTACGAGTTTCATCGGCATTGCAACTGACTACGTTATTTGGCCAAAGACTTCGGAGTTGTTTAAGGAATTCAGGACTATTCATCCAGTCAGTTGTCATAAAAAAGTGCACTTTTTTCCCACCGCGTTGCTTCATCTGCAACACTAACAGCGGTAGCAATTTAATTCTATTTCTGCAGATTAGTGGTTTCGAGTATTTCTCCCACCAGAAATGCTACAAATCGACGAAATTATCTCAGATCTGTCCGCTGCTATCTTATTACTGTTCTATAACCACAGCATAAAAAACTTTCATCAATTTTAAAATTGCGAATTTTGCTTATGCTCCTAGCATACCTAGCTCCTAGTAATGCTACTTGAAGCTTACGTAGGTGTAGAGGCATTATTTTTTCGCCGAAGCTTTCGTTTTTGCTCCAGTTAACAAACATTCCACACCATGCACACTTTCTATTCTAAAATAGGCTACAGCAGCAGCAATAAGAACATGAAGTTGCGTGAACACAAATTGGAAGTAGTACCTGGGAGTACGAACTTCTTCAATACTCGATAGAACATTCAAATACTTTAGCCACTTCTCAAAAGGGGTGTTTGTTAATTGGTAGTTCTAATTTAAATTTATATACTCCAGATCGCTTGTAAAAGTATTTTCATATACACCAAAAATGAGGACATTAAACCTAATGGATCGTATATAGACACTAAAGTTCGCAATACTTCGCGTTTGGTAAGCAGGCGTCTTTCAGATAGTACGTTTCTATTGACAATGTTGTACGACAAAGGATACGTAAATTTGTCATCAGTTGGACACTACTACATTCCTAAAGCTTTCGATACAGTGTCTTCGGAAGGTGATCTCAAACATTATAAATCCTATTTATATGATTCACCTAGGGCATCTATAACCAATAGTGAGTTCGATTGCTAATTACGAATTACAAAACCTCATTTTTTACAAATAATTCTCATTGTGTTTGACAACTCGATTGCATCCTCTGGATTATTAGTTTTGTCCAACATACCATCCGCGTAATGTATCTTCAGTATGGTTTCAACCGCTCTTAGATATCGAGCAGCAAATCGTCATGCATTTAAGTTCTTTCAAATGAGCCGTACTAGAAGAACACTAAAAAGACGTACATATCGGGCTCTAAGTTTGAATCCTCTGGCAATAAAAACCCTTGGGCATGTTGGTTCTTTTTGTTAATCAACACCTAGTGAAAAATTTCCGTAATATTGCCAGTTACTGCAACACAATGTTCACGAAACTTATGCAGTATAACAAACGAGCTAGCAAAGCGTGTCCCCTTGATGGAACAGAATTTATGTACTGTAGCGGTGGCCTCCCACACAGTTTTAACTTTTTCAGGTTTATTTGCATTCGTTACCGAAAATATAGGTAAGTACTAGATATGATAGTGATGAACGTGTCTTTCTTAAGCAGTTTATTTACGAATGTAACCCTTATTCGTTTATTTTTATTAATGCATTCAGTTAATTGTGGTTTTTTAACCATATGCCGTACAAAACAATTTATTCGCTGCAGGGCCATATTACAGCTCTCTGGTAGCTTCATATAATCATACTACCAGAGCAATCCCGATTCATTACGATCGCCGTTCAACCGGGTGCTATTTTCCAATTTATTTCCGCGTTCGCTTATTCTCTCTCGATTCAATAGTTTTGGTAGGTGCTGCAACCCCAAGACTAGTTAATGAAAAGTAGTTTTTTACCTCTTGGCTTAAAGTGTCGATTGATGTGCATCCGTATTGTTTGTAAGTGTGGTGTTGAAGAACTCGTTTTTTGCCTGGACTCCAATACTTACATACGGTTGTGTAATATTCAACCCAATAGCGTTTTCGTAGAAACTGGTTGTTTCCAGTTCCCATCACAGATTTTACGAGATTTCAGTTGTCAATCCCAATATCCCAATAAAAATCTTTGGCATTGCTTTCTAATAAGGTTTAAGCGGGACGCCGTTCAAATAGAGATGGTTTTGTTTCATCGGTTCAGCGTCCACTGTTTGTGATGGTAAATGAAGATGACGAATTGTTCTTACGTTTAATATTTTATAAATAGGAGCAGATTGGCAATCATTTGAAATTTCTCGAGATACCATTCTTGAATCGGTTTCATTTCTTTCAGCGTTTCCCGTCTATTTTAGGTTCAGATGTTCAAGAATATATTGTATTTGAAGCTCATCTGCAAGAGTTTGCTCAACCATCGTTACTGACAACCCTTCGTCCAGGAGAGCAAATATATTCGGATATACCTGCTGCATAACGAAACAAATTCGGATTTTGAGTTTGATGATGAACCTTGTAACTCAATTGCGGCTTAATTGCTGTTAGCTTTGCGCGTATCTCTTTATTTGAACTAACTTTACGATTATTATTGTCATATACAGTAATTTGTGGTATACAACAATTTGTTCCGCATGCTACGTTAGGCAAACAGCAAAATTAATTGTAAGGGTTTATACATTTGCTGCATAATTTGTTGCGTTTCACGACATTCAAACATTCAGTATGACGTGGTTTTTTGAATTTGTAACAAAGATTTGGTCGAAGTCTTTACACAGTATGCAATTTTCAACGACACCAAATTTATTTATGCATTTTTTGTGCAAGACCTTGCTTAACTTTTGTGTGTGGGCTTTGGCGTAGGAACACTCCTCATGACACTTGTCTGGTTTGAAGTTCAAGGTACAGGAATCTGTTGCTGTAAAAACAATTTAGATAAGTAGACAAATAGATTATTTGCTATCAGATGAGTTGATATCGAGTTGTAGCCTGTAGTTATAAGTTGAATTTTAATTTTATAATAATTGTGTCAAAGTTTCTTTATTTTTGGCACAGACACGTAATGTCCGTACAAGTTTTACAGCATCTCTTCTACTTGGCGCTGTTATTGCTATTTTATTGAGTAAATTTACATTCGCGTGCTCTCGGTACTCGATATTGACGAATGCGTTCAATTTACGTTCTTTTAATAAATTATGAAAATAATTGAGAATTAATTAGAAAAAATATTTTTGTAAGAACTCAACGTAACCTAATCTGATTTTGGAACCTTCTGTCGTACTACTAAACAATTTTCTTAACTTCGTGCAAAATGTTCCATTCTATAAAACCATTCTATATTTTCAGTTACTGTAATCGAAGACTTAACAAATATTGTTAAATTAAATTAACTTTCAAATCCGAAAAAATTAAAAGAATGAAGACTTGCCTGAACCGGAACCAGAAATACATATGGCAGATCAAGATCACAGCTAACAGATTTTACGGACTCACATTATTGGCCCTTACTTTCACATTATGTAGAAAAGGCACAATTCAAATGAAAGACGTTCCATTTCCTAGTAACCTTCAAATTCCTAAGTTTTCAAGCATTTATTATAATAAAACGTTAAAAAATGACGAAGTTGTGCAACGATCTCAGTTAACTAATTTAGTTAAAAATGATGAGATATATTACTTTTGTTACCGAATTTTTAATAAAATAGTAGCTGACACTGGATTTTTCAAAAAAGAAGGTATAATTACTGAATATATCTTATTAATTCTTTGCAACACCATGACAAATCTAAACGCCACGTATAAAGATTTTTAACTTAACAAAAAGATCTGTTTAAGTTCGCTTAGTCTTAATATACTAAATAATGGCAATTTTTAAGTAATTGCTAAATTACTTGACTTATTTGAGAATACTATAAAATTACATTTAGATAAAGTTGAAACTAAAAAAAAAGAATTGTGTTCATTATCTGGTACCAAGTATACGAAACTAATTGGCTTTGTTGAGGTAAACAAAAATGAAATCACAAGTTATAGCTGAACTAATAAAATCAAACTACTGCTCTGCAATAATAGATTGCACATCTGATTACAACCATCGACAAATTTTGGGCCAATTATGGGTAGATCATAGCTTTTCTTTGTTGCTATTCAATGTTATAGTAAGATTTGCAATGTAGGTTAGGTATACACGACGTGGAGTTTTGTTCTCTTATATAGAAGATTAGTAGAAGGAGGTGATAAGGGTGTAAGCGAGACTCATTCAATCTCCAATAGCAAAGATAACCGCTAAACCGTTACTCAAATCACCCATTCTCCGTGTAGGCGTTGTATGTATTGTCTCAGGTATGGATTGGCGCTTAAAGGGATAACAGACAAGAAAGTTTAAAGACCTTTGAAAGTAAGCGAACAGGTATTTAGTAGAAGTATAATAACCTGTATATCCTTAAAAATATTATATTTGTCTTCATAGAACCCACCCCCACCACTAAAAACTAGGGGATGCACTAATTAAGTGTTACGTCACTTTGGCCTATTTAGAATAACGTAAGTGAGTAACGTAAGATTAATTTAACGCGTAACAAAACGCTCGAAACAATTTTTTAAAATTAAAATTAATTAAAACATTTAGGACATGCATGACAGAAAAACGATTGGTAGAATTGGTTATGTTATTAATAAATAAGGATATAGTGCAAAATTTCTGTATCACTTTTAAATTGTTTTCAAAGCCAGGTTTATTAATTTTGAAAATTAGTGGTAGTGATATTTCACGCACTGAATACGTCACTGAAGCACCGAGCTCGTTCTACAAAAGATCGGTCACAAAGCTTCGGAGTATTACAAACCCAAAAGTGCAAACATGCATTCTACAAGTTGTTCCCAAAGTGTAAGTGAGGATGTGAGTTTCGTTACTTCGCAAGGGTGCCAAACCTGTTTTAGAAATCAAGATACCAGATGGTGCCTGGATAGTGGAGCTACTTCACATTTGTGTAGGAATTTTAAAAATGTTCGAGAACTCAAAGAATGCACACACAGCAGCTCAAATTCAACTAACAACAGTACAACATTTGCGTAGCTAAAGGTATTGTAACATTCGCAATGGATATACGAGGTGAGTCCAAAAATATTATTTTAAACGACACTTTTTATGTCCCGGATTTACAAACAAATATTTTATCAGTTAGTAAGATTACCAAAGGTGGTTTTGAAGTTTTATTTAAACAAGACTGCGTTAGTTCTTAATAGAGATGGAATTGATAAATTAATCACACATAGAATTGATGATCTTTATTACGCGTGCGAAAGTATGAACATATCTAACATTGCTAGAAATCGCGGACCGTTAGATAATTCTCAACAACTTTTACTTCGGCATCGCCGTTTAGGACACTTGCATTTTAAGGATCTAATCGATTCCGTACGTAAAGGTGTTGTAACGGGTACAAACTTTGAGCTCGATCCGAAAAACATCGATCCCCGTTGTAATATATGTTTAAAGTGCAAAATGTCGAGAATGCCATTCCCAAATAAATCGGTCAGAAAAACGAATTTATTAGACATTATTCATATGGATGTTTGTGGTCCTATGTGCGTTCAGTCAAACGGAACGACCAAATATTTTGTCGTATTCATAGGCGTTCACTCACCTTGGTGCGAGTACGATTTATTCGTTCTAAATCGGAAGTTACAAAAATTACCGAAGAATATTTAAACTACGGCCTTCAATCAGATAATGCTACGGAATATAATAATCAGAACTTTGATACTTTATTAAAGGTATAATTAGGCGTTTAACGGCTCCGTACAATCCGGAAAAGAATGGGGTAGCCGAGAGAAAAAATCGTACGTTACTTGAATCTGGTCGTTGTCTACTTTTGGAATCCAGTTTATCATATTCCTTTAGGGCTGAAGCCATTAATATGGCAAACTATATTCGTAATGGTGTACCTACGGAAAATCTAAATGTGAAATCTCCATTCAAAATTTGGGCGGGAAGTCCACCAGATGTGAGTAATTTTGGACAATTCGGTTGCAAAGATTTCTGTTGGAACAGAGATTCGAGCAAAGGAAATTTTTATGAAAGGGAAAAAGAAGCTATATTTTTGGGTTTTTCGGAAAAATCAAAAGCATTCAGAGTATGGTTACCTGAAGACCAAAAACCTGAAGTAACTCGTGATGTAGAATTTGTTGAATCTAATAACAAGAAAAATTTACAGCAACCTTCTGACGTTTTTTTTTTAAACTAAAGTTAACGAATTAGAATCCCAAATCGAGTACGAACTCACTAATACTCTTGTTTGGTCTGAAGCCGCTGAAGTTGATAATTCGGAGCTAGATGTAACAAATGAAATCAGTTCGGCTATAGGACCGAAAGGGCCTAGAATCGATCGAACCGGACTCAGGGACCGTCCCGCAAAATTATATCATATGGTGCCAGAAACAAAAATAAACTCTGAAATGGGGTATCGTTCATTTTTGTCGGGAGTGCAAATGAAACGAGCTTTAAATTCAGCCGAAGCTGGCGAATGGTACAAACCTATGGTAAATGAGATGGTTCCTATATTAAAGAACAAAATTGGGTCATTATTCGATAGGCCTTGTGATAAAGAAATTATAGGGAGTAGAATGGTTTTACGAAATAAATTGAAAAGTGTCGTAAGTATTCATCGAAGGAAGGCAAGACTGAGTGCGCACGGATATTATCAGCAATTAGGCATACACTTCAATCAAACTTTTGCTTCTGTAGCTCGCTTGAGTTCAGTAAGACTAGTTTCTGCCTCAGCGGCTCATTATGGAATTCATATGGATCAATCATATGTAACGTGCGCTTATTTGAATGGAGAATTACAAGAGACAATATACATGGAACCTGCAAAACAATTATCAAAAATCTTAGAAAATATTTCACTAAATGATGAATCATATATCGGAAAAATATTTAGTGATATGTTGAAAATGATGCAGAGTGGGGACAAAGTTTGCTTGCTGAATAAGGCCTTATATGGTTTGAAGCCAGCTGGTCGAACTTGGCACGCTAAATTAGACAAAACATTAGAAGAATGGGGTGCTAAACCAACAAATTGTGATCCTTGTATGTATCGCATGGGTGATGGTGATGATTTAACTCTGATAATAATCTATGTAGACAAAATACTGATTTCCTTCACGAATCTTGAAATTACCGACAATTTAATGTTGAAAATATTCAAAAAGTTTAAAGTTAAGGATCTTGGTAGGGTTGTGTATTAATTAGGAATTGAATTTTCTCGAAAAGGTGACAAAATCATGCTTCATCAGAAGGGTTATACTAATGAAATGTTAAACAGATTTGGAATGTCTAAAGCTAAACCTATCAGCACGCCAATTGATGCGGGCATAAAGTTGTTTAAACAATCGAACGCGCATCGTATGAGGAATAAAAATTACCGTACAGAGAACTAATCGGAGTGTTGATTTATCTATCAGTTGCCACGCGACCTGACATAAGTTTCGCTGTTAGTTATCTTGGTCAGTTTAGTAACCGTTACAGGAATTGGCACTGGAGTGCTGCGAAGAGTGTTCTTTGATATCTGAAAAGAAGTATTAATTTAAGATTTGCGTATTCTCCCACCAAGATGCTTTAAAGGGTGAAGTAAGGTGCCGATTGGGGTGGATGTACAACCGACAGAAGATCTTTTACCGGATTTTTTCATGGGAATCTAGAAAGCAACGTGGTTCCTTCATCTACAGAGGCCGAATGTATAGGATTGACCGAAATTGCTAAAAAAGCTATTTATCATTAAAACACATTGATAGAACTTGGTTTTGAGAGATTTGCTCAAATTGTCGTTAACAATGACAACATGAGTGCATTAAGTTAGCCCATAATCTCGTATTCCACGCACGAAGTAATCACATTGTCGTGAAAAATCACCTCATACGTGAAACCTTGAATAACAAACAGTTTATTATTATTATATGGGTGCGGATACGCTTATGAAAGTTGTCTCGTAATAAGCTCCAAAATTGTGTGAAGATAATGGGTATGTTCAACTCAATACAGTTGGTCGTTCGTCTGGCTGCTTGTGTATCAAGGGGGATTGTTAATAATAGCGTTTGTGGTAGTGCTATCCCACGCGCTGAATACGCCACTAAAGTGCCGAACTTGCTCTACGACTCGCCAACGCGCTGTTGTGGAGCAGTTACGCCGTGACTGTGACATAGAATAGACATATACGCTCTTTAGCGTTATGTATTACATTCAACTATTGTATTCATATTGTAATTCAGTTGTCTATTATACTGATTGATTCGTGTATTAACCAGAGTTCGTTTCTTATTAAATTGCTTTATATTCATTTATCTTGTTTGTTTTCATAACGTGTTGTGTTGCTCTGCTCCATCACATCCAACAATTAGTATTTAGGCATATGTCAACATTTGTGTTTTTGTTTGCGTCTTCTAATAGCAGTGTTCAGTAAGTGTTAATTGTACTCTTTGGATGCTGTAACATACCGGAAATAAACACAATAACGTCAAGAAATAATGTATTATTAAAGATGTTGATTAAACATTATAAACGTGATGTTTCCATTAATATCTCAACAACGACCGACTCGTTGATATCGAACAATTACCAATATTACAATAAATGTGGAAGGGTGCGTGAATGATTATGGAGTCCTAACATACCGCACGCCATAAAATCTCAATTTTAACACTATGGCTGGACACAAGATAATATTATGATAGTAAGCAAATCAACATTTATGATAGTTTAGTTAAACATATTGCAACTTAAGATATTTTATGAATACATGGTATAAGTATTATATGTAGCATAGATAATTATCATCTATATACAAGTATAAAAATATATATCATAGAAATACGTATGTAGTCAAATTGATAAAAATAATACAACGTATTATAAAAATAAGTTTAGGAACTCGTAGAATTGAGGTTTGTCA
Source organism: Platerodrilus igneus (assembly GCA_036346225.1). Taxonomy (NCBI): domain Eukaryota; kingdom Metazoa; phylum Arthropoda; class Insecta; order Coleoptera; family Lycidae; genus Platerodrilus; species Platerodrilus igneus. Next base: position 2,338,765 of record JARFIW010000254.1, on the reverse strand, counting down.
TAATTCAAACAATGTGACATGTTATACATAAAATGATATAAAATTCACATTAATGATTAACATTCTTCTTCAGGTTCTACAGGAAGAACGCATATTTTATTCACTGGACGCTTAAATGCGCCGTTTAAACACCTAACACTCAGTACACGTACCGTGTTGTCTCTTCCTGGATGTAATTCAATGATCTGCCCCAATTTCCGACTAGAAGGAAGTAAGTTATTATTCTTAATAATGACTAAGGAACCAATTTTGATAGGATTGATGTTGTGTTGCCATTTATGGCGTTCTTGATGTTGAGATATATATTCGACTGACCAACATTTCCATATATGCTGATTAATTTGTTGCAAGGTTTCTATTTTACCGATTTAATTGCAGATTCTTTACATCTGGATCTGCGATTGCCGAGGAAAGAAGCTTCAGGGGATGAGAATTTGAAATGTATTTAATTTATGTGAGAAATTACTCTAGTAAGATGATATTTTATGTTTTTTAGAGCCGATTCTCAAAAATCGCCGAAGTGGAGGGCATTAGGAAGAATAAAGTGCCAGTTTATACCCTGATCGATAGCGCTACCTGCAATATATTCATAATTTTCCTTGAGTGATGTAAAGATTTTCTTTAATTTTGTATTAGTGCCTTGAAAAGTTAAACCATTATCACTAAATACGTGCAATGGTTTTCCTGATCTAGCTTTAAATCTTTTAAAAGTTGCGAGAAACGCGGCTGTAGACAAGGAATTAATGGGTTCTATGTGTATCGCTTTTGTTGAAAAACAACAAATACCTATGTAACACTTTGTTATTTTGCTACCTCTACCATGTTTGTCTTTAACTAATAGAGGGCCTGCGTAGTCCACGCCGATAGTATGAAATGGAGGCATTGCTGCGACCCGTAATTTGTGCAACTCACCCATGATTGGGTTTTCCGTTATGGGATTGTATCTGCAACATGTTACGGATTTTTTACCATATATTTCGCAATATTTTTTCCGGAAACTGGCCAATAGGTTTCCTTTATTGTGCTTAATAACAAATTTGGACCTGCATGTAGCGACAGGCGATGCTGATTTTTAAAAAATTAATTTGGTTAAAATGTGATCCCTTGGTAATAAAATGGGATGACGCTTGTCAAAATTAAAACTCGATTTTTTTTAGTCGGCCACTTACTCTTATTAAACCTAATTCATCAATGAATGGCGTTAAATTTAATAAGTTGCATTTACCTCGTACAGGCCTGCCTTGAATTAAATTTTCATAATCCTTGGGGTATGCTTCAATTTGGGAAATTTTGATCAAAATATATAATGCATAATACTGTAATACGTTTTAGCTTTCTTAATGAAGAATATCTGTTAAAGAATAAATTCGAGTCTTGATTTGTACATACAGAATTTTTTATAGCTACTCTTTGCTCTGGCATACTTTCCGATAGATAATGCTGAGAATATTTTGAAAATTGTAGACCCTTCCACCAAAGTTGACAATTAATTAATTTGCAGGGTATTGCCCCGCTTGATACATTTGCGGGGTTTCCCGAAGAACTAACACAATACCAATCGTTGACATTTGTTAGCTCTTGAATTAAAGAAACCCTATTTGCGACAAATGTAGTCCATTTACTGGGGCTTGAATTTAACCAATTAAGAACAATTTTAGAATCACACCAGTAATATTGTTGTGTAGTTGGTGTTTTACCACCTGATGGCGATATTATTTACTTTTGCCATAGTACAAAGGTTCCTTCGAAATTATATCAGTATAATAGCTTCGATTACTTCATAGGGTTGTTGGAAACTAATCTGCTCTGACGAAGCGTAAAGAAGCTGAAACCGGTAAGTGGATGTTTCCTCCCTTTGTGAAATAATATTGCTATTGTCTTATTAATGGCTACACAACTATTAGCTCGATTTGTATAGTAAATAAGCTCTTATTATTTTCATAAGAGTTTATTTGCAAATACATTTTATTTTTCATTATATATATATATATATATATATCTGAAATAGACAGTAAATAGCTTTTAAAAACTTTATTGTATTTTAAAGTATTCTCCAAGAAGATTAATGCACTCTTGCATGGGCTCGAAACAACTTTGGAGGTAGTTATTCCACTAGTTTTTTGGTACAGTCAAAATTACATTTTAAAAGGCATCAATTGTTTCTTCTGACGATTAGAATCGTTGACCACGCAGTCGGTCCTTGATTTTCGAAAAGATATAGAAACCGTTGGGACTTAGATCGGAACTGTGCGCAGGATGGTATAACAATTCGACATTTTGTTGCGTTTAAACTCTAATTGTCTTGTGAACTGTGTGCGAACTTGCATTGTCTTGGTGGAAAATGATTCGTCGTTTAAGGTTGGTTTTTCGAAGCTCCGCGGCAAACAAATGGTTGAATACCAATCAGTAGTATTAAGTTGTCATGAAGGTTTTCAGCGTTTTGTGATACTGTTTTTCGTGCGTCTATTACTGAATAAATATACAACGTACTTTGCTTGTTAATATCGCATCTTGTAGAGAATTTTTTGCTGTATCTGATGGTATGAGTTCTTTTTCACCTGTGTTTAGTAGTTATATATTTTGTAGACCTATTTAAGCATGTCGAAGGTGCAATTTTGAACGATATTCTATTTTAACTTTAAATTGGGACAATTCGCAGTAAAAATAGCGCGACAAATTAACCAAGGGTAGGGGCCTAATGGTGTCTGAGAAAGCACCAAGCGACAATAGTTGCAGAAATTTCGTTTAAGAGATTCCAACCTAGAAGATACACCCCATAGCGGTCGACCTACAGTAATTCAGGGCGACGATCTGAAGGCCCTACTAGAAGATGACCCATCACAAACGGTTCGTGGGATTGCGGAGGAACTAGGCATCAGTCAACATGCTGTTGCAGATGATTTGAAACGCAGTGGAAATGTTAAAAAGCTCGAAAAGTGGATGCCCCAAGATTTGAACGATCGGCAGAAATTGTCACGTTTTTTTATCGAATTGTCACATGTGACGAAAAGTGGAACTTGTATGATAACCGGACACGTTCCGGACAATGGTTGGACGCTGACGAGCCACCGTGGCACTTCCCAAAGGCGAAAATCCAACAAGAAAAAACTATGGTGACAGTATAGTGGTCGGTGGTCGGTGTCATCCACAATAACTTTTTAGAACCAGGTCAAACCATCACAACAATGTCGTTTCTGTGAGGAAATCGACGAAATGTACCAAAAATTGCGTCAGCAGCAACCGGCCCTGGTCAACAAAAGAGGTCCAATCTTGCTGCATGATAACGCCCGCCCACACGTTTCACAAATCACTGTACAAAAATTGAATGAGTTGAGCGTCGAAGTTCTTCCTCACCCACCATATTCCCTAGACCTTGCGCCAACCGACTACCATCTTTTCAAGCACTTCGATAAATTTCTCAGAGATAAAATCTTCGTCAATCAGAACCAGACAAAAACGCGTTCGTAGACTTCATCGAAATCTGTGCAGCAACTGTTTTTTGCTGACGGCATAAATCGACTAGTTTCACGCTTGCAAAAGTGTGCTGATTCGAATGGTGTTTATTTCGAGCAAATTCGGTCAATATTACGAAAGTTATGACCGTTTAAAGTTTTCCAATTAAAACGCCGAGAACTTACATAACAACCTAATAAACGTTCTTTGATCTGGTAGAGGAATTATTACTACATGACCTGTTTTCGAAACAAATGTTGACAAATGAAACTATTTTTTACACACAATTCTTTATGCAAAATTTTTTAAACGAAAGTTTTTGAAATCTCCAATGATGCCTCAATTTCGTAATATGTAATATATCGATCTTGGTTGATGAGTTTGCGCACAACATCGATGTTTTTCCGAGTAACTGCCGTTTTTTGTGCACCTGCTCTTGGATCGTCGCTAAGACTGATCCGTTAACGTATGAATTCTCCATACCAACGAGAAATTGTTGAGCGACGTAGTGTTTCATTAGAAAAAACAAAAACCAACTCAATGAGACGTTCTTGTTGAGATATTCTCTTCGAAAATAATAAAAAAATATTGCGCGTATATTCTCACGGTTTATCCTCATTTTTCAATTAATTTGTTAACTTTGAAAGTTCTTTATAGTTACAAGACCACTCATATCGCACTGCAACTTTGGATTTAAGTTAACTAAAGATAGAGGTTAATTTCTAGTACTAACAGATGATTAGTGGTGCCCTCTATGTCGTAGTATGCAAAACGCAAAAGAACTCTCTCCTCTTATTAAGAATTTATTAACTCGAGATTTACCAGCCTGTCTAGGATTTACTCAATTATTACAAGATAAACAAAATGCAAACCCAAAATTTCTTGAAAAGATTGTTTCATCGATAGGGCAACGTTTATTAAACGAGAAGTTTTTACTTGGAAAGAGAATCATTTGTGGGATTTCGAAAATACATATGCTATAAGGGAAGAGCATTTTCAGGAAGAGTATGAAGTAAATATTTGACGTGGTGGGATGTCTGATTCTTTATTGGTTTTATTGAACTGCCATAAACCTACACGGAATTTTCTATTTAATCTTTTTTTAACACTAAAACTTGTGGTTTATGCATGACGGGATTCCACCACATTTCTTTCTGTTAGTGCAATTACGTGCTTAATTGATGTTACGTTAATTTACTGTTTTTTACTCTACAGAGGCGGCATAAAGTAACGATTAATTGGTGCACTAACTAGCTTTCAGTGGTGCGGGGTGGATTCTATGACAGGAAAATGTAATAGTCGCAGGAGTATAAAGGTTGCAAAACTCTACCAAATATCTGTATACTTACCTTTAAAGGTCGTTGAACTCTCTTATCTAGGTTATGGCTTTTGAGCGCCAACCCACATTAGAAAAAGACCACTCGGAAGGTGGGGTTTTCAGCTGTTAGACTTTTCTTACTACCTTTGGGTTTGATACAGTTCCTCTTATAACGTGTAAAATTCTTACATTCGTTACAAATAACAAACTTCACTCTTTCTACACTTAACCTATATTACACAACATAATTCAATCAGTCAATAACAGGAACTAAAATCTATTATTACTTGCCAAGCGCGCATTTTGCTAAAAAAATTATTACTTTAGTTTCCTTGAATTTTTACCAACTTTATTTAAGTATTAAAATCGCTATCATTAGATTTAGATAACCCTTTCACATAATAAGTTAATAAGCGTCCACAAAACCTAGTAGTCTCTTCTATTTCAATAAGATTTATGTATCCTCCCTACCATGGTTAACGACACGTAATTCTACAAGTTGTTAAAATGATTTACAATTGTGTTTTTCAGAATTTTATCAAAGACCAGTGTATAAGTTGTTGTAGGTAACCAAATATTTAACAGGGTTGCTCAATAAGCTCCCAATTCGGCAAATGTTTATTAATTTTTTTTTGTTTTTTAGTAGTGTAAATAATTTGCGTATCGTTGTGTTGCTTCAATTGCACGCTTATTATTGCAGTTAAAAATTATTATCTACTAAAGGCATAGATATGTTGGTAAACTTAGAAATTAAAATTTTTCAACAGATTTAGTGGTCTTGAGGAATTTAGAACGACTTTGCTTAACTATTTTTCGTTTTATTGTGATGACTACTATGACTTTTTTTAAATGTTACTCTTTATCGTTAATTGTAAAATCTGAAAAGGCCGTTTCTCCCGGAACATTTGGTCGTGCAAGAACACTTACATCAAACATCAGTTTCGGGAGATTATCCAAACGCAAATTTTTGGAACGACATTGGGTAATAATTGTTAAGGCTTTTCCGAGGCAAAAACACATAAATAATGCAAGAAAATGCACTTTCTAAGTAGCAGTTGAATGAACAGCTTACTCAACTGCGTTGCATTTGAGTTCAAAAGTTATATACTTTTGCATTCATTGATGTAGTTGCTAAGTGGCATCACGGAGCGCTGAATGTAAGGTTGAAAAAAAAAACTACTACAGTTAACTTTCCAATGCTCCACCAGAAGGTACTGCATTGGCCAGAAAGCGAGTTTTTATGTGAAAATTTGGAATTTTGTCAAACCCTTGCTATTCCAAGCAAGATAGGTGTATTTAAAATACGTGACACAACTTACAGACGGGACCTACATTTTACCTCTCATCCGAACGAGGGCGCATTTTTATGAAAAATGCTTGTCTAACATATTTCAATCGATCCGTGTCGGAAATCGAACCCGCGACCTTGGGATTAACAGTCATACGCAAACCTGTGTCATCTACGGAGCCGCCCCGATATAACTAGCCGCAGAATAGCTCCGCCAGTATAAACGAGTACACAAACGCATACTTTGGCGTATCTGCAAAACAGCTCTATCGTACGCGAACATGAAGTATGCTGCAATACAACTCGTTATGATATAACTGACATAAAGCGCAATATGCAAGGTGAGTTGCGATACAATTAGTCGCGACAAAGCTCTGCGTGTCCAAAGAAGACACTGCCGCTGTATGTTGAAGTGTAGGCGTAACGTTTTAGTAAGGAAGTTTTACCCCAAAAGTGCACTCAAAAGGTTAAAAAAGATATTTTTTCGTCACAAATATGGTGATAGGCGGAGGTGATGGAATAAATGGAAAAACACCGTACGAGAAATAACTGGCTGCGGTTTAAATCGGGAAGCATGAGAAAAACGAGGTAAAGATTAAAGGACCAAACTTAAAAAGGGAGAGGGTGCCACATAACCATGACTAGAAGTAAATAAGAGTGTTAAAGTCTCTTCAAATAAACAATGTAACTGAAAGCAAATTATAGAATTCTGCTACCTAAAACTTTTTATAGAATGCGTTAATTTTTGTTGATACCCTAATACACTTGTTGTTACTAAACTCTATAAACCTAAAATAAGTGAAGCATATAGTTGTATTTTACAATAAATTAAATAAATTCCAAACAAAAATTACTTGGAGCAAACAACTAGCAAAGCTCCTGTCAACTCATTAGCCTTATACTACATCAATTATTAGAAAATAATGGATTTCTGAACGAATAATCGTAACACTGAGTTATTAACTTATTTTTGGATCGATCGTTAGAAGAATTTCCAATTTGGGAGTGAAGGTTGAATGTATCGAAATTCCTGAATAAATAAACAATTCAACGGCCAAAAGAGATAAATAAAAATTATAAATTTTAAGTCCTCTTTGTACTTAACAAAAATCTTTTTTAACATAAAATAAAAATCGTAAATTTAAATTTTTTATGCTTCAGGTTTGGTCATCTATTAGTATCTATATTTTTCATATTAAGCAAAAATTAAATTTTTGCTAATAAACTTATATTCTTGACAAAAATAAATAATTCGTTTACAAATTTTTCTTAGCAACTCTAAAAGCTTGATTAATAAAGTAAATCTTCTATATCAAATATTTCTTTTAAAAAAACAAACTTAAATCAATAGTATTAAGTTTATAAAATTTAAAAGACAAGTATTTAAGTAAAAAAATATGTAATCAATATTTGACGTGCACATTAAATAAAATTGGCAGTCCCGTAATGTTGTGCAAGATGCACGCAACTCCATATGCAGATTAACAAAATATTTTTAAACTTAAACTAAAGAAGTAACATACCTCCAGACACTTCCGAATTAAGTACATCAGGTATAGTATAAGAACATATTTGGTTTTGTAATAATTCAATTAGCTGTTCTCGCCCATCTGGTTAATAATTGAATTAACAATTTTTGTCACTACTTCCTTGTAATTTCCAAAACAAAATAACTTTATCATGTATAGAACTAAACTGTTGCGGCCTCCATCCAATATTCCTGCATAATTACATCAAACACACTGACATGGTTCTAGATTTTACACAAATACAAATTAATATCCAAACGACAAACTAAGAATTATATACAATTTGTGCTACAAATTGTAAGCAGTACCCTAAAGACTAAGGTTTTATAAATTTTTAAAGACACCACTGATCAATATATATTTTAAATTAGACGATTATTTAAAACAATTGTCTCACACAGCCACTAGGATCCCTTTAAACTCCCTTGTTGCGTTCAGGTGCAAATGCATTCTGACCAGCTCTCTAATTTTAAATTGTAAAAACACTTAACTAAGAATCGACCACCAAAATCACAAGTTCAAAAATACAGCATGTCATGAAATAACAAAAAAAAAACGATTGTAAAACCAGGAAACTAAAGAAAGTGGAATCGTTTACACTAAAATAGTTCAAGGATTTCTTGTTTTAAAAAATTTTAAACACACATCAGATGATACGAAAATAAATTCGCCACAATTGTAACGCAACTGCGAAGTAGCGCTATAGAGTTGGAAATGCAATGTCGGTTGCAATAAATCTAACCGTTAAACAGTCCAACTTCCGCAAATGGATATACAGCGGCACACGTTGTCGCAGTAGCAATGCGACGCACAGAACGCGAGCTGCGAAATGGGTTGCCATACAAATTGTCGCGATCAGCTCAGCGCGTGCAAAAGGGTATAGTGCCGCTCACCTGACGTGAAACGGTGGAATAGAAAGCGAAATGTTAGGTGGGTGGCGGTACGAGTGGTAAGAGCGACTCCGTGGATTAATTGATTCACATGTGACTATTAAACCCAAGGCCTCGGGTTCGATTCTCGACACAAAAATAGGCCCTCGTTTACATGACATGTAAAATGTAGGTTCCGTGTGTTAGTGCTGTTATGCATGCTATAAATACCTACCTTGTTTGGAATAGCAAGCGTTTGTCAAACCTCAAAATTTTCAAGTAATAAAAAACTCGCTTTCTGGCTAATGTAGTACCTTAAGGTAGAGCATTGAAAAATCAAATAAAAGGTACAAGTGGCTCACTGGGTTAGATGGGTTCGCGTACGACTACTGTTTCCAAGGTCCCGGGTACGATGCCCGACACGAACCACTTGAAAAATATTAGGCGAGCATTTTTCACAAAAATACGTTCCTGTTCGGATGAGAGTTAAAATGTAGATAGTGTGTGTGATTGTTGTCACGCACGTTAAAGATAACTTCTTTGCTTGGATAGCAAGGATTCAGCAAAATTCAAAATTTCTAGTTATAAAAACTCGCTTCCTGGCCAATGCAGTAGCTTCGGGTGCAGCATTGGAAAATCAAATGTAGGGTACAATTGGTAGCGAAACAACTGATCACAAGTAGCTCTGCTTACGAAAAGTCTAGTCTCGTAGGGGATGGTTGCAACTTATAATTTTAATTGTAGTTGGCGAGATTTAAGCTTAATAGAAACTCTATTCATAATAATATGCTTTATCGTGGCCTACAATCTGGTAGACATTTTATATAGATGACTTTCAAAATAAAAAGTTATATAGGTGATTTTTACAAAAAGTGAAACACTGTGTATACATCCCAGACAGTATTATCAACATAAAAAACACACTCACGCTCAGTGCACGACGCCTAGAGCAAAAATTAAAAATTTTAGATAGATTCTGATAATTCACCGTTACGTGTTTCAACTTGAAATAATTCTTTATTTTAATATGATCAACCATTGTTTCGTTCTGCAGGTCTACAACTCGATAAATTTTCAAATAAACATTAAAACACATTTTATGTAAAAGAGCACAACTTTATATTCAGTGTTTTATTGTCCACAGAAAAATACAAAAAATTACAAACTGAAAATCAGTCGTTTGAGATTTTTTGAAATGTAACAACCATCTTTTGAACTATACCATATAATGTTCGAGTTTCGACATATGTGGTTCACCCCTAGGGGCACATTCGCACGCAGCAAAAATATTGGTTCTTACCAAAAAGTAGAATTAATTAATCTAACACTCATTTTATCCAACATATTTTAAGTGTAAATATATTTCGGTTTCTCAACTACTGCAAGCGCAAATCAGTATAAAAAATACCAAAACAGAACTCTCCGTAGCGCCAGCATTTTACATTTAAAGAAATTGAGAAAACGTGTTTGTATAACAATTAGTTTGAATGAACCCACCCAACCGAGCGACTGAATTGTGGAAAAGTCTGATGTCGAATCAGCTTATTGAGTTAGCCGACTTGTCGGGGTACGAGATGACTAGATTAAATAACGTCTTAGGATATTCAACTAACTGAGGGAAATTTGTATACGTGTAGATTTAGAGATTGTGCATAAAGGTCATTTCAAATTAATACTGATGATGGAAGTTTGTATCAGATTTATCGCTAAACTTGTCGCAAGCTATACTAAAGAGGTTGTGTTAAATAGCATAAGGAAAGTTAAAGCATAAACATTGATGCTGTCAAAGATGCGAGGCAACATCAATATTTAACGTGTTTTGCCACTGTGCATATGTGTTATTAGAAATAAAGTTAATATACCTTTATCCAGCAAATTCACTGATAGTGATGATGGGCGTCCATAGGCAGAGTTGTTGAAGTAGCCGAATCCTTGGAAATCCTTCAAACGATCTGGTGTCTCCGTTGTGGTAGGCTTTGGTGAAGTTGATGGTGATGGGGTAGCTGCGACAAAGACACGCATAAATTTGTCTTAACCTGAGGTTTATTAGAGCAGGAACAGTGTTTATTTTAAGTTTAGAATACGTTAACCAACTGAATTGCATATAAACCGCATTAGTATTAAAGCTCTTAAGTTTTGATGTCAAAACGCTAAACTGCGGTAGTTACGGTAATGTTAGTAATTTCTAATGTGTTGGATGCATCACACCGCCTTACTCGTTAAAACTATGTGACAATCTACCACCGCCTGACGAATTATTCATTTTCGTTCCACCGCTGATGAATTTTCAAATTTAAACGCTGACACTGATTGAATGTTATTAGTCGATTAAATAAAACATAATTCTAGGTGATCATCAAGTTACTCAAGTATCGTGACAACCATTTAATTTATAGATTAATAAACATGAGTGGTCAATTTTACTGTTATGGCTGACCATTAATTTATGATAAAGAATATTAAACTCAGTATTGCAACTGAACTACATGAATCCACATAAATGGAATAAAGGCCGTTAAACAACATAGATTATACTTTGTAGCGGCTTTCGTAAAACGTCGGTAACAATAATTCAGCAATTTTTCAAGTGAAAACGCACATTTGTAGGATTATTTTGGAATGATCTCTGGAACGAGAAAGAGGAGTCAGCAACTAGCGGGACGTTGAGCCAAGCTGTTGCTATAGAAACGACACGTGTTGAGCACGCTGTTATTTTGTGAATCTTGTCACGTTATGAGATGAAAAGGGACCTCTGAGAAATGCTGAAGGAGACGGAACAACTACAGAAAGTGTTATAGAATGAGATGAAAACTTCAAGAGACAGCATTCACAATTGGATAAAAAAGTAAAGACATACGCCGAGACGCGAATGTCGTGCAGGTTTGGCTATGCATATATTCATAAATATACAGGAGCGTATATGGTTGAGCGTATTAACACCCCCCAATTTGGATTTAACCAAAAAGCTGCAGCCGGAAGTTTGCTTTTGCAAATCCGTCAGCATACTACAATAAGCTAAGGGATTGGTTTAGTCAAAGCTAGTGTACTAACTGTTTTCGTTTCTATATACATTTACTGAACAATGTCGCTTTTAAAAGATTCCCCTAACGACGGCATATAAGTTCCCCTTCACTACAAATACTGCACCCTACAATTATTAGCCAAAATATACAATTAATCAGCTTCTCTAGTTAGGAAACCATTTTAGCACACAGAACCCACATTATATCAAGTGGCATTGTATCTTGGTAAGACAGTGTTAATTAAGTTAATTAGTACACGAATTTGAAAAGTTAGAATGGCATTCATTATTAAAGTAACCAAGTTATACATACATTCACCTTTCGAAGAGCTATAAATATCGCTTTAGCTCATTATTCGAAATCCACTTTGCTCTAAATAACTCTGTATATTAACGTGATAAACGCCATGAGATTTTAGGAAATCAATTGGAGTCATTGAAGCACTTCTTCGGGCTCCAACTTCGCACTCTTAAATCTAGGATTTTAATCTCGGAAAAATTTCAACTTTTTATTTTTCAAAATCGATCTTTCGCCCAAGTTCATTAAGTTTTTAATTTTAAGATTTTATTCTGGGATAATGCTTTAACCTAGAGAAGAGTTATCTTTGTATTTTGAAACTTTCAATAGAGCCGCGTATATTTTTTAAAGCGTAATCAAAATATCAAAATTGTAGCTTTGTTTACTGTTTTTATGAAGGTGACAGTATCTACTGTAACTCCTTCCTTAGGACACAATTTATGAGAAATAGACGCATATAAAGTGTTGCATACACGTTGCAATTACAGATTGTAACGCGTTGATGTTGAATAGAAACCAGATGGAGAAGGTGAACATTTCGGTAAATTTTTAGTTCTATAAAAGGGAATTCAATACATAAATGTAAAACCCTAAAAGTATAGCTATCTTTCTGTGTAATACATATTTGAATGTAATTAGATCCATAAATTATTTCAAAGCTGCAAAAATGAGAGAAACAGGTTTGTCGTCCCTATGCTCTTAACGAAACCAAAGGTAAACCCACAGAACACAGAAATCGTAAACTGAACATCTACACTACCCCTCCCTATATACCCACCCAATTAATTAGAAATGTTAAAATAGGAAACTAGTAGAATTAGAGAGTCTCATTTGTAGAAATAGTAGTTAAAATTAAATTTATGATAAGTTCATTTAGGTTTTCAACGTATGTGCTATTTCCAATAGAGGAAATAGCATATTACACCATAAGGCTAGCAAAATAGCTTGTAATTTCGAAATAGACAGGCACAGCAAAGTAACAGTAGGATCAAAGTCCAAGCAGAACCCATAAGGTAGCTGCTGGTCACCAACGGTAAATATGCTAAGTTAACTATTTAAAATAAGGACAGAGTCACTGCGAGGAAGCAAAAGAAACAAAATAGCGGCAGTTCCACGCCAGATTTCAACGGGTGAGGTCACTATGTGGAAAGTAATGATTTGAACGATGGGTAATTTAGTATTAGTGAAAGTTTCAGTGACTGAGTTTTTTATTAAGGGAAAAAAATTAAAGCACGTGCAACGAATTGATTAACATTAACTTCATTCCGGAAAGTACAGAGAGATAAGGTAGCAAATTTTTATAGGAACTGTATTTTTAATTAGTATAAATTTATTCAAGTAAATAAACAAATGTAATATCATAAGAGATAGAGAAAATTTAATCGTACAAAAATGTATAAATGAAAACTCGTTTGGAATACTGTAGCAGCAGTGAAAATAACAATAGTGTGTGCGTTTATTACCTACGACAGCCAAAACAACTCACCAAACATTACAGTGATATTGTTGAAGGACATAACAGCTTGCCCGGATGTACAAACAGACTATCGCGAGGAATCTGTGCTAGTGCAAATAATACCGAGAGACAAATATAAACTACAAACAGTGTGAACGTGTTTTATCGAAATTACGCGAGTTATAACGCATTGTGGAATGCATTCACACAGTTCAGCAGTAGCAGGAGGAGAATCAAATTTTCTTTACCCACTGGGAGCTGAAAACTGCCGAGATGTACATCGCTTTAAGTCACTAAACATTTATGAAAATATAATTGATGGTATACAAAGCAATGCGACAACGACAGCAAGTATCACAATATTAGGACATGTAACAGACGACGGGGCATGTGAAAGAGGAACATACACGGAAAACTGCCATACTTGGAATAAAGCTGTGATACAAACCAATGTCAAAAGTACAGTAACAGAATATACAGCAACAGTAAGATTGGAAAACAACGAAATAAGCCTAACAAATGGAGTAACATGTAAATTTTTAGAAGCCTATTGCATAGACTTTACGTACAGAGAAACAATATGGAATTTTATTCCGGAAGCAGCATGCGACATCAATCTAAGTACACTACACAAGGAAAACGCAGCAATTGTATTACACAGAAATCACTTATCCGAAAAAATCTTAGTAGTGGAACAACTAGACAAAATCTATGCTCTAGCATTAATTAAACCAACCACCCTTTGTAGATATCAAATATGGCAAACAAAACACCCTAGAATATTAGTATTAGTGGATCAATCAGAAATAAACATTAGAACTGAAACAAAAATGTAACCACTAAATGCAGACATAATAACTTACGTTAATTCAAAATTCTTATATGTAGAACAATCGTATAAGAAAATGATAGATACAATGTACAGTGATCTAGTATATAGAAGATGTTTAATAAACCGCGAAATTTTAAAGAACCGTTTAATACTAGCTTAACTTTCACCTGATATTCTAAGCGCGATAATTCAAAGCAATGCAGGACACATTAGTAGAATTTCAGGAGAAGTCACATACGTTATGAAATGTATACCAGTACAAGCTACACTACGACGAACGACATTCTGTTATAACGAACTACCAGTTACAGTAAATAACAATCCAAAATTTATCACACCAATTAGTCACGTGCTGGTAAATTATGCAACCCAATTACCATGCAAACCAATCGCTACACCACTCTATTTTATCGATAGAAAATGGATAGGTATAAACCCACGACCTATATAAACCAAAGCACCAATACAATTCTCGTCAGACGAAGAAACACACAATCAATTTAAGCCCATACAACCACTCGATCAAGGTGGATTATACACACCACAAGAATTAGATAAAATGCAACAATTAATGACATTTGGAATGGAACACGGAGCAATACAAAACATTTTAACACTTCGAATGACAGGCCACAAAACAGGTAATCAAGGTTTTACCACACTACACATCTTTGACACTGAGGTAATGAAACATTTAACAAAGTCAACCCTGCAGTACGTTTGGAGATGGTTTACAGACATTGGAATGTTTTCCAGTGGAATTATTGGATTTTATGTAATACTAAAAATTATTAAATATATAATTGAAACAGTCGCAAACGGATTAACAATATATAAAACAATGGAATTTGATATTTCAATTTTGGCAAGTATCTGGACTATACTTACCATGATACTAGTAACAAACCACCACAAAAAGGCAACAGCGGAAACAACAGTCGAGAGCCCACTAGCACCAGAACAAACGCCCACAAGCTCAACAAGCTCCCCACAACCACCTAATATTAAGCAAGTATGTCCCCAACAGATTTATCCTGACCCAGTGCATTGGTCACAAAACAATCTTATAAATTAAACAGCGTAAATCAGACGGAAAGTGGAGATGCGCCCGCGAAATTAAAATACTTATCTTCAACTGTGTAATTACTGACCCATCTGCTAACAAACAGTCAAACAGTAAGTGAAAATGCGAAAGTTTAAAAACTATAATAGAAAAAAGTATAGTTAAAGAAAACGATAGGGAAAAATGCAAACGAGTTTTCGAAAATAATTGTTAACACATAATACGATTGCCATTGAGAGTGATAAAACAATCATGTTAGACAATAGGACAAGTTATAATTAAGAAATTAAATTGAGTTATCCAGCAGAGAGGGCTAGAAGGAAAGCATGTTCGTGAAGAACATGCTTTCTTCTAGAACGCAAGGGGCTATGTAGTACCACCGCATATACTCACCCAATTAATTAGAAGTTTTAAAACAGAGAACTAATAAAATTAGATAGCGTCATTCCAATGTGATCTCATACACAGTCTATTTCCTCCGTAACCGTCACGATTTTCTCTTGAATTTGCGCCCTCATTTCCGCAATTGTCTGGTTGGTTTCCCTTAATCCATCACTTAGAATATTAATTTCCTTACCTAATTTTTCACGGTTCTCATCCATTTTCGTAGTTATGGTATTTATAGCCTCCTCATTTTTGTCCATTTTACTATTCAGTGCCATTAAAATTTCCATAATTTTTGTTTCTTGTGAAATCCGTTGTTCCTCGCTAGTTCTCTTTTCCTGGATTATTACACTCTCCATTTTTGAAATTATAATATTTACACTAAACTTTTAAATACTGAGATAAATCTGCCTAAATTTAAAATTTTTGATTTCGTAATTTTTTGAAAGTTAACTCTTTAATTATAGTCCCAGTTTAACTTAATTATTTTATTTTAAATTCCACAATCGTATTTTCAAATTTATTCTGATTTAATTCGAGTCTCTTCGTTCAGGTCGCTGTATTTTATCGTGGTAAAATATTCTCGCCCTTACGTTCGGGTCGCCATATAAATATTGATAAGATAACGCCGTACTAGGTGTTATGACGTATTTACTTAACGCCACCGCTCTGTCCTATCATTTTAATCTTACTAATTTTATTATTATGCCACGGCTAGCCCTTTTTAATATACTCAGAGTGCACAACGTTACGATGATCGATTTTCTCTTCTCCACCCCTTTATGATTACCTATTTGTTTGAATTGATAAAACGAAGTCAATTAATTTCATATTATGAAAAGAAATATTATTTACAGTTTTTTAAATCTTTTAAATACACGCTTCAATTAATCAATATCATATGTATAATTTATTCTAAAATTTATATACTTTGACTTCAATCTAAAGTCACCAAAAACTACACCCTTTTTACAAAAAAATCTTGAACGTTCTAGATTTCTTTATGATATGTTACGTAAGTTAAACGTATGCAATGTTTGTTGTTGACCTCATTACACGTTTTATATAAATTGAATAAATTCAGTATTAAAATTTAAATAAAAAAATATCTTAAAGTAAAATGGATCTGACCTGAGATATGTTATTCGTGTTGTGGATTGACACCTCTTTGTTGTTTTCAATCGTCTACCAATGCTCTGCTTAGTTGAACCAATATTTGAGTACAGTTACTCCTGGTTTTCCAAAAATTACCTCATGCTTTTTTATTTTATATTTGTCTGCAAATGTTTGAACCCCTTCCCTTAAATACTTTCGGCGCGGCTTAGAATTGTACCAAAATTGTACCAAAATTTGATTAGAATTATCCCCTTAGAATCTAAAAGTATTATTGTCTACACAGACTTGAATTATTATTGTCGACAGATACTTGAATTATCGTCAACGCAGACTTGAATTATTATTGTCGACACATACTTGAAATGTGTAGAAATATACCACAAGTATTATTGTCGACGCTGACTTGAATTGTTCACAGACTTGAATTATTCAGAAATACACCATAAGTCTTATTGTCCACGCTGATTTGAAATGTCCAGTATTATTGTCGACCCAGATTTGAAGTATTATTATCGACGCATACTTAAGGTGTTATATAGACCCAGATTTGAATTTTATTGTCCACACATATTTGAAACCGTTTTCTATAAGAAAACGGCAAAAACTCTTCGTAATTGTTGCACGATTTTCACTGTAACTTGAACTTGATATTCTATTATACTTTATTTAAATTTCGCGTGGCTTTCTGGTTAATAGTGTCGCAGCTTCGATGTGCATCAATGTGAACTGACCCGTCTTATCACAGAATGGGTGTTAAATAGCATTTTCCTGCTGCATGTGGGCTGAGTTTACAAGCGGTTGTGCAGATTATCTCAGCCAACCAGGACCTGTCTTTAACATTCCCTGCATTTCGAAGTGGTTTCTGATGTAATTAATTCGGATTTCCATGTATTGGTGTTTATGCTATGATACATTAGTATTTGTTATTCGTTATCTTTGGCATGCGTTGTTTTGTGTAGATATTACCTTTTTGGATAATTGTACAAAATAAATGATGTAACTTTAGTGCTGTTTTCGTTTGTGTATTTCTGCATCTTTGAAACTGCGTTTTCTTATCAAAATGCTCATCGTTCCAGCGTATTTGAATAAAGCTTTGTTGGTTTTTATCCACCCTACTGCGTATTTGTTTTATAACTAATTAGAACACCTCTCAACGTGTGTTTAATTACATGTACGATTATTTCTCTTGAATACGCGTTCTTTTGTTGAAAGATATTCTTACTGGCTTTACTTAAAATTAATAACGGTCTATATACAGTGTTAAATGCTTGCTATTTACATAATGTACGAATTACTTATTTTTTAGCTAAATAAATGCAGTTTTCTTATTCCTATTGCTATGTATTGTTGCTACATGACCCTTGCTACTCAATACACCCCTAAACAACCCTTTATCACAACAATATATATATATATATATATATATATTGGTGTGATACTGTAGCAATGACCCGTACGCCATTTTTGTGAATTAAAAAGGTTAAAATTTTTATTGTCAATTTTTGATTTTTAATATATAATTTTAATTGCGTCGGCTAACTCAGTTTTTAATTACGCGCGAATTTTGCGACAATACGACAAAGACTTTAAATTTTCCTTCTACCTCTACTTCCTGTTCTAATCTTTAAACCAAAAAACCATTAAGCATAAGTTATTATAATGTTCTCAAAAATGTTTACAACGTATGAAAAGTTTAAGAATTATCTAAATAGAACTTTCTTTTAATAATTCAATAAAAAAATTAATAATTATCATTCCCAAAGTTGATCAAAAATCCAGCAAAAGTCACCTCTATTATTACTAACTGAGTCCCATGAACGTTCCTTCCACTTCTTTAAATATTTACGTAATTTACAACGTGTACTAAAAAAAGACGATCCTTGCCGACCCTCAAATAAATTATCATAAAAGCAATTTTTAAATTGTTTAAATTGAAAATATTCAACAAAATGTTAATTTTTAAATTATTCAGGTTAGAAATAAAAATAATAAAAATAAAATAATAAAATATTTAAATTGACTAAACTGTTGTTTCCAACTCAAATCAGTGCCTGTACCAACTGCTTCTGTATTCAGCTTAGTGATGTAATACTCCCAACGTTAAATCTGCTTTGGACATGGTCTGCACTTTTCCTGACAGCTTTAAATTATTCTAGTGTCCTTTGTTGAACTTCTTGGCAATTAATAATTAAAGTAAATGCTTGTTGAATTTCCTCATTTGATCCATTAATTATTCAGAATTATTCTTCAGTAATTGTTTAGAGTCGCTTATCCAGTAATCATTCAGAATTGTTTTGAAGGAATAAAACGACAAACCTCCTAATTTCCATAATTACCATTGTATTATTTCATACTTCACAATAAATCACTTTACGTAAGTATTTTCCTTTTAAGCGATGTGAACTAAGCCTTACTTATGTTGAACTCATTTGTTTACAAATCCGTTCGTATTTAAATGCATCGTCTATCTATTGACAAGCGCAGAGTTCGTTGTTATACCAGATTCATTCATACCAGGTTTTTAGGTATTCCATCGTATTTTATTGTACATTAAAATCAATGCGTTGGTTTTGTCACGTACCATTTGCGAGTTAATAGCATTGATTCCCTTGAATTTTCATACTTCTAGATAAGTAGACCATTGTTTGTTCAAATAAATTTGGTAAACTTTGATTTTATTCACCATGCCTTGTTCGTCTCCAATATATCAGGTGTCGATTTTAGCTTTCTAGTCAGGTAGACTTTATATAATTTATGTATTAAATAATATGCGTTTGTTATTTTACGCATTATTAAACCTGCTTGTTTTAATTAGGATTTTTGGCGTAATAATGTTGCGTTATCCAAGCGTGTCGCGTTTCAGCTTGCGTTTATGTAGTTTTACGACTAGCAAATTTGTTTATTCAAATAAATCTTCAAAATATTTTTCTTTAACTAAATTAATTATGATTATGGTTTATATACAGGGAGTTGTCATTTACAACAGAGAGTTGTCATTTACTTTCCAGTCTAATCATCGTATTTCTTGTTTTTTTCAGAAAACTGTCTCGATTTCTGAGCCCTAATGTATTTTATATAAAGTGCGCTATACTAATGACCCTAACTACCCCTAAATGACCTTATTAACACAGCAATATATATATATATATATATATATATACAGCAACTTAATTTTTAATTATAAATATTGACTGTGATTAAAAGTGATCAAAAGATCATCTAGCACCATTTCGTAAAGATTTGACGCCGCAAATTCAAACAAATTTAAAGAAATTTAAGAAAATTTCGAGTTATATAGATATTAATTTTTATAGAGAAAAGTATTTGTTAAAACTCTTAATAAATTAAATTATTATTGCATAAAGACACGATTAAAAGGGTTTTCGTTCTTAATGACGAAGAGATAACGTTTTTAGATAGAAATAATGGTATATTTCATGCGTATAAAACCGTTTTTAAAAAACTTCTTCCAAAAAGTACTCAATTACATAAATGCGCGATTATTATAAAAGATTTTCATGTTGCAAGTAATAGAGCGTATTCACTTAAAATATCAGTCAATATTCAAAAAAAAAAATAAGAAAGCATTTCAATTGAGAAACGTGTTCATTAAACTCCTAGAATAATTCAGAAGGTAAATGCACAAATAAGGAATGTAAACGTACATTCGATTAAGGCGAGAAAGTCGTAGAGATAAGATTAAAGGCAGCCACAAATTTTGGATCTTGATAAGATAACGCGTAGGTAAATGGTACTAATAAGTAGACTCAGGCTATTACGACAGATTTATGAAAGTAACATTATTAATGAAGATTCTGGATGCTGACGTAAAATGACCAGCCCACTTCTAGGAGCAATGAGCGCCAACAACGACTGGAGTTTGCGAGACTATTCTAGATACGTGAGGTAACACGAAGACTCGACTATAAAACCAATTGAAATCAAATCAAGGACTGGTTGAAAGCAGTTGATGAGTTGCTATTAAATGATCACGGCACCCTCGGTGATAATATGTCATGTGGTAAAATATTCGAGTTCTAGTAGTTAAAATTATTTTATTTAAATAGAAAAAAAAAGTGTTCTGAAATGCACAAAAGTAAGAGAGATTCATGGGAAGTATGTAAAATGAACAAATAATGATTGACTACTGCAAGATTATGTTTAAATTTAAATGTAAGCGTATAAGGATTTTCAATGTAAATTTGATGTTTAGTGGTATTTAATACAATTATTTTAATAATTTGAACAACTTGGACATAAATGAATGACTACTGACCAAAAAGAGGCAAAAACAACTACCCACATGATTTACACGCAAAATTACATTGTTTTAAAATTTTAAAAAAGAACATTTCTATTTATTATTTAAGTTTTTCGATATAGGTATTTTTGTGTGCTAGTATTTGAAATTAGAGTGGAGAAACTGCGTATAAGTTTGATTATTCGATTGATAAGGGTCGCAAGCCGTTGATAAGGTTGCCATTATATAAAAAAATGTATTAAACCTAACTGAACGGATACGTTATAATTTCTTTTCAAAAGTTATCTATGATATTTTTACAAATTTTGTTCATAATAAGATCAATTAAGGAGCTATTGGAGAATAAAATTAAGATTTTGAATGCGCATCATGGTTATAAAAGAGACTTTAAACATTAATATAAGTGAATGACTACTCAAAAGATACATTTCTGTTAGATCTAAGATATTTTTTGTAAAGGAAAAGCCGTTGTGGCAATATTGGACCATACCTTTAAATTTTAATATCCGTACATAAATATTTTTTTAGAGGTTATATGTAAGATACTGTTGTTAGAGAAAAGCTGTTGTGAATGTAGTAATTGTTACGTGAAAGATTGTTTGTTAAAGAATTTTTGTGTCATTATAAACTTGATGTCTGGGTGTTGTGGTTTTATTTAAGTTGAGCTAGCAAGAATAATTAGGGCGACATCTTCCTAACCATATAAGACCACAGAATCTTTTATTGACGTCCACCTCCGCGCATCTTCAATCCACCGAATATTTTATTGAAGACTAACCTAGAGCTTATTTAGAGCATCTACAAACCACAACAATATATATCATATGAAATAGATAGCAATTCCAGCTTATCTTCATACAAAGATTCGTCCCATAGTAGACACAGTAATTTTTAAGTGTTGTATTTTGTGCTTAAATATAAATGCAGTGTGAATATATTAATAAAGTAGGCAAAAAAATTCCATTATATGACAATTGCTATATAATATGCGTTCAATGGTTTTCTTACTTCAAAAGTTTATAGTTTTTTCTTTTACATAAAGTCTATTTTAGTATTATCACATGAAGTATAAACTATTTAGCTGTAAAAAAAACTGATCTTAAATGCAGTGTCTTTTTATTTTGGCTACAATTTATATCAGATCTGGAATGCCCTATGGATTAACGGCTGAGGGTGAGCATCAGCGCGAACGTTTCATTTGCGTTTAGAAGACATAAAAATGTATAAAGGAGTTAAACGAACCAACGCTTGCACTATAACATTCCGGAAAACTATACAACAGCAAAATAATGTTCAATTTCTACATAAATACTTATTGGGAATTCAAAGTGTATTAAAGAAAAGTCATTAGAATCTATTCCATAACGATTAATAGAAAACTAAAAATTTATAGAACGGACGTTATTGGAAATAGCAAAATCTATAAAGTTGATAAAATAACAAGTAATGGAACATTTGTAGGAAACTGAAACCTTAGCGACCTTGAAAAAGAAATAAACTTAACGACAAAAGTCATTACAAACAAACAAAATGCACATGTTAAAATAGATAACTTCATAGAGACTAGAAATTTAGTAGCAACTTTTGACACCAAAGATTCATGTCTATGTTACACAGTTTGAAACTGCTTCGATGGTTAATAAATTTAACAATAAAAAGAAAACCAACGCGTTAATTCTGGTTTTAAAATTTTACAAACTATTATCAAAAGCTTATGCAAAGAACTAAGAATAAGCTATCTTATTTCCGGCAGATTTAACATGCTCAAAAGTAAATCTTAAAACATATGTAAATTAGAAGTCTTTAAGTATTAAAAGCAGAACTTGCAGAAATACTGAAATTAACATAGTCCACCGCGCCGGGAAGTTTTATTACGTTTCTAAAAATATTACCCGTGCTAAAATAACATTTTCTCTGTTGGCTGAATAATTCGTTTTTAGTGGACACGGGATCGAGTAAAGAAATGCACGATCCCGTGTTTTGTTTCTAAAAATATTACTAGTGCCAAAAGTTATCAAACTTCATCTATTCAACAAACTGTGGCGCAATAGGAAAATTGCTGTCATATAAATCATGGACCATAGGGGGTAGGATCGACTTGCCATACGCAAGTTATGTGATCCCCCATTTGTTATACCTAAATAAAACTAATACCTAAGAAAGTTATTAGGAAATATTAGGAAATATTAGGAAATGTACAACACTGTCATAAAAGACAAATTGTTACAATTTATTATACGAATGGAAACGCTACAAAGTAGCACAAGGATAAGTGACACTGCAGATGTCAGGTCACAGACGGTCGTAGGAAGTCACGTACCGAAATTACGCAGAATAAGACTGCAACATTGTAATTATGAATAGCTTTTAAGATAGCAACTATGTATTATGAATAGAGTCAAGTGTAAGCGGACATTAGGTCCGCAGGTTCCCACAGAATTGTGAGGGGGAGAAAATTATATAAGGACCGGGAGCTCCACTCCCAGTCAGGTCATCAACGTTCAGCTTTCACATTGCAGTCCGTCGGTAACTCACTTGTACAATTAAGTATTAACTATTTCGACTTAGAATAAATTAATTCAAGATTGTGAAATTCCATGTTCAAATCTGTTTAAACAAATAAATGTGTTAAGGACCAAAGAAGTCTTTTTAAAAAGGACCGCTCGAAGCCACGAACCTTAACTCGCATTACAATAAAAGCTATCCCAGGAACATGTTTCTAAATAGCTTAGGTAAGAACTAGACAAGGTGTTCAAACCAAATACCAGCCACCCTGATACTTCTGTGTGAGCATTATAAACTGCTTGAAGTGAAAGTGCTAATCCAGTAACGCAGGTGTGTTGAATTTAGGTAACACACGAGAAATATTGACATATAACCGATACAACTAATGTTTAACTGGTACTGCCAAATTCTAAACAGTGCTTAAGTAAATGCAAGCAAGCAGAACGAACCCTATTTGACATAAAAATATAAAGTGTTTCTTATGCCTTCGAACAGTCTGTGGTTGATACAATGTGTGCCAACGGGTTATTGTATGGACTAAAGACAACTCAAATGGGTACAGAGAAGGACCTCTGTCCTTCTGTTCACATTGATGACAACTTGGCACTTTACCTAATGACAAAGAGCCTTTAACCGGGATCTAAAAGATGTATACTGTCAGCTCGATAGGTCGACGACCGCCAGAAAACTATGCCCAGATATGACAGCTAATGTCTATATCCTTTGACTTATGCGATGTTTTTCTGGTTTTCGCTTCGACGAAGATAGTGGTTTTATTAGGTTTTTGGTTTTTGGTTCAGTTCTGGTTTTGAAATCTCTATCTGCATGTAACAAACTTACATGAACCTGTTTATACAAGGTGCTATGAATTATTATAAATTTGTCCCACACACCGCTGTTATACGAATAGCACCGATTCTTATTGTAAGGAGATTAAAAATATTTCACAGTATGCTCAGGATATTGCAGTGATTATAAGCGGTATTATTGTATCAAATATTTATGTAAAGTAGACATTATTAACATTTATGTCTGAAGTACAGGCTTGGAGAATCATCATTTATTAACACCGTCATAGGCGTAACTTTTTATTTCATTTCCAGTTGTCTTTCATAGCAAATATTGATGTTACTTCTATATGAGACTTTTACAGACTTAACTAAACAATCTCTTTTCATTTTAAGTTAATGGGTAGTCTTTAGTATTATAAATATTAATCAACATTCGACAATTCTGCATAATAGGTCAGCATCTGCAGCTCCGTAAAACACCATGTCTTTTCTGCCTGAAACTAATTACCTGGCTACCTTTTAAAGTAGCTCCGCAGGAGTCGATCCATTAATGACTCGGCTATATACAATATTCTGAAATTAAAATTTTCAGCCATAGTGCATTTAATTAAAGTAAATGGCTGGGTTCTGTGTGCTTCAATAAATTAGAAATCGTGCTTGTGCAAAATATTCACATACACTGAAATGCATGAGTGCTTATATACAGATAGTGCTTCTACGAAATTGAATGTTCGCGGAACATAAATGCGTAATCCAATTACGCATATAATGCGATAAGCGTAAAGATAGGAAGAAACCAGAACTTACCTGTTACTTGTGTAATATTAAGCACGTTTCGCTATCGTTATGGTTTAAGGCGGGTGCTGTGTACTGTGCATATATATTCTAAACGAAAAGCGCTATCTAGTGTATAAAGCTAGAGTTTGTGATACTTAGTTGTGTAAAAGATATTTGATAGAAATATATCTAGGCACTACAAATTTACATGCTAATAGCGTACAGTGGCAGAACGTAGTACTGTTTATAATACTGACGATAACCTGTAAACGCATTAACTAAGTATAATATCAATGCTCCATATAGCAAAACGTTTTTCTTATACCTATATAGCGTCTTCCAAAAAGGTCTCAGACAAAATTTGTGGAAAGTGAAATATTAATGAAATCAAGTACGAATACGGTTGAAAGATTTTGTTTGATTTTGTGAACTTCCGAATTGTTGCGTCACAGGCAAGTCACTTAAATTAAAATCAATATTATTTTTGTTCTTAGAGTATAACAAAACAAAAATTATTTGAAACTGAATAATATGGTTTCAATTTAAGCGTATATAAACATACTGAAAAATTTGTTTCTTTCTTACTAAACGATTCTTATAAGAAATTGAATAAGATTAACAAACTATAATTTAACTATTCACTGTATTAGTGTATTATATGTGGTACAGGTGCAAATCTAATTTATATTAAACTCTGACTGTGATTTATTACTGTTCCAGACGTCGTATCTTGTTTTGTTGGTCACCATAAATCGTGATGAGGCCGAGCATTAGTTTCGGGAAATTATCGAGATGCTGAGTTGAAGCATGTTTATTTTCCAGAACCCCTTTATTTGAATACTTTTGACTTAGAATTATTTTTAGTCCCATGAATTTTTGTTTTGGTAAAATATTTAATCCTATAATTATAAAATAACCGGTATATTTTTGTCCCTCATAAACAAAGTTTTGTTTTCGAAAAACTTCCAAGTACGATTAGTTTTGTGTTCAAGTTCACATAAGGTTAATCTAGAAATTATGTAGTTTTCAATACAAAATCAAGCCTAGTGTGTTTGGTTTTCAATATGCGACACCGAGCCGCAACGTTCAAAACTGGTCAGTTGCTTCTTATCTGTCGTAGAACGAGGATGTCTTTCCCGACTTCTAGGGCAGGCAATTGGAGAATCGCATTGAGTTTGCGACCTCCTTAATTGTAGATGTAAAAAGACCTGAGGTGATGTTAATCAATGGTTCGTATATTATTATTTACATATCATGTCTAATCCTCCCCTTTTCTTGCAGCGCAGTTAAACGAAGTTATATGAAGTTATTTTAAGTTATATTCAATTAAATCAAATTAATTTAAACTATGAAATTTTATAATCTGTACGGCTAATAATGTAATAAATTTTTACAACTGGAAGGCACATTTAAAATATGTTTCAACTGTAAATGATGGTTTGTCGTAAGAAAATTTTTACGATGACACTTATGCAAAGGCATAGCTTAGTGGTGAATTGGATAAAAAAAATTCGTACCTCACATCTTTTGAAATGGTCATCAATGTCATTGGTTAGCACCGGTCTGAACATCCGTTCTACCCTCTTCGTTAAAATCCGAGATTAGTGCCGAGGCCCTAATGGAATACGGCTGTTATTTGGTTTGTAAGTACTTCATAGCACGCCACATTTCATGACGTAGCAAAACAGAGGTGAGTCTAGTTAATAAAAATCTCCGTTGTCCAAGTCCAACGGTTCTACTTTTGAAGGTTATTAGAGTATAAAAATTTCATTTTAAAATAGTAGTTTAATCAAAGATTCAACGTGATAGACTAGAAAGTTGAATAATTCTCAGTAGAAATTAAATAAACATTTAATTTTATTAATCATTGATTACGTCAATTTAATGTATCATATTAATATAAAATCAAATTCTGGTGGAAATCGAAGATTCAGATCTGCTCTCTACGATATAATCTAAAAATGTAAATAAATTTTTTTAAAAAGGCCCAAAATTTAACTAAAGGCGACTACAAAATTTAAAGCTAAACTAAAATTGTACCGATAATATTTCAGTTATAAAAAATGTAAATAGTTTTGTATTAACACTTATTAATGGTGTCCTAAACGACACGAGGTATTCATGAGTAGGAAATTATCAATCATAAAATTTTATCTAAAAAGTATTAAACCTTGCATGAAAATAACAATCCATCTTTAACCGTATTTACAGATCAAGTAGGTGTATGAAATTTAGGCCCAGTGCAGCTGCGGACAGTGATATATCTTTCATATTTCTGTTGAGTTATCTAGGGGTACAAATAACGGTCCTTTGTGATTTAAATACATACATATATATATATATATATATATATATATAACCTTTTCTTTCAGGTATAAGGTTAGGTGTGTGACAACAGAGCTTTTGTGCTCAGATACGTGTGTACACTAAGTGGTTTTTACTTTCTCCAATTAGTGCTTTCTCGTTAGAAATAAAAATTAACAAAGTACTGGTGCCTTTATATTATTCGTTAATACATACTCCCCTGATAGTCTCTTGAAACAACCGCGGAAGTTAGAGTTCCAAGTTAGTCCGGAAGATTCCAAAGATCGTTATTTTAAACGGATTAGATTACGGCTTTTTCGTGGCCTTTGTGAAAATAGAGGTGAGTTGTATTTTATTTGACAACCACCTCAGGTTCAGTGTTTCGACTTGTAATTTTTAGTTCATCTTAATTTAAAATTATTGTAATTACAGTCAAACAGTAATGGTAACGTTAAACGCTACAAATTTTTGGAACGGCAATTGACGCGAATCGTAAAGAGCTTCTGTGTTAGCGTTGTAGATACAAATACAATTCAGAAAAAGTAGTTCTTTAGCGATTTTTCACACGTGATCTTGCACTCAACCAACCGTACGCGTGACTTCATCTCGCGGATGACCTCGAAAAGATGTCAGTAGTTTGCGTCGTTTAATTATCATGTACATTTGGTATACATTTATCAATGTAAAAATGCAGACACAATAATTTTACACGAATTTGAGACGAAATCCATCAATTAGCTAGCTATAAGTTAAAATAACCTTGCTTAATATTTTTAAGCTTCGTATAATCATACGAATGTAGGTATTCATAAATTACAATCTTTCCATTTAAAAATCCGCTCAATGTGCCAAACAATACTACATTATTCATGTAGTCAGTTTACAGATCGTTTGGTGGAAAGTATAGGTGCAACGGATACGTGCCCAGTTCGCCAGCGGAAGGTTCCTTGCCCGATTCCTGACACTAGCATTTTTCTTCTTTAGAGGAGCACACGGTACCATCTAACGCGAAACATTGGACTGACAGCGATGCACGCAGAAAGAATCCGACTTGTGTGTTATATATTTTAGAATGTTTAAGTATTAAACAACTATATGCACGCAGATCGCTCACAAAAGGGCGTATTGAGTTTGTTAATTGCTACTAAAATTAATTTTTGACTATAAAATAATTACGTGCGTTACTAAATAAAATAAAATTAGTTGAAGACGGTGCAAATATTCTTTTTTGATGCTATAAAATTAAATGGTGATGCTTATCTTGTTTTCCAGTTAAATTAAATAGACGGGTAATAACACGTATTAGAAAAAAATACAACTACTAACATTATGCTATTTCTAAGTTCCACATGCTTAAATAAAACAGAAAACTTGTTCTAACCATCACGATCACCCCACCTTATCGGCAAGGGGGTAGCTGAGGTTACCCAAATACTAGAATTAAATAAGGTTGCTAGGGTAGCGTCCAAAACTAGCAAGGTTATATGTCAGGAAGGAATGGACATTTTTTTCAATTTTTGCTCTAGTTCTTACAGTCTTCGAGATATGGAAAACCTCCGTTCTTTGAGGGAATGAACAAAATCGCACATAATTCCATTCTCTTGGGATTTTTATAAAATCTTCAAAGTAAACAGGTTCCTCTTATTTCGTGGCACTCATAAAACACCGCTAAAATACTTTTTACTTGAAAATTGAGATGTCGGAGGAAACCTTTTGTGAAACACCAGTTTCGGAAAAATCACCAAACCCAAGTTTTTAGAATAGCATTGGACCCGAACCGCTTCTCTGTTGGCGATGTTTCGATGCCGAAAACACAAAAATTAAGCAGGAAATGTCGTTCTTAACAATTTTTCATATGTAGTTCTACGCATGAAAAAAAAATCACATGATTCAACACAAACAACCATACACGTGGTTCCACTTCGCGGGTGTTATGAAAGAATGACGAGAGTTTACGTCGGTTATGGATGTGCAAATATACAAACCTACTCGAAACAGCAATTTTATACAAAAATAAAGGAAAGACATAAATCAGGCGTGCATATATTAAGATATAGAAGTTCTAACTTCCGCTAATCACTGTGCACTTTGTTAGAGCCGCAAAGCAGCGCCAAGGGGTGCAAAGAACGGGGTAGTTTGCCGTACAACCGGTCGCATAATAGATCCACGCGCACAAAAGTATATTCTGTCATATATTTGGGAACCCTTGAAGCGAAAGAGCGCAAAAATCCGAAATGGGTTGCGATACCACCGGTTGCAAAAATAGCTCCCCATTTTAGATAACCAGTTCACAGTGTATGGAAAACGCTTCTAGTCTTATATAATACTCCATAAAGAATTTACTTTGGCTAAAAATTTCCGTTAGATATCACTGGGGATCTAAATGCAGTTGTATGTCTCTTGCGCCACAGATATGGACTGAAGTTTTACCGAGTGTTTACATTGCATCTTCATTTTTAAGTTATTTAAAAACCATTATATAATCACCTTTCCGAATGAACCTACACTTTGCCGAAGTTTTAAATTACTAGAACGGGTGGAACGGCTTGTGTGTTCCAATGAGCTAAAGAGCCGACCCAAAGGTTTTACCAAATTGGTGGGATCTTTGGTGAGGAACCATACTAAGGCAGGTCCCCGAAATATAGCAGCAGCTCATTTGGTACTTAGAGTGGCAGAGACCACAGGGGTCGGCATGACATTCTTAAATACACTACTGCAATGTGGAAGGCAACGGGAAACCATCACATTACCGCCCAAGTACACATCGCGAGGGTCAGCCTAATCGCAGTGCAATGAGAAGGCTTCACCCCGAAAGCACCGCCTGAATAATCATCGCCCAAGTGCACAGCGTACTTAAATTGTAAGTAACATGATGACTTTCTCTGGGGTAAAAGATTTCGGAGGTAAAATAGTCCCCCATTTGGATCTCCGGAAGGGGACTACTGTGGAGAAAGCGAGTAGAATGTTCAGAGTCGGAAACATTTTGCGAGTCGAATCGTGGAATGTTAAAAGTATGAAGCAAGTATGTAAGCTAGAAAACTTGAAAATTGAAATGGATAAGTTAGCAATAGACATAGTAAAAATCAGCAAAGTTCGGTGGCCAGAGACGGGGGATTTCTAGAGTGGAGATTTTAGGGGAAGTTATACAGAGCAGAGAAAAAAGAATTCGGGTGTGGAAATAGTTGTGCGAAAAAAGATAGGACATTGTGTAGAAAATTACCTACAAGAGAAAGAAAGAGTACTCATGATTAGGTTACAATCTAAACCGGTAAATACAGTAATAATACAATTATACATGCCCACCTCCAGTCACACTGAGGAAGAGGTAGAAGCGATTTACAAAGATATCGAAGAAATACTATTATACGTAAAAGAACATGAAAATTTAATAATTACGGGGGGATTTTAATGTATTTGTAGGTGCGGGTGGTGAAGGAGCGGTAGTAGGTTTATTTAGTTTAAGCACGAGAAACGACAGGAAAAATAGGCTAGTAGAATTTTGCGATAAGAACAATTTAATCATCACAAACACATTATTTCAACATCATGCTAAAAGACGATATACGTGGAAGATGCCAGGAGATATAGCAAGATATCAAATAGATTACATTGTTGTTAGACAATGACTTAGGAATCAAGCAAAAGACTGTAGAAGCTACCCAGGAGCAGATATAGACACTGACCACAACATCGTAGTTATGAAAGCCGCTCTTAAATTTAAAAATATGAAAAAACGAAACGGAAAAAGGTATGTTGACGTTGAGAAATTAAAAGATATACATATACGCGAAAGATTTGAAAAAAGTCAAAAATTGCTGAAAAATATCAGGAAAATTTTTAATACTAAAGAAGTAGAAATATAATGGAATAACATTAAATTTAACTTAGACATGGCGGCTAGAGATATTCTAGAGTATCCACGAAAAGAAAGTAATAAACCATGGTTAACAAATAATGTCCTGAATTTAGTACAAGATAGACGAAAATACAAGAATAGATCAGTCGAAACAGGAAAACAGAGATACAAGATCAAAAAATGGAAAAATATTTGCAAATCCAGGAAAGCTAAAGAACAATGGGTTGATGAAAAGTGCAAACGTACAAACTAAGATGGAAAAAGGAAAAACAGACAAATCTCACAAACTAATTAGAATGAAATTTAGGGATACAAAACCATATAGCAAAAATATAAGGAACACAATGGAAAACGTAATTATAGTAAAAATAAAGATAGTGGTTAAATGGCATGAATAATATGGAATGTATATGCAGGAGAGTAGCTAGCAGCATTAGAACAGGAATCAAACATTGAAAATGATGACTTGGAATATCCTATACTTCGATATGAGTTTGAATTAGCATCAAAGAGTCTGGAAAATGGTAAGGTGCCAGGTACTGATAAGGTGCAAGCAGAAACTCTAAAAAAAGCTGGACAAGCAGTAACAGAACGTCCCTTCCAATTTGCAAGCTACATGTATGAGACAGGCGAGATACCCAAAAACTTCAAACGTAACGTCATAGTAACTATACCAAATGTGAAAATTTCGAACAATACGTTTAACACTACAAAGACAAAGTACAAAGACGAATGGAAAAACGAGCTGAAGAAATACTATGAAAAGATTAATTTGGGTTTAGGCGAAACAGGGGAACACGGGAGGCTATTTTAGCTCTGAGGGTGATAATGTAGAAAACAATAGAAAATGGGGGAAAGCGTGTATATAGGGTTTGTAGATCTGGAGAAAGCATTCGACAATGTAATATGGAAAAAAATGTTCGAAATACTCAAAAAGATTGAGTTTTAAGGATAGACGGATAGTGCATAGCTTATACAAAGAGCAAACAGTCGTAATAGAATTAGAACAGCAACAGAGAGAAGTAAATATTAGGCAAGGGGCGAGACAGGGATTAGCCTTATCCCCATTAATTCTTAACTTGTGCATTGAAGAGGCAATAAATACTGTAAAATGCAGGAAAACATTTGAAATTACTATACAGAGACAAAAGATTGATATGCTTAGATTTGCAAATAATATAGCGGTATTAACATCTAGCAAACAAGACTTAGAAGCTGCTGTAAATGAAGTGAAAACAGTTCTAACAAAGAGATACGGTATGAGAATTAACAAAAAAAAAACAAATATCTACTATGCAAATGATGGGAAAATAAATCAAAAACAAGAATACAAACAAGAAATGAGAACTTACAAGAGGTTAAAGATTTTCGCTACCTAGAGAGCCAAATAACGCAAGATGTGAAAAGCACAAAAGATATAAAACAAAGATTAGCACAAGGTCATGCTTCAATTAACAAAAGCTACTAATGTGTTCAAAGACAACAAACATAAAAACAAGGAAAGGATTGTTTAAAACATATGTGTGGAGCACAGCACCGTACGGCTGTGAAGCTTTGACAATAGAAGAAGCGAACAAGAAAAAGATAGAAGCGTTTGTTATGTGGTGCTACAGACGTATGATGAAGATATCATGGACAGATAAAGTTAAGAACAAGGAGGTACTAGAAATGGTATTAGAAGAAAGAAATATGTGGTAAACAGTAAAAATTAAAAGAGATAGGATGATAGGCCACATACTAAGACATGAGGGAATAGTGCGGAATATATTAGAAGCAGAGATAGCAAAAAAGGGAAGTAGAGATATACCTAGGTTAGAGTATTGCACACAGATAGTGAACGATGGAGGATGTGGAAATTTCAGGGAAATGTGTAGACCTGCTCAGGATAGAAACCAATGGAGGTATGCATCCAACCAATCCCAAGTTGAAAAAACTAATGATGAAAAAAATAACTGTACTTAAACATGATGATTATTATAAACAACTACAGGTATTGGTCTTGCAATATTCTCAACTAATGTTAATTGTGCGAAAGGATTTACTGGAAAACTATTAATTTAGCAAATGTCTAAGTGTTGGGGAATGCTAGGCAGCTACAGACTGCTTAACCCCTTCACATACTACTGAATCTCGGTGAAATAGGGCATGTACTTAGAAAACATTAGAAGGAGAACCGAGTTGTATATAGGATGTTGTGAGAATTTCAGGAATCTGTGTAGGCTAGCTCAGAACATAAATAAGTGGAGGTATGCGACCAACTAGTTTCAAGACGGAAAACTAATGCCGAAAAATGAGTGCACTTAAATCTGATGGTTAATATAAACAACTATAGGTTTTGGTTGTAAAATATTTTCAACTAATGTTGATTGTGCAAAAGGATAAATTGGAAAAGCTTCGACAAATGTTCAAGTGCTGGGAAAATTTGGCAGCCACAGGCTGCTTACCCCCTTCGTATACCACATCGGGAAAATAGGGTATATAGTTGTAAAACAATTGCAAGGGACCGAACTGCGTCTAACAAGAAAGAACAGTGGTTATTTTCTAAGACACCAAAGATAGATACAAAAAGAAAATTGTTCAGAGCATATGTGTGGAGCACAGCACAGTGCGCCTATGAAATAGGGCGTAGGAAAAGCAGACAGAAAGAAGTAGAAGTCTTCTGGAATGTTGTGCTTCAGATGTATGGGGATGAATGCATGGACAGACAAAGTTAATAACAAATAGGTTATAGAAACAGTGGAGGAATAATGATATCTGTGGAAACAAAAAAAAAGGAATAATAGAGGCGCAGAATACGATCCATGGAATTTTTGGAGAACAGTACAGAATGTATTACAAAGAGAGATAGGAAAAGAGAGGAAAAGAGTTAGAGGTAGACCGAGATCAGAGTTTTGCACGCAGATAGTGACAGATGCAGACTGCGCAAAATTCATAGCAATGTGTAGGTTAGTTCAGAATAGGAACAATGAGATTACGCGTCTAAATATATGTATATATATATATATATATATATATATATATAAAACAGTATATACGATGTATAAATAAACACTAACTTTAAGAAAAATAGAAAGGAAGTTTTTAATTATATAAAGCAAGCTAGTACTTTGCATAGCCATAAATGAAAGAATTTGTTTGTTTCATAAAGGGAATAAACTAGCTTGCTTTGTATAATTAAAAACTTCCTTTCGATTTTTCGTAAAGTTAGTGTTTATTTATATATCGTATATACTGTTTTATTTATTAAATTTGCTATAAGCAATTAGTTTTCATTTATATATATATATATATATATATATATATATATATTGTTGTGGATTTAGAGGTTAAATAGGTGCATACAATAAAATTTTAGCAACCGTGAATATAGAAATAGGAGCAAATTATTTACGCGCCGAATTAATTAATTTATTTAGTGAAAACGGACGGGTAGTAAGGTATTTTTCTATATTTGAATTGGAATGTAAAAATTATATAAGGGAAGAAAGTTTTAAAGTACATTACCAACTCAAGGATACGCATAAGTAATTATAACAACTTTTAATCAAACGCATGGAAGCAAGAATGGAGCGTGCTTGCATAAAAAATCAATAATTTCAAACGCAAAGGTATCCATTTTAAAAGCCAACGTTTGTTTATACAAATGCTAAGAAGGGAAGAAACCGAGAATTGTTATTTTAAACGGTCGATTGTTTCAAGAAACACCAGTTGTTAAAAGTCAGGTCCATAGAATCTTAAACGAATGTTAAGATAGAATTCCTATGAAGTTTGTTGCAACGATCGATTTGGATAAGCTGCTACAATAACAAGTGCCATGAAGAGTGAGTGGAATAAAACTATCGATAATATAAAACAGACAGAGAAACGTATGAATAAAGCGTTGGATAGAAGTCACGTCGAAATATACGGGTAAATGTGGACGAATACAAAATCGATCTTCTGTAACTTAAGAGGGGTTCTAAGGGAGACAACAAATATGCGTAGAACGGAGATGGATAGCTGATAAATGGAGCGTTGGGAAGAAGAAAAATTATATCATTGGTTGATGGCCAGCAGTTTTCAAGAAGAGCGCGTACGTTACGGTGGTAAACAAAATTCTTTGTAACAACACTACGAAAGTGGGATTTTTAGAAGTCAGTGTTCGTTATGTTAAAAATTTTAGGAAGCAGCTTCGAAAACAAGCTTTTCACCTGAAACAGGTTCCACTAGGGCGGTTTGAGAATGATATAAATACACGAACGAAGATATTAAAGTTCTCTTTCTTTCCATTTAGATCTGAATACGGGTTTAGATCTACAACATAATAGTAGTAAAAGCTCTTTCGGTTATCAATTATTGTGTGTTCAGTAAAATTGCATTGAACATCCTCTTTAGAAATTATGAAAGCTGTAGTAGCGGACCGCCAGTTGTAAAGTGATATTGCACGAGTTGGTGTTTGTATAGATAAAAGGTGCCGTTACTACGATAAAGCTATTAAATGAAGGAATAATATTTGGGGTAAGCGAAACTGAAAGCAATTGGTGTGCATGAAATATTGGTATGAAATGTTACTGGTGTGACGAAGCTAAGATCTGGGGAGAAGAACAGTAGTGGTAGCGGAGATATTGGATGGTGGGGATCTGTGGATCCCGGCTTCATCGTAGTAGATGGACACATCGACGAGAGTTCCTGGTAACCATCTTCAGCGGTGACGAGGAATGTAGGTGACTCCAGGTAACGAACTGTAAATTTCTGTTTTTGTATAAACATTTGTGTGGATAATTTTGTGTTTGTGTGTTTGACTTATTGGGGGCGTATTTATAACCTTTAAACTTGTTTAAAAAGGTACATGTGCAGGACAATTAATTTTCATTAAAAAAAAGAGTTTATGGATGATATATAAAGGTTTATTCCTACTATAAACAGTGGTTGTAAGGAGTAAACGGGTCTGTAAATTTGTTTTCAATAAAGTGCAAGGTTAAAAAGCATTTACAAAAACTAGGTTATAATGAGCTCACAATAGACCAGTATGAAGTCAAACGAGGGTTGCATGTGGGGCCCATCTACTCGTATCCTGTAGAATTTGTTTCAAATATATTAAAACTAAGGACTCTAAAGCATTTAATAATTGAGCTGGTAACCATTGTACCAAACCGTTTGTACCCAAGTGCAAATATTTTATCTGTTAATATGTGTAAATAAAAGATTGTATGGTTGCTGTATTATTTTGGTAATTTCAATTGATGGTGTGTGTGAGAGAGAGAGAGGTATGTACTTAAAATAATAAGTATTCAAGAAGAGGCCGATTGCTGAGCTAGCCAGGGTGAGCAGAGAATTCCGAAGGCGATCAAAAAAAAGGGTAAGAAATTTTTTTTTGAACTTTTTTTGAAAATTTTATGTTGGTCCGGGAGTGGGCACGAAATTTAAAAAAGTTCCGCGGCACTTTTAGGACGACCCGAACGTGAGGGCTCGAGTTCCAAATAGAATTTGAGAGTTTTATTCCAGGAAACTGGCTAGCTGAGAGAGAGTGTGTGTGTAGTATAAATTTGTGAATATTTTTGAGTGTGTGAGGAAGTGATTGAAACGTATGCAGAGAAAGGGGTGGTTAAGAAGTCAAGGAGTTGACATTTGAAAAATCAGGAAAAATGGAGGTAGGCGGAAATAGTAGGGATCAGTCAAAGACAGAGTCGGGAGAAGCTAGCAATGAATTGATGATGAGAATGTCAGAGGAAATGAGATTAAGTAAGGAAGAATCAAATAGGAAGTTCGATCAAATTAATGAAACACTAAGCGGGGTTAAAGACGAATCGAACAGGAAGTTTGATCAAATGAATGAGACGTTAAGCAGAGTTAGACTAGAATTGAATCAAAAATTTGAATAACTGAGCCAGGAATTAGGGGATAAAATAGAAGAATCTACAAGGGAATTTTCTTATTTCAAAAATAGGTTAACGGTAAAAATGGGGGAGTTAGAAAATAGGGTTGATAAAAATGAACGCGATATTAGAGGTTTGAGTCAGGAAATGGGACAATTACGGACGGAGGTGAGGATCTTCTGTGAAGATGAAATTAATGTTAAGATGACTGAGGTGACAGACTCATGTAGGGATCAGTTAGGTAGGGTGGATAGAGAAGTAAGTAGAATTAAACAGAATGTATCGATCTTGATGGGAGATGATCCCAGATTTGTAACATGGAATATGTCACTGGACCAACAGATGAAATTTTATGGGGGTAGTAGGGTGAATCCTTAAATTTTTATTAATTATACTAGAGGTTTAGTATGTAATTTGTTTGATGAACAGGCACAGTTGAACATTGTAAAAGCGTTATTAAAAGTCCATGCTGAAGCCTGGTATAATTTGATAGGACAGGTGATAGAGACATACGGTGACTTTGAGGACAGATTTTTAAAGCACTACTGGAGCGACCACAGACAGGACCAAGTACGTGACGATTTGATAAGTGAAAAATTTAAAGGAGAATTTGCTGGAAGTAGGGAGCAATATGCTATGCGCAAGTATAGCATAGCCAAACAATTGAATTCACCATTAACTGACCAACAAATTATAAAATACCTTTCACGACATTTTAAGGTTGAGGTTCGGCAACATGTGGCGTTGCAAAATATCGTCGATAGGGAGATATTTTTGGAGTACTTGCAGAGGTATGACGACGTAATCAGTGGACGACCTCGTGAGACAAGAGAACCACAGGTAAACACGGTTAGGTTTGATAACAGACAGGAACAGTTACCCAAGACGAGGGACTAATTTTCAATACAACAGACAGAACTGGGAATCTAGACGGACATTTTTTAGGAGTAACAGTGTAGGTAGGGAAACTGCACCAAGACCGGGGGTAACAAGACAGAACAGTTCGCCGGTCATAAGGGGAACACAGACGACCAACAATAGAGAAAGTGACTGCACTAACAGAGCAGAGACGCCGCGAACATATGCCGAAGTAGTGGCAAGACCAGGAGCAAGTAGGGAGACCAGACTTGGACAGGATTTTTAGACGAGGACAAACCACTAAACATCACTGTGTACAAATATGAACATCTGAAAGAATTTTTAAAAATAGAGGAAGAAGTTGAGCCAGAAATAAAAGAAAATTTTTGTTTGCCTATAATTGATGTGATAATTTTTGAAAAAAATTTAGGAGCGTTGTTGAATTCAGGAGCTGAGGCAAGTTTAGTATCGGAAGAATTCGTCAATGCAATTAAAGCAAATGTGTGTGACAGAATAGTGCCAATAAAAGGGAGTCACCTGGTCGCGCCGAATAAAAGGCGATTTGCTGTTGTGAATAGTGCAGTCATTTTAAAAGTAGAGTTAGGTTTAGTAAGCTGTGAGCAGGAATTTATAATTGTACCCGGATTGAAGTTTAAAGGGATATTAGGGGTCGATTGTATGATGAAGTTAGGAATAGTAATAGATATGGAGAGGAAGGTAGTTAGGATTGGGGATAGAATATTGCCCTGAAAGGCAAGTTATGAGGTCACAGAGGATGACATGGTGATATGTATTAATATTATAGAAGTAGATGAAGAAGAGTTAAAAGAGATCGACACAGGTGAATATACTGAGAAAAAGGCAGAAGAGGTACAATTGGTAGTAAGCAAAGAGTCTGAACTAGTTGGGGTTGAGTCAAGCGCAGCATTATTAGTGAATAAAGAGTCTGAATTAATAAGAGTAGAGGCGAACGCAGCATTATGTTACACACAAGAGTTAAAAGTAGGCATAAAGGAGATAAGTGGCAAAGATAATTTTGATAAGTTAAATTTAGGAAAGATGCAAATGTTAAGGTAGTATCGTTTGGTTTGTCCGCAGCAAAGGGAATAATAGTAAATGAGAAACAGACAAGTGTAGACACACAGGAAGAAATATTTAAGAGTCAGAATATGAAGGATAATTTTATTATATGTGAAGTAATGAGGATAAGTATAGAGTTAGAAGGAGGAAAGGTAGAGATAAAGTTTATTAAGATTGTAAAAGAAAGACATGGAGGATCAAGAAAAGGGTCAGATTTAATTAAAGAAATGACACTTAATAGATAAAAATTACAAAGATAGATGAATAATTAGAGTAGAATTTAAATAGATAGGGATAGAGATAGGTGTATCTAGAGAAGTAGAATTAGGAATAGGATAAATAAGGGAAGATAGTTAGAGGTAGATATAGAGTTAGGTGTGAATAGTTAGTGTAATAAATAGATAGTGATAGTAATAGGTAATGTTAAGTATAAAACAGTGGTACATAAGTAGAAGAAATTTCAATAAATTGAAGATAAAGACAGAAGAATAGAAGTGAGGTACTTAAAGAGTCTATACGCGACAAAAGGGTAAAAGGGAAATAAATAAAAATAGGAGGTGAAAAGCTAGTGATAGATAGAAATAGTTAGTTAACAAGTAGTGATAGGTGTGAATAGTTAGTAATAAATAAAGATAGGTGTAGATGGATACAAATAAGTAGAAATAGATAGAAATAGGTAGATAATGGGTAATAGGTTGGATAGATTGGTATAGGTAGAGTTAGGTGAGTAGATAGGTGTTTAGAAATATCATGTAAAATTAAGTAGTCGGAATTAGTTCATATTTAAATTCAAGAAAACGTAGGTGAGTTTTCTTTGAATTGAAATAGGGGTTTATGTTGTGGATTTAGAGGTTAAATAGGTGTATACAATAAAATTTTAGCAACCGTGTATATAGAAATAGGAGCAAATTATTTACGCGCCGAATTAATTAATATATATAGTGAAAATGGACGGGTAGTAAGGTATTTTTCTATATTTAAATTGGAATGTGAAAATTATATAAGGAAAGAAAGTTTTACAGTACATAAACAACTCAAGGATACGCATAAGTAATTATAACAACTTCTAAAATTCCTGTAGAATTTGTTTCAAATATATTAAAACTAAGGACTCTAAAGCATTTAAAAATTGAGCTGGTAACCATTGTACCAAACAGTTTGTACCCAAGTGTAAATATTTTATCTGTTAATGTGTGTAAATAAAAGGTTGTATGGTTGTTGTATCATTTTGGTAATTTAAATTGATGGTGTGTGTGTGAGAGAGAGGTATGTACTTAAAATAATAGGTATTCAAGAAGGGGCCGATTGGTGAGCTAGCCAGGGTGAGCAGAGAATTCCGAAGGCGTCCAAAATAAAGGGTAAGAAATTTTTTTTTTAACCTTTTTTTGAAAATTTTATGTTGGCCTAGGAGTGGGCACGAAATTTAAAAAAGTTCCACGGCAATATATATATATATATATATATATATATATATTATCGTGTAATTTATAGGTTAGAATCCATTAGATTAGCTGATAAATTAGTGTAAGCTCCCGTGTATATATACAACACCGTAGTAAGTTAAGACGTTTTTCAGAGCTTTAGGTTAAGGATTAATTAGCTTAGAGTGGAGCTTCATCATTACATTGACTTCAATATTCACCTTGACGAAAATGCGCCAAAGAATTCTCATTATGCATTTATAGAAGGAAACTGAATTAGGCAATTTTACCTACTGATCACTGAATGAAAATATTTTAGCGTATAGGGTAATTTAGACTAGATTTAATAAATATTAATCTAAATTAGATTTTCAAAGTTACGTTAGTGTTATATTATTAATCGTAAGTTCCAATTGGCGCGTGTAGCAATAGTTCTAAAGTATAATTTCATTTTAGCCTTGGTAAACGTTTTAAAAGCATTTTTATTAAGGTGTTTACGAAAACAAACAACGGTTATTGCTTCCGAGAGAAACAACCAGTTGAAAACATTTTGAGTAGCAATTATGTTCAAGGGTATTAGGGGAGAAGTGGTAAACAGATGGTTCTTTGAAAGTCAGAGGCCATTAAAAAGTGCGGATCGACATTTTATAAGGAAAAATGGCTTTTAAGATGCGTTAGCAAAGGACTGTGTATAACATATGTTTTGTATTGGGTTGATTTTTAAACGAATGAATAAACAAAGACGGATCGAAGTCTATAAGTGCGAGAAGGATGCAGAATGTCTGCTTAAGGTATCGATTTAGAAGTGGACTAAGAATGAGGTAGGGATGTGATAAACAAACTATCTAAGGGAAATAAAGAAAGATGACAGTTGGGGAGCGATTTCAACGTATTTAACAGCCGTTAGAAAAGAAAGGGTGATTTTCAAGGTAAAACGGTTATGTGTTGTGAAAAATTCTGAGATTTTGAAAAACAGTTGCTGTTTGTGTGCTACAATGCTTGGTGTTGCAGAAGGCCAACACGGGGTTTTCGAGAAATTGTAGACCGTTGAAAATGTTTGTTTAGAGGAATTGAAAGACGGTTTGGAAGGGGTACCTGGAAAGCGTGTTTGTTTGGTTGTGAAGTGGTGTGAGTTGGGTCTATACATACGCATTCAGAAGGGGATGCGCTCTCTTACTTCTTCGCTCCGTATTGAGGTTAACTCAAATAGTCACTTGTATTCAGTGATTTTTATTGTCAATTGTAATTACACAAGTTGGTGTAGTGGTAATTATTTGACATCGAGAAAAACTGAAAGTAAATAGAGGGTTAAGAGCGAAGCTTTTTAAGCAAGTAAGTACCAACTTCTGCTATTTTGGGTGCTGGAACGTACAAAAGCGTTCTTAAATGAAAATTTATTGGTAAATGCATCAAGTGTTGATTGAGTGATCTAAAATGGAATGGTAATGAGAGATTTTAGAGGTGTGGATGCACTTACTATCGAGAATTAAGAGAGATTTGGACAGCAGCGTGCCGAAAGGGATGAAGTGCAGTTCCAGAGCCTAGAGTCATTCTAGACGGCAACATCTTCGAGAGCTGGTTTGCAGCTGCTTACAGTATAATTATTGTATGTAATGGAAAGGGTTTTTGAGGATGTAAATATTATTTCGTGTAAATAGAGTGTGATGTATTTTGTTAGTTGCGTTATTTTGAGTATAATTGTAGAGAAGTATTTTTTTATTTTAAATGGCAGTATAATGGCAGTTAGGTAGAGTTTAGACTGCAATCCAGGTAAGCTTCTTGGAAAGTGTTTTTTTTAAGCATCAGATAGCTTAAAGGAGCGGAGCAGCCGAGGTAAGCTACACAACAATAAATATATATATATATATATATATATATATATATATATATATATGTATATATTTCTAATATACAGTTTGCTTCATTTTAGACAGCACCACCCGGTATCTATTTTATGTAGTATCGATTTCAAAAACTTCATTCTTCTTATTATACCCAACAACATTGTACTTTTAGAGTATGGTATTTTCCTTTCGTAATAAAATGCCAGTACTAGGATTTAAAATAAGCAGGAAAATTGAAAAAGTCGTATTAAGCCTTTTGTATCACAAGATGTTGTTATTAAAGCTTTGGATTTGTCTAAAAACCTCAAAGAGAATATATTCGTATTATTTAAAGACACTCAAAGACACCGTTAAAAAATAAAATTCCGCTAAAAGTGGTTTGCCTAGAGTTGTTCAAATAAGCTAAATCCCATATATCATTAAAAATAAATATTTTGAAAGTTTCTCTCAAAAAAGTTCATAGAAATCGAGTAATAATCTCACAAGTTTGATATAATTTTTTTAACGTATTCTTTTATTTTAAAAAGATAACATAAGACAACAGTAGAACTATATACGGCATGTATCATCCCAACATGCGCAGTGGTTCTTAGAAGCATGTGACCTTTTTGATTGTATGTGAGAAACGATACATTTCTATACAAATTTTCAAATCCCATCAAATTGTGCAGTATCTGAATTAATGAAATCACCTTGAAAGTGATCCTTAAAATCTACCATATAACCGCATTTAAAGCCACCAGTTATTTTGTAATAAGTAGCAATAGAAACGATTGATACTAAAGAGATGAGATGCGCTCACCCTGTATCACAAGATCTTTCAGGTATAAGGTTAAATGATGTGACTTTATGCGTTTAACTGTTAGGATCTTCGTTACAATGCAGGACATATCGAATTATACCCCAGGTACCTATATGCTCAAGGGAAAAGGATGATTAAAATTAGCTCATTTAACCTAGGACCCCTAACAACCCCACAATCTCAGAATGTGCTGATAATGTTGGCGTAACTTAATTATATCTATCGCAACTTGAGCCACCCCTTACAAAATTAGCACATCAAAACTTTTGTATCTACAGAACTAAAGCGTGGGGGAAAGGGGTTAGATATTAATTTTAACCCACCCCCACCCCACCTTTGCGGTTGGAAGAATTTAGTTAATAGCTAACATATGCATAGAAAATACATAATAGTAGCGCCTTTTCTAGTGCGGATAAATTAACTCTTTCTCCCCCTCACGGAAAATAAGTTATACTGCTAGCGTAAGTTATTTAGAGCTGGCGCAATCTATCGCACCGCAAAATATAGCTAGTGCAGGGATAGAGACTACATACTGATAGTTCCTTTTTTGGGAAAGCTACCTTTGCTAGCCCCTCCCCCCTTTCCACGGTGGGGAAATTAAGTTGTATTGCTGGCGCAGAGTACTTAAAGCTGTAACCTAACGCACCCCAAACAGTAGCTAGTGTAGGCATAGGAACTATTTATGGTACCTTTTTTTGATAGCGTTAAATTAACATCATACACCCCCATGTTGAAGCAACTCAGTTATACTACTGGCGCAAATTAATTAGAATTAGTACAAGCTTATGCACTCCAACAAATAGCTAGCGCATCCCGAGAAATAGATAGCGCAGGCCACAAAACTATATTATGAGAGCCTTTTCTGGCAAGATTGAATTAACGTTAGACCTTTTTCATGTTGAGGCAACTAAGTTATACAACTGTAATAAATATAAACCACTTTAGTTTAAAAATGTTTACCATAACAAACAATTTAATTAAAACAAATCTATTGCTTTGAATTTTCTAATATCGGCTTTTATCTATTTTATAAGTTACTTAAGAACACTAATATTTAAAGCCCTCTAAAATTACTTTATTGTTAAACAAACTTGTGATTGAATAAATGATGTCAATGAAAGGAAAGTTTCCACCTATTTAACACTCCAAACCAGGACATAATTTTGATTTTGTCTATATATTTAGTTGATTATTTGTGAAGAGAGATCAGTCGGGTAGTCTACAAATACGGCAAAATTGATCATTAATTCTTCTTTTATCGCACAATGTCAACAAATACGATTGACATTTTAGTATTGTTGATTTTCTGTTTTAACCAACTATAGAGACACCATCAAGCTTGATAGTAGTACTTTTTAATAAAATCATTAACGACTTTAGTTGCTAATTTTGAGTAGGAGGCGTTTTTAAATATTTTTGCATCGTACATAATGTGAGGCAATTTTTACGGTTCGTTGGTTGGCCGTCTTTAAAATTTTATACATATGCAATTTTTAATATTATTGGATTTTTGATATGAAATCACCTACAGAATGATTATTGCGGCCAATTGTTATACCTTTTAAAATGGCTTCAGCTGTATTGTTTGTAATACATGTACTTCGAGAACGAGGAAATGAAGAAAAATTCAGAAATTTGTGAACTAGTCCCAAAGAATATCGTGCTAGGGTTAAGAATTAGGATAAGAGTATTGAGCACAGAAAAAATGAAAAAAACCTAAACAAACTAATCCAGCGGTCGGAGTGAAAAACTGTGGGTTTCGGTTAGCTATTATCGGTGGTGTAGAATGAGC
Source organism: Platerodrilus igneus (assembly GCA_036346225.1). NCBI lineage: Eukaryota > Metazoa > Arthropoda > Insecta > Coleoptera > Lycidae > Platerodrilus > Platerodrilus igneus. Next base: position 2,293,991 of record JARFIW010000254.1, on the reverse strand, counting down.
AGAAGAAAAGCAAAAAAGTATAAGAACTAATTAGGGGGCACCAAGAGCTATCACAGTAAAGCAGCTGGATGCGTGATACGACTTCGAAGCGCGATGACCTTACCTATTACCTAAACGACAAATAAAATACAGAAAAGAAGGAACAGCTTTACAAACTCAGAAAGAAGGAACAAAGTACAGCTACCTGTCATAAAATAATACACCTCACAGCAAACAAAGGTCCGTTACTATATTATACTAATAAACAAAATCAAATAAAATATCAAAACTGACGTAAAGTCCAATAATTATTTTTGGTCACAAAACTTGGAAAGTTAGTAACTAGGAGACCAGATTAGTTAATTTACAAGGAGATTGTATACTCTAATATGCAGTTGTTAAACTCATCAGTTTATTTTGGAAGCAAAGCTTGGGTCACTCGTTAGTGTTCAAGGTAACAACAGTTTCTTCAAGTGCTTATTAAAACCTATAATTATTATAAACAACATTTTGGAGCAACAGAAAAACAGAAAACGAAAGAAAATAAGCCCTTATTAAAGTGACGAGCTGCAATGTTTACGATATTTAGGTAAACAAGAAAAATTTACAACTCCAGCACAGCAAATCTAAATCGCCATTGTAAGCATAAAACTAAATACATAAGAGTGCAACAGTGATACAATATTAATAATAAATACTATCTTTCGTAAAACTAATATTCTTTGTTAATCTACAGTTAAAGTTTAGACATTCACAAAACCCTGTTGATTCACCACTAACTGTCAGATCTCCAAGTAGAAACGAACTTAAGCTAAAGTGCGTTGCTCTAAATTGATTTAAAGTATCTAAACTACCTGTTTTTCTTAGATTAGCAAAGTAATCTCCACCTAAGGATACTAGCAGTCACTAGCAGGTAGCTACAGATGTCAAAGAAACTTTGTGGCCAAATGTTAAACATCTACTCTGAGTTAGAGGTACCAATAAGTAGGCAAATAGCGTAGTTGTCGGTTTTTCAAATCCGACAGGCGATACACTGTAAACAACGAAAGAAAGGCAGACCACTCCAACGATCCTCTCTAGGAGGTAGTACAAACAGTACAAATAAGCATAACTGTTAATTGATAGAAACTAGCTACACAAGCACTTTCTGCGATCTAAGTCGAAAGCAAAAGTATCAAGTCCGGAAACAACAAACATAATAATAATAATAATAATAATAATAATAATAATAATTATAATAATAATATCCAAAACAACCTCGTATTCCTTCCGTGTGTGTGAAAGCAATAAAGCCAGGTCGCCGTATCCCGTATCGATGCAAATATTCAGAGCGGGAACTTGTCTTAAGCGAATTTGTCAAATAAGACTACAAATATATCGCTCCCGATGCACATAAGTTTCCAAAAGGAAAGCTACGAAACAAAACACATTGAAACTATGAGTAAACTAGAAATCCGCATGTTACAAGTAGGTTGAATTTAGCTAAATACATTTTATTCATATTTTCGCACAATATAGTATGATGCCAAAACTCTTTTGGCTTATTTGTAATGAGACATCAACTATTTGACAAGCTACAAACATAGCAATAGAAGTAATTAATTAATATTTCGTTCTAAGTTTCGCAACATATGTGATTAAGATTTTAATTTTAATTTTTTTTAGTCTGAAACCAACACCAGATCCATCATCACGGCTGATGGCATCGGGTTTGAATAGTTTTCAAGAGCATTTGCTGTTGAATTTGCCTAAAATGCGTTCTTAAATACTTTTATACCAAATAGTATTTAAATAATTTTATGGTCCCAAAACCTATCTTGTCTTTTTGCGAAAGGACATATTACCGATTTGCCGAACTGCGAACACTGTAAAACCGGTCATTCATTGTTCTTGCTTCACAAACCTCCAACAAACGCAATTAACGTTTTAATATTTTGATTATCACATATCGCTGTCAAACGATATTGAAAATGGGTACTCTCTTTTATTTGCAGTAGTAGATTATAGAAATATTCCTGGACAAGTACAAGAGAGAAAGGTTCTAGGAGTGTTTTTCCTCTCACATTCAGATGCTTTACTTCTTAGTTCAGAATAAACTCGTTATAAGATTGCTCTTAGGTGGTTTGTTTTTGTTGCTTTGGTAAGCTGTCGAAATAAATGGGCTTCATGTTAAATAGAGAAAATCAAATGTTATTTATAGTTTAGTAGTTTAGTCAATGACTATGTTTAATGAAGAAGTGGCGGTAATCTCTATAAAAGAAGAAAAAGCGTCATAACATAGAAGAGCAGTAAGTTGACATAAACCATAAGTGGCGAATTTGTAAGCGATAAGAGTAAGATTTTCAAAAAGGAATAAGCTTGCCAGACTACCTGTGAAAAAGGTGCTGCTTTTTTTAATGTCGAAGAGAAAGCTTTTTAATAAACCATGTATGTAGTAGAAAACACAAAAACGAAAAACACCTACCTACCGCATCCATTGTTTTACACATGGATCGAAAATCAGTCTTCTTAACAATTTTCTTCAGGTTTTAAATATCCTGCACAATATATGTATAATGTATCAAGTAACGTGTATTCATTTGTCTAATTTGTTACTGAAGCTAAACTATTAGTTTGTTTACGAATAACTTAAGTCATGACATTATTAAAAAGACGTTCTCACCCAAATAAGGTAATACTAGGAGAATATTCTGCTATTCATTTGTTGCTTTATCGTCTTTGGAGTCATCCCAAATTACAGTTGTACGATAGCGTTACCCTGAGATCTATGGAGTAGTAATGCGTGTTCCTGGTTTGGATAGTGTTATTCTAAATACTAACGAAACAACTTTCTCACTTTTTAATGGAGCGTTACCAAGACCAAAGATGAATCAACCACTTCGGAACGCCTAGACTCATATGCTGAATTAATCAGGATTAGTGTCCGTCGCAAAGTAGTTGCGTAGAACTTACTTCGCTACACAGATATCTCTTAGCATATGAATTTACTCGACTAATAGTACTTGTCTTTGACATCACTGTCCTGCGATAGTTACTACTTCTGCTGAATGAGCACGTGAACCTATGCATCTTAAAGTAGTGATCCACGTACTGTCCTGATTGTGTAAATGTTTACTTTATTAGTATTCAATATGATTTAATATGACACGGTTCAATTATTCCGGCTGTGTGAACTTTCAACATTATTTAAGGTCAATTCTTTACCCCACCCACAAGCAAAAATTTTAATTATGGAAGGTTTCGAGCACGTGACGCATCAGTTCTCAAAATCTGCATTTAAATGTATACGGTGGAGTAATTAATAAACTGGAAGTAACCTGACATTCCGTGGTTGTGATATGATAGCCATCTTCGCGTTTCGCTTCGGCCTTAGGACGCCACAGCAATAATAGGAAGCGGACCACCAGAAGTAGAAGAATATTAATACCGACAATATGATTAGTAGAATAGTTACAGAGAGCATTAAGCTAAGAAGTGACTCGCAAAAATTACTTAACCTGAGTAAGTAAAAAACGAAGAGTAAAAATGGCATATACAGTATGCATCGTTGAAATCAAATAATCAAACATGACATCATTGTGAATATGAATAAAATAAAGCCATTACGTTGTTAAGCTACTATATTACCTAATTTTTTTCTATGTAAAAAAACCGATACAAAAATATGCGTCTTTTGTGTAGTTGAATGCAACCAATAATCGTATGCCTCAGATTATACATACCGTTAAAAGTAATTAGTTGTCAAACATATCTAAAAAATTATCTTTGACGAAACACTTTATTCGTACGTTCGGACAGTAATGAACATTTTAAATTTAACATTAATAAGATACTGCCTTACCTTTCCCTTTCGTCTGAGATCTCTTTTGAACATATATATATATATACATATATATATATATATATATATATATATATATATATAATAATAATAATAAAATTGATTTGTGGGTTTGAGGTCTCTGAATTAAGTTTAAAACTCCTTTTTATGGCCCACATTTTCGAATTTATTTTAAATTCTTGATCACAGGCTATCTAAAAATTTTTTTATACGTTAGATTATAAATATGGTACATAAATTATGAACTTACAAACTTGAGGTTAGTTGAAAACTAGCATAACGAACATAATAAAAATCTTGGAAAAACTTGTAAAACTAACAAAATTAAAATTTTTTAAATATAAATTATAAACATTAAACTTGTATATACATCAATTTGATGTCATAAATTTTGATGTAAAAATTATTTGTTTCATAGGATATAAGATGGCTTTAATTTGCTTGATGACAAAGTATCGATTGTATGCGTGTGTGTGAGTGTGCTTGTATATTATGTGATGTGAGTGTATAGTGTATGAAAGTTTGTGAGTGTGTGTGTGAATGTTTAGTTTAATTTTTATCATTAACTTTGTTCAAAATTTAATAAATATGTATATATGGAATTTAAGTCACTAATATCTGTTTTCTTATTTATTGTATTTTTCGTTTTATAGATATGATACATTTCCAAAAAGATTCTTTGTGATTTGTTGCTTTCTATTTTTAAAATATGCACTTCCAAAAATTCATAAACGCGGAAATCCATTAAGACCAATCGTATCATCCAACAATTCTCCAACTGAAAATTTATCCAAATAACTTTCAGAAATTATAAAAACCAGTTTGGAAAATAAGTACAATGTCAAAGATTCATTTGATTTCTCTGAGTTTATAATCAACTTTCAATTACTTGAAAATTATGTATTAATTAGTTTAGATATAGTTTCATTATTCACAAACATACCTAAAGACTTAGTAAAACAAAATTTATCACCTATATTAGCGCTCGGTTAAGATACAGTGGACTGTAATTTTTTAAACATGAACAAACAAATATAAAGCAATGGACTTACCCAAGATCTGCAGCTCGCTTTAAATAGGCGTTTAAAGGGTGAGATTTAGGATGGTCATTGAAGGAAGGCAAGGATCACCAATTTAGAAATTTAACGTTTTCGAACCCACTCTAAGACGTGTGCAAGGGGTTATTTTGACGTGCACACCGATGCCACAGTTTACTAGCGAACCGAATCACACCGATGCTCGTTACTATCTGTCTTAATTTAGTTATTGTCAGAATTGGCATATGTTTCAATTTATCTATAAATTAAAATAACCTGAATTGAATGCTATTCTGGCAATAATTTATCGAATTAATAAATTGTAATTTTTAAAATAAAAAGAAGTTGTTGCCGGCGTCACCATATCCTCCGGCCTTAAAATAAGATTTTAACAAAATGAAAAATTCATATTAAATGGAAAAAAGAAAAGAAAAGAGAACTATAAACAGCGCATGTAAAAAAAAAAAATGTTTACTGCGTGGGGAGTGAACACAGCTTTGCTACTGGACGGGTATAAACCCCATTTTTTGTACGTACTGTGACAACCCTAATAATGCCGTCTTTTCTGGGGTGAGTTTGTTCAATTACCCCTGTTGGCCACTGCAAAGGCGGGCAATTATCGCGCATCACTATCACGACTAAACCTGGCTCAACAGGACAGGAAGGTGTATTCCACTTCTGTCGGGATTGTAGTTCACACAAGTATTCCCTAGACCATCGCTTCCAATAGGATTGAACAATTTGATCTAAAAGTTGCTTGCGATTTACAAGCGCAAGGGTCTATTCGGTTTCATCGGCAGCGAGCAAGAACTGCAACGGGGTGAGAGTTAAAAAATGAACAGGCGATAATGCGAGAGGTTCCGAAGGGTCTGAACTAAGCCAGCATAACGGACGTGAATTTAACAAAGCTTCGATTTGTGTTAAAACCGTTGAAAATTCTTCATAAGAAAGTATTTGCTCTCCCACAACTTTCATTAAATGACCTTTCACGCTTTTGATATTTGCTTCCCACATTCCTCCAAAATGAGGAGCCGAAGGCGGATTGAATTTCTAATCAATGCGCCTTTGACTAAGTTCATGGCCAATGGCATTTAGGCAATTTAAATTTCGGAAAAATTCTTGAAGGGAATCTAAATAATTTTTAGTGCCCACGAAATTTGTCCCGCGGTCGGAATACATAACCGCACATGGTCCCCTTCTAGCAAGGAAACGCTTAAATGCGGCAAGGAATATGTCGGTTGACAAACTTGACGCTAATTCTAGATGCACGGCACGAGTTGTTAAACAAACAAATATGCATATATAGGCCTTTTGAGCTTGAACTACCCGGTGTCTACTAAGAGTTATATTAAAAGGTCCGGCAAAATCAGTGCCAGTATGCATAAATGCTTTGGCCTGATTAACCCTAGGAGACGGTAAGTCAGCCATAAGAGGAAAAGAAGGTCGAGGTTTTCTTCTGAAACAATGATTACAACTTTGAACACGAGTCCGAACCAAATTTCTAGCCGCTATAATCCAAAAATGCTGACGTAATAGAGAAAGCAGAAGATGTGGCCCTGTGTGTTAATTTTTTACATGAAAATGATCAATTAATAAATCGGTAAAACGATCGTTCTTAGGTAAAAGAACTGGATGCTGCTGATTATATGAAATATTTGCATTTGACAGACGACCGCCAACTCTAATTAAGTTATTTGAAAGAAAAGGATTCAAATGTCGAAAGGGTTTCGAACAAAGTTGTCCCTTTTCCAGAAAAGTCTTTTCGGAGAAAAAATGTTTATCTTGCACTGCTAAAAGTAGAATATTTTCCGCCGCAACAAGATCTTCCGCCGAAATGCGGTTCCTTTTAGGCAAACGTTTAACAAATCTCAAAACATAAACAGTTATGCTTAACAATTTAGAGTAAGAACTGCATCTATCAATCAGGGCGTATATGGGATAAACTTCTGATTGTGTCACAGGAAGTGAAACCAATTTCTGTTCAAGTTTATTGTCAGCCAAAATAATTTCTTCCGTGTCAATGATTTTAATAGGCCAATCGCTTTCTTGAGAAAGAAGCCACGATGGCCCCTGCAACTCGGCGCTAAGAAATTGATTTGGAGATATACCGCGAGACGCACAATCGGCAGGATTTGAAATGCCATTAACATGAAACCAGCGAGTTACTGGTAATAAATTTTGAATTTTTGCCACTCGATTGACTACAAAAGTTTTCCAACAATGGGGCGATTAATGAATCCAGTTAAGAACCACCATGGAATCAGAAAACGCAAAAACTTGTTTGATAGTGCATCGTGAGGAATATGTGCAAATGATGCAATTTAATAGTCTTGCAAGCAATAAAGCAGCACATAATTCCAAACGAGGAATAGTGACAGTTTTTATTGGAGCCAATTTAGCTTGACCGCATAGTAAAATAATTTTTACTTTGCCATCCAGAGACACTGTTCGGGCGTATACGACGGCACTGTATGCCTTTTCAGAAGCATCGCAAAATCCCACAAGTTGTAATGACGTTACTGATGAATATCCGATGTGTCGGGATATTTTAAAGTCGGAAAGTTGAATTATTTCTTGCTGAAAGGTATTCCACAAACCTTTAATATATGGAGGGGTTTCTTCATCCCAAGACAACTTTAATATCCATAATTCTTTGATTAGTAGTTTGGCAAAAATTGTCACGGGAGATAAGAGCCCTAATGGATCCCACATTCTAGCTACAGTGGAAAGAATATTTCTCTTTGTACAGATTTCATTCGGACCTTTAAACGCAAATTTTAAATTATCAACCTTTGGATGCCATTGAAGACCCAATACCTTTAAAATATTGCTTTCGAAATCTACAACATTGTCCATTCGAATATTTTCAGATATTTCGTTTGTTAAATGCGAATAATTTGTGGCCTATTTAACTAACTGAAAACCTCCGGCCGTGAAAAGCCCGAGCAGTTCATGATAAAAGACTTTGGCATTATCTAAAGATTCCACCGAAGAAATTACAACATCTACATACATATCTCTTTGTACAACTGCGGATGCAAGCGGAAAATATTTTGCTTCATCTAATGCTAGCTGAAGTACAGTACGTAGAGCTAAATATGGAGATGATTTGACACCAAAAGTGACTCTTGTGAGTTGATACGTTTGTAATGGTTCATCTATGCTGAATCGCCAAAGCAAACGTTGATAAGATTGATGTTCGGAACATATTTTTATTTTTCGAAACATCTGACGAACGTCAGAAATTAAGGCAAATTCCATTAATCGAAAATTAATTAATATGCAAAATAAATCGGTTTGCAATTTTGGACCGGCATAAAGGCAGTCATTTAAAGATTTATTAAATGCATCTTTAGACAATGCATCAAAAACGATGCGTAAAGGGGTAGAAACCGATTCTTCCTTAAACACCCCGTGATGAGGAATAAAGTATCCTTTGAAATGAAGAGTACAATTTGGAATAAGGTTTATATGACCTTGCTCAATATAATCTTTCATCGCCGCACTATAGGCTACTCTGTATGACGGCGATAAAGAAAATCTTATTTCTAGAGAATTAAATCTGCGCAAAGCTGTAGAAAATGAATATCCTAAGTTTGGCGGATATTCTGTAAAAGGTAAAGCAACAATGTATCGACCAGTATCATCTCGTTTTGTTGAAGTAGAGAACAATTCTTCACATTTAATATCATCGGAACTACGAGTTCAAGCTCCCAAAATTTCTGAAGCAAAGGTTCTATGACCTCGGACCCTTCAACACAACAATAAACCTGTAAATTGGTCGTGACATTTTGAATTGGAGTTTGACCCATAATTATAAATCCTAAAATGGAATTTATGGCAACGGGTAAATCGGGACTTGAATATTTGAATGATTCCAAAATATGTGATACAAGTTCAGCACCTATAATTCCGTGAATTTCTCCAGGACGAAAGAAAGTTTCATCGGTTAAACGTAGATTGCTGAAATGTTTACAAACTGCTGGGTCGACAGCACAAGATGGCAAACGATCCGCGATTTTGTCTAACACAGACTCAAATTAATTGCTTCATTTGTATTTATAGGATTAGATAACGCTTGATTATTTGTGTCAACAATCGGACTAGGAGTCGACCTTTTCTATGAATAAATTTAGACTGATAATACCTTCCGTTTGAAGCGCCTTAAAGTCGAAAACCTGAGAAAGATAAGTGTTAGCTAAAGCGCGTTTATCTTCGTATTTTTCAATTAAAGCGGCCCATAGTATAGAGTAATTTTCAGCCGTCGGTAACATACCAGAGCTTAATGCCAGAGCGCTACCCCGTAATTTTCCTAATAAATAATGCATTTTGCAAGTATTGTCCAAATTAGAATTATTATGGATAAGGCTTTTAAATGTTTCGTAGAAAAGAGGCCATTTTAGAAAATCGCCGTTAAAATCAATTAGATCAATTTTTGGGAGATGAACAGTAGCTTCAGCTGCCTGCATAGTTTGATTTTGAGAAGATTGATCGGTAACTTTCGAAGTGATTAGACCGGTAGCAACATACTGAATGTAACAATAAAGTTCATCGATAGCGTTTAATTCATTGTAGTTCGGTTTAAATTCTGGATCCGTTTCAAACCCTATCGTATTGATTTTATCTAATTTACGTTTTGTGTCATCTAGGGTTGCGTGTCTTATCTTAAATTCTTTTAAAATTACCGAATCTTGAATGTTTTTACTTTTATCGTAAAGAATTTGAATTCTTTTGAAATAAGTTTCTTTTTTAGATTGAAGTGATTTTAATCTATTAACAGCTTTATTCATTGTGATATTAATAATTCGGTGATTAATAACAAATTGCAGATAAATAACAAATATGTAAATTTATAACGAAAGATTTGTATTGTTTACGCTATTTCAAATGTACTCACTATTGCAAGGATAGATAAGCGAATTTGACATAGAAAAGCATATGCGATAACAGAGCGCGAAAGGTCTGTTTAACATACACCTGTTTAAGTTATCTATAGTGAACGATTCTTGTAAATGAACTGTGGCATGGACGAGCAAAATAACCCTTATAACCCTGTATTTAGTAGAGTGCTAAATTCCCGCTACTAACAATCCGTGCCCGAAGGTAACCAAAATATTAGCGCTCGGTTAAGATACAGTGGACTGTAATTTTTTAAACATGAACAAACAAATATAAAGCAATGGACTTACCCAAGATCTGCAACTCGCTTTAAATAGGCGTTTAAAGGGTGAGATTTAGGATGGTCATTGAAGGAAGGCAAGGATCAACAATTTAGAAATTTAACGTTTTCGAACCCACTCTAAGACGGGTGCAAGGGGTTATTTTGACGTGCACACCGATGCCACAGTTTACTAGCGAACCGAATCACACCGATGCTCGTTACTATCTGTCTTAATTTAGTTATTGTCAGAATTGGCATATGTTTCAATTTATCTATAAATTAAAATAACCTGAATTGAATGCTATTCTGGGAATAATTTATCGAATTAATAAATTGTAATTTTTAAAATAAAAAGAAGTTGTTGCCGGCGTCACCAACCTATTTGGAATAAAATAGAATTGAATTGCAAAATTAACAAAGAACTTTTTTTAGATATAATAGATTTTATTTTTGAAAGTAATTACTTTAGTTTTAATAATAAATTTTTTCAGCAGATATTTGGATGCCCTATGGGTTCAAACATCAGTCCAATACTTGTTGATCTAGTTATGAATACTTTATTGGACAATGTCATAGCTATTTTACCATTTAAAATACTATTTCTTAAAAAATTTGTCGATGACACCATAACAGCAGTTTCAGAAGACAAAATAAGAGAAACTTTATATATATTTAATAATTATAATCCACACATACAATTTACGGTTGAAAAAGAATGTAACAGAACAGTTCCATTCCTTGACACGTTATTAATAAGAAACAATAAAAAGAAAATTATTTTAGATACTTCCTGTATGTTTGTTGTGGTTTGTTTAGCATTCTTCTTAATCTTCTTTGGGAATTAAACCACTCATAGTTTTTATAATCATCTATGTTTACGTTTTGATCCATGACAACGATCTTAGGTCGTGGATCGAAACGTAAATATAGATGATTTTAAAAACTATGAGTGGTTTAATTCCCAAAGAAGATTAAGAAAAATTATTTTAGATCCGCATCAAAAAGCAATACATTCAGAGAGACATTTGAATTTTTATTCCTACCATCCACTAGCAACAAAAATTAATATAATATTAGGTTTGAAACAAAGAATAAAAAGAATTTCTCATCCCTCTTTGTACCCAAAAAACATAAAAATCCTTACTAGTATATTAAGAACTAACAGTTTTCCAATTCATTTAATAAAAAAATTACTATCCGAACAATTTAATCCTAACACAAACAAATTAAATGACAATAATCAAAACAGTACCAATCAATTATTCACTTACAAAAAAATTTCATATATTCAACATTTAACACCAAAATTAATAAAGATTTTTAAAAATAAAAAAATAAAGTTTGCTAAGCGTAACGTACTAACATTACAAAATATTTTTACTAAAACTAAAGACAAAATATCTAAAATGAACCAGAGAAATTTAATATATAAAATTAATTATTTAAATTGCGTTCACTCGTATATTGGGCAGACCTCTCAACTATTAAAACAAAGAATAGCCCAACATAAAAGTGATATAACTATTAAACAAAAAAAAGCACGTAATAGATACAAATCACAGTATGGATTTTGAAAATCCAAACATTTTAAAAATAGAAAGCAACAAATTAAAAAGAATCTTTTTGGAAATGTATCATATCTATTAAACTAAAAATACAATAAATAAGAAAACACATAAGATAAAAATTAAACGAAACATACACACACACGCACGCATAACTTTCGTACACTATACACTCACATCACATAATATACAAACACACTCACACACACGCATACAATCGATACTCTGTCGTCAAATAAATGAGAATCATCTTATATCCTATGAAACAAATAATTTTTACATCAAAATTTATGACATCAAATTGATGTATATACAAGTTTAATGTTTATAATTTATATCTAAAAATTTTTAATTTTGTTAGTTTTACAAGTTTTTCCAAGATTTTTATTATGTTCGTTATGCTAGCTTTCAACCAACCTCAAGTTTGTAAGTTCATAATTTATGTACCATATTTATAATCTAAAGTATAAAAATTTTTTTAGATAACCTGTGATCAAGAATTTAAAATAAATTCGAAAATTTAGGCCATAAAAAAGGGTTTTCAACTTAATTCACAGACCTCAAACCCACAAATCAATTTTGATACAAATATTTAGGTCGTAATAATTTTCACTTTATATATATATATATATATATATATATATATGTGTGTGTGTGTGTGTGTGTGTGTGTGTGTGTGTGTGTGTGTGTGTGTGTGTGTGTGTGTGTGTGTACAACAACTATACATAAACGTAACTTTCAATTACGTTTGGCATAGGTTTATGTATAGTTGTTGTACACGATTTAAATTTGTAAATTTCCCAATTGCGTCATTGGTCTCGGTGGCGTAATTGGTAAACGCATGGTTCCGGCAAAACCAGGATACTGGTTCAAGTCCTGTCCAAGACCTTATATTTTCCACCTTTCAATTACTAGCTCGATTTGAAATGATCATTTTGGGCTTTGCATAAAAGTCTAAGTTATTATTTCATCTTATTCACTGTAATACTATAGCATTTAGCACTTATCTTGTGTAATTAACTAACTAAAGTATTCATATATATATATATATATATATATATATATATATATAATATACAGGGTGAGTTTTTAGTGTGGCAACGGTCGATAACTCCGTTATTATAAAAGCTACGTAAACCAAATTTCGAAGCGTATTAGGCATGCTCAAAGTGCACATTTTAAAAGTATTTGGAGGTATACAGGGTGTTTGGTAATTCCAGGGCATATTAAACTTAAATTTTTTTAAATGGAACACTCTGTGTATTATTACATTTTTGAAAAGCCCATAAAAAGAGCTTTAATTTGATATCAAATTGTATCTGTCTATTGCTTTTAGTTTTTGAGATATTCAACTGTTTTTAGAAAAAATGACTCTGATTAGATACATTGCCACTGCACTAATACACAACTTATGTTATTTTCAAGATGTATATTTGCAAATATCACATTTTTGAAATTTCTTCACAGTATACAGGGTGTGTCAGGTTTCGCAAAAGGCAATTCTTAAAACTTTTTTTAAATGGTACTCTACCAATTTTATTGCTACAATGGATAGTTCATTAAGTGTCCTTTCATTTTTGTTAAGCATTCCCTATACCTAAATCCATACTTTCTGAGATATTTTTGATTTTCTTCAAATTTTAAGAAAATTTTTAATTTACATAACTAAAAATAACTTACTATTGGAGAATATTATAAAACAATTAATACATTTTGATTAACAACTAACTACACTTATCCAATAACAATTTTGACTAAAGATATAACAACCTACAATAATACGCTATTAACAGAATTCTGCCAGATCAACAATATGCATTTTATAGAAAATTTTCAAGCAGGAAATCAAGCAGGCTTTGAAAAAAATAACAATTACAATTAAAATGTCATTTAGGTTTATTAATTGTAGTGTGTTGCCATTTAACATGATATCTCTCTTGATATATTCTTGATGCAAGTAGGCAATTTCTTAAACTTTCTCCCAATAGCCAAATCATATCTATTTGTTCTTCCACGGTAAAATTCATCTTGAAAACTTCTTCAAAGATTACATTTAAAACAGAACTGATAATGTGTTAAATGACAACACACTACAATTAATAAGCCTAAATGACATTTTAATTGTAATTGTTATTTTTTTCAAAGCTTGCCTGATTTCCTGTTTGAACATTTTCTATAAAATGCATATTGTTGATCTGGCAGAATTCTGTTGATAGCGTATTATTATAGGTTGTTATATCTTTAGTAAAAATTGTTATTGTATAAGTGTAGATAATTGTTAATCAAAATGTATTAATTGTTTTATAGTATTCTCCAATAGTAAGTCATTTTTAGTTATGTAAATTAAAAACATTCTTAAAATTTGAAGAGAATCAAAAATATCTCAGAAAATAGTAGATTTAGGTATAGGGAATGCTTAACAAAAATGAAAGGACACTTAATGAGCTATCCATTGTAGCAATAAAATTGGCAGGGTACCATTTAGAAAAAGTTTTAAAAATTGCCTTTTGCGAAACCTGACACGCCCTGTATACTGTGAAGAAATTTCAAAAGTGTGATATTTACAAATATATTATGGTATAAAGTAAAATTTTCTGCATCTTAAAGATTAACATAAGTTGTGTATTAGTGCAGTGGCAATGTATGTAATCAGGGTCATTTTTTCTAAAACCAGCTGAATATCTCAAAAACTAAAAGCAATAGACAGATACAATTTGATATCAAATTAAAGCTCTTTTAATGGGCTTTCCAAAAATGTAATAATATACAGGGCATTGCCTTTAAAAAAATATAAGTTTAATATGCCCTGGAATTATAAAACAGCCTGTATGCTTCCAAATATTTTTAAAATGTGCACTTTGGGTATGCCTAATCTGCCTCCAAATTTGGTTTACGGAGCTTTTATAATAACGGAGTTATCGACCGTTGCCGCACTAAAAACTCACCCTGTATATATATATATATATATATATATATATATATATATATGTAAGTATTGAACAAGTCAATCCAAATTCATCATGCTGTTTTCAGCAGAAATAATTAAATTTACATCACTCTGTTGACAAGAGGCGCAAACGCAAAAGAGAAGCGCACAACGCAAATGTATAAATGATTCGCAATACCAATAAGTATGGGAAGGGTGGATTAATGTAAGAACTTAGAAAGTCGATTCATAAGGGATAAAATATTGGCAATCGTCTATCCGAATTATTGTTGTGCACCAAGTTTCGAGGCGAGTACTTTTTAAGAGTTTCTAGATATACGATATGACGTCGACAGCGATTTTACTTTTGTGGCAAATTACTCCATAACGTTGCAATAAATAATACCAAAATTCCTTACTTAAAGCCGCTGTAACAATTTATTACATTTAGAGTCTGGTATTAAGATGCTGGAGATACCGACTGCAGTATCTAATCTTAATTGCCTGCCGTAATTAAATTACCTTGCAGGAAAGCACGTTTTCGTCTATTACAAGGCCGTAGTAGAACAAATGATAAAACATTAATTACTTACTGTACAAGCGGATAGAGCCGTCAGATTGACCACGAGCATTCTTGGCATAGCACTTGTATGTTCCGTAGTCGGACTGTTGGATGTTGTTAATGGTGAATCGCATGTGAGTCTTGTATTCAGGAGATCCCTTTATAGCATCAACTTGAAATCGTTTGGTTGGAAGAATCATATGACCCGGTTCTTTAACCCAATAGGTCAAAGACAAAGGAAACCCTTCAGCAAAACACTCCAGAGTTACTGAATAGCCTAAGGGTGCTCCAACAAGCTGATGAGGTATCCAGATCATTGGTGGAACTAAAAAAAAATAGTAAAGGTTAGTCATGGAGTAATAGCATCCATTCGAAAGTGTTCAAGTCGAATATCCTTAAAACCTATATAAACAGCTAAATGTATTTTCATTATAGCATGCAAAGCAGCTTGGCGGTTCGAACACGAAGGTGAATATGTGACGATATTTTACACTCGCATTCCCGACTGGGGCGCACTTATATAGCTCCTAGATTCAGTTCAAAGAACTTTTAGCATTTACACGATCATCTACTCTTTCTAACCTCTTTAAATGCATAACATTTCGCGGCTTTAAGTTTAGTGTGATAGTTACGGGAATTACCCCTCTTTAGAACTTTCAGTTCTTAAAATGCTTAATCAAATTCTACCTATGGTTGGTATTCCATTAGATACTTGCCAACTGTTCAAATCACATCAGTCAACAGCATTATTATGTATCAGTTTCTGTAAAAGATGTCACGAATTTAGCTATAAGAAAGCGTATTTATGTGTCTAGATGGCAAATACATTTCCTTTCCAAGAGGGTCTTTTCTAATCTATATTAAGATGGGGAGAATATCAATTTCAGTAGACGAATAAATGGTTGTGAAAGATAGTAACTTTGAATATTAATTAAAATCGACAATGCATTCTCAAATGTATTCCTAGAAGTTAACGGAAACTACTTTTGAAAAGTAAACCACTTTCTAATCAAGCGCTTTAAGTCAAGATAAAGTTCACAAACTTGGGCTTATATTTTTTCTGCTAACATGTATCCAACTAAAGGTTTTTATACTTAAATGTCTTCTACTTCTAAATCATTAAAATGGAACTCTTTTATAACTGTTTTGAGATTCCTTAATACTTTTATGTTCAAAAATACATAGCTCTACCTTCACCTACATGATATTTATACGTAAGCAAGCTTAAATGATGTCAATAACTGATAACCATTTTGAGAACACAATAGGAAAATAAATGTAGGTCATGTCTTTATAGAGACCCTAAAAAACCTTTCTAGTCTTTGGGTACTCGATTGTGTAATTAAGATACCTAGTATGTTTTAGAGGGATGTCTATAAGAATTGTAATAAGTCGTTATCATATTTTTCTACCGAAAATAAATTGTCAGAATTTAGCAATAAAAATTCATTTCTTTAGAGTGTCCAAGTTAAAGTATTTTTATTGTTTAAATGAATAACAAATGCATACCAAATATAGATTGTGCTACTTATTATCTGAAGCTGTTTTTTTTAGATTTTCATGTAGAAATGGGGTCAGGTCTCGGCCTTCCCTTTTAGTATAGTTAGAAAAAGTACATAGACCACGATTCAATTTTAAAGAAAGGACAGAAGCAGATGGTTTGCATACCTATCGATAGATAGATACGGGTGAAACAAATACGCACATTGGACAAAAATCCAAGGAGTAGTTTACAAACCGGTGGGTTCCATTAGATAGAATTAGCTAGCGCCGGTATTAGCAGTCGTTATTCAGTAAATATTTAATGTGTTTAAATTCTGATCACACAATATGCAGGAATTATTTTTAATATATTTGTATTCTCTTCCACTTATTAATGACGCGCGCTGCCTCGTCTTTGTTTAACACCCAAAATTATTGTGTCGCATTGCTTCTCTACAACAGTGAATGCGAAAAGCAATAAATAATTTTTATCAGTTATTTCATGGATTTTACAGGTGTTTTCAATGATCGGGGCGCTTCTTGGAATGAACGTTTCTTTATTAATTAAATTTGACGTATTCTCCCAAAACTTCTTTCTTAATCTCGTTTATTCCAGAAAATTCTCTATTTAAAATTAATTTATTTAATCCACAGGGCAATTAATTTAAACTTTAATTGCTTTTTAATGCAAAAGGGGTTACATTTTATAGAAAATATTTGCTTTCACAGCAGAATGTGTTTCAGTACACAAAATTAATATGAAAATTGGGTTTTTAAATACACGATTAGTTGTAGGTTTTATGCCAAATGCGTAAAGCTTGCACTATTCTTCGCTATCTACAGCAAATGAAGAGCATTTTTATATGCATCGAAAATGTATTGATAATTAATAAGTGAAAATAAATGGCTTTGTATGTATTTTAAAATAAACGATTTGCGTTTGCATTGAATGCGTTCTTAAGTATTGCAACGAATACAACTACCTGCTTCATAAATGTACGCTTTTGTTCTAAATATTTATTTAACAAATATCCTTTATTAAACCGAATATATTAAATTCCTATTGTAGCAATATATTACCAATTTGTTACTTAGAACTCCACCTATATCTAAGGACTTGAAGTAGAATTTAAGTTTTCTTTTATCTGTGTATGTGCTGATACAACATTCCAATTCTGCGCGTGTTTGAATAATAAAATTGCCTCGTGGTCAAGGTTTATCATTTAACGTCCGAATGTAATCATATAAGCAAGTATCGAAAGGTGGGCCAGCAAGTTTTATAAAACATGCAGTCCCAAAGGCAGGTGAAATGGTGTCGACGTATACCATGGCATCAATTAGTAGTTTAAACAACCTATTACTACGGTAAAATACACATCATCTACGGTAGGTGAATAATTCTCAATTTTGCATCCAAATCATTTTCTCGATTCTTTTCAGCGCAAGTAAAAATGTAGATACCGTATTAAAACGTCTAATTTTGAAACGCAAATCTTATGTAGTTACAGTATCGAAACAAGTTTTATGTTATACAGTATTGAAACGCAAGCACGTAATGTATAAAGTATTGGAGCGCTAAATCTTATGTATATATTTGTTATGGAACCCTGAAGCACAAGTTTTTTGTTATGCAGTATAGAAAGTTCAAATTCTCAAATGTTGCTATGAAATATGGTGGAATTTTCCGTAAATTTTGTTTGGTATAGAAGTCAAGCTGTAACACGTGTGAACCGCGCGCACCTGTTGTTGTAACTGCGCAAGATGGTTGACGAACTCTGATGCCTAGCAGATTGTTTGTGGTAAGTCACCTCCAATTTTAATTCAATTTTTGTTTCACGGAACCATTACTGGAAATGTAATAATAATTTTTGTAAATTTTATATGGTCATTTAAATTGGTACACGTGATTTTTGTAAATTTCATATGGTCATTTGGATTGATACACGTAATTTTTGTACAGAATTTAGTAGTTGGATATTGCATAAAGGTTCTTGTGAACACAAAGAAATTTCTATAAAATGACTATATTTGAATTTACAAGGTTATACTAAAATATATCCGTAACTAAGCACGTGACACGTTAATATTTGTTTGTCACAATATAAAATATAATTTTTTGGACAGTACATTTGAAGTACAGATTAGTTCAATCCATAAGTATTTTTGACGTTTGATTCCATCAATTAAATTAATTAAAAATGTAGTTCTGCAATTTAATAGAGGTCAAAGTATTTAATCAATTAAATGTAAACCCAAACAGGATCCTATTTAGGTATCCAATACAAATTGTAGAATAAAAACAAAAACACTATAATTCTTCTAGAGAACTATAATAAATTTACAATTATAAAATTCCTACGAATAATCAGATACTACTCCTAGACAATATTAAAAGTAAATATCTCAAAAATTTCAGTATGTATAAAATTGTACAAATGATGTATATATTTTTTATGTAAATCAATAGAAAGTGTAATAAGTTGTTGTAAAGCTTTCTTTCATTGAAGTCAACAATAATTTTTCTATAGAAGCAAACAACCATATTTATAAAATTTTTGTAGTAAAAAAGGATAAATTATTGTATTGTGTTTAAAATTTTTTTTGAGGTATAGTCTTAACTAGGTAATCTAGTTGGAATTTATATTTTTTGTGATAAATTGACTACACTCCAATGTAGCCCTAGCTCTAAAATGTCAAGAAGTGATTAAATTTTCAGATAGTACGAGATCGTCGTTCCAATTCCAGTTTGCAGAGTTACAAGTATGTATTATATTTCTATGTTTTGCTCGTTAAGGATATTTTTTTCCTTTTCGAAGATTTGCGTATCTTATCTTCGGATTGTTTCTCATTATAGCTATTATTAAGATACAAGGGCGTCCATTAAAAATTTTTTTATTATCGTATACCATCCTACGACCCTGGCTCATAGCTCTGCCCTAAGTTGAAGAAGCTTAGCTGGCTGGAAGATCTCTTTAGAAGGCCCTATTATACTCAGAGCCATTTTCCATCCTCTGTACCTTGGGCTTAAACCTTAGACAGGAATCCCTCATAATTTATTGAGGCTCTGCCGCCTATAAGGTAGAGTAAGTACACTATATATATCTATATATAGAAAAAGTAGGGTAACAGCATCTAAAATTAATTATTTTTACATATATAGCTACGTTATTTGTTATCTATTTACAATACACTTATATCACACAGGATGATTATTTACACACCGGAAATTTGTTTTTCGCTTGTAACTCAATGAATAAAAGTACGCTTATATTATACAGGGTGCAAACATAGATTTACAGACACTTCTGTTTTGTTCTTGATTTTTTTATATTTCGGTGGGATTTATTTGTAGAATTTGGGTTTGAATGACCTCTCTCGTTAACCCTTACCCCGTCAATATATATATATATATATATATATATATATATTATCGTGTAAGTTATATGTAAAGAGGGACAGATAAGTCAAGAAAGTAATTTTGTAAGGACCCTGTATATAGAAAACAGGAATTTACGCTTCAAATTAATTAGTTTTGACTTTAGAACAAACTGATAATAGCATACATTAGTACCAATAAATCGTAATTTTAAAATTAAGTAGTGGGGAAGCTTGGTAGGGCATAAAAACTCAAGAAAAATGCGATATAATTAGTTTAAATATTATAAGGTTGTAAATAGAGCACATCAAATAATAAGGGAAAGTTTTGTGTACAGAGTATATAAAATCAATAAAGTAAACGCATATGTGCATTTAACTAACAAATCGTTCGTTAAAAACAAATCCAAGGAAATCTACAGGTATAACAACTTGGGAAAATACAATTTCAAAATGGCAACCAGTTCATAGAAAAGACTGACAGACAAATAAACAATTCAAGAAATCATAATGTACGTTGAATCATAATTTTTTAGAAATTTGAGCTAACGACCGAAGCTAAGGGTGAATAACAGCAGGTGGCTTGAAAACAAAGTGGAGACGGAATATAAATAGCATAGGGTAAAGAAGGATGAAAAATAACACACGTTGTATAAAACAGCCATTTAAAGCACGCGATAAAACAGCCATTTAAAACACGCGATAAAACAGCCAGTTAAAGAACGCGATAATTTGTAGAGGCTAACAATAATATCAATTTTAAGTTGTTATAGTGGGATTTTAACAAGGACAGTAAATAGGAGTAAATAGGAGTTAGACGAGGATAACATAGTTGGACGCTAGACCTACAATGGGAGAAATTTGTGTAATTGGCTGATTGCGAGTGGAGTGAGAGACATTTCTAGAAGTATTGCGACCGCTGTGATTGCTAATCAGTAGTTTCGAACTAAAGCGACGTGGAATGAGAAATTTCTGAGTTTTAAAAAATCGTTGTGTTTAGAATTTTTAGAATCAGTGAAGGTAGAGGTCAATTTCAATAAAAGTAGGGTACAGGAGGTAGGCAGAAACGCGTATAAATACACTAGGAGACGTAGTGAGGCTCTCTTATTTCTTCTGTTTGCTTTAGACCTACATGGTGTAACATTTGTAAATTTGTAAATCGGTGATAGTGCAGTCCGTTCAAATTTATATTACAAGTGTTTGAAAGCACGAGTAGATGCTATGTTATAAATGGGACTGTAAGTAAATACGAGTAACGAACAAAAGTTGTTACTAAGGTAAGCGAGCTTAGTTATTTTTCTGAACGAAGGTGCTGGTTGTATGGAAGATTCAGAGGTTGACTTATACTGTATAGAAAGAAGTGTTGAAATAAATTAAATTCATTAAATTTAAAAAAATTTATTGGTTAAGATTTTGAAAATTTATGAAGATGTTTATATCTACTTTTGTAAATATTGATCTGGTGTGACATAATTCTTTGATTTGTATGAGTAAAAAGACTGTTTCGTTGAATTATTAGATTGGTAATTTTATTGGTAGTCTAAGTGAGAAAGAGTAAACATAGGATGGGTAAGTATCTCTAAAGAAGCTGGAAGCAGAGCTAGCCGTTGTAAGATGATTTAGGAAGGCTTTTCCAGACATATTGGAGTTTTATTTTTTTCAGAACATTTTATGACAGCCCAATCAGTAGGGTTTGATTCTAGGATTTGATTCCAGGTAAACTCCACAGTAGTTTTATGACGGCCCAACGCTGGGGTTCGATTGTTCAAGCTAAAACTCCACAGTAATATATATATATATATATATATATATATATATATATATATATATATATATATATATATATAAATAATGTTATTAAGATGAAATGAAAACCCAACTTTTGTATTTAAAGTTGAATTACCATTTCAAATCGAACTAGTAATTGAAAACCACTAAAAGAACGGCTACAGCAGGATTTGAACCTGCAACCTCTGATTCTCCGGATCAGTGCTCTAACCAATTGAGTTATCTAGCCTAATTGTATAGAAGATGTTATACTTAATACTACTGAAGCTTGGCCCTTGTTAATGATTTTCAATTACGTCTTGCATTTAAGGAAATTGAATCTAGTTATATACATAATTCATGTACTAATAACTTGATCATCCCATTTTTGCAACGTTCGGAATAATACAAACATGTAATTATATTATTATTAATAGAGAGAAATAATCCACATTTGGAATGCAAATGAATGCTTAATATATATTAATAGTTATTAAGTTATTAGTACATGAATTATGTATATAACTAGATTCAATTTCCTTAAATGCAAGACGTAATTGAAAATCATTAACAAGGGCCAAGCTTCAGTAGTATTAAGTATAACATCTTCTAAACAATTAGGCTAGATAACTCAATTGGTTAGAGCACTGATCCGGAGAATCAGAGGTTGCAGGTTCAAATCCTGCTGTAGCCGTTCTTTTAGTGGTTTTCAATTACTAGTTCGATTTGAAATGGTAATTCAACTTTAAATACAAAAGTTGGGTTTTCATTTCATCTTAATAACTATTAATATATATTAAGCATTCATTTGCATTCCAAATGTGGATTATTTCTCTCTATTATATATATATATATATATATATATATATATATATATATATATGCACGCCTTTTCCGAGAGATTTACATTCTTTGTTCATTGCTAGGTTTCTTACGTGGTTGCTAATAACTAAAAAGATTTTCTTTTAGCTTTTTTGCATTGGCCCACTGGTTTAACTATGTTTGCAACATTGACAAGTTTTGCTACTTTTGTGACGATTCATTATTGAGAGAGATAAAGAACGGTATCATGATTCGTGCGGGTTCTTTCTTTACTTTTCTTTCGGTTTCTGGCTGACTGTGCGTTCTACTGTAACAAATTTTGCAAACCCGACTAAAAGCCACGATTTCCTTACTCAACTATTCGTCTCGATTTATTTTTGTGCTCAACGTTTTGTCCCGATACTTTTTTCTGGTAAACTTATTTTGGGATTTCTGTTTATTTTCAGTTTAGCATTTTGTTTGTAATTTTTGTCTTTTTATTATTGCCTTAGACTGTATCCTGCCCTTCTATTTCTCCTATTCTTTTTGTTTTCCACAGATATCTTCACTCAGCTACTATTTCTAAATCTATTTCTATTTCTATTTGTTGTTAACTTTGTCTGCCCATGCTATCATCCTTCCCAAAAATGCCATGGAAAGTATTCTTCCCATGTATTATTCCTATTTTTTTTGTTTCCACAGATACCATTATTCTTTCGCTATTTCTATAACCTATTTGTTATTAACTTTGTCTGTCCATGCAATAGTCCCCATACATCTGAAGCATAACATTCCAGAAAGCTTTCACCTTCTGTCTGCTTTTTCTCTGCCCCTATTTCATAGACGTTCTGTGATGTACTCCACACATATGCTTCCAACAATTTTCTTCTTATTTCTGTGTTTGTTGTCTTTGAACACAACCGCGGTTCTTTCTTGTTAGATACAGTTTGGTCCTTTTCTATTGTTTTACAACTATATCCCCGATATTCAATGGTATCTGAAGGGGGCGGCTCCGCGGCGTAGTGGTATGTGTGTGACTACCACGCCCAACACGGTTCGCTTGAAAAATGTTAGGCGAGCATTTTTCATAAAAATACACCCTCGTTCGAATGAGAGAAAAAATGGAGGTCCCGTGTGTGAGTGTTGTCACGCACGTTAGAGGTTCCTACCTTGCTTGGAACAGCAACGGTTCGGCATAATTCCAAATTTTCCAGGTAAAAAAAACTCGCTTCCTGGCCAATGTAGTACCTACGGGTGGAGCATTGGGAAATCACATGTAAGGTATCTGAAGGGGAGGGGTAAGCAGCCTGTGGTTGCTAAGTTTCCCCTGCACTTGAATATTTGCCGAATTAATAGCTTTTCCTATTATATCTTTTCGCACAATCAACATTAGTTGAAAATATTTCACAACCAACACCTGTAGTTGTTTATAATAATCATCAGATTTAAGTGCACTTATCTTTTCGTCATTAGGTTTCCCGTCTTGAAACTGATGCGACCCGTACCTTCACTTATTTATATTCTGAGCTAGCCTACACAGTTTCTTGAAGTTCTCACAACAGCCCATATACGGCTTTGTTCCTTTTATATTGTTTTTTAATTATATGCCCTATTTCACCGAGATTCAGTGGTATGTGAAAGGGTTAAGCTGATTGTGGTTGCCAAGATCCCCAACACTTAGACATTTGCCAAATTAATAGTTTTCCAGGAAATACTTTCGCACAATTAACATTATTCGAGAATATTGCACAACCAATACCTGTAGTTGCTTATAGTAATCATCATGCTTAAGTACAGTTATTTTTTTTCGTCATTAGTTTTCCACCTTGGGGCTAGTTGAACACGTACCTCTATTGATTTATATTCTAAGCAAGCCAACACATTTTCCTGAAATTTCACAGCGAACATCTTTCACTATCTGTGTGCAATAGGCTAACCTAGGTCTACCTCTACTTCTCCTTTTCCTATCTCTGCTTCTAATATATTCCACACTATTTCCTCATGTGTTAGTATGTGACCTATCATCCTATCCTTCCTTTTTTTTGCTGTTTTCCACATACTTCTCTCTTTCCCTACCATTTCTAGTTCCTCTTTGTTCTAAACTTCGTCTGTCCATGATATCTTTATCACATGTTTGTTGCACCACATTTCAAAGGCGTCTATCGTGTTCTTGTCTGCTTCTCTTACTGTCCAGGCTTCACAGCCTTACAGTGATGTGCTCCACACATATGTTCTAAGCAATCTTTCTCTTGTTTCTATGTTTGTTGTCTTTGAACACATTAGTTGCTTTTTCCTGTTAATGTAGCACGACCTTCTGCTAATCTTTGTTTTATATTCTTTCCGCTTTTCTCGTCATGCGTTATTGGGCTTCCTAAGTAGCAGAAATTCTTTACCTCTTTTAAATTCTCGTTACCTATTTGTATTCTTGTTTTTGATTTATTTCCTTTCCTTTGCATACTAGTACTTTAATTTTATTTTTGTAAATTTTTATACCGTATTCTTCTGTTAGAACTGTTTCCATTTTATTAAGAGCAGCTTCTAACTCTTCCTTGCTAGATGCTAATACCGCTATATCATCTGCAAATTTAAGCATATCAATCTTTAGTCCCTGCATAGCAATTCCAAATGTCTTCCTGCATTTGATAGTATTCATTGCCTTTTCAATGTACAGGTTAAAAACTAATAGGGATAGGGCATATTTCTGTCTCACCCCTTTCTTAATATTTACTTCTCTACGTTCCTGCTCTAATTCTATTACCGCTGTTTGCTATTTTATAAGCTATGTACTATCCGTCTATCTCTAAAACTCATTCCAATCTCTTTGAGTATTTGGAACATTCTTTTCCATTTTACTTTGTCGAATACTTCTCTCAGATCTAGAAATCCTATATACACGCTTTCCCGCTTTTCTATTGTTTTCTCTATTATCACCTCAGAGGCAAAATGCCCCCTCCCCCCGTATTCCCCTGTTTCGCCTAAACCCCAATTCATCTTCTCCTACTACATCTTCAGCTCTTTTTTCCATTCGTCTTTGTACAATTCTAGTTAATATTTTTAACATGTGTGCTGTCAAACTTTTTTGATATAGTTACTATGATGTTATAGATAGCTTACAAGTTGGAAGAGACGCTCTGTTACTGCTTGTCCGGCGACTTCTACAATTTCTGCTTGCACCTTATCTGGACACGGCGCCTTACCATTTTTCAGACCCTTTAATGCTTATTCAAACTCATCTCTAAGTATAGGATATTCCAAGTCATCATTTTTAATGTCCAATTCCTGTTCTAATGCTGTTCGTCTCCTGCTTATAAATTCACTATATATTCCTGCCATCTAGCCACTTTTTCTACAATTACTATAATGGCGTTTCCTCCTGCATCCCTTATGTTTCTGCTATATGGTTATATATCTTTAAAATTCATACTAATTGGTTTGTATGCTTCGTCTGTATTTCCTATTTCTATCGTAGTCTGTACCTCTTTGCACTTTTCATCAATCTATTGTTCTTTAGTTTTTTTGCATTTGCGAATAATTTTCCATCTCTATGGTTTTGTGTCTCTGTTTTCCTGTTATGTCTCATCTATTTTTGTATTTTCGTCTTTCTTCTATTAAATTCAACACATCCTTTGTTATTCATGGTGTCTTATTTTCTTTTTGTGTATACCCCAGAATACCTCTGGCCGCTATGTCTAAGCTGCATTTAATGTTATTCCATTCTGTTTCTACTTCCTTAATTTTCCCGATATCTTTCAGCAATTTATTTGACTGTTTTTCAAATCTTCCGTAGACATCTTTGTCTTTTAGTTTCTCAAAGTCAAATTGCCCTTTTCCGTTTCTTTTTTTCAAATTTTTAAATTTAGAAGCGAGTTACATATCCCCCATGTTAATATGTATATAAAATTAAACGTAATTATTATGACTTAGTTATAGCATGACACATTGTATTAAATGAAGGTTATATATTAAGTGTCAACAGAGTTTAAATCAAAAATAAGAACAAGAAACGACTCCATTGTAACCCATACGTAACTTGATAGCACAGGTTAAGAAACAACGAACTGCAATAAAGCACCCTTATTTATAACTACTTAGACTAAGACAATGTAAGATTTATCAAGAAGCAGCAGACAGCCAGATCTGCACTTTCCACAAAATGATGCGAGACCAGAGGCTTCATGTTAAATGTAAGAAGCCCTAATCCCCAGTCAATCTTCAAACTTCATAACTTTAACATTGTTAGGTGTTCAAACTACTCATTTGTAATTATTAATTATTGATTTATTTAAATATTAACTTAGAGTATTTTTTCAATTACTTTACGTTTAATGAATATAAGCGTTCAAGTCAGTGTAAAAGAATT
Organism: Platerodrilus igneus; assembly: GCA_036346225.1. Classification (NCBI taxonomy): domain Eukaryota; kingdom Metazoa; phylum Arthropoda; class Insecta; order Coleoptera; family Lycidae; genus Platerodrilus; species Platerodrilus igneus. The sequence goes on along the minus strand of JARFIW010000254.1, from coordinate 2,267,135 downwards.
AAAGCATTTTTTGTAATTATAGAATTAAAACAAATTTGATAGTAGTGTTTTTGAAAATAAATTTTTTGAAAAGAAGCTCCTAACGATTCAAAATCTATCTAGCGGCCTTCATAATGACGATATTGGTAGCAGTGCTTATATCTGCTTCTGGGCAGCTTCTGCAGTCTTTTACTTGATTTCTAAACCGTTGTCTAACAAGAATATAATCTATTTGATATCTTCCTATATCTCCTGATATCTTTCACGTATATCGTCTTCTAGCATGATGTTGAAATAATGTGTTTGTGATGATTAAATTGCTCATGTTGTAAAAATCTACCAACCTATTTCCCTTGTCGTTTCTCGTGCCGAAACCAAATAAACCTACTACCGCTCCTTCCCTACCTTCACCTACCACTGCATTAAAATCCCCCATAATTATTAAATCTTTATTTTTTTTACGTATTTTAGTATGTCATCGATATATTTGTAGATCGCTTTTATCTCTTCGTCATTGTAGCTAGAGGTGGGCATGTATACTTATATTATTACTATATTTAACGATTTAAATCCAACCATGAGAACTTTTTCTGTTTTTGTAAGTAATTTTCTACACAGTGTCCTATCTTTTTTCGCATAACTTTCCCACACCAGAATTTTTTTCTTCTGCTCCTGTGTGAATTACCCTGAAATCTCTACTTCAAAAATTTCCCACCTCTGGCCACTGAACTTCGCTGATCCCTATTATGTCTAGTGCTAACATATCCATTTCAATTTTCAAGTTCTCTAACTTACCTACTTGCTTCATACTTCTGACATTCCACGTTTCGCCTGGCAAAATGTTCCCGACTCTTATTCTTAACTTTCCAATCGCATCCTCCGTAGTAGTCCCCTCCCGGAGATCCGAATGGGGGACTACTTTAACTCTGGAGTCTTTTACCCCAGAGAACATCATTTTGATTACAATTTAAATGCGCTGTGTACTTGGAAGGTTATATATATATATATATATATATATATATATATAATGCTATGATATGAGGGTTGCTTAGGGGTGTATTGAGTCGTAAGGATCGCTTAGTAAACAAAAATAGCAATAGAAAACTGCATTTATTTAGCATGAAAGTAAATAATTCGCATATTATGCAAAGAGCAAACATTTAACACCCTGTATAAGGACCGCAATTACCTTTAATCAATGCCAGTAAGCATATCTTTCAATAATAGAACACATATTCAGCAGAGAAACAATTATACATGCAATTAAACTACTCCAAGAAGCGTTCAATAAGTTTATAAACAAATAGATACGCATGGAATAAGATAAAAAAAGAATAATAAAGTGCTTTGATAAGAAACGCACTTTCAAAATAAGTTGTAAATACAAGCTATAAACAGAAAGACGTGGATTTACATCATTCATGTTACATCAGTTTATTTTTCAATTCCCCAAAAGCTTGTTACATGCCGAAAATCGGCCTATAACATTTCTGTAAGTTTCTAATTTGCAAGTGAATTCGCGTCAATAATTTAAAAGATTTGTGCGTGCATTTCCGTTACTTTAGATAGTTGCGTTTGCGCAAGAGAATGCGCAGACGCGGAGTGGAAAAAAGGTGGTGATATCCGTCACGTCGGGACTAGTCAAGAACTCGTCGAACGGAGTGGTTATCTGTGTGCCGTTATATCTTGTCTTCTCTTTCAGATATGTAGGTTTCCTACCTTGTACCTGTTATCGTTCCTCATTCTAGTATTCTTTATCGTACCGCTACAGAAGAGAAAAGACAAATTGAATCTGACTCCGACGAAGGGGCAAAGAGACGACCCACGCCCAAAATGCTCAACTGACGCGAGAGTAGCTGCAATGTTGTGAAGAGTTCCACAGTTTACGTGAGTACCGTTTGTCTTCTACTATAATCAATATACACATTCTTTTGCATGTGATATAGTAATTTGAAACATTAATATGACGTAACACCTTATTGCGCAACATATATTCCTAAGCTTTTTGAGCATTTCGATTAACTTCTGCTTCGTATTCATTCTCAACATCATCATCATCATCATCGTCCTCTATGACATCATTTTTTTTATATGCTGAGCAATAACCGGCGAATCAATATAGACAACGTTCCTTTTTAGCAATTTAGGTTTAATTTTTTTTTACACTGCTATGAGGCAGTTCTTCTTCTTTAAATTTTCTTTCTTTACCACACTTTCCCCATCCAGTTTATTAGCAATAGTTTCTAATCGCGATGTTATGGGTAAGATTGATTTCAATTGGACGACCTCATTATCTTTTAACTGGCGCAATTTGTTTTTTACAATGTTTCTTTTCTTAATTAAAATTTTTTTAAGTTTTATCTCCTCCTTGTTCATTGCGTAAAAAGTTTATTGTAATAAAAGAAATTCTTCGATACTAACGATACTTGTGTCTCTCAAGGTTTAAATATGTATGAAGTGATCAAAACCTATTCGGTACTTTCCTTGACCTGGATCACTATCTTTGTCTACAACTAAGAAAACGTATTTGTCTTGCCAACAGGCAGCACATATTTCACAGAATTTATCATACTTCATGTCAGTATTGACGTGATCGTCATATATGTGTTTTAAGTTTATATCGTCTTGTTTAAATAAAACTAAAAGATTAGCATTATCACGCAGTAAGTGCTTAGGTATACGAGTATAACTTTGACAAAGGTAAAAACTGTCTACTTGTTTATGACGCCCCATACTAAGGTATTCCCTAATGATACCTTGTTTATCGCAAGCTACATCATCAAAAACAAATATAGAATTATTTCGAGCATCAGATGGTGATATAATATTATCAGAACTGGAAAATGTATAATATTTGATCCCTTTTATTGGTCGCAGTAGACTTTCAAGGTATTGATACTTTGGTTGATAAAGTGATTTGGAATAAACATATACGTTTTCAAACTTAAAATCATTAGGATGTTCTATCAACCCAATCATAACGTTGGTTTTACCACAATTTAATGGACCAACAACTAGACATCGAATAGATGAAGGCAGAAGAACGCTATGTTTTTTTTTAGCTAAGGATTGCACGTCAATGTCATTATTGTTTATGGTTAAAGGTGTTGATTGTTTCACAACACGCATGTTTGCAAGTACTAAATTTGATTGTAAAAAAAAAGTGGAATTATATATATATAAGAAACGGCGAGTATATAAAGAATCATTATTTCACAATATTTTATTTATTTACTACACAGCTTGAGAGGAGAGTTGTCCGCTAATGATTATCTATAATAATTCTAAAACTACTGGGAACGGACTGTTAAATACTGTAATTAACTATTTACCATTTGAAGCGCATATTCCGGGTTACAAATTTTGCGGTCCGGGTACAAAACTAATCAAACGGTTAGCTCGGGGAGACAAGGGAATAAACAAGTTAGACGAGGCTTGTAAGAAGCACGATATTGCATGCTCCAAAGAAAAGGATCTATCTAAACGCCATCAAGCAGATTCGAAGTTAGCTCAGTTAGCTACAGAAAGACTAAATTCTGGTGACTCGTCTTTAGGTGAAAAAGCAGCAGCATTTGGAGTAGCTACCGCAATGAAAGCTAAAGTAAAACTTGGTATGGGTGCCTGTGCATCGCTGAGAACAAAAAATATCAATAAAATAAAAAAACTGATAAAGAAACGTAAAATAAGAGGTACGCTAGGTATTAAAATTATTATCAAACAAGCACGTACAGCTTTAAAAAGGACTAAAGGATTTAATATTATGGATGCAATCAACATAGCAATTAAGGCCGCCAATACAGCAAAACATAATAAGCATATTAAATCAGCTCGTATTAATCAATTCCTAAAACAGGGGGTTTTCTACCACCAATACCAATTTTTGCAGGCCTAAGCGCCCTTGGTACTCTTACTGGAGGTGCAGCTGCTGTTGCAAAAGCAGTTTCAGATACTAAAATAGCTAAGGAACAACTAGCGAAAAAACAACGTCATAACAAGGCAATGGAGGACATTGCAGTCGGAAACGGCATGTACATCAAACCTTATAAAAAAGGTTTTGGTCTTTTTTTAACCCCTGCAAAACCTCAAAGGAACGCAACTTGATTATACCTAATCGAGCACTAAGCAATGTAGGATTAATAGAGTTTGTCAAGCAATTAGAAGTACCATATTTCCGTGGAGTGTTCATGAGAAACAATCTTCCCAAGGAAGTTGATTTAAAAGAATGTGGTATAATTAATTTAGATGGAATAGAAGGTTTAGGCATGCATTGGACCTCATAAAAAGTACGGTAGTAGCGTTATTTAATATGACAGCTACGGAAACCTGCGACCGCCAACAGAGTTGATAAGTTATCTGAATAGCGGGGGTAAATGTAAAATCTTTTATAACTTTAACCAAGAACAATCGTACGGTACTGTGCTTTGCGGACATTTATGCTTACAATTTCTAAGCAGTACATAGAACTGTGTATGAAGTTATCATGTCGTACACTTTTACTCTAACGGGAAACACTTCAGTTTTAACAAGCAACTTTAATCCGCCTATAAACTTGGATAATGATTCGGAGTACGTATTAGGATTAACAAATTTTGAGTCTTATAACACAATTCCAAACATAGAAAAAGGAATAAATAATAAATTTTATTATGGATCTAACGGAGAATTCATAGAAATACCTGAAGGTGCTTATGAGATTAGAGAAATTAATAAATATCTTCAAAAAGCTTTAGGTGATAAAAGAAGGCGTGGTCGTAGGGAACAATCACGAAGCGCTAGAAAGACACCAGTGTATATAGAAATTACACCTGACAATAATACACTTAAATGTAGTATTAAATGTAGTCTAGATGTGGATTTTACCAAAAAAGATTCAATTGGTTCTCTACTCGGTTTCAATCCACGAAAATTGCTAGCATATTCCACGCTTTAATCGATTGTAATATTGCAAGTGGACCCTATTTAAATAGTAAACCAGCCCATGTAATACATGAATTTTTTCCTCAAGTACCTGCAGGTTTTAAAATTGTCGAGTGCCCACCTACGATTATATATCTACCTACCAGGTCACGTATAATAAATGAAATAATAGTTAAAGCGTTAGATCAAGATGGAAATTTATTTAATTTCAGAGGAGAACTGCTAACTGTAAAGTTGCATTTAAGAAAAATCTGCAATAGCCATGGGCATTAAGTATAATGCACGCAACATGTCAAGAATTGCTATAAATGCAAGAAATTTCAAAGCATTCGACACTCGATTGATTGTTTCAAGACCGCTAACAATACAAAACCGGCAGTTTCTACAATCGTTGGGACTGCATTTATTTAATTAAAAAGTAGAATGAATAGTGAAATACTGAACGTGCGTGAAAAAGTTTACTTCGACAATGCAATTGTTAATATTGAAAAACATACTCATCAACCCTATGCTAACATATCTTTAAACAATATTGATGAAATTCAAATCCCTATACAACAACAAGATGTATACACCTTAGCATCGAAGAGCATGCTGTACATAGAAGGCAAATTAATTAGACAGATAGAATGCCGTCTCAGGCAGCAAAGTTTGTAAATAATGGGATTTTGTTGCTTTTTGATGAAATTAGATATGAGATTGGTGGTGTCATTGTAGATCGTGTTCGGAATCCTGGATTAACGTCTATAATGAAGAGACATGCTTCATAGAATAGCAATCAAAGTAAACATTTACAAAACGCTGGGTGGTTTCCTACGGATGATTCGCAAATAGTTGATGCTAATGGAAATTTTAACGTTGCAATAAACCTTTCAATGGTTCTCGGATTATGCAAAAATTTAAAAAAAATTATTTTAAACCTCTGCCATGAATTAGTTTTACTACGTTCTAGTTTTGATACTAATGCTATAATTAATCCTACACCCGATGAAGAAATAAAAGTTGTTTTAAACAAAGTTTTATAGAAAATGCCGCATGTAGCCGTTGATGATACTCAACGAATTAATTTAATAGAATGCGTTGCACAAAATCAGGATTTGCATATTCCGTTTAGAGGATGGGAGTTGCATGAATATCAACTTCTACAAGAAACGAAACGTCATACATGGAACATTAAAACAACAACACAATTAGAAAAACCAAGATTTGTGATTGTTGGTTTCCAAACCAACCGAAAAAATAGATACATAAGCAATTACAGTCGTTTTGATCATTTTAACCAACATGAAACTCTATTTAAATTCAGAAATTTTCCCGTACGATAACTTAAATTTGAAGTTCGAGAATAAACAGACTGCGCTGTTATATGAGATGTATGCTCAGTTTCAGCAATCGTACTACGGAAAGGAAAATGAGCCACTTTTTAATCCTGAAGATTTACGAAGCATTGCACCATTAGTAGTCATAGATTGTTCTAGACAAAACGAAGCGTTAAAATCTGGTACTGTCGATATTAGATTAGAATTTGAAACTAGCAGAAACGTTTTGCCAAATACATCTTGTCATTGCCTTATACTTCATGATAAGATATTCAAATACAATCCACTCTCAAACAGTATAAGAGTATTATAATTACTTTATTATTACTGTACCTTTACAAATTATGGGAAAAAAAGAAAAAAAACAATAAATCATTTAGCAATAATTTCTATATAATAATTTGATGTATCGCATGGCTAAAAAAATTATAAGAACGGTCAGAAATCGCTATCGGTAAAAAATCTTAAAATGAGGGTAGCTCCCTGGGGGATAATGCTATTTGAAAAATTCCTAGAGATTCGGGTAGTTGAAAAAAATCTAATATTAATTGATATCAAACAAGATAGGTTTATCTCGAAAGAAGCAATGGTTAGTCCAATAAAACTATTTGGTGGTGGTAGTGGTGGAGGATACAGGACCGACTTTCTCTATCTACTATAACCCTATGAAGTCACAATATCATAGGTGGAAGTCTGCACGTGTCAGGGTCCCCCTCAACAACCGCCAAGTAGTAGGTAGAATGGGGGGTTCGATCAGAAATAGTAGGTAGGGTGGGGGGTTTAAGTAGGTAGGGTGGGGGTTCGTGTAGGTAGGGTGGAGGTTTGAGTAGGTAGATTGAGGGGTTTGAGAAGGTAGGGTGTGGGGTTCGATTAAGGTAGAGTGGGGGTTCGATCAGAAATAGTAGGTAGAGTGGGGGTTCGAGTAGGTAGTGTGGGGGTTTGAGTAGGTAGGGTGGCGGGTTAGAACGAGGTAGGGTGGGGGTCGATCAGAAATAGTAGGTAGGGTGGGGGTTCGAATAGGTAGGGAGGGGTGTTTGAGTAGGTAGGGTGTGGGGTTCGAGTAGGTAGAGTGGGGGGTTCGAGTAGATAGGGTAGGGGTTCAATCAGATATAGTAGGTAGGGCGGGGGGGTTGAGTAGGTAGGGTGGGGGTTCGATCAGAAATAGTAGGTAGGGCGGGGGTTCGAGTAGGTAGGGTGGGGGGTTCGATCAGAAATAGTAGGTAGGGTAGGGGTTCGATTAGGTAGGGTGGGGGTTCCCGTATAGTCCATGGAATCCTGCGTTCTGATTGGTCGATGGCTCCGCCCCCAAACCCCACCCCCTGTGTTCTGATTGGTCTGTAGCCCCGCCCCAACAACCCCACCACTTTTCTGATTGGTCGATGGCTCCGCCCAAGCCCACTCCCTGTTTTCTGATTGGTCTGTAGCCCCGCCCCAACAACCCGATTGGTTGATGACTCCGCCCATTTACCCTCCCCTCATATATATATATATATATGTATATATATATATATATATGTTGCTGTGTTGGTTCGCACGAAGTGCGCTAGAACATACCTATTTTATCTACTATTAATAATTTGCATTGGCTTCTAGAATTTATTTTCTTTACGAACCTAACTAAATTTTAATCACTAATTGTAAAATTTTGTTAATACTTGTTGCTTTAAATTAACTAAATGAAATAAATTTCGCACGTAAATTCTGGTTGCTTCCTCAATACAGGGTGTTTGAAATTGCCTTGTTTATTTCTAAATTTACCCTTTCAACCACTACAATATATATATATATATATATATATATATATATATATATATTACTCATATTTAGACCAGGGTAGAAAATTAATTAATTACATCAAATAATTTTAATCACCGTGTATAAGGGATTTTATTAGATAATACGCTTTATTAAAAAACCGTGGAGCATAAAAATTCCTTCGTTTCATTAAAAATAAGAGATTTAAATTATTTACAAGACGCTTTCTATAAAAAGAAGCAGTATTAAAATGCTCAACGTGTAATTTAATTATTCCGAGTAAAGAAACAAATGGAAATTACGTGCAAAATTTATATTAATTGATTCAAGTTTGGGTAACGAGTATTAAACAAAATGTACAGATAATAATTGAATATTTGATTAGGATTCACTAAAAATTAAAGGGTATTATTATAATTGGAGTTAATTGAACTATTAGTAACATATAATATGCATAAAAGCTTGTAAAAACCTAATAATATTCAAAACGTAGAAGTGTTAGTTAGAAGTAGGACGATTGAACACCTGTGTATTTTTAAAAGTCTCGTTCTGCGTAAATTTTGCAGATAACAAATGGTTACAGAGAATGTTGGAGAAACCGTCGCTTAATATTTACGGGAAATGCTAATAAGGTGGGTTATTTCACAGTCCACGTGGATTGAAAATAACCGATACTAAAGAATATCAATTTGGACCACTCAAAACAGGGTAGATAGAGACAGATAATATGCGCAAGACAGAGACACATATAGTAAAAGGCGTGATTTGAGCAACGTCACTGGGTTGCGATTGGTTGAAAATAAGAGGCAAACATGAGAGGTAAAAATAACATTTCTGACGTGTGCAAATTTTGTAGAAGCTGTGCCGAGCGATCGAAAAGGGAACATAGAATGACGAAATTCTAGAAACTGTCCTTTTTGGGGACAAAAGCGACGCACGGGCAAGCGATTATATATACCCGTGTTAATATGAGTTTAGCTCTCTTAGTTTTCGATTTTGATTGAATAATTTAAACAGTTTGCTTGTATATTTTGGTGATTATTTAATACTTTAAAACAGTTTGCTCTTTACGTACTACGATGAAAGTAATTTAGTGCACTTAGAAAAGAAGATGCAAGGTAATAAAGTCTAGTATCACTGTACCAATTATTCAAATTTGCAACGACAAATGAATACACAAAAGTAGGCAGTTTTGGCGTATAGCGTGAAAGAAGTATGAATTTCTTTGCTATTTTTCGGGGGTGTTAATAATTAAATGATTCGTAAACGTGAATGGATCCACAAAACAAGATTCAGATATACACAGATGAGTTCCGGAAAAGCCCTGAAACTACTTTAGATGAATGGTGGTGTAGAAAATTTTTAAAGGCGACTAGTAATCCGAGGACCTAAACATAACTCAGTTGGAATGGTGTGATTAACAAAAGACGATGTACATTGGAGCCACGAGTGCATTAACCTTCAGGTAACTTATGCTTTGTTGTTCGATTTTTGATGTTTTGGTGTGTGTTGAATAACTTTATAATTTGTTTACTTAAAATGTACAGTAGTGAATTTGTACTAACAACAAATTTTTAATTTTAAGGTGAAATTTTCTTGTTTAAGTAGAAAGGGGTATTTAGTATTTATGTTCTTGATTATGATAAAAATTTGGGTATGTCTTTGAGCTCAATTAGACGAACCTGGTTAATTAACGTAAAGGGGTGGGAGATGCTCCCTTTGTACTCAGACTCAGGTCTGCATATATTGTTATATTAATTAGTAGGCATCCTACAAGGACTTTAATTCTGGATGCACATTAAAATGATAACAAATTTAATCTTGAAATTTTCTGATACTGAAATTTATGCTGAATTTTAATTTTGAAATTTTAATGTATTGTGAATATTGATGTAAATAGAGTTAACGTTGGTGTTTGTGATAGGAATGTATTTGTTTTTTTTATGAATGAGAATGAAGGTTTAACTAGGTGAGCAGCCGAGGCGGAAAAGAGTAAAGAGGCGATTAACAGAAGAAAGTCAACGGACCAGTTAAGTTAATAGCTTTTTGTAGTAGAGCCAGAAACTGAGGAAAAATTATGTTTGCCAATTGTTAATATAGGAATTTTTGAGAATAATGCAGAAGTATTACTTGATACAGGGGCAGTGGCGAGTTTAATATCGGATGAATTCGTCAGCAAAATTAGGGATAAGGTTTGTGATAGAATTATACCTTTAAAGCGTAGCCATTTAGTAGCTCCAAATAAAAAGAAGTTTGCTGTAGTAAATAGCGTTGTGGTGCTTAGGATAGATATAGGAAGTTTAAGCTATGAACAGGAGTTTTGTAATTGTACCTGGACTGAAGTTTCAGAGCATTTTAGGTGTTGACTGTATGATGAAGTTAGGGGATTTGATAGATATGGAAAGGAAGGTAGTAAGGATTAAGGATAGGGTAGTGCCATGGAAGGGCAGTTATGAAGTCACAGAGGATGACACGGGGTTGAGTATTAATGTAGTAGAGGTAGAGGATGATGAAGTTAAACAGATCAACACAATAAGATGTCCAGAGGATAGGAGAGTAGAGGTTCAAGCTTTATTACAAAAACATGCAGAATTAGTAGGGGTAGAAGCAAGCACAGCGTTAGGCTATGAGCACGTGTTAGAAGTGGATAATTCAGAACCGTTCAACGCAAAGGTTTATCCAATTCCAGCAGCATATCGGGAGCAGGTGAAGGCAGAATTAAATAAAATGTTGGAAGATGGCATAATAGAGGTCTCAAACACTCATTTCATAAATCCGTTGGTGGTAGTTAAGAAAAAGGATGATAACATTCGTTTATGTTTAGATGCACGAAAAATTAATCAACGGACCAAACCGCAATTCCATTGTCCACCATCCATGGACACACTTTTGACGAGATTAAGTGGCAAGTTTATTTTTAGTAAATTAGATTTAAGGAATTCATTCTGGCTGATAACATTACACAAAGATTCTAGAAGGTACACAGGATTTTCCGTAGAGAAAAAAATCTATAATTTTAAGGTAGTACCGTATGGTTTGTCAACGTCAAGTGCAGCATTAATTAAGGCAATGCAAGCAATTTTAGGAGCATATGAGCAATTCTGCATACACTATGTGGATGATATTTTAATTTTTAGTGAAACTGAGGAACAACATTACTCTCATTTAGAACGGATATTATTAGAGCTTAAATTAGCAGGATTGAGGCTGAATATAGAAAAATGTGAATTTTTTTCAAAAACTGTTAAATTTCTGGGGTATGTGGTGAACACTCAAGGTATGTGTATCGATAAAGAAAGATTGTCCAAACTTTTGACATATCCGAGACCTAATAACATTAGGAAATTAAGAGCTTTTATAAAAAGTTTGTACCGGGATTTGCTGAAAAAGCGAGTCCATTGTTTAAACTTCTGAAGAAGGGAGTAAGATGGAGTTGGACGGAAAGTCAAGAGGCAGCATATCGAACACTGTTGGAACAATTTCACGACCAACTAATTTTGAGGCATCCCAGATTTGATGTAGGTTTCGTACTGAGGACGGATGCATCGGATAGTGCGTTAGCAGCAGAGTTGTACCAAGTACAAGAGGGGGAAGAGGTGCCCATATCTTTTGTTTCACGCACACTGAAGCCGCATAAAGTAAATTACACAATTAGTGAAAAGGAGATGACTGCAGTGGTGTTTGGTGTTACGAAGTTAAAACTTTTTTTGATCGGAAGACATTTTGTAATCGAAACGGATCATTCGGCGTTGTGTGCGTTGATGAATACAAGATTTTCTAACAATCGAGTATATCGATGGGGGTTGTTACTACAGGAGTTTGACTTTGAGAGTAAATATATTAAGGGAGAAAACAATTTTATAGCAGACGCGTTTAGTAGAAACCGAGACAAGGATAACAAAAGACCGTGTGACATCATGATTGCCATGAACAGTCTACTACAAAACGATTCATTATATGGAGAAGAGGAGATCTTGAGGAACCAGAGGCAGAGTGAAGAGTTACAGATTATTAGAACGAAGTTAGAAAACGAACCGGGATTTAAAAACTTCCATATGGTAAACGGATTTTTGTGTAAAAAAATTCAAGACTTGGAAGTGTATGTAGTGGATAGGGTACAAGCAAAATTAATTATCAAAGATCTGCATTTAAGATATGGTCACATAGGGATCCGAAAGACATGGTTAATTTTTAGGGAAACGTTTTTTTTAACTAAAGACTTAGGGTTAGTAAAGTCAGTCATCAACACTTGTCACTTATGTACTTTAGGAAAGTACAAAAATAGTACGAGTCAAGATGTGGTACAAAGTATACACGTACAAAATCCCCTGGACTTAGTTGCTATTGATTATTTGAGTAATCTAGTCCGAAGTACAAAGGGACACAAACATGTGCTGATTGTGACTGATGTGTTTTCGAAATTTACCAAATTATATCCCACTCGGGATTGTAACACAGTCGGAACAAACAAGAAGTTGGAACAATTTTGTAGGGAAGTAGGAACTTTTAAACGAGTATTAGCAGACAATGCTACATATTTTAATAATCAAAGATTTAGGGATTATTAGGAGAGGCAAAACATTAAAGTGGTGTTTTGTAGCATAAGGCATCCTCAAGCTAATCCAGCTGAGCGATATATTCAAGAGACAGTTAAATTCTTGCGTTTGGCTTCACATAGAAATCATCGTTTATGGGAGGACAATTTGTCCAAGGTAGAATCTTTTATCAATGAAACCCCTAGTACCGTGACAGAAACCAGTCCCATTATGCTTATAAATAAACAGTATCCCGAAAGGCCATTGCAAATTGTGCCTAGGGACGATGAATTTCAACAACTTTTGGTAGATGTGAGGGAGAGATTAAAGAAGAGAGCTGAAAAATATACAAGGAAGATGAACGCGAGAATAAGAAAGAGGGTAAAATTTAAAGTGGGAGACCAGGTAGTAGTAAAAAGCTTGAGAGTAGGGAAGAGAAATAAAATGACATGTGCTAAACTTCACTTGCCCTATGAGGGACCTTTTGAGATAGGTGAAGTAGTAGGGGAGTGCACGTATTTGTTAAGGGAAGTAGGGACGGGGAATGAGAGGGGACGGTTTCACGTCAACCTACTATTCCCTTATACAGGAGAACCAGCACCACAGCAGATATAGGTGTATATAGAAGAGTAGAAATGTGTTTATAGAAAATAAAGCTAGGTATAGGATAAATATGGGGGATAGTTAGAAATAGGTGTTTAGGATGAGAATAAAGATTAAATGTAGGAAGAAAATAAGATAGGTTAAGTATAGATATTTCATATAAGATTAGTGGGGAGTTAGGAATAGAATAAGAATAGGATAGGTATATAGGATTAGTTAGGGGGAAGTGAGAATAGTGAAGATTAATTAAAAGTTAGTGATAGGATAGGTATATAGGATGTTTATAGGATTAGATGGATAAGTAGGATGAGGTTAGGGATAATTTCAGTTTATAAAATTAGGTGATAGTTAGGAATAGGATAGGGATATAGGATAGGTGTAAATATTTTTTGGATTGGATAAAGGTTAGGTAAGTTAGATATATAAGGGTTGAGAGAGATAGGCAATTGTTTTTGTAAATTAGTTTTGGCAGTCTAAATGCTTTATATTTGCATTCAAATAAGTGGGAATATTTGTATTCAAATAGGGGGAAAATACTCATATTTAGACCAGGGTAGAAAATTAATTAATTACATCAAATAATTTTAATCACCGTGTATAAGGGATTTTATTAGATAATACGCTTTATTAAAAAACCGTGGAGCATAAAAATTCATTCGTTTCATTAAAAATAAGAGATTTAAATTATTTACAAGACGCTTTCTATAAAAAGAAGCAGTATTAAAATGCTCAACGTGTAATTTAATTATTCCGAGTAAAGAAACAAATGGAAATTACGTGCAAAATTTATATTAATTGATTCAAGTTTGGGTAACGAGTATTAAACAAAATGTACAGATAATAATTGAATATTTGATTAGGATTCACTAAAAATTAAAGGGTATTATTTTAATTGGAGTTAATTGAACCATTAGTAACATATAATATGCATAAAAGCTTGTAAAAACCCAATAATATTCAAATCGTAGAAGTGTTAGTTAGAAGTAGGACGATTGAACACCTGTGTATTTTTAAAAGTCTCGTTCTGCGTAAATTTTGCAAATAACAAATGGTTACAGAGAATGTTGGAGAAACCATCGCTTAATATTTACGGGAAATGCTAATAAGGTGGGTTATTTCACAGTCCACGTGGATTGAAAATAACCGATACTAAAGAATATCAATTTGGACCACTCAAAACAGGGTAGATAGAGACAGATAATATGCGCAAGACAGAGACACATATAGTAAAAGGCGTGATTTGAGCAACGTCACTGGGTTGCGATTGGTTGAAAATAAGAGGCAAACATGAGAGGTAAAAATAACATTTCTGTATAAAAATTAATTAGTTATTCTCAGACGTTGCGAGCCGTGTCGAAATTTCATAGATTTTAAACTTGGACGTGTGCAAATTTTGTAGAAGCTGTGCCGAGCGATCGAAAAGGGAACATAGAATGACGAAATTCTAGAAACTGTCCTTTTTGGGGACAAAAGCGACGCACGGGCAAGCGATTATATATACCCGTGTTAATATGAGTTTAGCTCTTTAGTTTTCGATTTTGATTGAATAATTTAAACAGTTTGCTTGTATATTTTGGTGATTATTTAATACTTTAAAACAGTTTGCTCTTTACGTACTACGATGAAAGTAATTTAGTGCACTTAGAAAAGAAGATGCAAGGTAATAAAGTCTAGTATCACTGTACCAATTATTCAAATTTGCAACGACAAATGAATACACAAAAGTAGGCAGTTTTGGCGTATAGCGTGAAAGAAGTATGAATTTCTTTGCTATTTTTCGGGGGTGTTAATAATTAAATGATTCGTAAACGTGAATGGATTCACAAAACAAGATTCAGATATACACAGATGAGTTCCGGAAAAGCCCTGAAACTACTTTAGATGAATGGTGGTGTAGAAAATTTTTAAAGGCGACCAGTAATCCGAGGACCTAAACATAACCCAGTTGGAATGGTGTGATTAACAAAAGACGATGTACATTGGAGCCACGAGTGCATTAACCTTCAGGTAACTTATGCTTTGTTGTTCGATTTTTGATGTTTTGGTGTGTGTTGAATAACTTTATAATTTGTTTACTTAAAATGGACAGTAGTGAATTTGTACTAACAACAAATTATTAATTTTAAGGTGAAATTTTCTTGTTTAAGTAGAAAGGGGTATTTAGTATTTATGTTCTTGATTATGATGAAAATTTGGGTATGTCTTTGAGCTCAATTAGACGAACCTGGTTAATTAACGTAAAGGGGTGGTAGATGCTCCCTTTGTACTCAGACTCAGGTCTGCATATATTGTTATATTAATTAGTAGGCATCCTACAAGGACTTTAATTCTGGATGCACATTAAAATGATAACAAATTTAATCTTGAAATTTTCTGATACTGAAATTTATGCTGAATTTTAATTTTGAAATTTTAATGTATTGTGAATATTGATGTAAATAGAGTTAACGTTGATGTTTGTGGTAGGAATGTGTTTATTTTTTTTTATGAATGAGGATGAAGGTTTAACTAGGTGAGCAGCCGAGGCGGAAAAGAGTAAAGAGGCGATTAACAGAAGAAAGTCAACGGACCAGTTAAGTTAATAGCTTTTTGTAGGTTTCACAGCAATATATATATATATATATATATATATATATCTATATATATTGCTATAATAATAGGGTAGTTTAGGGGTAGGTTAAGTCATAGGAGTCGTAGAATAAATGAAAACAGCTTCCAGTTTAAGAGAAGCACATAATTCCAGAAATTATAAGAGTAAATCGGTCACTCTACATATTGTTAATTGAGAGCACACTGTATATAAAATACACGGGATAAAATGCATAAGAACATAGAAATATCTAAAAGTAATTTACAAGATAAGATTTGAAATCGCAACAAATTGCATCAAAATTAAATCACCGAGAAACCTATATGAATTGGCATTACAAATATTTAACAATTGCATTAAAAATATCATCGTACACCCAAGCTAAATTAATCATTATCAGAAAATCGTACGTGACGGGAAGAAATCACATTTGTTCAAAAATCCAATATTATGTAGAGATAAACAAGCACCAGGCGATGCAATAAAGATAATAATAATTAACAACATTCCAATACGTGAGTTAATAAAAGGTAAAAGTTGAAAAATTTCAAATAGCACCACAATATACGGGAGGCGTTAAGGCATGCATTCGAATATTTGAAGGAATGCGGGATAAGGCTAAAGTGTCGTCCCAGAACGTAAATAGACCAATGAAAAGCAGATGGAGGTACTGCTTTATATACGATAATGACAAAGCGACAGAGTTAGTATACATTCAAACTGGCCTACGACTATGTTCGAAAGTACTAAGAATTTACGTAACCAGTGAAGTAAAGTTAAAGTAAAATTAGATTTGAAAAGTGTGCGAATTTATGCAACGAAAATAAGCCGATCTATTAATAGACATAGTAAAACGACTTAATTAAAAATCCAATTCTAATATTAATAAAACAGGGCTTTTAATACCGATATTTAAATTGGATTCTAATACCTACATTGAAATTGTTCTAATACCTACATGTAATATGGATTTTAATGTCTATCTAGATTTTCATACCTACATTGAAATTGTGTTAATACCTACATGAAATTTGGAGTTTAATATCAATCTGGACTTTAATTTTAGTTTTGATATCGACATTTAATTTCGACTTTTAATTGAAGACAGTTTTAAAATCAAAGTATTCCAATTTGGACATATTCGAACTTGGTACGAAACAATTCATGGGAATGCAGATCACAGACTAGGAAGGTTCTACAGAACCCATTCTAGGTTAGCAATCTTAATACACTTTATTATTGAAACCTGTTTTTAATTTAATACTTATCATTTTTGTATTTGTAAGAGTCAACAAAATATAAAAGGGTTATTTAACAATTTATGACAAAGACAATAGGTATTTTGGAACGTTCAAGGATCCCTAAGTAAAAAGATAGTTTTGCTGGCTTTCAAAAACCATAAATCTGGTATATGTAGATATTCTGTAAAAAGGGGAAAATTTTGAGAGTTGTAAATATTTAATCATTATATTGTGTACTGTAAAATTGCTTTATTTAATTAAATAAGCTAGTCGAGGCAAAAACCCTAATTTAACATTCCACATCATAGGGGCTTGATTGTTCAGGGGAAAAATCACAACATTTTATGATATGCCCAATCATGGGGCCTAATATCACAGCATTTATGACATGCCCAATCATGGGGCCTAATATCACAGCAATATATATATATATATATATATATATATATATATTGATTGCTGTGGTAGGGGATTGAAGTTTTCACATCGTCAGTGTCATTAAAATAATTTTTAAAATTGCACAACTTTTAAAAAAAAAATTGCTTACCCTTATTATTTTCTGCTTTAAAAATCTTCAGCAGTTTCCCTGGCTAGCTCAGCTGTGCCTTTTTTCGGATACATAAATATACACCCATTCTTCCTTCACACTCGCACACCATTAAAAAAAATCAACAAATAATACAACAATGATACAATCTTTTATTTACCGCTAATTACAGACAAATTATTCACAAGTATATAAATAAAAAGTTTGATCCACAAATTTCAAACTCAAATGTGATATGTTTTAAAGTTCTTGATGTTCTAATTATGTTCAAACAACTTCAGTAAATTATGAGTAGATAGGCCCCTTATAATACCCTAAATTGATAGTACACTGGAGTATGGTGAGCTCATAATAACCCAGTTTATTTAGTATATGCCTTTTACCTTGCATAAATTAATACTAGATTGATAGACCCGTTTACTCTTTACAATTTAATTTATATTCAGAATAAAATTTAGTAAGTTTTAAAATACACCCCTTTCCAATATTTAAACCCCAATAAATTGTCCAGTTTATGTATCTTTTCCAATAAGTATATATAACCATAAATAAACCCCAAAATTCACTCACACATCACCAAAATTTCACAAAAGTTTATCAGACAACAGAAATTTCAAATAAATCACCTGGAGATTGCTTCAGGCTTCCATTCTTTCGACGACGATCACCAGAACACCTTGGCTTCGTGACCATGCCTTGTGATACTCAGTGGATTCACATTTATTGATTTTCTAGCTTCGTATAGTAGTAGCCAGACCTCTATTAATTTAATATACACTACACGTATTTCGCGTTAATAAATAGAAAGCGACTACTAATAATTTACACGCGCTAGCACAATATTTACTGTATTATTGTCATATCTAATACTCACATAACAAAAACTCTACTATAATGATGATCTATCGTAGTACAGTAGTATAGAAGCGAAGATAAGACAAAGAGACCCTTAATAATTTCCATTCCGTATTTATATTGTTTCAAAATGCTACCCTCGGACACACTTCCCGTGAAAAACTTATTTTCAAATTTAAATTCTACAAATTTTGATACAACCGTTTTGAAATTCCTGAAATTTATTCCGTCTTCGTGCTGTACGTATCCGAAAGCGCTCCCACCTGTCACGTTTGTCTACGTTTGGAAAACTGTCCGTTTTTAACCAATGATACTATTTTCTGTCGTCATAAAACCCCGCCTAAACTATCTTTATCTCTCTCTGATGCATGTCTGCTGTCGCGTTCAGAACCCCATTTGAGTTATAGAAAATCGATATTGCTGACAGCCCATCTTCACTCCACGTGAATATAGTACGTGCGTTTTAAGTATCAACGCTTTTATATCTGTCTCTATCTGTAGTATATAACCTATCGTGCATTTCCCTTGCTCTTTAAGAACTTTGTTCACACCAAACTGACGGTTGAAAATATTTCCTATAAAGTCCTGTGTTAATACAAGCTCGAGTTCTTTGAATGTAACCTATTAAAACGCAGGTGTTCGTTAATTATTGACTGTTTAGCACAACAATTCTTAGATTTTATATTTCGTAGTACTTGTATAAAACTGACGTATATTTACCTTGTAATTATCGATTTTGTTTCGCAAGCACGTTCTCGTATTGCTCATACGTGTAGAATTAAAATAAATTAACGTTATTTATGAATTTGCATTTGCTTTAAAACTGTTTTTTCTTTATGTAATTTCTAGCATACCAATATTAAATATAAAAATACGTCACTACTTGTCCGTTCTCCCTAAATAAATTAAATAAATTTTGCGCGTAAATAATTTGTTCTTTTTTCTATACAGGGTGGTTGAAATTGTATTGTTTACCCCTTTGAATCCACAACAATATATATATATATATATATATATATATATATATATTGTTCACGCGAGCATAGAGTGGAAATTCGGTCAAATCCAATTGCAAGAGATCTTTTTATAGGGTTAAGCACTGTATACCGGCGCAGTACATTTTTGGTGCAGGCATGTATAACGCGTCTACGATTACTCTCTTGCGCATGTCTGGTCAATACTAATTCCAAAACTGGCAAGTAGACAACTAAGTGGTTGTACCATCAGTGTAAGCTCAATTTTTTGCTGATAGTAGGTACTTGTTTCTATTAGTTTCGGGGCTGCGCTGTAAATTGATAAAAGTGCAAGGTAGAATTGTAAGCCGTTCGTCTCACCGGTGTTTTTCAACTTTATAAAAAATTATAGAAATGTCTTCAAATGAGTGGAAAGTTGCTCAATTTTAGTAACGACATATAGATTGTTTAATACACTTAAATCTTCAATTAGTTTACAAATATTGACGATACAATAGTTTCCTGCAATGCATACTCTAGCTTTAGGTGGAGCGTAATCTGTTTTTTAGACTTTAGAAAAGTATGTACTTTACGAAACTCACTAAAAACTTCTTGCAAATGCAATTACTGCCACCTATTGGTTCCCTTCGCATTGCAAAGTCGTTTCTGCTGCATGTCGTAAATCAGCAGGATTGAAGCGCTAACAAATTCCATGGGGACAGTAAATTACACAGTAAAATTTTAATAAATAATGTTAGAGGACTTATTCAGAGCGTTTATGATGGGACGCAAAAATTAAACATTGTTAGGACGTTGTTGAAGGGTAATTCTGGCATGAGGTTCGAACACACACACACACGCGCGCGCGCACGCGCGCGCGCACACACACACACACACACACACACTCGCGCGCGCGCGCATTCGCTCACGCACGCACACACACAAACACCCCAGCGATGGAAAATAGAGTTAGGAATAGTCAAGTAAATTTCACGAGGTTTACGCAGATTGGTATGGATGGACGTTTTAGGAAACATGATAATAGGTATAATTTCTAGGCACATCGAAACAAAAATTAGGCCCTAGCCGAAGTGGAAACATGGAAACTCAGGATTATGTGAGAGCTTTGTCGGCACACCTGATAAAGGTATGATTAAGTAACCCCCCTCCTTGAAGGGTGTAAATTTTACGAGGTTTGCGCAGAATGATAAGGACAAACGATTTAGAAGATATGATAATAGTAATAAATTCTGATCACACCGAAACAATAATTTAAGAACGATATGAAGTAGAGAAGCGGAAAGTCGGGATAATGTGAGAGCTTTGCCGGCATGTGGTAGGGAAACGGAAAATATCGCAACAACAGATAATGATGTCAAACAGTTAATCAACCGGGACCGACTTCTAGACCGAAATTTCAATAGATGGCAATTCAAATGCAACAGCTAGTATAAATAAATATGAACATCAGAATTGTTACGTGCCAAGGGTCACTTAAACATGTATTAGTTTAGTTTTGATGTACGGGAGTTTCGCGCCATATTTTCAAAAGACTAGGCGTGTACTTCCGTACGTCATAGTAGTGCATTTGCGCAGATCGCACGATGCTAGAGGGGTAGACGAATAACTTCGTGCGGATGTGTAAAAGACAAAAGAGTGGGGACGAGTTTTGGTGACTCTCTGTAACGTTGCTTTTTGCCTTGTGCTTCAAGTGGAGTGGACGTTTCTTTTGGTAACGTATCGTTAGGTTTACCTATGTAGTTCCTTGCTTGATTATCTTTTGTTGTCTACCCTTACCTAGTTTTCCTAATCCGACCCCTACATAGGTAAGAAATCTGCAGCCACCTAGGCGTACCGATCTCCACGACTCTGGATAAAGACCTCATGACTGCCGTAGCTGGCCGGAGCTGATCCGAACGCTTTTGTAGAGCGTCGGCGTATCATCTCTAATCCCTCCGGGAGGAGCCCTGATGGACTTGGTTAAAGGCCTACCCTAGCGCAACTTCGCGGGAATCTGGACCTATTATGTGAGTACTTCATAGTTTATATTGTTCGCTTTTATCTTTGTTTTAAAATTAATATGTAAAATTTCCGAAGTATTGCGCAATATTGGGGACGTCATTGGTAGATGACCGCGCCCAAATCTGTATAAGATTAGCGCTGCCAACCACCGATGGTGTCTAGTAAACCTCGCTTCCGGTGTTGTATTTATCAAACTTTTTAAATGTAACTACCGTTTTGAATGTAAGAATTGGCTGTCCAACGTGTTGTTTTTTTAGGTGGTATGATTCCTGTATGCCTATGGAATGTATTAATTAATGTTTAAACAGCTTTTTCATCTAAATTAAATCAATAAATGTTATTATCTGTTTACTAAAATATCTGTGGATTTTAAATTTCAGGTTGGTATCTTGTGAAATTCCCCAGAGATTTCCCTGAATTGACATGTCAGCGGTTGTAATGAAAACCGTCATTTTGAGGTTATTGTGATTTATATCCTTTGTCTTAAAAATGCTACATCGATTAATTTACTGTAACTGAATGAAGTCTATATCTGAAAAATGTGTTAGTTGTCTAAATAAAACTCCAAGCTTTTACAAGGATTTATACGTAACCCCACTTTTATGCAAGTAAGTACATAAAATAAATAAGCATTTTAAGTAATTGCAACCCCTAAAACACCGTTTATTATAACAATTATCTACCTTATATTAGTTTAAAATATAACCCTTGCTGTTAATAAAAAAAAACTGTACCTAAAATTATCTCATGTGTTTATAAAAAAGTGTTTTAGTCATTTACCTGTTAATTAATATTTAAACTCGCTTTTTAAAGAAACCTTATGTTTAAAAAACGATTAACGTAACGATTTGACCTTTAGAATATCTTTTGAAAATGCTACATTAATAGTCTCGTTTTATCTGTTAAAATAATACATTACCTGCGTGTATTTTCTATTTTGGAGGGCTTTTTTGTAGTTCATCAACGATACATTCCTTTGTTAAGCACTAACCTTGTTCGCATATAGTTTTAAACGTGTTTCTTAAGTTTTTTGGTTACTTAACCTGATAAAATTTGAATATTATCCTTTACCAGTGACGTTCATAGCAAGTTTTCACCCGTAAATATCTTATCGTACTAACTTGAAGTAGCTTTAACCTTTATTACTTCCTGATTTACCTAACTATTCTATATTTCATGTATCGTGTCTCGAATATTCAATCCAAAATGAATATTTCACATTTAAAATCGCTTGAGTTAATTTACGAGATTGAGTGTAGGAATATTACTGCCGCTAATAATCAAAATGACCGGAGATCTCAGCTCAGGGCCATTTTAGCCCAGGAAATGAAGGGCGTTGCTATCTCAAAGAAAATCGTTGGCGATTGGCCTTATAACGTATCGGAAATTAAACTTTCTTTGGACGACATATCTGGTATAATAAATAGAACAGATCCTGGTGCCAGTGATACCGAGCTAGGGCGATTGGCTTCGAGAATAACGCACGTCAAACAACGTATCGAATTATTATCTTTATATGACGATGAGCAAGCGACCCAAGCTAAACAAAGTTTGTTGTCCGAAATATTATTACTTGAAGGAATTGTTCTGGAAAGACTTAATCCAAATGCAGACGTAGATATATCTTTACCATTTTCAAATCTCGTACTTGCCCAACCTAAACCATTAGGAAAATGCATACCTGTTTACAAATAGGGTCTCACTTTTCAAGGGTTTGATTTGCGGGTCTCTTTATCGTCTTTTATTGACCGGATTAACGACTTCAAAATTTCTCGGCAGTGTACAGACCAGGACCTATTTGTCTCAGCAGGTGACTTGTTCTCAGACTCTGCGTTGATATGGTACAGAAACATACGAGACCAAATTTCTACCTGGGAGGAGTTAGTTGCGTGTTTGAAACGAGACTTCCTAGCTCACGGTTATATTACCGACCTTTGGAACGAAATACGTAATCGAACCCAAGGTCCTGACGAAAATGTTGTTTCTTTTATTACCTCATTAGAAGCTTTATATAGCAGACTCGACAAAAAACCTTCAGAATCCGAAATTATCGATCAGTTACTTAGAAATTTAAACCCGTATTTCTTAGAACGTTTGGCATTACAACAAATCTCTTCGTTAGCCCACTTTAAAGATCTATGTCGTTCTCTTCAGGAAGTGTAGTTAAGGATTGACAAATATCGTCCGCCCCCAGAGAAACAGTCTGGCCTTTTAGAACCCGATTTAGCTTGCCAAGCTCGAGCTTCCCATAAAGTTTCTACCCTTACCGTTTCTTCTACCGTAACTAATAACTCACTTACCTGTTGGAACTGTAAGAGAAGTGGACACAACTATAATGTCTGCACATACCCTAGAAATATTTTTTGTTATGGTTGTGGTCGCTCAAATATCTACAAATCTAAATGCACCAACTGTAATCCTAATGTATCGGGAAACTCCCGTCGAGATATTTCAAATCAGGGCGTGAATATCTCAAGAAACCAAAATCGTCCTCAATACCAATCACTCAACGGACCCAGACGTCAATAAATTTAAATCATAAAACTACCTCCAATGCTGTACCGTCATTAAATTTGTCTAACAATAATACCGCTACTATTAATGTACAAAATGCCTTACCTTCATTAGAAAAATTATGCTATACTACGCCATCCGAGTGGTCTAAGTGGTTACAAACCGTCAATTCCTTTTACCATAAAAAGACTGCTGCCGTTTCACAACTTGTTAAGAAACCCTTCGATAACCGTCCACACTTATCTATCTCAATAGGTTCCTTAAATGTAATTGCTTTATTGGATACAGGTTCCTCATGTTCCCTTATAAATAACGAAGGTTTACATCAATTATCTAAACAAAATATTAATATTCAAATTATTCCCGAAAAAACTTCCATAAATTTAGCTGACGATAATCAAATATATGTAACGGGTTCCCTTAAATTAAAAATTCGAGTAGAATCTCTTAAACGTGATGTTTTATTTTTGATTGTGCCTGCATTAGCTTATCCTTTTCTACTAGGTGTTGATTTCTGTAAACTTTTTAATCTGTCACTTTATTTCCAGGATTTTTCATGGCAAACCTCTCTTAAAACGAATTCTTGTGCATCTACAGGAATATCTAACAAAATTTCTCTTACTGATTCCCAAAATGTAACTCTTAACGCTACAATTGACAAATTTCGCAAACTTAATACCTCCGAACTTGGTTGCGTTACGACTGCAACACACGTTATCTCTACAGGTGATGCCCTTCCCTTTAAGCAACGTCAATATCCCTTATCGCCTGCATTACAAAAGCATTTACATGCTGAAATAGATAAAATGTTAGAATCTGGTGTTATCTCTCCCTCAAATTCACCGTGGACGTCTCCCGTATTATTAGTTCGGAAAAAGAACGACGAATGGCGTGTCTGTTTTGATGGCAGAAAGTTGAATTCCGTGACTGTTTCTGATGCTTACCCTCTACATAGAACTGACTCGATTTTAAGCCGGCTTCGAAACGCAAAATTTATCTCATCTATCGAACTTAGACAAGCTTTTTATCAGATACCTCTCGACCTATCTTCTCGTCAAAAAACTGCTTTTTGTGTTCCAGGCCGAGGTCTTTTCGAATATATTTTTTTGCCATTTGGTCTCTGTAACGCTCCACAAACTTTACAACGTACTATGGATCAAACGTTAGGTCCTATCTTACATCAGGAACGTGCCTTTGTATTTTTAGATGATATCTTAGTTATCTCAAGTTCCTTTGATGAACATATCGCCACATTAAATGAAGTTGCAGAACGTTTAAACGCAGCAGGTTTTAAGATAAACTGGGAAAAGTCTCAATTTTGTTGCTCATCCCTTACATTTCTTGGTTTTATTATCGATGGAACTGGCCTACGAGCAGATCCTGCTAAAGTCGACGCTATTACTAAATTTAAAACACCTAAAACCGTTACCGAAATCAAACGTTTAATTGGAATGATTAGCTACTATCGCATCTTTCTCCCCAATCTTTCAACTATATCTGCACCCATTACCGCTTTAATTAAAAATAAAAATAAATCCCAAACTATCGAGTGGAATTCAGAATCCCAACAGGCTTTCGAACAAATTAAAACAATCACTTCAGCACCTATCTTAATCTCACCAAATTTCGATGAAAAGTTCTATATACAAACCGATGCCTCACTTACTGGTTTAGGCGCAATGTTGTTCCAGGTAAAAAATGGTTTAGAACATCCAATCGCTTATGCGAGTCGTGCCTTAACTTCTGCCGAACAAAAATACTCTGCTACCGAACGAGAATTATTGGGCGTTATCTTTGGCATCGAGAAATTTAGACGATATGTCGAAGGTACACACTTTACCGTAATCACTGATTGTGCTGCTCTCACTTGGCTTAACAACTTGAAACAGCCCGCAGGTCGTTTGGCAAGATGGAACTTGCGTATATCTCAATTCATTTTTGACGTTAGGCATAGGCCTGGCAAATTAAATATCGTACCTGATGCCTTATCTCGTGATGTTGTTTCTCTTAACCTTCCAAATTTAATTCTTGATACCTGGTACCTCAATATGATTAAAAAAGTTTCCGACAACCCCGATAAATTCCCTACCTTTCGTGTAATTAATAATAAACTATATAAATTTGTATCTTCTTCCCCACAAAAAATATCGAATATACCTGAATGGAAACTTGTCGTGCCTACTGCAAACCGCAATGAGGTGCTCAAATTATGTCACGATGATCCCATTGCTGCATATCTTGGTGTTACAAAAACTCTCGTTAAAATATCTGAATTATATTACTGGCCCACACTTAAGCAATCTGTTTGTCGCTATATTAAGAGCTGTAACATTTGTGGCTCTCATAAGAGTTCACAAGATGCTCGTCCTGGTTTAATGGGTTACTTTAAACGTGTATCTTATCCCTTTCAATTAATATCGCTTGACTTATTAGGACCTCTCCCTCGATCGAAAAGAGGTAATCAATATCTTTTAGTTGTTACCGATTGGTTTTCTAAATTTGTTATGGTGCAACCTTTACGTAAAGCTACTTCCGCTGCTATAATTAAATTCCTAGAACAAAATGTCTTTCTTATCTTTGGTGTTCCCCAGATTATCCTTTGTGACAATGAAGCACAATTTATCTCTAAAGATTTTCAGAATTTCGTTAAAAGTTACAAAGTACAAAAAATTTGGTTTAACGCAAAATACCATCCCCAAGTAAACCCTACCGAAAGAGTAAATCGAGTTTTAATTACCGCTATCTCTTCCTATATCGATTCAGACCATACTACATGGGATGAACATATCTTTGAAATTGCTCAAGCTTTGCGTACATCTAAACACGAAGCAACCCAATTCACTCCGTCATTTCTTGTTTTTGGAAGATATACCCCAATCGATGGGAGTTACTATGGTTTAGTGCCTGACGATACTAACGTAATTGAATTTGACGATAAAGTACGTTGGGACAAAGACCAACAG
The DNA here is from genome assembly GCA_036346225.1 of Platerodrilus igneus. NCBI lineage: Eukaryota > Metazoa > Arthropoda > Insecta > Coleoptera > Lycidae > Platerodrilus > Platerodrilus igneus. Next base: position 2,240,342 of record JARFIW010000254.1, on the reverse strand, counting down.
TCATTACCTTCTATCTTTAACGACGTTAGAAAAAATTTGTTAAAAGCTTACGAAAAGAGTAAGGACAATTATAATCTACGCAAACGAAATATTTCCTTCGCCTTGGGCGAACAAGTTTGGAAAAAGAACTATGTCTTATCGGATGCATCTAAGAAATTCTCTTCAAAATTAGCCCCTAAATTCATTCTTTGTAAGGTCACTCGTGTTATTAGTCCCCTTATCTACGAACTTCAAGATGCTGAAGGAAAACGCCAAGGCAGGTGGCATATTAAAGACCTTAAGCCATTCTCTGCTGATCCAAATGCTACTTAAGTTTTTCACGTTCTATTTTCCTTACGATTTACCTAATATTTTTTTGTTCTCACCATCAATTACTTAACTTTAAATACTTATTCCTTCTCTCATACAGTATATAATCTCTTACACGTTTAACTTTACTTATCTTAATTTAGCTATCTTTTTCTTTTGGTTGACTTTTCCTTGACCATACCGTTAGTTATATATCACTTCATCCTCTACACCCTCCAATGTAACTCTGTCGTTTCATTTAAATAATCCTCGAACTTTTCCTACTGCATATTATTTGGTTTTTAGTATTTTTTTCTTACGTCATTTAATTTTGTGTGGTAATTGTCGTAACTTTGGTTGCAATAACTCATTGAATTTTTATGATTGGTTTTAGCTGATGTTGAGTGGATGATTTTTTCTTTGGGCCAACATAGGAGTCATGACCTATGCCATTGTAAGAAATAGTTCATATTCGCAGTTGCAAAAAACTAGGATTGCTTATTCCATGTGTTTTTCTTCTGAATTATTGCAGTCGCCCACATTATACTACATCATTATTTCCTTCTTTTTCTATTAAATCAACATAACTTATAAACATTTTTTTTTCATTGTTTTTTATTGAACTTTGTGGTGAGGTGCTATTGTTTCTTATCGATATCGTATTAAATTCTCGGTTGTTTTAGCATATTGGGACAGTGTATCTGTATTTAACTACTTATAATTGGGCATTTTTGTGTGTTTAGGGTGCTACCGTTTTGAAATACTACCTTAAAACAGTTTATTTTGGTGTGTTTGTATCTGTAATGATACTTTTAAGTTGTCGTGTCAACTTTTGTCTGATTTTCTTATCGTAGTCAATGTACTCGTTAGGAAAATGATCGTATTAGTTCTCTTAGGAGCCTAGTGAATGTTAACCTATGATATACTTTATCTTGTCGGATTAATATCGCAGGTGGTCCTTCAGACTGCGCTGTGTTTAATAGGGACAACTCTCTACCTTCTCTCGCACGCTTGTCCAAAAACTATACTTTTTTCTTATCCCGCTATCTCCGCTATGCCTTATTCTTCTTTCGGTGGACCTGTTCTTGTCCCGGAACACCCGTCTGCCACATAAGAGTGATGTTCCCTCATTCCGAGCTACTGGCCACACTGGTTGGTTGAGTAGCGCTTTGCTATCCATCTTTTTCTCTGTCTCTTTTGCTCAATGCGAGCCCTTCCTCTACTTTCTTCTACCTGGAAGTGTCTCTTATGCACTCCAAAAAACCAAACTCCTTCTTTTACCGTTCCTGTTTCTACTGCCTTTTTCATTTCTGTTAGTCACCGTGTGGTTGCGCGGGAGGTTTTCACAGACACCTGGACCATGTCTCTGCGAATCTTTCGTGGTGTCATGCGGTGCCGCTGTCAGTGCATGGGCACTGGCAGTGAAGGTATGTATGAGTGTGTGAATGTGTGAGTGGATGTGTATATCTTTTATACCGTGTGGGTATCGGGTGAGCGTATCACCAATATCGATTAACGCCGGGTGCAGGGATGCACCCAAATGTCTTTGCCGGTCCCTCGTGCCGTTTATTGTAAACGGACCTGCTTCACAGGTTTCTCTTTTTAGAGGGTACGAGTCAATCCCCATTTAAACGGCTCTACTGGAGCCACTCTACCTTTACTTTATTCATTGTCTTGGGTAATAACTAGGCCAATACCTTTGTCTTCTTTATTATCCTTGATAATACCCTTAGTTTTAATATCGTTATCTTACCGATTACCTTCAATAATAACTTTAGTTAATATCGTTATCTTACTGACTACCGTTAGTAATAATTTTGGTTTAATTTCTCGTTATCTTACCGACTACCGTTAGGAATAACTTCGAGTTATTTCGCGCTATCTTACCGGTTATCTTTAGTAATAACTTTTTTAAATTCATGTTACCTTACCTACTATCTCTTATAATCACTTTAGCTTAATATCGCGTTATCTTATCTAGTATCTCAAATATAACTAAAGCTTAATACCGTTATCTTGTCTATTACCTTTGAGGATAACAACTTAAGCTTAATATCATTATCTTATCTACTATCTTTGACAACAATTTGAGATCTTGCCTTATCTTTTTATCGTCCTAACGTGTGGTATCTATGACCAGACGTGGGAATTTTTTTTTTTTGATATTTAAGTGAAAAAGCTACCCCGATTTAGAAATGTAATTTGTTAGGTTAGCATATAAGGATTTAGTAGGGTGGTACTTTTGGTAAATTTGTTGATTCACAACTATGTCATGGACAAGTTTTAAATGTGCATCGTTAGAAAGCCAAAGTACCAGTAACAAAATTTGGTAGAGTGCAGAGTGACGCACTCCATGAAAATTTTTAAATTTGGGCACTTCTTGCCAAAAGAAGAATAGTTTGATGCAACACTCATGTGTGTTTGCACATAAGAACTTTTATGTTAGCTTTAGTTAGATAGGTTAGGCGACTTGTCGCATTAGCTTTAATTCAAGTAGTGTTTCATGCTCCCCGACAAATTTGTGCTGTCGGTGATTAGTGTAGTCAAAGACTATCGGGCTACCTATTCCGTTTCCTGGTACTTCGGTAGACGTGTTATCGGTCAAAAAACCAGGTGGTGCCTTATATAAACATTTTGTAGGTTTTAAGTTAGGGTTTATGTAGGGTAGTTAGGACTTAGATTTTAAGCTGTTACTGTGCTAACAGACTTTTTCTTTTTTTAAGTTTTTTCTTTTGTGGCTTTGTCGCGATTGTTACGTGCCAAGGGTCACTTAAACATGTATTAGTTTAGTTTTGATGTACGGGAGTTTTGCGCCATATTTTCAAAAGACTAGGCGTGTACATCCGTACGTCATAGTAGTGCATTTGCGCAGATCGCACGATGCTAGAGGGGTAGACGAATAACGTCGTGCGGATGTGTAAAAGACAAAAGAGTGGGGACGAGTTTTGGTGACTCTCTGTAACGTAGCTTTTTGCCTTGTGCTTCGAGTGGAGTGGACGTTTCTTTTGGTAACGTATCGTTGGGTTTACCTATGTAGTTCCTTGCTTGATTATCTTTTGTTGTCTACCCTTACCTAGTTTTCCTAATCCGACCCCTACATAGGTAAGAAATCTGCAGCCACCTAGGCGTACCGATCTCCACGACTCTGGATGAAGACCTCATGACTGCCGTAGCTGGCCGGAGCTGATCCGAACGCTTTTGTAGAGCGTCGGCGTATCATCTCTAATCCCTCCGGGAGGAGCCCTGATGGACTTGGTTAGAGGCCTACCCTAGCGCAACTTCGCGGGAATCTGGACCTATTATGTGAGTACTTCATAGTTTATATTGTTCGCTTTTATCTTTGTTTTAAAATTAATATGTAAAATTCCGAAGTATTGCGCAATATTGGGGACGTCATTGGTAGATGACCGCGCCCAAATCTGTATAAGATTAGCGCTGCCAACCACCGATGGTGTCTAGTAAACCTCGCTTCCGGAGTTGTATTTATCGAACTTTTTAAATGTAACTACCGTTTTGAATGTAAGAAGATATGATTAAGTAACCCCCCTCCTTGAAAGGTGTAAATTTTACGAGGTTTGCGCAGAATGATAAGGACAAACGATTTAGAAGATATGATAATAGTTATAAATTCTGATCACACCGAAACAATAATTTAAGAACGAGATGAAGTAGAGAAGCGGAAAGTCGGGATAATGTGAGAGCTTTGCCGGCATGTGGTAGGGAAACGGAAAATATCGCAACAACAAATAATGATGTCAAACAGTTAATCAACCGGGACCGACTTCTAGACCGAATTTTCAATAGATGGCAATTCAAATGCAACAGCTAGTATAAATAAGTATGAACATCAGAAAGAGTTTATTAAATTTAATAGGATAGATAATAAAAATGATTTTAATAATAATGATAGTGCTTTATTACCTACAATTAAAGCTAGGTTGGAAAATCAGGAGATAAAGGCGTTGATAGACCCTGAGGCCGATACTAGCCTTATTTCGTAGCAATTTCTAATAGAAAATAGAGAGTTATTTGTAGAATAAGTAGAACTTATAAGGAAAATTGATTTAGTGGTTCCGCGCAATAAGAAGTTTGGAATAATAGATATGTGACGATACTGAAAATTAGAATTGGTAGTTTTGTGTTTCAACACGAATTCTTAATCATACCTGGATTAAAATTAGAGTGTACTGTAGAGATGGACTACTGAGACGGGGTGATTATAATTGGAAAAAAAATAATAAGTTGGGAAAATGTTCAAATTACCAAGAAAGATAACGAGTATTTGAATTTAAATCATTTTAAAAATAATCAAACTGAGGAAGTGAAGGAGGTCGTACATAATAAATGACCAGGTAAATTTAAGAAGCGGGCTGGTTCGTTACTTCCAAAATGTTCAGTATTGGTTAATAAGAAGTCAAGGATTGCTACAGGGTAAGGGCATGAGTTAGAAGTGAAAAATTCAGAGTCATTCAATTCGAGAATTTAACCGACACCAGTAGCGTATCGAGATAAAGTAAAGTAGAAATTGCTAAGATGTAAAATATAGGAAGACGTATGCACATTTTGATACTTATGTTAAGATTAAATAATGTTGTAATAACCATAATATGCAAGTATACATACAATATTCTGAGAAAACCATAATGAAGCGTATTTAGTACGCTTGATTGTTTTTGTAAAATTACAAGGATTATTTTTCCGTAAATTTAGGTTGAATAGTTTGCTGAAATTTAAAAGGCGCACAAAGTGGACGAAGGATTGCTTATAAGCACAATGCAAATTAGTTTCGTATTTTTTTTGATTTAAGCAGCCAAATATACAAGTACAAAACTTTGTTGAAATTTATTCAAGTATTTATTTAAAGATGTGTAAATAAAAATTAAGTCAAAATATTGTCGTGCAGAGCTCCTGACGTAAGCAACAAATCCAATTAATTGCTAGGTGTTACACAACTAATTTTAATTAGGAATTTTGATGTGGAGTGTAATTTTGGCGTGGACCGGAATAAAAAAGATCCTGGCGAGGAGTTTAATTTTGGTGTGGACCGGAATAATAAAATATGGGCGTGGAATGGGATAAAAACTTCTGATGTAGAATAGAATAAAATTTTGAGTGAAATGTGTAATTCCTCATAAATAGAACAGGTTTCAGGATTCACCATGAGCACTGCATGCTTTGCAAAAATTAGGAATTTTATAAGAATATATATTGCTGTGAAACCTCCAAAATCCGTGAACTACGCTTTTCGCCTCGGCTGCTCACCTAATTTTATAAACCTCCTCATTCATAAAATTAAACAACACATTCCTACCACAAACATCAACGTCAACTCTATTTACATCAATATTCACAATACATTAAAATTTCAAAATTAATATTCAGCATAAATTTTTAATATCGGAAAATTTCAAAATTAAATTTATTATCATTTTAATGTGCATCCAGAATTAAAGTGCTTGTTGGATGCCTACTAATTAATATAACAATATAAGCAGACCGGAGTCTGAGTATAAAGGAGCATCTACCACCCTTTACGTTAATTAACCAGGTTCGTCTAATTGAGCTCAAAGACATACCCATATTTTCATCATAATTCAGAACATCAATACTAAATACCTCTTTTTACTTAAACAAGCAAATTTCATCTTAAAATTAAAATTTTATGGTTAGTACAATTTCACTAATGTCCATTTAAAGTAAATCAATTATAAAGTTATTCAACACACACAAAAATGTCAAACAAAATAGTATAATTTACCTGAAGGTTACTGTCCTCGTAGCTTCAATGTACATCGTCCCTTTAGTTAATCACACCATTCCAACAGGATTATATTTACGGCTTCTAATTCTCAACGCTTTTAAAATTTTCTCCATCACTATTTATTTAAAGTTGTTTCTGGGCTTTTCCGGAACTCATTTGTGTATATCTGACCCTGGTTTTGTGGATCCAGACACGTATTTGAACCATTTAATTATTAACACCCCCGAAAAATAGCAAAGAAATTCATGCGTCTTTCACCAATATACGCCAAAACTGCCTACTTTTGTGTATACATTTGTCGTTGTAAATTTTGCTAATTGGTACAGTGATACTAAATTTTATTACCTTGTATCTAAGTGCACTGAAGTACATTCATGTTAGCACGTAAATAACAAACTATTTTGAATCACTAAAATATACGAGCAAAATTTTAAATTATTTTATCAAACTAAAATGCACTGTTTAACATCTTGAATCAAGTCGCGGATGTAAGAGCTTTTAACGCATCGAATAGTCAAAAGTCTAAGAGAGCCAAAATTCATATTACCACCGGTATATATAGCAAAAAGCCTGTCTGTCGGTCTGTTCCCCAAAACAGACAATTCTTAAGAATTTCTCATTCTATGTTCCCAGTCCGTCGCTCGCGCGTCGGTTTTTACGCAATTTTCACTCGCCCCATTTAAATCTCAGAAATTCTCACACGGCACGCAAACATGTCCGAGAAAAACTAATTAATTTTGTACAGAAATTGTTGTTTCTACCTCTGATATTTGCATCCTATTTTCAACCAATTGTGACCCTCGTGACGTTGCTTAAATCACGCCTTTTACTATATGTGTCTTTGCTTGACGCATTTTCTCTTTCCTTTTCTAACCTGTTCGTATTGGTGCAAATTGATATTCTTTATTATCGATTATATTTTAGTCCATGTGGACTATCTGGGTTTAATAACCCCGTATCGCACATTCTCGTGAATATTAAGCCCCGGTTTCTCCAAGATTCTTTGAAACCATTTGTTATCTACACAATTTTCGCCGTACGTGATATTTAAACTACGCAGGTGTTCAAAATAATATTAATTCTCAGAGCTTTTAAATAAACCCTGTTTTGTATTTCGTGCTAAAGCATCTGACCGTTTCCAATATCCTTAGAATCTACATGTTTATCTAAACAAATTAAACTGAAATTGCCTTTTAAAATACGCAGGTGTGTTCAAACATCCTACTTCTAACTAACACTTCTAGGATTTGCATTTTAGTGGGTTTTTACAAGTTTCTGTAGATATTATCTGTACGTTTTGTTCAATACCGGTTACTTGAAATAGAGTTAATTAAGATAAATTTTGCACGTAATTTCCATTTGTTTAGGAATAATTACATTACACGCAGAGCTTTTTAATACTGTTTCTTTTGATATAAAGCGTCTTATAAATAATTTAAATTTCTTAATTTTACTGAGACGACCGAATTTATTTATGCTTCATGGTTTTAATAAAGCGTATTATTTAATAAAATTCCTTATACACGGTGATTAAAATTATTTGATGTGATTATTTAATTTTCTACCCTGGTCTAAATATGAGTATTTTCCCCCTATTTGAATACAAATAATCCCACTTATTTGAATGCAAATATTAAGCATTTAGACAAAAAAATTACAAAAAAAATTGCCTATCTCTCTCTACCCTTATCTATCTAACTTACCTACTTTGTCTCCAATCCAAAAAAATATTTACACTTATCCTATATCCCTATCCTATTCCTAACTCTCACCTAATTCTATAAACTGAAATTATCCCTAACTTCATCCTACTCATCCATCTAATCCTATATACATCCTATATACCTATCCTATTCCTAACTTTTAACTAATCTTCACTATACTTTACTTCCCCCTACCTAATCCTATATGCCTATCCTACTCTTACTCTATTCCTAACTCTCCACTAATCTTCTATGAAATATCTACACTTAACCTATCTTATTTTCTTCCTACATTTACTCTTTATTCTCATCCTAAACCTATTCCTAATTATCTCCCATATTTATCCTATATCTAGCTTTATTTTCTATACACACCTACTTCTACTCTTCTATATACACCTATTCTATCCCTATCCTATTTCTTATTTAAATCTGACTCTTTTCTTGATCCTCCAAGTCTTTCTTCTCACTATCCTAATACTCTTCATCCCTATTTCTCCTCCTTTTATATCTATACTTATCATCCCTGTTATCTCACATACAATAAACTCATCCCTATTATCCTGACTCTTAAATACTGCTTCTTCTTCAGTCCCTACACATGTCTGTTTCTTATTTATTCTTATTTTCTTTTCTGCCGACAAACCAAACGATACTACTTTACAATTATCGATTTTTCCCTCTATGGAAAATCCTATGTACCTTCTAGACTGCTTGTGTAATGGAATCCGCCAGAATGAATTCCTTAAATCTACTTTATTAAAAACAAACTTGCCACTTAACCTCATCAAAAATAATTCTGCCTTCACCTGCTCCCGATATGCTGCTGTTGCTTCTACCCCCACTAATTCTGCATGTTTTTGTACTAAAGCTTGAACCTCTACTATCCTATCCTCTGGACATCTTATCGTGTTGATCTGTTTAACTCCTTCATCCTCTACCTCTACTACATTAATACTAAACCCCGTGTCATCCTCTGTGACTTCATAACTGCCCTTCCATGGCACTACCCTATCATTAATCCTTATTACCTTCCGTTCCATATCTATCAACACCCCTAACTTCATCATACAGTCAACACCTAAAATGCTCTGAAACTTCAGTCCAGGCACAATTACAAACTCCTGTTCACAGCTTAAACCTCCTATATCTATCCTAAGCACCACAACACTATTTACTACAGCAAACTTCTTTTTATTTGGAGCTACTAAATGGCTACGCTTTATAGGCATAATTCTATCACAAACCTTATCCCTAATTTTGCTGACGAATTCGTCCGATATTAAACTCGCCTCTGCCCCTGTATCAAGTAATACTTCTACATTATTCTCAAAAATTTCTAAATTAATAATTGGCAAACATAATTTTCCTTAGTTTCTGGCTCTACTTCCTCCTCAATTTTGAAAAATTCACGTGGATGTTCATATACATTTACACTGAAATCTAGTGGTCTGTCGCGTTCTAAAAATCCTGTCCAGGTCTGTTTTCCCTACTCGGTCCTGGTCTAGCCGTCACCTCAGCGTACGTCCTAGGCGTTTCCACTCGTTCCGTGTCTGTATTAGCAGTCCCGCTCATGTCTGGTGAACTATTCATTCTGGTAGGTCCCGGTCTCTGTGCAGGTCCCCTTCCTAAACTATTACTCCTAACGTATGGTCGTCTCTGTTCCCAATTCTGTCGCTGGTATCCGTAATTATTCCCCATTCTAGCATTGTTGTCCCGTCTATTGTCAAACCTAACTGTGTTGATCTGTCTTTCCCTGTTTTCCCGAGGTCGTCCACTACTTACGTCGTCGTACCTCTGCAGGTATTCCAAAAATATTTCTCTGTCCACTATGTTCTGTAGTGCTAAGTGCTGTCTTATGTCTACCTCGAAGTGTCGTGATAAATACTTAATAATTTGTCGGTCCGTCAGTGGTGGGTTCAGTTGCTTTGCTATGCTATACTTGCGTATAGCATATTGCTCCCTACTTCCTGAAAATTCTCCCTTAAGTTTCCCTGTGATTAAGTCGTCTCGTACCTGATCTTGTCTGTGGTCACTCCAGTAGTGCTTTAGAAATTTGTTTTCAAAGTCCTGATACGTGTCTATGTCCTGTCCTACTAAATTGTACCACGCTTCCGCATTGTCTTTTAATAAAGCCTTTATCGTATTTAGTTTAGTCTGTTCGTCAAATAAATTTCCCACTAGATTTCTTACACTATTAATAAAAATTTGTGGATTTACCCTGTTATCGCCATAAAACTTCATGTGTTGGTCCAATGATACTCCACCTGTATAAAATCTGGGACCATCCCCCGTTAAATTTGATATGTTGTATTTGATACTACTAACTTCGCGTTCTACCCTGCCTAACTGATCCCTACATGAGTCCGTCACTTCAGTCATTTTTACATTAATCTCTTCTTCACAAAAAATGCGTACTTCGGCCCTTAAATGTCCCATTTCCTGTCGAAGACCTGTAATATCACGCTCATTTTTTTCAACCCTATTTTCAACTTCCCCATCTTTACGGTAAGACTATTTTTAAATTCTGAAACTTCTTGATTCGTCTTATCTATTTTCTGACTAATTTGCTCGAACTTACGATTCAATTCCTCACTCATTTCTCTAATCTCTTCTAACTTCCTGTTCGATTCTTCCCTAGCTCTATTAGATTCATCGCTTAGTTGTTCTAATTTTCTATTGGATTCTTCACTCATCCTCTCTAACATTCTCAATATCATCTCGTTTCCTTGATCCCCTGATTCCGTCCTCGACTGATTTCTACTGCCTCCAGCTTCTTCCATTTTAGAATTTTTCTCACACAATGCACTATCGTCACTTCCAATTTCCACTCCTTGACTCCTTAACCACTCTTTTCTCTGCATACGTTCTAATCACTCACACACACTCTAAAATACTCTTAAATTTATACACACAAAAACTCTCTCTCTCAGATCGCCAGTTCCTGGAATAAAATCACAAAATTTTATTTGGAACTCGAGCCTCACTTTGGGTCGCCAAATTTGCTGTGAAACCTCCAAAATCCGTGAACTACGCTTTTCGCCTCGGCTGCTCACCTAATTTTATAAACCTCCTCATTCATAAAATTAAACAACACATTCCTACCACAAACATCAACGTCAACTCTATTTACATCAATATTCACAATACATTAAAATTTCAAAATTAATATTCAGCATAAATTTTTAATATCGGAAAATTTCAAAATTAAATTTATTATCATTTTAATGTGCATCCAGAATTAAAGTCCTTGTTGGATGCCTACTAATTAATATAACAATATAAGCAGACCGGAGTCTGAGTATAAAGGGAGCATCTACCACCCCTTTACGTTAATTAACCAGGTTCGTCTAATTGAGCTAAAAGACATACCCATATTTTCATCATAATTCAGAACATCAATACTAAATACCCCTTTTTACTTAAACAAGCAAATTTCATCTTAAAATTAAAATTTTATGGTTAGTACAATTTCACTAATGTCCATTTAAAGTAAATCAATTATAAAGTTATTCAACACACACAAAAATGTCAAACAAAATAGTATAATTTACCTGAAGGTTACTGTCCTCGTAGCTTCAATGTACATCGTCCTTTTAGTTAATCACACCATTCCAACAGGATTATATTTACGGCTTCTAATTCTCAACGCTTTTAAAATTTTCTCCATCACCATTTATTTAAAGTTGTTTCTGGGCTTTTACGGAACTCATCTGTGTATATCTGACCCTGGTTTTGTGGATCCAGACACGTATTTGAACCATTTAATTATTAACACCCCGGAAAAATAGCAAAGAAATTCATGCGTCTTTCACCAATATACGCCAAAACTGCCTATTTTGTGTATACATTTGTCGTTGTAAATTTTGCTAATTGGTACAGTGATACTAAATTTTATTACCTTGTATCTAAGTGCACTGAAGTACATTCATGTTAGCACGTAAATAACAAACTATTTTGAATCACTAAAATATACGAGCAAAATTTTAAATTATTTTATCAAACTAAAATGCACTGTTTAACATCTTGAATCAAGTCGCGGATGTAAGAGCTTTTAACGCATCGAATAGTCAAAAGTCTAAGAGAGCCAAAATTCATATTACCACCGGTATATATAGCAAAAAGCCTGTCTGTCGGTCTGTTCCCCAAAACAGACAATTCTTAAGAATTTCTCATTTTATGTTCCCAGTCCGTCGCTCGCGCGTCGGTTTTTACGCAATTTTCACTCGCCCCATTTAAATCTCAGAAATTCTCACACGGCACGCAAACATGTCCAAGTAAAACTAATTAATTTTGTACAGAAATTGTTGTTTCTACCTCTGATATTTGCATCCTATTTTCAACCAATTGTGACCCTCGTGACTTTGCTTAAATCACGCCTTTTACTATATGTGTCTTTGCTTGACGCATTTTCTCTTTCCTTTTCTAACCTGTTCGTATTGGTGCAAATTGATATTCTTTATTATCGATTATATTTTAGTCCATGTGGACTATCTGGGTTTAATAACCCCGTATCGCACATTCTCGTGAATATTAAGCCCCGGTTTCTCCAAGATTCTTTGAAACCATTTGTTATCTACACAATTTTCGCCGTACGTGATATTTAAACTACGCAGGTGTTCAAAATAATATTAATTCCCAGAGCTTTTTAAATAAACCCTGTTTTGTATTTCGTGCTAAAGCATCTGACCGTTTCCAATATCCTTAGAATCGACATGTTTATCTAAACAAATTAAACTGAAATTGCCTTTTAAAATACGCAGGTGTGTTCAAACATCCTACTTCTAACTAACACTTCTAGGATTTGCATTTTAGTGGGTTTTTACAAGTTTCTGTAGATATTATCTGCACGTTTTGTTCAATACCGGTTACTTGAAATAGAGTTAATTAAGATAAATTTTGCACGTAATTTCCATTTGTTTAGGAATAATTACATTACACGCAGAGCTTTTTAATACTGTTTCTTTTGATATAAAGCGTCTTATAAATAATTTAAATTTCTTAATTTTACTGAGACGACCGAATTTATTTATGCTTCATGGTTTTAATAAAGCGTACTATTTAATAAAATTCCTTATACACGGTGATTAAAATTATTTGATGTGATTATTTAATTTTCTACCCTGGTCTAAATATGAGTATTTTATAGCCGTGGAATCGTGGATTTAAACTTTTAACATCGAACCCCAGCGTTGGGCCGTCATAAGATTGCCGTGGAACCTTAAAAAATTCTTGGACAAAGCTGGGACAAGCTTTAACATCAGTCCTCTACCAGTGTCATCCGATTATTTTTAAAAATGCGCGATTCAAAGACCCGTTTACTCTTTACAATCTAATTTATATTCAGAATAAAATTTTATAAGTTTTAAATATACCCCTTTTCAATATTTAACTCCAATAAATTGTCCAGTACATGGATCTTTTCCATTAAGTTTATATAACCATAAATAAACCCCCAAAATTCACTCACACAGCACCAAAATTTCACAAAAGTTTATCAGACAACAGAAATTTTAAATAAATTACGTGGAGAATGCTTCATGCTTCTATTCCTTCGACGACAATCACCAGAACATCTCGGCTTCGTGACCATGCGCTGTGATACTCAGCGGATTCACAGACGATAACCCCAATTGCGAGCCAAGCGCCTTGTTTTATAGTACCATTCCATATCAGCATGCAATCCTAGTTGTTTGTGATGCTTACCCACATATATTATGCTTCCATTCATTGATTTTCTAGCATAGTATAGTAGTATCCAGACCTTTATTAATTTAATATACACTACACGTATTTCGCGTTAATAAATAGAAAGCCACTACTAATAAGTTACACGTGCTAGCACTATATTTATTGTATTATTAAGACATCTAATACTCACAAAAAATGCTCTACTATAATGTTGGTCAACATTCAGTACTTTATCGTAGTAACGTAGTATGGAAGCGAAGGAAAGACAAGAGAGCCTTAATAATTTCCACTCAGTATTTATATTGGTTCAAAATCTTACCTCCGCACACACTTCTCGTGAAAAGCTTATTTTCAAATTTAAATTCTACAAATTTTGATACAACCGTCTTGAATATTCATCAAATTTACTCCGTCTGCGTGCCGTACGTATCCGAAAGCGTTCCCACCTGTCGCGTTTGTCTACGTTTGGAAAACTGTCGGTTCTTAACCAATGTAAATATTTTCTGTCGTCATAAATCCGGCCTAAACTATCTTTATCTCTGTCAGATGCATGTTTGCTGCCGCGTTCAAAACCCCACTCGAATTATAGAAAATCGATATTGCTGACATCTCATATCCACTCCACGTGTGTTTAGCACGTGCGTTTTCAATATCAATGCTTTTATCTCTGTCTCGATCTGTAGTATATAACCGATCGTGCATTTCCCTTGCTCTTTAAGAACTTTGTTAGCTTGTTGTTCAAACCAAAATGACGGTTGAAAATATTTTCTATAAAGTCCTGTCTTAATATGCTCATAATTTCGACAAATGTAACCGTTTTAAAACGCAGGTGTTTGTTAATTATCGATCGCTTAGCACAACAATTCTTGGATTTTATATTTCGTGTTATCAGATAAAATTGACGTTTGCTTGTTACTACGAAAACCTTTTGCCCTGGAATTATTGATTTTCCTTACCCTAGTGGGTTTTCTTATGCTTTTACGTGAGTTATGTAATCCCCCAAATGAGATATATATATATATATATATATATATATGTAAAGAAATAAGAAATTATTAGAAATGCGCTAAGTGATGTGCGTGCAACATTGTAAATCAAGGACAATTTTATTCAGTTTATTAACGTTTATGAGAACGGAAACGCTACTTTGTAGCACAGACGATAGTGACACTGCAGATGTCAGGTCACAGGCGGCCGCAGACAGTCACGTACCAAGATTACCTAGAAAGTAAGCTCGCAACAATGTATTTATGAATAGAATTAAGTGTAAGCAGACATTAGGTCTGCAAGTTCACACAGCCATATGAGGGGGTAGGGATATTATAAAAGGCCAGGCAGCCCCAGTCGACAACAGTCAATCCATCGTTCAGCTTTAACATGCAGTTCGTTAGATTACTCATTTTTGTACAATTAATTTAGTATTTCGGACTTAGAATAATTTTAATTCAAGTTTGTCAAAATTGCAATTAATTTCTGTATAATTAAAAATAAATTGGTAAGAAGTTTGGAAATGGTTTTTTAAAAAGGCCGCTACCAAGCCAAGAACCTTAACTAGCGTAGCCGTAACGGATGTCAAAAGGGCACTAGGAAATCCAAAATCGAGGAACTGGTGGTCTGGAATTTCAATTCCGAATTTGGAAGAACCAAAACAGAAGTTGGAGGCGAAACAAGAATCGTTCAAACCCAGCAAACAAACAGAAGTTAAAGGCGAAACAAAAATCGTTCAAATTCAACAAATCGATAAACCGAAGAACAGAAAAAGTCCATAAAACCAACAAAGCAACTAGTAAAAGTTCATTTCCTTTAAACCAATTGAATTTTATTTTATTTTACAAACATATTTGATATTTGCTAGTTTATGATTTATATATGTATATTGATTATTGTTACCATTATTTTATGTAATTTTATGAAAATAATCTACTTAGCCATTCAAGCTGTTTTTGAAATTTTATTATTATTATTATTATTATCTTTTGTATAAAAGAGACATAGGAACTTGAGAAAATTAAAAAGAAGTCGCAATTTTAAGCGCACTCGAGACCATATTTACGATTTTAACTAATGCAACAATTTTTAGAAACAGAAACAAAAAACGAATTTCTAATTCAACAACGCACAATACTCCGAGAATAAAGGCGAAAAATTAAAATTGCGAATTTAAAACCAAAAGCTTATAATAACGCAACTACCCAGACGTAAACTCATCGTATAGACAACTTGCAATCTATTACTAAAGTTACATCTTTATTACGAAAATTAACAAAGCGCGAATTCAAACGCGAAACCAACATTCATCTCATCTTCAACCAAATCATTCACCTTGAAACGCAACGAATATAACTAATTATAATTACCGAACAAAAGCTATACGAAATCCATACAAAATCCTTCAGAATAAAAAGATTCAAGCATTATAAATTGAAGTTTAATAAAATTACGACCGGAAACTTTTATAAAATACAAAAAATTACATTTAATTATAAAACCAACTCAGGAAACTATAAATAATTACAATACTAGAAACGCATATTACAACCTTATTCAGACTTGACAATTATAATACTTCAGTAAATTAACAACGCAAAAATTTCGTTATTCCAAACGCAAACATTGTATAATTGAGTATTTCAGGACGAGACAACTAATTATAGAAAAGACGCAATCTATTCAAATAAAGGCCTTCAGGAAAATCGAATAAAGTATAAATTGTATTAAATCGCAACATTTACTGAATAACACCTACAGTATATCTAAAAATAACCTTGCAGCAGAGACACTGACGCAACTAGTTAACTGGCAACCATCTACAGTAAAGTACAACATTGTAATAAAACAAGAAGCATCGCAGACACCTTACAAATTACATAAACCCACGGGAAGAGATAATTATTACTGACATAATTAAAATCAGCGAAATTAAAATAGAAAAGCATTAACTGGCGCAAAGCAAGCAAGTAACCCGACGCAATTTAAACAGAAAATTAATAAATCCAAGCAAGGAATAACGATCCAAACTACGAAATAAATCCAAATTTTACAAAATTAGAAAGTAATCAAAGTTAAATTAAAAAATTTAATTACCAGTACATTCCCCCAGCCAAAATGAGTGTAAAAATAAAAATCTATTTGGAAATGATCCCCAATTTTAACGGAGACCAATGTTTACTCACGAATTTCATTTCAGCCTGTGAAATATTCTTAAAAGCATTCTATAAGCCCGGTGACAACGAAAGCAACATTTTACTCATACGTCTTATAATTAGTAAACTAACCGGAAGGGCACTAACCTTAATTGCGAGTCGAGATGACTTAGACCAGTGAGACGAATTCAAACGAGTATTAATTGCATATTTCGGAGATCAGAGAAACCTAAAATGCCTAGTACGCGATTTAATAAACCTTAGAATGGAAAACAACCAATCTCCATATCAATTTGGAATGAATTGCCAAGATGTAAGAAACTTAATCTTGACAAAACTAAAAATTGAAGAATCTGACCCAAATGTCAGACTTCTAAAAACAAAAATGTATGACGAAATGGCATTAGACACATATCTAATTGCACTAACCGAACGACTTTTAGACAAAATTAGATTTCAACATCCACAAGACTTAGAAGAAGCTATGAACATGACTTTCGAAGAAGAAAACGTGATGTACTACAGAAACAGACTATACAACCCCAACGCGAACAAAAGCTATACAGCAATAAAAACCATACAACCCGCGAGACAAACAAATCCACAACAAAAGTTCACCAAGGTTCAAGGCACAAACAAACCAAACGCGAACCAATAATCCAAATTTTAATAACTCAAACTTTAATAACCAGTATAAACACCTTCCAAAACCAACATTCAGCCCAAACCTTTCAAAACCCGCATTTCAATCGAGATTCCACCAAAACGTAAATCAGCAAAGACCAGCCATTCAACACGAATCCTATTAGAAACTCGCCAATGACAAATAATAATAATCCCAATAGCTATTATAAACCCACACCAATAGATACCTCATCTGGTAACACCAGACCCAACACAAAAATAACACACATTCGACCGAACCCTAATCAAAAACGCACTTTCACCTCAGAAGAGCTATTTAATCAAGAAATAGAGGAATATGAAGATGACCAGAATAATTGCAATCGATCAAGTACAAACAACAAACAGAACCAATTCAACAATTATGAACGCGAAGAATCATACGAAACTTACGAAGAGGACAACGAAGAAAACGCGTGCTCAAATTTTCAGATAGACCGATTTATAGACGACCAAACGTAATAAACTTAAATAATATGAATCACCTTGTACTACCTTATATAGAAATACCCTACGCAGAATTCAAACTACTAATCGATACCGGATCTTCAAAAACATTAATTAGCCCGCGAACCGTAAAGAAACATTATTTAAACTATGTAGAAAGAGATCCGTTTAAAATTAAAACTGCCCATCAAACAACCCTACACCAATTCGTAGCAAACATACCCTTACCCAAAACATTTAACGTAAAAATGAAGCATACATTCTGCATATTCGAATTCAATGACAAATATGACGGACTATTAGGAATGGACCTTCTAAAAAAATTAGGAGCCAACATATACATAAAAAACCGTTTACTAAGAACCAAATATGAACGAATTCCCATTAAATTTCAAAACACCTAAGTTGAAGAAAAATACACAATAGAACCCCGAACAGAAAAAAAGATAAAAATCCCCGTAAATTTAAATAATAAACTAGGAATAATAAATCACATAACTTTTCAACAAGGAGTAGAAACCCCAACCGCATTAGTTCAAATCAAAAATAATTATGCCACAACGACAATATTAAATTCAAATGACTACCCTGTAGAGCAATCCTTAACAAACCCAATTAACGTAGAAGAATTAAATTTTAACGAGATGGAAATAGACGAGAACTTAAACGAAAATTATAACCCCGTAGAAAATGAGGAAATGTTAAGAGAAAATTTTAGTAATATCCGTTTTAACACCGACATCAATCAGGAGGAACAAAGAGCAATTAAAAATTTATGTTTCGAATACCGTGACATATACCATTGCGAAGGAATACCCCTAACCTTTACAAATACAGTCAAGCACAACATTGAACTAACAGACAACAAACCCATATTCACAAAAGCATACAGATTACCCCAGGTAGGTCAGGAAGAAGCCGACAAACAAGTAACCGATCTATTAGATCAATTTACCCGAATTACAGATCAACATAACGCAAAACGAAGACGAAGAAATACTTAAAAAACCCATGCAACTTGAACACCTAGAATTAGACAATCTCAACTACGCCATGAAACTAATGGAAGACTGCAAAGAACATCTAAACGAACTCAAAACGCCCAAGAGCACTACAATAATATTAGTGTATGGACAATTGTATTAATTATTTTGACGATATTATTTATCATTTATGTAATTTACAAAATGCATGTTAGGTATAAAAATAAAGGAAACAGTTACAGATTTATGGCAACCAAGGAAACAAATGTACCCTTAGAAAGTATGAATTTTAAGAAATAAAAGTTAAATGCATTTGAAAATTAAAAATCGAGAAAATGAAAACCCATCATTTTAATGTACGTCGGGAGGAGTTATGTAATCTCCCTAATTGATATATATGTAAAGAAATAGCAAATTATTAGAAATATTACAAATGCGCTAAGTTATGTGCAACATTGTAAATCAAGGAAATTTTATCCAGTTTATTAACGTTCATGGGTACAGAAATGCTACTTTGTAGCACAGACGATAGTGACACTGCAGATGTCAGGTCACAGGCGGTCGCAGACAGTCACTTACTGAGATTACCTAGAAATTAAGCTTGCAACAATATATTTATGAATAGAATTAAGTGTAAGCAGACATTAGGTCTGCAAGTTCCCAAAGCCATGTGAGGGGGTAGGAATATTATAAAAGGCCCCGGAGCCCCAGTCGACGACAGTCAATCCATCGTTCAGCTTTAACATTGCAGTTCGTTAGATTACTCATTTTTGAACAATTAATTTAGTATTTCGGACTTAGAATAATTTTAAGTCAAGTTTGTCAAAATTCCAATTAATTTCTGTATAATTAGAAATAAATTGTTAAGATGTTTGGAAATAGTTTTTTAAAAAAGCCGCTCCCAAGCCACGAACCTTAACTCGTGTTGAATTAAAATAAATTAAAATTAATTATACGTATTCTATTTGTTCTAAAACTGTTTTTCTTTATGTACTTTTAACCTTCCAATCATTAATTATAAAAATACGTCAATACTTGCCGTTCTCCTTAAATGAATTAAATAAATTTTGCGCGTAAATAATTAGTTCTTTTCTCTATACAGGGTGGTTGAAATTTATTGTTTACCCCAAATTTAACCCTTTGAATCCACAACAATACATACATATATATATATATATATATATATATATATATATATATTGCTTTGATAAGAGGTTGTTTAAGGGTGTATTTTATAGCAAAGGTCGTGCAGGAACTAGAAATCATAATAGGAAGCAGAAAACTGCATTTATTTAGGAGAAAATTGAGTAATTAGGATAGTTTGTAAATAGTAAGCAGTCAACATCCTGTATATAGAGTATAAGTAGTTTTAGGCGACGCAAATAGACACATCTTAGGACAAGAAGACGCATAGTTAGCATATAAATAAGTAATACATGCATTAAGTAGATAACGAATATTTAACACCCTGTATATAGAGTTTTAGAAAATTTAGGTAATGCAAATAACGATATTTTTCAGTGAAAGGACGCGTATTTATGAGTAAGCATAATGAATGTAATTAAACACGCATTCAAAAGAATTCCAATCAGTTATGATAATACGGAGATAAGAAATAAAGCGTAAAGAAGTGTAGTTTAAGTGCGTACAAACAATTAACAATTTTTGATAAGTTAAGGTAATTAAAAATGCGTAAATAAATAAGCATATATGAAAATTGAAAGTCCAATTGCATCAGATATTTGTGTAAAATATGGAAAAACGATAATATTTTTCAAAACACCCCATGGCTGATAACGAAGCAGCTGGAAGCAAACAACAATTACTCGAAAGGCAGAGAATGTTACATCAGAAACTACTTTAAATAAAGATACCTCATTGGTTAAGATTAGCGACGGGCTTGTAAGTCATGCCCACAGACGAAGTGGGATATCAATCATATATTAACAGCGACAATGATAACGGAACTCAGTTTTCAACTCAACAAAGGCCGAGGTGCGTCACTTTGCACCTAAGAGCAACGCGTAAGAATAATATTTAAAAGTGAAAATTGTTTAAGTAACAGATAGTGCGACGAAAATGAAAATTTCTAATGCCGATTAAACGTAAGTAGATTTTGGGGAATTTATTTAAACTAAAATATAATAATAATAGGGCTCTGAGGCCGGTCAGAATAAATTCCAAGTCCAAATGTGACAACAATAATTCGAGGGTGTATAATAATCCAATTCTGAGGCTGGTGAGAAAAAGTCATGATATTCTAAGTTTGGGGTGCATAAGTCTAAGTTTAATAATAATAATCCAGAGGGTGATGACAATAATTTAAATGCAATAATTCAAGCGTGTGGATAGACAATATTTTAAATGGGTTTATTATAATTCTGAATTGGTGGAAAATAATTTTGATCCAAATGGATGGTATAATGTATGGAAAATTCTAGTTGATAATGGATGCGTCGATAATCTTGGTTGCGAGACGAAAATAACGAAGTAAACAGACCAGGTTAGATCTTTTAGTTTTAAGACATTTTTTTCTATTTGAATTTAAATATTAAATATTGCATTTGCTTAATTAATATAAATTAGTGTGACTGAGTCAACAAGGAACTTGCATACGTAGAAAGTACGTAATATGATAAAGGGGTTTTGAACGTTCCAGGCTACTTTTTCTAAAAACAATAGGTTTTTTGGTGACTTTAGATTGATTAAAAAGCATATGATTTTTGAGATAAATAAGATTTACAACATTAATTGATTGAAAAGTATATTTTAAATAATTTTCAAAACCTGTACATAATATTTGTTTTAATTATATGGAATTGAATTAACTTCATTTCATAATTCAAAAATAAAAACTGGTCGAGGCCGAATGATAAGAATTAGGGGGAGTGTAATTTGAAAATTTAAACAGATAGGAGGAGTTATAAGTTGAATACGCCATTGATATCGAGTTAGGCGTTATCACATCAAGTTTTGTTGTTGGTCGACACAAGGTCGATCCACGATAAATTCCTGTTTATTCATAGCATAATTATATGGTCGCCCAAACGATGGCGCATGAATAATTGTAGGAGTTCATAGCAATATATATGTATATATATATATATATATATATATATACAAATATAGTGCTGTGAATGCTCCTAGCGTCTTAGTGTCGATAAAAACTGCAGTGGATCGCTCGGGGTCGTTCAAAAAGACGTTATGATGACTGTTTCAAATTACCTGTCGTATAATTTCTTTTGCTAACTGTCTAGTTAATAAAACAGCTGTAATCATACATCAAATTAATAATACTACAAAATGTGTTCTTACAAACAATTTTTCAAATACAAATTAATATATTCATAATAACTTTCTCTTACAAACAATATATTAAATATAACATCAATGAAAAATAACTTCCTCGCAATACATATCTTATATACTAAAATAGAGTCCAGAATTTCTCTTTAAAAATTTATTCTACACAAATTTTAATCTCATGATTATCATTCATAAACAACTCCATAATTATATACTATATATATATATATATATATATATATATATATATATATATATACACATCCTGCTAACAATTCTGCGTCTTTACAAAGTTGATACGTTTTAGCGTCCACCAGAAATAGCGGAAATAGGTCATTACATATGTGTAGTATATTGTTGTTTATTTCTTGAAGAAGCCCAAAATCACAAAAACATTGTAAAATAGTCAAATATATAGATATACACTATTTTGTATTTTCCTATCATTGTAGAGTCCTTTCAAAGCCATTTAATTTTGCATCCGTCGTATATCTTCCTTTCATTTTACATTAATTCCAATATCACATTTGCTTCCTGCAACGTTGTCAATAACTCTTTGAAGTAATAGAGATGAAACATACAATTAATACTTTAAGAGAGACTAAGATATGAGTAATTGGACACTCTACATTTAATCGTTTGTTTTGCTGTTGCCTGGCGACTTCAAACGTTCCAGTAGTATTATTATCAGATGGTGAGTGAATAAACTTACAACATCAATACTCGACCGCTTTCTGATGATAATAATACTATAGTCTCTCAAAGTACTTCGTACGCATTATAATACTCTACTTTGTATCCGATGTGCTGTTAAATTAAAACATGTGTATGCATTTCCAATGTTTTATAAATTATATCGGATGTAAGAAGTAAGTGTAATTATGTCACTTTAAATTATTATCATAGCTTTCCATGATCGAGAAGAGGTTTAGATTTCAAATTTGATGACATTTCTTTAATACAAAACTTTAATTCTATTAATTCTAGAAAGGTTGGTAGTTTTTATATCTTATCAATACGCTTGTGTAAATCAAGACGTTAAAACGGTTTATTTAAATACAAATGATTAAAAAAGCTGCATTCTTTCGTGGTGTTAATTGACTAATAGAGCGTGCGTTTAAATGTGCGGAAGCCGCTGTTTCCGACTATTTTAAGCCAAAAATAAAAATAAAAGTAATGCTTTGGAACACGTTTAAAGAGCACCGCCAAATGTTTTAAAGAAAGTCTCTTGCACACTTTAACTAAAAGATGCTGAAGCGATTATGGGTTACGAAAATCTTTGACTTGAAATACAAATTTTTTTTTGGGATATTGCAAAAAGAATCTCCTCGTCAGTACAATATTTGGTCATTTCTATGTTCGTTTAGATGCATAAAGCGTTCTCGTATAGTTTATCAACATATTTGCATTAAAATGTCTACAAAATGGTTTAAGGTGGGGGTATGTAAACCTAATTATGGTTTATAGTATGTATGTTTATTGTAAGATCTGAGAAAGCTGCTATAATGGAACACTAATTAATGACAGCCTACCTTACAATAAAATTTCAAAACTTAATCACTTCACAATATAACTTCGGTGGTGCGAAAATGTGCAAAAGGCTTTGTGTGCATCACCTGAACTTATTTAAATACAATACTCGAACGTAGTTCTGAGAAACAGATTTTTTTTGTTTTTTTCCAGGGCAATATCCAGTTTTTCGTAAGCCCATTCTTTACTTCTGCCTGAACTCTAGGATGACGCTAGCCATTCTGAAAAAAAATATTTTATTTGTCTTATCCACATTTCACAGCTTCAGAAATCGTGTACAAAACTTCAATTACCAATAATCTAGAAAAACAGGCTTTATTCAAACTTTGTTAACAAAAGGTTATTTTAGAATTATTTTACTATTACGATATAATTCGATTTATTTGAAAGAATACTGAAAAATATTTTTCCAGAACCAGCAATAAGAGAAGGGATTGAGAAACATAAATCCCTGACCGTTTACAAAATTATTAAGTGTACCACCAAAATAAGATGTTTGTGATGCAGGTATCTTTCTTTTTGTTGTATGTTAGACAACGGTTTAGAAATCAAGTAAAAGACTTTGGAAGCTACCCAGAAGCAGATATAGACACTGACCACAACATTGTAATTATGAAGGCCGCACCTAAATTTAAAAATTTGAAAAAAAGAAACGGAAAAAGGCACTTTGACTTAGAGAAACTAAAAGATAACGATATTCAAGAAAGATTCGAAAAAAGGTCAAATGAATTGCTGAAAGATATCGGGAAAATATCTGATACTAAGAAAGTAGAAACAGAATCGAATAACATTAAATCCAGCCTAGACATGGCGGCCAGAGATTCTGGGGTATACACAAAAAGAAAATAAGGAACCATGAATAACAAAGGATATCCTGAGTTTAATAGAAGAAAGACTCAAATATAAAAATAAATAAATAAAACAGGAAAACAGAGATACGAAGCCATAAAATGGGAAATTATTGACAAATGCAAGAAAGCTAAAGAACAATAAATTGATGAAAAGTGCAAAGAGATACAAACTAAGATGGATATAGGAAAGACAAACGAAGTATATAAACTAATTAGAATCAATTTTAGGGATATAAAACCGTATAGCAAAAATATAAGGGACGCAGAAGGAAACGGCATTATAGAAAATGTAGAGAAAGTGGGTAGATGGCAAGAATATATAGGGAATTTATATGAAGGAGAGGAACTATCTGCTTTGGAACAGGAATCAGTCATTGAAAATGATGACTTGGGATATCCTATACTTAGAGATGAGTTTGAATTAGCATTAAAGGGTTTGAAAAATGGTAAGGCTTCGGATACAGATAAGGTGCAAGCAGAAACTCTAAAAGCCGTTGGACAAGCAGTAACTGAACGTCTCTTCCAACTTGTAAGCTATCTATAACATCATAGTAACCATATCAAAAAAGAAAGGCGCGGTTAGATGTAAAAATTTTCGAACAATATTTTTGACAGCACACGCATCAAAAATATTAACTAGAATTGTACAAAGACGAATGGAAAGACGAGCAGGAGAAATACTAGGAGAAGACTAATTTGAGTTTAGTCTAGCTCAGAATAGAAATCAATGGAGGTGCGCATCCAACCAGTCCCAAAATAGATAAATTAATGACGAAAAAAGTAACTGTACTTAAACATGATGATTATTATAACCAACTATAAGTATCGGTTGGGCAATATTCTCAAATAATGTTAATTGTGTGAAAGGATTTACTGGAGAGCTATTAATTCGGCAAATGTCTAAGTGTTGGTGGATCTTGGCAGCCACAGACTGCTTAATTCACTGAATCTCGGTGAAATAGGGCATAAAATTAGAAAACAATAGAAGGGGAACCGAGCTGTATACAGGCTGTGTGAGATTTTTAGGGAACTGTGTAGGCTAGCTCAGAATATAAATAAATGCAGGTACGTGTCCAACGGAAAGCTTAATGACGAAAAAATACGCGAAGATAAATCTGATGATTATTATAAGCAACTACAGGTGTTGGTTGTGAAATATCTGCAACTAATGTTGACTGTGCGAAGAGATATATTGGAAAAAATATTAAATCGGTAAATTTTCTAGTGCTAAGGGAACTTGGCAGCCACAGGCTACTTATCACCTTTCACAACCACTGAATGTCGGAGCAATAGGGTAATAATTGTAAAACAATTGAAGGGGACCGAACTGCATCTAACAAGAAAGAACAGCGCCTATGATGAAAGATTACAAACATAGAAACAAGAAGAAAATTGTTGAAAGCATATGTGTGGAGCACAGCACAGTATGCCTATGAAATACGGACAGTAGGAAAAGCAGACAGAAAAACGGTAGAAGCCTTTTGGAACGTTGTGCTTCAGATGTATGATGATGATAGCATGGACAGAAACTTAATAACAATTAGGTTATAGAAATAGTAGGAGAACAAGGATATCTGTAGAAAAAATAGGAGAAATAGAAGGGCAAAATGCGTTCTAAGACATTTTTGCGGAATAGTATAGGATATATTACAAGCAGAGATAGGAAAAAGGATGTAGTTTTAGACCTAGATCAGGTAGTGATAGATGTAGACTGTGCAAGTTTTAGGGAATTGTGTAGGTTAGTTCAGAATAGGAAACAATGGTGGTATGCTTCTAACCAGTTCCAGGACTGAAAACCTAATGATGATGAAGGGTTGCTATTATCTCCAAAACTAACTTTGGCATACCATTGCCGGTAGATGTTTTGATTGTAGGCTATTAAGTATTGCATTAGAAAAAATTTTAAAGTTTTCTGTTGAACCGTCCACGAGCTATAATCTTTTCATGTATAAGGGTTGCTGCCACCTCCCAAGACTGACCTTCGTGTGCTGTTGGTGGTGTTTATTTTTAGAACAGATTATTAGAGGATTGCATGTAAAAATTTTGTTCCAGTCTTATAGGAGGTACAATTTATTTAGTTTAAGGGTTGCTGCTACCCTCAAGACTGGTTTTGGTGCACCGTTGTTGGTGGATGTTTCTGTTATACATTATTAAGCATTGTATGTGCAAATTTTGGAAATTTTCTATCATGTCGTTTACGAACTATAATGTTTTTTAGGATAGGGATTGCTGCAATCCCCAAGACCGGTTTTCCCCAACCGTTGACGGTGTTTATCTTTGTAATAGACTATTAAAGGATTGCATGTGGAAATTTTTTATCCAATCCTGTATGAGGTACAATTTATTTAGTTTAAAGGTTGTTGCCACCCACAAGACCGACCTTCGTTTGCTTCTAGTAGTGTTTATGTTTGAAGTAGACTATTAGAACTATTGGAGAATTGCACGTGAAACTTATTTTCCACTCCTTTACGAGGTACAGTTTATTTAGTTTAAGGATTGCTGCTACCCCAAAGACTGGCTTTAGCACAGCATTGCCTGAGAGTAGATTTGAAGGAAACTATTGGAAAATTGCATGTCAAAATTTTAAAAACTGTGTATCGTGCCGTTTATGAACTATAATGTTGTTCAGTTAAAGACTGGCTTTAATGCACCGTTGCTAGTAAATATTTTTATATTAAATTATAGGATTGCATGTGATAATTTAAAATTCTTTACATGGAACCGTTTACGAACTACAATTTCTCTTAATGTAGGGGTTACTTCCACCCCCAAAGCTGGCTTTCACGCCCCGTTACGTGTGTTTATTTTTGTAATAGTGTGTTGGATGATTTCATGTTAAAACTATAAAAAATTTTAGTCAGATACAATTTATTTGGTTTAGGGGTTGTTGCCACCCCAAGACTAACTTTGGCATACTATTGCTGGTAGATGTTTTTATTGTAGGCTATTAAGCATTGCATTTGAACATTTTTAAAGTTTTCTGTTGAACCGTCCACGAGCTATAATCTTTTCATGTATAAGGGTTGCTGCCACCTCCCAAGACTGACCTTTGTGTGCTGTTGGTGGTGTTTATTTTTAGAACAGATTATTAGAGGATTGCATGTAAAAATTTTGTTCCAGTCTTATAGGAGGTACAATTTATTTAGTTTAAGGGTTGCTGCTACCCTCAAGACTGGTTTTGGTGCACTGTTGTTGGTGGATGTTTCTGTTATACATTATTAAGCATTGTATGTGCAAATTTTGAAAATTTTCTATCAAGTCGTTTACGAACTATAATTTTTTAGGATAGGGGTTGCTGCAATCCCCAAGACTGACTTTCCCCTTCCATTGACGGTGTTTATCTTTGTAATAGACTATTAAAGAATTGCATGTGGAAATTTTTTACTTAATCCTGTATGAGGTACAATTTATTTAGTTTAAGGGTTGTTTGCCACCGCCAAGACAGACCTGCGTATGCTTCTAGTGGTGTTTATGTTTGTAGTAGACTATTAGGACTATTAGAGAATTGCACGTGAAACTTATTTTCCACTCCTTTACGAGGTACAGTTTATTTAGTTTAAGGGTTGCTGCTATCCCGAAAACTGGCTTTAGCACAGCATTGCCTGATAGTAGTTTTAAAGGAAACTATTGGAAGATTGCATGTCAAAATTTCAAAAACTGTGTATCGTGCCGTTTATGAACTATAATGTTTTTCAGTATAGGGGTTGCTGCCGTCCCCAAGACTGGCTTTAATGCACCGTTGCTAGTAAATATTTTTATATTAAATTATAGGATTGCATGTGATAATTTAAAAATTTGTGTATGGCACCGTTTACGAACTACAATTTTTTTTAATGTAGGGGTTACTTTCACCCCTAAAGCTGGGTTTTACGCCCCGTTACGTGTGTTTATTTTTGTAATAGTGTGTTGGAAGATTTCATGTTAAAACTATAAAAAATTTTAGTCAGATACAATTTATTTAGTTTATGGGTTGTTTCCACCCCAAAACTAACTTTGGCATACCATTGCTGGTAGATGTTTTTATTGTAGGCTATTAAGTATTGCATTAGAAAAATTTTTAAAGTTTTCTGTTGAACCGTCCACGAGCTATAATCTTTTCGTGTATAAGGGTTGCTGCCACCTCCCGAGACTGTCCTTTGTGTGCTGTTGGTGGTGTTTATTTTTAGAACAGATTATTAGAGGATTGCATGTAAAAATTTTGTGTAGGAGATACAATTTCTTTAGTTTAAGGGTTGCTGCTACCCTCAAGACTGGTTTTGGTGCACTGTTGTTGGTGGATGTTTTGTTATACATTATTAAGCATTGTATGTGCAAATTTTGAAAATTTTCTATCAACTCGTATACGAACTACAATGTTTTTTAGGATTGGGGTTGCTGTAATCCCCTAGAATGGCTTTCCCCATCGTTGACGGTGTTTATCTTTGTAATAGACTATTAAAAGATTGCATGTGAAAATTTTTTACCCAATCCTGTACGAGGTACAATTTAATTAGTTTAAGGGTTGTTGCCACCTTCAAGACTGACCTTCGTGTGCTTCTAGTGGTGTTTGTGTTTGTAGTAGACTATTAGAACTATTAGAGAATTGCACATGAAACTTGTTTTCCACCCCTTTACGAGGTACAGTTTATTTTGTTTAAGGGGTGCCGCTACCCTCAAAACTGGCTTTGGCACAGTATTGCCTGAGAGTAGTTTTGAAGGAAACTATTAAAAGATTGCATGTGAAAATTTACAAAATTGTGTATCGTGACGTTTATTAACTATAATGTTTTTCAGTATAGGGGTTGCTGCCGTCCCCAAGACTGGCTTTAATGCACCGTTGCTAGTAAATGTTTTTATATTAAGTTATAGGATTGCATGTGATAATTTAAAAATTTGTGCATGGCACCGTTTACGAACTACAATTTTTTTTAATGTAGGGGTTACTGTTTGTTTGTTAGTACGTGTATGTATGAATGTGATAGGATGTGTATGTATGTAATTAATATACATAATCACAAATATACATAGACACTCGCATAAATATAACATGTACACGCACCCACACTCATACACACACAAACACATACACACATGCATACATGCACACATAGGCATTCTGTTTTTAAATTTTCAAATAATTAAAAAAAGTGAAACTGAAAGGTTTCAAAATTTGACATTTTTATTTTTATTTTTATACAAGTTATACAATTTTCTTATAACAAATTGAAGCAAAAATTAGTTAAAATAAAATTTCGATTTAATTTTCATGTTAATTTAATGTTTAACCTCGTCTTGTAAGTTACTATCAATTCATTTATATGTTAGCCAAGTTAATTGTAAAATTTTAGAAAGCCTATGATCAAGAATTTAAATAAAATTCGAAAATTTAGGCCTTAAAAAAGAGTTTCCTACAGCTGACCTCAAACCCATTAATAATATATGATCATATATATATATATATATATATATATATATATATATATATATATACAGGGTGTCCACATTTTAATTACACACTAAGGAATATCCTGAACTATAAGACATACAGTGGTGGTTAAATTAGACAAAAGTTACCTACATATGAGGGTATTTTATAGCTGATCTTGAACTACAAATGTTATCCATAAATTGCTAGATATTGACTAAAATACAAATTTTGCGATTTTCAATTTTTCTAAATAACTTCGTTGTTATTATAGTTAGAAGGATGAAACTTGGTATGGTAACATAAGACATAATTTTGCATTTAATGACGATTTACAAAATCTTCAAGATTTATTACATTTTTTGTAGCGATAATCAACTTTTTTTTGGTTATGGCCGCCATATTAAATTTTTACATCAGCGTATATACGAAAAATTTACAATTTCAACAATGTAAAACACATCATTAATTTTTTAAAATAACATTATTAAGACACAAAAACAGCTTTTGTAAAAGATCTAACCTATAAATAATAATGGAAAGTTAACTACCACAACTTGAAGTTACAGTAAATGTTCAAAATGTTCACCATGCTGCTCCAGACACAAGCGAACCCTTTTATTCATCTGCGCAATAGCATTTGATGTGGAATCTTGATTAACTGATTCTAACGCACTTCTTACTTTTTGCTGCAAGTGTTGGACACTATTAGACGGAGTACCATAAACTTTGTTTTTTACATCTCCCCATAGAAAAAAATCCAGTGGGTTCATACCAGGCGAATGGGGTGGCCACGAAATAGCACCATCATTTCCGATCCAACTTTGAGGAAATCGCTCTTTTAAATACTGCGCTACTAACCTGAAATTATGAGGTGGTGCGCCATCATGTTGAAACGAGCGTAAGTTTCTAATCGATTCTAACGGTAGTTCATCTAAAAATTCTTCAAGAGCATTAATTAAAAAATCTAAATATTTCTCTCCGTCTAAATTCTCTTGTATGAAATAAGAGCCTATTATTCGGCCATCGAAGATTCCACCCCAAACATTCACAAAAGAACGAACTTGATTCTTTACTTCCTGCAACAAATGTGGATTTTCTGTAGAATACTAGTGCTTATTTCTACGATTAAACATTCCACAATTTGAAAATGTAGATTCGTCGGTCCACAGAATTTTATTCGCAAACTGTGGATCATTGTCTAATTGAGTAATAAACCATTCACAAAATGCTAATCTTCTTTCCGAATCTCCTATATGGAGTTTTTGTACTGGCAAGTATTGGTAGTCATAGTATTTATGCCTCTTAATAATATTATTTACTGTACTTTTGGAGACATTGCAGTCACGTGCAAAAGATTTGCACGATCCAGTAGGGTTAACATGTAAATGTGCTAATAGATTAATGTCGGCATTCGCTTCTACCTTTTTAAGATATTTACCTCTTGATTTGTTAATACAACCGCAGTCGGACATGTTTTTACATATTCTATAAAACAATGTATGATTTGGTTGGCTTCGTTCAGGGTACAGATTTTGATACTTGCGGGCAGCTTCTGTAGAATTTCTGCAGCTTTTGATATACAAGTAGTTAGTACATGTCTTTTTTTTTCGTTTATCGAGTACCGCACCATATTTTAACCAAATTTTAATTTAAAACTATTAACAACAATACTGATTATTGCAAACAATGGAACAGTTTAGAATTAATTGTATTTGACACCAACACAATAGATCTTTTTTACAAAAACCGTTTTTGTGTCTTAATAATGTTATTTTAAAAAATTAATAATAAGTCTTTTACATTGTTAAAATTATAAATTTTTTTCCTATACGTTTGATGTAAAAATCCAATATGGCGGCCATAACAAAAAAAATGTTGACTATCGCGACAAAAAATGTAATAGATCTAAAACATTTTGTAAATGGTCATTAAATGCAAAATTATATGTTATGTTACCACACCAAATTTCATCCTTCAAACTATAATAACAACGAAGTTATTAAGAAAAGTTGAAAATCGCAAAATTTGTATTTTAACCAATATCTAGCAATCTATGGATAACATTTGTAGTTCAAGATCAGCTATAAAATACCCTCATAGGTAGGTAACTTTTGTCTAATTTAACCACCACTGTATCTCTTATAGTTCAGGATATTCCTATAGTGTGCAATTAAAATGTGGACACCCTGTGACAATGGCCGGCGTTAGGCGTCGCTATAAGAGTGCTGTGATAGAGATACTGCAAATTGTAGAATTTGAAATTGTTGACTTACCTTTCTTTCGAACTGTTCTTTGCCTGGTTAGCTCAACGAATTAATGGAGTTTTCAAAATGAAAGCAAACACAGCAATATCATAAAGAATTTATACAGTCAAAAAGATTATCTGTCGTACAAAATCGTATTGAACATTCACACCATAGTTTCTTTCAAACATCAAATTATTTCTAACAACTACATGTTTACTTAATTATAAAAGTGTCTCTTATTTTATTTAGGTTTAAATTTACAGAAATGAATTTCTTCCCTTATGGATAGTTTACCTGGCTTTAATTCCCACGCTTGTAAGATTTGTTTGGCCAAAAATCTTGACAGATAATCTTTTAAAAAGTCAAAGTGTTTCGAACTCTGATCATAAACTTCCTGGTAAAAACCCTCACAAAAGGATTATTATATAATTAAAACTTATTCTATTTTAAATTTAAATGACAAATATCAGTTACAAACAATGTTTTAAAAGTAATACTTGCAAAAATCCACGAAGCGCTTTTCTAATTCGTAATTAACGGTATTAAATATCTCCGGCTTCTTGGCTTTATTTTAAATTGACGTTCAAATCGCAGTTTACAAAATCATGCATATTCGTTTAAATTTTCCTTCCAATTATTTAATTAAATTTTTAAAGTAGTTTTTGTGCCTCGAAGAATTTTCCCTTTTCATTGTATATCATAAAATTCAAATAACTGCATTTTTAAAAATAAATTCTAAATTTACTGTTACATTATAATTATTAGATTAAGGTATGCGTACCGCATACTCAAAACAACAGCTTTGAAATCATTTTCTCATTTTCGCGATCAAATTAATGAATGAATCTTTTTAATAAATGCTTGCGTTTATATTAAAAATTATCTCTTTTCTAAAATGTGGGAGTTTTATATGGAATTACATTCCAATTACCACACGCCTGTCTGATATAATTTTCCGGGAATTCTTCATTAGCCTTCAAAATCGCCTCGCTTCATTACCTCGTTACTATTTATATATGTGGGCTGTCCGTCCCACTCTAATACATAGAAGGTTATTTGTGGCGTCGCATCTCTCTTACAGTGATTGCGAAACCTAATAAATAATTCTTTCTTATTTTTATGAATTTTTAATGTTCCGATCGCTTCTTGGAATAAACGTTTCTTTAGTAATTCGGTTATACGAAATTGACGCATTTCTTCTCGATTCCTCTCGAAATTTTGAGAATATGTTTTATTTAAATTGAACTTACGTTATACAAAGTCAGTTCGGCTAATTATTTAAAACTTTAATTGTCTTAATCACGGGTTTTACACATGCAGAAGGACCCGCAACTTCACAATTGTGATAAAAAGATTGGTTTTCACGGCATAGCGTGAAAGTAAGATTAAAGCGTTATTTTTTTAACAAGATTGTAATAGTTCTTACGCTAAATAGAACGAATGGGTTATATGCAATGGGAAATGTATTTTTATGCTAATAAGGGAATATAAATCGCTCTGTATTTAACTTATAGTGATTATTTATACACACGGAATTGTATTTTTGCTTAGCAAAAAGTAAGCTTATATTATACGGGGTGTTACCATGAATTCTCGGAAATTTCTAGTTTCTTTTCGGATTCGTTTATATCTTTGTGGGGTTTATTTCTAGAATTTGGGTTTAAATAACCTCTCGTGACCCCTTTATTATGTCAATATATATATTGATATGATAACGCAGTACTCGGTGTCTTATAAAACTCCACCTCTCTGTGTTTTCCAATCAAATTCTAAATCTCACTAATATTATTATTCTGCCATGGCTGCTTTTATTATTATTCTAAACAGAGTGCACAACGCTACGATGATCAAATTGTTTTCCTTCTTCTCTACCCCTTTCTGATTACCTCTTTGTTTGAATTATAAAATGAAGTCAATTAATTTCATATAACGAAAAGAAATATTATGTACAAGTTTTAAAATTATTAAAATATACCCTTCAATCAATCAATATTATAAGTCTTATTTATCCCAAAATTCATATGCTTTGCAATCAATCTAAAGTCACCAAAAACTACCCTTCTTATTAAAGAAACCTCAAACGTTCAGATCCCTTTATAATATTACAAACTTTTAACGAATGCAAAGTTTGTTGCTGACTTTGTTACACTTTTATAAATTAAGTAAATTCAATATTCAAATTTTAATAGAAAAAATCTCTTAAAACTAATTAGATCTGACCTGCTATTGCTTAGTTGAATTGAACCCCTTGGTTTCCATAAATTATTTCTTGCTTCTTTATTTTCTCGTAACTCAAAATTATACCAAACTCGTCGACGCCTCAATTAGAATCTTCCATGCATTTAAATTATTATACCATCCATTATCAACCAACATCAATTTAGAATTATTATCATCCAACTAGGATTAGAATTATACACACATTTGAATCATTATTAACCAACTAAGATTATCCATACACTCGGAATTATTATATATTTGTATTATTGACATCACATTCGAAATTATTCTCCACCAATTCGGATTTATTATACACACATTTGGAGCCTTGTTATTATATTATTAGTTTAAATAAATTACCCCACATTCTACTCACGTTAATCGGCAAAATAAATTTTCATCTTTGTGGCACTTACTTGTCACTATCTAATTTCACTTTTAATATGTTATTACGAGTGACTTTTTCGTTCAGAGTATCGCAGCTTGGCCCTCTTGGGATTAAAACTAAACTCCGTTATCATTCTTGCTATTAAATATAGGTTGATCCCACTTGGATGTGGGTTGGGCTTCACAAGTCCGTCGCTTATCTTAACCAATGAAGTATTTGCATATCCTGCACCTTGAAGTGGTTTTCTGATGTAATATACTTGGTTTTCCGGGTAATGGTTGTTTGCTTATAGATACCTCGTTATCAGACCATACTTTGTTTGTTTAGATATTGCGTGCTATATTATACAAAAATACCTGATGTAATTTTAATTTCGATTTTCATGTATGTTTATTTATTTACACATTTTTGAACTGCATTTTCTTATCAAAATGTTGATTGTTTCTACGCACTTACACACAGCTTTGTTAAGTTTTATCTCTTATCTCCGTATTATATTATAACTAATTAGAACCTTTTTTTAATGCGTGTTTAATTACATTTATTATCATTCCTTTAAATACGCGTGCCCTTACTAAAAAATATCGTCATTTGCATTACTTAAAACTATTAAAGCTCTATATACACCGAGTGTTAAATACTTGTTATTTACCTAATGTATGAATTACCTATTTCTATGCTAAATATGCGTCCTATTGTTATAAGATGTGGCTATTTGCGTCGCTTAAAACTAATTATGCTCTATATAAAGGGTGTTAAATGCTTACTATTTACATAATATAAGAATTATTAAATTTTCTACTAAATAAATGCAGTTTTCTGCTTCATATCGTAATTTATGACTCCTGCACGACCTTTGCTATATAATACACTCTTAAACAACCCCTTATTACAGCAATATATATATATATATATATATATATATATATATATATATATATATATATATTCGTTTCTGTTTATGCTTATTAACACACACCCTTGTTAATCCTGCAAATAATTTTTTGTAGCGTTGTATATATATTTAGATGTTTGTTATTATAATAATTCTTAGTGTTATAAATATTTTTCTTTTGTGTTTGTATATTAATTCGTATGTTGTAAGAGTGTATTCTACTAGATACCGGCACCCAACCAGGTATCACCAAGAATTTTTATGAAGTATATTAACGCTCGGTTAAGACACAGTAGACTGTATTTTTTAAAC
The DNA here is from genome assembly GCA_036346225.1 of Platerodrilus igneus. NCBI lineage: Eukaryota > Metazoa > Arthropoda > Insecta > Coleoptera > Lycidae > Platerodrilus > Platerodrilus igneus. Next base: position 2,204,487 of record JARFIW010000254.1, on the reverse strand, counting down.
ATGAACAAACAAAAGGTAAAACAATAAACTTACCCAAGATCTGCAGCTCACTTTAAATAGGTGTTTAAAGGGTGAGATTTAGGATGGTCATTGAAGGAAGGCAAGGATCACCAATTTAGAAATTTAACCGTTTTCGAACCCACTCTCTAAGACGGGTGCAAGGGGTTATTTTGACGTACACACCGTAATGCCACGATTTACTAGAGAATTGAATCACACCGATGTTTGTTACTATCTCTCTTAATTTTGTTATTGTAAGAATTGGCATATGTTTCAATTTGTCTATAAATTAGTAGTTAGTAATTAGTAGCTTTGCTACTGGACGGGTATAAACCCCATCTTTTGTACGTACTGTGACAACCTTAATAATGCCGTCTTTTCCTGGGTGAGTTTGTTCAATTACCCCTGTTGGCCACTGCAAAGGCGGGCAGTTATCGCGCATCACTATCACGACTAGACCTGGCTTAACAGGACAGGAAGGTGTATTCCACTTCTGTCGGGATTGTAATTCACACAAGTATTCCCTAGACCATCGCTTCCAATAGGATTGAACAATTTGATCTAAAAGTTGCTTGCGATTTACAAGCGCAAGGGTCTATTCGGTTTCATCGGCAGCGAGCAAGAACTGCAACGGGGTGAGAGTTAAAAAATGAGCAGGCGATAATGCGAGAGGTTCCGAAGGGTCTGAACTAAGTCAGCATAACGGACGTAAATTTAACAACGCTTTGATTTGTGTTAAAACCGTTGAAAATTCTTCAAAGGAAAGTAGTTGCTCTCCCACAACTTTTATTAAATGACCTTTCACGCTTTTGATATTCGCCTCCCATATTCCTCCAAAATGAGGAGCCGAAGGCGGATTGAATTTCCAAGCAATGCGCCTTTGACTAAGTTCATGGCCAATGGCATTTAGACAATTTGAATTTCGAAAAAATTCTTGAAGGGAATCTAAATAATTTTTAGCGCCCACAAAATTTGTCCCGCGGTCGGAATACATAACCGCACATGGTCCCCATCTAACAAGGAAACGCTTAAATGCGGCAAGGAATATGTCGGTTGACAAACTTGACGCTAATTCTAGATACACGGCACGAGTTGTTAAACAAACAAATATGCATATATAGGCTTTTTGAGATTTAACTCCCCGGTGTCTACTAAGAGTTATATTAAAAGATCCAGCAAAATCAATGCCAGTATGCATAAATGCTTTGGCCTGATTAACCCTAGGAGACGGTAAGTCAGCCATAAGAGGAAAAGAAGGTCGAGGGTTTCTTCTGAAACAATGAACACGAGTCCGAACCAAATTTCTAGCCGCTATAATCCAAAAATGCTGACGTAATAGAGAAAGCAGGAGATGTGGCCCTGTGTGTAAATCTTTTACATGAAAATGATCAATTAATAAATCGGTAAAACGATCTTTCTTAGGTAAAAGAACTGGATGCTGCTGATCATATGAAATATTTGCATTTGACAGACGGCCTCCAACTCTAATTAAGTTATTTGAAAGAAAAAGATTCAAATGTTGAAAGAGTTTCGAACAAAGTTGTCCCTTTTCCAAAAAAGTCTTTTTGGAGAAAAAATGTTTATCTTGCACTGCTAAAATTAGAATATTTTCCGCCGCAACAATATCTTCCGCAGAAATGCGGTACCTTTTAGGCAAACGTTTAACAAATCTCAAAACATAAACAGTTATGCTTAACAATTTAGAGTAAGAACTGCATCTATCAATCAGGGTGTATAAGGGATGAACTTCTGATTGTGTCACGGGAAGTGAAACCAATTTCCGTGTCAATGATTTCAATAGGCCAATCGCTTTCTTGAGAAAGAAGCCACGATGGCCCCTGCAACTCGGCGCTAAGAAATTGATTTGGAGATATACCGCGAGACGCACAATCGGCAGGATTTGAAATGCCATTAACATAAAACCAGCGAGTTACTGGTAATAAATTTTGAATTTTTGCCACTCGATTGACTACAAAAGTTTTCCAACAATGGGGCGATTTATGAATCCAGTTAAGAACCACCATGGAATCAGAAAACGCAAAAACCTGTTTGATAGTGCACTGTGAGGAATATGTGCAAATGATGCAATTTAATAGTCTTGCAAGCAATAAAGCAGCACATAACTCAAAACGAGGAATAGTGACGGTTTTTATTGGAGCCAATTTAGCTTTACCGCAAGTTAAAGTTCGGGCCTTTGGAGCTGGTTTTTTAAAAAAAGCTTTTGACTTTAACACATTTATTTTACTTTGAAACAGATGAACTTGTACATAATACTAAAATTAATTATTGACTAGTGAGTAGCTTGAACAACGAAGTATGGAATTCGAAGACTGACTGCCGGGCATTGAGCTCCCGGGCCTTTTATAATAACCTGCCCCTCACACGGCTGTGAGAACTTGCAGATCTCATGTCTGCGTTTCTCCTTAATTGTACACTTTAATACAATGTAACAACTTAATTCTAAGTAACTGCGGTATGTTGACCGCCTGTGACCTGCCACCTGCAGTATCACTGCCCTCACGGATGCAAAGCTGCATTCCGTTCTCATGAACTGTCGATAACCTCTCTGAGTTATCCTTGTGTTACAATGTTGCATTGAACTTATACTTTTACTTAATAATTTCTAATAATTCATATTAGATTCAATACATCAATATATATAGGTAATTGGGGGATACATAACTCCTCCCACCGTAATGAAAAATTAAGTTTTTCTTAATTTTTAAATACATAAAATACATTATTCAATTTCATTTAAAATTCATTGTTTCTAAGGGTATACTTATTGTTTCCTTTTTTCTCTTTGTTTTCTTAAATCTAGAACTGTTTCCTTCATTCTTATATCTAAGGTACATTTTGTATAATACATACATGATTACAAAAATTATTAAAATGATTAATACAATTGTCCAAACACTTATATTATTATAATGTAACTTTGGCGTTTTGATTTCACTTAATTGTTCTTTATAACTTTCCACTAATTTCACGGCGTGGTTGAGATCGTCTAAGTCTAGATGCTCTAGCTTCATAGGTTTCTTGTTTATTTCTTCGTCTTCTTGTTGTATTTTAAATTGTAGTTCCGGTAGGTTTGCAAGTTTCTTTGTTGCAATGGGATCTTGATAAACTCTGATAACTTCATCTTTCAATTTCACATAACAATCTTCTTTGAGGGTAATTAGTTTGCTTCCGATTAATGCTTGGTTATTTTCATCTTGGTTGCAGTGGATGGTTGCTATTACTTCTGTTGGGAAAATGGCTATCCATTTGTTATCTGTAACTTTTTGAATTTTCATATTAGTTATTTGCACTTGTTTGGTTTCACAGTTTTCGTAATGATTTGAGAATTTTAATAGTTGTACTTCACAAGGGCTGTCTTCTTGAATGGTTGTTGTCGTCATCGATTGACATAAATATTGGTTTGGTGTTACTTCAGTACATTTTTCGTTTGTATAACCATATCTCAGTTCATTTAGGGATAGGAATTTGGTTTTGGGTATGATTACTTGGTATGTGCTAGTAACCTTTGTAAATAAATGATAATAATTATAATTGTTACTTTCTACTATCTAGATTTCTAAAAAATATTATTGCGTTTTTCTTAATGTAGCTAAAATTTGTTGCATTAAAGTAAGGTTGGATATTATTTGAGTAAATATTGTATTTTGTATACTTCCTAATTTAATTGGTAGTATACCGGGGTTGTTATTTATATCTTATGTTATTATTTGGTTGTCCGTTCTACCTGGGTGGAGGTTGACGGTAATGGTGATGATTGTCTATCTGAAATTACAGGGTGTCTTAGGTTTTTTAAATGAATGTATTTAGTTATTTTACCGTTGTCTACTACTGCTATATTTTTATCTGATATTTTCTTAATTTTAAATGGTCCTAAATTTCTGGGTGCTGTTTTATGTCGCTTGCTTTGAAAGTTTTTCTCATATACGGTTTGTCCTATTGAAAATTTATTTGAGTCGGTATTTTTATTTCGGGTTGTGGTGATACGTTCCTTATCGTTCTCTAATTTATCTTTTACCTTGTCGTAAGTTATTTTTAATTTTTCTTTGTGGTCTTTTGCATATTGTTGATATACTTCTTTATTGTAGTGTATGTCATAAGGATTTCGTTAATCTGAATGTCCTAAGGTTAATTCTAAGGATGTAAAATTTGTCGATGAGTGAATTGTATTATTATAGGCGATTAGTGCGTATGACATTAAATTGGTTATATGTTCCTTTTTATAATTTATTCTTAATAATTGAATTTGTTCTAACAGGGTTAAATGTAATCGTTCAATTAGTCCGTTTGATTCAGGGTGGTTTTCCGTTATGAAATGAATTTTTATTTTGTGGAGTTCTAAAGTGTTTTGTTTTGTCTCATTTTTAAATTCGCTACCATTGTCTAAAGTTATTGATTCGGGTGTTCCGTAAAATGTGAAGTATTGTAAAAATCCTTGGGTCACGTCAATGCTATTTTTGGATGTGATTGGTATGGCTTGGCCTATTTTTGTGAATGCGTCTATAATTGTTAGATAGTTTTGCGCTTCTACTACTAGAGTTTCGGCATGTAGTTTTTGAAATGGTTTGTCGGGTGTTTTGGTTAACATTAAGGGTATCTTTGGGGGTTTTCTATCGTATTTCGCTCTGTCACATAGTTCGCATTGGTTAATAAAATCTGTGGTCAAGTCCTTCATGTCTTTAAAATAATAACGTCTTACAAGTTGTTTTATTGTTTCGTTAATTCCACGATGGTTGGTTTTTCCTTCGTGTTGATTTCTAATTACATCGTTTATTTCGTCAGGGTCGTCTAGTGTTATTAGTTTTCTAGTACATCTGATGAGTTCAGGTCCAGAGTTATTGAATAGTTTAAAGTATAATTCTGAAAATCTTTGGTATAAATGTTCGGTGTTGAAATAAAAATAAAATCGTTTTTTCTCGGGGGTGTATTCTTTTAGAATTTTAGTTATTTGTTCTTTGTTGTCATCTTTAGTTATTTGAATTTGATATATCTTTTTGTTATCTACTTTTGTATATTTTACTGGATTGGGGTTATTTAAAACTTCGGTTATTATAAATTGGTTGGGTTTCATATCGATTGCTTCATTTAAAATTTTAATCGCGTTTTTAGGTTCTTCGTTTTGTGTCGAATGTATCGTGTCGATCTCGTCTGGATCTTCCCTTATTTCTGTTTCGTCTACGTTTCCTATAATGGATTCAGTTTCTAATGCATTGAGTTGAATTCTACTTAAAGCGTCTGCGTTGTTGTTATAAATTCCCTTTTTATATATAATTTCGTAATCATACTCTTCGAGTCTGATTCTCCATCTTTGTAATTTTGAATTCGGTTTTTCAGTTTGCATAACCATACTAGTGGTCTATGGTCGGTATATATGTAAAATTTTCTTCCGTATAGGTAAGGTCTAAAATATTTTGTTGCCCAAATTATGGCTAATAATTCTTTTCTATAGTGCTATATTTTTGTTCGGTTTCATTTAGGGTTCTGGATGCGTAGCTAATAGGTTTATCGCTACCTACTTTTCCTTGGCTCAATACTGCGCCTAATGCTACATTTGATGCGTCTGTCGTCAGTATAAATGGTTTTGTAAAGTCTGGGTATTCTAATACAGGGTGATTAGTTAATATGTTTTGATTTTGTCTACTGCTTTAATAAATTCCGGGTGTGTTCAATTTTGTTTCCTTTTTAAACAATTTGTCAGGGGTTTGGTTATCTGAGCGTAACCTTTAATGAATTTGCGGTAGTAACCACTAAGTCCTAGAAATCCTTTAATTTCTTTGTTTGTTTTTGGTAATGGGTAATTTAGAACTGCATTTGTTTTGTCTGGATTTGGCATTACTCCTTGGGGTGTTATTACATGTCCTAAAAATGATACTTGTTTTTGTAAAAATTCACTTTTGTCTAATTGTACTTTAAAATGTGCTTGTCTAAGTCTTTTGAATACTTCCTTCAATCTTTCTATGTGTTCTACCAGTGATGTGGAATAAACTATGATGTCGTCAAGGTATACAAGGCATTTCTCATTGTGTATTCCTCGTAGTATATTGTCCATGACTCTCTGGAAAGTAGCGGGTGCGTTCTTTAGTCCAAATGGCATTCGTTTGTATTCGTAATGTCCTCTAGGTGTGCTGAAGGCTGTTTTTGATATGTCTTTTTCTTCCATCTCTACCTGATGGTATCCTGATGCTAGGTCTAATGTTGTAAAATATTGGCATTTGCCTAATTTGTCTAAAATTTCGGTAATATTTGGTAGTGGATATTTGTCATCTACCGTTTTTCATTTAACTTTCTATAATCTATTACCATTCTGTACTTTCTCTTTCCGGTTGCGTCTAATTTCTTGGGTACTATTAACACGGGGCTGCTCCATGGTGAATTGGAGTGCTGGATTATGTCTTGGTCTAATAAATCTGCTACTTGTCTGTCAGCTTCTTCTTGGCTTGCATGAGGTAGTCTATATGCTTTTGTAAAGATTGGTTTATTGTCTGTCAACTCGATATTATGTTTTACTGTGTTGGTGAATGTTAATGGTATTCCTTCACAATGGAATATGTCTCGGTATTCGAAACATAAGTTTTAATTGCTCTTTCTTCTTCTTGATTGATATCGGTATTAAAGCGGATGTTAGTTAAATTTTCTCTTAACATTTCGTCATGTTCCATTGGGTTGTATTCGTTTTCTAAATTTTCTTCTATTTCCATTTCGTTAAAATTTAGTTCTTCTACGTTAATTGGGTCTGTCAATGATAATTCTACGGGATAGTCGTTTGAATTTAATATTGTTGTGGTTGCAAAGTTATCTTCTATTTGAACTAAGGCAGTTGGGGTTTCTACTCCTTGTTGAAAAGTTATATGGTTTATTATTCCTAAATTTTTGTTAGATTTTACTGGGATTTTTATTTTTCTTTCCGTTCGGGGTTCTATAGTGTATTTTTGTTCAACTTGTGTGTTTTGAAATTTAATTGGGATTTTTCCGTATTTTGTCCTTAATAAGCGATTTTTAATGTCAATGTTGGCTCCTAATTTTCTTAGAAGGTCCATTCCGATTAATCCGTCATAATTATCGTTAAATTCGAATACACAAAATTTATGTTTCATTTTAACATTAAATGTTCTCGGTAAGGGTATATTGGCTACGAATTGGTGTAGTGTTGTTTGATGAGCTGTTTTGATTTTAAATGGTTCTCTTTCTACATAATCTAAATAGTGTTTTTGTACGGTTCTGGGGCTAATTAATGTTTTAGATGATCCGGTGTCAATTAATAGTTTAAATTTGGCGTGGGATATTTCTATGTATGGTAATACTAAGTGATTTATGTTGTTTAAGTTTATTAAGTTTGGTCGGTTATGAATTGGTCCATTTGAAAATTTGAGTTCGAGTTTTCTTCATCATACTCCTCGTAAGTTTCGTATTGTTCGTCACGTTCGTAAGTTTCTGCATGGTTTGTTTCATTGTTCGTAGGTGTCTCAATGTCATTATTCTGGTCAGTGTCAAATTTTTCTATTTTTTGATGAAATAATTCTTCCGATGTAAAATTACGTTTCTGATGAGGGTTTGGTCGGATATGTGTTATTTTTGTGTTTTGTCTGGTGTTACCAGATGAGGTGTCCATTGGTGTTGGTTTGTAATAATTGTTAGGGTTGTTATGAGTATTAGTCATTGGTGTATTTCTATTAGGGTTTGCATTGAATGCTGGTCTTTGTTGGTTTAGGTTTTGATTGAATCTCGGTTGGAATGCGGGTTTCGTAAAAGTTGGGTTGAATGTTGGTCTTGAAAAATGTTTATATTGATTATTAAAATTGGTATTGTTAAAACTTGGGTTGTTACTTCGCGGTTGATTTGTTTGTGAGTTAAAGGGTGTGAATTTTTGTTGAGGGATTGTTTGTCTTGTAGCTTGTATAGTTTTTGTTGGTGAATAACTTTTATTCGCGTTGGGGTTGTATAGTCTGTTGCGGTAATACATTACATTTTCTTCTTCTATTACTAGGCTCATAGCTTCTTCTAGATTTTGGGGTCGTTGGAATCTGATTTTATCCGATAGTCGTTCTGGTAAAGCGTTTATATATGTGTCTAGTGCCATTTCGTCGTACATTTTTGTTTTTAAATGTCTAACGTTTTGATCGGGTTCTTCGATTTTTAGTTTGGTTAAAATTAAACTTCTCACGTCTTGGCATTTCATTCCGAATTGGTAGGGGGATTGATTGTGTTCCATTCTAAGGTTTATTAGGTCTCGTACCAGGCATTTTATATTACGTTGGTCTCCGAAATATGCAATTAGTAGCTGTTTAAACTGGTCCCATTCCCATAAGTCGTCCCTACTGGCGATTAATGTTAGTGCCCTTCCGGCTAGTTTACTTATTACTAAGCGTATAAGCAATGAATTTCTTGCGTCATTTCCGGGTTTGTAAATGGTTTTTAGGAACATTTCACATGCTCCAATGAAATTTGAGAGATGGGCCTGCGTGCCATCGAACGTCTGAATTGTCTCTAAATAGAGACGTAAGTCTGTGTTACTCATGTTGGTTAAGGGTTGTTTTCGATTTTTTTTTAATTAAGCTTTATTTCGTTATTTGTATGGTTACTTTTGCTTCGGATTTATTAATTTTTCGTTTGGGTTGTAAAATTTCAAATTTTGTAGAAATTGGGGTTGGTTCTGTTATTTGTAGCGTTTATTATGCTTTGGATGTATTAATTTTCTTTTGGAATAAGTAATTTTGAATTTTGTAAAAATTGGGGATGATTTTCCTTTTATGACGTTATTTTTGCTTTGGTTTTTAAATTTTCCTTTTAGATTGGATAACTTAGAGTTTTGTAAAATTGATGTTGATTTAGCTATTTGAAACGTTAACTTCGGTTTTGGTTTGTTAATTTTTCAATTAGATTAGGTACATAAAGATTTGGTAAAGGTTGATGTTTATTTCGTTATTTTTCGGCGTTATTTTTTTAGTTAGGAATGGTTAATTTTCAGTTTGGATTGGGTTGATAAAATTTGGTAAGAATTTGAGATTAATTTCGTACTTGTAGTATTAGATTTATTAATTTTAAGTTTACATTGCGTCGAGTTATTTTTAAAATCGTAGTCGTTGTTTATTTATATTTAATTACACAATGCAGTGATGTATTCACGAGATTTGTATTCAATAATGTTGAATTTATTACCGTAGTCTTGGATTAATTGTTTTTATGCAGCTTTTAGTTCGTCTTGAGTTCCTGTTTCTTAAGGAATCTTAAATGGATGGATTTATTCTCGTTTTAGCTTTGTTTTAGTTCACTCGTAATTAATACTCTTCCGTGGGTTTTACTGAGTTGCGTAATTATGACCTGAGGTTACTTACTTTTGTATTTTACTGTTGAAATTGAATACTTAAGAATGTAATCTTAGTTACTTTGTTACGTACGTTGAGTTAATTGCACTTACAGGTGTTAGTTTTATGGAATTAGATAATTGACTTTCCGTACTCGCTAATGTAAAGTGTTATGTCTGTTTTATTTTTAAATCTCTCGGGTTTACAATTATGAGCGTATGATAACGTTTTAGCGTTTTAATTAAAGATTCTTATGATGACCGTTTTACTGCACTTTATAATGCTGATTAATTAGTTGAAAAACGTTTAGAGTTTATTGCAATTGTACACGCTTTTATTAATATAGAAACTGCGTCGATTTTATTATCCCGTGTATGATGCAAATTGAAATTATACTGAAAGTTGAAAGTTATTTCTTTAGTACTGTGCAAGGATTCTGAAAGCAATTTTCTCTGAGTTTTAATTGTATAATAAGGAATGCTTTCTTCGCGTATTTATCTTAGGTGGTTTTAAGTTACCGTATTTTTTAGTTAATGCAGAATGTTCTTGTGATTTATTCAGTATTATAGAGGTCAATGGTTTAATTAATCGTTCTGTACAGTTTGTTCAATTAGCTTTAGCTTTGAAATTTAATTTCGCGTTAGTTTACCGGTTTATAAACGTGCGTTGGATCGCGGTGATTGAAGTTTCTTATTTTTGGTGTTTAGTGAATGTGCGCCCGTTATTTTTTTGGATTATTTTGAGTTTGTTCTATTAATTATGGTAAGAATCTTTTAATATTAATTCTCATTTGTTTTAAAAGAAAATTTCTTTTAAACTTCAAGTTTCATTTGTTTTTTAAAGAAAAATTTTATCTCTTTAACATTCGTCTCATAAAATGTTATACAGTCTCGTTTTGAAATTAATTCACTTTGAACTATTTTCAAAAAAATATTCATAAAAATACAATTCATAAACAGTAAATATAAATGGTACTCAATAGTTATAATACTAGCATATATCAATGATAGTTTTTGGTTTGAAATAAAATTATGGAAATGAACTTACATTAGTTTCATCTGTTTCTTTGGTGGGTTCGATCGATTCTGTATCTTGTCCACCTTGGTTTGTTTGTTGGCCTTAGACGATTTTTGTTCCTTGTCCAACTTGGTTTGTTGCTGGATTCAGACTATGTTTGTTCTTCCTCCAACTTGGTTTGGGTTCTGCCAAAATTTCGAATAAAAATTCTTGGTCACCAATCTTCCGATTTTTGGATTTTCAGTGCCCTTTTCACATCCGTTACGACTGCGCCAGTTAAAGTTCGGGCCTTTGGAGCTGGTTTTTTAAAAAAGCTTTTGACTTTAACACATTTATTTTACTTTGAAACAGATGAACTTGTACATAATACTAAAATTAATTATTGACTAGTGAGTAGCTTGAACAACGAAGTATGGAGTTCGAAGACTGACTGCCGGGCATTGAGCTCCCGGGCCTTTTATAATAACCTGCCCTCACACGGCTGTGAGAACTTGCAGATCTCATGTCTGCGTTTCTCCTTAATTGTACACTTTAATACAATGTAACAACTTAATTCTAAGTAACTGCGGTATGTTGACCGCCTGTAACCTGCCACCTGCAGTATCACTGCCCTCACGGATGCAAAGCTGCATTCCGTTCTCATGAACTGTCGATAACCTCTCTGGGTTATCCTTGTGTTACAATGTTGCATTGAACTTATACTTTTACTTAATGATTTCTAATAATTCATATTAGATTCAATACATCAATATATATAGGTAATTGGGGGATACATAACTCGCATAGTAAAATAATTTTTACTTCGCCATCCAGAGACACTCTTCGGGCGTATACGACGGCACTGTATGCCTTTTCAGAAGCATCGCAAAATCCCACAAGTTGTAATGACGTTACTGATGAATAACCGATGTGTCGGGATGTTTTAAAGTCGGAAAGTTGAATTATTTCTTGCTGAAAGGTATTCCACAAACCTTTAATATATGGAGGGGTTTCTTCATCCCAAGACAACTTTAATATCCATAATTCTTTGATTAGTAGTTTGGCAAAAATTGTCACGGGAGATAAGAGCCCTAATGGATCCCACATTCTAGCTACAGTGGAAAGAATATTTCTCTTTGTACAGATTTCATTTGGACCTTTAACCGCAAATGTTAAATTATCAACCTTTGGATGCCATTGAAGACCCAATACCTTTAAAATATTGCTTTCGAAATCTACAACATTGTCCATTCGAATATTTTCAGATATTTCGTTTGTTAAAAGCGAAGAATTTGTGGCCCATTTAACTAACTGAAAACCTTCGGCCGTGAAAAGCCCGAGCAGTTCATGATAAAGGACTTTGTCATTATCTAAAGATTCCACCGAAGAAAATAAGTTATCTACATACATATCTCTTTGTACAACTGCGGATGCAAGCGGAAAATATTTTGTTTCATCTAATGCTAGATGAAGTACAGTACGTAGAGCTAAATATGGAGATGATTTGACACCAAAAGTAACTCTTGTGAGTTGATACGTTTGTAATGGTTCATCTGTGCTGAATCGCCAAAGCAAAGGTTGATAAGATTGATGTTTGGAACATATTTTTATTTGGCAAAACATCTGACGAACGTCAGAAATAAAGGCAAATTCCATTAATTGAAAATTAATTAATATGCAAAATAAATCGGTTTGCAATTTTGGACCGGCATAAAGACAGTCAATTAAAGATTTATTAAATTCATCTTTAGACGATGCATCAAAAACGATGCGTAAAGGGGTAGAAACCGATTCTTCCTTAGACACCCCGTGATGAGGAATAAAGTATCCTTTGAAATGAAGAGTACAATTTGGAATAAGGTTTATATGACTTGCTCAATATAATCTTTCATCGCCACACTAGAGTCTACTCTGTATGACGGCGATAAAGAAAAATTTTTTTCTAGAGAATAAATTCTGCGCAAAGCTGTAGAAAAGGAATTTCCTAAGTTTGGCGGATATTCTGTAAAAGGTAAAGCAACAATGTATCGACCAGTATCATCTAGTTTTGTTGAAGTAGAGAACAATTCTTCACATTTAATATCATCGGAACTACGAGTAACGACTTCACCTACTTCCTCAAGCTCCCAAAATTTCTGTAGCAAAGGTTCTATGACCTCGGATTCTTCAACACAACAATAAACCTGTAAATTGGTCGTGACATTTTGAATTAGAGTTTGACCCATAATTATAAATCCTAAAGTGGAATTTATGGCAACGGGTAAATCGGGACTTGAATATTTGAATAATTCCAAAATATGAGGTACAAGTTCAGCACCTATAATTCCGTGAATTTCTCCAGGACGAAAGAAAGTTTCATCGGCTAAACGTAGATTGCTGAAATGTTTACAAACTGCTAGGTCAACAGCACAAGATGGCAAACGATCCGTGATTTTGTCTAACACGAACGCTTGCATTTTGTATTTAACATCTGCATCATGTTGAGATGTAAATGCTATTTGCGTTTGACCGCGAACAGGTTTGAAAGACGCACCGATCCCTGAAATAGACGTGTAAGTTTTATTTACAGGTAATCGAAGCAATTGACAGCATTTAGATGTAATGAAGTTACATTGACTAGCACTATCAATTAGGAATCTCAACCGCAGGTGAGTACCCATTGTTGATTCAACTTTAACGATCGAAGTCGCTAAAAGAATCGTGTAATTTTTATCTGAACCTTCCTTAGTCGACGTTGAACAAAGACTCACATTAATTGCTTCATTTGTATTTATAAGATTAGATAACACTTGATTAATTGTGTTAACAATCGGACTAGGAATATGTAACACTGAATGATGAAGGTTACTGCACAACCTACATGAATACGTGGAAGGGCATAACGACAAAGCGTGCTTAGAACTGAGACAGTTAATACACAATTTTTGATCTTTAACAAAAGAAATTCGATTTTGCGGAGAAAGATTAAAAAATTTGTAACACCTAGCTAATCGATGATGTTCGCCTTTACAATAAGCACATTTCAAATTGTCGTGATTATTTACTTCTTTTGTGGCGAAGGCATGTAAGACCTTCGTCTTGTTTGTGTGGCCACTAATTTGCTTTGTATTGCTACTGCTGATTCGATCTAAAATTTTAACTTGTTTTTTTACGAACGTGGCTAGCTCATCGTAAGTAGGAATCGAACCTCTCTTCAAAGATTGTTCAAAAATTCGTCGGGTATGATTGTCTAGCTTTGATTAAGCAATAGAAGTAAGAATAAAATCAGACAAGTTTGTAATGTTTAATTTACGAAGAGCATTGATTGCAGAGTCGACCTTTTCTATGAATGAATTTAGACTGATAATACCTTCCGTTTGAAGCGCTTTAAAGTCGAAAACCTGAGAAAGATAAGTGTTAGCTAAAGCGCATTTATCTTCGTATTTTTCAATTAAAGCGGTCCATAGTATAGAGCAATTTTCAGCCGTCGGTAACATACCAGAGCTTAATGCCAGAGCGCTCCCCCGTAATTTTCCTAATAAATAATGCATTTTGCAAGTATTGTCTAAATTAGAATTATTATGGATAAGGCTTTTAAGTGTTTCGTAGAAAAGAGGCCATTTTAGAAAATCGCCGTTAAAATCAATTAGATCAATTTTTGGGACACGAACAGTAGCTGCAGTTGCCTGCATAGTTTGATTTTGAGAAAATTGATCGGTAACTTTCGAAGTGATTAGACCGGTAGCAACATCCTGAATGTAACAATAAAGTTCATCGATAGCGTTTAATTCATTGTAGTTCGGTTTAAATTCTGGATCCGTTTCAAACCCTATCGTATTAATTTCATCTATAATTTCGTCTAATTTACGTTTTGTGTCATCTATGGTTGCGTGTCTTATTTTAAATTCTTTTAAAATTACCGAATCTTGAATGTTTTTACTTTTATCGTAAAGAATTTGAATTCTTTGGAAATAGGTTTCCTTTTTAGATTGAAGTGATTTTAATCTATTAACCGCTTTACTCGTTGTGATATTAATAATTCGGTGATTAATAACAAATTGCAGATGTATAACAAATATGTAAATTTAGAACTAAAGATTTGTATTGTTTACGCTATTTCAAATGTACTCACTATTGCAAGGATAAATAAGCGAATTTGAAATAGAAAAGCATATGCGACAACAGAGCGCGAAAGGTCTGTTTAACATACACCTGTTTATGTTATCTGTAGTGAACGATTCTTGTAAATAAACTGTGGCATGAACGAGCAAAATAACCCTTATAACCCGGTATTTAGTAGAGTGCTAAATTCCAGCTACTAACAATCCGTGCCCGAAGGTAACCAAAATATTAACGCTCGGTTAAGACACAGTGGACTGTACTTTTTAAACATGAACAAAGAAAAGGTAAAACAATGAACTTACCCAAGATCTGCAGCTCACTTTAAATAGGTGTTTAAAGGGTGAGACTTAGGATGGTCATTTAAGGAAGGCAAGGATCACCAATTTAGAAATTTCACCGTTTTCGAACCCACTCTCTAAGACGGGTGCAAGGTGTTATTTTGACGTACACACCGTAATGCCACGATTTACTAGAGAATTGAATCACACCGATGTTTGTTACTATCTCTCTTAATTTTGTTATTGTAAGAATTGGCATATGTTTCAATTTATCTATAAATTAAAAATAACTTGAATTGAATGCTATTCTGGCGATAATTTATCGGATTAATAAACTGTAATTTAAAAATAAAAGGAATTTGTTGCCGGCGTTAGCAAAGTATATTGCAAGTTCTATATGCAATATTTGCTGTAAATGACAAGCATTTATAAGTAGTTTATTGCTTTGTGGATCTACCGCTGTAGCACTGCTGCAACTGATGTCAAATAAATTACAGTTGTTATGATTTTATTTTAATAAACTATAATTGTCACACTTTAAAATGAATACTGTTGTTTTCTGTATATATATATATATATATATATATATATATATATAAATATACATATAATTAATAGAGAAGAATAATCCACATTTGGAATGCAAATGAATGCTTAATATATATTAATAGTTATTAAGATGAAATGAAAACCCAACAATCAAGTTATTAGTACATGAATTATGTATATAACTAAATTCAATTTCCTTAAAATGCAAGACGTAATTGAAAATCGTTAACAAGAGCCAAGTTTCAGTAGTATTAAATATAACATCATCTAAACAATTATGCTAGATAGCTCAATTGGTTAGAGCACTGATACGGAAAATCAGAGGTTGCAGGTTCAAGTCCTGCTGTATCCGCTCTTTTAGTGGTTTTCAATTACTAGTTCGATTTGAAATGGTAATTCAACTTTAAATACAAAGTTGGGTCTTTATTTCATCTTAATAACTATATACATATATATATATATATATATATATATATATATATATATATACATAGTGTGTCTACTTAAGTTGGCGGCATATGGAAAACTTTTTTATTTTTAGTTTTAGGAGAAAAGGTCGCTCTTTATAAAAAGTTCTGCTTCTTCTGAAACCTAAAATAAAACCTTGAAATAGCTAAATTTATTAGTCATATACGAGGTTTATCAATAAATATGAATTTGGCGCGAGAGTAAAGCACCTTTATTTTTGATAATTTCGAAAATTGTTATTATGAAATGTTGTTCAGAATCAAAAACCCACGTTCAAATATGCAAAATATCCATCGATTATAAAAAAAACTTTTAAAACTTTTCTAAAATAAAAATTTATTTAAGCTAACGCATTATTTCATTTAATCTAAGATGCACTGACAAGAACTGTCCATGAAATGTAATTTTTCAGCATTTCGAAAGACTTTCTTTAATAATAACAGTAGTTTAATAATAATGTAATAGTTTTTGTTACACATACGGATCTTATTATTCCGTCCCTCAATTAACTACCTTTCTTTTTTCGAGAATCTTTTAATGCAAACCGTTATTTACTCTTTCTACAAAAAGAACTAGATGATTTTCTTGATGATCTACCCCTACTTGAACGTCAACAGATATGATTCCAGCAAGATTGTGCCCCATGCCATAGCAGGTTAGATGTAAGGTAATATCTTGAAAATTGTTTTAATGGAACAGTTGTGCATCGGTTTTTGAAAATTCGTTGGCCACCACTCATTCCAGTTTTGATCCCACTCGACTTTTTTTTGTGGGGCTACTTGAAAGAGGTATACCTCCAAGGGTCATTTACAGATTTTGTCCATTTAGAACGAACCATTATAGAAACCGTTTAGGAGTATAACGCCGACTATGATTAGAAGAGTGTTGACAGAGTTTCGAGATAAAACGGTTACCTGTATTTACAGGGAAGGCGGATACGTTGAAGCTGTAGTTATTTGAGGGACGGAATAATAAGATCTGTATGTGTAACAAAAACTATTACTTTATTATTAAAGTATTGTTATTATTAGAGAAAGTCTTTCGAAATGCTGAGAAATTACATTTCATGGATAGCTCTTGTCAGTGCATCTTAGATTAAATAAAATAACGCGAAAGCTTAAATAAATTTTTATTTTAAAAATGTTTAAAAAAAATTTTTTATAATCGATGGATATTTTGCATATTTGAACGTGGTTTTTGATTCTGAACAACATTTCATAATAACAATTTTTAAAATTGTCAAAAATAAAGATACTTTATAAATAAAGGTAAAAAATAATCTTAGTGCCAATATGTATGATAGAAGTTGCCGCTAACTTTGAAAAATGACTCTAAGTCTAAGTCTAACCACTCTGGCAAACGAATCTAATTAGCTACCTTGGCGAACGAATCTATCTAACCACTCTGGTGAACGAATTTAAATAACGTACTCTATTAAACTAATTTAAGAAACGGATTTAAATAATTGCTCTACGGAAGATATGTAATTAAGCACTATAAACAACCATCTAAATATTAGTCTACATAAGCATATCAGCATTGAAGGGAAAATTAATCAAATACGGACGAGTTGCACTACGCAATAAACAAGAAAGCTTAACTGGAAACAATCCAGGGGTGCTGCTCAATCACATAGAGAGGCAGTTCTAATAATTGGAAACAAGCAAAGAAAACGCAGGTCAGAAATAAGAATATTCTTTATTAGCATAAGACTTGTTTCAAATTTTAACATTTACATTTTTTTTAAGTATTCAATTTGTAAAGGGTCATCAAAAATCTTTTAAAAATTTACCTAGAGAGGAGGAAAGTCGTTTAAACGTTCAAAAGGTACTTCCAGTAGTATACAGTGTAATTTTTGCTGGCTTTAAGGAAGTTATAATTTGGGCATAATCAGATCGATATTATTATTTTGATTCAGGGGTTATTAAACTGTAAAGTGTATATATTCTTGGTCATTTTACGAATTTTAGCTTGTTCTGTTTATACCATTCAAGTGGAAAGGAGCTAGAGTAAAGAGGGGGTTAAACTTTCTTTGTTATCGTCTCGTTGTGCACTCTGTGTGGATTAAACTAAGCTAGTCGAGGCATATAAAAAGAGGTATATTTGAAATTTAAAGTTGAGATTATTTAGAGACAGAGTGGTGGCGTTTAGCAGGAAACTAAACGTTAATTACATCTGCGTGCGGCGGTATCATAGCAATATATATATATATATATATATATATATATATATATATACAGGGTGAGTTTTTAGTGTGGCAACGGTCGATAACTCCGTTATTATAAAGCTACGTATATATATATATATATATATATATATATATATATATATATTGTTATATGTCTTGATGTTCTAGCCCCACGGTCGGGTCGGCATTTAATTTGATATGATAACGCTGCACGTCGATGTAGTAAACGTCAAGTTTCCTGCTGTCCGCCACCGCTCTGTGTCTATTAATAACCTAATTTTTATTGTGCCACGGCTGGCTCAGTCTAATTCACACAGTGTACGTTACGATAACAAATAATGTACCCTCCTTTTAACAATACTTTTTCTATTTTAAATGAGAAAACGAAATCGACTTGCGCTTGCATAATGAGAAAGAAAATATTATATACACTCCACAGATTAATATGTTGTACTATATAACAAAATCAACCTTTGAATTAAATAATCATAATATTTAAATTGTTAACTCCTAAAACTAAAGTTCCACTTCTTTAAGTTAAAGCCAGCAAAAATGACACTATATCTTACTGGAAAATTTCTGAACGTTTAAAACCTTTTTTCTTTTTACATAAATTTTCACGTATAAAAAGATTTTTGTTGACTCTTTACAAAATATTCAGGTATGATAAAATATCGTCAATGTTCAAAATAAGAGGAAAATAATGCCTTATGCTAGATAGCTCTGACCTGTAGTTTTCCTGGTGCGTCTCTCTTTGTTCTCCCTGGATTTGCTACTGCGTGCATTAGATCAGCATTCCTTAATTCCTTTTAATTGAGTTGCTTTATTCACTCCTTTAAACAATGCTCTGTTTTTGCTCCTTCACGTGGATTTAAACCAATAATTTTATTCAGACTTCTTCCCAATATTATCAATAATTCCAATTTAAATTCGTTTCCAAATTTTAACCCGTTTGTTCAATAATTTAGTATGTACTTAGAGTTACTTGGATTTATCCTTTGTTTTCTTAGGTTTTCTAAGATTTGCATGGAGTTTCTTATGGTTCTTTAGAGTTGCTTAGAGCCCTACATTACAAATATTTAAAATTAATTAATTAATAAACTTCTACTCGCGTTTTCCAGCAAACGGCAAACTTGTATTATATATTTTTCACTAATATTAACTTTGAAATTTTAACATCACGTTCACAAATATTTAATTTATTAAATTTCACTCGTTGCGTAAGTTTTTGACAGTAAGCGACGTGAACTGTTTTAAGTTTGAATGGATACTGTCTGCTTATAAAAATTTACTTGTTATATAAGCACCGCCCCATCTAAAATTTATTGTTTATCGGTATTCTTTGTTCAAAGTTTACGACCAGCGATAGGATGTTTTGGATATTTCTGGACTTTTACAAGCATACGTCTTAAAATTGTTCGGCGAAACGGTTTCTTGGTCACGTAGTCTACTAGGATTTCTATTATGTATTGATTTTTGACCGTTCGTTTTGATGTTATTACTGAAAATTTTAATTCGCCTTGGCACGTAATTTTAACTTATGGCTTATGTTTGTCAAGATAATACTTTGGGTATTGTATAAAATTCATGCAGAAAATCACGTAGGAGCAATGACGTAAATTAACATATTTCTGTTTACCTTCTGCGTTTGCAAAACTTATTTCTTTCAAAAGGTTCGTTTATTATCAGAACACTTTACTATCTTCTTTCATTATAGCATGTTTAATTTTAATAGACATTGCATTACAATTTTTGGTTTAAAACGAGTTTGATTGCGTGCATAGTTATTTCTCTTGCTGAATGTGTTTTTATTGTTGAAGGACATGCTTCCCGGCATTAATTAAACTCATTTGTGATCCTTATGCAGAGTGTTAAATACTTCCTCTTTGCATAATATTCGAATTACGTACTTTTATGATAAATAAATGTAGTTTTCTAACTTCTAGTACTATTTACATGTATTGCGCGACCATTGTGACTCAATCTATCCCTAAATAACTATCATAGCAATATATACATGCATATATATATATATATATATATATATATATATATATATATATATATAGCGCCCTAAAACTTCTTTACCCTACACTAAGTATCTTTTAGTAAGGAGTATATTTGATTAATAATTAATGCTTCCAGGCTCTTCCTTAACACACATCAAAGTAATTCAATACTTAGAACGCGTGCTTTTCAGGATAAATGAAGCGTATGTTAAATTCTGCATGATGTTAATGTTATACAAAGGAAGTGAATCAATTCGGGCGTATTCTTGAAGAGCACTTAAGGGTTTTTGAAACGTTCTCTACATCTAGTGCAAGGTGTAGAATTATATGGAATGCGAGCGAAACGCAATTTCTATTTAACCAAATTAGATGGACTACTGTATCAAGTATTCATAGTAATTTGTAAGTTGGCTATTAACTGATAGCGTTTAGGAATTTCTGAATACATTCGGTTGTTATTTGGAGTTTGCTCTTTAGATTAAACAAACGTGGAACCCCTGTTGTATTTTATACAACTTTCAACTAAGTCATACATAAGCTTGCGGAATTCTACT
This sequence comes from Platerodrilus igneus, assembly GCA_036346225.1. Classification (NCBI taxonomy): domain Eukaryota; kingdom Metazoa; phylum Arthropoda; class Insecta; order Coleoptera; family Lycidae; genus Platerodrilus; species Platerodrilus igneus. Next base: position 2,184,024 of record JARFIW010000254.1, on the reverse strand, counting down.
GCTTTACTGTACCCACAATATTGGGAAATCAAGTAAATTTATTCTAGAATTGTGGATGATATTTCGTGCGCTTTAAGTTTAGAAAACGAAAAGGTTGCAGATTTGAAACTTTTACAATATTCTTTTGTATCGACAGACGCCTATCTGGTGATGTAACTTCCTTTAATATTCAGTTAGTTTGGATGACCAGTACTTGATTGTTTCTACTAACCAGGAAACTTTCATTTGCTTGTATCAATAACGATTGTTGGTTTTGGTATACACCTTTTTCACCCAAAACGTTTCAAGCTTTTGAAATAATTTCAGTCTGAAGTGTTCCTTGATTTAAAAAACACAGATAAAGTCACTTTCATTAGCTTACTTATCGTGGTTTGCATTTCAAAGCTAACCACTTTTAGTAACTCTATAAGTATTGTAAAATCTATTTCAAACAGGAACATGTCGATTTTAATATCGAGAAATTTAAAAACAATATTGCATTAATTTTGTATTATATCCCTTTAATCTCAGCTACCTTCCCATTTAAAAATTTCAAACTATATTTCCAGATTGTGGTATATCATTTTAAAGCGAACAATTGGCAATATTCAACGAGCATAAACTGTTTTGATTTGAATCATTCGTAAGAGGAGTTAAAAAATAACGAATTAACAAAATTCTAGAATTAAGACGAAAACGATGTAATGTAGGAAACGCTGATACTTTTGACTAAACTCCGTGAGGTGTTCAAAATGCTCGCCATTGTTACCAATTTTTGAAAATTTAGTTATGTTTTTGGTGAACAGTGAATTCTTACCATAGCAATTTCAGTAATCTTTAAACAGTTTTTTCTAATGTCAGTTTTAATAAGATGTTTGTCATAAATAATCAAAATGAAACACCAAAATATTGATTTTTTGATAAAAAACGATTAACCGATCATTACATAAATTAAGAAATCAATGTCTTGGACGGTGTCCTTGACAATAAAATGATTGGGCTGCTTTTTATTGACGACAATCTGACTGAAAATGGCATTTGGGATCCATTGTAGAACATTATTGATTTACTTATTACTAGGTCGTCGAAAAATCAGGTTAACCAGAAATGTCACATGGTACTGTTATCATCATTAGATCTTCAGTACTGGAACTAGCTAGCCGCGTACCCTCATTATTTCCTATTCTGAGCTAAACTACACATTTCCCTGAAATTTGCACAGTCTGCATCTTTCACTATCTGCGTGCAATAGTCTGACCTAGGTCTACCTCTGCCTCTTTTTTTCCTACCTTTGCTTGTAATATATCCCGTACTATTCCCCAAAAATGCTTTAAAACCTATCCTGCTCTTATATTCCTTTTATTTCTTCTTTATTCCACTATTATTTCTATAATCTATTTGTTATTAACTGTGTCGGCCCATGCTATCATCCTCATTCATCTGAAGCACAACATTTCAAAAGGCTTCTACCGTTTTTCTGGCTGCTTCTCTTACTGCCCCTACTTCATAGACGTACTGTGCTGTGCTCTACACATATGCTTTTAACAATTTTCTCCCTGTTTCTATGTTTGTTGTCTTTGAACATAGCCGCTGCTCTTCCTTATTAGATGCAGTTCGGTTTCCTTTCGATTGTTTTACAATTGTCTACTCTATATTCCCGATATTTAGTGGAATGCGAAACAGGTTAAGCAGCCTGTGACTACCAAAATCCGACAATACTTGAACATTTGACGAATTAAAAGTATTCTAACATATCTTTTTGAACAATCAACATTAATTTAAAATATTCCAAAACCAACACCTGTAGTTGTTTATAATAATCATCAGATTTAAGAGCACTTATTTTCTGCGCCTTTAGTTTTTCCGTTTTGAAACTGGTCGGATGCGTACCTCTACTTATTTATATTCTGAGGTAGCCTACACAGTTCACTGAAATTTCTACAGCCTATATACAGCTTGGTTTTCCTTCTATTGTTTTCTAATTACATGCCGTATTTCACCGAGATTCAGTTGTATGCGAAGGAGGTTAATCAGCTTGTGACTACCAAGATCCCCCAACACTTAGACATTTGCCGAGTTAATGGTTTTCCAGTAAATTGTTTCACGTAAATAACATTAGTTGAAAATTACTGCAAATTCAATACCTGTAGTTTATAATAATCATCAGATATAAGTACAGTTATTCTTTTCGTCATTAGTTTTTCCATCTCAGAATTAGTTGGACGTGTACCTCCCACAGCTTACGTCTTTCACTATTTGTGTGCAATACTCTATTCTAGATCTACCTTTACTACCTTTTTTCCTATCTTTGCTTTTAATATATTCTGTACTATTCTCTCATGCTTTAGTATATGGCCTATCATCATATCTCTCCTATATTTTGCTGTTTTCCACATAGTTCTTTCTTCGCCTGCCATTTCTAGTACCTCATTGTTTTTAACTTTGGTTGTCCATGATATCATCACCATACGTCTGTAGTACCACATTTTAAAGGTTTCTACCTTCTTCCTGTCCGCTACTCATACTCTCCAGGTTTTAGAGCCGTACAGAGCTGTGCTACACACATGTTTTAAGCAATTTTTTGCTTGTTTCTGTGTATGTTGTTTATGAACACAGTAGTTGCTTTTTCTTGTTAAATATAGCACCACCTTGTGCCAATCTTTATTTTATATCTTTTGCGTTTTTCCCATTTTGCGTAATTTGGCTTCCTAGGTAGCAGAAATCTTTAACCTCTTGTAAGCTCTCATTACCTATTTGTAATCTTGTTTTTGATTTATTTGCATACTTTGCATACTAGTACTTTAGTTGTATTTTTGTTAATTTTCATATCTCTCTGTTAATTATTTCCATTCCATTAAGAGCAGCTTCAAACTCTTCCTTGCTAGATATCAATACCGCCATATCATCTGCAAATCTAATCACATCAATCTTTTGTCTCTGCATAATATTTCTAATGTCTTCCTGCATTTGACAGTATTCATTGCCTCTTCAATGTACAAGTTAAAAACTAAAGGGCATAGACACACCTCTGTCTTACCCTTTCCTAATATCTACTGCTCTACGTCGCTGCTCTAATTCTATTGCCGCTGTTTGCACTTGGTATAAGCTATGTACTATCCTTCTATCCCTAAAGCTCATTCCAATCTTTGTGAGTGTTTTAAACATTTTTTTCCATTTTACATTGTCGAATGCTTTTCGATATCTATAAACCCTATATGCACACTTTCCCCTTTTTCTATTTTCTCTATTATTACCCTCAGAGCTAGAATAGCCTCCCGTGTTTCCCTGTTTCGCCCAAACCCAAATCGATCTTCTCCTAATATTTCTTCAGTTAGTTTTTTCCAGTCGTCCTTGTACAATTATAGTTAATATTTTTGAAACGTGTGCTGTGAAACTTACTGTTCGAAAATTTTCACATCTATCCGAGCCTTTCTTTTTTGGTGTAATGACTATGATGTTACGTTTGAAATCTTTGGGTATCTCCTCGCCTGTCTCATACATATAGCTTACAAGTTGGAAGAGACGATTTGTTACTGTTTGACCAGCGGCTTTTAGAGTTTCTGCTTGCATCTTATCTGCACCCGACGCCATACCATTTTTTAGACACTCTAATGCTAATTCAGACTCCTATCTAAGTATAGGATATCACAAATCATCCTTTTTAGTGTCTAATTACTATTCTATTGCTGTTAGTTCCCTTCCAGCTTAGAAATTCTTGCTATCTAATCACTTTCTCTATATTTTCTATAATGACGTTTCCTCCCGTGTCTCTTATAAGATTTTAAATGTAGCATCATAGTAACTATACCAAAGAAGAAAGGCGCGGATAGATGTGAAAATTTTCGAACAATAAGTTTGACAGCACACGTGTCAAAAATATTAACTAGAATTGTGCAAAGACGAATGGAAAAACGGGCGGAAGAAATACTAGTAGAAGACCAATTTGGGTTTAGGCGAAACAGGGGAACACGGGAGGCTATTTTAGCTCTGAGAGTGATAATGGAGAAAACAATAGAAAAAGGGGAAAGCGTGTATATAGGGTTTGTAGATCTGGAAAAGCATTCGACAATGTAAATGGAAAAAATGTTTGAAATACTCAAAAGATTGGAATGAGTTATAGGGATAGACGAATAGTACATAGCTTATACAAAGAGCAAACAGCAGTAATAGAATTAGAGCAGGAACGTAAAGAAGTAAACATTAGGAAAGGGGTGAGACAGGGATGTGCCCTATCCCCATTGATTTTTAACTTGTACATAGAAGATGCAATGCATTTGGAATTACTATGCAAGGACAGAAAATTGATATGCTTAGATTTGCAGATGATATAGCGGTATTAGCGTCTAGCAAGGAAGAGTTAGAAGCTGCTCTTAATGAAATGGAAACGGTTCTAACAAAGAGATACGATATGAAAATTAATAAAACTAAAACTAAAGTTCTAGTATGCAAAGGTGGCGAAAATAAATCAAAAACAAGAATACAAGTATGTAACACGAACTTACAAGAGGTTAAGGATTTCTGCTACCTAGGAAGCCAAATAACGCAAGATGGGAAAAGCACAAAAGATATAAAACAAAGATTAGCACAAGGTCGTGCCACATTTAACAGGAAAAAGCAACTACTGTGCTCAAAGATCCCAAACATAGAAACAAGGAAAAGATTGCTTAAAACATATGTGTGGAGCACAGCACTGTACGGCTGTGAAGCCTGGACAGTAGGAGAGGCAGACAAGAAAAAGGTAGAAGCCTTTGAAATATGGTGCTACAGACGTATGATGAAGATATCATGGACAGACAAAGTTAAGGACGAAGAGGTACTAAAAATGGTAGGGGAAGAAAGAAATATGTGGAAAACTGTAAAAAATAGGAGAGATAGGATGATAGGCCACATACTACGGAATGAGGGAATAGTGCGAATATATTAGAAGCAGAGATAGGAAAAAAGAGAAGAAGAGGCAGACCTAGGTTAGACTACTGCACACAGATAGTAAAAGATGTAGGCTGTAGGAGTTTCAGGGAGATGTGTAGGCTAGCCCAGAATAGAAATCAATGGAGGTACGCATCCAACCAATCCCAAGATGGATAAACTAATGACAAAAAGATAACTGTGCTTAAACATGATAATTATTATAAGTAACTACAAGAATTGGTTGGGCAATATTCTCGAATAATGTTAAGTGTGTGAAAGGATTTACTGGAAAACCATTATTTCGGCAAATGTCTAAGTGTTGGGGGATCTTGGTAGCCACAGGTTGCTTAACCCCCTTCACTGAATCTCAGTAAAATAGGGCATAAAATTAGAAAACAATAGAAGGGGAACGAGCTGTATACACATGCTATGTGAGAATTTCAGGGAACTATGTAGGCTAGCTCAGAATATAAATAAGTGCAGGTACGTGTCCAACCAGTTTTGAGATGGAAAACCTAATGACGAAAAATAAGCGCAGATAAATGTGATGATTTGTATAAACAACTAATTGTTGATTGCGAAATATCTACAACTAATGATGACTGTGCGAAAAGATATATTGGAAAATATATTAAATCGGTAAACGGTTAAGTGTTGGGTGAACTTGGCAGCCACAGGCTGCTTACCTCCCTTCACAACCACTGAAGATCGGAGAAATAGGGTATATAATTGTAAAACAATAGAAGGTGACCGAACTGCATCTAACGAGAAAGAACAGCGCCTATGAGGAAAGACAACAAACATAGAACAAGAAGAAAATTGTTGAAAGCATATGTGTGGAGCACAGCACAGTATGCTTATGAAATACGGGCAGTCTGAAAGGCAGACAGAAAAACGGTAGCAGCCTTTTGAAATGCTGTGCTTCAGACAAATATAATAACAAATAGGTTATAGAAATAGTAGGGGAACAAGGATATCTGGGGAAAAAGATAAGAGAAATAGAAGGGCAGAATACGTTCTAAGGCATTTTTGGGGAATAGTATGGGATATATTACAAGCAGATATAGGAAAAAAGAGGTAGATGTAGACCTTGATCAGATAGTTATAGATGCAGACTGTGCAAATTTCAGAGAAATGTGTAGCTTAGTTCAGAATAGGACACAATGATGGTACGCGTCTAACCAGTTCTAGGACTGAAGACCTGATGATGATGACGGTAGCAATAACCCGGTGCGCCCTTTTTGTGAATTAAAAAGGTTAAAATTTATATTCTGCTAATTTTTGACTTTTAATATATAATTTTAATTACCTCGGCTAGCTCAGATTTTAACTACGCACGGAGCTTGCAACAATACGACAAACAAAGACTTTAAATTTACCTTGTACCCCTACTTCCTGTTTCTTTAAACCAAACACCACTAAGCACAATTATTAGAATATTCTCAAAAATGTTTACAATGTATGAAATGTTTAAGAATTCTTTAAATAGAACTTTCTTTTAATAATTGAATAAAAATTAATAATTATCATTCCCAAAGTCAATCAAAAAGTCAGTAATAATCACCCTTATTACTATTATCTGAAGCCCCATGAACGTTCATTTAACTTTTTTAAAAATTTACGTAATTTATAACGTGTATTAAAAAAACGGTCTTTGTTGACCCTCACATTAAATTTTCATGAAAGCAATTTTTAAATTATTCAAATTATAAATATTCAACGAAATATTAATTTTTAAATTATTCAGATAAGAAATATGCAACGAAATATTCACAAATAAAAATAACAAAACATTTAGATTGGCTAACCTGTTGTTTCCAGCTCGAATCAGTCCCTGTAGCAACTGCTCTCGTATTCAGCTTAGTGATTTAATACTCCCAACGTTGAATTGAGATCTGCTTTAGATATGGTCTGCATTTTTCTTAGCATCTCTTTGAATTATTATAGCGTCCTTTGTTAAACTTCCAGTAATTAATAATTAAATTAAATGCTTGTTGCATTTCCTCATTGGATCCAGTAATTATTCAGAGTTTATTAATGTTAATATTAGAATTTAAATTAAACAACTTTTAGTTATTTACGTTTTTAAAGGGTTAAAACGACAAACCACTCTTAATTTTTCACAATTACCATTGTATCATTTATTACTTCACAATAAATCACTTCACGTAAATATTTTCTTTTCAGTGATGTGCATTAAGCCTTAATTAACGTTGAACTGATTTGTCTACAAATCAGGTCGTATTTAAATCGCCTATCTATTGACAAGCGCAGAGTTCGCTATTATTCGTGATTCTTACATACCAGGTTTTCGGTATTTCTGTTGTATATTAAAATTAACGCGCTGATTTCGGTACGTAGCATTTCGAGTTAATAGCATTCATTCTCTTGGATTTTCATATTTCTAGATAACGTAGACCATTATTTGTCCAAATAAATTTAGTGAACTTTGATTTTATCACAATGCCGTGTTTGTTTTCAATACATCAGGTGCTGATTTTCGCCTTCTAGTTACATAGACTTAATATAATTTATGTATTAAATTGTATGCGTTTGCTATCTTACGCATTAAACCTGCTTGTTTTAATTGGGATTTTTTGCGTAATAATGATGCGTTATTCATGCGTGTCGCGTTTCAGCTTACGTTTATGTTGTTTTACGATTTGCAAATTTGTTTATTCAAATAAATTTTCAAAATAACTTTCATTAACTAAATTAATTATGATTATGGTTTATATACAGGGTGTTGTTATTTACTTTCCAGCCGAATCATCGTATTTCTTGTTTTCTTTCTGTGTCGTGTTCTAAGACCTCATGTATTTTATATGAAGTGCGCTATACTATTGGTCTTAACTACCCCTAAATGATTTTATTAACACAGCAATATATATATATATATATATATATATAATAATAATCAGCAGTTCCTGGATTTTGGTCATCAAAATAATATGTAATTTATAGGTACAATATCTTTTGTCAGTATAATAAAATAGTTAATAAAAATATGGTATAAATTACATCAGTTTCTTTGTTAAGACGCGTTTCGGTCAGCGACCATTTTCAATTAAAATTGTCTGTAATGTACAAAATAAGTTAATTAAAATACTAATAAAACATTTATACAAACCAAAACTTCTTTTTGAAATGAGTATTATAATAAATTTTAGTATGGTATTATACATACTTGTTTAAATATTTTGACCATAGGTCAAATGTTGTCAAGTGTAGACTATTAACAAGGTAATAAATAAATTGCTTGAAACTAGTATAGTAAGTGTGATCACAGTGTAAAGTGGGAGTGACCATGAAGGTTAGATAACATACATATAACATGTATATTTACAATCATTCTAGCATTAATTGTGATATTTGGATATTTAAGCAATAAGGTTGTGGTAAATATTGATGAAGTCGTCTTGATCGGTTTTTGAATTGATGGCATTTGTGTGTTTGTGTATGTGTAAAGTTTCTATTATGTGTTAATTTTATTGCTCTATCAGTTAGGTTTTCCACAACGTTTATTTTGTATTGTTTTGGCACATTTGAATTAAAATTTAAATATCTACCACTCCATGTATCTTTTCGGTACCAGTCTGTTGAAATTTTACCTTCGTTGTGAGTGATGAGTGTATCTAGGAACGGGATGGTTTTGTTCACTTCTTTTTCATGTGAATTGTAGACGTTTATGAAAACTGTTAAAGGTTTTCAATGTTTCGTCAACTTTATCATCGGGTATGCAGATTATACAGTCATAAACATATCTTTTATAAAATGCTGGTTTGTATTTTAGGTGGTTTATTGCATAGTGTTCCAGTTCTTCTAATATTAAATTTGCAATAGTGGATGAAATGGGAGATCCCATTGTAGTTCCAAAAATTTGTGCGTATATGTCTTTATCAAATTTGAAATAAGATTCTTTTAGACAAATATTAACGGCTTTTATAAATTCATTCATTGGAATTGTTGTTAGTGGAGCTAATACGTTCCATTTATTTTTAATTATATTAATTGCTAAGTCTGTGGGGATGTTTGTAAATAAAGACTGCACGTATATATATATATATATATATATATATATATATATATATTTAAAAAAAAGTAGGATTAATGAGTCTTAAATTTATACAAAGTAAAAAGGAATTATTGGCAAGTGACTTAAATTCAGCCACGAGGGCATCCTGTCGACGCGAAACGGCGAAACGCGTCGACAGGATGCCCATATAGTATTTAGTTTTCATTTGCTGGCGTAGAACGCATATCCTTATATTCAATAAGAATTTCAAAAGTTTTTGTTGTTTTTATACTATATTGACAAACTTTTTAAAAATGTTGACCCCTAAAAATAAAGAGGTTAAAGCCGTACCCGAACCTGTGAAATTTTAAGTGCTTCGTATAAAAAATTTTAAAATAACCTATTGAGCAACGAGCCCCAGTAGCTTGTTTTTAACGTATTTTATGGACTGCATGGACTGTAAACCTAATTAAATATTAAAAAGCGTCTTTACGTCAAAGTCATTGCATTCTTTCATTTATTAGAATATAGATATTGCAATATTTGATTTTTGTACGTATCTTTAAAGTTAAAAACCAAGACTGGACGGTTATAAATACATCAACATTCCTATTATTTATTGCTAGCTTTTATTTTCATTTCTTAGCCAGGTACTGCAGTTTACAATACCAAACATTGGTGTATAGGCTTTGTTTCACATGCTACGATATTTGCGACGATATAACTCCACATTAGTTATTCAAATGTTTCTATTTTAAGATTTGACTTTTTTGTAAGAATCAAACTTCGCGATAAGTACCTAGAAAGAGCAACGGATGTCACATCTAAATTTATAAAGAAGTACGTGATATAAGCATTGAGTTGTTAAAACAAATTAAACTCCCTTTCTTTATACCAAATGTATCTCTGCCACTATTTTCACGACTTCGTGAATCATAATTAGGTGTTAAACCAGAGCGACAATTTAATGAGCAACGACAGTTTATAGAACACGTGTTTTATAATCTCTGCTGTGCTGTTAGTACTACCAATTAAATCACAAGCAACGCCTCAGGTTGTACTTTCTGTGTACTTTGGTGCCAGAGACATCGCTTTGTTAGATAGATCTACTACTGTCATACATTAAAGCACTCGGAAATGCTCTATTACTGCGGGGGATTACAATTCGCAATTCGTTGCAGGCAAATGTTACAAGCACTTACTCTTGAATAGTTTACTTGAAGTTTGGTTACAAGAGAAAGTTAAATCAAATTTTCAATAAAGTCCTTTGCAAATAACAAATGTAATTTGTCTCCTTTTCCCAATAAAAGTATCTACGGATGTATGCTTTTTTAGGGTTTCTATTTACTCAAAAACAAATTCTAAAGGAATTGAGCAATGATAGAATATTTATGTTGCCTATATTTTCGACAAAACTTAAAAATAAGTATTTAAACTAATATTTAAAAGCTTGCTTGCGTGATATAAATATTTAAACCACGTTCGGAATGATATCGTATAACTAAAAATTAAGTGCATTTCGGGTATTGATAGTAAGCAAGCGCTCACCATTAACAAATGATTTTAAAACGGAGCATTGACTTAGAATTGGAAATACGTCTTTCATAGATGGTCTGTATCACATTTTTAGGGTAATAGACTATACTAAAGTGTTTCCATGCTTATATAACTATATTTCAAAAAAGGAAAGAAAGGGGAGGATGTAGAAACTCTAGTGCAAAAACGATCCCAAATGTCTTTAAAGCTTACGACTAACATTCGCAAATAAAGAGACTACACCTGAAAAGGAAATTACAGTTAGCAAATATATTGAGATCACTGCTTGTTACCCAAAAATAATAGCATAAACATAAAAATATGTCAGTTTCATAATTGTAGAATAACCAAAGGTAACAAAAGAATTTCAGTAAGATGTTCCTATTATTCAAAATAGGTAAATTTCTTTTCTAAGTATTTTTCACAAAGCATTTACAAAAAGGCATCATGACATCAAATATAGTGGTAAAAAATTGATTACATTTTATAAAGCTTTTTCTTACGTAACTTAATTTAACAGATCACATTTTGATCTCACGGCTACCAGATCTAGCTTTACAAAACATACAAGATTGTTAAGATAAAATTAATTTCTTATGTATGCAAAATTAATAATTACTTTGATCTAAGCAAAAGGTAAAATAGGTATTTTCACCTTTCAATTAACTTTTGACCATCTTCAAAACAAAGATCAAAAGATGTGCTGACATTATTTCACACAAGAACATCAAGTTTAAATGGCATTGAACCGACAACATTACGACACAAAAGTGTACTTCTGATTACTAAAAAATTCCTCAAAAGTAAGAAAACATTACTATAATTAATTTATGCAACTTCATTAGTTTTTCATTTTGACAACGTGTTAAACATACCACATATCCTTCAAAAACGGGACAATTGCAAAGGTAACCAACGTATATTCGTCCAAACAAATTTAAAGAAAGTTATTCTTACCTGACGTAGATTTATTTCAAATTGCATTACCACACGGTACATTTAAACCAAAACGAAATTGCGGCATGAATGTAATCCGTCAATGAAGCGTGTTATGAAGTCTTAGGGAGCTACATGAAGATCAGTTGAATTTAGCGCGAGGCAATTAACAAATTGTAAACTCTACAAAATTGACGCCCTATGCTAACAGCTTGGTGGGATGACTCGCAATACCTATTTCGACGATTCGATCGCTTATAGATGCGCAGTCACTAGAAACGCAGATATTAACAATAACTAAAACTGCACGGTGATAAATATATGCAATTGTTTGCCTGAATATATAGTAACCAATAAGGCCTATCCACATGACTTGATTTTATTTATTAATTGAATTGGAATATTCGAACTTTGATGTTGTAACGAAATTAGTTAAACGAATTTGTCATTAAAATACGGCAGAATACATTTTTCGGTATTTATAAATATTACACTGCCTCTTTCCAAAAAGAAAAAAATCTTAGATTAAGAGAACATCACAGCGTAAAATTGAAATAATTTTTTTTATAAATCGTCCTCTGTACACTTAAGAAACCCAAATCAAACTCATCGTTACACACTAAATACGACTAAATAAAGTTAAACCATACCCAAAATCTGCAGCTCAACCAAAACTTAAGCAACAATTAAGAACGACTAAATAAACTTTTAGAGAGAGAGTCAGCAACTGAGTGAATGTGTAGCTAACGCGTGCAAAACGTCCAAATGGAAATTATAATCGGGGAGACGCAGACAAAATAGGTAAAGGATATATCCAATAGTTTAACACTCAGCAGCATAAAAAGGCAACACATCAACTCAACTAATAAAGTTTTAATAGCTATATACAAATCGACTTATGTATAAAGCGGATATATCGAAAACACTAAATCTATGAAAATCCATAATCAAAATTTTAAGATCCTAATATACCATCACCATTTTACATCTCTCTATATATACAACTATGATTCATGTGTCTGCGAGAATTCAGAAATCCCTACAACACGAAACATACATTTCAAATATTAAATCTAACGTTTTCACCAAACAAACACGTCATCAACTAACAGCAGACAACTAATCAAAAATACGCTGCGTCACCAAAACACACAACCCCACCTTATACTTGGTAGATAGCACCACAGCATTAACTACATATCACCACCACTATATAACTCTACCGAACTGAAAGGAAGCTTACTGCATTACCACCTCTAGTATATCTATAAACTCAGCGCAGAACATTTCTGCATCGCCTAACAACAAGATTTTTCTTCACTACTTAAAGTTTCACAGACTTTATATTACCATCTATATTTATCCATCACAACACCCACTAAACTTCGTTTAACCCCGACACACTAAACTCTAATATCTACTAATAAATAAAAAACGACTCCACTATAAGCTCTAACCATGCATACCTCCCAAAACAAGACAGTGCTCGTTCATTCACAAAAATAGACAACACCGCTGTACTAACAAACTACAAAGTAAGCTTTCTAGAGCTTTTCCTACTGGAAATAATAAATCATCCAGGTACAAAATTTGCTAAGTTTTCTTCATCAATGCCCTAAAAACCAAATATCAACAATAATATCACATTAACACTCGAAACATAGATTAGGAATCAATATCTGTTCCGTACAACCCTGTATATATTCTTTTAGTTTCTTTATATTATTACTATACATTTTAAGTTTATTTGTTAATGGTAATATCTGCACTTTTATTTAAATTTGATAAACCCATTCGAGTATCACTTTTGGCATATGTTTTGGTGACTGCGAGGCCTAACACAGTCTATTGTCACCGCTTGGACGAGTTTCTCTTTCAGAGGTCAGTTCACGTATAGGACTACCTTACCGCTTTATATTATATTTCGAGTGTAGTACTAAGTGTTCTGGATCCAAGAATCTTCCCCGCTCTAACTGGACATCAGCGAAGAATATTGAAGGCCGCATTTGTTTAATATCTGTTTGTTTATACTTCCGCTTTTTTCTCCTGAGTATTTTTTTGTGTACTCAACATTCAAGTTTTGATCCTTGTCGAGTAGGATATTACCAGTAACACATATTAGTACTATAATTTAAAGCACAATTATTAATCATTTACCTGAGGTCAAGTGTGTGTTACTAAACATATTGTCTTGATAATACAAATGCTATATTACTTGAATTGCATTCATTCTCATTAGTTATCGTGTGTGACACAAAGTTCATTACTTTGTTGGCATTTACATCCATTTACATTTACCTACGATTATTTAATTTGTGCCTAAATTGATAAACCTTAAAAGAATTTTGTAGTACTAATTTTCTATAAAATTTGTAAGAAAATTTGTGCTTTAGTTATTATTTAAAATGGCAGAGAAACTCAAAAAGTTGAAATTTTTACGATACACGCAGATTCAAAGTCTACAGGAAATATAAGAAATCGCACAACCGGCCGTTTCTAATGTCGAATACTATAACTTTTTTAAATTCCACCTTGAGCATCTGGTTAAATTACAAAAAGAATTCTATCAAAGTCACAATAGCATTATCTCTTTGATCGCCACGGATGAAAACGCGGAAGAATTGTTTGAGGTTGAAAATAAAATCAGAAAAGCGTTTGATAGTTTCTTTTATTTAATCATGTCAATCAAAATAGAACTTTTTGAATCTAAACCGCCAAAACCTGTCGCTCTTGTTTCTGCCGCTCCCCCAAAATCAAAAATAAATTTACCTTCGTTGAAAGTCCCCTCCTTTGGGGGCGATTTTTTCATGTTCAAAGGTTTCATTGATTTATACGACCCTTCATATATACTAAACTGGAATTGTCGCCAATAGACAAATTCGCGTATTTAAAATCACTTCTGCAAGGTCCGGCTTTACTTGACATTAAAAATTTTGATTTAACTGAAAATCATTATACACTCGCGTACAATAAACTGCGCAGTAAATTTGAAAATATTCGCCAAATTACGAGTAAGTATTGGGCAAATTTGGACAATTTTGCCAAACTGCACTCTGATAACCTCTCTCGTTTACAAAAATTAGTCGACGTTTTTACCGATAATTTGGAAGCCTTAAAAAAATTTGATCTTCCGGTTGAGGAGTGGAGCTTTATTTTAGCTCGGATGCTCTTAAATCGACTGGACGTACACACAGCTCGAGGTTTTGAGTTGCAGCATGATCCCGCCACGATTCCTGCTTATACTGAAATCATTACATTTCTAGACAAAATATGTAAATCCCTAAGCAACCTATCATTAAATCACAAATCAGACATGAACGAAATTGTTCACGCGCAGAGCCGTCCAGGTCCACGTCCCAGTGTTTCAATGTTAATCCGCACTACCAATCGTGTTGCTAAGTGCACGCATTGCAAAGTTGACCATCCGCTGTATAAATGCATTACCTTTTTTAGAATTAGACCATAACGACCCCTATAATTTTGTAAAAGATCGCAAACTTTGCAGTAACTGTCAAAGCAGTTCGCATTTTTTTCCAAGTGTAAATCAATTGAGACTTGTCGCACTTCAGCGGCATCATACCTCGTTACACTTTAACCTCTCATTTGAACCGTTTTTAAAAAGTATTGCATCTGATCAGCGTGATTATCAATGGATTGTGTGGCGTTTCTTTTCTGATAATCCTATCCAGAATTTTCATCTTAATACCGTTACTTATGGAGTCAACTGCGCTTCATTTTCTTGCCGTGCGTACTTTTTGCAACTTGCCGATGATGAAGGTGGACTCTTTCTTCTAGCTGCTTTCGCTCTTCGTCATCATACCTATATTGATGACGTAGTGACAGGTCGAGATACTTTTCAATCCGACTTGGATTTAACAGAGCTACTTGTAGCCTTTTTAAGACGAGATGGCTTCGACCAGCACAAGTGGTCTAGTAATGATCCCAATTTGCTTAGCGACATTCTCGCCCCTCATCGGTGTATGCAACCGCATTGCTTGGAGGATCCCTCTGATCCTACCGTCAAAGTTTTGGTGGGCGGCTTCACCCATTTTAGTACAGTTTCAAGAAATGAATCATGCTCCACATTCTTGTTCTCTGGAACCGCAACAGGTACTAAGTGAAGAACGGTCCGTTACACTCACTACTATTTTGTCCTGTAATGTATTGGATGCCCTACTTAAAAATCAGTCATTTTTTTCTTTCTGTCGTTCGTATAACTGCTTATATCTTCCACTTTATTAGTAATGTCAAGCATCCTTTAACTAAGCGTACTGAATCTGTATCCGCTCATGAGTTCGATCTTGCTTTGGAATGATTTGCTAAACATATCCAACAAGCATCTTTTACTGTTGAGATCAGGGCTCTTCAATCCGGAACCCCACTTGCTAAAAGATTCCAAAAATTATCCCCCTTTTCTTTTAAATGACGCGCTTCGTGTAGGCGGCCGGTTAAGTTACACCCCTATTTTTTACGATAACGATTTTCCGCTTTATTGTCCAGTAAGAGCCGTTTTACGGATCTGTGTATTCAGTACATTCATCACAAATATAATCACGCAAGTATTCAAACAACACAATTCCTTTTAAGCCAACGATTTTGGATAGTTTCTGCAAGAAGATATATTCGCCGGGTACTTTGCCCTTGTATTCCTTATTAGAAAACACGTTCCAAGTCTTTTCAGCCCCTCATGGCCAATCTTCTATCTGCTAGAATAACTCAAGTTAAACTATTTTTGCATACCGGCGTGGACTTTTGCGGCCCGTTTACAATAACCATGAGCCGAATCCGCGGCGCCAAAGCTTTAAAAGCCTATCTCTGCATTTTTATTTGTATGTGTTGTAATTTTTATATTTACCTACCGCGTGAGGGTATCCAATTAACAATAAATAATAAATAACAGGACCTCTAACACTATCGTACCCTCACGTTTCGGGACGTTGCCTCTCAAGCTGCAGCAGTCGGTGAATGGGGGGTTCATTAAACAAACACACTGAGACGAAAATTCGATTGTTTTATTGAATAAGCTACTAACTAAAACTTCAACTAATTACATATGCATAACAAAATATAAAGTAAATAACCTTATGTACAATAGGGCGCCACCATGGGAATTAAACGGCCCATGGACCAATCGCGGTAATAGCTCTCGTCGCACTTTGTTCGTGGGCGATGAACCAAAATGGCAGAACAGAAAATAAGTCACTTATAGTCTCCGGCTAGCACAAACACAACTTAACTAAACTTAACTAACAAACATATTTTTGAATAGATACAGTTCTATGTGTACACATCCCAATAACAAAAATTTATTAATGCTACCCTAGTCTAACTAACTTGCGTAGTGCGACGACCCTTTTTTAACCACGGGGTCATCTACACCATGAAAAATACGACCTTCTCAAGAGTCAAATAGTACCGTAACTTGACTTCGGACCTGAGCTTTGCATTCTCAGGTAGTCTCGTGGATTAGTGATTAACGGCCTCTGACACCGTCGAAACACAATATAATAGAAGACCCTTCTAAAACAATGCGGTCTCCAAAGCAATAATCAAACGGATCAATTTACTTGAACTGGGCATTCACCCGGAGTTATATTTTATGGAAGTCGACAAATACTGTTTTAAACAAATAACTGACTTATGCTGCATAACACAGCCTTGAGTTCATGGTAATAACACATATACTAATTACTTACTCAGAGAAATAATTAACTTAAAACATAACGGCACGCACTGGACTTCAGAGAAATAAAATACTTCACTCAATCGGGCAAATAACAACCCTTTAACCTCTAACGCGTCTGGAAATAAACAACCCCGATTCCCACCGGATGGCATCCTTATATACATTTACGTTAATTGAAAATAACCCTTTCTTGGCGCTCTTACTCGGCTTAGGATGCGCCGGTCATAAATCTTTAAGATTAATTAAAACTGCCAATGCCTAAGATAACCACACAAGTAGCTCTCAGAATTGATTTTAGTTGAGTGCTCAGCTAATTGAAAATTGCTTCAGACCACCCTGACATAAATAGGATCCTAAAGCATGATTGACATCTAATCATAGATATCAACTAATCTGACATGTTTAGTGCCCTTAAAGTAAGTGCCTTTAGAAAAATTGATTAACTCTTGGATTAGATCTTTCTGGGAACTTCGCTGGGAAGCTACTTGGGTGATCCTGCAGCCGCTACAATTCTAATAATTAGCATGCTAAAATTAAACTAGAAACTAACTATTTTTAGGAATACTAGAACTATTAAAGCGTATTAAAACAGTTTGTTACAGTGTATCAAGGCTTTTCACTTGGAGCTAGTTTCCGATTTAACCGCTGACGCTTTTTTGGACGCAATTCGTCGGTTTCTTGCTCGTCGTGCTCGGTGTGGACATTTGTACAGCGACTGTAGTACAAATTATGTCAGTATCCACCGCCAATTGTTTTCCTTTGCTAAAGCCGCAGCTTCCCAAGAACTAATTACTTAGCATTTTAATCTAATTTCCGCGCCCCATTTTGGGGGTCGTTGGGAAGCTGGCGCGAAATCCGTCAAGATCCTGCTACTTCGTGTTGTAGGAAAGCAGGTCCTAACCTTTGAAGAGTTGTCAACTGTTTTTATCCAAATTGCAGCTGTCCCCAATTTGCGTTCTCTGACCCCAGTTAGTAATGATCCTAACGATCTTAGTTGTTTAACGCCGGGTCATTTTTTTACCCTTTACGCTTTTTCCGCACTGCTTAGTCCCACACTGACGGCACTGCCTTTAAATCGTTTGTCTCGATGGCAATTATTGCAGCGTATCTACCAGGACTTTTGGGCGCGCTGGTCTCGGGAATACTTGCATACCCTTCAAGTATAATCCAAATGGCATGTAGATAAAAATAATATTTGACCGGGAGACTTAGTTCTAATTAAAGCCTATTGTCTTCCTCCCTTCAGTGGTCACTTGGGCGTATTAGCTCGGTGCATCCTAGCGCCTACGGGATTGTCCGCGTTGCTACTGTTAGAACAGCGCGTGGTGAGTTTAGGTGTCCTGTGGTTAAACTCTGCACCCTCCCTCTAGATAAAAATTAAAATGTTTCCATTTTGGTGGGCGGTGTGTTCCGTCCAACCCTGTATATACCTTTTTAGTTTCTTTATATTATTACTATAAAATTTAAGTTTATTTATTAATGGTAATATCTGCTCTTTTACTTAAATTTGATAAACCCGGCCGCGTTTCACCTTCAATGTTCTGTCTTGTTTGCCATATGTTTTGGTGGCTGCGCGCCCTAACACAGTCTATTGTCACCGCTTGGGCAATAAGTTTCTGTTTCAGAGGTCAGTCCCCGTACAGGACTACCTCACCGCTTTATATTATATTTCGAGTGTAGTTATTAGTGTTCTGAATCAAAGAATCTTCACCGCTCTAACTGAACATCAGGTAACAATATTGAAGGCTGCATTTGTTTAATATCTGTTTGGTTATACTCCAGCTTTTGTCTCCTGAGTATCTTTTTATGTACTCAACAATATCCAACCTCCAAATATTAACAAATACCACTAACAACAAATTCTGATGGCGTAACTCGCATAACGCAAACTAAATATCTGGACGTAGTATCTACAACAACAACAAACACTCAAACACAATCAGAAAGGAATTGAGTAACCACTTACTAACCCAATAAATTCAAAACTGTAACATTAGTCGCTCTGTATATCACCATGCTCGGATCTTATGGCAGGAAACGGTTTCAAATTTTTAACATGCCACTTGCCCGCAAAAAAACCATTTAAATTATTTAAATTTTAAACTAAATTTGAGAGTTTTTACTAATCTTACTCAATACATATTTTGTTGCTTTGGCGGTAATCTTATCATTTGCGCAAGAAAATACTTTGATTGCTCTCCAAACACGATCACCAACCTTAAAAGAAGTATGCCGTTTCCTCAAATTGCACCGATGCCTTGAACGTTCATACGCCGAATGAAGTTATACACGATGTTAAAGCGTTTATTAATTTATATTAGTTTAATTTGTATCACTCTTTACGCATTCTACGGCACGCCTATGAATGCAAATGTTTTCTCCGTTCATGATCGGTAGTTTTGTTTTCGGGCGGCTCCGTCAGAGTTCAGTAACAGTTCCTGTTCAGTTTTCAGTGTGGTACAACGTTCCTGCTACATAACAAAATGTCTTGTTTTTGTGTAAATAGTTTTTTCACGTTAATAAATAAATGCAGTGTGTCAATTGCAATTCCTTTCATTAAAAGGCTGAGTTTATTGGTATTACAGTCCCCAGTAATCTCATGGCATGCTACACAACCAAGTAGATAATTCCACATCAAGCAATCGACCAGCGCATATCGAAGGACAAGGTGAAATAATGGCTATTTATTTCCGATAGCTTTATTAGCCGCCCTACACACGAACACCCTTAAAAATCTTAAATATACCTTGACAATCTGACAAATATATTAGGGTATACTACCAGGTATAACGTGAATATAATCTTGGGGTTTAAATTCCAACGTATAAAATTTACGACTTAAAGAAACGTGACCACAAAAAAACTAAAAAATTTGGAAAATAACTAGTAACCTCATGTCTTGAAGAGTTAACTGCATACTGAATCTGTGGTAACTCTAAATCCCATGTATCATGCTTACTAATATACGAACGAATCGCTGTACCAATATTCTGTTATATAGTACATTCGGGTAGAGCATCGAAAATCAAATATACTGTATCAATAGTCTTATTAATACGCTCAACAAAATTGCACTGCCGAGAGTAAACAGTACAAGACTATCAAAAGGTTCATACCTTTACCTAAATGCAATTCTTACTTTTCTAAAATAAAAATGATACCCTATTTATTAATTTCACTTTGAACCTTAATTTTTTAAAAGAAATTTAACCTCAACAAAAAAAATGTTTATATTTAATTGTACCTACAACAATATGGTGGCGTCAGGTGATCTAAGCAAAAGATAAAAGAAAACGGAAAACTAGGATTAGACTAATAAAAATTTTTACTAAAATCAGATTATTTAATTAAAACAATTAATGTGACGATTACATATAACGCATGTAACACTTCGAGCCCCACGCTTAAAGAGACTAGTAAAACCTTTTAAATATCTAAAGTGAAATTAAATTTATTAACTAGGGAAACTGAAATTAAAGGGGTACTTTGAATAAAATCGCCCCACGTTGTAGGTGCAAATTAATCAATAATTATTTAACGCCGATGGAACAAGGTCATTATCTTAGGTGGAACAAGCGTGACCGCAGCATAGCTCGGTTATGAACCCTTCTGAGGGCGCAGGAGTGGTCGTAGGTTTGTCGTCAACACGTTTCGAAAACAACTAAAAAAGGGAAAGGCGTTACTACATCTAGTAACTCAACAACTACATGGATTTACGCACACGGGAAGATGTAGAAACCTTAGTGTAAAAACTATCTCAAACGTCCTTAAAGCTCACAACTACCGTTGACAAATTAAGAGACCACAACTGAAAAGAAAATTACAGTTAGCAGATACATTGAGATCACATTAAAAATATGTCACAGTTTCGTAACTGTAGAATAACTAAAGAATCAATTTTTCGCCATTTTTAAATGTTAAAGCGCAAAGGTATAACGTCTTTAAAAACTTTCCTTTTGATAACCTTCCATTTGAATTGTTTCGTTGCGCATTGTGGAGTTATGCAACTGTACATATTTAATATGTGACAAATTATAGCATTTTGATCTAAAGTACAGGACTCTGGAAAAATCGATTAACCAAGAACAGTATACAAGGGATGCTATTAAAAATTCCTATAGCCTCTTTTTACTAATAATGCGAATTGAAAAAAAAAGTAAGACGGCTCCATCAGCAAATCCATATCGTTTATTTGAACAAAGTATCACACTTTCAAACCTTTACATGCTTTTCGACTGTGCATCGTACGTTGAATCTCAACTTTCTCATTCGATTCAAAATTCAGATCAAAAACTTGTATGTCGATACAGTTTGTATGTGATAATCGACTTTACTCAGCAGGTGGTATTGAGTTTGAATCTTCTACTGGTATGCTTGTTTGTTTAGATATAGGTTGAAGTCAGCGGTCTCGTTTGATAAGCTCCCAAGTAAAGGGTTAACCCCAATATTTCTGAAATGAAATTTAGATAATTAGTTTTTAAGAATTGATACGCTATTTGTGTGGAAAACTTCCGGGAAGTATTTTTACTATTTTTGATGTAGAGTTTACACCAAATAAAAAACTATAGCACAAGAAAATCCGCCAGAAAAAATGCAACAAACGCTCCCACTAAACCGCAGAAAAGTTGCAAAAAATGAAAATCTGTTTTTCAAAAATACAAATCTTGGATAAAAATACGGTATGGGTGCAATGTCATGGGGCTCACGATCCACTTACTCTCTGTACATCAGCCGCTCTAAATAGTCTCTGTCTAGAACTGCGACATTGATTTGGTTGAAACATAGTCGGAATTATTTAAGCCAATACCACAAAGGCGCGTAGTTTAATATTTTCATTTCCAAGTAACATGTTTTCAAATAAAACGGAGCGCAACTGGAATTCATTAGATCTGGAACGAGTATGTATTGCATTAACGCTGAAAGGATATAAATGTTCAAAGATAATGATGCCGTAGTATTTGTGTTTGGCTTAAGATAATATAAGCGCACGCTTGAATACTTGAACACACAGTACAATTGGCGTATGTGATCTCCATTCTCAGGTTTCATTTTGTATTAAACACTTTTAATTGTTTAGCTTTTCAGTCAGGTACCTGCACCACTTGCGAATTATAATCAACTGGCGTCGTTTTTGCTGTACTGTACTGAAAATAAATATATGAAGAAATAAACGCCACAAGAATGCGCCAATGCATATTTGCATAATAAACCCCGAGGAGACTTGAATAGATAGACGAAAGGTGGTTTGCGAACTATTCTCTAAGGTTTATACAAGAGGTAGGTAATTGTAAAATAGCTGTTGGGAATGTTGCTTGAGACGTGATTTATTTTAAATATTCCTAAACATATCGTTGGTTTCGGTTTATTATAAATCCATGTTCTGGGTCTCATAGCATAAAACTTTTGCTGTACATCAGCTGCTCGATCCTCAATTAATATTTCGTTGATGCTCAAATTGCATTACTGAATTGAGTTTCCAGTGGAAATAGAAGTGTTATAAAACACAACGAAATTCGTTATTTCAGAAACCAGAGTAGTTGCAAAATATAAATTTGATAAAATAAACGAAAAACTCCTTTGCTCGGCCTATAGTAAAAAATTAATCTCTAAACAAAGTAAGGGCCATGTGTACATTAACACTTAGACTGATATATGTTGTCCACATAAAGATATCGGATTGCAATAAATGTCGTTATGATCGATCGTACACACAAAAAAATCTATTCTTATAGTGAAGTTACCACTGTTCTTAAAATAATAATCTTAATCGAAGGAAATGTTCTCTTGCTTTAAGAAACTTTTCTTGAAAGAAGTTCATTCAAATGCTCTATTAAAAACTACGATGAGTTTAAATTTTATACTTGGAATAAGTTACTTGTGATCAATTTAAGGAAATTAAGTTTTTAAATTGAAGAAAACCTGATCACTTAGTTTAATTACAACGCAAAAATTGATTTTAGAATATAATGTTCTTAATTGAAATGATTGTTTTTAGGTATTCTTGAAGTAAGTGTACCATCGTTCATATTCTTAAGTTAAGTGCAGTGGTGTATTTGTTTGGTAGAAATGTACCCTCTTTCTTTTAAATGTGTCGTAAAAATCGTGTTCATTCGTGATTGTATACGTGCTACGTCGCTGTAAATGTTTTATGCGGTATTCAGTTTTATGTGAAATATGGAGAGTGTTGAGAGTGTTGACGTTAAAACAATTTTAGGTACCTGGGGTTGTACCGAAGAGGTGATAAAAACATTTGTGAGTAAGTTAAATTCTGGATTAACATGTATATTTAACATGTGCTCGATGTTATGAAAGGCAAGTCGCAGTTATCATTAAAACAATCCACATCTTATATTTTTTAATTCAAAAGCACCTATCCTGTTCATTACTGCCGAAAACACAATTGCTATACGAAGGAAATTATACTGGAATCAATATTTTGAAACTGATTCAGGTGAATTGCCGATAATTAAAAAATTAACATTTTTGTGGTGTATATTGTGTAAATGGAGTGTCTCAATTTTAAATTGAAATTTTTCCTACAGAATAAAATGTTTTTTAAAAATAAAAACTTCTGTTACCTTTATGCTGCATACAGGGTGAATTTTTTTTTCATTACTACTACGGGCATCTTGGAAATTGTTAAAGATATAAAGAAACGCTAAAATGGGAAAAGTAATGCGGTTTTGTCTGTTGACCTTAATGTGCTTTCATGTTTTAGAAAAAATCCACGGATAGCTGGATATTTTGAAAAAATCAAATTTTGCATTTTTTTCAAATCCAGCTGTAGGCTTTATTATTGACGTTAGAGAAATAATGTAAATATAAAACTTGTAGATATTCCTATGCTGAATAAGAGGGTGTGGTTTGAAAATTTTATTATTTTAGTTTCATAGATATGTACATAACCTTAACTTTTTTTAATGGAAAGCATAGTTGCCTATGGGCCTGTTTAATAGCTATTTTACTGATATACCACATAATGGAGTTATTTTTGCAAATAGCGGAAAAGTTAATGTTTTTGTTTTTATTGTTCATATATTTATCAGACTTCCCATGAAAACTATGAAACAAATCCATACAAACTTGTTGCATTGAGTGCAATAAAAATTCTACTAGAGTAGCAGATTTATATGCTATTTTAGTAGAACAGCAATACATTCTATTGTTAGATTCGATATCAACGGACAAAGCTGCATTATTTTTCCCATTTGAGTGTCTCTATCTCTAGCAGTTTCCAAGATGGCCATAGTGATAATGAAAAAAAAACTCACCTTGTATGGAAACGTGTTCATCTGTTTCGTTCTCATTACATTTTGATAACTATATGTTGTATCGTTTCGAAGAATTACACCAGTGTTAACTAATTTTTATAGATCAAGATATATGTCGTGTTGAGGTCCTTGAAAGCCTCACAAGTGAAGATTTATAAGAACTTATTCCAAAATCATTAGGTATGAGAAAATTGATTGAAGGAAAGTTGAAGCAATTAAAAGAACAGGTATACCAATTTTTCTTCAAAAACTTTGTTTATTGTAAATTTTAGTACAAAGAAAATGAATACGGGACTAAAAGTATTGCTGCTGCAGCTACAGTTACATACGTTGATTCAGAAAATACAGAAAATGTAGATGAAAGGGTGGCCGATAACTCGGGAATAGTTCTAGATTTTGATTTGGCTGAATTCTTGACTGAAGATTCACAGAATGTGGAATCCACAGCAACTCGTTATGTTGGGTTACCAATTTAAGAACTACTATTTGACGTATTTTTAAAGTTTAGCTTCCCATAACTTATATGGTATTTTTATATTGTACTTAGATATTAGTTTTTTGCCAATATTTTAGAGAACAGTTAATTTTATTATTAAAAATTACTCACTGTTCATATGCAGAAACATACTGTATGTAATATAAAATTTTATGATCCATTTGTTTTTAGTTTTAGTTATTGTTTTAAGTGCGCAAAGTATATGTGGAGGTGCTAAGCAAAAATGATACAAGTCACACAGCTCCAGATTTTTGCTATCTGCCGAAAAATGTTATACTTTAATTTTAGTATTCTAAAGCATTACTCTAATGTTTATATGCATTGTCAATACAAAACAAACCGATGTATGGGTCATACACAAACTTTGGTTTTGCTTTGTTTTGGAGTTATTTTGATTTTAAATATGGACGTGTATTTTTTTGTTCCATTTTGATGGGGCACTTAAGAGACATTTTTTTGTTGTGGTTCAAAGAAAATAGGATGTTAACTGTTTTATTAGTCAATGAAATAATATTCAATATTCGTTTTAAATCAAACTCAAGCATTGTTTAGTTCCTATTTTCATAAAATATAATATTAAGTTTAATAAAATTGTTCAAAATATTTGATTTTACTAAAACTTTACTAACTTTATCCTTATTTTCTAAAAAAAATTAAAGCTTCAAAACGGTAATTATTTTTTGAGAGTAAGTGGTTAAGCTAATGATAACAGTGAGATATTGATTATAATGTTATCGAACGCATATCCGCAAATGTCGTAAGTCCACTTTTAGTCAAATTATAGATTTTAGCGATATCTTATTCAGAAGCATGAAATTTACCTACAAAAAAAAATCGCATTGCGATCTTACTTCCAACTGTAATGTAATGTGCGTTAAGGAAAATATCGGTTGTTCACATAAGATCTAGAAATTGTCGTAAGTCCTTCAGTTTATATGACCTAGTTAACCGAGTTGACACGCTGTTAATGTAAACGTTAATAACAATTAATATTTTAAAGACCAATTACTTTTTACTGTTGCTGGTAAGTATTTCATTCATATCAACAACATCAATAAACAAATTAGCATTGTACGTTGCTAAAAACACACTACAAACGTGAATTTGGACTTACGACTTTTTCTCATATGATAGTAAATGGACTTTCGACTATTTCGTATTAATTTGTTTTGAAACGTTTAGAGAATTTTGCTAAATATTTTGTGGTTTTAATGAAGCACTATATTGAAAGTGGGATAAAGTTGGTAGCATTCGTTTGTTCTAAATCAAAATATCTTTTTGTCGGCTTTAATATCATTTTAATTATACCGTCTATGTAAAATAATGAAGCGATAGAAAAATGATAGTTAACAAATAACATATAGCTCTGTGGTAGAGAGAAGTGGACTGTATAAAATTTAAGTGATAAGTAACAAACAACATATAATTAATGTTTTTAATCAGTTCAAGCGTTTACTAAAAGCACTCACCTGGTGTACGAAGCCGTGTCAGCGACAAAAACTATGTAAACAAAAAACTACTCTTCTCTTTGGCGGGTGTAGCGAAGCACATTAATGACGATAGCGGTGTTGTAAAGAAAATCGGTTTATGTAATTAATTTGTTCTACGTAGAACGTGTAAAACAGCGATGCGGTCTGTTCGAACGACAAATCGATACTCTTGCGGGTTTCATTAATTTTCCAGTCAACACTGTTCTTGCACATGCGAAATAACACAGAACTTTATCACTCGCGGCTCTTGTTGGCGCGTGCTTCCAGTAAACCATGCAAATTTTGCTAACAAATTTAAATATACCGAACGAAAATGGATTTGGCTGTAAATTATTTACATTATAAACGGAACATACCGCCCACCAAAATGCAACGCATTTTTAAAAAAAATAATTGTAAGCCGTGGGGGGGGGGTAGAATGACCAAGCGAAAAAAGCGAAAAAAGAAAAAAGGATCTACAAAAAACAAAAAAAAAAGAATTCTCGAATCGACTTTTGTTAGGTATCATAGCGGGAAATTTACGGTCAGAAGACAAAAGCGCGTAAGCCAGGCGACCTCCGACGCGCAAGATTCCATCACGAATAAAAGGGGACAATTTGCGAAAACTCTTTCTTAATAGGAATCCAGAATGAATGGTTTCAAGTTTGATAGCAAAATAAGATTTTTGAGTATACGCAAGCAAACGGATCAAAGCATTGTGCAACTCAGAAGATGACAAAGGTCCGGAGTACCTTTCGAGTGGGTGACGTAGATTATAACGAAAACGGAGAATCCAAGCAAAAATGCGAGTAATAACTGGAAAAGAAGAGTGATTTTCTAGAATTGATTGAATCCAAGAGGACGCTATGACAGCGGATAAAACAATAGAGCGTTGTTCAGTGAGAACTTCAGGAATATCTGAAAGCGGAATATATGGACTGTAGTTTTCGAAAGATCCATACAAAGTTGGTGAAGCCGCCCACCATAGAGAACATTGGCACAAGTCGGTAGAGAGTAAGCCACGTGACCCGACATCGGCAGGATTCTCGGTGGAGGGTAAGTGATGCCAAGCAGCGGGAGACGTGTTTTCCTAGATGTAAGCAACACGATTGGCAACGAAAGTCTTCCAACGCTGCGGCGGGGAACGAATCTACGAAAGTACTACCATGGAGTCAGACCAACAGTAACTTTTATGAAAAGTAAGGTTCGAATCACAAGTTTTAAGGACAAAGATTAATAATTTAGATACCAATGTGGCGGCCAACAATTCGAGTCGGGGTAAAGAGATTGTACGAAGGGGTGCAACCTTAGACTTAGCGCACACTAAGCGAACCTCAACGGTGGAGAGAGTAACAAAGCGAAAATAAACAACAGCCTAGTAGCCACGTTCGGAAGCGTCAGCAAAGCAGTGAATTACGCACGTAGCAAACTTTGACGGGATAAGTAAAAGGGGTAAAGCGAAATCCGAAAGAAGCGGTAACTCATGCAAGTATCTCTCCTACAGACGAAGAAGGTCAGGGGGAGGGGAAGCATCCCAATCTAATTTTAACGACCATAAACGTCGAATTAAGTGTTTTACCAGAAAAGTAAGAGAGTATAAAAGTCATATGGGGTTGAAAATACGGGCCAAGTTAGAAAGTAGGTTGCGCTTGGTACAGCAGGTACTTAGTGACTGAACTAGAAAACAAAAATTATCTGAAGTGGGATTCCATTGAAGACCTAAAACTTTGAAGGGTTGAGTATCAGGATCCTCAAAGGAGCGGGGTTGCGCGAATTGCTGCGTAGCGAAAAGATCTTTTAACAATTCGGGATGGTTACTTGACCATTTATGAAGTTCGAAACCACCCAGTTTTAAAGGAGCAATTAGTTGATCGCGTAAAGCGAGGGTTGATTACATAGAATCTCCACCAGTAGCGATGTCATCAATATAAGTATGGTGGCGAAGTGCGAAAGCGGCTAATGGATAAGAATTCCCTTCGCCAACGGCCAATTACTGAAGCGTGCGTATGGCAAGAAAGAGAGCACAATTGATGCCATACATAACGGTATTTAGTTTACAATCCTGAATAGGCTCCTCAGGGGAGAAGCGCCAAATAATTCGTTGATAGTCGCAATGAACGGAATTTACAAGAATTTGTCTGTACATCTGACGAATATCGGCAGTGACGACATACGGATATAAATGAAATTGTAACAAAATTGCGGTGATATCGGGTTGCAACCTCGGCCCAACAAACAAGTGATCATTTAAGGACTATTGAAACAGAGTTTTAGCGGAAGCGTTGAAAACAACTCGTTATTTCGTACTTACGTTTTCGGGTTTCACAACGCAATGATGCGGGATGTAATAAGAAAACTCCGAATGAGACCCAATAACAACAGGTTGCATATGTTGAGAATCAAGATATTCACGCATAAACGAAACGTATTGTTCGTAGACACGAGGTTGCTTAAGTAGACGATTTTCTAAAGAAACAAATCGTTGTAAGGCAAGATTACGACTACCTGGAAAAAATAGTTCTTGATCTTTAAACGGCAATGAGACGACATAGCAACCTTGTTCATTGCGGCGAAACGTATCTACAAAATGTTTCTCAACAAGAGTTTCTTCAGGCGTGAGAGGTTGAGCGGCGGAGACAGCTTTGACTTCCCAGAATTTAGCGACAATATCTTCCAATGGGGTCGTAGAATCTGTCTTACAAAACAAGCTAGTTATTTCAGAAGCGGGCGAGAAAAGTATGTTTCCTATTAAAACATATCCAAAAATGGTATTAATAGCAACAGGTTGATCGTTATCACCCTGGATGTGACCGTCTAACAACACTTGAGAGAAAATTTCCGCGCCAAGTAAGAAATCAATGGTTCCAGATGGAAGCAAAGAGCGGATCGGCTAGCTTGAAGTTAGCCGGATGATTAAAATGTTGTAAAGAAATATTAGAAGTAGGTAAATTTTCACAAATTTTGAGAAGTACTACAGCTTGAAAATTAATAATCGATGAAGAAACACTATTGGTTTGAACGAAACGGCGACAGTGCCATGCTGAGCAGCAGAGCGCATGGAGCCTAAACCACTAAGGATAAGAGAATGTGGAGTAGTACGAAAACCTAAACGTTTCACACTACTTTGCGAAATGAAAGAAGTCATGCTGCCCGAATCGAGTAAACCGCAAAATTGCTGGAAAGAACCAGAGCAATCAGCAATTTCTACTTAAACGGTGAAAAGTAAAACAACTGAAGGTTTAGATAAAGAATTAAATAAAGCGACATTCGAAGTTGACGGACCACTACAGCTAAACGAAGTCGATGATTTCTCAGAGGCACGAGGAGCGGAAGGCTTGTAGCGGTCTTGAACAGCGGGAGTAGTGCGAGGTGATATCTTAGAGGCGGCGGTGTCCGGGCTCAAGCGAGCCTGGTTACTAGCAGCGAAAGCGGGTTTAGACGAAACGCGATCAAAGTGCAATAACGAATGATGACGTTGATTGCATTGGCGGCATGAAAAAGTAGACCGGCATTTATTTAAAATGTGAGAATTACCAAGGCAATTAATACAAAGATGTTGGTTTTTGCAACAACATTGTAACAATCTTACTATCTAGGTAATCGCGATTATTAACCGTCTGTAACCTGCCACCTGCAGTATTACTATCGTCTGGAATACAATGTATTGCATCCATTCTCACAACTGTTAATAACCATTATTTAATTATCCTTGAATTACATTGTTGCACTTGACTTAATAATTTCTTTAAAAATTTCTAATAATTCCTAATATCTTTTATTTTGTTATACATTCATAGATTTGGGGATACACAACTCGCGTACTGAATTAGGTGGTTTTGTTAATTATTGTATTTCATTTCAGACTACGTGTAAAGTGATCACTTAGGAATCGGACACCATATGCAAGGTCGGCTTTAGGTACAAACGGAGCAGGTAGTTGCTCGTAGCGGAAAATTGCAAGGGATATTATTTTTTAAGATTGTAAAAAGATACACTAAATGCTGCTATAGCTATTCCAAGAATATAAATAAAAATATAAGAATGTCGATATTAACAAAGAGACCTGCTTCTTGCTACTTGCACATGAAACCAACTTCGGTGTTCTTTTCTTTTTGACACATCGGGCATTAACCTAATTTACTACCTACTAAAAGTTATCATTAGTTATTAGTATATAGATGAAATTGGTATGTTTAAATAAATCCTTTTGTGTATTACCATTCTCAACTGTGTCACGTTTTTTCTTTAGCTACAATTTCGTGTTATTTGAGGAAAGGTCATAACTTGCCTGTTTTAGTTAGTGGTTATATCATGTGCGTATGATATAGTTATAACCCAAGTACTACAACCTACAATCGTGTAGTGTCTGGTTTGTAACAAAAACGCTTTAGTGGTAGTGATATGATAAAGAAAGTGATTATCCTAATTATGAATTTATAGGTTATGTATAAATTAACGGAATAACTGTTGTGTTAATTCGTAGTGTATAGTAAATGTATATAATACATTTTAAATTAGGTAGCAAAAGTAATACATCAGTAGTTTAGTAATTATTGTGATTAACGATAGGACCAAGAAATTTAAAGCCGCCATAATTATTATTTTGATACGTGACTTAATTAAATAATTACCTACTTGAATTAGTCAAAATAAAAATTTAGAAGTCATAAATGTTTTTTGCTGTTGGGCGTGTTGTGTAGGTAGCGATATTAAAAAGCAGTGGTCTTAGTACAAAGAGAGTGAAGTTATCTGGAATGCAATATAAAAAAAATAGAAAATCTAAAACTAGAAAAGATGAAAAACTAGAGGTTCTTTAACGTCATTCCTAAAAAAAAATCAATCAATTCCGTCAGTATTCACATTAACTTGCCCTAGCAATCAACGTTTATGGCTCCGAAATCTGACCTACCACAGTCAACTACTTCTAAGTTTCTATTTCTTGTAATATCGACATCTACTGAACAAAAAAATACGAAAGGATGTACAGCAGTGTGAGAGAAAACCACAACTACATCAAGCTCGACAACAGACGAAATGGAAATAGAAACATCTAGAACTCCTAGAAGTAATAGTGTCACTGAACCTGGTTGTAAAATTCTTGATCTTAATAATTCTGTAACATGAGTTACAGTTATTAATACGGGTGGAAAAGTGAGAGCCGTAATTATATAAATGGGGCTTATCTTTTAAGAGTTAGAAAATTATTAATATCCTCTTGACATAAATAGCATGAAATTTACAAACGCACATTTCTACGAAACAATATCAAATGGGGAAAAGTTAGAAGAAGCTGGTTGACATTCTCCGAGACACAAAATTGTGTGTATTGCTTTTGTTGCAAACTATTTACTACATTATCATTAAGTCTTCAGTTCTGGAACTGGTTAGAGGCACACCTCGATTGTTTCCTATTCTGAGCTAATCTACACATTTCCCTGAAAGTCCAACAGCCTACATCTTTCACTATCTGCGTGCAATAGTCTTATCTAGGTTTAGATCTGCCTCTCTTTTTTTCTATCCCTGCCTGTAATATATCCCGCACTGTAACCCGAATACCTTAGAACGTACCCTGTCCTTCCATTTCTCCTATTTTTTTCTGTTTTCCACAGTTATCTTTCTTCCCATACTATTTCTAGAACCTCTTTGTTATGAACTTTGTCTGTCCATGCTATCATCATCGTACATCTGAAACTCCGCATTCAAAAAGGCTTCTACCAACAGCTGTCTGCTCCTGTTACTGTCCTTATTTCAAAGCCGTATAGTACTGTGCTCCACACATATGCTTTCAACAATATTTTTGTTATATCTATGTTTGTTGTCCTCAAACATAACAGCTCCTCTTTCTTGTTAGATACAGCTCGGTTCCCCTTTTATTGCTTTCTAAATATATATATATATATATATATATATATATATATATATATATATATATATATATATATATATATATATATATATATATACTCTATTTCACCGATATTCAATGGAATGGTGAAGAAGACATTTGCCGAATTAAGAGTTTCTCAGTAAATCTTTTAGCACAATCAACCGTAGTTGAGAATATTGCAAAACCAACACCTGTAATTGTTTATAATAGTCATAAGGTTTAAAAACAATTATTTTTTGTCATTAGGTTTTCCGTCCTGAAACTGGTTGAACTTTGTCTGTCCATAATATTTTCATCATACGTCTGTAGCACCACATTTCAAAAGCTTCTACTCTGTTTCCTTGTTTCCTGCCTGCTACTTCTACTGTCCAAGTTTCAGAGCCATAGAGCGCCGTGTTTCACATATTTACTTTCATCAATCCCTTCATTCTTTCTATGTTTGTTGTATTTGAGCTTAGTAGCTGCTTTTTCTGGTTAAATGCAGCACGGTCTTTGCTAATCTTTGTTTTATATCTTTTGTGCCTTTCCCATCTTACGTTATTTGAGTTCCGAAGTAGCAAATATCGTAAACCTCTTCTAAGTTCTCGTTTCCTATTTGTATTCTAGTTTTTGATTTATTCTCATCTTCTTTACATACCAGTATTTTAGTTTTATTTTTGTTAGTTTTCATACCGTATTTCTCTGTTAGAACTGTTTCCATTTCATTAAGCTTCTAACGCTTGCTTGCTAGATGCTAATATCACGATATCATCTGCAAATCTAAACGTATCAATTTTTGTCCCTGCAAAATAATGCCAAATGTCTTCCTGCATTTGACGGTTTTCATTACCTCTTCGATGTACAAGTTAAAGATTAACAGGGATAGGACACATCCCTGTACCACCCCTTTGCTAAAATTTACTTTCCTATATTTCTGCTCTAATTCTACTACCGCTGTTTGCTCTTTGTATAACCTATGTACTATCCGTCTATCCCTGAAACTCATTCCAATCTTTTGAGTATTTCGAACACTCTTTTCCATTTTACATTGTCAAATGCTTTTCCAGATCTAGAAACCCTATATACACGCTTTACCCTTTTTCTATTGTCTTCTCCATAATCACCCTCAGAGCTAAAATAGCTTCGCGTGCTGCGTCTAAACCCAAACTGATCTTTTCCTAGTACTTCATCAGCCAGTTTTTCTATCTATCTTTTGTACAATTCTAATTAATATTTTTGACACGTGTGCTGTGAAACTTATTGATCAAAAATTTTCACATCTATCTGGGCCTGTCCCTTTTGGTATCGTGACTATTATATTACTTTAAGAAATTCTTGGATATTTCGGCTGTCTCATACACATAACTTACAAGTTGGAAAAAACTTTCTGTTACTGTCTGTCTAGCAGCATATAGAGTTCCTGCTTGCACCTTATCCATACCCTCTGCCTTATCATTTTTAGGCCCTTTAATGCTAATTCAAACTCATCTCTAAGTATAAGATATCCCAAGTAATACTTTTCAATGTCTGATTCCTGTTCTAGTGCTGTTAGTTCCTGTCCTGCATATACGTTTTCTATATATTCTTGCCATCTAAGCACTATCTCTAGCTCTTCTATAATACTGTCTCCTTCCGCGCCCTAATATTTTTGCTATACGGTTTTATATCACTAAAATACATTCTAATTAGTTTGTGTGCTTCGTCAGTCTTTCCTATTACCATCTTAGTTTGTACCTCTTTGCAGTTTTCAACAATCTATTGTTCTTTAGATTTTCTGCGTATGCCAATAATATCCTATTTAATGACCTTGTATCTCTGTTTTCCTGCTTTGTCTGGCTTGTTTTCGTATTTTCGTCTTACGTCTATTAAGTTCAGATATTCTTTGTTATCCATGATTTCATATATTGTTTTTGTATATACTCCAGTATACTGCCATTTCTAAGCTAGATTTAATGTTATTCTGTTCTGTTTCTACTTCCTCAGTATCCGACTTTCAGCAATTCATTTGATTTTTCCTTCAATCTTTCGTAGATATCTTTATCTTTTAGCTTCTTAAAGTCAAAGTGCCTTTCTCTGTTCCTGTTTTTCAAATTTTTAAATTTAAAGCGGTCTCATAACTACGATGTTGTGGTCAGTGTCTATATCTGCTTATGGCTAGCTTCTACAGCCTTTTGCTTGATTCGTAAACCGTTGCTTAACAAGAATCTAATCTGGTTATTATCTCCCTATGTTCCCTGGTATCTTCCGCGTGTACCACTTTCTAGCATGATGTTGAAATAATGTGTTTGTGATTGTTAAATTGTTTTTGTCGCAAATTCTACCAACTTATTTCCCGTGTCTAAACTAAATAAACCTACTACCGCTCCATCCCTACCTACTGCTGTATTAAAATCCCCCGCAATTATTAAACTTTTATGTTCTTTTACACATCTTAATGTGTCGTCGATATCTTTGTAGATCGCTTCTAGCTAGAGGGGAACATGTATATTTATAGTATCACTATATTTACAGGTTTATATTATAAACTAACCACGAGGACTCTTTCGTTCTTTTGTGTCTATCTTTTTCGCATAACTATCCCCACACCTAAATTTTGATTTCTGTAGCTGATCGTAGCTATAAGTTAATCCAATGGCACAGGGACCCTTTCCAGCCAATCCAAACATATCAATTGAACACGATTACCTGTGGAGTGTCCTCGGCTCCTTTTCTAGCAATTAGAACACCTCTGCAATTGGCTGAATTAGGGAGAGTTAGTAATCCTTTAGCCGCACAAGCTTTGAAGGATCATTTGTATGTTGATGACATCTTGTGGGATGCTTCTTCTCTTCAAGAAGCGCAAGTGTTGAAATATCAACTTATAGAACTTCTTCGTTCAGGTTGTTTTGAGCTGCGCAAGTGGACCAGCAATTGTCCATTACTCTCGGACGATATACCCGTCGAATATCAACAGGCCAAGTCCGACCTAAATTCTAAAGCTACATAATTTTCCATCAAGGTGCTTGGCCTTCAATAGCAATCTGCTCAAATTATCTCTGTGTTTAGTGTCCAACCCTATGACGACACTATTACTAAACGTATTTTAGTCTCTACTGTTGCTCGTATTTATGATCCATTACGTTTCCTCACTCCTGTCATCTTTGCCCTTAAGCATCTTATTCAACGTTTTGGGTTCGGCTTTGATTGGGATGATCCCCCTTCAGAATCGATAATTATCTTTTTGGAAAAGGTATTCTTCTGAGGTGCCTTATCTGAATTTATTAAAAAACCCGCGTCCTTCCACTAATAAGCAACTCCATGGTTTCTGCGATGCTTCCGAGACAGGCTATGCCGCTGTTGTTTATTTTCGACTAATAGGCCCAGGTAGGAGAATATCGGTTTACTTAGTTATTGCCAAATCGAAAGTATTTCTTTTGAAATGTTTGTCTGTACCCCGATTAGAATTATGTGCTGCGGCACTTTTA
The DNA here is from genome assembly GCA_036346225.1 of Platerodrilus igneus. Lineage (NCBI taxonomy): Eukaryota > Metazoa > Arthropoda > Insecta > Coleoptera > Lycidae > Platerodrilus > Platerodrilus igneus. Next base: position 2,148,398 of record JARFIW010000254.1, on the reverse strand, counting down.
TCTACGTTACTTGAATTTGTATTATCCACATTTTCAAATATTCATCTAGGTTGCATTTTTGTTACACAAACTATTTCGTTGACGTGGATCAAGTCTGCTCCTTATCGCTTGAAAACCTTAGTAAGGAATCGTGCTAGCTACATTCAAGAACATGTGACCCCCGAATATTGGCACCACATTAGTTCCTAGCACAACCCCGCAGACTGTGCTACCCGAGATTCATTTCCTTCAGAATTTATCTCACTCGCCTCTTGGTGGACAGGCCCATCATATTTATTACTGCCAGAAAAAGATTGGCCTGCACCTCATTTATTTAACCCATCCCTAGAAGCCACCTCTGAAATCAAACCGCTGGAGTAAATTGTTACCACTGAATTTTCTTGGATAGAAAATCTGTTAACAACGTATTCGTCTCTTCGAAAAATATAAAACATGGTCGCCTATTGTGCTCTTATTTTTATCGTTAGGCGAGTCAAGATTCATTGATTGTTCATATATGCCTTGGAGCTACACAATGCTTTTATCATCATTGCGAAATTGGTTCAAGCTGTTGCCTTGAAGGCTGAAATTTAAGCTACTCGTCGGAATAAACAGTTGCCGAAACATTTCCTTTGCCTTGGCGTGTTCCTTGACTCCAATGGAAATCTAAGAGTCGGTGGCAAACTTGCCAACGCCAATTTTCCCGAGACCACTAGACATCCTGCCTTGATGCCTAGTCGTCATCGTTTTACTGATCGGTTGATCAAACAAGTTCATAGTAACAACCTGCATACTGGGATGAACACTACTCTCTAACTAATATAAGAGAATTTTTGGGCCGTCACGCCATTTGCAGGGTATTGTCCAAATGCTACCGTTGTTATCGTGTCCCTCCTTCATCGGTCGAGCCCCTTATAAAAAAACCTGCCTGACTTCCGTGTGTCTAAAGCTAAATCCCTTAACTTAATCGGTATTGATTTTTTCGGTTCGCTAATGATCACCATGTGTCGGACAAGAGGTGCCAAACTCCGCAAAATCGATTTGTCCATCATCGTATTGTTTTTATTTATTCTAACATTACAATTAGTCTGCTAACTAAAAATTGCAGCAAACCTGTTACTCCTAAGAAATCTAACAGAATTATTTGCTACCTTAAGTTATATTAGTTAGCTTTATATTATTTGCGTTTGGAAATACTCGTGTGTGTGTGTGTGTGTGTGTGTGTCTGTGTTTGTGCGCGCGTGTGGATGCGTGAGTGTGTGTGTGTGTCTGTGTTTGTGCGCGCGTGTGGATGCGTGAGTGTGTGTGTGTGTGTGTTTGTCTGTGGTAATGTCCTTGAGACTGCTTTCCTTCCCAGCTTTCGACCGTCGGCAGCCGGAAAACAGAAACCGAGAAGTTCGCATTCCTGTACGTCGCTCGAAAGTTTTTCCAAGCGAGTCTAGAAGGCAGATGGCGCGGTACGAACCCGGATTTTTCGGGTCTTTTTCTCGGTTTTTAGAGTATATGATTACGTCTGCTTGCTTCCAGCAGTTTGAAAACTTTGTTTATCTTAGACATTCGTTGTACAGTTTAGTAAGTTTCGGTGTGAATTTGGTGTCTAGTGCCATTGTGATTTCTGCCTGAATCCCGTCTAGCCCAGGAGCTTTTTTGTTTTTAGTTGATCGAATAGCGTGTCTAATCTCGTCCTCAGTGAAAGGTGTTACGTCGTCATGTGATCTATTCCATGGTGTATTCCCATTAGCGTTTTGTTCGGTGACTCTTCGTCGTTTGCGTATTTGTTCTTGTGTGTCCTCTTCCCAGTTGTCATCAGGGAGGAGTGTATGTAGTAGTAGTGTCGCGGTTTCAATCCAGTTCTTGGTTTCTGTTCCATCGGGTTTGGTAAAAGTCGAGTATGTTGTCGGTGGTGCAATTTTTCCTGTTACCATCTTGTACGGTACCCCCCAAGCATCCGTCTGCAAATGTCTTTCGACAAAAGTGTCCCATTATTTTCGTTTCATGTTGTATAGATCCTGTTCGTATGTCGCTTTGCTTTGTCTGTAGTTGGTCAGCTGGAAGGCCATTTCTGCCGGTGTTATGGCGGCCTGATAGCGTCTCTTTGCCTTGCAAGCTTTGCTTTTCAGTATCTGGACTTCTGTGGTCCATTTTATCGGTTTTTGTGGCGCAGTTTGTCCTACTGTTTTTAATGTTTGTTTCATGGTGTCTTTAATTGTCCTTGTTAGGGCTTGGGCGTAAGAGTGTACGCTGTCATTGCGTTGGATATCAGGCGCGGATTGAAGTTGTCCAGTAGTCTTTGCCAGTTGGCATTTTGTATATTGTATTTTTGTCTTTTTTTGCCTGTTTCCACATGTAATGGTATGTTGTCCTTGTTTATGTCAAAAGGTATGAGGTTGTGATCGCTTATTGTTAAGTTGTCATGTACCTTCCAGTTTCGTATGTGGGGGTGAGCTAGTCCGTTTGCTATTGAGACGTCAATGTTACTCTCTGCTCCTACCCGATGGTTTCTGTGGGTGGGTGGATTGAAAGGACAGTTCATCACTTTAAGCTGTAGCTCGTTGATCATGTCCTCTACCCTCTCCCCACGCGCATAAGTGTTGCTACAGTGCCACATTGGGGATTTTCCGTTTACATCTGCCATAAAAAGTGCGGGCTGGTTTGTGTATGTCTGACCACTAAAGCTCTTCATCTCGAACTAGTTTCAGAACTTTCTGCCGGGACTGTTATTGCCTGTCTTCAGCGGGTTATAGGCCGATGTGGTCGTTGCCAAGCTATTTATAGCGATTGCGGCACCAACATTGTTGGCGCTGTCCGTCAATTACAAGAACATTTTAGTAGTGTCGCTGAATTAGAAGCCATCGCATGGAATTTCATCCCCCCTTTTCCCCCGTACCACATTTTGAAGGAATCTGGGAAACCTCAGTCAAATCTGTGAAAACTCATTTAGCCAGAATCGTTTGTAGACAGATACTCAACTTTGAAGAGCTTCAAACGCTTGCGATTTAATTCAAAGCCGTGTTGAACTCTCGAACCTTGTATAGTACAAGTAGTGATCCCAACAACATGCGAACCTTGACTCCTGGTCACTTTTTAACACAAGAACCTTTAACCGGCGGCCCGGATCCAGATCTTTCGCATATTAGTATGCCGCGACTCCCTCGTTGGCAGTTAGTGCAATCCATGCACCAAGAATTCTGGAATCGGTGACACCATGAGTATTTGCACCAGCTCTATAAACTTAGTCACTGGTTCAGATCCAAACGCCTAGAGCCAATTGATATAGGCTCTCTTGTTCTCATAAGGGAGGATGAAACTACTCCTCTTCGTTGGCGATTCGCTCGCATTAATAATCTCCATCCCGGAACTAATGGTGTTCCACGGGTAGCTACCCTTAAAACTGCTGCAGTGTTTCTAAAGCATACCGTGAAAAATTGTGCGCTTTAGCCTCACAATAATTTAATGTTTAACAAATTTAGAGTAAGTTTATGCTGTATAGTAATTGTTTGAATTTATTCTTGGTTTAATTTAATTAAATTTGGTTTATTATATGCGTTAGTTACAACATGCATCCTTTGTTTGTAATTGTAATTTTGTTGGTGAGGATCTTACCCGAGTATCCACGACAATATATATATATATATATATATATATATATATATATATATATATACATGAGACAGGCGAGATACCAAAAATTTTAAACGTAACTTCATAGTTAATATACCTAGCAAAAACGAGAGGATTGAATAGATATGAAAATTTTCGAACGATAAGTTTGACAGCACACGTGTCAAAAATATTAACTAGAATTGTACAAAAACGAATAGACAAACGTGCAGAAGAAGTACCAGTAGAAGATCAGTTGAGGTTCAGACTGAACAGGTAAACACGTGAGGCCATTTTAGTTCTGAGGGTGATAATGGAGAAAACAATAAAAAAAGGGGAAAGCGTGTATATAGGGTTTGTAGATCTGGAAAACGCAATCGACAATTTAAAAAGGAAAAAAAAATTGAAATATTCAAAAAGATTGAAATAGACAGTGGTAATAGAATTAAAGTAGTAACGTAGAGAAGTAAATATTAGAAAAGGGATAAGACAGAGATGTGCCATATCCTCATTAACTTTTAACATATACATCGAAGAGGCAATGAATACAGGCAAATGCAAGAAGACTTTTGGAATTATTATACAGGAACAAAAGATTGATATGCTCAGATTTGCAGATGATATAGCGGTATTAGAATCTAGCAAGGCTGAGTTAGAAGCTGCTCTTAATGAAATGGCAACAGTTCTTGCAGACGGACACGGTATGAAAATTAACAAAAACAACACTAAGGTACTAGTATGCAAAGGAGGGGAAAATAAATTAAAAACTAGAATACAAACAGGTAACGAGAACTTTTAAGAGGGTAAGGTTTTCGCTACCTAGTAAGCCAAATAACGCAAGATGGGAAGAGCGCAAGATATAAAACAAAGATTAGCACAAGGTCGTGCATTCAACAAAAAAAAGTAACTACGGTGTTCAAAGACAACAAACATAGAAACAAGGAAGGTATTGCTTATAACATATGTGTGGAGCACAGCACTGTACTGCTGTGAAACCTGGACAGTAGGAGAAGCGGACATGTAAAAGATTGAAGCCTTTGAAATGTGGTGCTACAGACGTATGATGAAGATATCATGGACAGACGAAGTTAAGAACAAAGAGGTACTAGAAATGGTGGGGGGAGAAAGAAGTAGGTAGAAAACAATTAAAAGTAGGAGAGATAGGATAATTCGCCACATGGTAAAGCAAGAGGTAATACTGCGGTATATATTCGAAGCAGAGGTAGAAAGATAGAGAGGTGGAGGTAGACCAAGGTTAGAATATTGCACACAGATAGTGAAAGGTGTAGGATGTGGGAATCTCAGGAAAATATGCAGGCTAACTGAAAATAGAAATCAATGTAGGTAGGTGTCCAATAAATTTCAAGATGGAAAACCTTATGACGAAAAAAGTAACCGTACTTAAACCTGATGATTATATTAACCAACTACTGGTATTGGTATTGAAATACTCTCAACTAGTGTTAATTGTTCGAAAAGATTTACTGGAATACTATTAATTTGGCAAATATCTAAGTGTTGGGGATTTTTGGTAGCCACAGGCTGCTTAACCCCCTTCACATACCACTGAATGTTGGTGAAATAGGGCATATAATTTGGAAACAACAGAAGGGGAACCGAGCTGTATCTAGGCTGTGGGAATTTTAGGAAACGATGTAGGCTAGCTCAGAATAGAAATAACTGAAGGTACGCAAGTTACATATCCCCTATAGTAATATATATTTAAAATTAAACTTAATTAATATATCTTAGTAATAACATGATACATTGTATAAAGGAAGGTTATATATTAAATGTTATCAAAGTTCATATCAGAAATAAGAATAGGAAACGACTACTTTGTATTGCAGGCGCATCACAGGTGAAGAAACAATGAACTGCGATCAAGCAGACTTATTTATAATTACTTAGAATAAGACAATGTATGATTTATCAAGAAACAGCAGACAGCAAGATCTACACTTTCCCACAAACTGATGTGAGACCTCAGGCTTTATGTTAAATGTAAGAAACCCAGATCGCCAATCAATCTTAGAACTTCATAACCTAAACATTGTTAGGTGTTTAAGCTACTCATCCGTATTTATTGATCATTAATTTTTTAAATATTAACTTCAAGTATTTCTACAATTGCATTTCCTTGCGTTTAATGAACATAAGCGTTCAAGTTGTAAAAGAAATAAAGCATTTTTGTAGTTAGAGAATTAAAACTAACTTGATAGTATTGTTTTTGGATATAAAACTTTTTAAAAATAAGCTTCCAAGAACTCAAAATCTATCTCGCGTCTAACCAGTTTCAAGACGGAAAACGTAACGGCGAAAAAATAATTGCCCTTAAATCTGATAATTATTATAAACAACTACAGGTGTTGGTTTCGAAATATTTTCAACTAATCTTGATTGTGCGAAAGGACGTATTGGAAAACTATTAATTCGGCAAATGTTCAAGCGCTGTCGGATCTTGGTAGCCGCAGGCTGCTTAACCACCTTCACATACTACTGAATATCGGTGAAATAAAGTATATATTGATAAACAATAGAAGGGGAACCGAACGGCATTTTACAAGAAAGAGCAGCGGCTATTTCCAAAGACAACAAACATAGAAACAAATAGAACATTGTTGAAAGCATATATGTAGAGCACAGCACAGTACGTATATGAAATAGGAGCAGTAGGAGAAGCAGACAGAAAAATGGTAGAAGTCGTTTGGAATGTTGTGCTTTAGATGTATGAAGATGTTAGCATGGACAGACAAAGTTAATAACAAATAGGTTATAGAAATAGTAGGGGAATAAGGACATCTGTGGAAACCAAAAAAAAATAGGAGAAATAGCAGAGCAGGATACGTTCTAAGGCTTTTTGGGAGATTGTGCAGAATATATTACAAGCAGAGATAGGAAAAAAGAGGTAGAGGTAGACCTGGATCAGACTATTGCACATAGATGATGAAATATAATACACAAACTATGGAAAATTCAGGGAAATGTGTAGGTTAGCTCAGAATAGGAAACAATGAGGGTACGCGTCTAACCAATTCCAGTACTGAAGGCCTAATGATGAGGTATATTTACATAAAAAAAGACAAAGAAAAGGTAACAAACACAAAGACAAGAAATAGCACAAACGTTAAATGGAAATATAACGAGAATTTTTCACAAAGAGTGTTTTGATGTAAGAAACGATATTTCTAAAACGAACAACAAAAAAAAAGTAATTTGAAAGCAGATTTAATCAAGTACTATGATAAGTCATAAATTGCTCAAGTATTTTAAAAATGACGACGGTTCCTGTGTTACAATAATAGGAGTTTCTGAACAAGTCATTTTTCAGTAAAGAAAATCTAAGAAATAAAATTTGTTTTGCGACTGATTTGGAGTATTTACAATGACAAGGTGGTACTTTTGTTATGAACGTATTGCACAATCGTATGCATAGGCTCTCAGTAGGAAAAATCCGAAAAATAGAATTTCAGCCATTACTGCGTCATCCATCAAGAATCGAAAAAAATGTTTCAGAAAATTTCTACAAATTTTTAATCGTAGAATTCAAATCTGTAATAAGAAATAGGGGTTCCTACTTAAAATTTCAAAATTTCTTGTCGCTATACGTACAAGGAGGGTAAAATAATTTTAACACTGCTGTATTTCTTCCGCGAATTGATAAAATTTTGACCGTGGACAATTTTTTTTTCGTAGAGTGCTTAATATTCGATACATTTGAAAGCTTTAGGATAAAAGAAATCACCCGATATATATATATATATATATATATATATATATATATATATCCAATTCGAATGAACCTGCACCTTGCCGAAGTTCTAAATTACTAGAACAGGTGAAATGGCTTGCGTGTTCTAATGAGCTAAAGAGCCAAACTACAGGTCCAACCAAAGTAGTAGGGTCGTTAGTGAGGAACCAGACTAAGATAGGTCCCCGAAAGAGGGCAGCGGCTCTTTCGGTACTTAGATTGGCAGAGACCATAGGGGTCGGTATGGCAGTCTAAGACACACTACCGCGATGTGTAAGGCAACGGGAAACCACTGCATTATCTCCTAAGTACACAGCGTACTTAAATTGTTACAAACATGATGGCATTCTCTAGGGTAAAAGATTCCGGAGTTAAAATAGTCCCCCATTCGGATCTCCGGGAGGGGACTACTTCGGAGGATGCAATCGGAAAGTTAAAAATAAGAGTCGGGAACATTCTGCGAGCCGGAGCGTGGAATGTTAGAAGTATGAAGCAAGTAGGTAAGCTGGAGAACCTAAAATCGAAATGAATAGGTTATCACTAGACATAGTAGGGATCAGCGAAGTTCGGTGGCCAGAGGCAGGGGATTTTTGGATTGGAGACTTCAGGGTAATTTATACAGGAGCAGAAGAAGGAAATTTGGGTGTGGGGATAGTTATGCGGAAAAAGGTAGGATACTGTGTAGAAAATTACTTACAAAAGAACGAAAGAGATCTCATGGTTAGGTTAGAATCTAAAACGGTAAACACAGTAATAATACAAGTATAAATGCCCACCTCTAGTTACAGTGACGAAGAGGTAGAAGCCATCTACAAAGATATCGAAGACATATTAAGATACGTAAAAGGACATGAAAATTTAATAATTACGGGGGATTTTAATGCCGTGGTAGGTGAGGGTAGGGAAGGAGCGGTAGTAGGTTTATTTGGTTTAGGCACGAGAAACGACAGGGAAAATAGGCTGGTAGAATTTTGCGACAAGAACAATTTAATCATCACAAACACATTATTTCAACATCATGCTAGAAGACGATATACGTGGAAGATCCCAGGAGATATAAGAAGATATCAAATAGATTACATTCTTGTTAGACAACGGTTTAGGAATCAAGTAAAAGACTGTAGAAGCTACCCAGAAGCAGATATAGATACTAACCACAACATCGTAATTATGAATGCCGCACTTAAATTTAAAAATCTGAAAAAAAGGAACGGAAAAAGGCACTTGGACTTAGAGAAACTAAAAGATAAAGGTATTCAAGAAAGATTCGAAAAAAAGTCGAATGAATTGCTCAAAGATATCGGGAAAATGTCTGATACTAAGGGAGTAGAAACAGAATGGAATAACATTAAATCCAGCCTAGACATGGCGGCCAGAGATATTCTGGGGTATACACAAAAAGAAAATAAGAAACCATGGATAACAAAGGATATCCTGAATTTAATAGAAGAAAGACGAAAATACAAAAATAAATCAGACAAAACAGGAAAACAGAGATACAAAACCATAAAATGGGAAATTATTCGAAAATGCAGGAAAGCTAAAGAACAATGGATTGATTAAAAGTGCAAAGAGGTACAAACAAAGATGGAAATAGGAAAGACAGACGAAGCATATAAATTAATTATAATGAATTTAGGGATATAAAACCGTATAGCAAAAATATAAGGGACGCACAAGGAAACGTCATCATAGAAAACGTAGAGAAAGTGGGTAGATGGCAAGAATATATAGGGAATTTATATGCAGGAAAAGAACTAACTGCATTAGAACGTGAATCAGACATTGAAAATGATGACTTGGGATATCCTATACTTAGAGACGAGTTTGAATTAGCATTAAAGAGTCTGAAAACTGGTAAGGCGCCGGGTACAGATAAGGTGCAAGCCGAAACTGTAAAAGCAGCTGGAAAAGCAGTAACAGAACGTTTCTTCCAACTTGTAAGCTATATGTATGAGACAGGCGAGATACCCAAAGATTTCAAACGTAGTAACTATACCAAAAAAGAAAGGCGCGGATAGATGTGAAAATTTTCGAACAATAAGTTTGACAGCACACGTGTCAAAAATATTAACTAGAATTGTGCAAAGACGAATGGAAAAATGGGCGGAAAAAATACTAGGAGAAGACCAATTTGGGTTTAGGCGAAACAGGGGAACACGGGAGGCTATTTTAGCTCTTAGAGTGATAATGGAGAAAACAATAGAAAAAAGGGAAAGCGTGTATATAGGGTTTGTAGATCTGGAAAAAGCATTCGACTACGTAAAATGGAAAAAAATGTTTGAAATACTCAAAAAGATTGGAATGCGTTATAGGGATAGACGAATAGTACATAGCTTATACAAAAAGCAAACAGCAGTAATAGAATTAGAGCAGGAACGTAGAGAAGTAAACATTAGGAAAGGGGTGAGACAGGGATGTGCCCTATCCCCATTGATTTTTAACTTGTACATAGAAGAGGCAATGAATACTGTCAAATGCAGGAAGACATTTGGAATTACTATGCAAGGACAAAAAATTGATATGCTTAGATTTGCAGATGATATAGCGGTATTAGCGACTAGCAAGGAAGAGTTAGAAGCTGCTCTTAATGAAATGGAAACGGTTCTAACGGAGAGATACGGTATGAAAATTAACAAAATTAAAACTAAAGTTTTAGTATGCAAAGGTTGGGAAAATAAATCAAAAACAAGAATACAAGTATGTAACACGAACTTACAAGAGGTTAAGGATTTCTGCTACCTAGGAAGCCAAATAACGCAAGATGCAAAAAAGCTCAAAAGATATAAAACAAAGATTAGCACAAGGTCGTGCTACATTTAACAAGAAAAAGCAACTACTGTGCTCAAAGACCACAAACATAGAAACAAGGAAAGGATTGCTTAAAACATATGTGTGGAGCACAGCACTGTACGGCTGTGAAGCCTGGACAGTAGGAGAAGCGGACAAGAAAAAGATAGAAGCCTTTGAATTGTGGTGCTACAGACGTATGATGAAGATATCATGGACAGACAAAGTTAAGAACGAAGAGGTACTAAAAATGGTAGGAGAAGAAAGAAATATGTGGAAAACGGTAAAAAATAGGAGAGATAGGATGATAGGCCACATACTACGGCATGAGGAAATAGTGCGGAATATATTAGAGGCAGAGATAGGAAAAAAGAGAAGAAGAGGCAAACCTAGGCTAGACTACTGCACACAGATAGTAAAAAATTAAACACTTTACGAAAAAATAATAACTTAGTTTATATATATATATATATATATATATATATATATATATATATTTATAAAAGTCGAAGTTATTATTTTTCCGTAGAGTACTTAATATTCAAGGTACTTGTAAGATTGGCGTTAAAAACAATCACCCTGTATATATGTTGACTAGTATCTGTATCTAACACTGTGATTATCTTGTAAAGCGTAGAAGAACAATATCAGTTAGACGAGGAAAACGTTTTAGTTTTAGAATTTCAAAGTATTATGATTAGTTTGGAAGAAACCCGTACCGCTATAGATACTCTTCTTAATTAGTTATGATGTGGCTGGTATATTGAAAAATTCATTAATCAGGCCTAAACCCTTGACCAACATCTAAATAGTTAACACTATGTTAAATTATTAGAATAGGGTTCAAATAAAATGTCAATACAGATCTACAAAAGAAGTAAACTACTTTTTACAACATATTCGTGTTCACAACATCGACGCGGTAAGAGAATCTCACATAAATGAATGTTTTCAGAAACAATAGATAGTAACCGATAAATACCAAAATGCTCTGAACTTTCTCCTTATTTCTATCTGCTGAGTTATTCCAGCGATTTCACTATACTATTACATAAGCTATAAACAGTTCACAAAAATAAAATTTTATTAAAAGTACACCTGATATTATAGCTAAAGCGACTGAACAAGTGCAGAAAACTAGGTAATTGTACATTGAAAGTGACAATGGACATTTCCAGTAGTTTTTGTAAAATTATCGAATCGTGGATGTCTTGTATTCTGTTGCTCTTCTAACCCACCTGTTGTTTATTTGATATTCGTACGACTGTTGATAAATTTACCAATGCTTTTCAGTAGACTAGTTTAATCTTTCAGAATTTTAGGTTGAAACCCTGAAATCAATTTTAATAAAATATGAGGTTTCTTTCAAGTAACAAAAAATTGGGAAAGCTTTTAAAGTGTATAAGCATCAAACTTAATAAACCATTGCTCGACTCAACATTTTAACAACACTTTGCAAGTAGATAAGTAACATTTTGTTTCCACTTGTTGATAATTATTCAAAAGAATAAATAAACACTGCCATCAAACTAGAATATAAAAATGTCGTTCATATGCGTATACTGTCATTAGCAGCATAATTTGAAAATTTACAGTACTCAGGGCCCCCGTAAGTGTGTGTGCAGTACACGCGGGCGACATATGCAAGCGACGGCAAGTAGCCTCTTGACCACAAGGCGTGTTGAGCATTCGTAATTTAATATGTGACAATAAAAAAATAATACATCAAAGGAAAAATGTAATAATTTGTTATATATTTATGTTTACGCATAAAAACTGTGCTTAATTAAATAAATATTACACACATAATAAACTATCAAACAAAACCTTCTAAAATACAAAAAATTCAAAGTAAAATTTAAAGATACATTAAGACCTTTACATATTTCAATACAAACTAGTACCAAGCTAAATGCATTTCTTACCTTTAAATCGTCCCCATCATCTCTGAGGTAAATTTGATATGCCTTAAATTCTTATTTGTAAAGAAAACCATAGACAAGGAAAACGTAGACAATATTATTTAATAATCATTAAATTATCACAAGAGAAAGTACCATTCTGAACGGACCTGCACCTTGAAGAGGTTCTAAAATACTATAACGGGCAGAATGGCTGGCATGTTTCAGTGAGCTAAAGAGCCGTACTATAGATTTAACCAAATTAGTGGAGCCTTTAGTAAGGAACCAGACTAAGACACGTCCCCGAAAGAAGGCAGCTGTTCTTTTAGTACTTAGAGTGGCAGAGACCTTGGGAGTCGGTATGACACTCTAAGAAATACTATTGCGATGTGAAAGGCAACAGGAAACCACCACATAACCCCCAGGTACGCAGGGTACCGATAACGTTCTAAAGTAATGGCGTCATCTGGGTAAAAAGTTGAAACGTATTATATTTTCTTGATCGCTAACCCCAAACGGTCACATTCTTTCCTAAATTGAGCTTAACTAATGCTCTCTTCTTAATACATACATCTGACTCTAGAAGTTGGGGGTCAGCAAAACAAAGTCTTCCGACGTAACTAGGGGTCTATTCCTTGGGTAGAGCTATGAGCAATGGGGGGGTAAGTCGAAATCTATGGAGGGTTACACTTAACAAAAAACAAACAGGCGCCACCAAGTCCAAATTGATTTATTTTAGGGCATAGCTATTTTTAAGGGCGGACTTGGAGACCCAAAAAAAGAGATCGCCTTCGTTGATACACAAACTTGTCTTAACAGAACAAGACGCCGCTCCTGCAAGAAAGAACAATAACCAAGTCACATAAAAAATGGGAACACTATTTGCGTCCCCCAAGCATACCCAAAAAGCACAGAGAACACTTTCTGCATAATGGGATCATAAAATTTTAGTTCTTATTGCTCTTTGTTTACCAAGTCCGATCAGACTAGATCAGAACAAAAAAACCTTAAATGAAGAACACCAATTTACTAATAAGAATTTTCTTGGTTTCAGCAAATAAAGCATCATTGCAATTAAATAAAAATAAAAATTTGAAGTACTTGCAAAACTGGTAGCAAAGGTTATCAACTAATCCTTACTCAAATATTTTACAATTCTATGTAACTAAAAATGCTAGAGTTTCTTTATAACCCAATCAGATCTGTGTGAGTCATTTACAAATGAATATACGAAATTTTCTCTTTAGGTTAACAAACTTAAATTTAGTTTGAAGTCAAAATAATCACCAAGATATTCTCTAATGTTATCAATAGTGGTTGTACTAAAATGCTAAACATGTGTTAGCCATTGGGCAATTGTTGACAATAGTGAACAAACAAACAGGTGATGTAATAGCAGCTGTTAAATTACGTTGAAGCCACGTGTGATCACGTATTTACGAAGCTAAGTGAAAGCAAATTTAATACTGGGGAAAACCAGCTTATTCACAGGTAAACTGAATAACAGTTTTGTACGTCTAACAAACAAAATGAAATAATGTACTTTCAGAAGGAAAGTACTCAGGAAATCCTTAATTCTATTACGAACCCAAGAGCAGCAGTTGTCCCTTGATGTAATGGAAATTACCTCGCAGCGCGGGAACAGCAACTAATTATACTTGCTTTCCATGCTTTAACACAGGTGTAGGAGCAAAGCGGGTTCCTTACTTGGATCACGGCAGCATTACTTTGTAACGTAATCTTCCGTTGTCTAAATTTATTTACTAAAATAATTTTTCATTGCGTAGCCAACAAATTAAGCTTTCTAAATTGTAACTTCAAAGGGATCATGTTGTCTCAAATTTTACAGTTGCGATTTTCGACGTGGTGTGCGATATATACGTTATCCATGCAGTTTTCTAATTTCTCGTTGGGATTTCAAATGTGTCGTTACGAGTTCAAATAGGTCGTTGCGAGTTCAAATGGGTCGTTGCGAGTTCAAATGGGTCGTTGCGCGTTACTCAGGAAGTGTTTCACAAACATAGAGCGACTCGGAGGTCACTCGCCATTCTCTTAGAATGCATCTTGACGCTACTTTTAACTATCGACGAGTGCCTCGCTGCTTTCTTGTATAATGGGAGGTTCCGGATTTTAGTTCTTGAACCTCTCACGCGCGCGCCAGTGGCTGTGAAATTACACCGAACTCGGAAACAACTCGACTAATAATCCTTGATATTATAATACTATAAAAGTTTGATTGTTACTTGAATATTTATTTTAATTAATAAAGGTATTTTACTATTCATTGTACGTTTAATGAATGGATTCTCCTACTGCAAAAATAAAATTGTTACACTACCTCTTTCCTAAAAGAAAAAAATTTTTTCTTAAAAAAACTTCAAATATAACTAATACAAAAAAAAATTTTTTTTACAACAATACTAGCCTTTCCTATCTTCCTAACCAACTATGCAATTTTATAAATTTACTCAAATGGGGGGGACCTTCATTCATAATTGAGAGTGTGTTGGTAACTACGTGTACCTGACGTCCATCGGGAGACAAAATCGGGGAGTCACAATCGGTAATAATCAAAATTGGGAGGGGGTCAAATTAGAGAGTCAAACACTCCACCGGACAGAAAAAATTCAAATTTACAATATTTCCTGACTTGAGATTCATACTTCTAACAAGGCTAATATTTCTTACCTATAAGCAAACACTTATGATTTACTTCTAATTTCAAAAAAAACTTCACTTCCAGGAGCCCATTTAGCTCTATCTACAAAAAAAAGGAATGCTTCCTCATCAAGACAGCATAACTATTCAAAACATCATCACTACAAGGTGATAATCAAAAGTAAAACCCTACTAATAGGTCTAAATTTAAGCATCATCACAAGGTGATAACCAAAACAAAAGTGACCTAATCAAAAGGTTACTTATCAAATTCAAATACAAAGTATTATCACTTTATTACAAAGAGATAATCAAAACGAAGGTAACCTGACCATACGGTTACTTAACAAATTCAAATACAAAATATTATCACTTTATTACAAAGAGATAATCAAAACAAAGGTAACCTGACCATACGGTTACTTAACAAATTCAAATACAAAATATTATCACTTTATTACAAAGAGATAATCAAAACAAAGGTAACCTGACCATACGGTTACTTAACAAATTCAAATACAAAATATTATCACTTTATTACAAAGAGATAATCAAAACAAAGGTAACCTGACCATACGGTTACTTAACAAATTAAATACAAAATATTATCACTTTATTACAAAGAGATAATCAAAACAAAGGTAACCTAACCATCAGGTTACTCATCAAATTTCAAACCCAAAATAACCCAGTTAGGGTTGTAGAATCCTACACCTACTGATCATCCTATCACTAATTGCTAACGAACAACTGATCTCATTAGTGATGGACCAAACGGTGAAAATCACCAAGTCAACTTTGACCTTATCAAATCTAAGAACTTCTAACGGTCAAAAGGAACAAGGAAAGAACAATTCATTCTTCCACCTTGACATGTAGAAATCAGGACCAATAGTTAAATAGCCCACCTACTTCTACATTGTAAGGATATCTGTCAAAGACATCCTCCAAACACATCTCCGAGCAACTCGCGAGCAAAAACGACCAGCGTGCACCAAGGCACACCTCAACTTACAAAACTTACAAAATCTCAAACCATTATTTCACTCCTCAAACAAAATACTCAATATTAGTGGACCGACACTAGATCAAGAATTGGAACAAAACAAAACAGACCACTACGTCATTACTTAATATCAAAGAGATGACCGGACCGGAATTAATCGTCAAAATCATCATTTTCATTTGGATCTGATACTCCAATTGGTTTCAAGTCCTTTATGTGCCATTTCCTGCTCTTGTTCCATCTTCGTTTTCTAACTCATATACTAAACTGGAATGTTTTTTCCGAATTTTACTCATAACGAACTTAGGAGCTAACTTAGCGGAAAATTTATCACTAGCACTCGAGAGGACCTTATTAGTTCTCCAAACATACTCTCCGACTCGGAATGAAATGTCTCTTCTCCGAAGATTGTAGCGTTTACACGAACGTTGATAAGCTACATGCAAATTTTCACGGACACTTCCAAAATATCAAACAAAAGTTGACGATCCAAAACATAAGAAGGTCTACTACTGGAGACGACATCAACATCCTCACCAGGTATAAAATTATCCTTATAAGCTTTTCCACTTAAAGGTACCTGACGACCAAAAACTAAAAATTTGGTGAATAGTTGGTGGACTCATGTTTTGCTGAGTTGATCGCGTATTGGATCTTTGATATCTCAACATCCCACGTATCATGTTCTTCTACGTATGTACGGATTGCTGTACCAACTGTCTTATTGATTCTTTCCACAAAATTGCATTGGGGAGCATAAACAGCGTTATACCAAATTTTTGAATTTCGTACCTTGCACACAAAGCTTTAAAAATACGTCCAACTAATTGTGGACCATTATCACAAATAACAAATTGTGGTACTCCGTAGACAAGAAATACCTTTTCTTCCAAAACTTCTCGATCAAATGTGCGGTAGCACTACGTAAAGGTTGCAAAATCGAATACTTCGAGAACCAATCACCAACAACTAAGAGCCATTTATGTCCGCGTTTGGAACGAGGAAACGGACCCATCAAATCTAATGCAATGGTTTGGAATGGTAGTCCAACTTCTTTCTCCTTTCCCATCATTCCAAGGGGACCTCTATTGGGTGGTTTTGAGCACCACAAATCAAACATTTCCTACAAAATTTACGTACGTCAAAGATCATCTTTGGCCAATAATACAATTCTTGGACTCGAGACAAAGTTTTAAGGAACCAAAATGTCCTGCTGAAGGGGGTCATGACATGATTTAATGACATCTACGCGCTGAGACTTTGGCACCAAATATTTCCACTCTACAACATTCGCCGAATGCGGTAATAAGGAAGGATAAACTTATAAATAAACCCATCTTCTACTTTCCATTGTGGGTAGCTTTTCGGTGACAACAAAATTTTCTTTCTCAAAGACTCATACCACAAGTCTACTGCATCAAGTTTAATCTCTACTAAGTTAACTTCTGGATTTTCTAAAGGAACACCACGACTAAGACAATCTGGAACTATATTGAACTTTCCTTTTCTATGCACCAAATCAAATGAGTGTTGCCTTAATCGAACTGACCATCTGGCGAGTTTTCCAGTTGGATTCTGAAGATTACTCAACCAAAGTAACGAAAATGATCGGTGACAACGGTGAATCGAACTCCTTCTACCCACGGACGAAATTTCTCAATTGCAAAATAACCGCTAAACACTCTCTTTCAGTGGTGGAATAATTGCGCTCAGTACGGCTCAGGGTTTTGCTTGCGTACGAAATCACACGCTCTTCTCCGTTTACATTCTGAATCAACACAGCTCCTAACCCAGTGTTGCTTGCGTCACACTCAACGATAAAGGGTGCCGAGTAGTCTGGCTGCGAAAGAAGAGGTGCAGAAACTAATGCTTGCTTGATTAGCACAAATGAATTTTCTGCTTCCGCACTCCAGTTTACAGTTTGACCTTTTTTCTTACTTTTAATGAGGTCATTAATAGGCGAAACTAAAGACGAAAAATTCTTTATAAAGCGCCTGTACCAGCTGCACATTCCTATAAACCTTTAATTTCCGTTGTGGTTTTCGGACGGGGAAAGTTAACCATCGCCGACACCTTATCGGGATCTGTACGAAGTGAGTTCGAACCTACTATATAACCCAAAAATTTAAGTGTTTTTAAAAATTCACATTTACTTATATTTATGGTAAGGTTAGCTTCTTTTAAACGTTGCTTAACCTCTACTAATAACTTTAGATGATCTTCAAAAGATGACGAACATAATATTATGTCGTCCAAATAGCAAAATACATGGGGTTCAAAACGTGGACCAAAAATTGCATCTACTAAACGCTGTTGCGTCTGCGCAGCATTCTTCAACCCAAATGGCATGCATGTAAATCTATATTGTCCTCGTGAGATAACACTGAAGGCAGTCTTATCCTTAGACGATTCACTAAGAGGATTTGCCAAAACGATTTTCTCAAATCCAGAGACGAAATGTAGTTCGCACCTCTCAACATATTGAGAATTCTATCTACGTTCGCAAGGGGTACGAATCATGAACAGTTAAGTCGTTCAGGGTTCTACCATCAAAACAGAAGCGATATTCTCCATCTGCCTTCTTAACCAACAAAACTGGAGAGGACCACGGACTAGTACACGGTTCTATAACTTTAAGTCTAAGCATGTCGTCCAATTCCTCATTCAATATCTTACCCATATATGGTGACATGACATATGGTTTCTTGTGGAAGGGTTTGGCATTGCCTGTGTCTATGTCCAATTCGATTAGGTGAGTTCGTCCTAATCTATCGTCGCTGCTAATCTCACTAAATGAATTTATTAACTCTTGTGCTTGCGCACTTTGAGCATCTGAGAGGTCATGTAAACCACATAAAGAATCTTCAGTGTTCAAAGGGATGGAAGACGGACCTATATACCCTATGTCGTTCCCAACATTGCTTTGGATAAACCAATTATTACTTCTAAAGTCAGCAACTACACCAAATAATTTTGCAAAGTCACTACCGAAAATAAATGTATGCGGTAGGGACGGAACCACTAATGCATTAAGGATGCGGCAATCATTACCTATACAAATTGGCAAATCTACTGAGCCTACAACAGACTTTATTGAACCATCAGCTGTAGTGATACCTGTTTTGCTGAACTAAAATTTTCAAGTCTAATTCTCTAACAATTGAAAGTGCTAAGGATCCTACTACTGAGGTAGTGCATCCCGAATCCAGAAGACCGGTAATGTCTCTATCTATTAATTTCACCATAATGTAGGGTCGATTATCACACTGCTTCTCAATGAACAGAGTATTATTCTTAGGCTTCGAAGAGTCCTGACAAAAATTTTTAACAACTGTAAGCCATCTCGACCACTCGTCTTTACTAAAGTATTTTTCTTGTTTACAAATCATAACTGTAGCCTTATGACGCGGAACAGGATACCGACCACTATGTACCTGCCGCCTTACTGGTTTTTGAACAATGTGGACATGACGTTGCCTTAACGCCTTTTCGACCACATCCAAAACAAAAATTTTTTTGTTGCTCTACAATCTCTAAACCAATGTCCACTACGGGAGCAATTCCAACAAACAAAATGATTCCTCTTATCGGGACTAAAGGAATTACAAACCGAGGACTCTAAAGAGCTCTTATCCGCTACTGTTACTTGAGGATTGACTAATTTATTCTGAAACACCCTACTCTTAACAGCATAAACTTTCTCATTCAACCCAGGATGTTTGTTCTCATATGGATGCTTAGAGGGTTGCAAATCTTATTAGGTTTATTAGAAGACGCCAAAACCGAGTTTAGTTTCATCAAAGAAGCTTCTTCTAACCTTTACACAAATTTACTAGGGTCGACAAATCTTGAATGTCCGACAATGCAAGTGCCGAAATATATTCAGGAACCAAATTTCTTCTAATCATTTTAACTTTAGTAACTTCTGCTGGCTCGTTGGTCAGTCTACTAAAGAGGGTTTGCATATGCGCGACAAATAAAATAATCCTTTCGTCTTTACCTTGACGACGATTTCTGATCTTTTCCCAAATGTCATCATCCGAAGAACCAGGTAGAAAATCTTCCTTAAACGTTCTAACAAGGAGTTCCAGTCTCGCAAAGAATTTTTCACTGTTCTAAACCAAACCAAAGCGTCACCCACAAAAGTTCACATGCTGATCCAAATAAGTCAGCTTCGGATACCTTACGAGATTGTGCTAAATCACTAACTCTATCTAAAAATGAATGTAGTTGTTTGGGGTCACCTGAGAATTTTACAGGCCATGAACCTATAGGTACTGAAGGTGTTACATACGAAGTCGAATGGATAGGTGCACTAACTAAAGGAGATACTACAACGGACCGATCTAAATAGGTGGACTCTGTACTTTTATTGATTTTATCGTACAACTCAGCTTCAAGAGTTAATATCGTTGCTACGGTCTCATTTCTAAACTTAATTGCTTCATCGGGATTTATTGAAGGATTTTCATACGCTTAGCTCGTCCCGAAAGGTGGTTTATCCTTGAACAAGCTCTTCTAAAAATTGAGTCTGATGAGTCGCCCTCAAACTCGGACACAATATTACGAACTGACTCGACTGAAACTGAAATTTCTTTACTTTCCGTTGCAAAATCTACTTCATAACACGAAAGGTCAACCAAACAACCAGGCTTATCTATTTCTTTAGCTAACAATCTACCTAAAATTTTCCGTTTCTCCAACACTGGCCTCTCACTTACCACTCCTCTGATTCTTAGTTCATACTCCAATTCTTCTTTAAGTAGACAAACAATTTGGAATTTTTCCGACATGGTTACTACAACCTAATGGAATCAAACCGATAAATCTAACTAATCCGAATCTTACAAAAGCTATCAAAACAAATTCGTACTACTAAAGGTAAAAATCAAAAATGTTTTTGGTAAAATTATTTTGCCAAAACAATATCAAAAAATTTAAGGGTCAAAACAGAACTAAAGTCAAAAGTAAATTTGACCAAATTAACGAATTGAGTGTATGGGGATTACCGTTACAACCAATCTTTTATCAAAAGCAAACAAACAAATCTAAGTGTCAAATAAACCTTAAGCAAACAAATTTCGAGCAAAATAATTTTTGGACAAATGGACTTCAAAGGAAAATAAATTTAGAGCTAACAAACTTCGAATCAAATTAAATTTAGAACAAATAAATTTCGAAGCAAATTAATTTTAACAAATAAATTTTAAGGTAAATCAAATTATGAACAAACAACTTTCGAGCTAAATTAAATTATGAACGAACGAATTTCAACAAATTACTCGTTGAACAAACAAATTTCGAGCCCCAAATAAATTTTGATCAAACAAATTTCGAAGCCCCAAGCGTTGGGCGCTAGTGAAACGTATTATATTTTCTTGATTGCTAATCCCAAACGGTCACATTCTTTCCTAAATTGAGCTTAACTAATGCTCTCTTCTTAATACATACATCTGACTCTAGAAGTTGGGGGTCAGCAAAACAAAGTCTTCCGACGTAACTAGGGGTCTATTCCTTGGGTAGAGCTATGAGCAATGGGGGGGTAAGTCGAAATCTATGGAGGGTTACACTTAACAAAAAAAACAAACAGGCGCCACCAAGTCCAAATTGATTTATTTTAGGGGCATAGCTATTTTTTAAGGGCGGACTTGGAGACCCAAAAAAAGAGATCGCCTTCGTTGATACACAAACTTGTCTTAACAGAACAAGACGCCGCTCCTGCAAGAAAGAACAATAACCAAGTCACATAAAAAATGGGAACACTATTTGCGTCCCCCAAGCATACCCAAAAAGCACAGAGAACACTTTCTGCATAATGGGATCATAAAATTTTAGTTCTTATTGCTCTTTGTTTACCAAGTCCGATCAGACTAGATCAGAACAAAAAAACCTTAAATGAAGAACACCAATTTACTAATAAGAATTTTCTTGGTTTCAGCAAATAAAGCATCATTGCAATTAAATAAAAATAAAATTTGAAGTACTTGCAAAACTGGTAGCAAAGGTTATCAACTAATCCTTACTCAAATATTTTACAATTCTATGTAACTAAAAATGCTAGAGTTTCTTTATAACCCAATCAGATCTGTGTGAGTCATTTACAAATGAATATACGAAATTTTCTCTTTAGGTTAACAAACTTAAATTTAGTTTGAAGTCAAAATAATCACCAAGATATTCTCTAATGTTATCAATAGTGGTTGTACTAAAATGCTAAACATGTGTTAGCCATTGGGCAATTGTTGACAATAGTGAACAAACAAACAGGTGATGTAATAGCAGCTGTTAAATTACGTTGAAGCCACGTGTGATCACGTATTTACGAAGCTAAGTGAAAGCAAATTTAATACTGGGGAAAACCAGCTTATTCACAGGTAAACTGAATAACAGTTTTTGTACGTCTAACAAACAAAATGAAATAATGTACTTTCAGAAGGAAAGTACTCAGGAAATCCTTAATTCTATTACGAACCCAAGAGCAGCAGTTGTCCCTTGATGTAATGGAAATTACCTCGCAGCGCGGGAACAGCAACTAATTATACTTGCTTTCCATGCTTTAACACAGGTGTAGGAGCAAAGCGGGTTCCTTACTTGGATCACGGCAGCATTACTTTGTAACGTAATCTTCCGTTGTCTAAATTTATTTACTAAAATAATTTTTCATTGCGTAGCCAACAAATTAAGCTTTCTAAATTGTAACTTCAAAGGGATCATGTTGTCTCAAATTTTACAGTTGCGATTTTCGACGTGGTGTGCGATATATACGTTATCCATGCAGTTTTCTAATTTCTCGTTGGGATTTCAAATGTGTCGTTACGAGTTCAAATAGGTCGTTGCGAGTTCAAATGGGTCGTTGCGAGTTCAAATGGGTCGTTGCGCGTTACTCAGGAAGTGTTTCACAAACATAGAGCGACTCGGAGGTCACTCGCCATTCTCTTAGAATGCATCTTGACGCTACTTTTAACTATCGACGAGTGCCTCGCTGCTTTCTTGTATGGTGGGAGGTTCCGGATTTTAGTTCTTGAACCTCTCACGCGCGCGCCAGTGGCTGTGAAATTACACCGAACTCGGAAACAACTCGACTAATAATCCTTGATATTATAATACTATAAAAGTTTGATTGTTACTTGAATATTTATTTTAATTAATAAAGGTATTTTACTATTCATTGTACGTTTAATGAATGGATTCTCCTACTGCAAAAATAAAATTGTTACACTGTTCAGAACTTAAAATAGTACCACATTTGGATCTCTGGGAGGGAACTACTTCGAAGGATGTGATTGACAAGTTTAAGAGAAGCGCAGGGAACATTTTGCAAGTCGGAGTGTGAAATGTCAGAAGTATAAAGCAAGTAGGTAACCTAAAGAATTTGAAAATTGAAAAGGGTGGGTTAGCATTAGACATAGTAGGAATTAGAGAAGTTAGGTGGACAGAGGCGGGGGATTTTTGGAACGCAGAATTTAGTGTAGTGGATGGTCATGCGGAGAAAGGTAGGTAAATGTGTAGAATACTACTTACAAAAGAATGAAAGGGTACCCATGTTTACATTAAAATCTAAACCGGTAAATGCGGTAATGATACAAGTTTACATGACCACCTCTAGCTACAGTGAGAAGAAGGTAGAAGCGATCTATAAAGATATCGAAGACGTACCAAAATGCGTAAAAGGGCATGAAAATTTAACAACTACGATAGATTTTAATACAGTACTAGACGATGGTATGGAAGGAGCGGCAATAGGTTTATTTGGTTTAGGCACGAGAAATGACAGGATAAATAGGTTGATTGAATTTTTCGACAAAAGCAATTTGACCATCACAAACACATTATTCCAACATCATGCAGAAAACTATACACGTCTAAGGTGCCAGGAGACAGGACGATATTAAATCGATTACGTTATGGTTCGACAACGGTTTAGAAATCAAGTAAAAAACTGTAGAAGCTACTCAGAAGCAGAGTGACCACAACATAGTAAGTATGAAAGTCATGCTTAAATTCCAGTCCTAAATATATACAAAAAATTATGACATAGTATATAAAGCAATTTGTAACTGTTTTGGGAAGTGAACTTTGTAAGAATCAGAATGTAACATTAAACCTAAATAACGTAACTCTAACTTAAGTGAACCAAGTGTTAGCTATTTGCTAAGCAGGTTATAAACATTCTTGTACAAAGAAAAAGAAAATAGTAAAAAGTGCTCTAACACAAGCTTCGATTTAACAAATTTTGATCTGGAGAATAATTACATATCGCTCCTGCCTTGTGAACGTGAAATTGTAACGTGTACTCTGCAACTTATTGGGTAATCATGAGTACGAAACTACAGAACCATCAAAAGAAGTATCAAATCTTTCACAACAGCAGCAAAAGTAAGAGAACAGAAAAACTGTACCTTAGACCAAGCTGTCCGCCTCTTTGGTACCATCTTCAAGAATTCAGAAATGCGGGCTGCGCTTGTTTATGGGCTGGATACGGGAGCAATTAACTAGATTAGAACAGTATCTTAACAACAGCATCTTAAAATCGTGACTCTCGGGAGTTCTTTTCGCTAAAAGGCTATTGTATCGAATAGCCAGTTGTGTGGAATCGAATAGAATCGAATAGAACGGAATAGAATCGAATAGAATCGAATAGAATCGAATAGAATCGAATAGAATCGAATAGAATCGAATAGAATCGAATAGAATCGAATAGAATCGAATAGAATCGAATAGAATCGAATAGAATCGAATAGAATCGAATAGAATCGAATAGAATCGAATAGAATCGAATAGAATCGAATAGAATCGAATAGAATCGAATAGAATCGAATAGAATCGAATAGAATCGAATAGAATCGAATAGAATCGAATAGAATCGAATAGAATCGAATAGAATCGAATAGAATCGAATAGAATCGAATAGAATCGAATAGAATCGAATAGAATCGAATAGAATCGAATAGAATCGAATAGAATCGAATAGAATCGAATAGAATCGAATAGAATCGAATAGAATCGAATAGAATCGAATAGAATCGAATAGAATCGAATAGAATCGAATAGAATCGAATAGAATCGAATAGAATCGAATAGAATCGAATAGAATCGAATAGAATCGAATAGAATCGAATAGAATCGAATAGAATCGAATAGAATCGAATAGAATCGAATAGAATCGAATAGAATCGAATAGAATCGAATAGAATCGAATAGAATCGAATAGAATCGAATAGAATCGAATAGAATCGAATAGAATCGAATAGAATCGAATAGAATCGAATAGAATCGAATAGAATCGAATAGAATCGAATAGAATCGAATAGAATCGAATAGAATCGAATAGAATCGAATAGAATCGAATAGAATCGAATAGAATCGAATAGAATCGAATAGAATCGAATAGAAATAATCGAATAGAATCGAATAGAATCGAATAGAATCGAATAGAATCGAATAGAATCGAATAGAATCGAATAGAATCGAATAGAATCGAATAGAATCGAATAGAATCGAATAGAATCGAATAGAATCGAATAGAATCGAATAGAATCGAATAGAATCGAATAGAATCGAATAGAATCGAATAGAATCGAATAGAATCGAATAGAATCGAATAGAATCGAATAGAATCGAATAGAATCGAATAGAATCGAATAGAATCGAATAGAATCGAATAGAATCGAATAGAATCGAATAGAATCGAATAGAATCGAATAGAATCGAATAGAATCGAATAGAATCGAATAGAATCGAATAGAATCGAATAGAATCGAATAGAATCGAATAGAATCGAATAGAATCGAATAGAATCGAATAGAATCGAATAGAATCGAATAGAATCGAATAGAATCGAATAGAATCGAATAGAATCGAATAGAATCGAATAGAATCGAATAGAATCGAATAGAATCGAATAGAATCGAATAGAATCGAATAGAATCGAATAGAATCGAATAGAATCGAATAGAATCGAATAGAATCGAATAGAATCGAATAGAATCGAATAGAATCGAATAGAATCGAATAGAATCGAATAGAATCGAATAGAATCGAATAGAATCGAATAGAATCGAATAGAATCGAATAGAATCGAATAGAATCGAATAGAATCGAATAGAATCGAATAGAATCGAATAGAATCGAATAGAATCGAATAGAATCGAATAGAATCGAATAGAATCGAATAGAATCGAATAGAATCGAATAGAATCGAATAGAATCGAATAGAATCGAATAGAATCGAATAGAATCGAATAGAATCGAATAGAATCGAATAGAATCGAATAGAATCGAATAGAATCGAATAGAATCGAATAGAATCGAATAGAATCGAATAGAATCGAATAGAATCGAATAGAATCGAATAGAATCGAATAGAATCGAATAGAATCGAATAGAATCGAATAGAATCGAATAGAATCGAATAGAATCGAATAGAATCGAATAGAATCGAATAGAATCGAATAGAATCGAATAGAATCGAATAGAATCGAATAGAATCGAATAGAATCGAATAGAATCGAATAGAATCGAATAGAATCGAATAGAATCGAATAGAATCGAATAGAATCGAATAGAATCGAATAGAATCGAATAGAATCGAATAGAATCGAATAGAATCGAATAGAATCGAATAGAATCGAATAGAATCGAATAGAATCGAATAGAATCGAATAGAATCGAATAGAATCGAATAGAATCGAATAGAATCGAATAGAATCGAATAGAATCGAATAGAATCGAATAGAATCGAATAGAATCGAATAGAATCGAATAGAATCGAATAGAATCGAATAGAATCGAATAGAATCGAATAGAATCGAATAGAATCGAATAGAATCGAATAGAATCGAATAGAATCGAATAGAATCGAATAGAATCGAATAGAATCGAATAGAATCGAATAGAATCGAATAGAATCGAATAGAATCGAATAGAATCGAATAGAATCGAATAGAATCGAATAGAATCGAATAGAATCGAATAGAATCGAATAGAATCGAATAGAATCGAATAGAATCGAATAGAATCGAAAGAATCGAATAGAATCGAATAGAATCGAATAGAATCGAATAGAATCGAATAGAATCGAATAGAATCGAATAGAATCGAATAGAATCGAATAGAATCGAATAGAATCGAATAGAATCGAATAGAATCGAATAGAATCGAATAGAATCGAATAGAATCGAATAGAATCGAATAGAATCGAATAGAATCGAATAGAATCGAATAGAATCGAATAGAATCGAATAGAATCGAATAGAATCGAATAGAATCGAATAGAATCGAATAGAATCGAATAGAATCGAATAGAATCGAATAGAATCGAATAGAATCGAATAGAATCGAATAGAATCGAATAGAATCGAATAGAATCGAATAGAATCGAATAGAATCGAATAGAATCGAATAGAATCGAATAGAATCGAATAGAATCGAATAGAATCGAATAGAATCGAATAGAATCGAATAGAATCGAATAGAATCGAATAGAATCGAATAGAATCGAATAGAATCGAATAGAATCGAATAGAATCGAATAGAATCGAATAGAATCGAATAGAATCGAATAGAATCGAATAGAATCGAATAGAATCGAATAGAATCGAATAGAATCGAATAGAATCGAATAGAATCGAATAGAATCGAATAGAATCGAATAGAATCGAATAGAATCGAAAGAATCGAATAGAATCGAATAGAATCGAATAGAATCGAATAGAATCGAATAGAATCGAATAGAATCGAATAGAATCGAATAGAATCGAATAGAATCGAATAGAATCGAATAGAATCGAATAGAATCGAATAGAATCGAATAGAATCGAATAGAATCGAATAGAATCGAATAGAATCGAATAGAATCGAATAGAATCGAATAGAATCGAATAGAATCGAATAGAATCGAATAGAATCGAATAGAATCGAATAGAATCGAATAGAATCGAATAGAATCGAATAGAATCGAATAGAATCGAATAGAATCGAATAGAATCGAATAGAATCGAATAGAATCGAATAGAATCGAATAGAATCGAATAGAATCGAATAGAATCGAATAGAATCGAATAGAATCGAATAGAATCGAATAGAATCGAATAGAATCGAATAGAATCGAATAGAATCGAATAGAATCGAATAGAATCGAAAGAATCGAATAGAATCGAATAGAATCGATAGAATCGAATAGAATCGAAAGAATCGAATAGAATCGAATAGAATCGAATAGAATCGAAAGAATCGAATAGAATCGAATAGAATCGAATAGAATCGAATAGAATCGAATAGAATCGAATAGAATCGAATAGAATCGAAAGAATCGAATAGAATCGAATAGAATCGAATAGAATCGAATAGAATAGAATCGAATAGAATCGAATAGAATCGAATAGAATCGAATAGAATCGAATAGAATCGAATAGAATCGAAAGAATCGAATAGAATCGAATAGAATCATACGAAAGAATCGAAAGAATCGAATAGAATCGAATAGAATCGAATAGAATCGAATAGAATCGAATAGAATCGAATAGAATCGAATAGAATCGAATAGAATCGAATAGAATCGAATAGAATCGAATAGAATCGAAAGAATCGAATAGAATCGAATAGAATCGAATAGAATCGAATAGAATCGAATAGAATAGAATCGAATAGAATCGAATAGAATCGAATAGAATCGATAGAATCGAATAGAATCGAATAGAATCGAATAGAATCGAAAGAATCGAATAGAATCGAATAGAATCGAATAGAATCGAAAGAATCGAATAGAATCGAAAGAATCGAATAGAATCGAAAGAATCGAATAGAATCGAATAGAATCGAATAGAATCGAAAGAATCGAATAGAATCGAATAGAATCGAATAGAATCGAATAGAATCGAAAGAATCGAATAGAATCGAAAGAATCGAAGAATAGAATCGAATAGAATCGAAAGAATCGAAAGAATCGAATAGAATCGAATAGAATCGAAAGAATCGAATAGAATCGAATAGAATCGAAAGAATCGAAAGAATCGAATAGAATCGAATAGAATCGAATAGAATCGAATAGAATCGAAAGAATCGAATAGAATCGAATAGAATCGAATAGAATCGAATAGAATCGAATAGAATCGAATAGAATCGAATAGAATCGAATAGAATCGAATAGAATCGAATAGAATCGAATAGAATCGAAAGAATCGATAGAATCGAATAGAATCGAATAGAATCGAATAGAATCGAATAGAATCGAATCGAATAGAATCGAATAGAATCGAAAGATCGAAAGAATCGAATAGAATCGAATAGATCGAATAGAATCGAATAGAATCGATAGAATCGAATAGAATCGAATAGAATCGAATAGAATCGAATAGAATCGAATAGAATCGAAAAATCGATAGAATCGAATAGAATCGAAGAATCGAATAGAATCGAATAGAATCGAATAGAATCGAATAGAATCGAATAGAATCGAGAGAAAAAAAAAAAAAAAAAAAAAAAAAAAAAAAAAAAGAAAAAAAAAAAAAAAAAAAAAAAAAAAGAAAAAAAAAAATCGAATAGAATACGAATAGAATCGAATAGAATCGAATGAATCGAATGAATCGAATGAATCGAAGAATCGAATGAATCGAATAGAATCGAATGAATCGAATGAATCGAATAGAAAACGAATGAATCGAATAGAATCGAATAGAATCGAATAGAATCGAAAATAAGAATCGAATAGAATCGAATGGAATCGAATAGAATCGAATAGAATCGAATAGAATCGAATGAATCGAATAGAATCGAATAGAATCGAATAGATAATAGATGTAATCGATAAAAATAAAATTCAAAAACGTTAATAAATAACTAATCATAAAATATAATAAATAAAAATATAAAAATAACAATATCGATGATCATAGAATATATCAATAATCAAAGAATGAATAACAAAGAATAATGAATGATAATGAAAGATGAATAAATGATAATCATAAACAAAGAATGATAGATGATAGATATAATGAATATCAAAAATGAAAGAATCGATAAATCAATATCAAAGATCGAATGAACATAAATCAATAAACAATGACAAAAATCATAATCAATAGAATCAAAATCAAAATCATAACAAGAATAATAAATCATAAATCGAATAGAATAAGAATCAATATCAAAGATCAAACGAAAAATAATAAACAATAATCAATAGAATCAAGATAATAAATGATAACATAGAATAAAAATCAATAGATGATAGAATCAAGATCAAAGATAATAATCAATAAATCAATAGATGATAATCAATAATAAAATATAGAGAAGACGAATAGAATCGAATAGAATCGAATAGAATCGAATAGAATCGAAAGAATCGAATAGAATCGA
Source organism: Platerodrilus igneus (assembly GCA_036346225.1). Lineage (NCBI taxonomy): Eukaryota > Metazoa > Arthropoda > Insecta > Coleoptera > Lycidae > Platerodrilus > Platerodrilus igneus. Next base: position 2,118,352 of record JARFIW010000254.1, on the reverse strand, counting down.
ATAGAATCGAATAGAATCGAATAAATCAATAGAATCGAATAGAATCGAATAGAATCGAATAGAATCGAATAGAATCGAATAGAATCGAATAGAATCGAATAGAATCGAATAGAATCGAATAGAATCGAATAGAATCGAATAGAATCGAATAGAATCGAATAGAATCGAATGGAATCGAATAGAATCGAATAGAATCGAATAGAATCGAATAGAATCGAATGGAATCGAATAGAATCGAATAGAATCGAATAGAATCGAATAGAATCGAATGGAATCGAATAGAATCGAATAGAATCGAATAGAATCGAATGGAATCGAATAGAATCGAATAGAATCGAATAGAATCGAATAGAATCGAATAGAATCGAATGGAATCGAATAGAATCGAATAGAATCGAATAGAATCGAATGAAATCGAATAGAATCGAATAGAATCGAATGGAATCGAATAGAATCGAATAGAATCGAATAGAATCGAATGGAATCGAATAGAATCGAATAGAATCGAATAGAGTTAATTATATGACTGGTCTAATTACTGTCATACAAAATATCAAAATTTCTAACAAACGGTTTAAATAAAATTACACCTACACCTTACAACTTAAAAGACTCCTTTTATTTTGCATATAAAATTAAAACTATAAAAATACCACCCAATTTCAGACTTGTATCATTAGATATTACTTCCCTTTTTACCAATATCTCTAAAGAAATGGTAATTACCACAATTAGAAATAATTTGAACTTGATAAGTGAACACGCTGATATTACAATAGACTACTTTCTTAAACCAACAGAATTTTGCTTAGATAGTAGGTACTTTATTTTTAATGGAAATTTTATCTTCAAAAATATGGAACAGCAATCGGCTCATTAAGCTCACCCATCTTTGCAAACACGGTCCTGAATGAACTAGTAAAAACTGTCATACTTAAACACAATGGTACTAAAAATCATTATCATCAAATAGAATTCTAAATTTTTATTCAAACCACTCATACAAACAAAAAACGCAATAATAAAATCTTTAAAATACAGAATTAGAAATTTAAGCAATACTAAATTCCTTCAAACAGATTTCATAACCGCTAAAAAAATTTTAACTGAAAACAATTAACCCTCAAATTTAGTAATCAAGATATTTAATTATAATTGGTTACAAACTAGAATAACAAATTACAAATCAGATTGTAGTACCATTTCAAAAAAAGACTCAACAGCTTTAACTTCACATCATTATAAATACAACTACAGTTTTGATTTTAACTTCAATAATATAAAAATTTTAGCAAAGGAAGCAAACCATAGTAAAAGTCTTATATTAGAAATAATTAAAATAAAAACAACACCCAAAACCATTAACAACAAAATAGACATTCAAGGACTGAGCATAATTTACAATAATATTTTAAACAATTACTAATATAGTGTATGTTTATGTGTTTGTGGTAATGCATGTGTATGTGTATAGATAGACACAACCTATGCAAAGAATTATACCTAATCATCAATTTTAGATGTCAATTCTTAGTTGTCATTCTTAAAATTAAATCTGTTTAAACTTAAATTAACTAATACGCTAGATACATTCATGTAAGTTTTATTAAAAAATATCGCCGTACTCCAATGTATTTAACGTTTAGTTGCCTGGTGCTCGCCACTGCTCTGTGTCTAAATAACCTAGGATAAATTTTAGATTACACACAACTCGTTTTATATGCCTCGACTACCCAGACAGAGTGTACGACGATACGATAACAGTGAAATTTTGTCCCCCTTTCTCTAACACTTCCTAGCTGAATAAGATAAATAAAATTAATCAAAATTTATATAATAATCAAAATACGTACAATTTGTAGCTTCACAACCTTTATAATATCATTCGCTATTTAAGAAAACCCTTGAATGAAAGTAATAATATAAGTCAGTTTGTCACCAAATAATAATTCTTTTAAATCCGTTTAAAGCCAACAAAAATAACTACAGGAAGTACATTGAACGTTCATGACCTTCTTTACCTTTTACGTAATTTCTATGTGTCAACCAAAAATTTTGATGACCTTTACATAAATATCTTAGTACATGCAAAATTTAAATGTTCAGAAAGAAATTAATGTCTTATGCTATTAATGAATTTTTATCTCTGATCTGTTGTTTTCCCCTGTTGAGCTCCTGGTTGTCAATGCGCGTCTCTGCATGCACCCCAATTCTTAGAACTGCCGCTGTGTACTGTTGAACAGTATCCTTAGATTGTTCGCAGTTAGATTTCCTTGTTGATTTTGTTTGGTAGTTGTTTATTGAATCGCGTAGTACAGCTTTGTTAAATGCCCAGTTTAACACTTAATTGTTTACTTTGTTGAATTTAGTTCAATCCTTAGTTTAATACTTATTTCAACAGTTAGTTCAATAATTAGTTCAATACTTAGTTCAATACTTAGTTCAATATTTATTGCCCTAAGTTAATAAAATATTAAAAATTATGTTTGATTAGAATCTTGGACTTACGTTTTAAATGTCTTCGGCGAATGTCTGTTGTATATTTGCACTTGTACCAGTATTTGAAATTTTCAATCACCAACTCTCACTTAAATATTATTATTTAATTTAATAGTTTAACTTCGCGTGTTATCTTGGTTCAGACAAAGACAGAGCGTGCCTTTGTTGTAGAAAGACCGACCCTTTATCAGCCCGTGCACTATTTAAAGGTACGCCTACCCACCTGTTATAATTGGTTTGCCGAGTTTATCTTGTTGATTGAGGCGTTGCCCTTGTCTTATCGTGCAAGACTTCGGATTTTCATGGAGATACCATCCTAAATTTTGTTGCAATGCTTTTGCAAATCACGTAGATATCAAATTTTGTATTGTAGATTCCGTTGACCATGATACCTTGTACCTTCTTAAGTCACGTCCTTTTATTTGTATACAAATTTATTACTTGAAATCGCTCGTAGTCAAACGTATAGTTCCTTAATTTTTGTTTTCGTATATTGTTGGGTTTATGTGTTGATTTTATATTAAAGATCACCTAGGCAAATTTTATGATGACGTAAATTAAATGCGTTTATTTACTCCCTGCGTTTATAAAACATGTTTGTTTTGAAATATCTGTTTATTGTGAGCATTCATGGTTATTAATGCGTCGAGTTTAAAAAAAATTCGTTTCATGTTTGTTTGACTTTCGATGTTCCTGAAGCGTATTTATTTGAAGTTTATTAATGCATTGCTATTCTTAAAAATAAATTGGATTGCGTACAAAGCTATTTATCTTACTAAACGTGATTGAATTCTTGAAAAATGAGCTTCCTTTTATTGATTAAAGTTGGTTGAGAATTGATATTTGTATTATGTATAATTGGCGAATTGCGTACTCTTTATGATAAAAAAGTTTAATTTTCTAGATTTTGGTGTTATGTATGTGTAGTGTGCAACCCTTGTGACCTTATATAACCCTAAATAACCTTGTTATCCTGGCAATACATATCTACATATATATATATATATATATATATATATATATATACACGAGGGCCATTTTTTTCTCAACCTCCGATCGCTCCGTGCAGACGCTACGCGGGTAGCAGAAAGCGGGCATGCACTGTAGGCGACTGCGCAGTTCTTGCACTACACACTCCGCCATTGTTGACATTTAGGCGTCAGTCGGCGTTGTGCTACAGCCACATAAACATGTCCGCTATTATTGATGCTCCCGCCAAGTGTGAAGTGCGAAGTGTGATTCGTTTTCTACAGACTGAAGGCCATAGTGCTGAGAAATCCATCGAAGAATGAGTCGTGTGTATAGGGAAAACTTCTTAAGTGATGGTGTTGTGCGTGAATGGTGTCGAAAGTTTAAAGATGGCCGTAATGATGTGCATGATAAAGGGGCCAAGGGCGCAAATCTGTCGTTTCAGATGACCTGGTTTAACGTGTTGTAGAATAATTAAAGAAAACCGCAGATTCACCATTACTGCTTTGTCTACGGAATTTCCAGAAGTTTCAAGGTCTGTTTTGTACTCTATTGTTACTGAACGGTTAAAAATCATTATCATCAAATAGAATTCTAAATTTTATTCAAACCACTCATACAAACAAAAACGCAATAATAAAATCTTTAAAATACAGAATTAGAAATTTAAGCAATACTAAATTCCTTCAAACAGATTTCATAACCGCTAAAAAATTTTAACTGAAAACAATTAACCCTCAAATTTAGTAATCAAGATATTTAATTATAATTGGTTACAAACTAGAATAACAAATTACAAATCAGATTGTAGTACCATTTCAAAAAGACTCAACAGCTTTAACTTCACATCATTATAAATACAACTACAGTTTTGATTTTAACTTCAATAATATAAAATTTTAGCAAAGGAAGCAAACCATAGTAAAAGTCTTATATTAGAAATAATTAAAATAAAAACAACACCCAAAACCATTAACAACAAAATAGACATTCAAGGACTGAGCATAATTTACAATAATATTTTAAACAATTACTAATATAGTGTATGTTTATGTGTTTGTGGTAATGCATGTGTATGTGTATAGATAGACACAACCTATGCAAAGAATTATACCTAATCATCAATTTTAGATGTCAATTCTTAGTTGTCATTCTTAAAATTAAATCTGTTTAAACTTAAATTAACTAATACGCTAGATACATTCATGTAAGTTTTATTAAAAAATATCGCCGTACTCCAATGTATTTAACGTTTAGTTGCCTGGTGCTCGCCACTGCTCTGTGTCTAAATAACCTAGGATAAATTTTAGATTACACACAACTCGTTTTATATGCCTCGACTACCCAGACAGAGTGTACGACGATACGATAACAGTGAAATTTTTGTCCCCCCCCCTTTCTCTAACACTTCCTAGCTGAATAAGATAAATAAAATTAATCAAAATTTATATAATAATCAAAATACGTACAATTTGTAGCTTCACAACCTTTATAATATCATTCGCTATTTAAGAAAACCCTTGAATGAAAGTAATAATATAAGTCAGTTTGTCACCAAATTATAATTCTTTTAAATCCGTTTAAAGCCAACAAAAATAACTACAGGAAGTACATTGAACGTTCATGACCTTCTTTACCTTTTACGTAATTTCTATGTGTCAACCAAAAATTTTTGATGACCTTTTACATAAATATCTTAGTACATGCAAAATTTAAATGTTCAGAAAGAAATTAATGTCTTATGCTATTAATGAATTTTTATCTCTGATCTGTTGTTTTCCCCTGTTGAGCTCCTGGTTGTCAATGCGCGTCTCTGCATGCACCCCAATTCTTAGAACTGCCGCTGTGTACTGTTGAACAGTATCCTTAGATTGTTCGCAGTTAGATTTCCTTGTTGATTTTGTTTGGTAGTTGTTTATTGAATCGCGTAGTACAGCTTTGTTAAATGCCCAGTTTAACACTTAATTGTTTACTTTGTTGAATTTAGTTCAATCCTTAGTTTAATACTTAGTTCAATATTTAGTTCAATAATTAGTTCAATACTTAGTTCAATACTTAGTTCAATATTTATTGCCCTAAGTTAATAAAATATTAAAATTATGTTTGATTAGAATCTTGGACTTACGTTTTAAATGTCTTCGGCGAATGTCTGTTGTATATTTGCACTTGTACCAGTATTTGAAATTTTCAATCACCAACTCTCACTTAAATATTATTATTTAATTTAATAGTTTAACTTCGCGTGTTATCTTGGTTCAGACAAAGACAGAGCGTGCCTTTGTTGTAGAAAGACCGACCCTTTATCAGCCCGTGCACTATTTAAAGGTACGCCTACCCACCTGTTATAATTGGTTTGCCGAGTTTATCTTGTTGATTGAGGCGTTGCCCTTGTCTTATCGTGCAAGACTTCGGATTTTCATGGAGATACCATCCTAAATTTTGTTGCAATGCTTTTGCAAATCACGTAGATATCAAATTTTGTATTGTAGATTCCGTTGACCATGATACCTTGTACCTTCTTAAGTCACGTCCTTTTATTTGTATACAAATTTATTACTTGAAATCGCTCGTAGTCAAACGTATAGTTCCTTAATTTTTGTTTTCGTATATTGTTGGGTTTATGTGTTGATTTTATATTAAAGATCACCTAGGCAAATTTTATGATGACGTAAATTAAATGCGTTTATTTACTCCCTGCGTTTATAAAACATGTTTGTTTTGAAATATCTGTTTATTGTGAGCATTCATGGTTATTAATGCGTCGAGTTTAAAAAAAATTCGTTTCATGTTTGTTTGACTTTCGATGTTCCTGAAGCGTATTTATTTGAAGTTTATTAATGCATTGCTATTCTTAAAAATAAATTGGATTGCGTACAAAGCTATTTATCTTACTAAACGTGATTGAATTCTTGAAAAATGAGCTTCCTTTTATTGATTAAAGTTGGTTGAGAATTGATATTTGTATTATGTATAATTGGCGAATTGCGTACTCTTTATGATAAAAAAGTTTAATTTTCTAGATTTTGGTGTTATGTATGTGTAGTGTGCAACCCTTGTGACCTTATATAACCCTAAATAACCTTGTTATCCTGGCAATACATATCTACATATATATATATATATATATACACGAGGGCCATTTTTTTCTCAACCTCCGATCGCTCCGTGCAGACGCTACGCGGTAGCAGAAAGCGGGCATGCACTGTAGGCGACTGCGCAGTTCTTGCACTACACACTCCGCCATTGTTGACATTTAGGCGTCAGTCGGCGTTGTGCTACAGCCACATAAACATGTCCGCTATTATTGATGCTCCCGCCAAGTGTGAAGTGCGAAGTGTGATTCGTTTTCTACAGACTGAAGGCCATAGTGCTGAGAAATCCATCGAAGAATGAGTCGTGTGTATAGGGAAAACTTCTTAAGTGATGGTGTTGTGCGTGAATGGTGTCGAAAGTTTAAAGATGGCCGTAATGATGTGCATGATAAAGGGGCCAAGGGCGCAAATCTGTCGTTTCAGATGACCTGGTTTAACGTGTTGTAGAATAATTAAAGAAAACCGCAGATTCACCATTACTGCTTTGTCTACGGAATTTCCAGAAGTTTCAAGGTCTGTTTTGTACTCTATTGTTACTGAACGGTTAGACTACAAAAAACTTTGTGCACGTTGGGTCCCAAAAATGCTGACGGACGGCCACAAAACTCGACGAATGGCGTCAGCGTTGGAGTTCCTTGAGCATTATCATGATGAAGGAGACAACTTTTTGAAATCAATCGTGACTGGGGATGAATCCTGGATTCAATACGACATACTGGAAACAAAACGACAATCACAACTATGGATGCATTCAACTTCACCAAACAAACCAAAGAAATTCAAACAAACCTTCAACAACAGAAAAGCCATGGCTACCGTGTTTTGGGACCAACAAAGTGTGTTGCTTGTGGAGTTTATGGACCCCGAAACCACAATCACTGCAGCTGTTTATTGTGAAACTTTACGACTGTTGCGTAAAGCCATTCAGAACAAACGAAGAGGAAAGCTGACCGCTGGAGTTGTTCTGATCCACGACAATGCCCGCCCACACACTGCTGGAGCAACTCAACGGCTTCTCGAACAATTTGGATGGGATATTTTCGATCATCCGCCACACAGTCCTGACTTAGCACCAAGCGATTTTCATCTTTTTCCTGACCTGAAAACGTGGCTTGGTAGGAAGCACTTTCAAACCAATGAGAACCTTCAAACCAACATCAAGGACTACTTGAATTCATTGGTGGCAACTTTCTTTGAACAGGGTATTGAAAAGCTTGTCCACAGATATGACAAATGTCTAATCTCTTCGGTGATTATGTCGAAAAGTAACCGTAAGTGTACCAAGGTTGAAAAAAAAACGGCCTTCGTATATATATATATATATATATATATATATATATATATATATATAATAAGGACAAGTTATTTGCAGCCCGCAATCAAGGAATTTGTGTATAACAAAGTTAAAATAAGATGCATCCGTAAATAAACTCTTATGAAAGTAACAGAAGCTATTTTACCTATACAAACTGAGACAACAATTGTTTACCCATTAGCAAAACCATAACTTTTTTACTTCACAAGGGACAGTAACATCCACTGACCGGTTTCGGCTTTCTTGAGTCTCGTCAAAGCGGAGTAGTTTCCAGCAATCTTATGAAGTTATCAAAGCTATTATACTGACATAAGTTCGAAGAAATCTTTGTACTGTGGAAAGAGTAAGTATTATCGCCAATAGGTGGTAATACACCAACACTACTGAACGTAAAAGTACAAAAGTTGATTCGAAACTAAATCGTAGTTTTATAGATAGTCATTCAAGTATGTTCTGCCTTTGGGATTGGCGGAATGTTATAGCAAAATTTATTGTCAAAAATAATAAACCTTCTCGGTGCGTCGCCCGCTTTTTGTTCCACTTTTATTATTATGAATTTTGAGCAAAAAATGAGCGACGCCGCGGCAAGGTTTGTTGTTTTTGCAAATAAGTTTTACTATAACATTCGGCAAATCTCAAAGGTAAAATATACTTGTATGACCATCTATAAAAGTACGGTTTAGCTTCGAATCAACTTTTGTTCTTTCACGCATCAGCAACTCCCATCTTGCTTGGCTCGAAAATTACGTGAAAGCGAGCCAACTAATAAAACAATTTATTAGGACAGCTAAATCGAGGAATTCGTATTAGAACAAGTGCTTGGTGGCCACGCGCTGTGTTTACGTAGCAACTCGAAAACCTTGACATATATCGTGAACAACAAATTATTTACACGTACTTTTAATGATTAGAATGCTACTTAAAATTTTCAAAACAATGCTTCAAAACACCTGAATTATTTTCCATATTACTATTGGTACCAAACTTGGAGCTTAGCCATGCAATTTAATCAAACTAGGAAATAACAGCTCCTTTGTTGTTTTCCATATAAAACCAAAGATTTATTAAGAATTCGAAAACTTATATTGGTTTTCAAATAAATAATTTTTAGCAAGTTTTTTCATTTTATTAACTTGCCTTAATACGGCTTTGTTATATTGTAAGGAACTTTTATTGCACCTAAAAAATTGTTTCAACTTGAATATTTTAAGTGTGTAATAAGTATAAGATTTCTACTAGGTTAATAAATGAAGTTTTAAGACCTTGTATTATATTTTAGTTATTCCTTTTAATTTAGTTTAATAATCTATTCAGTATGTATAAATTGTGTTTGTGCTACCTTTAAATTGGAATCAATAGGTTTTGGTAGTGTGAAATTTTAAGCAAGAACATATTATTTTGTAAAATACTGTAAATCTGGACGCTTATGAAATACCTCAAGAAACATGATGTTTTATCGAAGCACAGACATACCGATAATGGATACGCAGTTATCACTTAAATTAGACCAAATTTCCTCCTTATAAAAACTATGGAAGAAATGAAAGATATAATATTACAGAATATTATCGAAACGGGCATAACAAGAATAATAATTTAAAAAATATGGACAGAAGGCGTGAGAATAATGAGGTACAAACAAACTAGAGACATGGGTATATCGTAAATCCATACCAATTGTTGCACAGTAGTGAAAGTGCTCCTTAAAACACTTCGGTTACCAACCAAAAATTATGTCATGCGCATTATGCTTATCTCTTAGTAGTGATGTGAATTAAGTGACGAAAGCGTTCGTTTATGTTTTGATACTTATAAAATTAATCAACGTCGAAACCGCAGTTTCAATGCCAGTTATCGAAGAACAGAATATTAACTAAATTGGGTGATAAAGATGTTTCTGTAAAATGACACCTGTAGTTCCTGCTGATTGATTTCGGAGTGACGAAATTATTCTGGTTTTCGGGTATTTAAAGTCATACAGTTTATTGCAGCGCTTGGTAAAGCTAATTAATGGAGAAACTATTCTTATTAAAAAGGTTTCTTAATGATACAAGTTATACGGTAAAAGAAATTACTCTAAATAAACAAAAGAGGTTCCGAAATTGGAATTAAATAAAGAATTCTCTGGATGCTGCTCACAAATTTATATTGGGAGTTACATACATAGAAAATTGTAAATGTATGTGTTAAGCCTTCTCGGTAGGGGTTTAGATAGTTTAATTTTAATGTTAAAAAGCATTTGCATTTTATTGCATTTCATAGTTCGTTAAACCGTCCGTAGATGTTAATTTCCTAGGTAAAATTTACTCACTGAAGCGAATTTCTATTTATTTTTCAAAACCATTGTGCTCGGAATTTGCGCAGAGCGATTATACGAGTCGAAATACTTTTTTCGTGATGTGCGCGTAGTTGAGTGATAGAATTTAAATAGGAATACAAAAGGAATCTCTAAGAACTTCTACTTACTTCTTCGGTTTGATTAACTTGGGGCGAAGTTAACAGACGATTGTGCATTTTAAACAACTTGACAAACGAGAGCTTTTAATAAATTTGATTTTGGAGATAACAAATACAATAATCAAAGATATGTTTCTGTTGGATAATTTGAAAGTTACATCTAATGTAAACTTCCAAGTTAATCTTCGAGGTAAGCAGGACGGAAGTCGTTGATGCGCAAACACTTTCAGGCCAATAAACACCTTTAGGTTAATAAAATACCCTCAGTCAATAAAAATCTTTAGGTTAATGAAACAACTTTAAGCTCCACGAATAAGTCAGACGTCCGTTAAATTTTATCCCTGCAAGTAAACGCCAGGAAACGAGCTAAAAACGGATCATAACCAAAGCAGAGGTAGCAGTCGGCAATCAGTGGTTAAGAATGAGTCTCTCACTTTTGCCGAATCTTTAAGTGAATTTATTTATTTATTTATTATATGGCCACATTACCAGTCTAAAAATTCTCACCGTTTCAGTACATAAGAATTGTTAGTATAATGTCGTAATATCACTCAATTTTATTAATTTTTCAAGGCTATATATACTTATATAAACATACACACGTATATATATATATATATATATATATATACACGTGTGTATGTGTATATAAGTATATATAGCCTTGAAAAATAGATCCAAAAGTTAGGAAAGTAGAATTTTCCAATATTTAATTTTACCCTGTATAACATTCTCGTAAGATTCCCATGTAAAGTAACACGCTTTAAGTGCATATAGTGTTGACACATATCATTTAAAAACGAAACTCAATCTTAAAGCAATCATTAATCCGTATGTAAATATCTATTCTTACGAAAAATGCATTTAAGGCAAGTGTTACTGCACTTATGCAGACAGAAAAACGGTGTCATCAAATTTAAGAGTACTAAACAACATCAATGTCAAGTTATCTGCTTAAAGAATATCATTTAAGGAACGTAGTAAACTGTTTTGAAAGACAAATTGTTCCAGACGGAGAAAATACAAATATCCGTACTTTTCTAAAATGTAAGTTTAATAATCCAGTCATCCCTTAAAAATCCCATTTAACGTGTTTCTAAAGCGAAGTGGTTTTCTTTCAAAAAGCCACTTTTGGTATGGCTCTAGAATCCATTTAATATTCAAAAAACACCGTATTTATTTGTTTAAACAAATCATTGATAACTAAGCAAAGGGCAACTACTTTTTTCCCGTAAATAAATAAACCTAGATTCGAAGAAAGTGATTGCACCGGCCGAGTATAAACCAGATAAGATAACGAGTCTTAATGGCTGTATATTACAAAAGCTCGTAGGAGAAAGCTAATAACTATTAGTTTAGTACATTAATAAAAGATAAGAAACCATTATGGTCACCACAAATTTAAACTAGCAGCTTATTAAAGATATAAGAACGCAAAATTGTGGGTGTTGCATCACCTGGGTGACTCATCTGTGAGAATGTAATCGAAATTTGAAGAATGATGACGTATTAAAATTATTTTATTATACAAAAGTGGAAGTAATGCGAACGATTCATTTATTCATTCGGCATTCAAGATTTGGTATTGAAGTTTTGAACATAAGTTCGCCGATATTTATGCATTAATTTATAGAGTGCAACGACGATTTATTGTTACAATATAAATAATCTTGGTACAAGATTACCCTCTACTTTAATCTTAAAAGTACTTTCGAAGTATGAAAACTAATTAAGATGGAAATCTAAAAATGTGACACAACGAAATTTTCGTTGAAGTTAATTCCAGCGGAAACTGTCTGGTAAATAGTTATTATAACCAAAGATAGGTGATTATATAGATAAGAATATCAGCAAGAATTTGACGACCCAAAGCGTAAGTATAATATTCTTTTAAACGAAAATAGACCACTTGTGTATTATTAAGTAGATTAAGCTAGAATAAGTTTTTATTGTTTGTATAAAAGTTACTTGTAAATGGATAGTTATATTTTAGCAATTTTGAGATCAGAACTCGAGGTGTTTCGACGTCGTTGATCAACCACATTGAAACGCGGTAATACAAAAATATTTAAATTCGAAAACTTATATTGGTTTTCAAATAAATAATTTTAGCAAGTTTTTCATTTTATTAACTTGCCTTAATACGGCTTTGTTATATTGTAAGGAACTTTTATTGCACCTAAAAAATTGTTTCAACTTGAATATTTTAAGTGTGTAATAAGTATAAGATTTCTACTAGGTTAATAAATGAAGTTTTAAGACCTTGTATTATATTTTAGTTATTCCTTTTAATTTAGTTTAATAATCTATTCAGTATGTATAAATTGTGTTTGTGCTACCTTTAAATTGGAATCAATAGGTTTTGGTAGTGTGAAATTTTAAGCAAGAACATATTATTTTGTAAAATACTGTAAATCTGGACGCTTATGAAATACCTCAAGAAACATGATGTTTTATCGAAGCACAGACATACCGATAATGGATACGCAGTTATCACTTAAATTAGACCAAATTTCCTCCTTATAAAAACTATGGAAGAAATGAAAGATATAATATTACAGAATATTATCGAAACGGGCATAACAAGAATAATAATTTAAAAAATATGGACAGAAGGCGTGAGAATAATGAGGTACAAACAAACTAGAGACATGGGTATATCGTAAAACCATACCAATTGTTGCACAGTAGTGAAAGTGCTCCTTAAAACACTTCGGTTACCAACCAAAAATTATGTCATGCGCATTATGCTTATCTCTTAGTAGTGATGTGAATTAAGTGACGAAAGCGTTCGTTTATGTTTTGATACTTATAAAATTAATCAACGTCGAAACCGCAGTTTCAATGCCAGTTATCGAAGAACAGAATATTAACTAAATTGGGTGATAAAGATGTTTCTGTAAAATGACACCTGTAGTTCCTGCTGATTGATTTCGGAGTGACGAAATTATTCTGGTTTTTCGGGTATTTAAAGTCATACAGTTTATTGCAGCGCTTGGTAAAGCTAATTAATGGAGAAACTATTCTTATTAAAAAGGTTTCTTAATGATACAAGTTATACGGTAAAAGAAATTACTCTAAATAAACAAAAGAGGTTCCGAAATTGGAATTAAATAAAGAATTCTCTGGATGCTGCTCACAAATTTATATTGGGAGTTACATACATAGAAAATTGTAAATGTATGTGTTAAGCCTTCTCGGTAGGGGTTTAGATAGTTTAATTTTAATGTTAAAAAGCATTTGCATTTTATTGCATTTCATAGTTCGTTAAACCGTCCGTAGATGTTAATTTCTAGGTAAAATTTACTCACTGAAGCGAATTTCTATTTATTTTCAAAACCATTGTGCTCGGAATTTGCGCAGAGCGATTATACGAGTCGAAATACTTTTTCGTGATGTGCGCGTAGTTGAGTGATAGAATTTAAATAGGAATACAAAAGGAATCTCTAAGAACTTCTACTTACTTCTTCGGTTTGATTAACTTGGGGCGAAGTTAACAGACGATTGTGCATTTTAAACAACTTGACAAACGAGAGCTTTTAATAAATTTGATTTTGGAGATAACAAATACAATAATCAAAGATATGTTTCTGTTGGATAATTTGAAAGTTACATCTAATGTAAACTTCCAAGTTAATCTTCGAGGTAAGCAGGACGGAAGTCGTTGATGCGCAAACACTTTCAGGCCAATAAACACCTTTAGGTTAATAAAATACCCTCAGTCAATAAAAATCTTTAGGTTAATGAAACAACTTTAAGCTCCACGAATAAGTCAGACGTCCGTTAAATTTTATCCCTGCAAGTAAACGCCAGGAAACGAGCTAAAAACGGATCATAACCAAAGCAGAGGTAGCAGTCGGCAATCAGTGGTTAAGAATGAGTCTCTCACTTTTGCCGAATCTTTAAGTGAATTTATTTATTTATTTATTATATGGCCACATTACCAGTCTAAAAATTCTCACCGTTTCAGTACATAAGAATTGTTAGTATAATGTCGTAATATCACTCAATTTTATTAATTTTTCAAGGCTATATATACTTATATAAACATACACACGTATATATATATATATATATATATATATACACGTGTGTATGTGTATATAAGTATATATAGCCTTGAAAATAGATCCAAAAGTTAGGAAAGTAGAATTTTCCAATATTTAATTTTACCCTGTATAACATTCTCGTAAGATTCCCATGTAAAGTAACACGCTTTAAGTGCATATAGTGTTGACACATATCATTTAAAAACGAAACTCAATCTTAAAGCAATCATTAATCCGTATGTAAATATCTATTCTTACGAAAAATGCATTTAAGGCAAGTGTTACTGCACTTATGCAGACAGAAAAACGGTGTCATCAAATTTAAGAGTACTAAACAACATCAATGTCAAGTTATCTGCTTAAAGAATATCATTTAAGGAACGTAGTAAACTGTTTTGAAAGACAAATTGTTCCAGACGGAGAAAATACAAATATCCGTACTTTTCTAAAATGTAAGTTTAATAATCCAGTCATCCCTTAAAAATCCCATTTAACGTGTTTCTAAAGCGAAGTGGTTTTCTTTCAAAAAGCCACTTTTGGTATGGCTCTAGAATCCATTTAATATTCAAAAAACACCGTATTTATTTGTTTAAACAAATCATTGATAACTAAGCAAAGGGCAACTACTTTTTTCCCGTAAATAAATAAACCTAGATTCGAAGAAAGTGATTGCACCGGCCGAGTATAAACCAGATAAGATAACGAGTCTTAATGGCTGTATATTACAAAAGCTCGTAGGAGAAAGCTAATAACTATTAGTTTAGTACATTAATAAAAGATAAGAAACCATTATGGTCACCACAAATTTAAACTAGCAGCTTATTAAAGATATAAGAACGCAAAATTGTGGGTGTTGCATCACCTGGGTGACTCATCTGTGAGAATGTAATCGAAATTTGAAGAATGATGACGTATTAAAATTATTTTATTATACAAAAGTGGAAGTAATGCGAACGATTCATTTATTCATTCGGCATTCAAGATTTGGTATTGAAGTTTTGAACATAAGTTCGCCGATATTTATGCATTAATTTATAGAGTGCAACGACGATTTATTGTTACAATATAAATAATCTTGGTACAAGATTACCCTCTACTTTAATCTGAAAAGTACTTTCGAAGTATGAAAACTAATTAAGATGGAAATCTAAAAATGTGACACAACGAAATTTTCGTTGAAGTTAATTCCAGCGGAAACTGTCTGTTAAATAGTTATTATAAACAAAGATAGGTGATTATATAGATAAGAATATCAGCAAGAATTTGACGACCCAAAGCGTAAGTATAATATTCTTTTAAACGAAAATAGACCACTTGTGTATTATTAAGTAGATTAAGCTAGAATAAGTTTTTATTGTTTGTATAAAAGTTACTTGTAAATGGATAGTTATATTTTAGCAATTTTGAGATCAGAACTCGAGGTGTTTCGACGTCGTTGATCAACCACATTGAAACGCGGTAATACAAAAATATTTAAATTATCCATGAAAACTTTAAAGAAAATGTAGTGACTTACATACGATATATTTTGGGGTTCCCTAATTATTAACATGGATAAGGTGAAATTTATTTTACCTAAGCGATGCTAATATATTGTATTTTTCTAAGCTTATGCTGTAAATTGCATTTATAAGCGTTATTTATATGTGTGTAAGTAGATTTCTTAGATATTGTGTGTAAAACAAAGGTGTTTCTGAATGTATATAAGATTGTCCATAATTTTTTTGCGATTTATTTGTTTCACTTCATTTCCGTAAAATCCAGAGCATATTTGTTGCTGAACTAGCAAAAGTGGAAAACGGGCACAATAACGCAAGAATCCACATCAAAAATCATTTTGTTTTCAATTAATAGTCAGTGCACCTTTATATAATACAGGGCATTGTACCCGAACGTTCACAACATCTTTTGTGGCACCATACGTTGAGCTCGGTTAAGTCGTCTGAAAATTATAGTTTCTTGTCTCGTAGGATTTTGTGGAATTTTTCTCTGCATAGAATATCAGATTGGTTTCTAATGTGAATGATAGAATTAAACAAATTGGTGAAGGTTTGAAAGCTGAAGGAATATAAATTGGTTCTCAGGAAAGCGTTCATTTGGAGGACCCGAAAAAAAAGAATCCTAAGTTGAAAAAAAGAACAAAGTGTAAAAGAAACTCAGGAAACGAAAATGAAATCTTTTTTATTAAGTCTAAGTCAAAGTATGCAGGAACAAAAAGAGAATATGAAAGAAATAAATGAAAAGAATAAAAGAAGCTTCAAAAAAATAAGTGTAAAGCATGAGAGGAACAAAAAAAATATGAAAGAATTGAGTAAATAATTTGAAAAGGATGCTCCATAATTAAAATTAAAAAGTGAAAAGAGTGAAAGAAAATTTAATAAAAATATGATGAACAAGATTACCTCAGGCTTAAAAGAACCTAACAAAATCATTGAGGAAATGAAATTCAAAATTAGAGGAAAAGTGGTACAGATGGTAGAGGATATGGATGACATGAAAGAAGAAATTGAGCAAATAAAAACAAACCAGTAAGCACTTGAGAAAAGAACAAATGAAAAATTAAGAATTTAGATCAGAAAGTAATCGAAATAAAGGACAGTTGTCAAACTGATTTCAAAAAATTTAAAGAGATAATTAACTTGTTAACGTAAATATAATGGATTCTCGAAAAGTCTGGAAATATTTGTCTTTTCAAACAGTATTTTACGTTTATTAAATGATATTTTAAAGAAAGCAATTTAGCATAGAAGTTATTTAGTATTCTTAAGGTAGATAACTCCTTACACCTTAGACGCGTTTTACGATTTGCATAAATGCAATAACACATATTTTTCAAGAGAATAAATATTTGCAGACGGGGTTTTGGTATTAACACAATCAATGGATACCTTTGTATTTTCACAAATTATACTTGCTTTAAGATTGGGCTTTGTTTTTTTAAATGGTATGTGTCAACGCTATACGTACTGAAAGCGTGTTATTTTGCATTTGAATCTTACGAGAATATTATAAGGGGGTAAAAGTTAAACATTGCAAAATTTTACTTTCTAAACTTTGGGTCAGTTTTCGAATGTAGTGCTCAATTACCTCGTGTGACCTCTTCATCATATATATATATATATATATATATATATATATATATATATATATTGCCGTGGAACTCGGGTAAAAGCCTCACCAACAAAAATATATTCGAAAATTTTTGTTTTTAATTTTCAAACTCGAAAATTTCACATAATAGCAAAATTTTCAAATATTAAATAATTCCAAAGAAAATTATAACTTCTTACCCGTTTTCCTCTCTTCCTCGGTTGAATTGTCTTCTTCAACTTCTTCCGGCTAGCTCAGTTGGACCTCCTCTTGGATATCTAGATTCACTCTCATATTCTATCGTTCACGCACACTCCCAATAAAACCACAAAATACAACAAACATACAATCTTTTATTTTTCACTATTTACAAATAAAATTCAATATTATCCACATTTCAGTGATCAAGTTACACCTCAATAAATCCTATTTTGTAATGTCCTGGATTTTAATTTAAATTATCAAACACATAGGATGTACCCGGAGTAAATGGGCCCTGAATAATACCTTATTTCTCATTCCTTTTACATAATTTATTTTAAATCTAAGCAAACTCTGGAGTATGGTGAGCTCATGATAACCCAGTTAATTATAAATAATGTATGCCCTTATACTTTGCATACTCTTACAACAAACGAAAAAAACACCCATGTACATCTCACAAAATTTAACTTCCTGATGGAACGTTAATAAGCTTTATATACACCTTTAGATTTCTATTTAAATACCATAATAAAGTTAGTTATACGTATTATGTTCAATACGCAAAATAATGCACAATACCTTCAAAATCACTTTCATACGTCACTCAATATTACTAGTTTATAACCACAATTTCAAAGCGTTACCTGGAATTTCTAGAAGATCTCCGCTCCGTGGTCGATGCCATGTATTTGTTTTTTTTTCTGCTGTGCAAGCCGCTTCTAGCTACTAGTAGAAGAACCCCATGTAAGTTGAGCTGCTAGCGCTGCCTTCACGGTGTATCCAATTTCCAAATCCAAATTAATTATACGTCTTTCACAATTATTTACTTTAATCCACGTTACTTAACGTCACGACACGAGCTTGTTAAAAAAATTATAGGTGATACCTCAATTAAAAAATGTAATCTCGGCACACAAACCGCGTACAAATTATGAGGCTAACACCAAGCAATATAATTTAAAGTAATTTTATTCTACTTACAAACTTGTGATAACTTTCATACGTCGTCTGAAGCGATCGAAATATTAAGGGCCTTCACCATGTTTTTGAAAAGCATTTATACAACTTAGGCCGCCACTTCCTGGCCGTCTTTCATCCATCCCCATCTACAACAACACGTTCTTGAAATTTTGAGCTCAACCGATTTCTAAGTCCGTGAATTTCAGCGCGTCGTTACGATATTTTCTGAAAACTAATATACACTATGCTCGTATTTGTGTCGCGTCCAACTAACAATATCGACCAATCGTATATTTACTGACGTTCTACAACTCCCGCCTATCTCACGTTGTCCCTTGCTTATGCGTTTTCTACGTCTCTTTCTAACCTGCTCGAGTGGTAGAAAATCGATATTCCGGACCATCTGCTATCTAACCCCACGTGGACTCTTACGTGCTTTAAATCACCCCTCGTTAGTATTTACTGCGAACACATTCCACGGTTTACCGATATTCTTTGAAACTTGTAGCTTTATCTACAAAAATAATTGGAAGCTGACATTTACAAAACAGGCAGGTGTTTAATTTTAAACGAACGTTTTAACACAACACTTCTACGAGTTGGATTTTAGCGTATTTCAACCCCACCGATATATTTGTTTGTTAGCAACGCGTTTCACCTTGATAGTATTAATTATTACACGCTTTTGTGCATATTATACGTAAATAACTGTTCAATTAAACTCAATGAAATTAATAAATTAATGGCATTGGCTTCTACCATATATTTCTTTGCAAACCTACTAAATTTTATTCATTATTTGTAAAATTTTGTTAATACCTGTTACTTAAACATGAACTAACTGGAATAAATTTCGCCCGTAAATTCTGGTTGTTCCTTTATACAGGGTGTTTTGAAATTGCTTCGTTTATATTTACTTTTAATCTTTTAAAACCACTATAATATATATAAATATATATATATATATATATATATATATATATATATATATTTGTAATATGTATATATCTATACATATTACAAAAAGGAAATCTTTTTTTTAAATTTTATTATATTTGAAGCTTTCACGAGGAGCTTAGACAAGATTGTGCTTTACAAGTAAAGAAATAAGAATTATATTAACATTTCTTAAAATTACAGTTTTTTATTAAATTTGTACGTGACTGCCCAATCTGACAATCATTCAAGAACATACCTATTATTTAATGAAATTTTGTTCAAGTATTTTAAAACTAAAAAGTCTCTGATATAATTTATTTGTTAAATGTCGCTGTTATTTGATTAAAATTATGTATTATGGATTAGGTGTACTATCGCTTTGATAATTTTTTCTATTTTAAAGATGTCTGATCGATTATTTAAGAATTTAAGTAAAAATTTAGAATCATCAACTACGAATGAGTTTTCTGTATCTGCCCAATAATTTTTTTTTTTTGACTAATATTTGCTAGATACAGTAGAGTCCAACTTTATTTTAAATTGTTTTCCGTGTAACTAAGAAAATTTCAGCTAAGTCCCATATCTAACTCTCCCTAGAAATGACAGCCAAGTTAACTTTTGGCACAACAATTCTTAGCCTTTCCATCCAGTAAGCATAAAAACTTTAATTTTTTTTAAAGTACATTACTACCGAGTGTCGCGTGCAATAGTTTTGGCAAAGCACACTTATATTATTTAAAACTGTTACATAATCTGCAGGTATTAGGACAACTTTTACGACTTGTAAAGTAAAATTACTTTGCCATGCAAAATAAATTCTAATGCAATGGCGGTTTTTTGTTACATTCCGCAGGAGGATTCTGTAAGTACAAACTATATTTAATACTCAAATGGTTTGGAAAGGGATCATAAATGTCTGTTAATAACCTGCAATGGTTTTTTGAGAGTACAAAGAAGTCACGAGTTTTCGAAGATTTCTTTCTACAATTTATTTGATACGAACGTCTTGCGTGTTAAATAATGCGCACCCAAAGAAAGTAGCCAAAATTTGATACTTGCAGATTTTAATGGTCTCCTGATGTATGAACTTCTTTTGATTTAGGCATAATTTAACTCACAAGGTCTGATTCAAGACTTGATTCAAAGACACAAAAATGACATTTTAATTCAAATTCAGTTAACAGCCATATTATACCATAACGTTAAAATTTATTATACCAAATTTAAAACTATTGACGCTTATTACCTAAGACAGAAAATTCAAGTATGCATCAGTTAGATTCAGTTTTTATATGCATTAGAAACCATATACTTCAATAGTAAGAACTTGACCATATATTGTTTTTATTCGGCAAAAAACTCAATCACAACTTTTATAAAGAAAACCTTAAAATATTGTTACCCATTTGCGACTTTACTAAAATTGCTTCAAAAGTTTTCGATTACATGCCATAGGTAAAATCCAAACGAAGTGCAAAATCCATTAATATCCAAATGCTTAAAAGCTTTTACTTAGTATGTGAATTCGTTGCTTCTTTATTTAAGTTTGGCAAACAGACAATAAGGTTAGGGGACCGTAGGCACATTAGCCAACGAAATGAAAGAATTCCGACATAAAAGCTCCGAACAATTTTAGCTGCTAAAGTGCAGAGTTAACTTAAATCTACAGCAGATACCCTAAAAGGAATAGAACACAAGAATAATGATTGGCATCTATCTTGACAACAAGTTCCTAAAGAAAATGGAAATAGATCGAGAAGTCGTCGGCGTTCGCAATGAGGTCTGATTGAACATGCTATCCTGAGCGTAGCTTCTTGTGAAAGTTATAAATGTTAGATTAGCGCCAATCTAAAAGTGTTTGTATTTATCCAGCTGAAACTTAAATGAATTTCTCATCGCAGGTATTTTTCTACAGCAAATTTACAGTACTAAAAGCTTGCTTCGCATCATTATGACATCAAACGGCAATAAAAGCCATCAAAAAGGCACCTGCTCGTTATTATATTAACACGGTAATACAAACGAAACGATTTAAAAGTTTGATTCTTTATCAAAGACCAAACAATTTACAGCTAAAACGTATTTGTATTAATATTAGGATACAGTATTTATACACAAAAACCTACATACATGTGAGAATAACTAAACTAGTGAAGGTTTTGGGTTTTTAATTTCACAAAGGCATTGACAGATTAAGCAAGAAATATACCACAATTTTTGAACCTCATTCAGTTCTATAGAGATAAAGATAAACAAATTACCAGGAGGCAGTGACATTAGAAATACAACAAGAAGACAAAATTGATTGGCATTTGAAAGACATTAAGTTGTACTACTCACATCTTTAACTCAACTCCTAGTATCGTTTGTAGTTAATAGGTATTGTAGTCTAATTGTATGTATCAAGTAACCCCACATCAATGGCATATATACAAATAAATAAATATATATATATATATATATATATATATATATATTGTGATATACGAGCCCCACAACTTGTGCGTCATAAATTTGCTGTGATATTCGCCGTCCCTACGATTGGGTGCAATAATTTATGCTGTGATAACCCCTGTTACTTTCTCACAGCCCCTTATACCACTCAAACACTTGTGAAATTGTTAATTTATAATTTTCTTTTGCCTCGACTAGCTGATTTAATTAAATAAAGCACTTCTATAATACATTGTATAATGATTGAATATTTACAACACTTTTGACTATCTTCTCCCCTTTTATATCATATGCATCTGTCAAATTATTAGAAAATCAAGCCAGCAAAACGAGCCTTTTAATTACCTTTAACTGTCTGTAACTTTACATAAAACTTTTGGAAGAAACCCCCAATTTGTCGGCTTTTACACTTTAAATTATGATTGAGATAAAACAGTATAAAAATAAATCATATCAAAATATTTGAGATAAAACAGTTTTAAAAATAAGTTATATCAAAATCTCTAACCTGAATTATTTTCATAGGTGCTCCCAAGAATTGAAGTCGATATCCAAATCGTTATCGGTGCGTTTATTTCAATGAAAAATTTTCCATTTCCGTAATAGAACATTTACCCTCAATTTGCTTGAGCAGGCAGCATTCTCCAAAATTGTATTTGTGATCGTAATGGCTCGTAATTTAAAGTTCTACAGGAATCGTAACATTATTTTACTTGTAATTTATGATTGTAATTTATATCATAAATGTGATGGTAAATTCAGATTGACATTTAGATCGACCTTCAGATGGACATTCAGACGGACATTTAGACGGACATTCAGACGGACATTCAGACGGACATTCAGAGCCCTGTTTTATTTATTATTAGAAATGTTATAATTTCCTAAATCTTATTTACTTACGTCTCAGAAGTACGGCACAATATTCACAAATATACTTTAGAATTTCACAAACAGTTATTATGCGCGTAAATATTTGGCGCTCTCAAGCATAGTCACTGCCAAGTTTCAAAGTATACTAACTTGATATTCCATTCTCAAGGTATTTATAGGATCGTCCCACTTTTGTTTGTGATTTGCTGGCTTTACGTGCTAGGCGAGGCCAAGCATATTATCACTTGTTATTTTGAGAAAATTTACCAATTGTATGTCTTCTTGTTAAAAGATTTTTACTTTTTGGTTTGTATTATGCAGAAGGTGGCATAGAGCCAAGCAGTGTTTCCAAAAAGAATTATTTAAGCTCGCGGACTAGTCTCGGGGTCTATTCCTGCGGAGGCATGAGATGGGGGGGGGTCTTTTATTAATTAACTTGTCTTTGTATAATTTTAGGGCGCCACTACGTCAAACACATAAACAAAAAAACAATCTACTTAAGGAAAGACATAGATAAACCTTAAGGGAATCAACTTATACGTGTAGATAGATACTCAACAACCTAACTGTGTTTCTTATACACTTAGACCTTGTAGCTAGAATTTTCAGAAATAAAACTATTACCTTAGTTTTCAGATATGTAATAAAGTTATTTCGAGTTCTTGTATTTACAAAAAAATTAATAAAATAAATTAAAGACAACCAAAATTATAAGACATGAAGTAAAACGGTCTTATCGATGTTGAATTAAGAAATTTGCAGTTACTAGTGAGTGAAGCCCATTATAAAAATAACATTTCATTACATTAAACAAATGCTTCAAACCTAGCAATTGTTAATGGGTGAAGCCCATCATAAAAATAATATTTCATGACATTACACAAATGCTTCAAGCAAAGATCTTTGTTCTCGGCTCACAAGGATAAGTCAAAGATTAGCTAATCATACAATTCATTTGTACAACATACATTTACTTGATTAAGTAAACATGCAAGTCCAGGTGTTTATCTGACAAATGTTAAACCAAGATGTGCCTTAATCGACTATATAATTTTAACAATTAATACAAAAAAAATTTAGCCAAATTATTTAACATATTTTAAATAAAGTGATTTTATTTTTACCAAAAACTTTCTAATTCTGTATTCAAAACACTAAAACTATTTTTAAATCGTTAAGCCAACTGTTTTACTTATATTCTGTGGTACATAGATTATTCTAATAGGAAAGCTTTCACACGTTGGTGTATGAAACTATGCTACAATTTTAAAATCGTTTAACAGGAAACTTTTATACATTTAAGTATTAGAAATTTATTGAATTTTCTTAAAAAAAAATCATTTAGAAAATTGTATATCCTCCAAGTAAGCTTACTTCTTGTTTGGGTCAGTGTTTGATACAACAAATTACAGTGTACTCACCAAAGGAAAGTGTTCAACACTTACAACACCTGCAAATTATAGCCACGTGCAACTTAACCACCTTACAAACGAATGCATCATCATGTCGAAAGTTTATCGACTTCCATACGAACCAAAACCATACTAAACAATTCCGAAATCTAATATTTATTTATACTTAAAGATGAAACTTGTAGATGAAATTTATAGGTGAAACTGCTTGCTGTAAATTCAAATGAAATATTTTCTACAAAGACGCCATATTGTCATGCTTATCGACCTTGTTTATGCTGCGGATTGTCTTCAATTCTCATAACCTATGCCCCTTTTCATACACCAGGCAACATGTCTCTCCCTCGAATCCAACTTCAAACTCCCCATCTTGGTAGGGAACTTCTTACCACGTTTCTTTAATATATATTTTTTGCGTATTACATCTGTTACAATAATGATAGATCAAGTACATCAAGCAGATGCCTTGAAGCCCAAGCGCATGGCGGCGCGGATCGATAAACGGGTCGACTACATTTTTTACGCTTGAATCACGGCAATCCTTCGAACATATATCAGTTTAATAATTGCCTATATATGAGATGTTACATTCTACTTGCATGACGCGGTGCTTCAAGTCACGTAATTCAATGCTATAGCTTGTATTTACTTCAGAAATCCCAGGAATTTTCGTACATATCAATCACGTAGTCTTGTTTTTTGGCCTTACTTTAATCTAAATTGAATAAATTTGGCGTTCGTTTATTGTCCAATGAATTGGATTTTCGAATAACTGTGATTCTCTTAGATCATGTACGTTTTTAAATAATGCATAATTTCTTTGTGCGTTTTACGATAATATCTTTACACACTTTATGCATGTTTATCTAGCCACTTCATGCAGATTTTCCACTGATTTAATTTTAATGCGTTTTGTTACCTTTTCTAAATCCTAATATTTGCTAGTAGCTACTCTTGGATATGTGTTTTAATTGTTTGTACTGCTATATACAGTGTGCTCGCAACTAATAATTTTTATAATAACTTATTTACTCTTCTAATCTCTATAGTTCCGTGTTTCTGTTACTTGGAAGTTTCCCTTGCTTATTCTACGACCCCAATGACTTAACCTAACCCTAAATTAACCCTATAATTACAGCAATATATATATATATATATATATATATATATATATATATATATTGCTATGATATCGCCGCACGCCGGTAATTATGCTATCAAAGAATGTTCTTATTTCTGACCTGTGTTTTCCAAGCGGTTTTTCAATTCTTGGAACTGCTGCTGCATGCGATTGACTAGTATCCCTGGATTGTTTTCAGTTAAGCTCTTTTGTTTATTGCGTAGTACAGTTCGGCCAAACGCCCAGTTTAACCTTAGTTCATTTTTTTCCGTTCCATGCTCAGATGCTTATGTAGACTAATATTTAGCGAGTTGTTTAGACGAATACTTAAATGATTAAATAGTCCATTATGTTGTGGTTTTTTTAGTTGATTATCTGGTCGAATATTTGGATTACTTAGTTGGTTATTTAGTCGAATATTTAGAGATCTAAACTATTAGGTATTAAAAATTAAATTTAATTAAAAATTTTAACTTATGTTTTAAAGTCAACGGCTAACTTTTATCGTATACTTGTGCTAGTATTATTATTTCAAAATTTTTCTATCACGAATTTCATTAAAATTATAATTATTTAATTTACTATTTTCATTTCGCGTGATATTCTAATTTGAACTGGTACACAGCGTGCCTTGGTTGAAGACGGATTAATTGTTTATCAAATTCGTGTCCTATATAAAGGATCCGCCTCTTCACCTGTATAATTGGCTTACTGAATTTATCTTGATGATTGAGGCGTTGCACTTTGCCTTATCACGCAAGCCTTCGGACTTTCTATAAAGTTACCATCCATATTCTGGTTGAAATGCTTAGTACATCACGCAGACATTTAGTTATATATAGAGTATTTCTCTAAATATAATACATTTGTAATTTTCTTAAGTCACGTCCGCTTGTTTGTTTAGGAATTTATTCAAACTTTCCGTTTATTTTTAACGCAGACAAATGTCGTTTTTCTTGTTTTGTTTTCCTAATCTGTTGGATTTTATTCAAATTTTGTGATGTTCACAATTAGAACATCAGATAGTCAAATTTTTATGATGACGTAAATTGAATGCGTTTATTCACTTCCTGCATTTATAAAACATATTTGTTTTGATGGGTTCTTTTATTGCGAGTATGCTTGATTATTTCCTCACACTAATGCGTATTTATTTCAATAAAACTCGTTGCGTTTAAGATGTTATTCATGCGTATTTATTTTCAGTTTTATGCTTTTATTGTTGTTTTAAAATGAATTGTATAGCGTACAACTTATTTATCTTGCCAAATATGACTTGATTTTTGAAAAATGAGCTTCCGTTTATTAATCAAAGTTAGTTGTGATTTATATACAGTGTGTTTGATGTTAGTTTTTTGCTTGATTGGCAAATTACGTACTTTATATGATAAAATTGTTTAGTTTTCTAGACTTTAGTGCTGTTTACATGGAGTGTACAACCCCATTACTCAATATACCTCTAAATAACCCTATTATTATAGTAATATATATATATATATATATATATATATATATATATACATATACATATATATATATATATATATATATATATGAATTGTGTATATTGACTGTTCTATAATAATTATAATAACGATATCGGGGATTCAGTCAGATTCGATTTGGATTCAAAATAAACTCCTTATAATCATTCAAGCTTTCGAAAATTTATTATTTTCTTCTTCAGGAAACTAGAAACTTTCACAATTAAACAACATTTTTATATAGGTTACTTACGATTAGTGAAGCTTAAAAATCTAAAGTGTATAAATAACATTAAAGGTAAAAATTAAAATTTAGGTGACAATTTTATAAAACTACAGTGACATGACAGTTGATGTTAAAAATATAGCTAATCCTAGATTACAATTTAGTTTAATTGATGCGTTTAATACAGATCATAAAAATAAAATATTTCTTTAGAGAATTACAATTAGTCATCTAAAGTTACGTAAGGTTTTGGATTTTTTGGTATTTTTAATTATGGTCAAAAGGTATGAATAAATGTTACTTAAATTTTGGGTATCAGTTTTTTTATTTAAAGAGTTTTCTTCCTTTTTTAGACATGCAAATAATACGCAGAGGTAATACTTTAATTACAGACTGGTACAGAAAACCAATATCCTCTGGAAGATATCTAAATTATCACTCCTTTCACCCGATGCATATGAAAATCAACGTAGTTCTTGGCTTAAAAAGAAAAGTAGAATCAGTTTCACACCGCACGCTAAAATACAAAAAATTATTAATACTCAAAGACCTACTACTTAAAAATTCATATCCTAGTACACTCATCAATAAACTACTTTTCAACACCCCTACATACACCAACACCTCTTCAGACACTACAAGAACTAGTACTATTCCAAACCAAAACACAAACCTCACAGTTCCTATAACATACATATCACTACCGTACATAGACAGGTTAACTGATAAATGTAAACGACTTTTTAAAGACTTAAAAAATATCAGGTTTAGCATAAAGCCAATGTTAACCTTGAAAAAAGTATTGTATACCAATCTTAAAGATCTTGATACAAAACTTCGACAATCAGGAGTCGTTTACAGTATTCCCTGTCAAAACTGTGAAGGAAAATATGTAGGTCACACATCAAATTGGCTGTCTACTAGATTAGCTTTTCATAAAAGCGACTGCAATAGAAATAAAAAAACATGTGCACTGGCATCTCATGCAATTGAAACTGGACACATAATAAACTACGATGGTACTAAAATTATTTATATTGAAGATAATTACAAAAAACGATTGTTTCTGGAAATGATTGCCATTTCTTTGGAAGAAAACTCTTTAAATAAAAAAACTGATACCCAAAATTTAAGTAACATTTATTCATACCTTTTGACCATAATTAAAAATACTAAAAAATCCAAAACCTTACGTAACTTTAGATGACTAATTGTAATTCTCTAAAGAAATATTTTATTTTATGATCTGTATTAAACGCATCAATTAAACTAAATTGTAATCTAGGATTAGCTATATTTTAACATCAACTGTCATGTCACTGTAGTTTTATAAAATTGTCACCTAAATTTTAATTTTTACCTTTAATGTTATTATACATTTTAGATTTTAAGCTTCACTAATCGTAAGTAACCTATATAAAATGTTGTTTAATTGTTAAAGTTTCTAGTTTCCTGAAGAAGAAAATAATAAATTTTCGAAAGCTTGAATGATTATAAGGAGTTTATTTTGAATCCAAATCGAATCTGACTGAATCCCCGATATCGTTATTATAATTATATATATATATATATATATATATATATATATATATTGCTATGATAATAGGGTTATTTAAGAGTATAAAAAGTTACAAGGGAGATATACTTCATGTAAACAACATAAGAATTAAAAAAATTAAACATTTAATCCATAAAAAGTACACAATTTGTTCACTATAAAAAAGCAAATACCAGACAACCTGTATAAAATCAACAACTAACTACAGTCAATAAAACGAACCTTGTTCTATAATAATTTAACAACATTTAGTAAAATACATAACTCTGGATGCAATCCAATTCATTTTAGAAACATTAATACATTCATAAACTTTAAACAAATGCAAATTATGCGTATCCAAAGTAAACAAACGCAAAACAAATCTTTTTTAAACTCGACGCATTAACGCAATAATATAATCAATGCATACTTATAATAAACAAGACTTTCAAAACATTCATATCTCATAACGCAAGAAGTCAATAAACGCATTTACGTCATCTGTTTAAGAATCACATTATAAAATTTAACCTACGTGATGCTCTAAATGTAGGAATTGCTACCCTTTCGAATAAAACCGAGCATATTGGGTAAACAAATTATGGAACAATAAGTTTGTATACGTGCAGAAAGGACAATTTGATAAATTCCTGTATAAGATTACAATTACGTGATGTTACAAAGTACCAATGGCGAACGAAATTCATAATACAAAGCTTTGTGTCTACGTGATTTTTAGAACATAAATCTTATTTTTGAATATTAAAAATTTACATGCAGGGTATAAATGAGCTAGCCGAGCCATAAATTTAATTGTGTGAGTTTTAAAATTATTTTAGATTATTTAGCGGCACAGAGAGGTGGCGGGCAGCAAGGTAACTAAGCCTTACATACACCTGGCGAGCGGCGATATCGTAGTGAGATATATATATATATATATATATATATATATATATATATATCCGCGAATTACTTTGGACAGTAGCCCTAAACTTCCTTTATTGGAAAGGTTCCAATTTTCGAGTCCCAAAGTTGGGTCGTCATAAAATTGCAGTGATTCTTTTATTGGAACGGCTCGCTAATTTGTGCCCCACACTTTGAGCATCATAAATACTGCGAATTTCTCCTCCTAACTCATGCTCTTTACTTTGGGTTGATTATGAAAATGCTACGTACTCGCCTATTAAATCGCGTTACTAGCTTAGGAAGTTGTGCCTCTCTTTGCGTTGCTATTACTCTAACTGAAAATAAAATTAAAAAAACTCCACCAATTTTCACTTAAATAAAATTTTGAGCCCACGCTATGATGATGATATGTCTAGGTTAAGTAGCTTCTGAAAATGCTTTCCAAGTGGTTGCAAGAACGATTATTGCGAAATTTAAGCCGTCCGAGTTTAATAGTGCTAGATAATGCTTCATATGATTCAAGATTAATAGCAAAGATTTCCATCAACTCTTCAAACAAAGAGGAGCTAATTAAATATTTGCTTTTCGACATAACATCTATTTTAACAATTTATTGTTAATAAGAGAATGATTGGCGTTAGTGATGGAAAATGTCCAACCAAAAATATGCAAACTAGATGAAGTTGCAGCATACAGCGATCATAAAGTTTTAAGGCTCCCTCCGTTCCACTGTCAATTTAACCTGAGTTAATATGAGGTAATTCCAAATACTACTACAATAAAAATAGGAAGTTTCAATTAAAAATACAATTACGTTCATGTACCATTAATATGCAATGGAGCGCTTGGAAGAAAAAATTGCAATATTGGCAAAATTGGATTCTCCATGTAGAAAAATGTATGATGAACTGGTGGAATATAGAAAAGAAATTTGATGTGGTACAGCTTCTTCTTTTTGATTTTAATGATTTTTATAAAGGCGGTTCAAATTCAGAATCATGGAGAAATATGCAATTGAAGTAATGTTCAGCAATCATAATTAATATTTCTTTACACTCTAACTGTTTAGCAATAATTCAATAAGAGGGGACGGTGTACCTAATTATTACAAGATCACAATTGTCATTCTACAGTCATCTGGTGACCCCTCAGCTTGAAATAATATTATAATGTGCAGCAATGTAATTTTTTAATTAATAAAATTAAATTCGAATTTGTGGTTATTTATTATATTCTCAGCAGTGATTAATATTTCCAGCAATGCAATAACTTACACACATTTAATATAGTATACTGAGCACAACCGAGAAATATAAGCAAAAGTAGTTTCGTCAATGTATATCATAGCCATGCTTTACTTATGATCAAAATAGAGCAATTTTTACCATAAGCATTCCAAAACTTCTTCTAGATCCGCTATTCGAGTTACATCATCTCAATCTTATTTGTGTAAAATGATTTTGGTTTAGACATCAATGAAAAACGCAATTGCTTATGTCAATTTTTTATTTTAGATGAGCTAGGTGTTTCCTATAAAGTAAAAGTGTAATTGTTGTCGCCAATATTGCTTACACTAAAACAACAAAATTCTTTTAGCTCGATCATTAAATTGATTAAATAAATAATAATGCATGTAGTAGTGCTTAGTTTTGGCTTAATTTAATAAAAACCTACAACATACATGCCTTAAACTATTTTCACGAGAATCGTGAAAATCAGTAAGCCCCAATTTTAAAAGTATCTACTCGTGCAGGCGCAGATAGCATTAACAGAACAATCAGAATTTTCTTAAAGCAGTAAAGTCTTCAGGTAAGAAATGTAAGTGTGTGGTGGCAACAATATCAGAAGTCAGAGTGGTCTTCAGGAGTTAGAACTTTTCTTAATATTACACACAAGGCACAGATTTTAGTAGATTTAAGAACAGTTGCATGCTGCAAAGTACTTATTTTTTGACCATTTAAAGTCACGAAAATTATCTAAACTTGAAGTTGAGTATACTGCAGATATCCACACACAATAGTAATAGATATCCTAAAAAAATTGTTTTAGGGATATACGTTACCTGGAAGTATTGCAATGGCGCGTTGTATTTCGTTATTGTGGGTTGTGCGCCAATAAATCTATTTTCTACTTACTAATTTAAAAAATATACAAAAAATCATAAATTTTAGTTGTATAATTAAAATATTTTAAAAATAAAAATAAATTTATTTTGAAAGTAAAAATTAAAAAAGCATAAGGAACAAATATTTCCAAATTCTAATCTTTTAGATTTATGTAGAGTGAAGTTCTGGTAAAAAAGGATGTGTGATAA
Organism: Platerodrilus igneus; assembly: GCA_036346225.1. Taxonomy (NCBI): domain Eukaryota; kingdom Metazoa; phylum Arthropoda; class Insecta; order Coleoptera; family Lycidae; genus Platerodrilus; species Platerodrilus igneus. Next base: position 2,086,449 of record JARFIW010000254.1, on the reverse strand, counting down.
TTGCACGTGTGGTAACCATTTTATTTGTATATAAAATCCAAGCCTGGATCTTATTCCAAACGTTTCTTTATAACTGACCATGAAATCTTTCTGTTATTTTACAGCTTAATAGAAACACTTTCTTCAATTGTCATCAAAGCAAGTCCGAAGAGCCTATCTTCTTATTGAATTATTTAAGTTTTTATTTGTTTCATATCTGAAAACGATTCTTTTACGGATGCCGTAGTTGTGGATATTGTTAGAATAAAACTATTAATTCATAAACTTCCTAGAGCCTACATTAAGTTTATTGTGATACATAAAATCAACGAACTCTTGTACTGGTTTATTTTGAAATTTGGGAGGAGGCAGATATCAGTTAATTCATTTTTTAGTTTGATACAGTCAAACACGTTGTTTTATAAGCTTTAGAACTTTTCGAATTCACTATTGGGAAATTCTTTTAAAGGAAATTTTTCAGTGTAACAAATTAAAATATCTTAATGGCTCAATTGAACAATAACTCGTGTTAATTTGAAAACACACATTGTCTATAATTTCATAAAATACTCTGTGAACATTGTGTTGAAATCGCAGAATCTTCGATATTTAACCTTTTTGCTGAACATATTTATTTTTATAGTCTGTGGATGAATTGTTAGATGAAATTTGGTTATTTGCTAATTGTTATCTTCGTGTAAAGATACTTAAGATGCCCGTCACTTTTGTACTAGAATAGAGTATGTCAAACATATTGTTTCTAGAGTATCGTATAGAATATGAGAAAATATGTTTGAAAATAAACAAAGTAAAAATATATTTTTAAATTTTTTTAGAAAAACTAAAGACCTTGAATTTTAACGTTTGAATACTGGTCCCAGTCACCAGACACTGAAAGAAATAGATTGCTATTGGCAACAAATTTTTGTTTGTTAGACGAAAATTTGTTGAAACCACTAAATTATATGTTAAATTAACTAATTTACAACTCTACATTTTTTCTAAAGGCAAACGAAACGTTGTTGTAGTAACCAATACAATTTAAATAATTTTTTTATTTTCCTCAGCAAATTTATTTATTACCCCAAAAACTATTTATTTGTGTTAACAAAGTCAATGGTTAAAGTTTCCACTATAAGTAGAACTAACCAATCACAGGCGTAATTTCATTACATTACCATAAATGGTCAAGGCACGCTAACGCTTCGTGCGTTAGTTTGTTTAACGATGTTTTACCGCGTTGATTTCGGTTTAGCAACCGGCACACCGATGTGCTACACAAGTATACAAGAACGGGATCCATTTTTAGCCTTGTTGTCCAACCCTTCGTATTGGATTTTTGTGGTGTTTTATATTAAAAATATTTTTATAAAAATGGATGTGGAAAATATTCTTGAAGATTGGGGTTTCCTGAATTGGTTGAAACATTCAAAGGTAAAAATTAAATTAGTATTTATAACATAATCAAGTAATTTTTGAATGGGGATGTAACGTTGCATATTTTGCTGTTTAACTATTTGGTATCGTACCGATAAATTCATAAAATCAATATTATTGCGTAATCTATCAAATCGATAGCCGCGAATAGGTACTTACAACAATAACATACGTTCGTATCGGTAATGCAGTTTTTACGAGCGGATCTTAGTTTAACGTTGGCATAAATTATGGCCACAGAGCAGCGCTGCATATTTATGGTGCCAGCCGGCATGACACTGCATTATGTGTTACATTTCACAATATTGTGGTTTCAACAGATTTCAGTTTTTTGTGTGTAGATGTGTGGTTCTAAATCACCGAGGAAACAATAGAAAAGGTAAGTTTTTAAGTACATAACCACAGTAGGGTATTGTGTATAGGATCATGAATTTGAATATCTTTTAATTCTTCTTGTATAGGAAACAAATTCTTTTTTTCTGGAAGTGCAATGACCTCAGGTTCTTAAACTTGTTTGAATTTTAAATGCTTGTCCATGTAATACGAGTGGTTTTAATTTAAGTTAAGTAATCTTAATTGAATTCATAAGTCTACATTTTATGTTGTTACAATTTTTAATTCCTTACTTCGCCATTAAATAGTAAAAATACATTAATTGAAATTGCACAAAAAAGGCGATTTTAGATATAACATCATATTTAACTCGAAACCAGTGTTCACGCGCGGGGGGTCTTATAAATTTATACATCGACTTACCTCCGCGGTTTTTTGTTGTTCTAAACTGCAGTTCCTATTCCTTCAACCAAGTGGACTGTATGCGAAATTGAGTCTGTGTTACGTTGCACTTGCACTGTGTTTTTTAGGGGTTTAACCAATAAAGTCCGCGGCACTTGACTAACTTACGGTACGGAACGAAAAACCGACGACTGTTCTGCTTCGATATCCTTAAGAAAGTGTTTGTTCACTACTCTTAGTCCAACTTATTTTCACATGCACAAGGAATTTTTATGGCAGGATATAAGGGAACAAGGTATGACAGTTTTACTATTAGATTTACGACTACAAATTTATAATAACTTAAAATTAACCACCCGAACGTGCGACAAAGAGACCGAACATCTTGCCCACCAAAATAAGTATGAACTAACTTATTTTATATTAAAAATAATTATAGCTATTAACTACGAAACCTAAACCGACAAACTTATATACGTGAATATATGTATACATACCATTAAATATTAAGTATTTGGCAGTAAACATAGTTTCACTAGAGGACGTTTAACTAGCCCTTGGGCTGTCTTGATTGCAGGCATCCGAACGATACCGTCCCTACCAGGATGTAAACGTTTTTCATGCCAATCTAAGATAATAATTTCAGTCAACCGATGCGACCGAGGAAGCAAAATTGGAAATTTTGCATCATGCGACAACTCAGAATTACGTAGGCGACCGCCACCCTCAACACATCACGACTATCTAGAAACGGACTAAGACTACAAAGTTGTTTACTAACAAGGTTTCCAGTTTTAATATTTGCAATGTCTTGAGCAAAAACATTTGTTTGAACTCTTTTAATCAATAAATGTATAGCCTCTTGTTGTTGAGCTAGAGACAAACCATCAGAATATTTTGAACGCAAATCTGGACATTAAACATTACGAATGAAATGACGAATACAGGTAATAATCCTACAAATTTTCTGCAGTTTTAAAATTTATCCAACAACAAATCTAAGAAATTCTCAGACATAACGACTGTTAACGACAAAGTACGATATTCGATGTCCATCCGAGATGAGTCGATAAGTTTTGGCAGCGATGTTACTGGCCATTCTTCATTACGACGCACTAACCAGGAAGGTCCTGTCCACCATAATGGATGATGAACCAACTCTGAAGCCAAAAGTCCACGTGAGGCACAATCCGCAGGGTTATCCTGGGACTTAACATGAAACCATGAAGATGGAGGAATACGTTCTTGAATATGCGAAATACGATTGCTTACGAATGTCTTCCACTTATGCGAGGAAGACCGAATCCATGACAAAACAACAGTAGAATCTGACCACGCGAAAATATTACTAAATGATAAAATATCTGTATAAGTATTTTTGACGAAATCTACTAAATCTGCCAAGAGTACGGCAGCACACAATTCGAGACGGGGCAATGAAACGCGATTAGTAGGAGCAACCTTCGATTTTGCGCATACTAATGACATGGTAATATTACCTTCTAGATTGAACGAACGAAAATAGATGACAGCTGCATACCCAGCTTCAGAAGCATCACAGAACCCATGCAACTCCACCCTTTTAAAATTATGACAAACGATGCGACGCGAAATGTCAATATTCGAAACCGCTGGCAATTCACCCAAAAAATGTTTCCATTTTTGTATGACTTCCAATGGAGGCTCTTGGTCCCACCCGAGACCTAAAAGCCAAAAATCTTGAACTAAACGTTTAGCGAACAGTACTACAGGTGCTATCAAACCGAGAGGATCAAAAATTTTTGCGATAGCCGACAAAATATTACGCTTAGTGCAAGTGCGCTCTTCAACGTCTAAGTTGTATAAAAATGCATCTGTAAGAGCACGCCACGAAAGGCCCAAAATTTTTATTGAACCACTATCTTTATCCTGAAATGTATTTGCGTCCGAACTGGACAGGGACTCCCTCAAGTTGGACATCACTTCCGGGCAATTACTACTCCATTTTCTTAATTGAAAACCACCACTAGTGCAAATACTATTCAATTCACCAATTAATTGATTAGCAGCTTCAAACGAATTGCATCCAGTGACTAAGTCATCAACATAGGTATCGCTCGCCAATACCGATGACGCGAAAGCAAAATTAATTGATTCTAACCTTGCCAATTCTTGAACAGTACGCAAGGTCAAAAAAGGCGACGACGAAACTCCAAAAGTCACAGTATTTAATTTAAAGTCCATAATAGGATCTGACGGAGAAAATCTCCAGACGATACGTTGATAATCACGATGAGTATCTTTAACCAAAATCTGCCGATACATTTGTTTAATGTCAGCCGTAATTACGATAGCATGTACACGAAAGTGCAATAACAAAACTGCAATGTCCTTTTGCAAAGCAGGGCCAATAGCCAAGCTATCATTTAACGACTTTCCAGATTGATCCTGACACGAAGCATCAAAAACCACACGCAATTTGGTGGTAGTGCTATCCCGCTTATGTACAGCATGATGGGGAATGTAATACATTTTTTCATAACCCGACGAATTTTCAGGCGATTTCACTTGAACCATGTGACCGCTTGTCAAATAATCCTCCATAAATTTTTTATAAACTGAATACAATTCAGGATTTTTTAACAAACGACGTTCTAACGACAAAAAACTTTTAATACAAATTGATCTCGTAGCCACAAATGAGGGTTCCGAAATTTTAAAGGGCAAGGACACTACAAAACGACCGTCCTTGTTACGTCTATAATTTTCCACAAATTGATTTTCACACCTTTCTTCTTCCGGAGAAATGTGTTTCGTGAAAGGAATATTTTCTAGTTCCCAAAATCGACAAATGTCGCTGTCTAAGGGCTCAACGAAAGCACACAACGACGTAATAGACTTATTCGGGGAAACGACCTTTCCCGTTAAAACCCAACCAAAGCTTGTTTTAATAGCAACTGGCTCGTTAGCGACACCCCAACGAGACTCGTTCAACAAAACCTGAGCAAAGATTTCCGCTCCGAGCAGCATGTTAATTTTACCAGGAACATTAAAATTAGGATCAGCTAAGGCCAAACCTCGAGTATGCGACCATTCCTTGACCCCTATCGATGACGAAGGTAATTGATTACAAATGTTAGGTAAAATATAACAATCAATTCCATATGCTGGAGACCGTGCTCCCGAGGGGCTGACTACACACGATAGTGCACCAGACACCAACGACGAATTCAAGCCAAGTCCTTGAACAGTGACATTGGCTCTCCGTTTCCTTAAACCTAATTTCTGACGGCACCTTTCAGTCATAAAACTTTCCATGGATCCGTTATCTAATATTACACAAACAGATTGCAATGTTTCTGTATAATCAAGCACCGACACCATTGCCGTAGCTAACAGCGTGGTTGTGTGTTCTAATGACGTCGAAATCAACGAACTAGTGACAGGTTGTTCATGCACAACCGACGACGACAGATTGTCTTCACTAGGTCTACTAGTAGAAGTAAGTCTAGGCGTCGCTCTCCGAGGAGACGCTGACCTTTGACGATGGGTTTGTCGGCGTGGCGACACCGATTTTTCTTGTTTATAGAAGTGAAGCAACGAAACTGACATTATCATGAATCAACCGCTTATAAATTGCATTATAACTCTCAAAATCTGAAATGCGTCCGGAGAACCGTGGAACTGAAAGATGTTTCAAGCGAATCCAACAATTTGGCGAAAATGAATTATTCATATTTTCCACCTTTGGCTTATTTTCTACCCGATCTAATTTGCATTGTTCAGCGATAATACGAATACCTAATAGATAATCATCGATTTTCACCCTAAGAGCAGAAAATTCATCCAATTGTTCATTTTCTTCATCAAAGAAAATATCCTTGCAAAAAAATTTGAAATGGGTTTCAATCTGTTCGACACTTTTAATCGACGCTCTAATTAAAGCAATCGATACGTCTTTCGGTTGGTTGATTTTGCTATATATATGATCCAACCTTTTAATACAAATTTATCTTCAAGAATAGCTTTATCAATTGATATAACCATATTTGATTAATGATTAATGAACGACAATAAAATTAATATAAAAACAATGCGTAACTCGAATACGCTACAAATAATTAATCTACGAAATTAAATTATTAATAGAAAAATGCAACTAACTACAGTGCTCGCCCGACAAAGCTTTTAAGGTTTCAAATAAATTTCAACCTATTTGTTAAACAAGTTGATGACCCGATGGTCCCTCGAACTTGACCACGAAAAATAAGGTAAAGATTTACAATGCAATAACCTTCATAAATTGTTTACCCAAAGACACCGACGATCGACCCTAATCTTTGCCACAAAGGATAAGGAATGTATTGTAAAATCTACCGTTATAACCAGATGTTTCTGTCATTAAATGTGCAAGCAAGATGTTCTTTTCTGTGTAACACGTTTAACTATAATAAAAACTACGACAATTTTAGAAATTTAAGTATAAGGAGCTTAAAGGATAGAAACTAATTAATTAATTCATGATCCGGTGATGAAGGCCCAATTTGTTCACGCGCGGGGGGTCTTATAAATTTATACATCGACTTACCTCCGCGGTGTTTTGTTGTTCTAAACTGCAGTTCCTATTCCTTCAACCAAGTGGACTGTATGCGAAATTGAGTCTGTGTTACGTTGCACTTGCACTGTGTTTTTTAGGGGTTTAACAAATAAAGTCCGCGGCACTTGACTAACTTACGGTACCGAACGAAAAACCGACGACTGTTCTGCTTCGATATCCATAAGAAAGTGTTTGTTCACTACCCTTAGTCCTACTTATTTTTACATGCACAAGGAATTTTTATGGCAGGTTATAAGGGAACAAGGGATGACAGTTTTACTATTAGATTTACGACTACAAATTTAAAATAACTTAAAATTAACCACGCGAACGTGCGACAAAGAGACCGAACAACCAGTATAGTTATCTGTAAAATTTATGGTCGCTGTGATGATTCATATAAGTCAAGTTACCTTGTTTTTGTCAAGCTCCTGTAAAATGTCAATCAAAATGTTCTAACCTAACAGTAGGTGTTTATTGTTATCAGTTGTCTAAATTTGTAAAGAATTGTGACATATTTCAGATGTTTAAGCCTCGCTTGATAACTTAAAAGATTACGAGTATCTATATATTTAATATTATTCGTGGCGAAATGTTATTGGAAGATACGAAAATGGTCAAGTTAGTTAAGTCGCTTTCAGCAAAAAGCATCATTATGTTTTTTTTTTGCAAAAGTATAATAATCAGTTGGAATGATTTGCCATTTTCAGTGGTATGTATTTAAATTCTTGAGTTTTTTGTACCTCTAAGAGTCAATTTTTAATAAATTATTTCTAAATTTTTTTTATAAAAGTGAACTTTGGTTAGGAATATGAGAATGTTTGAAGTAGTTTGCGTTTTAGTATAGTTGTGAGAAAATTTGATCTGTTTTATACTGTATAATTTGTGACTTATACATGTCTCGATTTCAAAGTGATGTTATCATTGATAATACAAAATTGTTCAAAGGAACAATTTTTAGTGCTAGTTTAAAATTATTTAAAAATTTGATACTAGATTAGGTATTATAAATATCTGCAAAAAAATTGTAATTTTCTTCAACCCTAATTTTATCGCTACCTGCTAGATTTAGAGAAAAATGCTTCAAACAAAAATTGTGTGAACCTTCAATGTTATTAATATGCCAACAGAAATTTTTCTTAAATTTTGTTGTATTCGACTAACGATGAGTTTATTTTTTATGAATGCTGTATTCAATTATTCCTTATTTAAAGTAACAAAAAATGCAGTTCAGGTGTGATGATGTAAACTTAAATCTTAACAATGAGATTATTCATTAGCACTAAAAATTGTACAAAATTGCCCATATGACCAATTTTGTATCTTCAATAGTAATGAAGATACCTATGTTATTACTTTGAAATTGAAACACTATACATTCACAAAGTGTAAGCGTTATTATTTGACAAAATTTGCTGCAGTTAATGAAGTATCATATGCTGCTTTTGAAGAACTAGATCGCGATGCAATAAGGGAACTAATACTAAAAATAGGACCCAGGATGTTTTTTTTTTAAATTTAATCGCACAAAGATGACCAAACGGCTAACGAATTAACTGATATCTTGTCTGTATCTTCAGTGAATACAAAGTCGTTCGCATCTCCTACGCTCTCGGACATCGACGAACCTGGTAGGTACACAAATTAATTTGAGTACTAAAAATATACTTATATATTTTAGTTAATGCTTATTGGAATGATGCAATAGTTGGACTAACTGATAAAGAAGTTTTACGAACTCCTGCCGGAAAAACAAATTCCCAATACCAAAAGGAATTCTGTGAAGCTATTGGATTAAAGGATTTATTGGAATCATCTGTTGGTGGCAAAGAAATTATTAGTGCATATGCTGCAACAAAGAAACTAACTGATCATCAACAGGTTTTTTTGGCTAAAATAATAATTGAAAATTAACTCAAAGATGACCTGCATAAAAGGTAATTTTTTAAAATAGGAACTGACTGTACTATACAGATTTTTTATCACCCGCCACATTGCAATCTCTTAAACAGCAAGATTTAGAAGAACGGTTAAATTATATAAAACTTGCATAATTTGGAGCAAAAGTGGTTGAGAAATATTTTCAGTATCAATTGCCATTCTCAAGTTAATACAGCAAAAGCAAAAAAAAATCATTTTTTTATTTGTGGTACCACTCAGTTTTATTTAAAAAAATTGAAAAGTAAAAAGTTCTTCAAAGTTTTCTATAACATGGTGTCATCGAATCTTTACAATAAACAAGTTACAGTGATCTTTGTCCACCAACTTTTTTAAATACTGACCTAAATATTGATAGAGCATCGAAAGACTAATTCAGTATCATAAACCTTGAGTTTTTAATGACATTTTGTGTCGTTAATCATAGTCGGTGCCAAATATTTTAATACAGTCCTGCTTCTTCTATAAAGTGTGTGCTACACTTTAACACTTTGCAAATAAAATGGTAAGAAATAACAAATTAATAGTGTATTTTTACAAATTCAAACAATACTGAAACAAAAATAAATTAAACTAAATTACTTATAATTAATGTTCGAATTGATGCCCACTATTTCTAGATATGTTATTTGCAAAAAAATTTTGTAACATTTTTGACGTGATACTATTGCAAGCATCTCTATTATTTTTTGTTGAATCTACAAGCTTAATAGTAAAACTAGATATTTGACGGTTACAACTATCCTCCTCAGTTGTAGTCCTTGTTTACGTTAGAATAAACTTACAGGGAGTATCCTCCTCAGTTAAAAATTAGGATATGTTAAGTAACTGTTGCAAAGTTTGTTGTTTTGAATTTTATGCTTTAGTATTATTTGCATTTGTAAAAATAAATTATATACTCATTTGTTATTTTTCACCATTTTATTTGCAATTGATAACATGGCAAACACTTTAGAGAAGAAGGATTATATGACACTTTTATAAAAGAAAGTTTCATATTATCAGATTCTTTTTTCTACATTGTTTGATATTTTTGAAATAAAATTGGTAGGCACCAAGAAAAAAATTACATTTTTTTTCTCTGTTTCACTTGATAACAGCAAGGGATAATGTAATTTTTTTAACCACTCTCAAGTATGCAACTTTTTGTACTACCAGTATTGGGAATTTTCAACAAAATATTTCAAAAAATTGACACAATATATTGCAACTAAGAATAATATTAAATACAATTGTTAACATTAAACATTTGTTGATGGATAACCTAAAAACGAATGTCTTGTGCATTTCAGGTTTTAGACCGTATGCGAAATACTACTAGGTAACATATTATAAATACGTAGTTATTACATAACTTTTAAATTTTTAGATTAACGGCATCACGTTACGAAATACTTGCTTGTGGAGAAATTGGACTATTTCCTACGGAGATCAAGGTAACGTTTAGAACATTCATAAACTTTTTGAATTTGCCTTTTTTTTTAAATTTTAGGAGGTTTATTTTTCAACAACATTAAGACGCTGTAATGAAAGATGGATAAAAGTTGATGGAGGAAAATTGTTTAGAAGATATTACAACAGCAGAAGATCCTTGCAACAAAATGGTTTAATCCGCAAACGATCAACTGGTGTGGAAAATGAGATACTTCCATCTACTAGTTCAGGTATAATTTATGTTTATGCAATTAGTCAGTTGTTCATACTCGAAATGATTGACAGATGTTGTAACAAAAATGGTTTAATGTTTGTCTTGACAATTGTGCATGTTAATCTCGGAATTGGTAAAAGTAGAATCGGGAAATGTCATTTCACGTTGGCTATTATGAAACAATTGAAACGACCCTAGGTTATTTCAGAGATCATTCAAAAATTGTCGTAGGTATGAACATCACAAATAGCGGGTCAAACGCTTCAATTCCTATGATCATTGTCATCTGCAAACAACCCACTTTACACTACTTGTACACACATTACATTGCACCATCAATTTATTACAAATTATCCAATTTATATATCTATATACCATGTTGTAGTAGGTATTTATGCAACAACTACATAATTTAGGACTTTATTAAGGAGCCGTGTGTATGGTTTAGCGAGCAGCTAATAAATTAGATCAACCATTTAAATTCTCATTTGTGTTTTTGCTCAAAGATCTAATTAGCTTCGTCACTCAGCTAAATAACTTTTGTTGGTGTTGTATATATAAATATTTGCTAGAATGCATTAAATACATAATCTATTTCAGATGAAATATTTGATGTCAATTTTGTTGGTCAATTCTTTAGACATTTGCTTTGGCACGTTCATAATATTTATTACGTTATATTTATCATTTGTGCATTGTTACGATTTGCGGGAGATGCTGCAATGTTATTGCATGGTAGATTGTAGTCTAATAATTTTATTGTAGCTATTGACAAAGAATTACCTGATGAGGATGAAGATATAAAGTGGCTGCTGAATAGTACTGATCCCTGGATCGACGTTATTCAGAAATGGCAGACTACATATAGAAAGCGGCATGGATACAAGAATATACCGATTATTAACTACATAAAAAAGTTTCCTGCATTAAGGACAAGATTGGGTTATACTTTAGTAGGTTTTTTGTTTTATTTCTAAATAGAAATTCTGTTAATATTCGGTATTCAGAGTATTTGATTTTTTCAAGTATTTGATATTTAGCTGAGTTTGGATTACTTGGTGAATGTTACAGACAAATACTTATAATAATTGTACGTGTTTCGATTATTTCGTTTAATTGTGTCAGATTCGTAAAATAATTTACAAACACGGACATCTTTACACAGAATCATGTAATTCACATCTGCTGAAGTTGATTGTTGAATTGGTTTAACTTGATCTACTTACTACCCGAATAGGTCCAAACAAGTTCCATCTCATAAACTGCCAATTTATGAATAACATACTGTGTCACCAGACTCGTATTAAAACACAACTTTGTGGTTTATTTTTATTATTTGAAAAATATTCGGTATTTGACTGAATAATTTTTCTGGCTAATATTGATTATTCGATATTCATTATTCGGATAATTACTACTCGCAGCATCTACTATAATTCTAACAAATTCACATTTCTTCAGAGGTCTATCATTTAAAGGAATTTATAACTTTATAGATATCTGAAGAAATATGCTTTCTCATTTAATCATGTTTATACCCGTAATTAATATTTCCTATTGTATTATATTTTAGTTTGAATATGATTTTCAACAGATGTTCCCAGAAAAAGATATGCAAATGTTTTCACAAAATTTTGATTATTTTGCAACTAAAGTGATTGAAATTGCTAAATCGTCTAAAAAGCCTGCTGTTATTAAATATATCGATATATTTGAAGAGAACTTACCCAAAGGTAACTTTTTAAATTGTAGTTATTTAATTTAAAAGAAAATTGTTATAGATGTATTTAATATCCATGCAATATTATTGCTCCCTCTATTACTAAAACCAGCAATTATTAAAAACAAGAAGGGAACTGGTAGCTGGAAACCTTCAATATTAGAAATCAGTGAAGGATTCATTACACATGTTATGTATTATCGATAACTATTAATTAAAATTTTATTTTATAAATATAAACAATTTGACTGCCATGAGATTATAGTATGTAAATACTGGGTATTTAGAATTTTTGTCTTAATTATATATAATAATACATTATCGAGGACAGTATCATATGGTATGTGAATGCTTTGTAGATTAGTACAATATATTATATCTAAACATGATTTGGAACACACTTAAGTTGATCAGCTGTGCCTACCCTCAATGTGTTGAAACACTAGTGTGCGAATTATACTTTGTACTGAAATAGCATTACTGTCATTTTGAAATAATTACGTTTATACCTTATTTTTATATGTATTTTGGGTGTAAGTAGTTTATGAACGAAGTTAGCTCTTTAATAATAGTTACATATAGGTTTAGTTTTCAAATCGCATATTTATGGCTCTTTTTTTTAGGTTGCTGGAGATATTAAACCAGTTCTAGATCGTAGATCTACAAAATTAAATGCACTTGGGCTAATCCTCCAACCTACACCCATACTTGTTGGTCCTACCATACATGAGATTTTATCAAGTTACATAGCTGTCAATGAACTTATTTATCAGGTGCCAACACCAATTAAAGCGATAGATATTTGCTTCAAAATTATACATACTCTTCATGCCTCGTAACCCCAAGAGGCAGAGCAAGCCTGGCTTATAATTCAACGCGGCATATATAAAATAACTACCCAGTTTGATAAGATGCAAACAAATACTGAAAATATTCTAAAAGACATGTAATACTTTTATTTTAACATTGTAGGAATATTCTATGAGTTTAGTTTATTTACATATTTTTTAAATAGTTATATACATTTAATCGAATTTTGTCAGAATATTCTCAGAGATCTGAGATTAGTCTATTCAGATATTGAATGTTTTTGTTTTAACAGTTTGCAATGCCTGTGTGTTTTGTTTGTACTCATAATTTTCCATCAGTAGCCACTTTGGTCATGCACACAAAAATTCAACACCAACTAGACAATAATAGCGTGTATCGTTGTTCAGAAGTTAATTGTTTTCGTGATTTTTTGGGTTTGAAATCGTTTAGAAACCATTTGAAAGCAAAACATTCATTTACTAAACCTGAAAATTTTGTACCATTCAAGAAAATTATTTTAGACTACTCCATATCAAGTGAAATTCAAGTAAATGATGAAGTTGAAAGTGACACCTATGATTCGATTTTGTTCAATTTTAAAGAAATGCTTCAAAAACAAACTATTGCTTTTATTGCCAAACTTTACAATAATCCATTACTACCACGAAACGCTGTGCAACAAATGATTAGATATATTAATGAATTTTTATCAAGTGGATTTTTAAAAATTATAGTGTTACGTCTCGGATACATTAAAATCCCTGAATGTTTCTGCAGAAATTTTAAGTAATATATTGTCAATGTTTATTGAATTAATGAATTTTTTAGAAATTTTTAAAACTGAGTATTTACGTTTTAAAGAGTTGGAAAAGTCTAGTTGCTATATCAACGGCACATGCCTGGCAAAGTGGATGGTGCAATATCTTTAGATGTAGTAGATGTGACTGCACAATTTATTCCTCTCAGAACAGTTTTATTGAAGGTTTTTAGTATAAAAGGTATTCTTAGTGATGTTATGTTCTATATTAGTTTTTTAAATTTAAATAGTAATTACTGTATTACCAATGTGTATCAGTCATCATTTTTTCAAGCTATTATTGAATCCTTTCCTTTTAAGGGCGATGATGTTTTAGTTCTTCCACTTGTTATGTACTATGATGATTACGAATCTGGTAATCCTTTGGGTTCACATACGGGAGTTCACAAGCTCGGAGCTGTTTATGTTTCAGTACCTTGTTTTCCCCCAGAATACTAGTCACTTTTAGAAAACATATTTTTAGTATTACTTTTTCATAGTGCAGACAGAAAAGAGTTTGGTAACCGAGCAATTTTCGATATTTTACAAACAAACTTCGGGCACACCAATGGGCTCACCTCTGTCCACTATTGTGGCCAATATATTCATGGAGTCTTTGGAATCCATGGCCCTAGAATCCACAGACCTTAAACCAAAAACTTGGCTCTGTTATGTAGACGACACTTTTGTAATCTGGCCTCATGGACATCAAACGCTTAATAATTTTCTAGATCACATAAACAATCAACATAAAGATATTAAGTTCACTATAGAAATTGAAAAGAACGGAACTCTGCCATTTCTTGACGTTCTGGTAGAGCGCAAACCAAACGGATGACTAGGTCATTCCGTATATTGAAAACCCACACACACAGACAGATACCTACATGCGTCGTCACATCGTCACCTCTCACAAAAATTATCGGTAATCAACTCTCTAGTCCACCGTGCAATGAAGATTTCACAACCGGAAAACTTATCTAATGAACTGGCCCATCTTAAAACTAGTCTTATAAAAAACGGTTATCGCAACTCAGATATCGGCAGAGTAATAAACCGACATGTGCATCCTACACAAACCCCTAAACCACGCTGTAATCTAGATTCACGATCTTTAGCAATCCTTCCATATATACACAGAGTAACAGACCGAATTGGCAAAATTCTACGTAAATACAACATCAAAACAAGCTATAAACCGACTAATAAAATTTCACAAATATTACCAACCCCAAAAGATTCCAAAAATAGTCTTAAAGCCCCAGGCGTATATAGTATACCCTGCAGTTGCGGTCTAGTATACATAGGAGAAACAGGACGGTCAGTATAGACTAGACTAAACGAGCATAGGCGATGCTTAAGAACAAGCCAGTACAATCGCTCAGCGGTGTCCGAACACCAACATGAAACAGGCCACACCATCAACTTCGATAAGACGAAACTGATTGCCAGAATTCCATTTTTCTACAATAGAAAAATTAGAGAATCCATAGAAATCAATAAAAATTCTAATAATCTAAACAAAGACGATGGCTACTACCTTTCCCCTATTTGGAAAACAAGCCTATGTTCACAACAGCGAAACCGTGACGTTCACTGATCCACTACGACACTCCTCTCTATGCATGATCACTCATGCATCAAGTTCTCGCCCTATATAAACCACCACTTACGCTAATTTCACCAGTTACTTCGCCACAAGACACTTTTTGGCTATGAATGGGCTAGTGAGTCTGCTAGTTCAGGAGTAACTCTTCTCTTTACACTGTGACTTGTCTATTTAATATTATCATTCTTAACTTTTAATATATTTATTGTCCTGATGAAGCCCCTTACAAAAGTGGGCAAAACGTCGACCTTAATTTATAAAATAACACGGTCCCAACCCGGACCCATAAATAATTATAATTGTGGTTGATGTTACGGAGGATATGATACCCAAATTTGGTGTTGTAAAGAAAATTTTTGTCAGTGATTGCATGCGTATAGCCTTCGTGTACAAAGAATTAATAATTAATACATTTCAGGAGCATTTATATGCATTTGAAGTAGAAGAGACAAATAACACGAATATTACGTTAAATAGAGAGTTGTTTTAATACAGTATGGTATTATTGAACAAGGGTGCTGATGGGAAATTATATATTACAATGAGAAATAGCAAGTAGTGTTTCTCAAGTTTATTATTGAATGTTTAGAAGTATTATCTGTATTTATCAAGTAAAATTTTGTAGTAATATACGAATTTTCACTATAATGCAGTTTGAATTCTTCTGTTGTGGTGACATGAATATCAAGAACCAAATACATATTTGAGTTTGCAGAAAATGAAAGTACCTATATTCAACGAAAGTAAAGCTTCTAAATTGAAATTATTGTTCCTTAAATGAGATTGGCCCATGTTGTTCAACAAGAGACAGTGCCCTAGTACTGGAACCAACATTTTGTTGCAAATAATTTAATTCTAGAATATGCTCAGCTTGCAAAAAATGAACGCTTATTGAAATTCAGTGTGCTTTATCTTCTAGTTTTTGAGATCACTGTACATGCAAGGCCAACTTGGCTCACGAATAAATTACTTTGACTAACATTTTTACATGCATTACTGTATTTCTATGTTTTCTCTTTGCAAGTGTAGCATATTTTGGAATTGATTTATTACTTTTTACAACAAAATGTTATTTGCTTTTAGAACAAACTATGTGTGTAATGTTGGTATAACAAATAAGTATTGTTATACTAACAAAGTTATTGTTAAGATAACTCATCCTTTTATTGTTGTGATTACTAAGATATGAGCTTTTACAGCAACCTACATTTGTCATTTCAACAATTTCTGGTAGTCATAATTGTTGGTGGAACTACAAGTGTCTGTTATTTCAACAAAAGTATTCATTTCTCTTGACAATTATTGTTTGTCATGCCAACAAATAGTAGTACTGTATTTATTTGGACACAACAAACATGCATTAGTTTTTATAACAAAGAATGTTGCTAACCATAAATAATAGATTACACTTGGTTAAACTAAAATTGTAGTTTAACTAACAAATTTTCTATTTGTTTGTTTTAATAATATGTCATTAGTAATAACAAACATTCCAAGCAACAAAAAACATTTGTTGGGTATACTAACATATTACTTGAGGCTATATCTACAAATAAAATTTGTTGAGAAACTAACATTTGAGTTACCCCAACATATTTTTTTTTCAGTGGTGTTTTCAATATAATGCGCAAAAAATCATACAATTGCGATCTGTACTCATGAACAGTACAAATTGGTCGAAAAGCGAAATTCTATCTAGTAAGTGCAATATTGTGTATTGAGTATGTTATAAATAAAAATAAATAACAATGACATGTAAGTTTTGTCCAAAAAATTGTTCAAAAGATGGGTTCGTTTAGTCGATTCAGTAAAGTTCGAAAAAATATTCTGCACTGTAGTGCATTATTTAAAGACTGCTGTAAAACTGATTCAAAACCTGAGCATAGCAAAGCGTAAATATGACATTAATGTATTTTTCTAAAACTATGGTTTTTAATCCATTTGAATTAACTTACATAACGGATGCCTCTTTGTATGTCTGTCTTTAAACAAATCAAAAACTATTTCATTGAGGTTGAAGCTCGGTCACCACTTACATCAGTAAAATAAACGAGTCTCTCAAAGTCAAACGCTGATAAACGTGTCTAACAATTGAAAGTTTGGACTTGTTTGTTATGTCAGTAGTTTCATCCAATATTATTGATACTTCATGCTTCATCGATTTGTTGTTTTATACGAGCAGATTCTAAAAGATCCCTAAAATTTCTCTATTCATGGAATTTGCAGATTCGTCATGATCTCTGAACGACAGTCCTTGCTTTCCCAAAAAAGAACTAGTTTGAATTAATCGTTTTAAATTGTCAAACTTTCTCCTAATTTTTTCATTATAGTTTGGAATATTGTCTCATTTTGTCATATTCAGTTGAACATCAATTCTTTGTCTTCCGAATAAAATAAATTTTAGGAAACTATCTGCATGATTTTAACTACGTCCGTGTTTGTGCTCAGCAGTCGAAAAGTGGTTTAAAGCTGAGAAACCTTGAGAAATCCAAAACTTTTTACTAGATTCTGACTTAAATAGTAGACACGGCTAACATAATTTGATTTGTTTGGACATCCCGTCAACGAAATGGTTTTCTTATAGTAAGAGGTAGAGAAATGCCTAATATAATCATTACAGTTGTTTTATTTTACTATGTATTACGTTTAAATTTGGTAATTGGACGCGGGCGGTTGCTTACAATTTGTAGATGTTTCTCAAAGGATCTCGTAGATTTTCTGACATTTTTGAAGCATGGTCTAATATCGATCAATTACACCAGTTATATATTATTGCTACAGCAGCTACAGTGTAGCTAAAAACTTTTTCATACGAGACACAATTATTATTATTACTAGTAAAACTTTTCACTTGTATTATCTACATAAAATTATTATATTATAATATTGAAAATATAAGTGCAGGTTATAAAATTAATTCCTGGAATATAGTATACTACACACCATTCTAAAAAAAGAAAATATTTCGTGCATGAAATTCAGACTTAACTCCTGTTAATTTTTAAAACACAAAAGTGCATTAAATACAAACTATACCTAGTGTACTTGTTCATTGTTAAACTAAGGTAGTGTCACGATACCACGTGATGAAGTATAAACATCAATTGCAATAACAGTTAATTACTTTCCTTCTGCGATGAGCAACAAGAGAAACTGCTGTAGGTCATCAAAGCGACGCAGAAAAGAAATAAGAATTTCTACAGCTTGACCGAACGTCCAGTTGAAGTTCCACAACTAGTCATAGTCGACATCTACGGGATCACATGGCACAGCATACCAAACTTTTTTCCTGGAAAACCAAGTGAATCAAGTTCAGAGGAAGTAACAATGAACAGAGTAACTCTTCACTTTCCTTGACCAATAGTTAGTAGCAAATAATTATCTGATCTAGAACATTGAATTAGTTGAAAGAAATTAACCACCAATTGCCGTAAATAGTTTTGATATTGGAAAAATTTCTCTTCTCAAAGTAACAGCTTTGTGCAAACTAACTTTATAATCTCATGTTATAAATATATTATTAAATTCCCATATGAACATCTGTTAATTCAGACCCGTATGGATCAAAAAAAAAATTTCGACAACAGACGAATTCAATATGCTACATTAGAAACTCAAAGCCAACAACAACTGATAACGGAAATCCCATTTGTAAAAAACGTAGCTTATAAACTTTGCACATGTCCGCGGGTACAGTAAGAAATATTTTAAATTCTCTCACCACCCCCCACCCCCCGGCAAAAATAAAAGTTAGGTGTATAAGCAGAAGCAATGGACCAGGCAGTACACTAATAGGACAAACCAAAAGAAAATTCGTTTCAGAAAACGTAGGGAAAACCAAAAACAAACAATTTTTTATCCGACTCGAAGGCCCAATTACACTAGTAGAAAGAAAAAAATTGTTTTAGAAAACAAGAAAACAAAAAGAACAAATAAAATTTTATTTGACTCGACTAACCAATATACACTAATAGGATGCGCCAAAAGAAACGAAGAAGCAAAACTAAAATCTAAAAATACTAAGAAAGCACAAGATGAAGACAAAATGAAACCGAGTGTAGTCGTGCGTGTGTGCAAGCGAGCGTGCATGCACGCGTGCGTGCCCCAGTGCGTGCGTGCGGGCCCGAAGAGTGTGATGCGAGAATATACAGAGAGTGAATGTGTTGGACCGCTTTAGTAGCCCCTTACGACGAGTTATTCTCATCCGGACCCACACGGAGTTGGGTGAGTATGAGGAGCGAAACGAAGAAAATAAAGGAAACCAATCAAAACAAGAAAATTATTTAGAAAACAAAAAAACATAAAGTTTAAAAATCAAGTTCTAAGGAAGGTCAGAGTCAGCATAGAAATGTGGGGATACAGAGGACTAGATATGGGGTTTAAGACGTCCTGAGAAGCAAAATTAGAGATATTAGAATTTTCGGGATGGACAGGTTTGAGTGCCCCAACGTGCAAAATACCAAAGATTGCTTTCTCATGTTTTAATTTTTACCGGCCTACATGTCTGATCCGGTCTCAACACGGAACACTTTATGGTGTTTTGATTTTGGCTGATCTGCTCCAGCTTCAGATTCAACGTAAAATATTTTCTGCCTTTTATTTCCTTTGTTGGCCGTTTTTGTTGGTTGAATTACCAAAACAGGGGGTGGTACTGGTTGGACAGTTTTCTGTAAAACAAGAACAACTGTTGATGTTGTAGTTGTCACATGTGGCTGAGAATTTGGTTGTAGTGGTTTTGGAAAGTTATTATTCGTTATGAAAAAAACCCGTTCGTTTTTAGTATTGGTTGTAAGAGTATTAACGTTTCGAAAAGGAACAATTTTATAAAACTTTAGCTACGGTAGTTAAAGAAACAAAATAAAGTAAAACTTCAGCTACAATAGAATTTGCTTCTTCAATAACAGCAACAAACGTTACAGATACGGATTTACTAGCTTCAACAGGACCTTCTTTGGCATTATTATTAGCTATTGTCACTTCAACTACATCTGTTATTACAGACATGACAGCAACTTTTATGATAGTTTTATTTAGGTAGCAGAAGTAAACTCCTTCGTTGCTACTTGTAAGCTACTAGTTTGAATTTCGGACTCAAATCGTTACTGAGGCACAACCTGAGGTGCAAGTTAATACGTATACCTTGTTTGATCACAATTCGAACAGCCAACAATAAACGATATTTGGTTCCTAATGGGGGGGTTTCGGTGAGAAGTGGCGTGATAGCCATAGAAATCAGTGGTATCGTTCATAGGCTGATATGCCTGAAAAGAATATGTTTCGGTGATAGTAGAACGGCCAGAAGAAGGTACAGAGAAGATCGTAGAACTATAATCCATTTCAAATAAGAATAAAGTAAATGACCTTGTACGCAAGGTGGATTCACATAGTAAGTTAATTATAATTTCTATAAAAACATACAGAATAATTATTAAATCCATATTTAACTGATTATAAATCGTGACTAGCCTAAATTAATTCCCATAACCCGTTTTTACAGCAAATTTGACAATGGCGCATTATATATATTTTAAATACAAATTTTTAAAATTAAGCTGTGTAAATCAGCATCATGTTTTAACCAATCAAATCGAAGGCTAAACTTTTCCTATACCTTTCATCGCTTTATTCTTAGCTGGAATGGACTATAGAGACAGAGGAAGTATGGTTTGTATTAATAGAGGATGTCAGTTTGGACACTTGCGTCGAGTAACTCCCTTTGCCCGCAACTACAGCAATGGAGTACTTGAGGAGGAGTACAATGTGTCAATTCATGACCAGGTTGGTGTGGCAATTGAAGCATGTGATCTGACGAGTAGAATTTGACACAGGACTAGGAACAGAAAAAGCTACAAATGAAATGATTGATGTAGCAGTAGCTGTAAGAACAGAACAAGCACAAGGGAAGAAGCACGAGGTGTAAAAAAAGAGATGAGGTAGTAGAGACAGGTTTATAAACCAACGTAGGTTCTAAAAATTTTGATGTTTTATGAGAAGGATGGGATCTGAAACGTTCCGCTGAAATTTTGGTAGCCTCAAGTTGTTGGCCCAAGCTAGCTGACCTATTAAAGTAATAGGGATAAGGTCTAAAGGCAATTTATGGAAAATAGTCTAGTTTCCCCGGATCAGACGAAGACGTTTCTTTTCAGAAAAAGGTTCCGAAAGACAAAGAAATAAATTTAACAATCATGCCACACAACCAGTAAAAGATTCCGAAGAAACCATAGTCCTTTGATTAATTTTGCGTTTTAACCCATCATTGTAGTCCAGAGGTAGGAAAGCAGATTTGATCATACAGACAATGTCGGACCAGGAATACACGCTATCTCGATCAACCCTATATAATAGCACGGCTTGACCTGACAGAGTTTTGGGGGCGAAAGTAAATGATAAGTGGGAGGAGACTCGTCTACAAGAACATGATAACTCGTCCGTACCAACGAGGAAATTCATTAAGGATTTCTCGCTAGAGAAATTTAGACCATGTTTGGAAACTGCGTTACTTTTAGTAAATATACAGCGCCGTAAAAGCAATCGGCTCAGGCGCTCCCTCGGCAACCAATGGTGGTGTCCGACTAGAGGTAGTACCCAGTGTACTTAGGGAAGCAGCAACCCAACCTAATTTTTTTATTTTGTTTTCATACAGGCTGCGGATACTATGTAAAGTAATATAATTGTTGACACTGAACTCTCCGGTCAGCTTCTTCGGGTGGCAAATTTTGGCAACGACGTTCAATATGTAATAGTAGAGAACTAAAACGTTTGAATAATAGAGAGGATGTATCTCCATTGAAAGTACCGAACGAATCTTGCAATTCCTGTATGGCCACATTAAACAGCGTTTGTTCCCACTCAAAATCGACCTCTACAGGAAAAAAGAAACGTTTGCTCCTGTTCCATTCGAAAAGCATACTGAGCAGTCTGGCGTAAATTTGCCACATTAGCCGTAGCATCAAAACCTCGTGAAGGTAACTCACATTGCAACTCAGCCTTATGCAATCTATTGATGTCGATCCGCCAATGTGTCATTATAATTAAATAAACAAATATCGAAACCAACAAAAAAAGTTGAAATATACCCTAAGAAAAAAATTGAAATCCAAACATACCAAATTGGTAGGAGCAAAAAAACGGAATCTACGAATACTAATAGAAATAGAGCACGAGTGTTTTCAAGAACTCGAATTTCCAACAAAAACACAATTCTGGTAGCTCGGCGTAAAACAAAACTTATAGAAACAATATAACGGACGCAAGGAAGATTTTTATCAGGACGAAACTCTAGGTAAAAGGAAATTTGTCAAAGATCCAGGTCAAACGTTATGGCTAAAGAACGATTTCAAAAATCGGAGCACTATGTTGGGCACCAAAGTTTATGTTACGGTACTTCATGCGTGCAACAAAGAAAGTAGTAAAGTAAGCAAAACAAATTCTTACAGCTTGGCCGGACAGCCCGTTACGGCGTCACAACTTGTTATAGTCGACATTTGCGGGAGTAGACGGCACAGTATGACAAAATCTTTGTTGGAAAACAAAGTGAATCAAGAAGAAGTAATAGTGAACAGAGCAACTCTTCATTTTCCTTGACCAATAGCCAGCAGCAAATCATTATCTGACCTAGAATATGTGCCGATACATTTTGCCTAGTGATGGGTTAAATTAGTTAAGAGTAATTTGACACCAATTATTGTGAAGAATTTTGTTATTTGAAAAGTTTCATCTGCTTCGTACAAACTAATTTCAGAATCCCAAGTTATAAACCCATTATAAAATTTCCATACGAATATCCCTTAATTCGGACCGGTACAAGTCATTGGACAAATCTATAATAAAATTTCAACAAGAATGAATTGAGTATGCCACAGTATAAACTACAAGCCAACAACAACTTATGACCGAAACTCCATTTGATACAACACGTAGCAAAATTTACGAAACAGATGCTTTAACAATCGAAAGCCGAGTTTTTTAACGTATTATAATCTTTAACAAAAATATCAGATCTAATACTACATTGAAAGAGTAAATTTGCTATACTTAAATTATATCGCATGTACCAATAAAATCTACAGGGTGTTAAATAAACAATTATTTCAATTTGTAGAAAAGTCGGAAACGTTTAACAACTTTGCATATGACCGTGGGTATAGTAAGAAATATGAAATTTTAAATGATTTAGTTAGAGAGAGGGAACGTAACAAGTTGTTGTAATTATAAAATAATTTGTATAGTAGAAACTTGAGGGTAGTTTACAGAAGTAAAGAAATATCCATCATATACACTTGAAGTATCATTAAGCTGTCGAAATGTAAATAGTGTAATCTGCACCGATTTTAAGATCAAGAAATCGTTACCGAACTGATTAGGTATATATGAATTCTAAAAGTACGTATGGATGTGTATTTTTTATTTTGGAGAATTTTTAATACTGACTTGTGTCGCCATTGATCTTCAGAAACAGTCTCC
This sequence comes from Platerodrilus igneus, assembly GCA_036346225.1. Taxonomy (NCBI): domain Eukaryota; kingdom Metazoa; phylum Arthropoda; class Insecta; order Coleoptera; family Lycidae; genus Platerodrilus; species Platerodrilus igneus. Next base: position 2,062,738 of record JARFIW010000254.1, on the reverse strand, counting down.
AATCGACAGTCAAAATATAAAAAATTGAAATTTAAAAATTCTGATTTTGGAATGCTAAAGAGCATCAAAAAGTAGAAAACACTTTATTGTGAATATTCGTATCTCTTCAGGAACTTATTCAAAATGGTGAAAAATATAAAATTATTAAATTTATTTTGGTCTTGACAATCTAAGATTGCGTATTCTCAACTGGTTAATTTTGCGTGCTTAAAATTTTTAATGGTTTCTTCTTTCTTTATAATAAAAACAAAATGTCTAATTTTACAATAAGTTTGTAAAATTTTAACAAGTAATGAGCAGCTCTAATAAATAGTGTAACCAGAAACGTCTTTATTATTAAAAATTCACTCTTCTTGAGTGTTGCAATATCGATTTCAATCGAAACTGTAATTATTTTAATTAAATGGCAATATTTCAGGATCTATAGATATATAACCCAGTGCTAATTTATTAAGTGAATTATGGATGTAACGATTTCTACATATTATTAAACTATGGAAAGAAATAAAACTGACTGTACATGATACAGCAACACAGACTATAGGTAAGGAAAAAATAGAAGCGAGAAAACCGTGGGTAACAAAGGAGATATTAGATTTAATAGAGAATAGAAGAAAGCTAAAACCTTTCAGAGAAGTGGATAGTAAAAGTAAGCAAAAATATAATACAGTTAGAAATAAGATAGTACATGAGTGTAGAAAAGCTGGAAATAAATGGATGGAGGAGAATTGTAAGGGAATACACGATGATTTGAGAGTAGGTAAGACAGACAGGGCTTACAGGGCAGTTAAAAAGTTGTTCGGGGAAGATAGGGAAAAATATAATGGTATTAGAGACGAGAATAATGAGCTTCTAATAAATAAAGTTGAGGTAGCAGATAGATGGAAAAGATATTTAGAAGATTTATATAAGGGAGACGAAATGGATGAGTTAGAAAACGATCAAGAAGAGGACGTAGAAATAGGGTTCTCAATATTAAGAGAGGAATTTGATAGAGCTGTTCGGAATCTTAAAATAAATAAAGCATCAGGGATAGACGATATTCCCGCAGAATTAATAAAATATGCAAGTTAGAAAACTTTAGATAGATTATATGAACTAGTAAAAGCAATATATGACACAGGTGAGGTTCGAATAGATTTCGAAAAAAAAAATTATTATCCCAATCCCAAAAAAGTCAGGAGCTGATAGGTGTGAGAATTTTAGAACGGTTAGTTTAACTTCTCATGCTTCCAAAATACTAACAATAATAATTAAAAATAGAGTAGAAGCTCTGACTGAGTGGCTTGTTGGGATGATAAAGGTGATATAGATATGCTAATTATAGGGAAGGACCAATTGCTTTTTGTAGCAATACCAATGGCGGTGGAGCGGTTATGTAATAACTAAAAACAACTACACCAAACTACTTAATGAAGGGTATAAATACCTTAAAGCCTGTGCCGCTGTGGGCAATAAAAGTTCACACACAAAAGCTTGCGGACAACCAATAACACGCACGTTTGGGTGTCGGTGTCGCTTTCAAAAGCTCTCACACAACCGTCTTCTGCAAGGGTTCGAATGCAACTGTGTTCACGCACTTTTACTGTCGGTATAAATGTTTCACTAAACTGCAGGATACCCGCACAAATAGTATTCGTTGTCACCAACTCCAATAAATGTTCGATGATGACGCAACACTGAGAATTATTTAGGCGAAGACCAATATGGTTTTCGTAAAGACAGAGGGACTAGAGAACCGATACTAATGATTAGGGTAATTATCGAAAAAAGGTTAAAAAAAAATAAAAAGACTCATTTCGCGTTTGTAGATGTAGAAGAAGCATTTGATAGGGTTAATTGGATTGTTATGTTCAGGGTTTTGCAAAAATATGAATCTCTCATAGGGATAGAAAAATTATTTACAGTCTATATAAAAACAAAAGCGTAGTAATTAGATTTGATGAAATAGAAAAGGAAGCTAAGATTAGAAATGGTGTTAGACAGGGTTGTATACTGTCTCCCTTGATTTTTAATGTTTATATTGAGGAAGCTTTAAACTTAGCTAGAGAAAGAAAAGAGATAGGTATTAGTGTACAGGGACAGAAAATAGACATGTTACGTTTTGCAGATGATATAGCCATTATAGCAGAGTCTAGAAAAGAGTTAGGAGAGTTTTTAAATATTTTAGATAAGATACTACGGAGTAACTATAGTATGAGAATTAACTCAGTAAAGACAAAGATAATGACAAGTGAGTTACAGCCTAGTTCTAAACCAAAATTAAAAATAGGTAATACCGAGTTAGAGGAGGTGGATGAATTTTGCTATTTATGTAGTATAATTACAAAAGATGGACGTAGCAGAAGGGATATAGTAGCTAGAATAGCTCAAGCTAGAAAAATGTTTTTAAAAAAGAAAAACTTACTAATAGCTAATAGTATTAATTTAGATAATAGAAAAGTTTCTTAAAGTCGTACGTATGGAGCGTTCTACTATACGGTAGTGAGACTTGGACAATTAAAGAAATAGATAAGAAAAAGTTAGAAGCTTTTGAAACTTGGTGTTATAGGAGAATGTTAAAGATTAGTTGGACAGATAGAGTAACAAACGAGGAAGTTTATAGAAGGATAGGTGAGGATCCCTGTATATGGAAACAATTGAAGGTCAGGAGAGATAGAATGATAGGGCACCAGTTAAGACATGAGGGACTATTTAGTAAAGTCTTAGATTATAGACTACCAACTAAAAATAGAGTAGGAAGGCCTAGACAAAGCTATATTAGTCAAATTATTAGATATGTAGGTTGTGAAGGGTATGTAGACCTTTTTAGACTAGCTCAGAATAGAAAAGAATTTAGAGCTGCGTCAAACCGACTTTAAGTAAGTTCGAAAACAAAACAAAAGAAAATAAAATCAGTTAACTAAATGTCACAAGGACATGACTTACAATTGGTTAGCGGTCTGGCATGTTGGTAGCGTTTCGTTGCTTAAGCCTTACCATAACATAATTTAATAAACGTCACCATGACATAACTCACAATTAGGTGGCTGTCTGGCATGTTGGCAGCGATTCGTTGCTTAAGCCTTACCATAACATATAATTTAACACTTTTCCTTTCTTGAAGCGGATAACCAGGTTATAGTTCATTTCCTTATAAATGGTAATCATGTAAACATGTTAGAGTTCTTTAACAACCATCAGGTTGCTAATATCTATGTAGAGCCAGCTGGATAGGAAAAAGATAGAAGGATATAGGAAGACCTAGACCAAACTATATTAGTCAAATTATTAGAAATATAGGTTGTGAAGGGTATGTAGAGCTTTTTAGATTAGCACAGAATAGAAAAGAAGTTGGAGCTGCGTCAAACCGACCTTAAGTAAGGTCGATAACAAAATGATGATGATTAAACTACATAATCCGAATCATTCTCAATCGTAATCGTAGATCAATCGCCATTTGTCTATTACGTAGTCATAATAACATCTATTTACAAACATAGATCAGTATCTCTCCTAAAACTATTCACGTTCGCCGGTTTTTTAACGTGTAGCATTGAAATAGCAAGTGCTACAATCATATTACTCATTGCAATCAATGCAATCTAATCAATTAATACTTGGTATCAATCAAAATTGACATATTTCTAACAATGACACACCACACATGTGTAAGCTTCACTGTTAAAGCAACACTCGCCTCTGCAAAGACGGGGCCGAATTTAATATAAAAGCTTTTAAATTTGTATTGCAAATTACGTTTTCCAAATTAGCCTCGCAGAATTAATTACTGAACTCTTTTTTAAATGCAGAGTAGCGCTCTCGCCCAAAGTTTTGCGCCCCGCACTTACCCGTTTTGCCAAATGGTAAATCGGGTGCTGATTATAGGCCTAAAACATATATCTTTCATATATAATGGTTTGTTGCGGAGTTCAAAACTTTTATTAAAAGACAAAAGTAATATTGATTGGTACTAAGTTGTAGAAATAATCGATACTTCTAAAGTGCCATTAAGTAAACTTTCCATCCTATAATGAAAAACCTTCTAGGAAACTTTGAGCGTTGTTCATAATTATTGTTCATGTAGTATGCGCAATCATTAAGAATTCAGGAAGACCTAAACTAACAAGGGGAATAACATTCCCTGCGGATAATGTTAAACTTATGTACACAGTGGTGCAGTAAAACAACCTTAATCTTAAAACTCTGCTGAAGATATTATGTTTTGATTAACCCTAATTTCTGTTGTAGTTTCAATATATTTTTCACCAAACTCAATTATTTGTAGATACAAACTTTTCACCCTGTTTATGTACCAGCTACGTTTAATATATACACTACATAAAAACTAAATTAGTACTTACAGTCAACCTGAACTTTAATTTTTTTGCTGACAGTTGGAGGAACACCGTTGCTAGCAATACACAAATAGTCTCCCATTTCAAGGCGCGAAATTTTAGATAATTCTAAGGTATCTCCTTCCCATTCCGGAACTGAAAATAAAGGAAAATTAAAAACCATTTAGTCTTAAAGTATATTCAATTGTATAATTAGTTTTTAAAAAGCGGTTTGATCTGTAATGTGTGGAAATAAAAATTTTCTTCTTACCTGTATAAGTTTTATTGAGCGCAATTCTAGAATTGTCGTCTTTCTTCCATTTTATACTAGGCTTCGGGACTCCGGTAGCTCGGCATCTGAGTGTTTCGTTGGAATTTTCTCGCGCAATCACATCACTACTGGTTGTTGCGTCGTCAATATTCGGGGGTACTAAAAATAAAAATAATATTTGATTTATGACTGCTGTATTAGAATAAAAAAGGCTTGAAAATGTTCATAAAAGAATACAATTCAGTTATATAATAACTTTCTCACATGGTACAGAAGCAAAGTAAGGAGTTACGAAATCAACGGCAATTCCTTCGGTTTATTTGTGTAATAAGAATTCTCACCTAATTGCCGTTTTAGTTTATTTTTACCCACTTACAACGATATTAGATAAGTAACATTTTATTGCAGTTTTTATATTGTCCATTAGTGTCCCACTTTGAAATTTACGTGCATCTCTCCAACTTCATTTTCGTTTTTATAGGAATCCATAACTATAACCACTTTACTCATAACCATTCGAATATTATTATGTCATTAACGTTGTTCTTATTTTAGAAATTGCATTTTTTATTGATAAACTGAGTATTTGAACGAGTTATCTACTTAGTGTTCAATTTTGATATCTATCTAGCTTTTGCTTAACGGGATTTGCCTGAATTTGCAATTTTCACAGAGAAAAAAGGTTATACCTAACTCTACATCACAAGTGTTATACCGTTTAGAATCCTAATTTGCTTTAAAAATAACGCAGCGATAGTCAGCAGTAAACTACATTGACATTACATGTGATTTTCCAATGCTCCACCCGAAGGTACTACATTGGCCAGGAAGCGAGTTTTTTTTTTTACCTGGAAAATTTTTTTGAATTTTGCCGAATCCTTGCTGTTCCAAGCAAGGTAGGGATCTTTAACGTGCGTGACAACACTCACACACGGGACCTCCATTTTACCTCTCATCCGAACGAGGGTGTATTTTTGCGAAAAATGCTCGCCTAACATTTTTCAAGCGGACCGTGTCGGGATTCGAACCCGGGACCTTGGGCGTAGTAGTCACACACATACCACTACGCCACGGAACCGCCTAAACTACATTGACAACTGTCAAACCTTCAATTTAACAGTGAATCACAATAACGAACTTTTCATTGTCATTGTTAATAGTTTCGGAGAGCATAAAACTTTGAGACTAATACTTTTTAAGTTGTTGAACAAAACTTTCCTTGTTTAACTTGAGTAAGGTATATAAATCTTGAATGTCATTTTTTCGATAAGTTCCTATAATTAGATCGCCAAGTGTAAGTGAACCATTTTGCTAAATAATTCCTGTTCAAATTTTTTAAACACATATTCACATATGCTGAAAGAACCGGTGACTTTTAGGCTATAAAATACAAAGAGTGGTTCTACAAATTGTTGAAGTGGTGGATGTTTTCAAAACAAGTTAAATCGCTTGCTACAAGAACGTCAGGCTGTTGATTGTGTAGCCAGTCACCGAGATTGGCACTGCATATAATGAATACAAGATCGGTAATAATTCTCCCAATTCCATAATTCGTAAAATACACATACAACTTTTTACAGATACGTGTAATTTATGGCAGATGGGCAGGTGGGTCAATGTTATGCACAGGTTTTGATAAACAACGACATAAATCTGAAGTGTACATATACATTTTTACAAACAAAATCGTTAAAAACGAGAAGTGTAGAAATTAGAAATGATCTTTTCTTACAATATTTGTAATATATCGCACATTGGCCTCAACAACGTCATAACTCGAAAATCGCAATTTTTGAATTAGTACCACAAGAACAATTGTAATAATGTAAACTTTTAACTAGTGGGGTGTCGATTCTGAGCCTTCAAGGTTTACTCGAACGATGGCGGTAGTGTCGTTAGAGAAAACTACGTTTACACAAGTGTGTTAGTTACATTATTCTCCAGAACAGTGACACATTTATTATTGTGACCATGTTACTGAAAAGTAAATATTGATTTATACTTTACTTTAAGATTGACATTGTGCATATAAAAATTGGAAAGGGAAATGTTTGACTAATTCAGTGATATGTCGTCCTTGCAGAAAAATATCGTATTTATTGCGGAACTATAAGATTTTGAGACGTTGTTATACAGAAAGTATTCGTTTTGTAATCATAAATTTAAAAATTATGTAATGCGATTGCGTTACATTAGGGAAAAATTAGATGCGAAAGGAAAAACTTTTAAATTTGGATGAACCAACTAAGTATAGACAAACCCAGTATAGTAGATTCCACGAAAAATTAATTTTAATTAAGCATGATATTTCAAGTGCTATTTTCTATAAAGATGGTTCAAATAATGGGGTATAATATTCTTTATTTAAATACATTGTAGAAGTAACAATCCCGGACGATGACTAATTTAAAACTTCAAATGACGATATATTCTAATATTACGGGACGCTGCGTATGCGATTCTCATAAAATAGAGAATTTACAATAAACAGATTGTTATACTATACTATACTATATTTTTTTGTTTGATTTATTTGTTTCTATTACGATAAATGTTATCGGGTAGAGTAACTTATATTAGAGATGTTGATTAGGGTGTTATGAAATAAGTACAGAACCACCTTAATTTCTTTCAGAAGTTAACCATAGATGTAGTTTTATCCGTATTAACAATAAGTACTTCTGGAGACTTCCGAACCAACTCTGAACACCTTCAGCGAGATGAGACTAAACGGAAAATGTCAGGCGCCACTAAACTCAAAGATTTAATATAAGCGAGAGAGCGACACTAAAGAGAGTGTAGGAACTTTAGTAAGGATTATTCGCACGTAAAGCACACAGGTTAAGATTGTTAAGTTGATGCAATACTATCTCTGATAGAAAAAGTAGCTATTCATTAAATACTAAATAGACCGTCTATTGCATCTGTATAAGAAATATGCGTTAACATCAAATTTAATCATAGGGCTACTTTCTAAACAACTTGTTACCTTAGTAGTTTAATAAAAAGTCTAAAAAAGGTAATATATAATGCTGTAATTATAGGGTTAATTTAGGGGTAGGTTAACTCATAGGAGTCGTAGAATAAACGAAAGAAACTCCCAAGTAACAAAAGCACATAATTACAGATCTTAGAAGAGCAAATAGGTCATTAATAATATAATTATTTGAGAGCACACTGTATATAGCAGTACAAGCGATTAAAACACATATTGAAAAATAACTACGAGCAAAGATAAGAATTTAAAAATGTAACGAAACGCAATGAAATTAAATCAGTAAAAAACCTGCATGAATTGGCTAAATAAATATTCAAAAAGTGCGTTAATAATATCATCTTAAACGCACGAAGAAATTATGCATTATTTTAAAAGCGTACGTGATCTAAAAGTATCACATTTGTTCAAAAATCCAATTTATTAGGAAATAAACAAACACCAAATTTATTCCATTCAAATTAGAATAAAGCCAACAACAATAGTACGTGATTTGCTGGTCGAAGATTCCTGGGATTTCTGAATTAAACGTGAGGTATTATATTATAATGACTTTATTAGCATCGCTTCATGCAATTGAACTAAACAATTGGTATAGTTTTCCAAAATAACAAGAGACAAGACACTTGGTCTCGCCCAGCACGTGAAGTCAACGAATCGCAAACAAAAGGGGCCGATCCTATAAATATCATGACAATTGAATATCTAGTTAGTATACTTTAGAAACTGGGCAGTCACTATACTTGAAAGTACTAAATATTTACGTGAATAGTAAATTAAATTAAATTGAAAATTAAAGAGTGTGTAATTGTGCAAGCGAGTCGTACTTCTAAAAACGCATGTAGATCAGATTTAATGAAATTATACCATTTCTAAAAATAAATAAAAACAGGGCTCTTAATCACCACTTTTAATTACCATTTTAATTACCATCTTAATTACAATCTTAAATTGCAATCGATATGACGATACTAATAAAGATCTTGTTACGATTCCTGTCAATTACGATCTTAAATACAATTTTGGATAAGAGACTCTGGAAAATGCTACCTGTTCAAGCAATTTGATAATCTCTGAAAATGGTAAATATTCTATTACGGAAATGAAAAACCTTTCATTGGAATAATCTCACCAATAACGATTTGGATACCAATTTGGCTGGATGTCGACTTCAATTCTTGGGAATGCAGAGCACTTGCTGAACCACTTCAGGTTAGATATTTTGATATGATTTATTTTTAAAAACTGTTTTTATTTCAATAATAATTCAAAGTGTAAGAGCCGACAAATTGGGGTTTCTTGATTAAATTTATGAAAAGTAATGGACATCTTGAAACGTTTCAAAAGGTCTCTAAATATAATAAAAAACTCGTTTTGCTGGCTTGATTTTCTAAAAATCTGACAGATGTATATAATTTAAAAAGGGAGAAGATATTTAAAAAAGTTGTAAATATTTAATAATTATACAGTGTATTGTAGAAGTGCTTTATTTAATTGAATCAGCTAGTCGAGGCAAAGGAAATTATAAATTAACATTTCTACGAGTGTTTGAGTAGAGTATAAATATAAATCACAGCATAAATATTGCGTCCAAGCGTAAGGGCTAACAAGAGTTAACACAGCAAATATGGCGACCCAAAGTTAGGGGCGAGAACAGCACTGAAACTAAATTAAAATTGAAAAGGAAAATTAAAAATTTAAAAATTTGGTAATAATCTATAAGAACACCGTGGCACGATTTAAATAAAATTGAATAACCAAATTTGGTTCCGCTTCAGCAGATCTAGAATTAGTATAAATTAAGTAGATTTTAGTTATAACGTCACAATTCACTTGTTTGTTGTGGAGAACACCAGCCTGCGGGTGAGGAGAATATTCTCGATAGTGTTTAAAGCAACATTCTAGTAAATTCAATGTTGGGAAGGTTCACTTCAGCCTATGTGGTGAAGAGAATATCCTTTGAAGTGTTCCGAAACAACCAATTATTAGTTAAAATTTCTACTGATGATGACAACATAGTGGTTGAAATACGTATCTAGTAATTTAAATATTTTGTGGTTAAGGGTTTTTATTTAATTTTATTTAAATCGTGCCACAGTGTTCCTATAGATTATTAACTGTGACCTCCCGGTCTTCGGAACTTAATAGGTATCGGAGCTTAGCTCTTAAGATTAGTTTTGTAAAAGCATATATTCGATTTCTAAAAAGCTGTAAAGCCCACAAAGTTTTTCCAAATTTCATTAACGTAAAAATCAGCAGTAATTGTAAACGTAGTATCGCAATAATCAATTTTGCAAAAGATAAATGGTTTAATTTGGAAATCAAATATCTGTATAGTAAGCTTAGTAGATTGGAACTGGAAACGTATAAATCGCACCTAGCACTAACGTGCAATTTATCCGAGTCCAGTTTTCAGGAATGGAGTAATTTCTAGAGATTTGTTTTTGAAGTCAACAATCATAAATTGTTACACAGAATTAATAGTCAAAATACTAAGTTGAAGATTATTTTAAAGAAACACAATGCCAATGTACCTCCTAAAAAACTGGAAATTACTTCACCTCCATTAGAGTCAATAGTTGTTAACGAATCGACGAAAATCTTTAATAATGAAGAGGTGACTTTCCTTGATCGAGGCCTAAAATTTGGAGTAGATCATTTGAAAACTCCTTTGGAAGACATTATTGCTGGCATTAAAAAATCCATTTCAAAATTAGACGACAATTCAAAAAACTTTATTAGAAACGCGTGCAAAATTCAACTTTCGGAGAACTTACGCACTTGCACAAGGAATGCCTCAGAACAAACAAGGAAAGATCATCTGATTATTAAAGATTTACGACAAAAAAATTGTTATTATTTAAAGGCTATGTTGATAGAGTAGAAACTTTGCTGTCTGAGGGTCCTTACAGACCAATAGTCAAAAAACGTAAAAATGAAGTTCCATTAAATAAAATGATTAAATCAACAGAGTCTGTTTTGAAAGAATGTCCAAATCTAATTTCGCTCACACTAAAATTAAAATTGACAATTTCAAATCCTGATATGCCAAAACTTTACTGTTTACCAAAAATTCACAAAAATAATAAATCGATGAGACCAATAGTTTCAGGTATCAACTCACCGACTTACTATTTTTCACAATGGCTGTCAAATGAATTTAAGAGTTTAAAGTTTAATAGTTTGTCTCTACAAAACTCTTTGGAGTTTATTAATAAAGTAAAAAACATCACATTAGAAGAGAACGAAATCTTAATTTCATTTGATGTCAGTTCATTATTTCCTAGTGTTCCAATACCACGTACTTTAACATATTTAAAGAGTGTTCTTATAGACAGTGATATTGATAATGATAAAGTCGAGGATTATATCAAGCTTGTTTCGCATTGCATGTCCCAGAACTGTTTTCAATTCAACAACAAGTTGTACGAACAACATGAAGGCACTGCAAAGGGAAATAGCCTATCACCTTTCATAGTAAATTTATTTATGTCTTGCTTTGAGACCGAATTAAAAGAAAACTCCAAATACTTCCCAAGAATATGGTTAAGGTACGTGAATGATATTTTTGCAGTTTTTGACACTACTAAGTCAAATGTTGATAATTTTCTTGAAGAAGTGAATTCAAAATTTCAAAGTATAAAATTTACGTATGAACTAGAGAATAATGGACAATTACCCTTTTTAAATACATTAGTAATTAGAAATGCTAGTAAACTGGAATTTGACATTTATAGAAAAGAAACCAACGTAAATCGCTTTATTTTGTCTTCCTCTGATCATAGCATACAACATAAATTGGCTTCATTTAACTTTTTAATTAATAGATTATTGAATTTCCCTTTAAATAAAAACAGATTTTATAAGGAATTTGCTCTTATTAAGCAAATAGCGAATTACAATGGTTTCTCTTCTGATATTATAGATAATATTTTTAGAAAGTGTAAAAATAGAATTAACATCCGTAAATCAACGACTTTGCAATCGACCACTTCTAACGATAATGTTAAGTATGTTCAACTTCCGTTTCACAAAACCACAAAGGGTCTTGATAAAATATTTAAACAGATTAATTTCAAAATTGTTTTCAGTAATACTAATAAAATTAAAGATATGTTAGGTAACCCAAAAGACAAGGTGGAAAAATTGCAAAAGTCTGGGATTTTCGAAATTAGTTGTTCAGGGCCAGGGTGTTTTCAAAAATATATTGGTCAGACCAAAAGAAATATAACAACAAGATTTAAAGAGCACATTGCTCACTTCAAATATGGTAAATACGAAAGGTCTCAGGTCTCCAAATATATTTTTGAAACAGCCATCCCGTTAAACTTAAAAATGTTAAATTGTTAAAAGCGGTACCAACGTTTTCTTTCTTAAATGCTTATGAATCGATTAAAATTGTTAAACATAAAGGACCCCTCTTAAAGACTGATAAAGGGCCCATAGAGCCATCTGCCTTGCTTTCCCTATTGGTCAACAACTAATGAGAAAGCAAGAATAATTTGGATCCGCTTCAGCAGATTTAGAATTAGTATAAATTAAGTAGATTTTAGTTATAACATCACAATTCACTTGTTTGTTGTGGAGAACACCAGCCTGCGAGTGAGGAGAATATCCTCGATAGTGTTTAAAGCAACATTCTAGTAAATTGTATGTTGGGAAGGTTCACTTCAGCCTATGTGGTGAGGAGAATATCCTATGAAGTGTTCCGGAAAAACTAATTATTTGTTAAAATTCCTACTGATGATGACCACATAGTGGTCGAAATACGTATCTAGTAATTTAAATATTTTGTGGTTAAGGGTTTTTATTTAATTTTATCTAATTCATGCAAAAAACATACCAACGATTGCTGTACATTCGCTTATATGTTTCTCCTTCAGTGCAAATCTTAAGCTTTAGCATGGATGATTTATAAATAGCCGCCACTACTAATTATACCACTATGCGACTACTGTGTAGTATATGCTGTTGGTCCAGGTGCTTGTCGAAGGATACTTCTTTCAGCATTCCTTTCTGGAGGGAAAGGTATCCCAAATTTTCCAAGTTTTGCTGTTTGCTTATTTCCCCACTTGAACAGCATTAGCATTTAAGCTTCTACGCTTTTTAGCTGAAGAAATATCTTTTTCATTCTTTCTGCAGCGTAAAACTAACTTATCTGAATTTAAGGGCAATACAATTGCACGTTCAGAAACGAACGAAGTTTTAGACGATACAACTAAAGCACTGAAATTTTGTAATCTATCAGAATTATTTCCTTTATGAAGATTTTCTATTAAGTTGATATTACCGCCTTCAGAGACCGCATGACTGCTATCTGTAGCACTAAATTTCAAAGGCTTACCTTCTTACTGTCTGCTATTCTTACTGTCCACGTGTAATTACCTTACAGTGCTTGCTCAAAACATATGCTACCAACAATTTTTCCTTGTTTCTATGTTTGTTGTCTTTGAACATAGCAGTTGTTTGTTCTTGTTAGATACAACACGGCCTTATTTTATCCTTTTTTTTAATATCCTTTGTACTTTTCCCCTTTTATTGTTTTCTAAAGATGTATCCTATCTCACCTATTTTCAGTTGTACGTGAAGGGGGTTAAACAGCCTGACGCCTACCTAGATCCCCATCACTCAGAAAATTTGCCAAAACAATAGTTTTCCAATTACTTCTTTTGTACAATCAACATTTGTTAAAAGTATTGCAAAATCAAAACCTGTAGTTGTTTACAACATTCATCAGATTTAGGTAAAATTACTTTTTTCTTTCTGGAACTGGTAGAACGCGTACATCCATAGATTTTTTTCTAGATAACCTACGCATTTTCTTAAAACTCCCACAGTCTACATCTTTCACTATGGCTGTGAAATTGTTTAATCTAGTTCTACCCTCTACTTCTTATTTTTCTACCTCCGCTTCTAATATATTTCGCAGTATTCAACATATTTCTTTCATCGCTTACAATTTATAGAACCTCTTTGTTCTTAACTTTGTCTGCCCACGATGTCTTCATAGTACTTCTATAGCACCACATTTCAATGGCTTCTATTTTTTTCCTATCCGCTTTTCTTACTGTTAAAGGTTCAAAGCCGTATGGTGCTGTGCTCCATACATATGCTTTCAGCAATATTTACCTTGTTTCTATGTTTGTTGTCTGAACATAGTAGCTACTTTTTCTTGTTAAATGCAGTACAGCATTGTGCTAATTTTTGTTTAATATTTATTACACTTTTCCCATCTTGCATTACTTATCCTCTTGTTAGTCCACTTGAGAGATAATTAAGTTTTGGACCTATTTTCCTCTTTTTTACATTCTAGTACTTTAGCTTTATATTTGTTAATTTTTATACCGTATCTCTGTTAGTACAGTTTCCATTCCATTAAGAGCTGCTTCTAACTCTTCCTTGCTAGATGCGTATATCATCTGCAAATATAAAGAATATTAGTCGTTTGTCCCTACATAGTAATTCCACACGTCTTTCTGCGTTTGATAATATTTATAGTCTCTTGGATGTACAAATTAAAAATTATCGGGTTAGAGCATATCTCTGTGCCATCCCTATTCTAATACTTATTTCTCTATGCTCCTGCTCTCATTCTATTACAGTTACTAGCTCCTTGTGTAAATTACGTACTATCCGTCTATCCCTATAACTTATTCCAATCTTTTCGAGTAGTTTGAACATATTTCCTACTTTACAGTGTCGAATGCAATTTCCAGATCTGCAAACCCTAAATTCATATTGTTTCCTGTTTCTTTTGCTTTTTCTATTATCACCATCAGAGCTAAAATGGCCTTTCATGTTCGGCTGTTTCTCCCAAACGCAAAATAATCGTCTTCTAGTGTTTCTTCGACCCATTTTCCCATCTGTTTTGTACAATTCTAGTTAGTATTTTTGACACATGTGCAGTCAAACTTGCTACTTGAAAATTTTCACATATATCCGTACCTCTCTTTTTTGGTATAGTGACTATGAAGTTACGTTTGAAATCTTTGGGTATCGCACAATATCACAAATATAGCTTACAAGTTGGGAGAGAGGCTCAATTACTGCTTGTTCAGCGACTTTTTGAGTTTCTGCTTACATCTGATCTATATCCAGTGCCTTTTCATTTTTCAGACCCTTTAATGCTAATTCACACCCATCTCTAGGTATAGGATATCCCAAGTTATCCATTTCAATTTCTCATTCCTGTTCTAGTGCTTTTAGTTCGTGTCCAGTATATAAATTCCATATACATTCTTGCGATCTAACAAGTTTCGCTACATTTTCTGCAATAACATCTTCCGCAACCTCTTATATCTTTGCTATACGATTTTATATCTCTAAAATTCATTCTAATTAGTTTGTGTGTTTCGTCTGTCTATCCAATTTCCATCCCGCATTTGCGAAATAATTTTCCATTTTGTGGCTTTGTACCTTAGTGTTCCTGCTTCATCTGGTGTATTTTTGTATTTTTGCCTTCCTTCTGTTAAATACAGATATTTTTTGTTATCCATGGTGTCCTATTTTCTTTTTGATTATACCCCAGAATATTTCTGGTTGCAATGTCTAAGCTGCATTTGATGTTATTTTATTCTGTTTCTATTTACTCAGTATCAGAAATTTTTCTGATGTCTTTCAGCAATTTTTCTCAAATCTTTTGTGGATACTTTTATCTTTTAGTTTTTAAAAGACAAATTGCATTTTTTCGTTCATTTTTTCAAATTTTGTAAATTTACGAGCGGCTTTCATAGTTACTATATTGTTGTCAGTGTCTATATCTGCCTCTGGGCAGTTTCTACATTCTTTTAACTGATTCCTAAACCGTTATCGACCAAGAATGTAAGCTATTTGACATCTTTTAATATCTCTTGGCAGGTTCCACGTATATCGTCTTTTAGCACAAAGTTGAAATAATATATTTGTGATAGTTAAATTGTTTTTGTTGCAACATTCATCAGCCTATTTCCCCTGTCGTTTCTCGTGCTTAAACCCAATAAACCTACTAGTCAGCGTTCTTTACTATTCTCACCTACAGCTGCATTAAAATTTCCCGAAATTATTAAATTTTCATGTTTTTTTTGTAAATTCTAGTACATCGTCGATATCTTTGTAGATCGTTTTTATCACTGTAGTTAGAGGTGAGCATCAATACTTGTATTATTATTATATTTACCAGTCTATATTTTAATCTAACAATAAATACTTTCTCGTTTTTTGTAAGTAGTTTTCTATACAATGTCCTATCTTTCTTCGCATAGCTATTCCCACACTTGCATTTCCTTCCTCTATTGTGTATGAATTACGATAAAGTCTTTGTTCCAAGAATCTTCCGCAACTGGCCTCCTAACTTCGCTAACCCTTACTATATCTAATGCTAACCTATCAATTTTAATTTTCAAATTTTCTACTTTGCCTACTAGCTTTATGCTTCGAACATTGTACTCCTTGCCCCGCAAGATGCTGCCCGTTTTTGTTTTCTTCTTATTTAACTTGCTAATTACATCCTCCGAAGTAGTCCCCTCCCGGAGCTCCGAATGGGGGACTATTTTAACTCCGAAATCTTTTCGCTCATAGGATGTTATTATCTTAAAAACATATTTAGTTCTCTGTGTACTTGGAAGGGGTGGTCTTGTAGTTCAGTTGGTATGTGTATCACTACTAAGCCCAAGGTCCCGGATTCGAATCCGAACATGGTCCACTTAAAAAAACTTTGGGCAAGCATTTTTCACAAAAGTATACTTTCGTTTGGATAAAAAGTAAAATGTAGGTCCCATGTTTGAGTATCGTCATGCGCGTACAAGATCCCTACCTTGCTTGTAACAGCAAAGGTTTGGTAAAATAAAAAAATTCCAGGTAAGAAGTACTCGTTTCCTGGTCAATGTAGTACCTTTGGTTGAGCATTGGAAAATCGAAAATGTAGTGTGTACTTGGGAGGTAAAGTGTTGGTTTCCTGTTGCCTTCCACATCGCAGTAGTGTGTCTTAGGGTGCCCCACCAACCCCTATGGTTTCTGCCACTCTGAGTACCGAAAGAGGTGCTGCCTGCTTTCGATGACCTGTTCTAGTCTGGTTCCTCACTAAAGACCCCACTTATTTGGTTAAACCTATATTCGGTTCTTTCGCTGACTGAAATACGCAAGCCATTCTAGCAGTTCTGGTATTCTAAGACTTCTTTAAGGTGCAGGTTCATTCAGAACGGACAACTGAACATGTAGCAGTTATATTGTTTAGACTAGATCAAAAACAAATTTTAATTTAGTTAAAAAGGGAGCGTTGGGTGCCGGTTAATTTGACCGGTCCGCAAATAAATGTATAAGATTTTCTTACTATGCGCATTACTTTTTTGATTCATTAACACAACTATTTAGAAAAAGTCGCATAGCTGTAACATAATAAATCGATTACGGAAATAATAGGCTAAACTCAAACACAACTAGTTCTAGTGTTGAACCGATAATTTGGAAGTACCTCTGGATTTGTTCAAGCTTCTGTTCCTTTTAAATACCTGCCTAATCTTTAGAAATTGATACAGCTATTAGTTTTCAGAAGAAACTCAAAATTTATTTGCTCGGATAAATACCTTCGGATACATCGTTTAGTTATGCAAACACAATAAAGAGTTTGCAGGCATATACTTTTACCTCATAATACATTCGTTGTTCTTATAATTGTAAACATAAACCATAACGTTAACGTAAATGTGGTTCTTATCGCTGTATTATAAAATAACAACAACTAATGACAAAATGTTACGCTGAACTTCTTCAACATGGAACTGGAAATAACAATTGTCAATCACCATACTTGTTATATTATTCTGCTCACCTTTTTACAACGTTGAATTTTTAGTTGTCAAACATAACAGTATACTAACCGAACTAGCGCAAACATCATTTCTTCGTTAACACTTATAGTATTTTATACGGTATAAATTTACCGTAACAATTATTTTCTAATTAATTAAACAACAGATAAGTTGAGGCACTTATAATGCAAACAGTACATAAACAGTTCTTGGTTTGCATAATAATTTATTTCCGAATACGACATATTAAGCTTTTATTCTACGAAACGAAATTTATAGTGATGCTAGGACAATAACAAGAGACTTATTTGAAGTTCCATTTAATATGTAACTTGAGCATCTGAAATAAATGAACGCTATGAGACTAACTTTAGAAAACATTCAGATAGAAGTAATATTAAGGAATCTCCTACCTTTTACACCACTTTGCTCGTGGTTATTCGTACGTTGCAAATGCTAGTTGATGAATATTCAAAACAGAAGTTGAAAAGTTTTCGAGCAGTAAGTAACAAATCCAATTACCTTAAATCAGTCCTTTCATTTATTTCTATTGCTTACATAAAATCAGTCTTATAAACATGGCTTCTCAGTTTCTGATCAAGAACTCAAGACACGTGTACCTAGTTATTTCAGAAATTACTTTGGATTTTGGGAGGAGGGATTCTATTATAAATTGTTTTCTATTATTCCATTTTAAAGATATTAATATTGTAAAAATTATTACACAACTCGAACTTGTATTAATTGCATTTGATATTCAAATCTAAGCTGGAGAAGTAGCTGTCAGGTTATGTGGTAGCTGTTGTTCAATGTCGAACATTCTTTATTTTCCTTGTCGCAAACACGAAGAAAAAATGTATGCCTAATTCCCTGTTCTGCTCTGTATCTAGTGTATTAATCTGATATAATCAGTTTTAGAAGATCCTATGACATGTATAAAAGAAATAAATTAAAGAATATTGAGCAACCCAAATAAATAAGTTGTCACAATTTTCTATAAGATTCTAGTAAGTTGCATAGGTACTTTAAATCTACTATGTGCCGACATATACTTTCATCTTATTCTTTAATATCGTATTATTAACAATCAACTTGCTATGCGCAAATACCTCTAACCATTGATACGTTAATCAATTGCACCACCCTGATAGGTGATAACAATTGGAAAGATATACAAATCTAAATCATATACGCAACCATACGTTAAGCAAACTTTTAATGACCTTCGACGGCTTTGCCAATCATATCTAGCTAGATTTGAAATAATCACTTAGGATTTGCACTAAAATCTAAGTTATTACTTCATCTTATTAACTAATTTAACATTAAAAACCAATTTGCTATGCTATGGTAAGTACCTGTGAAAAAAATACAAACATGTGCCTCACTCAATGCACCTGCTGACAGCTGCAACAGAAAATCTAATTCCACTTCCCAATTCAGCTTAAAAACGATTGACTCCCAATCTTAAATGATTTGGTTTAGCTAGGAAATTATGAACCTCACTTCAAAAATACAACCTTTTAATTAGAACAATAAAAATATAAATTCTGTAAAAACAATATACAAATTAAACATCAAATAAATATTCTATAAATAAATCCACTGACCATTTCTACAAAATTGTATATAAAAGTTTAACGGCAGATCATCATCAATTGGTCTTCAGTCCTGGAACTGGTTAGACGCGTACTCACATTGTTTCCCATTCTAAGTTAACCTACTAATTTCCCTGAAATTTTCCCGGTCTGCATCTTTCACTATCTGTGTGCACTAGTCCGATCTAGGCCTACTTCTAACTCTTTGTTTCTTATCTTTACTTGCAACAATTCCGCACTATTCCCCAAGAATGCTTTAGAACATATCCTGCCAATCTATTTCTCCTATCTTTTTTTTCCACATATGATTTTCACAATTTTCTCCTTGTTTCTATATTTGTTGTCTTCGCACATAGACGATGCTTTTTTTTGTTAGATGCAGTTCGGTTCCCCTTCAATTGCTTTATAAATATATACCCTATTTCCACGATATACAGTGGTATATGAACACGAATATTTGCCGAATGAATAGTTTTCCAATATATCCTTTCAAACAAAATCTATCGTCTTGAAACTGGCTGGACGCGTATTTCCACTTATTTATATTCTGAGAGAACGTACACAGTTCCCTGACATTTCCACAGTAGTATGTAAAGAGGATTAAGCAGCCAGTGGCTGCTAAAATCCCCATACACAGACATTTGCCAAATTTATAATTTTCTAGTAAATGATTTCGTACAATTAATATTAGTTGAAAATATTGTAAAACCAATACCTGCAGTTGCGTATAAAATTACCAGGTTCAAGTAAAATTATTTTTTCATTATCAGGTTTTCCCTATTGAAACTGGTTGAACGCGTACCTCCCAAATTTCTATTCTGAGCAAGCCTACACATTTACCTGAAATTCCCACAGCCTATCTTCAACTATCTGTCTAACCTAGGTCTATCTCTACCTTTCTTTTCTCCAATCTCTGCTTCTAATATATTCTGCACCATTCCCTCATGCCTTAGTATGTGGCCTATCATCCCATCTAATAACTATAAGTTTTGTACGCCCGTCTTTGTATTAAAGTTGAGAGGCGCTAATCGATCGCTTTTTGAGATTTGCGTCCGAGGGTTTCGGAGTTGGGGACGCGGGCAGGTGGTGGTTAGGTGGAGAATTTTTGCGTGCGTAGGATAGGCCGGTTTTTATGGCGGAAAACCGATAACTTGCGGAGAAATAAGGATTTTCCGGGAAAAGATTAATTTGAAGCGACGTATTCGTTAACGTGTTAAAAAAGCTTGAATCCCTCAAAAATTTCCGATCTAAAAACCGAACAAGCCGTGCGACGGGGTCGGCAACTGTTTCGTTAGCATTGGTACGAGAGACAGAAAAGATCGAGTTGGTTTCTAAAATTCGTATTCGGGCGTTAAACAATTTCTAATATATGCTAAACAACGCTATTCGTATTCTAAAACCTGAATAATTAACCATTTGCGAGCTACCACTGCAGTTTTTTCTTAAAACACTTATTAAAAATTGTATAATTTATTCCAGAAACGCCAAAATCAGGTAACGATCACCAACGGAAAAGTACGAGCGTGTACCTTCAAAATCTATGGTAACACACTTCCTTTCAAATTTCTGGAATTTTACATTACAATTCATCCAATATGATTTAGAAGTACCGTTAATTGATTTAAATTATAAAAAAACATCGCTTTCTCATATACGCTGGCTATTTATTTCTAAAATAATTAATTTTTCATTTTGGCGTTTCTTCACGATGATAGCCGAGCATTTTCAATAGACCGTGATTTGGTCAGAATTCGGTGTATTTTGTGTTTGGTCCGCTAAATTGAAAGTAATTCAGGGTAATTAAAAGTAATTGAAAGTATACTACTAACCAATTTACAAATACTGGCACCGCGATAGCGCGATGCTATGATGTCTGGCTACCAATCGTAAGTTTAATGGTTCAATTCCCAGTTCCATTTATTTTTTTAGGGAAATTTTTAAAAAAGTTGGGGCTTATAAACTTTTAAAATGGTTTTTAAAAGAATAAAGGGAAAAAGGTTTGAAAAAGAAATTTAAGTTTAATGCCTTTTAAATGTTGGTTTAATTTTGCTAACATTTTAAGGAATGTAAAGTATAAAATTTGAATCAAACGATATTTGGGCTACTATAGGAGAGTTAATTTGTAAGAACTAATTTGACAAATGGTAAAATTGTAAGGGACCCTATTGAAAGTAAGGTATTATCAATCACGCTAATTTGGGCAAAATTTAAAAGAAATAACATTTAAACTTACATTAAAGGAAACGGAAAAAGGTTTCAAATTTAATTGAACTAATGTAAGAAATAACTAATATATTAATGATTTATTATAAATATTTGATTTTAATTATTATAAAAATTAATTAGAAATTATTTAATTCATTTATATAATTTTAATTGTTAAACTTAATTATTGAAATTTGTATTTTTTTTAAAGAACAGAGGTTTTTTTTTATTAATTTATATAAGAAAAATTAATTTTTTTTTTGATTCATAGTCCTAGTAGGGTAAGAATTATATTATCCTTTTAAACGTAAATTTTATAAAATTTTTAAAAAACAATTTAATAAAATAACATTTATTTTTAAAAATTGTTTTAAAGTATTAAAAAGGTAAAATTCAGGAATAGTTGTAACAAGACTCATATAAAAGAATTGCTAATGATTGTATTTTAAATTGTGAGCCATAATTTTAATTTTAGTATATTTGTATTTGTGCGAGTTTACTTTATGCAGTTTAATAGATTTTTTGTCCTAAGTAAGCATATTTTTTTACAGCTAGAACCTGGTTAAATAATGCTTAGGCAGAACCTTCAAAGTTTTAGGAAGTCACCTTGAATAACTGGGTAAAATATAATAACTGCATACTAACCTTAGATAGATACCTAGACAATTCGTAATAAGGAAATTAATTGAAATAAGAAATTAAGTTCGAGAATAGACATCATAGTAAGAATAATTGACCAGATATAGGAAATATAGATGGTATAGTCAATATATTAGAAACGAGATAGAAGATTAGGTGTGATTAGAGAATTTTAGCAAAAAAATAAGTTAAGTATGTATTGTGAAGAATATAATTAACCTTGAATTAAATAAGATTACAGTATAAATTTCAATGTAACAATTATAAAAACTAATTAAAACTGAATTTAAATGTAATAGTCTAAAAGCTATATCTTCGATAATTTCAAGTAATATTTAATATAATTAAAATTTTTCGAAAGATAATTTTGAAATTTAGTGTTGTCAATCTGTAGACAGGGAACTGTTAATTAGCATTCCTGGACACTTTAATATATTTTCATTGAACAGTAGAAGGGTATCACGAATGTTCACTGAAGGGACAACGTTTAAAATTAGAAAATAGTAAAAATAGTTAGATTGACAAAGCAAAGTGTAAAAAGGCTCTAAAGTAGAGAAAAGGATAAACATGTGAATCAAATTTAGGTAACTGATGGATGAAGCTTGGAAGACAAGTAATTAGAAAAGTTAATGAATTAAGATTAGCGAGAAAAAGTATTTAGAATCAGAATGGAAATATAAGAGATTGATTATTAATAGTGATAGGTTAAGTGGTTAGTAAAAATTATGAAATAATCTAGTACTGCAACTAGTTGAAAGATCTATGTGAAGAAAATGCTTAAACTTGATATATATATAATAGTTTAAACAATATGTAGTTTATCATTCCAACTAACATTAAATGAAGATGTAAAGTTGAATTATTGAGCGAATTATTTAAGTTCCTGTCTAGTTGCATATTACTTGATTGGTGCTAATTACTATAATTTAGATTTTAAAACATGAAGTTATTTTAGTTTTGTAGTCAGAATTATATGATATTAGATTTTAAAACAATTAATCATCAATGTTATTTAATTTAATATCTGTTATACAATTTAAATTCTTAGGATTTACTTAATATACTAAATCAACGAATTTTAAGGCGTTTAATAATCTCGTTATTAGATTTTCACGCTTAAGTTCAACATTATATTATGTGCCATTTCATTTTAATCATTTGCGACTGATTTGTCTCAAGTCATTTGTCTATTTTATCATTGAACTGTTAAAATTTGTATATGTGAAAAATATTTAATTCAATTATATAATTTATTTTGTTTATGTGTTCAAGTTTTTAAAATTGGTTTATTAGCATTGTTAAGTACCATATCAGTATCATTAATCTTTTACAATTATTTACATTATTAATTTAAACTAATTTATAAAATTCTTACAATACTGCTTTACAATTACTTGTTATTTAAGCTTTTTAGTTTAGATGTAGTTATAAATTTCAGTTATAATTATTTAATTCAATGTAATATTTTCAATTTATTTGGTCAATGTTTATTTTTGCAATGTATTAATTGTCATTAGCATTCTTAATGGAAAGTTCACTGACAATTTAATTGTCATTAAGTTATAAACTTAAGTTCAAAGTTAAGTCAATTGTCGCTTATAATAATTTTTTATAAATTATTCATTACACTATATATTCCATTATTACATTTTGATCTGCACGATTTAAATGCTAGAGTATTGTTCATGTAAATAAATTTTATGTGATTTTAAGCATTGTTATTGTTTTAGCATTGATTGCCTTTTCACTTTATTGCATTTAACATGTATTTTGTCCATTCATTTTTGTTCATTTATTGTTCGAGTTTTTAATTGTTTCAATTTGTTTTAAATTGTTTAATTGTTTAATTGTTTTCAATTGTTTTAATTGTTTTAATTGTTTATTGTTTTAAATTGTTTTCTTGTTTTTTGTTTATTGTTTTCATTGTTTCATTGTTTCATTGTTTTCAATTGTTATTAGATTTATTGATTCGTTGTTCATTGTTTTATTGTTTTAATTGTTTCAATTGTTTTCAATTTGTGTTTCAATTGTTTTAATTGTTTTCAAGTTTATGTTTAATGTTTCAATTGTTTTCAATTGTTTTAATTGTTTCAATTGTTTTATTTTATTGTTTTAATTGTTTCTTGATCATTGTTTTAATTGTTTTCATTTTTTCATTGTTTTCAATTGTTTTAATTGTTTTAATTATTTTTTCGTATTGTTTATTGTTTCATTGGTTGTTTAATTGTTTCAATTGTTAATTTTTTCAATTGTTTTAATGTGTTTTCATTGTTTTAATTGTTTTAATTGTTTAATTGTTTAATTGTTTTGTTTTAATTGTTTCTATTGTTTTCAATTGTCTTGTTTCATTGTTTAATTGTTTCATTGTATCTTGTTTGGATTGTTTGATTGTATGCTAAGTGATTGCTAGTTGATTGTCCTTGGTTCATGCTGATTGCTTGATTATTGCTCTACGTTGTTGATTCTTGATTGGCTGCATTGTTACTTGGTTATTGCTTCTGGATTGTTGTTGCTGAATTGTTTGATGGTGCTTGTGGCTTGGTTGCTGGATTGCTCGTTGACTTGGATTGGCCGTTGACTTGATTGCGGGTTGCTTGATTGCTGGTTTTGATTGGCTTAGGATTGGTTGGTGCTTGATTCTGATTGGTTGTGATTGCTTGGTTGGTTGGCTTGTTGGCTGATTGTTTAATTGATTGGTTGCTTGGATTGCTGGTTGCTTGGATTGACTGGATTGACTGGTTGTATATTATGTATTGACTGTATTGACTGGTATTGACTGGTATTGATGGTATTGACTGGTATTACTGGTATTGACTGGTATTGACTGGTATTGAGTCTTATTGACTGGTATTGACTGGTATTGACTGGTATTGACTGGTGACTGGTATTGACTGGTATTGACTGGTATTGCTGGTATTGACTGGTTTGACTGGTTTGACTGGTTTGACTGGATTGACTGGTTTGACTGGGGTTGCTGGTTTGACGGGGTTGGCTGGTTTGCGGGTTGACTGGTTGCTGGGGTTCTGGTTGACGGGTTGCTGGTTGGGTGGTTGACTGGTTGGCTGGGTTGACGATTGCAACTGGCTGCCTGGCTGACTGGTTGACTGTGCTGGCTGACTGCTGACTGGCTGACTGGCTGACTGGTTACTGCTCTGGCTGCTGTCTGCCTGGCTGACTGTCTGCTGGCTGCTGCTCTGGCTGCTGGCTGCTGGCTTACGCTGCTGTCTCTGCTGGCTTCTCTGCTGACTGTGCTGCTGGCTGACTGGCTGCCTGGCTGCGTACCTGGCTGACTGTCCTTGCTGGCTGCTGTTCGCTGACTGTTTTTACTGATGCTGCTCTGTGACCTGCCTGACTGACTGCTGTTGCTGCTGACTGACTGCTGTCTGACTGACTGTCTGCTGTGACTGGTCTTGTGCTGACTGTCTGTCTGTCCTGCTACTGCTGTTTGACTGACGGTCTGCTGGTATGACTGTTCGATGACTGGTTTGGACTGGTGTCTGCTGCGCTGACTGGGCTGTGGCTGGGTTGGCTTTGGCTGCCTGGCTGTGCTGGCTGAGTGCTGTACATGCTGCCTGCTGACTGCCTGCTGACTGCTGTCTGCGCTGCGATTATCCTTAATTTGACGCAATTTCCTCAAATTTTGCGTTCTTTTGCGGATTCTTTGCAATTTTGGCGGATTTCTTTAGATGCGGATTCTTTACTAATTGTCCTCAATTTGCGCTATTCTCCTCATTTTGTCTGTTTTGATCAATTTTCGGTTTCCTATTTTGCGGAGTTGCCTATTTTGAGCTGTGAGTCTTGCTGATTTTGGATCTTGTCGTTTTGACGAGTTTCTGATTTCTGGATTCTTCTGATTTTACGGTTTCTGCGTTTGCGGTTAGTTTTGCGATTGTCTAGATTTTGCGAGTTTTCTAGATTTGATGAGTTTTAACATGGCAGGAATTTTCTAATTTTGAATTTCAGGCTAATTTTTGGCATTTTGGCATTTTCATTCTAGGCTTTTGCATTCATTTTCAGCTTTTTGATTTCTAGGCTTTAATTTCTATTTCAATTTTAGGCTTTTGGGAATTTCTAGCATTTTGCAATTTTTAGGCTAGATTTGCAATTTCTAGGCTTTGGAATTTCTATTTAGGAATTTTCTAGTCAATTTTGCAATTCTGAGAATTCTAATTATACTAATTGGAATTTGTTTACAAATTTAGAATGATTTTCAAATATACGAATTATTGACTTAAGATTAAAAGCAATTTGGCAAGAACTGCAAAATTAGCTTATTAAGGAACTGTTGCCATTAGCAGATAAGGGCCAATTGGCAAGAAGTATAATGTTAGTGAGGAAAGTGCAAATTAAGGCGCAAGGTAAGGGCGAGGAGTGAAAAGATTAGGGCAGAGTTGTAAGGCGCAGAGCAGTAAGGCCAAAGATGAAAGTGTAACCAAATGTAGACAATTTTGCTGTATTTGACAAGCGCAAGATGTATGGTGGTCAACATTGGCAATAATTAGCTTAACATGTAAGTTACGGTGTACAGAGATTGTTAAGGCATTGACACGGTAGGCAGATTACAAAGTTAGTCCAAGTGTACATACCAATAACCATAATTGTCCCATATTATGGTTGTAACACCAATTTTACAATACGTAAGCAAATTACAAGAAACGTCTTGTTTGTGCAAATGAGGTAGCTGCTACTAGGTTAAGAAAGGCACAATAGGGAAAATGTACAAATGTAAGGTCACTCTTGAAATAGCCTAGTGATAAACTCTATAATCAATATAAATTCGATAAAATTTTAAAAATTAGCATTTGCAAAAATTATCACGAACAAGACTGAGGGATAAGAATTAGAAAGGAATTTAATGAATTAGCATTTCATTAACAAATAAAAGGTATTAAATTACATTTTATGATAAGATAATACATAAAAAAGAAAAGTGAATAAATTTTGACAAAAGAAATTTCGAAAATTTCAATAGAAACCAATGTTAAATAAACGTAATGTAAATAGCAAAAGGAAATCTAAGAAAATGAATATTTGAAAGATAGAAACTATGATCTAGGTATTTAATAGTATAAATGAAAAAGTGAATATAAGAAAGAATGAAATTTGCATAATCGATACAAAAATAGATACAAAAGTTTGATTCAACACTAGAAGCATAATAGGTTAGATATACAACTTACATAAACAAAAGCAATAATTCGTAGAAATGTTGTAACGATCGCACTTAATACAAAAATGGTAATAGTATCAGGAACATAGTATAGCAAAGATACTATTGTAAAGTGTGGTCTACCTAGAGAAAATAAGTGTAAACATTTGAAATGATATAAAAAGTTTAGCAAGTAACTATTGACAAGTAGCAATCTAGTGAACATTCGTTAGACTTAGACAAGTATTTTAATTGGTTGTTTACATAGTCATATAATATATTTTTAAGCATTTTAATAATTTAAATTAAATCATAATATTTCCAATAAATATCTTTTTGGATTCTAACTCTGAATTTTAACCTATAAATATTAACTTTTAGAATATTTACATTCTTTAAATTTCTAGAATTATTTTCTTTACAGTATCTGGAACTTCATTATTAGACTTACGATTCTTTGTATATTACTTACATGATTATGAATTTAGCAATAGAGTTTATACGTATAGTCATATTTGCATGAATAATGTTTACTTCAATAAACTAGTAAATTTTAATTGAACTTTTCATTAAATTATTAGCAATATTTGAATAACTAGTTTGAAATTGAATATGGATTGAATTTGTATATATGTTAATATAATAAATTTTGAAGATACTGATTTTTGACTAGTTAATATGATTGAATCTCTATGTATGGTTGGTTTAAACTTAAGGTTGGTTAGATTCAAGTTAAGAATGATTAAGTGCTGGTAATGAGGGTACGAACGTAATCATATAATCCTTTTAAACGTATGTGATTCACGTAACTATACACTGTTCATGAAAAGATCACACTTTAAATCTAATAAGGATTTGTTTCAATCGTTATACACTTGCACTTGATATTAGTTACAAAAACTGATGAAATTGGTTAAATTATTCAATAATGTAGAAAACTATGATAAATTATTTCCAAATTAGCTAATAAATTTAACTTAATGAAATTAATTATTTTAAATTTCATTATATTGCATAATTTGTAATACAGAATTATAGACTATTTGATATTGAAATTTGATAAATCATTAGTTTGTAAAATTGAAGTATTTAGAAGATTAATTTTTATTATGTCATTAAGTTTGATTAGTTGAAATTATATCTTTAATAGTTGAAATGTATTATTTATAACTAATTTTATATACAACTTTTAATTAAAACAACTTTTTAAATTTAAATTAGTTTTAATAAAATAAGTTTGTTCGTAACATGTTAGAAAAGCAAAAGTATATTAAATATTGTAAATCTATTCAAAAATCTTTTAGTTAAATAGACTCTATTATTTTTTGTTTTAACATATTGTTGTTATAAATTTTAGTTGCATAAAAGTAAATATTCTCAGGACAATCATGTACCTTAACTTTTAAAATACTGAATTTAAACCGTATAGTGTAAGCAGTTGTAAACTAGTTTTAAGGACCGTTCATTTGCCACTTAGGAAATCATTATTAAACTTTGCGTCATATAAGACCAATAGTAAAGTAATGGAAGTAAACAGATAGCCACATACTAACGTTAGAATGACCAGAATACAAAGTTGTACCACGTAAATAGCTGAGATGAAATAGAAATATGTGTGATCATTTAAATAAACAGTGGAAATAGTAAAAATTGAGACGAGATAACCATCTAGATGAGGTAATATACAATTCAAATAGCAAGATGGAAAACAGTTGTGAGGTAAGCTTAGTATATTGCACTCAGATATCAAGAATAGGCGGGAATTTCAGAAAAATTAAAAGCTAAATAGAATCAAGGATCGGAACTTAAGATATAAAAATGCAAAGAACGAACTACCTTGAATTATAAATATGTCTTGCAAATATTAAACAATGTTAATTACGAAAGTTCTTGAAACTATTATGGCAAATGTCAAGACAGCTCTTAGAACTAGCAGAGCTAATTTAATACATGATTAGTGAAATAGCATGAATTAACTTAGAATATGAAGGGATCAGAAGAAACAAAAACATAGAGGAAATTGTTAAAGTTGTACAAAGAAAAAGGGGAGAAATGAAAGAATGGTAGAACATAAAAAGGGAGAATAGGGAAGCTGAAACTTAATTGAAGGCTGAAGCAAATAGTAGGGGAAATAAGTATTAAAAGGATAAAAGGAAATAGGTATTGTAGAAACTAGAAAGGAGATAAAGATGGAACGTGAATACGTCTGGGAAAGTTGGAGTCGATAGGAAACAATAGGAGTAGACTATCAGTAACCAGTATGACAAATATAGAAGTGCTATAGTGTGCTAAATGTGAAAGTTAGGTGTAAGTTGGTTAGTAGAATATGTTTATATTGATGATGTATTGTGATAGTATGCTAGATTGTTATTGAATAATATGTGGTTTTTATTGTTTTATGTAGTGTTATGATGATTAAGTTTAGACTAGTATTTAGTTTTATTTTATGATTTTTGTATGGTTGTTTTATATTTGTTATTAGTATTTATATTATTATCTTCATGTATTATTGTGTTACTATTTGTTTTTTTTAATTTTTAATGGTTGTTTTAATTTGGGTTTTTTGATTAAATATTGTGTTTTACTTGTAGATAGCAGATTTTAATTTGTTGAGTTGAGAATTTTTTTAATAGTTTTGTTTGAATTGTAATTGCATGACATTTTGACATATTCTTTATAAACAAGTTTAAGTTAATTAATGTAGGTTTGTCTTTTAATTTTTGAAGATATGTTTTACAAGGTTTGTATTTTTATATGTTTTTTGAATTTGTTTGAATTTGTAATGTTGAATTGAGTTTGTAAATTGGTGATAATTAAATTGAATTTAAAGATTGGTTTAAATTGTATTATTAAATTTTAATTGAATTAGGTTTTTAATTTTTGAATCATTAGATTATTTCTTTTTTTCGAAATAGGCTTTTTCTTTTTATATTTCTTTTTAATGTAAATTTTTAATTGTTTTTTTTTAATTTTTAATTTTTAATTGTTTTCAATTGTTTTAAATTGTTTTAAATTGTTTTCAATAGTTTTCAATTGTTTTCAATTGTTTTCAATTGTTTACAATTGTTTTAAATTGTTTTAAATTGTATTCAGTAGCTTATACTGATTGGAATTGACTTTACCCATTGGGATTGACTCCAGCCATTGGAATTGATCCTAGCCATTGGAATTGACTCTACTGACTGCAATTGATTCTACTGGCTGCAATTGATTCTACTAACTGGGATTGATTCTACTGACTGGGATTGATTTTGTTGACTGGAATTGACTCTACTGACTGGAATTGACTGCGGTTGGCTCGGATTGGCTCGGATTGCCTGCGGTTGACTTGGATTGGCTGCGGTTGACTTGGATTGGCTGCGGTTGACTTGGATTGGCTGCGGTTGACTTGGATTGGCTGCGGTTGACTTGGATTGGCTGCGGTTAACTTGGATTGGCTTGGATTGGATTAGATTGACTGAAGTTGACTGGAAACGGCTGGGATTGGCTTGGGATTGGCTTGGGATTGGCTTAGGATTGACTTGGGATTGGCTTGGGATTGGCTAGGATTGGCTTGGGATTGGCTGGGATTGACTGGCGTTGGCTAGTATTGACTGGTATTGACTGTTATTGACTGGTATTGACTGGTATTGACTGGTATTGACTGGTATTGACTGGTATTGACTGGTATTGACTGGTATTGACTGGTATTGACTGGTATTGACTGGTATTGACTGGTATTGACTGGTATTGACTGGTATTGACTGGTATTGACTGGTATTGACTGGTATTGACTGGTATTGACTGGTATTGACTGGTATTGACTGGTATTGACTGGGGTTGGCTGGTATTGACTGGGGTTGGCTGGGGTTGACTGGGGTTGGCTGGGGTTAACTGGGGTTGACTGGGGTTGCCTGGGGTTGACTGGGGTTGGCTGTGGTTGGCTGGGGTTGACTGATTGACTAACTGGCTGCCTGGCTGACTGGTTGACTGGCTGACTGGCTGACTGGCTGACTGGCTGACTGGCTGACTGGTTACCTGGCTCACTGGCTGCCTGTCTGCCTGGCTGACTGTCTGCCTGGCTGGCTGTCTGCCTAGCTGACTGGCTGCCTGGCTTACTGTCTGCCTGGCTTACTGTCTGCCTGGCTTACTGTCTGTCTGACTGAATGGCTGCCTGGCTGACTGGCTGCCTGGCTGACTGTCTACCTGGCTGACTGTCTGCCTGGCTAGCTGTCTGCCTGACCGACTGTTTGCTTGACTGACTGTCTGCCTGATTGACTGTCTACCTGGCTGACTGACTGCCTGACTGACTGTCTGCCTGACTGACTGTCTGCCTGACTGACTGTCTGCCTGACTGTCTGTCTGTCTGTCTGTCTGTCTGCCTGCCTGACTGTCTGTCTGCCTGACTGACTGTCTGTCTGTCTGACTGACTGTCTGTCTGGCTGACTGTCTTCCTGCCTGACTGACTGTCTGTCTGGCTGACTGTCTTGCTGCCTGACTGACGGTCTGCCTGGCTGGCTGTCTGCCTGACTGACTCTGCCTGCCTGACTGACTGTCTGCCTGACTGACTGTCTGCCTGGCTTACTGTCTGCCTGACTGACTGCCTGTCTGACTGACTGTCTGCCTGACTGGGATTTCCTTAATTTTGACGCAATTTCCTCAATTTTTTGCGAAATTTTCTCATTTTTGGCGGAATTTCATCAATTTGGGCGGGATTTCCTCAATTTTGACGGAATTTCTTTAACTTTGACGGATTGTTCTCAATTTTTGCCAAATTTCCTCAATTTTGGCGCATCTTCTCAATTTTGACGGGATTCCATAGCTTTTGCGGAGTTTTCTATATTTTGGCAGAGTTGCCTAGATTTTGGCGGAGCTTTCTAGATTTTGGCGGAGTTTTTTGATTTTGACGGAGTTTTTCTGATTTCGACGGAGTTTTCTAGATCTTGACGGAGATTTCTAGGTTTTGACGGTTTTCTAAATTTTGGCGGAGTTGTCTAGATTTTGACAGAGTTTTCAAGATTTTGATGGAGTTTTCTAAACTATGGCGGAATTTTCTAGACTTTTTGGCAATTTTCTAGGCTTTTTGGCATTTTTCGAGGCTTTTTGACAATTTTCTAGGCTTTGTGACAATTTTCTAGGCTTTTTGCCAATTTTCTAGGCTATTTGCCAATTTTTTAGGCTTTTTGCCAATTTTCTAGGCTTTTTGGCAATTTTCTACGCTTTTTGGCAATTTTCTAGGCTTTTTGGCAATTATCTAGGCTTTTTGGCAATTATCTAGACTTTTTCGCAATTTTCTAGGCTTTTTTTTACTTTTCCAACGATTTTTCTATAAACACAAAAAACATGAAACCTTGGTGAAACCCAAATTCTGGCTCAATGTAACTAAAATTTAAATGCCTTTATTAAGGACATTTTGCTCTTCAAAGAATTAGGTCTATCTCCCATTTTCAAAACCATTGTCAATAACATTTAATCTTCATTACGGAGATACGTGTTAAACTTAAGAGAGAAGGGCGCAGAGAGTGTAAGGGCGCAGAGAGTGTAAGGGCGCAGAGAGTGTAAGGGCGCAGAGAGTGTAAGGGCGCAGAGAGTGTAAGGGCGCAGAGAGTGTAAGGGCGCAGAGATTGTAAGGGCGCAGAGAGTGTCAGGGCGCAGAGAGTGTAAGGGCGCAGAGAGTGTAAGTGCGCAGAGAGTGTAAGGGCGCAGAGAGTGTAAGGGCGCAGAGAGTGTCAGGGCGCAGAGAGTGTAAGGGCGCAGAGGGTGTAAGGGCGCAGAGATTGTAAGGGCGCAGAAAGTGTAAGGGCGCAGAGAGTGTGAGGGCACTCAAAGTAGTCCCGTAGGGACTACAAACCGCTTCTAGTCTCTCCTATATTTACTGTTTTACACATATTTCTTTCTTCCCCTACTATTTCTAGCACCTCTTTCTTCTTAACTTTGTCTGCTCATGATATCTTCATCATGCGTCTGTAGTAACACACTTCAACCCAAATTGATCTTCTCCTAATATTTCTTTAGCTCGTTTTTCCATTCGTCTTTGTACAAATCTAGCTAGTATTATTGACACGTGTGCTGTCATAATACCAATAATACTAATAACAGTGGCACGGATAAATGTGAAAATTTTCAAACAATAAATTTGACAGCACATTTGTCGAAAATATTAACTCGAATTGTACAAAGACGAATGGAAAAACGAGCTAAAGAAATACTAAGAGAAGATCAATTTGAGTTTAGGCGAAACAGGGGAACACGGGAGGCTATTTTAGCACTGAGGGTGATAATGGAAAAAACAATAGAAAAAGGGGAAAACGTGTATAAGGTTTGCAGATCTGGAAAGACCATTCGAAAATATAAAATGGAAAAAAATGGTCGAAATACTCAAAAAGATTGGAATGATTTTCAGGGATAGACGGATAATACATAGATTATACAAAAAGCAAACAGTGGTAATAGAATTAGAGCAGAAACGCAGAAAAGTATGAAATGGAAACAGTTCTAACAGATAAATACGGTATGAAAGTTATCAAAAATAAAACTAACGTAATAGTATGTAAAGGAGGGGAAAAAAATCAAAATCAAGAATACAAATGGATAACGAGAACATATAAGAGGTTTAGGATTTCTACTACCTAGAAAGCCAAATAAAGTAAGATGGAAAAAGCGTGAAAGATATAAAACAAAGATTAGCACAAAGTTGTGCTACATCCAACAAGAAAAAGCAACTACTGTGTGGTAACAGTTTTTTGACCACTGTAGAGCACCAATAAATTATTGGTTGTATACACCTTTTGTCTAGTCCATTATACCAATAAACATATAAATATCTGTATTAGAATCGTGTGGTCTAACCGCAATACAGAGATGCTTATTTGGTTGCTAACACCAGGCGTTAATTATTAGTATAAATATATCAAGGCCAAACAGCTTTCCTATTTCGTGCACAATGTGTCAGCGCTCACTTTAGCTAGAACACTCGGCACAAAGATATCATGGGGAACCAGAGGGTTCTAGCAAGTAATTTGCGTGTGGCTTTATGCCGTAGTAGAAGAACTCAAGTGTAATGAACATTTGAATTAGTGATTTTTAATAATGGTAAGCAATTAAAAATAATTTACTAGACAAACTAAATAATTTTGTTGTAGCGTTCTTTTACATAATTCTTTTACACTACGATAAAATATTCATTTAAATATTTCTTTTACGCACTTTTAAAATTTTCATTTGAATATTTCTTTTACAAACTCTTCTGCAAATTCCTATGAATACCTTTTATATAATCGTTTCGTGAATTCATTTGGAGACTCCTTCGTATATTTCTTTGTTAGAATGATTCCGTTTTATCTGGTTTTATAAATATTAGGCAGTTTAAATGTTGTGTTTCACGATGATATGGATCCTTACTTTGCACTTACGATTATCGAATTTATAGTTCAATTACTTCAACGCAGCGATAAGAATATGTTGGTCTAGCATGACCGTCCTTCAACTTTACTATAATAGTTGGACTTAGTCAAATGTTCTGCAATAAAACTGAATGTTTTAACTTCTAAGGAAATGTTCTGCAAAGTGGATAGCAATTGTATGGTTTGAATCTAACGACCGATAATTAATAATAATGGTCTTTTTGAAATTGATAGTATGAATTTATAAGTAACTATGTGGACAACTACATGAATTTTTTGGTAACGATCTACATATAGTAGTACATCTAAGTTTTGTAATGGATTTTGGTTGGTCCCGTTGGTGCGTATAAGAAAAACGCTTTAAGCGCGTATGGTCAAGTACAAGAATCACGCAGCTGATTATTTGCGGTACAACACGTGGAGGCGACGTCAATTGTTTGTTCAAGGACCGTATGTATAAACACCTGTTCTAACATGCTGTAGCGCCATCACACAAACAACACCTGTTGAAACGAGATAAGAGATTTGTATTATTCTTACATCACGTCTACACTTGGCAAACTTTGATACAAAGCTGCACCAGAAAATAACTTTGTGATGACCTATTACGATTAATTTGATTAATAAACTAGAAAGGACTTTGATGAAATTTATTTGCCAATATGTATGCAGTGAAATAACAATTATTATTATTAATGAAATTAAGTTCCGATTAAAGTTTCATTTATGCATAATTTTAATTACAGCTTATGAACATTGAATTATTAGACAATTTAGATATTTTCATATATATTTGTAAACCGAATAGCAGATCTGGTATTTTTGGTATAGATTTGAGTTAATTTTTATAGTAAGAAAAACACTTAAAGTTTTTGATATTCTTTTCGAATTCATAGTCCTACGTTAGGGTAGATGAAATTATATTATCCTTTTAAACGTAAATTTTATACATGCAATTTTTTATGAAGAAACAACTTTTAATTAAAAAATCAACATTTAATTCTCTTAATTAGTTGTTTTGTTTTAAACAAGTGAGTTCAGAAATAGTGTAACCAAGTCAATAAACAAAAGGCATAAATACCTTCGAGGTAATGATAGTGGTAGCTTCTAATTAACAAAGAAGCTCTATTTGTTTTTTTTTAGAATTTTAAGCCTAATATTTGTGTTTATAGAATTGTGTGCATAATTAATCTTTTCAGTTTTATTATGAGGTAGCAAGAGTATTCCTCTTGTGTCCTCACTTTGTTAATTTAATACAATTTTCTTTACAGCTCCTGCGTAAGCAGTTAATACGATATTCCTTTCTAAGGACTTTCAAGTCCCCCTTAGGGAAACCCTGTGTTTGAAAATTAATGACTTGGTGGCGCCCTCACTAAACCCCTGTTTAGGTATGAGTCAAGCCCAAGTAAGCAAATAAGGTTTGTAAAAAGAACCACGACCAATCCTCATAAGCTCTACCCGAGGAATAGACCCATAGCATAGTCGGAAGATATTTGCGCTCCATCATTTTAAGGAGAAATATGTGGAAAATAGTAAAAAATAGGAAAAATACGATGATAGACCACATACTAAGGCATGAGGTAATAGTACCGAATATATTAGAACCAGAGATAGGAAAAAACAGTTGTAGAGGTAGGCTTAGGTTAGTCTATTGCACACAGATAGTGAAAGATATAGGCTGTGGGAATTTCAGAAAAATAATTAAGCAAGCTCAGAATAGAAATCAATGGAGGTACGCGTCCAACCAGTTCCAAGATGATAAAACTAATGTCGAAAAAAGAAACTGAACTTAAACCTGATGATTATTATAAGCAACTACAGGTATTGGTCTTGCAATATTCTCAACAAATGTTAATTTAGCGAAAGGATTTACTTGAAAACTATTAATTTGGCAAATGTCTAAGTATTGGGAGATCTTGGTAGCCACAGACTGCTTAACTCCTTTCACATACCACTGAATCTAAGTGAAATATGGCATGTAATTAGAAAACAATAGAAGGGGTATCGAACTGAATGTTACTAGAAAAGGCAACGGCTTTGTTCAAAGACAACAAACATAGAAACAAGGAGAAAATTGTTGAAAGCATATGTGTGGAGCACAGCACAGTCCGTCTATGAAATAGGGGCAGTAGGAGAAGCAGAGAAAAAAAATGGTAGAATCCATTCGAATGTTCTACTTTAGATGTATGAGGATGACAGCATGGACAGACAAAGTTAATACGAAAAAGATTATACAAATAGTAGGGGAATAAGGATATCTGTAGAAAACTAAAAAAATGGGAGAAATAGAAGGGCAGGATACGTTCTAAAGTATTTTTGGGGAATAGTGCGGGATATATTACAAGCAGGTATAGGAAAAAAAACTAGGGGTAAACCTAGATCAGACTACTGAACGCAGCTAGTGAAAGATGCAAACTGTGGAAACGTCTGGGATAAGTGTAGGTTAGCTCAGAATAGGAAACAATGAGTGTAGTGTCTATCCAGTTCCAGGACTGATGACATAATAATGATGAAGTTGTAATAGTTGTAATTAGCAGAATAAGGTGTTAAGATTGGTTAGTTCAATATTTGCCCTTTGTATTGATGATGTTATTGTGGACTAGTTATGCTAGATTTATGTTTTAGAAAACTGTGTGTTTTTCTTTATGTGTTTGTATGGTAGTAAGTTATAATAACTACTATTCAAGTATCTAATTTAATATCTAATTTAATATCTAATTTAATATCTAATTTAATATCTAATTTAATATCTAATTTAATATCTAATTTAATATCTACTTTAAATAATACCCGCTTTAAAGAATAAATTACTCTGCGCGGTCTATTTTTAGGAGGTTCCTTCCTATCTGGCGGTTGTAGGCAG
Organism: Platerodrilus igneus; assembly: GCA_036346225.1. NCBI lineage: Eukaryota > Metazoa > Arthropoda > Insecta > Coleoptera > Lycidae > Platerodrilus > Platerodrilus igneus. Next base: position 2,025,535 of record JARFIW010000254.1, on the reverse strand, counting down.
GTCGCAGTTCATTTAAGTATTTCGGGTTGCCTACATTACACACATTATATTTAATTTCATTTTCAGATATTCGTCTCAAGTACATTTCCGGGGATCCCACTGCATTTTCAACGTGCATAACTGTGTCTAATTTTATATGTGAAATAAAATTATGCTTTCTGTAATACACGCATATACACAATGTCCTACTTATTAGGTTTACAACTGTAAGTACAACAGTTGGTGGTCAACTTCGTTGCTACAAAATTTTTAAGCGTAAAACCTACATTCGTTAACCCTTACGTACATTCATTTCTACCATTTATTGGAGATCTGTTCAACGCATATTACGGCATGAAAGACGCATTTTTCAGTTACAACAATAACTATACAATTACTTGCATTTACTTAAGCCGAACGTTTTGTTTAAAATGAGTTTCTATTAACGAGCACGTTATACAAAATATTCTCATATGTAAAACTGACTATGTTAACAATTACTAAATATTGTTCAATTTTGATTGGCTGCATGTATTATAATATTTTTAAACAATGTAGGTTCATTAGCAGCCACTTGCTACTAATGTGCCAAACGTCAGCCTGACCAAACTATTGAATTGAACGAATCATATACGTTACCCGCCAATAACACGAACTACACAACATAATAGCTTCGGTTCGTGCTGAATTAGAAAAGCTGATATATTTAGCATTTTTATATCAACATAAATAATTTTCCACTTACTGTAAACAGGAATATGCAGCTGGTATTCTTCACACTGCTAAAGGAAAAACCTTCCGATCGTGAGTTTGTAAAATACTTTTAAACTTTGTTTCGTTCAGGAACATTGCTTGCGGCCTTTTTTTTACACTTCACGACGCATGTGCCTGTTCTAAACCATGACTTTATTACAATTTCTACACAATTAAATTTTGTGCCGCATTTATTTTTATTTCTTATGCTGCATTCGAGATTGTTTTAAATTGTTTTAATTTGTCTTAAATTGTTTTCAATTGTTTTAAATTGTTTTAATTTGTTTTAATTTGTTTTAAATTGTTTTCAATTGTTTTAAATTGTTTTCTTTTGTTTTCTATTGTTTGCAATTGTTTTCAGTTGTTTTCAGTTGTTTGCAGTTGTTTTCAATTGTATTCAATTGTTTTCGATTGTTTTCGATTGTTTTCAATTGTTTTCAATTGTTTTCAATTGTTTTCAATTGTTTGCAATTGTTTTCAATTGTTTTAAATTGTTTTCAATTGTTTTAAATTGTTTCCAATTGTTTTCAATTGTTTTCAATTGTTTTCAATTGTTTTCAATTGTTTTCAATTGTTTTCAATTGTTTTCAATTGTTTTCAATTGTTTTCAATTGTTTTCAATTGTTTTCATTTGTTTTCAATTGTTTTCAATTGTTTTTAATTGTTTTCAATTGTTTTCAATTGTTTTCAATTGTTTTCAATTGTTTTCAATTGTTTTCAATTGTTTTCAATTGTTTTCAATTGTTTTCAATTGTTTTCAATTGTTTTCAATTGTTTTCAATTGTTTTCAATTGTTTTCAATTGTTTTAAATTGTTTTAAATTGTTTTAAATTGTTTTCAATAGTTTTCAATTGTTTTCAATTGTTTTCAATTGTTTACAATTGTTTTAAATTGTTTTAAATTGTATTCAGTAGCTTATACTGATTGGAATTGACTTTACCCATTGGGATTGACTCCAGCCATTGGAATTGATCCTAGCCATTGGAATTGACTCTACTGACTGCAATTGATTCTACTGGCTGCAATTGATTCTACTAACTGGGATTGATTCTACTGACTGGGATTGATTTTGTTGACTGGAATTGACTCTACTGACTGGAATTGACTGCGGTTGGCTCGGATTGGCTCGGATTGCCTGCGGTTGACTTGGATTGGCTGCGGTTGACTTGGATTGGCTACGGTTGACTTGGATTGGCTGCGGTTGACTTGGATTGGCTGCGGTTGACTTGGATTGGCTGCGGTTAACTTGGATTGGCTTGGATTGGATTAGATTGACTGAAGTTGACTGGAAACGGCTGGGATTGGCTTGGGATTGGCTTGGGATTGGCTTAGGATTGACTTGGGATTGGCTTGGGATTGGCTAGGATTGGCTTGGGATTGGCTGGGATTGACTGGGGTTGGCTAGTATTGACTGGTATTGACTGTTATTGACTGGTATTGACTGGTATTGACTGGTATTGACTGGTATTGACTGGTATTGACTGGTATTGACTGGTATTGACTGGTATTGACTGGTATTGACTGGTATTGACTGGTATTGACTGGTATTGACTGGTATTGACTGGTATTGACTGGTATTGACTGGTATTGACTGGTATTGACTGGTATTGACTGGTATTGACTGGTATTGACTGGTATTGACTGGTATTGACTGGGGTTGGCTGGTATTGACTGGGGTTGGCTGGGGTTGACTGGGGTTGGCTGGGGTTAACTGGGGTTGACTGGGGTTGCCTGGGGTTGACTGGGGTTGGCTGTGGTTGGCTGGGGTTGACTGATTGACTAACTGGCTGCCTGGCTGACTGGTTGACTGGCTGACTGGCTGACTGGCTGACTGGCTGACTGGCTGACTGGTTACCTGGCTAACTGGCTGCCTGTCTGCCTGGCTGACTGTCTGCCTGGCTGGCTGTCTGCCCAGCTGACTGGCTGCCTGGCTTACCTGTCTGCCTGGCTTACCGTCTGCCTGGCTTACCGTCTGTCTGACTGAATGGCTGCCTGGCTGACTGGCTGCCTGGCTGACTGTCTACCTGGCTGACTGTCTGCCTGGCTAGCTGTCTGCCCTGACCGACTGTTTGCTTGACTGACTGTCTGCCTGATTGACTGTCTACCTGGCTGACTGACTGCCTGACTGACTGTCTGCCTGACTGACTGTCTGCCTGACTGACTGTCTGCCTGACTGTCTGTCTGTCTGTCTGTCTGTCTGCCTGCCTGACTGTCTGTCTGCCTGCCTGACTGACTGTCTGTCTGTCTGACTGACTGTCTGTCTGGCTGACTGTCTTCCTGCCTGACTGACTGTCTGTCTGGCTGACTGTCTTGCTGCCTGACTGACGGTCTGCCTGGCTGGCTGTCTGCCTGGCTGACTCTGCCTGCCTGACTGACTGTCTGCCTGACTGACTGTCTGCCTGGCTTACTGTCTGCCTGACTGACTGCCTGTCTGACTGACTGTCTGCCTGACTGGAATTTCCTTAATTTTGACGCAATTTCCTCAAATTTTTGCGAAATTTTCTCATTTTTGGCGGAATTTCATCAATTTGGGCGGGATTTCCTCAATTTTGACGGAATTTCTTTAACTTTGACGGATTGTTCTCAATTTTTGCCAAATTTCCTCAATTTTGGCGCATCTTCTCAATTTTGACGGGATTCCATAGCTTTTGCGGAGTTTTCTATATTTTGGCGGAGTTGCCTAGATTTTGGCGGAGCTTTCTAGATTTTGGCGGAGTTTTTTGATTTTGACGGAGTTTTTCTGATTTCGACGGAGTTTTCTAGATCTTGACGGAGATTTCTAGGTTTTGACGGTTTTCTAGATTTTGGCGGAGTTGTCTAGATTTTGACAGAGTTTTCAAGATTTTGATGGAGTTTTCTAAACTATGGCGGAATTTTCTAGACTTTTTGGCAATTTTCTAGGCTTTTTGGCATTTTTCGAGGCTTTTTGACAATTTTCTAGGCTTTGTGACTATTTTCTAGGCTTTTTGCCAATTTTCTAGGCTATTTGCCAATTTTTTAGGCTTTTTGCCAATTTTCTAGGCTTTTTGGCAATTTTCTACGCTTTTTGGCAATTTTCTAGGCTTTTTGGCAATTATCTAGGCTTTTTGGCAATTATCTAGACTTTTTCGCAATTTTCTAGGCTTTTTTTTACTTTTCCAACGATTTTTCTATAAACACAAAAAACATGAAACCTTGGTGAAACCCAAATTCTGGCTCAATGTAACTAAAATTTAAATGCCTTTATTAAGGACATTTTGCTCTTCAAAGAATTAGGTATATCTCCCATTTTCAAAACCATTGTCAATAACATTTAATCTTCATTACGGAGATACGTGTTAAACTTAAGAGAGAAGGGCGCAGAGAGTGTAAGGGCGCAGAGAGTGTAAGGGCGCAGAGAGTGTAAGGGCGCAGAGAGTGTAAGGGCGCAGAGAGTGTAAGGGCGCAGAGAGTGTAAGGGCGCAGAGATTGTAAGGGCGCAGAGAGTGTCAGGGCGCAGAGAGTGTAAGGGCGCAGAGAGTGTAAGTGCGCAGAGAGTGTAAGGGCGCAGAGAGTGTAAGGGCGCAGAGAGTGTCAGGGCGCAGAGAGTGTAAGGGCGCAGAGGGTGTAAGGGCGCAGAGATTGTAAGGGCGCAGAAAGTGTAAGGGCGCAGAGAGTGTGAGGGCACTCAAAGTAGTCCCGTAGGGACTACAAACCGCTTCTAGTCTCTCCTATATTTACTGTTTTACACATATTTCTTTCTTCCCTACTATTTCTAGCACCTCTTTCTTCTTAACTTTGTCTGCTCATGATATCTTCATCATGCGTCTGTAGTAACACACTTCAACCCAAATTGATCTTCTCCTAATATTTCTTTAGCTCGTTTTTCCATTCGTCTTTGTACAAATCTAGCTAGTATTATTGACACGTGTGCTGTCATAATACCAATAATACTAATAACAGTGGCACGGATAAATGTGAAAATTTTCAAACAATAAATTTGACAGCACATTTGTCGAAAATATTAACTCGAATTGTACAAAGACGAATGGAAAACGAGCTAAAGAAATACTAAGAGAAGATCAATTTGAGTTTAGGCGAAACAGGGGAACACGGGAGGCTATTTTAGCACTGAGGGTGATAATGGAAAAACAATAGAAAAAGGGAAAACGTGTATAAGGTTTGCAGATCTGGAAAGACCATTCGAAAATATAAAATGGAAAAAATGGTCGAAATACTCAAAAGATTGGAATGATTTTCAGGGATAGACGGATAATACATAGATTATACAAAAGCAAACAGTGGTAATAGAATTAGAGCAGAAACGCAGAAAAGTATGAAATGGAAACAGTTCTAACAGATAAATACGGTATGAAAGTTATCAAAAATAAAACTAACGTAATAGTATGTAAAGGAGGGGAAAAAAATCAAAATCAAGAATACAAATGGATAACGAGAACATATAAGAGGTTTAGGATTTCTACTACCTAGAAAGCCAAATAAAGTAAGATGGAAAAAGCGTGAAAGATATAAAACAAAGATTAGCACAAAGTTGTGCTACATCCAACAAGAAAAAGCAACTACTGTGTGGTAACAGTTTTTTGACCACTGTAGAGCACCAATAAATTATTGGTTGTATACACCTTTGTCTAGTCCATTATACCAATAAACATATAAATATCTGTATTAGAATCGTGTGGTCTAACCGCAATACAGAGATGCTTATTTGGTTGCTAACACCAGGCGTTAATTATTAGTATAAATATATCAAGGCCAAACAGCTTTCCTATTTCGTGCACAATGTGTCAGCGCTCACTTTAGCTAGAACACTCGGCACAAAGATATCATAGGGAACCAGAGGGTTCTAGCAAGTAATTTGCGTGTGGCTTTATGCCGTAGTAGAAGAACTCAAGTGTAATGAACATTTGAATTAGTGATTTTTAATAATGGTAAGCAATTAAAAATAATTTACTAGACAAACTAAATAATTTTGTTGTAGCGTTCTTTTACATAATTCTTTTACACTACAATAAAATATTCATTTAAATATTTCTTTTACGCACTTTTAAAATTTTCATTTGAATATTTCTTTTACAAACTCTTCTGCAAATTCCTATGAATACCTTTTATATAATCGTTTCGTGAATTCATTTGGAGACTCCTTCGTATATTTCTTTGTTAGAATGATTCCGTTTTATCTGGTTTTATAAATATTAGGCAGTTTAAATGTTGTGTTTCACGATGATATGGATCCTTACTTTGCACTTACGATTATCGAATTTATAGTTCAATTACTTCAACGCAGCGATAAGAATATGTTGGTCTAGCATGACCGTCCTTCAACTTTACTATAATAGTTGGACTTAGTCAAATGTTCTGCAATAAAACTGAATGTTTTAACTTCTAAGGAAATGTTCTGCAAAGTGGATAGCAATTGTATGGTTTGAATCTAACGACCGATAATTAATAATAATGGTCTTTTGAAATTGATAGTATGAATTTATAAGTAACTATGTGGACAACTACATGAATTTTTTGGTAACGATCTACATATAGTAGTACATCTAAGTTTTGTAATGGATTTTGGTTGGTCCCGTTGGTGCGTATAAGAAAAACGCTTTAAGCGCGTATGGTCAAGTACAAGAATCACGCAGCTGATTATTTGCGGTACAACACGTGGAGGCGACGTCAATTGTTTGTTCAAGGACCGTATGTATAAACACCTGTTCTAACATGCTGTAGCGCCATCACACAAACAACACCTGTTGAAACGAGATAAGAGATTTGTATTATTCTTACATCACGTCTACACTTGGCAAACTTTGATACAAAGCTGCACCAGAAAATAACTTTGTGATGACCTATTACGATTAATTTGATTAATAAACTAGAAAGGACTTTGATGAAATTTATTTGCCAATATGTATGCAGTGAAATAACAATTATTATTATTAATGAAATTAAGTTCCGATTAAAGTTTCATTTATGCATAATTTTAATTACAGCTTATGAACATTGAATTATTAGACAATTTAGATATTTTCATATATTTGTAAACCGAATAGCAGATCTGGTATTTTTGGTATAGATTTGAGTTAATTTTTATAGTAAGAAAAACACTTAAAGTTTTTGATATTCTTTTCGAATTCATAGTCCTACGTTAGGGTAGATGAAATTATATTATCCTTTTAAACGTAAATTTTATACATGCAATTTTTTATGAAGAAACAACTTTTAATTAAAAAATCAACATTTAATTCTCTTAATTAGTTGTTTTGTTTTAAACAAGTGAGTTCAGAAATAGTGTAACCAAGTCAATAAACAAAAGGCATAAATACCTTCGAGGTAATGATAGTGGTAGCTTCTAATTAACAAAGAAGCTCTATTTGTTTTTTTTTAGAATTTTAAGCCTAATATTTGTGTTTATAGAATTGTGTGCATAATTAATCTTTTCAGTTTTATTATGAGGTAGCAAGAGTATTCCTCTTGTGTCCTCACTTTGTTAATTTAATACAATTTTCTTTACAGCTCCTGCGTAAGCAGTTAATACGATATTCCTTTCTAAGGACTTTCAAGTCCCCCTTAGGGAAACCCTGTGTTTGAAAATTAATGACTTGGTGGCGCCCTCACTAAACCCCTGTTTAGGTATGAGTCAAGCCAAGTAAGCAAATAAGGTTTGTAAAAGAACCACGACCAATCCTCATAAGCTCTACCAAGGAATAGACCCATAGCATAGTCGGAAGATATTTGCGCTCCATCATTTTAAGGAGAAATATGTGGAAAATAGTAAAAAATAGGAAAAATACGATGATAGACCACATACTAAGGCATGAGGTAATAGTACCGAATATATTAGAACCAGAGATAGGAAAAAACAGTTGTAGAGGTAGGCTTAGGTTAGTCTATTGCACACAGATAGTGAAAGATATAGGCTGTGGGAATTTCAGAAAAATAATTAAGCAAGCTCAGAATAGAAATCAATGGAGGTACGCGTCCAACCAGTTCCAAGATGATAAAACTAATGTCGAAAAAAGAAACTGAACTTAAACCTGATGATTATTATAAGCAACTACAGGTATTGGTCTTGCAATATTCTCAACAAATGTTAATTGAGCAAAAGGATTTACTTGAAAACTATTAATTTGGCAAATGTCTAAGTATTGGGAGATCTTGGTAGCCACAGACTGCTTAACTCCTTTCACATACCACTGAATCTAAGTGAAATATGGCATGTAATTAGAAAACAATAGAAGGGGTATCGAACTGAATGTTACTAGAAAAGGCAACGGCTTTGTTCAAAGACAACAAACATAGAAACAAGGAGAAAATTGTTGAAAGCATATGTGTGGAGCACAGCACAGTCCGTCTATGAAATAGGGGCAGTAGGAGAAGCAGAGAAAAAAAATGGTAGAATCCATTCGAATGTTCTACTTTAGATGTATGAGGATGACAGCATGGACAGACAAAGTTAATACGAAAAAGGTTATACAAATAGTAGGGGAATAAGGATATCTGTAGAAAACTAAAAAAATGGGAGAAATAGAAGGGCAGGATACGTTCTAAAGTATTCTTGGGGAATAGTGCGGGATATATTACAAGCAGGTATAGGAAAAAAAACTAGGGGTAAACCTAGATCAGACTACTGAACGCAGCTAGTGAAAGATGCAAACTGTGGAAACGTCTGGGATAAGTGTAGGTTAGCTCAGAATAGGAAACAATGAGTGTAGTGTCTATCCAGTTCCAGGACTGATGACATAATAATGATGAAGTTGTAATAGTTGTAATTAGCAGAATAAGGTGTTAAGATTGGTTAGTTCAATATTTGCCCTTTGTATTGATGATGTTATTGTGGACTAGTTATGCTAGATTTATGTTTTAGAAAACTGTGTGTTTTTCTTTATGTGTTTGTATGGTAGTAAGTTATAATAACTACTATTCAAGTTTTCAGTATCTGTATGATAGTTTATCGCATATGGTGATTTTCTTATTTCAATGCTTTCTAGTAATGGTTTTTTCTTTAAATGGGTTTTGTTGTGTATAATTTTTGGTGTTTTTAAATTAACAGCATTGCAATTACTTACTGCGTGGGTGATAAGACAGTATTTGGTTTGTTAGGACTTAAAAGATTTTTTTTAATAGGTTGTTGATGTTGCGACATTCTTTTTTTTAAATATTGTTTTGTTTGACCTATGTAGATAGCACTGCATTGATTGCAATTCATTCTATAAACAAGGTTTAAGTTAAATTCTAATGTAGGTTTGTCTTTTAATTTTCTGAAGATATGTTTTTACAAGTGTTTGTATTTTTATATGTTGTTTTGAATTGTTGTATATTTAAGGTTTTGGCAATTTTCTTTGATAAAAATTGGAAAAATGGAATTGTTAAAGTGATAAAAGATTGGTTGCATTGGTGATTATTAAATTTTGAATTAAGAAAATTGGGTTCTAAATTTATTGAATCATTTAGATTATTATCGTTTTTTTTCGAAATAGGCGTTTTTCTTTTGTATATTTCTTTTTTAATGAAAGATAATGAATGATTATATCTCATAAATTTTTAATTATTTGTATGTTGTTATTATGAAATTTATGATAAGAAAGTTTACAACATAAAGAAAAACAAACACTTTTTTAAAAAATAAATCCAACATAAACCAGTCCACAATAACATCACCAATACAAAAAGCTAATATTGAACTAACCAATTTTAACACCTTATTCTACTATTACAACTACTACAACTTACTCTATCTTAAAACCACAAGAGTACTTATAAAGAGTACTCAACATATTTTTGATATATACAAACAAACTTACGACATGCGTCTAGCCAACAAAATTGTTAACCTAACAATCTTTTACAAACCACGCTTTAGATCATTACCACTACTACTTTATATCCGTTTAAATCTTCTTAAAATTTTTGAATGTACCTAGTCAAATTTACAGCTATATATATGAAGAGTTCTTTATTTAACACTTTTATGTAATTACATTCCCATTTTCCAAAAATTTAATTTAACAGAACCAGAATGGTAATACAAACAATTTACTTATTTAATGTCTTTTTCAGATTATTGTATAAAAACAGCCTTACTTTTGAAAGAAACCAATATTTTTTAGGACATAACTTTAAAGTTATGCCAATTTATTATATAATTTTATAAATTACTGATGAAGCTTACAATACCGAAAACGTTTTAATAACTTCGACTTATTTAAATTAATTATATTTTTGGCTACTCATATATCTTTTTTTCAACTTTATTAAAAAAATTCCACAGCACTACAGCCGACCAAATTTTAAACTTTACAAAAATGTAGAAAAAACATTACACAATTTTTGAAAAAATTCTAGGGGGTAGTCAACGTAACTGAAATTGTTGTGTTCAATTTGCACAGCTCTCTAAAAATGAAGCACGTTTAGAAAATTCGAATATATAACGAATTTATATATACGCCATAAGTGTAAGAAATTAAATTACGCACTACATATTTTCATGACTATAAACTTGCTTCAAGACGGTTCGTACATATTTCTGTGTAGTGCGCCTTTAAAGTCTGTTTTCAAGTTCAGTTCTATAGTAACGGAAAAATTAAATATTTTGTGACATCTACATAATTTATTGCAATTCTTTATTGACATATAACGCCGTTAGAAAAATATTTCATTAATAATAAATAGCTTTATTCAAGTGGAATCTACGTTACTTTTAAGTTATTCTATCGGTGAAGTAACTGTCACGTCGATAATTTCTCCCCCTAATCAGCAAACAGGTAGTGTAATAAGGACTTTGATCTTTGGAAACGGTTCTTGTGGAGCAGATGATCCGCAGTGGATTTTACGCCATTATGACTCGAGTACGATAGAGGTGGCTTGTCAATAGATACGAGGCAGATTATATACCCTCAGTTTCTTTGGAGGTAGATTTATATCCTTTAATATTCTGATAGATGGTAATAATATTACTTTCAGTGAGCTAAACGAGACATCTATTTTAATAATACTATCGATCATTAGTCGCTGCTTGAACAAGTTTTCCTTATTTCTACCAAGTTGAGAACTTAAAGCTTATCCATCAACATCTATAAGTATAAAAAGGAAACTATTTGCTAAGTTTGAAACATTTCGACTGAATGAAGCACTGGAAAATTGAACTAAACTAATTTAATTTGTACCAATTAAGTTCGTTTCAAAACCCAACTGCAGGTGTTCTACTAACAGAAAAACTACGATGAAGCTTAAATGGTCACTGTACCTTACAGTTAATTAAAAAAACAAATGCTTCAATAGGGTAGCAGGATGCTAAATTATGTTTAAAATCAGAAATCTTAGTCTCGTTTACTATGCTGCTTCTATAATAGGTTAGGAACTTTTGAGGTGAAGCGGAAATTACGGCTGACAACTTCATTTATAACAAAAATCCGCACTTCAAGGTTGACGTCTTCAACCTTTAACTACTCATGCTGGTGTAAAAAGTACACTAAAAGTATGTGTAAACTGCCAATTTTTTTCGAATGCTTTCTCAGCGTCACTGGTACATTTAACCCTCGCCTAGTGTGTCATCTAGGTGTACCTGCAGTATCGCTTTGACTGTTGAGAAAGGAAGTGAGAAATTCCGCAATTTTGGTTGTGGTGTACATAATACACCAGTGCGAATAACTATGTAAGTATATTTTTAAGTTTAAGGTTTTTATATTTCTGCAATGAATTATTTTGTAACAAACTTGTGAACATGTAAATTTTAAAACTATATTGTTTTTATAAAACAATAATCTTTTTTTAGGCATAAAATAAAGATTAAATACGATAAAAATTTGACACAAGATGAGTTGAAAGCTATTGCCCAAGTTATATGTGATATGGATAGTGAGGAAGAGGTGGGAGGTGAAGTGGATTCTTTAGAACATGAAAATGTTGAAGAAGAGAAAAGTGAATACAACTCTGATTCAGAACAAGAAATGAGTGATTCGTATATTGATTCAGTTACCTTAGAGACGAATTCAAAGAAAAAAGAAAATCAGTATGTAGGCAAGGATAAAAAAACTATTTGGTATAAGTGTAATTCTAGGAGTAAGTATAGTAAAGCTAGTAAGAAGAATTTGATAAAAATTCTACCTAGTCCAAAGAAATGCACTTGTGACATAGCTGATGAGATGAGCGCTTTTACGTAAATATTTGATAATGACATACTTGAACATATTATTCATTGCACAAATTTTGAAATTTCAAAAGTACGACTGAATTATGATTGAAAACGGGAAGCAGAGACTGTTACAAAAACGGAAATGCTAGTTTTTATAGGTTTGTTGCTTCCATCTGAATGTAAAAACCAACTATCTAGTGCTTAACTTTAAATTATTGGAAATGTAAATCTATAAAAACCACATTCTTAATTTTGTTTACATTTGAGGTCTATTCCTCTGTGTTTATGTTAGGAAAATTGCAACAAGTTTTATTTACCGCACTCGCTATATTGCATTAATTTTGACTTAATCATCGTATTTAGTATTTCATATCTTTTAAAGTCCTATTATCGGCTGAGAAAGGTTACAAATGTTCAAGTTATACTCGCGAGTATCGTGGGTTGTGTGAATTGCAGGCGCAAAAACTCCTTATTATTCATATTAGAAAGCCGTTTGAAACACTATGGAATGAGTCTCCTTCTACAACTGCGTCCTAAGTTAAAGTTCGTCCTCTACACAAATTTATAGACATTTGTGTGTCCTTTTCAAATCCTGATGCTCCAGTTTAAGGAGATAGGCAATTTAAAAATTGCACTATGAAAATGTCTGTGAGTTTTACTGTCAAATCCAATCTCTTCAGAAATGGTTAATAAGAAGTTCGCCTTTACTTATTTGTAAGACGATATACTTGTAGCGCTAAGTATGTACGATAACAGTTTGGTTAGTTAATATTAAAGCATCTGCTACAAGTGCAATGACTTTAAAGAATACACGTAGGTAGAATTTTAAATTTAAGTTTGATATATAAATGATAGTCAGGAAAGGCGAGCGGCGAACATCTTTCACTACTCGGGATTTGGATCTGAACCCTTATCAATAAATTCTGGTAATGATACCACAATCTTTTTCGCATATTTTGATTAATAAAGTAAGCGCACATAATACCTCATAACCTTGAATATTTGAATAATATTTAGAGTAAATATTTAATTTTCGATGTCTAGAAATTTCATACAGAACTGAGTAGTAGCTATTTGATAAATTATATTATTGAAAGTTAAAAAATTTTCTTATTGTAGGAAGTATCAAGTAATGTGGAATCCTTTGTTCTCATAAAAGGAATTGGTTTTAGATAGCTAATTTGCTTTTCCAACAAATATTGAATTGAGTTGGAAATAAGTCAGACCATTTCGACATGCATAAGTTTAAATGATATTTGTTAACAGCTTCATACCAAATGAAAAGTCAATACAAATAATTGGTTGATGTTTATTGTTGACTCTAATAATGTTAAAAGTTTAATAACCAGCTGTAAAGTATTCAAATTTAAAAGCTATTAGAACTTATACAAACGATATGCTTCTCCCTGATGTTATTAATTAAATCATATAAATGAACTCGGCCGTTATTTCAAATCAAGACTAGACCCTATTAGATTATTCTTGTACATATTTTATACAAACCTGTAATTGAAAACTATATTTCCTTATTTTTATTTGAGAAATAGGAATACTTTATTGGGTAACATTTTTATTATTTTTGAATGTCTTAAACAAGTTATTGAAGGTTATTAAGTTAATATTTTTCTAATAACATTATTGCTTATCTTGGGTGGTAAATATTGATCCCTTTGTATTTACTAATTGTACTTTTTTTTCAGGTGAAGCCCCTCCGTAAGGCGTTTGTTTTGTCCTAAGTATAAGGATTTTCACTTCTCTCCTTGCGAATTGTTCCATCTAATGTATAGAGGCGTTAGAGGTATTGGCGCCCTTCCTTTCCCTCTACACTTGTGACCATATATCTACAACCAGCCCACTGCAATCGTGCCCGAACTATGCCGTAGTGGCTATTTACCTTCCTCAAAAGCCATATTCCTTCTGTCATCTAGACTATCCTTTGCGGTATACAATACACTTTTAACCTACCAGTGCAAGGGATAAGTAAAGAAGTTTTAACTCTTTATAAAACTTCGAAGAAGGTAAAACTTTTGTTATATTACACAGGCGCCCAGAATTTTCTGATTTTTAAATTGTTTTTACACTAGCACCTTCAATCGCAGGCCCTTTCTATATTGTTTTATGTTTTTTTAAGTATGAGGTTTGAGTTGTCTTATTAGTTATTGGTTGTCGTGGAATTAGTTATGTTTATTATAAAAATTAGATTTCAGTAGTGGAAAAAATCTCGTTTGTTTAATTCCATCTGTCCGATGTTTTGATACTGTTATGCTAGTAAGTTAGCTATGGAGAAAGTGGGACACATGCAAAAACCTTTCATATCTTAAAAATTTGCAATATTTTTTTGATCAAAAATGGTATATATGTGTTGTAGGTGTGGAGGTGTACTACTGTGTGTAAGGTGGTTTTAAAAAAAGTACTAATATACAAGTCTCAGGTGTATGGAGAAGCTGGGACACAAGTATAGCTATGAAGAAACTGGGGTATATTCAAGAATCTCTCATAGGTACGAAAATTTGCAATATTCTGTGGGCAAAAATAGTATATATGTATTGAGGGCACCTGTGTGTGTGTGTTGTGTGTGTGTGTGTGTGTGTGTGTGTGTGTGTGTGTGTGTTTGTGTATGTGTGTGTGTGTGCAAGACGTTTTTAAAAAAATGCTAATTAAAAAGTCTACATGTGTTGAGAAGCTGGGACGCCTGCAAAAACCACTTGTATCTATCAAAATTCGCAAACTTTTTACTATAAATTGTATATATGTGTGTTTGTGTGTGTACGTGTTGTAAACATAGAGGTGTACCTGTATGTATGTGAGATGTTTTCAAAAAAGTGCTAATAAAAAAACCCAGGTGTGTGTATATTCGTATGTGAAAATCGCGCGCGCTCGCTCTGTCGCATTAGCGTAGCATGTGCGAAAGCAACCACAAATGAAGGAGCACGTGCGACGTTGGTTTATAGAAATTATCGACGACGAGAGACAATTGATTTAATTCACTGGTTGAAATCTATTTTAAAAATATTTATTCACCTTTAATTGCCATGTGATATGACATTGTAAATAAAAATATACAAAAGCAATTGCAAATAAAGGCACATCCGCAGGGTTATTTATATTTTGATAAAAATGTTCTAAATTTCAGAATTAACCAAATAATGTGCGTTGCTAATAATGTAAGATGATACACACACATTTAGTGATATTTTCAACAGACGACGAATAAAATGTACGTACTTTATATCTGCTAATATTGTAATGAACGTTTGTAGCGAATGAGTTTCTTTAATTTCAACTGCCCGTTAATCTTAATTGTTCATTATATACTTTAACCTTGATTGTCCATTACAAATAAGTTTCATACTAAAACGAAAGGAATTAATAAAATTATTTATTACCCACTCATGTATTATGATAATAAAGTGTGAAAGTGAAAACTGAAAACAGTTTTAAATTTTTTCAGCCCGTGCAGAAATCCTTTGAAAAAATCGACGATAACAATTGAATTATTCATATATTATGAATTTGTATTTGATATAAATACAGCACACGTTTCACACTCTCGTCAAGTTAAAAACGTTGAAGTTATATTAAAAAACAAGTGCAAAGCTAAGTCAAGTTTGGTTCTATGTAATTATGTTTCTGTATGTCTTACTATTAGAAAATAAATGTAATAAATAAAATTAATTCCATCAGCCAAATTCAGAAAGAAGAACTTTATAATTGCGAGAACTTGTCATGAATTATCCATACAAGGTGGAACATATTAAAATCGTATTTTCAAAGAAAAAACCACAATTGATCATTGCCGAAGTAGGGAGCGCCCGGTATTCTTACCAAAAAGAGTCGTCGAAGTTATTGATGATGGTGACATTGCGAAGTTGGATGGACAAGAAGGCTTGTGCTTGAGATATTGAGGAGATTTTAAAGTTGGTTTGTATTTGATTTCTATTAAAAGTTATTTAAAGACAATCTCAACCCCGTCGCAGTCGTTACATTCTGCTACATGAAACAAGCGAAGGCGTCAGCATCGGCAGCTCCTGGTGGACAATCTTTAGCGCGACATAAGGAACGAGCTCACCTCTCCTTTCCGCCTGACCGCAATCATATTTTATAATTATATTGTTACTTCTATGATCTTTTCTACAAATATGTATGTGGTTATAAATTATAATTTAATGTCTTGGGAGAGCTTCTTCTTTCTTTCACTCGCTCTTATTGCCTTTATAATTTACATACAATATGTAATATGAGCATAGATATACAGTACAATAAAAAGATTAAGGTAGATCGTTTAAGATTTAAGTATTTTAGAGCTTCTAATGTTATGGATTATACTTATTATAACAGGGATCTGTTAATTTCTAATTATCCTAGTTATTTTTATAGGACTACTTGCTAAGTATTGCCCACATATTTAAAAGCGTTCAAATATAGTGATGGTTTTTTTATTGGGATTCGCGCGCTCTTTAGTTTAGCGTGCATTTTTTTAAACAGGTATTTAATGCATTTAAAGTATTATGTCTTGACAAAACAGGGTTTCGTTATACTATCGTGGAATGTATGAAAGACAATGCTTTTGATATAATTACGACCGGGAAGCAGTCGATGATATTGTTTAAAATGGTACCAGAAAGAAGATAGCTTAAGGTACAGTGTATTTTTCTGTTTGTTTTACTGGTGTTGCTGTTTTGGATGATAGACATTCCTTTTTGGTTGATTTTGTAATAAATTGCAGACTGTACGTTACTAACTGCACGCTCACAACACGCACGATTATGTACATTTTTTAAAGCGTTAGAGCACTTTATACTGTTTACTTTGCTGTGTCAATTAATGTTAACGTCAACAACTTGTTATTTAAATTTAATATACGTTCTTAAACTTTAAGATGTGCACTTCCTAAAGCAGATGTTACAGTATTATTTCTTGCAGATGTTACCGCATTATTTCTTTATTCCTTGTACATATTTAGGGCTGGAACATGTTGTAAATATTCTTGCATGTATATATGTACCTTTTATTTAGATAATAAGATTACATTCTCGATATTTTAAAATGTTTAAGTTTATACTGTATTATATGTAAATTGACGCTTTGTTTAGATTAGGTAAATGTGCTTTTGACGTTTGTAAATATTCTTTTGGGACTATGTTTTCCTTACATGATGGTAATATAGTTTTTTACTGAAGTTTCCAATTTTTTTCTTTCTATATCACCCATTCCACTCTACGACGTTTTTTGAGCTAGCCCGAACTCTAATTCTATTGGAATTCGATTCTACCATTCTGTTCTTGTTTTGTTGCGGAATTCGGTGTAGGCGATTTTCTCTACTTTGCTGCTTTTTTGTTGTCTTTACGGAAAAACGTTACAGAATTCATAATTGTTTTTGTAAATACTACGTCAATTTAACGAAGTTTTTGGCCACGTTTTTGGTTGCGAACTTTTCTATATATTCGAGAGTAATTTTTTAAGATCCTTGACGATCAATATTCTTGTTTTTCATTTACTTCTTTATAATACGAACGTGTGATTAAAATAATTATGTTTTCTCATAGATATTATTCTCCTAAAGGTGTAGCGTTTTATGCCCCAGCATGATATATACTGACCCCTAAATTAATTATTCCCGAAAGTGCTAGGTCGCTTTGCTTTTCCGTGTAATCGTTCAATTTATTATTCATTTTTTTGATAGGTCGGGTTCAACTTGAGTTTGAAAATTTTCAATATTTAAAATTTTATAATTTTTGGTCTTGAAGTGTATTTATGGCTTCTGAAGATGCTGATGATAAACCATTCGCCTTTATGTATTCGCCGTTGCGAAATTAATTTTAAGGGAATTGAATTTTCTCAAGCATCTTCTTAAGCCTCGCTCCATTAAGACGAAGGTTTCTTCTAAAAATTGCATATGTGATATAAATTGACCAACGCACTCGAACGTATCCTGCAAGCGAAAGCTGACTTGAAATTGACCCCACACGATATTTTTTGACGTTCTACGGCTTCTGACATCTTTTGATGCAGATCTGTCGGAATTTACAGTAACGTTGTCGTCGTAATTCTTCTCTTTTGCATTAGTATTATAAATGCCACAGTTTTTATTGCTAATACCTGCATTTCCGATCATTCTTGCATGCTTATTTTTTGCACTAGAAACGATCTGATTACATTTCATAAAAAAATAGATGGCAGATGGACGAATCTGATTTACTTGTGTGTTGTTTTATCGAGCAATTTATTGATTGTCTTTCATTTTAGTATGTTACTTATTTGTAATGGACAATTAAGATTAAAGTCGAACATTACCTTTTCATATTTTAATTACCAATGACTCGGCAAAGCTTCACATTATTTTCTCAAATTATTGATACATAGCTTCACGTGTGCCTTCATTTTCGGGTTTCTTCTTTATATTTTAATTCATCATAACTTATCTAACATGGCAATTAGAGATAAATAAATATCTCTTAAAATAGTTTTCAACACTTTATGAATAAGATCAATTGTCGACAGCGGACGTTCTATAAACGAAAAAATCACATAAATCCATCAACATACTTGCATTAATGAGATTATTTCTTCTTTTAAGAATTAAAGAACTATGATTAAAAACTTCTAAATAAAAATACATATTCCTGGAAGGAGGGTAACTGCGACGGCGTGAACTCATCGAAAATCCAAATTCGCGGTTGCAATTAGCCACCTGCGCCCGTCAAGGACCGCTATTTCTTTTTCACATCATGCTGCGCCAACAAGACCAAGCGAGCTAACGCGATATTCACATACAAATATACACACACCTGAATTTTTTATTAGCACTTTTTTATAAACACCTTACACACAGAAGCACATCTCTGTACTTAAAACACACACACACACACACACACACACACACACACACACACACACTCTTCCGAACGGGAGCGCATTTTGTGTGAAAAATGCTTGCCTATTATTTTTCAAGCCGCCGTATCGGGAAACGGACCCGGGAACTAGGGATCAGCAATCATACGCAAAGCTGTATGATCCACAACCCTGCCAGTTGTTGTTGTTCAGCATGCTTGCACAGTTTCATCAGCTGGTCCAATAACTTTTCGGAGCACTTTTTGATGGTGGGTCTATCTCAAGACCCAGCTACGTGGATAACCGAAAGACACCACCCAGCGGTTGCATTCTTCTTCAACACGATGTCGTAGTTGTCGGTGTTTAAGATGCTAACAGGAACACCTTTCATCACTTTGGTCAGAGCCTTCTCCACAAACACGTCTTTGCCGACGAATTAGCAGTAATCGGCTTAATAGCGCGCACAAAACCTTCTGGTAGAGATCCATCTAAGCGTCCCATCGTCACACTTTTTCCTTGTAGGTAGGTTAACGTCGTCCGTCAAAAAAGCTTGTATATTTATTTCATCTGCTTCGCAAAACGGCAAATCCTCGTTCACTACACTCAAAACATCATCCTTCATATCCACGTGGAATCTTTAATTTTTCAAGATGTCCATTTCCAAGATTTCTTCGGCAATGTTTAGTATTACTACCTGATTGTCAAATATCTTTCTCACAACTCCAAATGTATACCTCGAATGACGTGCGTTTGAATTTCCTCACCAGCCACGGTTCGAGCACGTACCTTATCACGGTCTCACACTACATCCGGATCAGCAATTGTCCTACCAGCTCCGGTGTCAACTAACGGCATCTCCGTTAAACAGTTCGCTTGTGTGATTGCTGTCGGCACGTTTAGATCGTGAAATGTGGATGATAGTCTCTGGGATAGAGTTCGTGTAGGTAAGCCTTCGTCCGCTTCTGTCAACGCCGGTAACTTTCCCGGTTTCTCTGGTTCCTTTTTTGGGCTGTTTACGTTTTGACTCTATATGCCCAAACTCGCCAAAATCCCAGCACGCATGTACTTTTCTCCGTGGATGGTATTCACGAAGTACCTGTTGAACCACCTCTTTTGAGTTTTCTTGGCCCCGCTCCTCTACGGAGCACCTAACTTTGCCACTACCACAATGCGAAGCTTACTTTGCTGCTTTGAATTCCAAACATGTGCTAGAGCATCATGTACGGTCATTATTCAAGCCAGTCCTAGTGTTTGCTACATCTCTCCGTCGCGTATCTCGTCAACGAAGGTCTGTACTGCAGTTGTTCTAGCAAACTGTCCGGGGCTTTTGGGTAAAGTGCTCTCACCCAGCGAGTAATATCAGATTCGACCTCTTGAAGATTTCTGTTGGTCTTTTGGTAACGGTTCTTCGCTTGAACGTGGTACATTTGTTGCAGATGAGAATTGCCGTAATCGATTTCCAGTCTTGATGTTAAGGCCTTTTATCTCCATTGATCATGGTCTGGTTTGGTTTGCAGGATATTTATGGCCTCACTTCGTTACGTGACTTTAACGCGGTTGCCCTTTCACCATCGTTCTAGCCGTGGGTGCCGCCGCAATACAATATATAACCCTTATTAAAGGTACGTACATATAATGATTTAAAGTGTTATTATTCGACAGACTTTATTTTCTTTTCCATGCTTTAGGGAAATTTATTAATAAGTACAACAATATTTAATTCAGATTAGAAAATGCATTTTAAACTCATCTAATCAGTCGTTCCTGGGTTATTGCAGATCTTAAATAATTCTTAATAATTTTTGATTTTGAAAATGAACGTTTGATATTAGTGATAGAAGAAGGAATTGCTAATCAGATGCGCTATTTTAAGTTAGTGTTTGGAAACGTATAGTTTAAGTTACTACTATGAATATATTTTACTACTTGCAGTTACCACTTTTCCAAGATTCAATAAAAATTGTAGTTAATGTATCAGCTCGCAACCGTTAGTTTCATCTACCGCTTCGCAATTTATCTGTTAGTAATAACTCTAACTCTAAGCACAACTTTACTTGTTCCTTTCCAAATAATTACAAAACTGAGAGATAAGGAATCTTTCAGCAGCTAATGCAACATTTACATCTAGTACCCTAAAAACCTCTAGCTTTGAATTTTAGTCCTGTAACTAAATTGTTTCTTAACTTTTTTTGGCTTCAAAACAAGCTTGTCTCCAAATTTCATTTCAATATCGAGTAAAGTTGCTTATTCATAGACGTCAAATAATAAGTTTCGAAATTCTTCATCTGATTGACATTTTCTAAGAATATGTTTAGGCGCTGTAAACTATCTCATTGTTGGGAAATATCCATATTTTTATTTTGTGAAACTTTGCTGATAACATTTACTTTACAGAACTCATTATACCATAAAATCGAAGTGCAAACAAGTTTAAAACTTTTAATGTAGTTGCTATACCTTTTGCGTTGGTATCGATAAAACAGTCTTAATCACTAATAAGTTCAAACAGTGAATCGTAAAGTTTGTCAAGTTGGTATCTTAAAGAGACCATGGCATCAATTCTACTAGTCCATCTAGTATCCGACAAAGGCTTTACCGCTAAATTTGAAATACGAGTTTACAAAATTGACCATCGGATTGCTGATGCAGCGAAAAAATTATACAATTCTTGAATTACTGAAAAATATACCCATGCAATATTTAACTTTGCTGTATGATTTACACAAAGATTCAGGCAGGGGTTGCAACAGAATATAAAAAAAAATGCTCGTGAATTGTTATTCAAATTCTTCTATAAATGATTTTGCTTGCTGCGCATATATGCCGCATTATCGTATTTCTGTCCGCGCATCTTATAAACATACAGTCTTTCATGTCCTAATGTTGCAAGTAAGAAGTTTGTTAATCTTTGACCTGACCTGTCACTTGTGAGGGAAAAATGTTTCAAATTGCTTTTTAACATTAATTTCACATTTACTTTAATGTAGATCCACTAACCTAACACAAACCGAAATTTGTGCTTGATGACTTTGTGAGAGGTGCAGTTGAGTATTATGGAAAAACGTTTAGCACTTTCACTTTAACAAAAATGCTTGTTTAATTTATTCTTTATAAGCTTAACAATTTCATTTTGAATTTCATCACCTCGATATTGAGACATTTTTTATTGCCAAGCTTCTGAATGTTTTGTTTGTTCAACCATAATTGAATCAAACTTTGATATCACTTCGATATATTTCAAATAATTACTGTTCGTGTATCAAACAATTTATTGCTGTACTACAAAGCGTCAAGTTTTGTGATGCAAGACACTTAATAACACAAACAATTCTTTTCTCCAGAATTCGATAAGGAGCCAATGTTTTTAGCCATAAAGGTAGATCGTTAGACAATTCCAGTGTATTCACTTGTTCGAAAATGTCTTCTTTAGCAATAATCTTATGGAGACAGTTTCTCAACAAACGGATACACTAAAAGAAGTACCTTCGCATCAAAATCATTTTAGCTGCTAGAACCTGGGGCTAAACAACGTGATTTTAGTTTAATGGATACGGACTCCTCTTCTGCTAAGGGTATACGAAAAAATTTGTGATTTTTTATTAGTCTTTTCCGGATTCTCTTCTCGTTTCCGTTTGTTAGGTAATATTGATATCCTGATAATTTTGTTTTTTTTCGTCTACAGGTATTTGAATAGCTATAGAGTTTGTTTAAATTCTTTTCAAAGTGATCTTAATAAGACAATTTGCTATATTTCAAAGGCATGCGCGTTTTTAAAACAATTTTCTCAACATTACAGTTGTTCATGTATTTACTCTTTGTTAATAGCGTTTTACTCATACAATGAGTAACAAATAAACTTAATAGAAAACCTCACTGTATCTGGTAGGTATAGGTAACAATCGTAATTAAAGAATTGAAAGAACTGTACAACAGCGCCTTATTAACTACAATAACCACAGTTGAAAGAGAAACGGACTGTTGGAATGTGCAATACAATACACAACAATATTGAACGAATTCATGGGATCTGGGATCAAGTTTAGAAAACTACCTCATCGGTATGGCTATCCCCGCAAGTAAAAGATATATGAAGAGTACTATATTACAAGTTCTTTGGTAAGATAAAACTAAACTTAGCTTGCCGACTATGAACACGCGGAGACAATATCATCGTATTGTAATACATTTGTTAACTCGATAGGCTTAAATTTGAAATTATTGTTTTTAAGTATTTGCTTATATCGTCTAACCACGTCAAATCTTAATGTTCTACAAATAAATGCATTTCACGACTATTTAATTATAGAACCTGCCGGAGCCCTACTGCTTTTGGATGGCGCGGGGTTTCAGAACTCATTGGTTTGTTCTAGTGCTACACTTCACATAGAATCCAACAAATTAATTTTTAGTGCTGAAGTTTTTTTAAAAAATTGTATTTTTCTCTTTCATAAAAAGTACACCCAAGTTAACAGAATTGATCACCTCCACGCACCTGAATCTTCAAAAAACTTTGGTCATTATTCCTTAAAATTAGTTCGAAAAAACTAAAAAATTGTAAACAATCAATTATTCTATTAAACATATACAGTTCTGTCTTTACGTTCTCGTTCTCCAAAAACGGAAAAGTCCGATAACGAGCATTAGTTACGGGAGAGTATTGAAATGCAAAGTTTTGGAACGGCATTATACACGAACTGTCGAGAGCTTCTGAGTTAGCGGCACTCAACGCAGAAGCGACAAAAACATTACAAAAAATTTAGTTTTTAGCAATTTCTCACAAATCGTCCTGCACGTGGAGGACGAATCTTACGTTTCAACTCAAACTACCGTACACGTAGCTCCATATCGCAGGTAACTTCGAAAGAGCGTCGCTAATTTAGTTCCGTTAACTAGCATGTACGGGTGAGATATATTTATCGATATAGAAATGTAAAAACCTACTGGAAATATTAATTTTATACGAGTTGAAGACGAAACTCACCGTACATGATATTTTTAAACTGTGCATAATTGCATGCAAACCTACTGTGTATTAGAAAAGTAAAATTTTTCTATTCGAAAATACATCATTCGTCGATTTAACTTTTATAGCCATTGTTAGAAAGAGAATGTGCGCGAAAAACGGTGCTCAGTTTTTGGCAACCAAAGGTTCCGGGCTATTCCTGTTATTGTGGGTAAACACCCACAATTATGACAAAATTATTGCCAACATAGAAGCAGCTATTAAGAATAAAACTGTAGATATAAAAACACAAATAAGAAACCGTATTTGTAATATTCTCACAAATCACAAAAATATAAACAATTTAAATTGTAACAACTCCAAAAGTATTTTTAATCATTATCTTAAAATAACAAAAAATTTCATTAATAATCACAAAGATATTTTTATTACCTATGCAGATAAATGCAATAAAACTGTAATTATGTACCAAAAAGATTATATTAACAAAATGCATGACTTACTAAACGATACATCTACTTATAAAATAGAAAAATATGACCCTACAAACAAAATTCAAATGGAAATGAATAGTCTCATAAATAGCTGGGCAAAAAAATAAATATATACCTATAGAAATAAAAAATAAATTAATCTGCCACAACGGTCATGCACCATATATATATGGAATACCAAAAATACATAAACAAAACACCCCCATTAAGACCAATAGTAAACAATGTTCAATCTCCAACATATCGATTATCAAAATTCCTATCGGAATCTTTATCTAAAATAATTGGAAATACTGAATACCATGTCAAAGACACATGGCAATTCCAAAACTTTATAAAAACACAATACGTACCAAAACATTTCATATTAATATCTTTAGATGTCATATCTCTTTTTACGAATATCCCAATTAAATTAGCATTATCAGTCATAAAGAAAAATTGGGAAACGATAAAACCTCAAACAACATTACCTTTAGATGAATTTATTAAAGCAACAAAATTATGTCTACAATCAACCTATTTTAATTTCAATAATACCTTTTATTCCCAAGTTTTTGGAATTGCCATGGGTTCACCCATTTCATCAACAATAGCCAACTTAGTCATGGAAGAATTAGAGAACACTATAATAACAAAATTAAGTTATAAACACCACTTTTATAAACGATATGTCGACGACTGTATCATGTGTCTACCAGAAAACCAAATTGCAAACACTATACAATTATTTAATTCATTCTATAGTAAATTACAGTTCACTGTCAAAAAAGAAGTAAACCATAGTATTTCATTTTTAAATATAAAAATTATATATAATAAAACAGGAAAAATTTTTACAAATTGGTTTACAAAAATATCTGGTCTGGTAGATATTTAAATTTTAATTCAACCGTTCCTATACAATATAAAACTAACGTCATCAATAATCTGGTAGACAATGCAATACAGTTGTCTCACTCAAAATTTAGACCCAACAATTTAAGAAAGTAAAACAAGTATTACAACAAAATAATTACCCTAAAACTTTCTATGACCCTATTATAAAACAAAAAATCCATAAAATATATAATAACAACAAAGAAAATAAAAACAATGACAGTAATAATATTTATATAAGTTTAGAATACATACCAAAACTTTCTCATAAAATTCAACAATGTTCAAAAAGTTATGATATTAAAGTGGAACATAAACCAAAAGCTATACAAATAAATTCTTTAATAAATTGAAACCAAAAATTCTTGATAAAAATAAAACACACACTATATATAAAATAAATTGTAAAGAATGCCCTAGCACCTACATAGGAAGCACAAAACAATACATAAACAAAAAAATTTATGAACATAAATACTCTATAAAAACCAATAACAGATGTACCGCTTTAGCCAACCACGCACTAAACAATCTACATCATTTTAATTTTGATAATATTAGCATTTTAGGTACCGAAAAACATGAAATAAAAAGAAACATTAGAAATGATACAAATTCAAAGAGATCATAATGCAGTAAATTCAAAGACTGATAATGATGGCTTTGTTAATATATACCATAACATAATTAATAATTAAATCAATAGTTTGCATCTTAGTAAAATATCAGAATAAGTATCATAACATCAAAACAAATATGATGTTCTTTTATCTACACTCACACAACTTTCGCCTACACTTTGTTTCAAACAGTCCCACAGTTAACACGTATATTTTAGCAATTGACACAATATCCATTGATGTTTTTATGTTTTTAATATGTAAATTCTGCTATTCAAAATTTGAACAGGTATAAACTATAATGTTATTATTTTATACTGTATTTATACCAAATAACGTTTTATATATTGTAATTAATTTTATGTATTTTAGATATTTTGATAATGGTTGTAATAAACCGAAACGCGTCATACAAAAATAGTTGAATATTATTGATGACCAATACTTAGAAAATCATATATATATATATATATATATATATATATATATATATATATATATATATTTATCAATAATGGACTGGATAGCATAAATATTTTAATGATAAGTTGTTTGTATATTGGGAATGAAGTCCAAGCAATAAAAGTTGGTGTAAAATATAAAAGTTTAGTTTCTTATTCTTAACGTTTCGGCGACTCTTTTCGCCTTTATCAAAAGTATCTACAAATGGAAGCGTTGTAAATTAAAGCTAACATAGCATATGAATAAGTCACTCACCGTATAGAATTAATAATTGTCAAATTATTTTTTTGAAAAAGACAGATGATTATGTTGACTAACATGATAATTAAAATAAATTTAGATGGAACTTGAAGGGAAGTTTCTTAAAATAATGTATGTTAAAAGTTGAAATGATGAACGATCGATATGGTTGAAGATGAAGATGTAGGAGTGTTTCAAGAACATGAATATAACATCAGTGTAATTTTCATATGAAGGAGTTAATGTCGTTTACTGGATTTGAAGTGATTTGACTTGTATAGAGTGGAATAGAATCTATGTGAGTCTTCTACATCTTGTTTGTTGTTTAAACATTGTTGCTCTTTATTAATGTGGTAAGATTCTAAGAACAATCTTGTTTTGTAATGGAGCTCCTTTTCTAATATTTTTGTTTCTTCGAATGCGGGAGTATGTTTGGTTGCATATACGTGTGTGGAAAGTGCACATTTGTTGGGATTGCGTTTACAGTCGCTTCTATGTTGGGTGAGACGACTCTTCAACCACTGGGAAGTTTGGCCAATGTAACGGGCCTGGCAGCTGCAGACGATTTTGTAGATTAGGTTACTGTCAAGTAATTTAGGTGTAGGGTTCTTTATTTTGGTGAAAAGATTCTGAATAGTATTGTTGTATTCGGAGGAAATGGTAATGTCTGGTTGTTTGAGTACCTTAACCAACAGTGGAGTTAGTCTTTGTATGAATGGCAATTTCTTGTGCATAATGTTGTTGTGTTCTGTTGATAAGTTTTTAGGATTGTTGTTGATTGTCAGAGTATTGGTGTAAATGAGTTTACGTAAGAGTTGTTTGGAGTAGCCATTATTTAATAAAGTATAGAAGAGAATTTTCTTGTTTTTGTTTAAAAGTTGTGGGTCAGAGATCTTCTGTATGCGTTGTTTCATGGCATTGCTTGTACCGACTTTATGTTTGAATGAATGGTTAGAGAAGAAATTTAGATATCTACCTGAATTGGTAGGTTAGGTATACCAGTCAAAGATTAAAGAGTTGTTAGGTCTTCTGATGACTATGGTATCGAGGAAAGGTAATCTTCTATTTATTTGTATTTCACTTGTGAATTGTAGATGTTCATTAAAGCTGTTGAATGTGGCTATAGTTTCTTCAATATTGTCGGGTGGGGCTGGACATATGATGTCATCGACGTACTTGACGAGGAATGTCATTTCAAAAGGTAGTCGTGGAAGTACAGAGTCTAGAAGGGAGTCCATAACAATCTGGCTAATGACAGGTGATATTGGGGAGCCCATAGGTGTGCCGAATAACCGGAGATAATAACAATCTTGAAAAGCGAAATAGGTGTTGTTGAAGATAAGGTTAACAGTACTTAGGAAATAATCTACTGAAATTTTGCAGTGAGGTTCAATCCAAAATAGCCACAGCATGTTAACACGTTGCTACAAAAACATGCATAATGCTATAAACTTTGTTGTAAGGGCTTTGCCCCAACATATTATACATTCATACGATTATATACAGTGTATACGTTATAATCGTCATTTTAAAAAAGTCAAGTCTATCAATATCAGTAAATTCTCAAGATTAATTAATGAACAGACAAACCAGTCACGTGTCTTTATAGACAATTTCAAATGGATAGTGAATAATAGTGATGTTCCACTACCTAACGAAATAAAAAACTTTCTATCGTTAGGACCAAAATTCAGCATAAAGCCGTTAACTAAAGATATTCACATTGGCAAGTTATTAGGACGAATAGAATCCATTCTTGACTCTACTGAATTACCCCAAAGACAAAAAGACATCAACAGAGGCAAAATAAACAACATAATCTTAAACTTTGCCAACAAACCTATAAACATCCAACAAAAAAACGAATTCAGATCACAATTCTACAAAACAAAAAGATTCTTATCTGATAACCCTAATTTAATTGTAACTAAAGCTGATAAAGGTGCTGTTACTGTCATCATGGACAAGCAACAATATGTCGATAAATCCTTAGAATTTATATCTGATACTACAACTTATAAACTCTTACGTCAAGATCCAACCTTCACCACCCAAAAACGTGTCAACGATTATATAAAATTACTTCACAATAAAGGCATGTTAAACGATATTGAAAAGAAACTACTGTACATCTGCAATGCAATCCCAGGCAAATACTACGGACTACCAAAAATCCACAAACCTTTACTTACACTCAGACCTATCAGTTCATCTGTAAATACTCCCACGTATTTGGTAGATACCTTCATTTCAAAAATACTTCAAACTGCTTTTCCACTTAAAAACTACAACAACAAAGATAGTTTCACATTCGTAGACAAATTCAAAAACTTTAAACTTCCCAAAAATCACATTCTCATCTCTCTAGATGTCACATCGTTATTTACTAACATTCCACTAACTTTAATCCTCAATATCATCAAAGAAAAATGGTCAACTATTGAACCTCACTGCAAAATTTCAGTAGATTATTTCCTAAGTACTGTTAACCTTATCTTCAACAACACCTATTTCGCTTTTCAAGATTGTTATTATCTTCAGTTATTCGGCACACCTATGAGCTCCCCAATATCACCTGTCATTAGCCAGATTGTTATGGACTTTCTTCTAGACTCTGTGCTTCCACGACTACCTTATGAAATGACATTCCTCGTCAAGTACGTCGATGACATCATATGTTCAGCCCCACCCGACAATATTGAAGAAACTATAGCCACATTCAACAGCTTTAATGAACATCTACAATTCACAAATGAAATAGAAATAAATACAAGATTACTTTTCCTCGATACCATAGTCATCAGAGGACCTAACAACTCTTTAACCTTTGACTGGTATACCTAACCTACCAATTCAGGTAGATATCTAAATTTCTTCTTTAACCATTAATTCAAACATAAAGTCGGTACAATCAATGCCATGAAACAACGCACACAGAAGATCTCTGACCCACAATTTTTAAACAAAAACAAGAAAATTCTCTTCTATACTTTATTAAATAATGGCTACCCCAAACAACTCTTACGTAAACTCATTTACACCAATACCCTGACAATCAACAACAATCCTAAAAACTTATCAACAGAACACAACAACATTATGCACAAGAAATTACCATTCATACAAAGACTAACTCCGCTGTTGGTTAAGGTACTCAAACAACCAGACATTACCATTTCCTCCGAATACAACAATACTATTCAGAATCTTTTCACCAAAATAAAGAATCCTACACCTAAATTACTTGACAGTAACCTAATCTACAAAATCGTCTGCAGCTGCCAGGCCTGTTACATTGGCCAAACTTCCCAGTGGTTGAAGAGTCGTCTAACCCAACATAGAAGCGACTGTAAACGCAATCCCAACAAATGTGCACTTTCCACACACGTATATGCAACCAAACATACTCCCGCATTCGAAGAAACAAAAATATTAGAAAAGGAGCCCCATTACAAAACAAGATTGTTCTTAGAATCTTACCACATTAATAAAGAGCAACAATGTTTAAACAACAAACAAGATGTAAAAGACTCACATAGATTCTACTCCACTCTATACAAGTCAAATCACTTCAAATCCAGTAAACGACATTAACTCCTTCATATGAAAATTACACTGATGTTATATTCATGTTCTTGAAACACTCCTACATCATCATCTTCAACCATACCGACCTTTCATCATTTCAACTTTTAACATACATTATTTTAAGAAACTTCCCTTCAAGTTCCATCTAAATTTATTTTAATTATGATGTTAGTCTACATAATCATCTGTCATTTTCAAAAAAATAATTTGACAATTATTAATTCTATACGGTGAGTGACTTATTCATATGCTATGTTAGCCTTAATTTATAACGCTTCCATTTGTAGATACGTTTGATAAAGGCGAAAAGAGTCGCCGAAACGTTAAGAATAAAAAACTAAACTTTTAAATGTTACACCAACTTTTATTGCTTGGACTTCATGCCCAATATATAAACAACTTATCATTAATATATATTATATATATATATATATATATATATATATTGCTGTAATTAAGGGTTTAATTTAGAGGTCGGTTAAGTCATAGGGGTCGTAGAATAAACAAAAGAAACTCCCAAATAACAAAAGCACATAATTACAGATATTAGAAGAGTAAATAGGTCATTATGAATATGGTTAGCTGAGAGCACACTGTATACAACAGTGCAAGCGATTAAACGCATATTCAAGAGTAGTTACGAGCAAATATAAGATTTAAAAATGTAATGAAGTGCGTAAAAATTAAATCAACGGAAAATCTATATGAATTGGCTAGATAAATATTCAACAAGTGCGTTAAATATACCATCGTTTACGCAGGTTATTTTATGCATTATTTGAAAAGCGTACGTGATAGAAAAGTATTACATTTGTGCAAAAATCCGATTTAACTAGGAAATTAGCAAACACCAAATTTATTTCTATTTAGATTAGAATAAGCAAACAACAATAATAGGTGATTTGATTAACGAAGGTTCCTGGGATTTTTGAATTAAATGTGATGTTAAGTGAATAAATTACGTGACAACTTGAGCGTTCTTCCAAGTAATTGAACTACACAATTGGTAAAATTTTCTAAGTAAATAAGAGATACAACAAGTGTTGTCGCCCAACACGTGAAATCAACGAATAGAAAACAAAAGGGGCAAAGCCTATAAATATGATAACAATCGAGCAACGAGTTAGTATACATTTGAAACTGGGCAGTCACTATATTCAAAAGTGCTAAATTATTCACGCAACCAGTAAAATAAAAGTAAAGTGAAAATCATTTTTATAAGAGTGTAAAAATTGTGTAAGCGAGCCGTTTTACTACAGACGTAAGTAAACCAGATTTAATGAAATTATACAATTTCTAAAAATAAATAAAACAGGACTCTTGGGTACGACTCTTGGATACGAGTCTAGATACGATCTTTTGTACGACTTTTGGATACGATTTTGAATACGGTTTTGGATACGAGTCAGGAAGATTCTGGAGATTACTGCCTGTTAAATTAATTACTGACATGGTAAATATTCTATTACTGTTTCGTTAATTACGGAGATGGAAAACCTTTTATTAGAATAAACTTATTAATAACGATTTGGATAGTATTTTGGTTGGATGTCGACTTTCCAATTCGACTCAAAACATTCAGACTGGACACGAAAACTCTTGGGGATGCAGAAAAGCTACTGAACCACTCCAGGTTAGATACTTTGATATGATTTATTTTTGCAAACTGTTTTAATTCAATAATAATTCAAAAATATAAGAGGCGACAAAACCGGGGTTTCTTGCCCAACTGTGGGGCACGATTAACACAGCATATTATGTACGCCCAAGCCGTGGGGCAAAAACATCACAGGTATATATATATATATATATATATATATATATATAAGGGTGAGTTTTTAGTGTGGCAACGGTCGATAACTCCGGTATTATAAAAGATACGTAAACCAAATTTGAGGCATATTAGGCATGCCTAAAGTGCACATTTAAAAATATTTGAAGCATACAGGGTGTTTTATAATTCCAGGACATATTAAACTTATATTTTTTTAAATGGAACACCTTATATATTATTACATTTTTGAAAAGCCCATAAAAAGAGCTTTAATATGATATAAAATTGTTTCTGTCTATTCCTTTTAGTTTTTGAGATATTCAACTGTTTTTTGAAAAAAAAGACCCTGATTAGATACATTGCCACTGCGCTAATACACAACTTATGTTAATTTTCAAGATGCAGAAAATTTTACTATATACCATAGTATATTTGTAATTATCACTTTTTTGAAATTTCTTTACAGCATACAGGGTGTGCCAGGTGTTGCAAAATGCAATTTAAATTTTTTTTTTTAAATGGCACCGATTTTATTGCTACAATGGATAGTTCATTAAGAGTGCTTTCATTTTTGTTAAGCATTCCCTATACCTAAATCTATTACTTTCTGAGATATTTTTGATTTTCTTCAAATTTTAAGAATGTTTTTAATTTACATAACCAAAAAATAACTTACTATTGGAGAATATTATAAACCAATTAATACATTTTGATGAACAATTATCTACACTTATCCAATAACAATTTTTACTAAAGATATAACAACCTACAATAATACGCTATCAACAGAATTCTGCCAGATCAACAACATGCATTTTATAGAAAATGTTCAAGCAGTAAACCAGGCAGGCCTTAAAAAAATAGCTATTACAATTAAAATGTCATTTAGGTTTATTAATTGTAGTGTGTTGTCATTTAACAGGATATCTCTCTTGGTATATTCTTGATGCAAGTAGGAAATCTCTTAAACTTGCACCCAATACCCAAATCATATTTATTGTTCTTCCACTGTAAAATTCATTTTGAAAACTCCTTCAAAGATTACATTTAAAACAGAACTGATAATGTGTTAAATGACAACACACTACAATTAATAAACCTAAATGACATTTTGATTGTAATTGTTATTTTTTTCAAAGCCTGCCTGATTTCCTGTTTGAACATTTTCTATAAAATGCATATTATTGATCTGGCAGAATTTTGTTGATAGCGTATTATTGTAGGTTGTTATGTCTTTAGTGAAAATTGTTATTGGATAAGTGTAGTTAATTGTTAATCAATATGTATTAATTGTTTTATAATATTCTCCAATAGTAAGTTATATCTAGTTGTGTAAATTAAAAACATTCTTAAAATTTGAGAAAAATCAAAAATATCACAGAAAGTAATGAATTTAGGTATAGGAAATGCTTAACAAAAAAGAAAGGACACTTAATGCACTATCCATTGTAGCAATAAAATTGGTAGGGTGCCCTTTCAAAAAAGTTTTAAAAATTGCATTTTGCGAAACCTGACACACCCTGTATACTGTAAAGAAATTTCAAAAAATATACTATGGTATATAGTAAAATTTTCTGCATCTTGAAAATTAACATAAGTTGTGTATTAGTGCAGTGGCAATGTATCTAATCAGGGTCATTTTTTCTAAAAACAGTTGAATATTTCAAAAACTAAAAGGAATAAACAGATGCAATTTGATATCAATTTAAAGCTCTTTTTATGGGCTTTTTAAAAATGTAATAATATATAGGGTGTTCTATTTAAAAAAGTATAAGTTTAATATGCCCTGGAATTATAAAACACCCTGTATGCTTCCAAATATTTTTAAAATGTGCACTTTAGGCATGCCTAATATGCCTCCAAATTTGGTTTACGTAGCTTTTATGATAACGGAGTTATCGACCGTTGCCACACTAAAAACTCGCCCTATGTATATATATATATATATATATATATAAATTTGCTGTGATATGCTCCTTTGAATGCGGGAACTGGGTCCTTTCAACAAAAAAATTCTAGTCCCACAGATTGGGCGTCATAAACGGCTGTGATCCTCTTTTCGCCTCGGCTGCTCAAGTAATGTTATAAACCTCCTCATTCATAAAAAAAAACAACACATTCCTACCAAAAACATCAACGTTAACTCTATTTACATCAATATTCAGAATACATTAAAATTTCAAAATTAAAACTCAGCATAAATTTCAGTTTTAAAAAGAATTTCAAGATTAATTTTATTATCATTTTAATGTGCATCCAAAATTAAAGTCCTTGTTGGATGCCTACTAATTAATATAACAATATAAGCAGACCGGAGTCTGAGTATAAAGGGAGCATCTACCACCCCTTTACGTTAATTAACCAGGTTCGTCTAATTGAGCTCAAAGACATACCCAAATTTTCATCATATTACCGAACATCAAAACTAAATACCCCTTTCTACTTCAACAAGCAAATTTCATCTTAAACTTAAAATTTTATGGTTAGTACAATTTCACTAATGTCCATTTAAAGTAAATCAATTATAAAGTTATTCAACACACACAAAAATGTCAAACAAAATAGTATAATTTACCTGAAGGTTACTGTCCTCGTAGCTTCAAAGTACATCGTCTCTTTAGTTAATCACACCATTCCAACAGGATTATATTTACGGCTTCTAATTCTCAACGCTTTTAAAATTTTCTCCATCACCATTTATTTAAAGTTGTTTCTGGGCTTTTCCGGAATTCATCTGTGTATATCTGACCCTTGTTTCGTGGATTCAGACACGTATTTGAACCATTTAATTATTAACACCCCCGAAAAATAGCAAATAACTTCATACTTCTTTCACCAATATACGCCAAAACTGCCTACTTTTGTGTATACATTTGTCGTTGTAAATTTTGCTAATTGGTACAGTGAAACTAAATTTTATTACCTTGTATCTAAGTGCACTGAAGTACATTCATGTTAGCACGTAAATAACCAACTATTTTGAATCACTAAAATATACGAGCAAAATTTTAAATTATTTTATCAAACTAAAATGCACTGTTTAACATCTTCAATCAAGTCGCGGATGTAAGAGCTTTTAACGCATCGAATAGTCAAAAGTCTAAGAGTCTAAGAGGGCTTGTTTATATTCATCTCGGTATATATAGCAAAAAGCCGGCACGTCGCTTTTGTCCTCAAAACGGGTAATTCTAAAGAATTCCTTATTCTATGTTCCCAGTCCGTCGCTCGCGCGTCGGTTTTTACGAATTTTCACTCGTCCCAGTTAAATCTCAGAAATTTCAACACGGCACGCAACGTCTGGAAATAACCGATTAAATTTTATACAGAGCTGTTATTTTTACCTCTCAAGTTTGCCTTTTACTTTTAACCAATCGCAACCCCATGACGTTGCGCTACTCACGCCTTTTACTATATGTGTCTCGTTCTTGCGCATATTATCTGTCTCTATCTAACCTGTTCTTATTGATGCAAAGTGATATTCCTTATTATCGATTATTTTAGTCCACATGGAGTGTGAAATAACCCACCTTTAGCATTTCTTGTAACTATTATGCGACGTTTTCCCAAGATTCTCTGAAACCATTTGTTATCTGCAAACTTTTCGCCGTATGTGACATTTAAACTACGCAGGTGTTCAACATAATATTAATTCTCAGAGCTTTATTTTCTGGTATTATAATCTTGGGTTTTTACAGGTTTCTATAGATATTATCTGTTACTAACGGTTCAATTAACTTCAATTAAAATTAATACTCTTTAATTTTTAGTGAATCCTAATTAAATATTCAATTATTATTTGTACATTTCGTTTAATACTCGTTGCCCAAACTTGAATCAATTCATATAAATCTTGCACGTAATTTCCATTTGATTCTTTACTTTGGAATAATTAAATTACACGTTGAGCATTTTAAAACTGCTTATTTTTATATAAAGCGTCTTGTAAATAATTTTAATCTCTTATTTTTAATAAAACGAATGAATTTTTATTCTCTACGGGTTTTTAATAAAGCGTATTATCTAATAAACTTCCTTATACACGGTGATTAAAATTATTTGATGTAATCCATTAATTTTCTACCCTGGTCTAAATATGAGTAATATATATAAAGAAATAGAATAATTAGTGAGTATTAGAAAGTGTAAAGAAAATGTTAAGTGAAGTGCTACAAAGTAAATACAAGGACAATTTATAAAGTTTATTAACGTTCATGAGAACGGATGTGCTACTTTGTATCGCAGACGATAGTGACACTGCAGATGTCAGGTCACAGACGGTCAGGTACCGTGATTACTTAGAAATTAAGATTACAACATTGTAATTATGAATTGGATTAAGAATAAACAAACATGAGGTCCGCAAGTTCCCACAGCCATGTGAAGAGGTAGGAACGTTATAAAAAGCCCGGGAGCTCAAAAACCCGGCAGTCAGTCAAAGTATTCAGCTTTAGCATTGCAGTTTGCTTAGACTACTCAAAATAGTACAATTAATTCTTCTGAACTTAGAGTAAAATTAAATCTAGTTTTGTAAAGTTCCATAATTAATGTCTGTTTAAAAAATTAATTTGTTAAGTAGTTTTGGAATTGGTTTTTAAAAAGGCAGCTCTCAAGGCCCAAACCTTAACTCGCATACGGAGAAAATTCGGTTGTCTGTTATAAAAGTTAGAACGTTGGACTATGGAGTAAACTACTTTCCAAATCTTTCAGAAATAAGTGTAAATAGGTATGTTATTCCTGATCTTTACTATTCAGTTTTAAATTGTAAACTAACTACCTGCGGTAATAAACAAATAGAATCGGTAAAGTTAGTGTGCTGTTGGTGTTCATTTAATGAAGGTTAGTTAATGCGACTTCTTAATAATTGTATACTGGAAAAATACGTTATAACGTTAAAAAATTCAAACGTAATAGTCTAGTTTACTTCAATTTAATTTATGTAGGGAAATTTTACATGAATATGAAAATCAATAAAACTATTGTCATATTTAACTCAGTGCTTGCAAAGGAGTATGGTGCTGAATACCCTAAAATTGAAATAACCGCAAAGCGGCGTTAAAGACCGCGAAGTACGAGATGTATTACGATACAACTCGTTACAAAACATGTCTGCCTGCGCAAGAGAGTGGGGTTCCTGCCAAAAAGCTGTGCTAAGTGCGAAGCGTGGGGTGGGTTGCAATGCAACATCGAGAAACAGTTCCCCACGCACGAAGGGTTTTGGCGTCGCACTTGTAGAGGTATCCGCGCTAAGATATGCGAAACTTGTGGTGGAATGCGATACAGTTGTTATCAAATAGGTCCGTGCACGCAAAAAGGTATGGTTCTGCGCTAAATAGCGCAAAATGCGAGGTAGGCTGCGATACAACTGCTCACAAAACAGGTCCGTTCGCGCAATCAAGTACTGTGTCTCACACTTTGCCGTAGCTGGTCCAAGGAGCACTTGCAGCGGAAAAAGTACTTTCACCTAATTCTTTTCCACCGGAATAAATAAGAATTACCAACAGCATACAACGGTTAATTCGTTTGTCCGGCGCACAATACTAACTAACCCTCTCTACATAGGTTTCACGAGGCTGTCGACACAAGGGTATGCATCTGAAGCAAATGTTACTTTCACTTAAATTCATTTAATCACGAACATTGTGTCTTTTTTAGATTTTTACTGTATTCTGTATGATGGTTTTATTTTTTATTTTTTCATGTGAATGCACAGAGATAGGGCGGATGAAATAGTCACATTTTGCGTTTAGTGTTTGCTATACAAATGCAATAATTTCATCTACGTCATGCGTTTAGGTAAAGCATAGCTTCTTTACATGTCTATTTACCATAATACAAACTTTTGACAGGTAGGTGATTGATAGAAAGGACTCCAAAGAGAAATCGCTATTGACTTTAGGATACTGCAAAAGGTTCCGCTTTTAATGAAATTCTGTCACAAAGCTCCTGAATTAATTTATGTATGGTTTCCTGTATTAACGAATAAAAATTTTCCATAAACTTATTGACCATTAAATATAATTCTTTGCGTAATCAAAAACAGGCCCCTTTTAAAGATGCTTCCTATTAGAATAATTTCTGAAAGTAGGTGAGATATTTATATAACGCCGTTAACCATCAGCTTGGATATAATAAAGCAATGGTTTTAAAGTATCTTAGAAATTTTATATTCTTTATTTATCCAGGTACACTTCTTGATGCAACAGGAACAAATATAAATCCGATTCAACATTCAAGTTAAAAGGTAATACCTTTTGTAGTGGAGTGATGTCAACGAGTTGCCTTGCTTCAGAAACCTTTTAGCTATGAATACACTCGTGAGTTTGTTTGTACGTATGCTTTTGTACAAGATTTCATGCAGTTGGTTTGTTTTGTAAGCTATTTATATACATTTTTATTAGTACATTGAAGGGAGAAAGGTTTCTGTGTGTGGACAGTGTTCTGTGTCTACTCTCAAACTATTTTAATATTTGCTTATTTATTTACGGTAATCATGAGCTTGTATAACCTAATAACATGGGTCAACGAAATAACCTAAAACTTAGATATCATACAAGGCAATGAGATAAACTTAAATATATACTTCAAATATACACCACGCTCGCTTTCTCAACCAAACATATCCAACACACGCACACTCACACAGACACGCGGAACTGGCAGGCGAGTGGAACTGAATGGCAAAGTATAGAAGTTGCAGCCAGTAATAATACTCGGAGTTAAGCATCTAACGTGGGAAGAGTTCACTAAAGCTCTTTACCTAACACAATACAATACAGTACTACAATAATCTAGGTTTGCATACATTCACGTTAATGTTTGTAAACTTATGGCAACCAGGCAATACCTACTAATGTTGCAAAATAAAGGTCTCGTCACTATTGTTCATCTACACAAATTTATGTTAATTAATTGCAATATTCGTAAACTCATTTATGGAAGTGGGAGGCCTAAGTCGATATTAACACTACATTCACTATTCTCTGCATAAATAAAAATGGATAGTGAGAGGAATATGAAACACATGGTATATAAAACATTTTTTTGGTTCTTGTATAAGCTAGAGAATTTAAAAACTTGAAGAGGAAGGAGAAGCTGCCGCAGAAATTGCAGTTTACTATTTTGTAGCACGAATTTAAATGTTGTTTGAAGTCTATACAACTGTTGTAGATACGTTCCAAGTCTCTAACAAACTCCACACGTTTTGTGGTCTTGGTCGTTTTGTTGTATTTGTAGTTATATCGTATATAAATCGTATTTGAGAGAAATGAGAATATTCTTGTGTATATTGGTAATTTATTCCTAAGGCTCCAGTAATATACCCTGTTTATATCGCTTTACAGATATAAGCAGTCGCTGTTCATGGATAGCTTTACAAAAAAACTTTTGGTAATCTGCACATAGTGTGGCGATTTTTTTACAGTACTGATAGGCAAACCGTTTCCATAGTAGAGTGTTATGTTCATTTTCCACTTTTTAAATATTTTTGCTAGTTTTAATTAACTAGTACGTTCTATCACTTATTGCGCACGTTTCTATTACTGAATACCCCATTATTTTAAATTTAATTATTCATGGATTATTTTGTCTTTATCCGGTATCTGTATATCCAAATATCACTCTATTTAGTGCGCTTAGCTAAACATATATCTATAACTTCCTCTTCATATGGTTAACGCTTAATTTTAATGCTTGAAGTTCATTTTTAAATTGACATATAAAGATTTCCCGTGAGTATTTTTAAGCAAACAAATGTATATATTGGTCCTTGGATATTGAACCGTTTTTAATTTGTATTTCACTCAATACGTACCAGTTTGGTGTGGCAAAATTTTCAAAAATCAATACACGCATTTTTTTTTAATTAAAATTTTTGTGTACTGCTTTATTTTTTCTTTCCCTTTTTCTTCCTTTCTGGATGCACCTATAAGTTTTTTGGGTAAATTTATGTCTGCTGTATCTTCAGTTTCGTGGTATTGCTGTAGTGTAGTCTAGGCTAAGAATGCTTCTAAGAACTAGTGCTGCCTATCTGCATAGAAAAGCGGAAGTAACCTGCATTGTATGTTCCTTCTTTAGATTGTATTGGAAATCAATTTTGTGCCGATTATAAGCGAGTCACTTATTACTGAACATGTGGTTAACGTTTTCTAGTGATATCATTTTAGTGAGTCATATTGTAGTTTTAATTCGAAATAAGCTTTTTGGATAAAATTTTTGTACCGAGCAAAATTTATAAATTTAATTGTCTTTTCGCATCGCGCATAACTACCATATATAGGAGTCTACGTCGATTATACTCCTTATCAAAAGAATTATTACTCATAAATCGCCAGACGTAGAAAGCTTACAGAACAGAAGTTATTATTTTAGTTTAAACAACAATTTTAAAAAGCGGCTTTAGTATTTTCCTACAAACAAGACATTCTCCGGCTTGTACTTTTGCACAAATTAATCTTCTAAGTGAATATTCAATATACTACTGTCAATTATTTACTTTATGGGTTTTCACTTTTCCGGTTCAAAATTCAAATAACTAGAAAATTAAGTTTATATTACGCTTAGAGCGTACACTCTTATATTGTTGCTTTGTTAAACGCACATCTGGTAAGTGTAATTTTTAAATGGAGTATAGTTTTAAGATTGTTTTTCTACGAGCTCGTAGCTTTTGTTTCTGGCGTTTAAATATTTATTATTCTATTACTGTTTGGCATCACCATATTTACTGTTTAAATAACTGTTCAAATAAAGCACGCTACTGTTATTGCTATTTTATTCTATTAGTATTTTTTTTATTATTTTGTGCCTTATTACACCGACAAATGAGCTGACTTTATTTGACGATTTAACTATATATATATATATATATATATATATATATATATATATATATTGTAGTGGATTTAAAGGATTAAATTTTGGGGTCAACAAAGCAATTTCCTAACACCCTGTATAGAGAAAGGAACCATTTATAAACGTGCAAAATTAATTACAATTATTTAATTTAAAGTATCAAGTATTGACATAATTTTATAATTAGGGATTTGAAGGTAATAGATTCATAAAGAAAATCAATTTTATAAGCCAATAGAAATTATTAATTAATTTAATTTAGTTTAATTCAACGGGTTATAACGTCAGAGAACACATAAAAGCATGAGAAATCAATAATACCAAGGTGAAAAGCTTTCCTAACGAACAAACAGACGTCGGTTATATAAAAATACTGTGAAACGTAAACTCCTAGAAATGTTATTTTAAACTATCATTAATTAGGCACAGCTGCACGTTGGAAAGGTCACCTTCCCCTTATTTCTGTAGATAACAGTGCGAGCTTCAAGGAAATATTGTTCAACTGTCGGTGGTTTTGTAATAAACACTAACAAGAGCTTCTTAAAGAGCAGAAAGGATGCACAATTAATGATATGCTACAGAATGAGACGGGCATAGAAGCATGCATTTTAGTAGGCACGGATTCGATCCACGTGGGGTTCATAAAGACGCGGGCAGCTATATCGATATTCTACAACGTAAGCAAGGTTAGAATGCGACATCAAGTATGCATAAGACAGGAATAGAGATATTACAGGCGGGGTTATAAGACGTCACTGAAATGTATGATTGGTCGAAATAGATAGTTTTAGAACAGACGCGACAGGTGCATGTGATAGTTTTGTTGGAGGTAGCGTGTTGACGAGCAATATTTCTAGAAGAAATAGGCATCTTGGAACGTTCGAAGGTCCCTGAATATAATTAAAAGATATTTTTGCTAGCTTTCAGAAAAGCATAGATCTGGTATATGTAGATATTTTGTACAAAAAGCAAAATTTTGAGTGTTGTAAATATTACCAATTATTATATTGTGTGTTGTAGAATTGCTTTATTTGATTCAATAAGATATATTCAGTAAGCTAGTCGGGGTAACAATCCTAATTTTAACATTTCATAACATTGGGGCTTAACATAATAATAAAAAGAATATCACAGCAAAAAATATGGTTCGGTCAATCGTTGAGAGAATATCACAGCAATATATATATATATATATATATATATATATATATATATAATGAAGTGTTAGTAATAGCTAAAAGGGTATAAAGATTATTTTGTTTGAAGGTTGTGTATATGCCAAATAAAGCCAAATATCAGATCACGTAACTG
Source organism: Platerodrilus igneus (assembly GCA_036346225.1). NCBI lineage: Eukaryota > Metazoa > Arthropoda > Insecta > Coleoptera > Lycidae > Platerodrilus > Platerodrilus igneus. The sequence continues at coordinate 1,983,690 of JARFIW010000254.1, read as the reverse complement.
AAAATTTTGTGTTTGCCGTACTTTACAAATGTTAAAGTATTTGAAGTATATTAGTCAAAGTAGAAGTGCCAAGACGTAAAACAATGACTTGATGACGTGAGAAAGCACAGTATTCAAGGATTTATACTAAGTTGTACGTTAATAAGCCAAAGAATGTACATTTGCTGATCGAAAAACCGGATGCGTCTGTAGAAGTTCCACTATTCACCACACAGAGCCAGGTTTATATGTGAAACATTTCGGCACTTATTTGGTAGAATCAACCTTTGGACAAACTTGTAGTATCAAAATTATAAGGGCAAATATTGTCAAAGCTGATTGAAGGGTGACGCGATCTTATGAACCAATGATTGAACATTTAAGTATAAAATTGTAAAGTATAAAAGATGAATTATAGGTATTAGTGACACAAACTAGTTAGGACGATTTAATTGGATGGGGGATTTGTAAAATGTATAAAGAGTAGGCATAATTTAAAAGGTGGTATCACCTAGGTAAACATAAATAACGGAATTCGATTAAAATATTTTTGTAACAAGACGTGTTTTTTTGTATACTGCGCTAATTTGAATATTAAAAAGAGTAAATAAATTATTTTGAAAAGTTCAAGTCTTTAATTGAAACAAAGAAGAGTATAGATAAGTGAGTGGAATAATAATAATAATAGTAAAGACGGGTGGAAAGTTGTAAGAGTGGATTGGAGCGACATTGAAACAGGCGTAATTAATAATGGATGTTTGGAACGAGTTGGATTAAGGCAGAAAGGAAATGGATTGGATTTATTAGACTGAAGGAGAAACTACTTGGAACGATTTGGATAGTGCATTGCGGATAGATTGGTATTGAGTGGAAACTAGAAAGGAGCATAGAATTGGAACGAGCAGAGTAAAGAAAGGATAGCGTTGGATTAACAGGAGTATTATACGGAAAGAAGGCATAACTATAGGAAAATTAGCGCGGGGGAAGTAAAATTGCAAGGTATTCAAAATTCTAAATTTGGTCATTATTTATAGATTTGAGTGGATATCAAAATTAAGTATAGCAAAACCTGGTGTCTGGAAAGCAGAGGAGCCATAGTGATAGTGCAACGCAGTGTGAAGACCCATCCGGTGATTGAGATTTTGAGCCAGAGTTCAGAGAGGCCTACAGCGACGCGTAAATCGGGTGAGTACTGTGTTTTTGATACGTCAAAGTCAATTTGGTAAGAGTAATTGATTTGGCACAATGCTACGTGGATCTGCTTATTAAAAATTTGGCATATACGAATATAAGTTACATGTACTAAAATAAAGGTAGTGCAGTTTGGTTGGTGTAGTGACCATCTACCTATCACTGAACCCACGGTAGGTAGATGTGGATACCCTGAGAAGGCGAGTTTCAATAGTCGAGGCATATTCATATAGTTTTGTTTTGTAGACCGACCAAACTTAGTTAAAGCACGAAATATAAGAGTCAAAAGTTTCACACTGTCAAGTATATAAAAATTGTAAATAAATAAATCACAGTTTAAAGTAAATATCATACATAAAAAAGGGGGGGGGTGAGCATAAGAATATATATATATATATATATATATATATATATATATATATATATATATATATGATAAGGGGTTAGTCTAAGGGTATATTAAGTCATAGGGGATGTAAGATAAATGTAAATATTATTAACGTTAAGAAAATCAAACAATTCCACCACTAAATAGAAGTAAATCGACTATCTAACATAAAGTCAATAGTGAGCACACTGTATATAAATTATAACTAATTTAATTCCTAAGAACGAAGCTCATTCTGCAATAATCAGATACTAATTAGCAAAAATAATAATGTGTACGTTGTATAATACGTTCTAAGTTAAACATACAAGTCCAGAATTGGAATGAAACGAGTAAAAATGAGGTTCTAAACGCAACGGATTGCATCAAAGTAAATATGTAATCGGGAAGATAGACAACCTGGCATTCTAGCTATTTAATAATTTCATTAAAAATGTCAACGCATATATAAGCAAACACATTCAAATACGTCATTATTTGAAAGAAGAGTACGTGACTAGGAATATCATATTTGCATAAAAATCCGACATATTTGAAGTAATAAACAATATAACAGGCGGTTCGTGATACGATAAGGTTTGGACTATAATCGAGAGTATGTGGCGAAATATTAAACGCCTACGTGCGAGATTGAATGACGGAACAACAATTAAATCCAGGGAATTTTCCGAAATACCGAGTTTTACAGAAATAAGCGCAAAGTACAAGCCTTGATTAACAAACACATAAATTAGAACGTGGATAGGTGGAGTCTATAAATATCATAGGGAACTCGTAAACATTCAGTATCTCTTCAACAAGGTACAAACCACGTCAATTTAAAGCGAATGATTACGTACAAGTGAAACTTAGTGAAAGTCAATGAATCATTAAAAATTGTGAAAAGTAAAAGAGTCAATTTATGGAACAAACAATAACCGTTTTACATTTGAAACAGCTCCAATTATACGTCGAATTATCCGTCCAATTATCCGTCCAATTATACCTCCAATTATACGTCAAAATATACCTCTAACTAACCATCTAATTAAACGTCTAAGTAAACGTACTAATTGAATATCTAAATACACTTCGAAAAATATTATAAAGCGAGAAGGTACTCGAATTGATTTCCTGGAACCTCGAACGGAAGTAGTATAAATATATTTATATATATATATATATATATATATATGTGTGTGTGTGTGTGTGTATATATATATATATATATATATATATATATATATATATATATATATATATATATATTGCTATGATAAGAAGATAATTTAAGGGTAGATTAAGTCAAAGGGTTCGTAGGATAGATATAAATAACTTTAACTTTAAGAAAAATCAAATAATTCCATCAATTATAGGAGTAAATCGACTATTCTACAAAAAGTCAATTGCGAGGACACTGTATATAAAGGATATTTGATCTAATGCATGAAAAAGAGCTCGTTTAGTAATAATCCGATACCATTTAATTAGAATAGTAATGTGTACGTCGTATAATATGTTTAAGTATAATTTACGAGTAAAGATAAGGTTTTAGAAGCAGCTAATTGCATCAAAATAAATTATCGGGAAACATAGATAAATTGGCATTCCAAATATTTAATAATTACGTGGAAAGTATCAACGCATGTATAAGAAAACGCATTTTAATACGTCACTAAATACGTGACTAGAAAGAATACATTTGATCAGAATACCTACATTCTGTAACAAACCAATAAACACCAGGCGGTTCATTATATGATATGTTTTGGACTTTTAAACTACAAACATAAAATTACGTAATTGAATGTGGGTAATAATTGAGAATCCTAAGAAATAACTATATAAAACAGAACGGTTACGTGACTGATATAGCATTGTCACCAAGAATTAGACAGGGATTTTGAGAAATACAGAGTTCTGCCAGAGATAAGGTAGAGTACAAGCTTTGATCAATAAACACGCCAATGGAAACGGTTGGTGGAAAAGGGCTTATAAATACAATAGGAAATGAATAAAGAAGGAAGTTCATATTCTACCAAGTACAAACTATGCTCAAATGCAGTAGAAATTTGCGCGATGAAATTAATTAGTGAAACGTTAAAATTCAGAATAAGTAAAATTTGAAAGTGCAAAAATTGTGCGACGAAAAATAGGCCAATCTAAAAATAGACGTAAGTTAAACAATTAATTAAATTTATTTTAATATTTAACAAAACAGAGCTTTTGTTGAGACGGCTTAAGTTGATGCCACTTTCGTTGATGCCACTGTTGTGGATGCCAGTTTCGTTGATGTCATATGTACTAAGTTGATATTTAAGTTTATATACAAGTAGATGTTCATGTCGAGATCTAAGCCTTAACACAAATCTAAAAATACGTCTGAAAGTGCGATCAAAAGGTACTCAAAGTTAATTCAAGGAAAAATACCAGAAATCAAAAATGGATAATTCTGGCCAATAAGTAGAGCGGACATAGCAAGGGATGCAGACTACAAACACTATGAGGCCATTCCAGTGACCGTTCCAGGTTAGCAATTTTTAAACATTTATTATTTAAAAACTGTTTCAAATTTAATATTTGCTCATCAAATAGGTAATTTGAAAATATGAAAACAGGGAAAGCATCTTATAACGTTTGAAGATACTTAAGAGTAATTAAAAGATATTTTTGTTGGCTTTCAGGAAAGCATAAATTTGGTAAATGTAAATATTCTATCCAGGGGAAAATTTTGAGGTTTCACAACATTGTACATATTATCAATTATTATATTGTGTGATTTTATAACTGCTTTATTTGAATCCATTTAAAGAATAAAATAAGATTCAATATTAGAAAGTCGAGCAATCAGTGAGCTAGTCGTGGTAAACAGGAAAGTATAGAAACCTAATAGGGCATATCACAGCAATAAATATGAAACGCCCAATCGTGGGACATGTTCATATCAAATAAATATTGCGCACCAATCGTAGAGGCAATTTCATATCAATATATATAAATTGCCGTGAAATTTGCATAAAGACCTCTCCAGAGTGAAAAAAACAATTTTCAAAAATATAAAATTTTTACAAAATTTTCTTACCCGTATTCTGCTTCATCAACTTAATTTCTTCAGCAGCTTCCCTGGCTAGCTCAGCTGTGCCTCCTCTCGTATACCTAAATTTACTATTATTCTCTTTAACGTTCACACACTATTCAATAAAATCACAAAATAATACAACAATCATACAATATTTATTTACCACTATTTACAAATAATAATTCATGGTTATGTACAGTTCGGTGCTCAAGTTACACCTCAATAAATGCTATCTTTGTAAAGTCATTGTTTTTAAAATTGAAATTTCAAACACATTTAATGCAACAGGAGTAAATGGGCCTCAAATAATACCTCATTTTTGTTTATTACTGCACACTGGAGTATTGTGAGCTCATGATAAGCCAGTTTATTAATGTATGCTTTCCACCTTGCATACTATTACTACAAACTTAAAGAACCCGTGTACTCTTAACAATTAAATTTAAATTCATCAAGAAATTTAATAAGCTTTACGTACATTTTTTGTTATATATTCCAAAATACCATAATAATAGTCAGTTATACGTATCCTTTTCAATACGTTAAATTACCCAAAATAACCGTCAAAGTTCACTCACACATCACAAATAATTTCAACAGTTTATATAAAAAAAAACAGCAAATTCAAATGCGTTAACTGGAAAAAGCGTCAAAAGTCTATCTCCGTTGAAGCTCTATATTCCTGAACCCCTCGGCTTCGTGATAATGCTCGCGCTCCACCAGCTATTTATAGATGACAACTCAGTTTAAGCTGAGCTGCGTGCTACCAATTCAACAATTCCAACATCCAAATCCAAGTATATTACACTTGTTTATTATTGCATTCTTAATTTACCAGCTTGTTAAAGTATTCGTAGACCTCAGTTAAATTTAAATTACACTCTATTATACTCGCGGTACTAACTATAAGGCCACAAATAATCTAATACTATTTCACCGAATGTTACAAATTTTTATATAGTCACAAGCTTTGTCAGTTGATGATAATACATTGTTAAGCGATGCAATATTAAAGAAATCCCTCCTAATTCTCCCAGAGTATTTATATCATAAAACTAGGCCCCCTTGGCCACACTTTACGCAAAACACTTAATCGAAATTAATATTTCTCTAAATTTTGTATAACCGTTTTAAACTTCCAAAAATATTCCCGGGTCAACACGCTATATCAGACAAACTATCACCTCCACCTGTCGCGTGCTCGTCTGTTCTAAACCTATCTATTTCGACCAATGTTACATTTCAGTGACGTCTTAAAACTCCGCCTGTAATATCTCTATTTCTATCTTATGCATATTTGATGTCGCATTCTAACCTTGCTTGCGTTGTAGAAAATCGATATTGCTGCCCGCGTCTTTATGGATTCCACGTGGATCGAATACGTGCCTACTCAAGCAAACGCTTTTATGCTCGTCTCATTCTGAAGCATATTATTGATTGTTCATCCCTTCTGCTCTTTAAAAAACTTTTGTTAGCGTTTATGCGAAACCACCGACGGTTGAACAATATTTCCTTGAAGCTGGCCTCGTTATCTTCACAAATAAGCGGAAGATGACCTTACCAACGTGCAGGTGTGCTCAATTAACGATCGTTTAAAATAACAGTTCTTGGATCTTACATTTCACTATATATATATATATATATATATTGGTGTGATAATGAGGTCACAAGAGGTCATTGAACACCACATTCTCTGAGAAAAGGTCAACCCCTAAACTAAAGTAGTAAACTGTTCCAATATTTAATTTTTACCTAGTATAATACTTTTCAGCGAAATAAGCGTATTTTCTTAGCACATAAAATGAAATCCAAAATAGTGCACATCCCTCTTGCCCCTTTCCTAATATTTACTTCTACATGCTCCTGCTATAATTCTACTATGCTGTTTGCTTATTGTATAAGCTATGGCTAGTACTACTTCAACATTTTGTCGATTCTAGTTATGATTCTTGACCCTTCTGCTGTTAAACCTATCCTTCGAAAATTTGCACAGTTATCCATACATTTTTGGTATAGTGACTATGGTGCTATGTTTGAAATCTTTAGGCGTCTCACCTGTCTCACACATATAGCTTACAAGTTGGAAGGGAACTTCTGTCACTGCTTGTCCAGCGGCTTTTCTAGTTTCTGCTTGCACTTTATCTACACATGGCATCTTATTAATTCTCAAGATCTTTATTGCTAGTTCAAATTCGTCTCTAAGTATAGAATATGCTAAGGCAACTTCTATAAAGTCTATTTCCTGTTCTAGTGCCTTTAGCTCCTCTTCTGCACATAAATGCTCTATATTTATACTTGCAATCTATCCACATTCTCTACATTTTCTATATTAATATTTTTTCCTGCGTAACATAGATTTTGCTAAAAAGTTTTATATCCCTAAAATTAATTGTAATTAATTAGTTTGTGCCTTTTTGCACCTCTCTTTAATCCACTTTCTTAGAGCTATCCTGCATTTGAGAATAATTTCCCATTTTATGCATTAGCATCTCTTTTCTGCTTGACTGGTCTTATATTCTCGTTTTTCTTTTACTACATGCAGAGTATCTTTTGTCACTAATGGTTTCTTGTTTTCTATTTGTTTATACCCTGGAATATCTCTGGCAGTGATGTCTAAGCTGCACTTGATGTTACTGTATTCTCCTTTTAATTCCTTTGTATCTGAAATTTTCCCTGTCTTTCAACAATTCATTTGATTTTTTTCAAGTCTTTTATGAGTCTCTTTACATTTTACTTTTTAAGAGAACAAGTGCCCTTTCCGTTCGTTTCTTAAATTTTTGAATTTAAGTGCGGGTTTCATAATTACTATGTTGCAGTAAGTGTCTGTATCTCCTAGATAGCTTCTACAGTCTTTTACATGATACTGTCGTCTAAAAAGAATGTAATTTATTCGGTATCACCCTATGTCTTCTGACACCTTTCACATATATCGTCTTCTAGCATGTTGAAATAATGTACTTGTTGTGGTTAAATTAATTTACAGGGAAGTTATGAAAAGGTTGAGTTCAAGATAGCATGCTGTTATTCTCGAGTATCACGTACTATACTCAATGATGTAAATGGTGGCGAATGTGAAATCAGTTACAGATAGTTAGAAAATCAGTTGAAAATAATGAAAAAGAAAGAGATAGTATTTTAAAGGTTAGGGAAAGAACTAAAAGAAAAATTAGAATAAATTTCACCTTAGAAGTTGATATTGACAATAAAATAAATATTTTAGATAAATCAGAGACAATCAAAAAGTTTGAGGAAAAGTTAAACCGTGAACTACCTTCCCAAAAATTTAAGCTCCTATTTAAATAATTTAGTATTATATAACGTTACACCAGTTGCTAAATGGGGAGTCGCCTTTCAAGGATATATTTCTGTAAACGCATTTTTTGAAAAGGTAGAAAGATTAAAAAAGTACGAAATATGTCTGATGTTCAATTATTTTCCGAACTATGTGATCCTTTTTTGGTATAGCATTAATTTGGTATCGCTCTAATAAAAATTTAGTATGTAATTGGGACGAGTTAAAAATGGCTTCAGAAGATGAGCTTTTTCTACCATATTATGGAGAAAAATTGTTAATTGAAATTAAGGCACGTACTGAACGGCAAAATGAAACCATAGGTCTGTATCCTACTAATATGACAAATATGCTTTTTCGTTTAACTGAACCGTTAAGCGCGAAAGATCAACTTAAAATCTTATTGAAAAATATGCTACAATTTTACCAGTCATCAGTAAGATTAGAGGAATTAAACCCCATACAAGAATTAATTAAATTAGGAAAGAAATTAAGGGAACCTGAAGTACTAATAGAAATTTTTTCTCTCCCAACTGGAAAATAAACACTTAGAAACAGATTCAGCATATCAGGAACCTCGAAGTTGACAAACTAGACAAGTAAATAGACAATAAGTTTCTGAAACTCAAAAATTAAATCAAAATCCTACTACTTTAAACCCAACACATCGATAACGTTGTTATCAATGTGGTCAAGTAAGACATTACCAAGTTCAGTGTAAAAATGCACGGAAGAAATTATAGTGTTATAAATGCGTAATGGAAGACATGACATTTAACAAATGTCCACGTTGTCAACAAAATAGTAAGAAACATTTAAATTGACGAAAGTGGTTCTACCTGGTCGTGTAGGGTCTTTCACTTTTTATTATTCGACTATGAAAATGAAAAATTTAATTCAAGCAAAAACTAAACCATTTCAGAAGAATAAAGTAATGCTCGATTATGTAGTAGAATAATCGAAAAAAGATGAACGCCCTCGTGTGACGATTAATATATTAAGATTTAAATATTTGACAATATTAGATTCAGGAACGGGCAATACCATTTTGGAACGTCATACCTGAGAAATATTATCAAAATTAGAACCTAAATTAACACATAAAACTGAAGAGCAATGTTAATTAGTAAATGGATAAATTTTAGATGTTTTAGGAACTGTTTCATTACCAATAAAATTAAAAGAAGAATTAGTAGCGTTAGAAGTTTTAGTTATATCCAATGTTCAATACTCAGTAGGCGCAGACTTTAATGTACACACAAAAATGGAAACCAGAAAGAACAATTTATGCATTTTCTGGGCGTCCGTTTTAATTAAGGTTTGAAACCGAAGGGTCTAAAATAATATCATGAAGGAAGTGTTGCTAGTTGTTTGAAGTTTCAGTTAAAATACTTCAATGGCCGCTATAACTAATTTGAAACGTGCTAAGCATAAGTGAATCCCTGTGTTACCCTAAGCTGTAATTTGGCATTTCAGGATGTGCATATGCTAGTCTACAAGACGTTGTGTGGTGAATGCGGATATCAAAAATTTCATATTTAAGTTAAATGTATATTAGTTGCTTAGAAATCTGTATTATAAAACATCAGTAAAGGCGATATTCATAATTTATCATCCGCATTTATCGGAAATGTCTTGTAACGCTATGCAATCTCAAACTTTTCCAAAGTAATATATGGTATTGATTACATAAACTATACCTGTGCCTATTCTACCTTTCCATAACAATACCAATATACTTAAATTTTCCTAAAGAATTAATTTGTACCGACGCTTATTTTCTTGAGTACAGTGCCTATTTCTCAGAGGTTATAAAAATTTCAAGTGTAAATTTAATAACCTAAGAGTATAAATTTAAGTTGAATTGAATAGTAATCGTAAGAAATAGCCACCGCTTTTCCAAACATTTTTATGTCTGTGTTTATGGGAAATCTGGTGCTTCTGTAATATAAAACTTTACTGCCTAAATGCAAATTTAGCCAATTTGTTTTGTAGCGTGTGATGTATCAACCGCACTCACGCTACAATCTTAAAGTATATGCTATTGTAAGCTGAAGCTGTTTACACTGTTAAGTGCTCTAAGATTTCAGTCCCTTACCAACCACTTTTTAAAACAAAAAATATTTATGCGTTACAAGTAATAACAGACATCCACAAAAGTGTTGAAATCGCATTTGATTGTAACGCCACCCTTACGATAATCTTAGATTACAATCAATTGTTTCTCCATTTTGGCGAAAATAAGAACATTGAAGTATATTTTACCCTTATGTTCGTTTAAAGTTAGTGTTGCAACCAGAAAGATATTTTGACAGAACTTCGTCACTCTTTATGATTCAACCAGCTTCTCTGTACCTAGTAATAATTAAACAGACAATAGTTGGTCTAGACTGCAGTAGTACATAGCACGCCGTTTACTACCGTCGCTTTAAACACTACATTTGAATATTCTAACCTAAAAATTTGTCAATGTAATAATAATTTTAATAAGCGTACGAATATTGAGTAAAGAGTTTTTGTTGTGTATTATAAGAATAAAAACTAAACGATAGATCGATCTTGGTCAGTATTCTATAAAACATGAGTTACATAAGTCCTATACTATTATATATATATATATATATATATATATATATATAAGCGTTAAAGGTCATAGCAAGATCGTATTACATCATATGATAAACATCTTTTTTCATAGACTCGAGAAAATTCGAGAAAAAGTTAATTTGTTAGATATGTATTTAGGAGTATAGAAAAGATGTTTGTGAAATGACCGGTATAAATTTATCAGTCATGTTTAACGAATAAAGCCTTAATAATTAGAGGGGTTTAATAGCAAAAACATCGTGTTTTAGATAAAACTAAAGGTATTTATTACGTTTGACGAATAAACAAGTATTCATTAAAAGAGTTTCTACTCAATTTTATAGTAAGAGGACTGTCTTGATAGAAATTTACGTTCAAATGCATTTTTATACTCTATAGTATATTATAGTGGAAAATTCGCATAAGCAAATATTCTAAAAGTAATTTTAGTATCAATCTAAGGTTCAATTTTAAAAATGAGAGATAGAGTACAGCGACAAGTGTTGTCCAAATATAGAAAAAGAGGCCTGTCTAGCTACTACGCAAATAAAACTAACAACTGTCTGTTAGAAACCCTCCTTTTCAAGGACCGAAAGTGAATGGTCAAGCAAGGGTATGCTAGTGTAGTCAAGAGACTCTTTGACACATTAGGCAGTATGTTCTCTTAGCGGAATGTGAATAAAGTACCTTCAAATCAAAATGTTTAGATGTTTTCTCAACGAGTGTATACGGGCCAATAAATTTTTGTGCCAATTTAGCGTTAAAATATTTTGTTGCGTGTAAGGTAGCAAAATTTTTTCTCGAGACTTTATTTTCAACTTACTTCAAGTCCTCTTAAATCAGAATTGGGTTTTTACTTCTCATATGCTATTTCTAATTCTTTCAAAATGTTCCGATAAACTTTTTCTAACTGGATAGTACAGACACTTGACGGTCTTTTATCTGTAAATTGAATATTTATTAAACTTTCTCTAAACGAAATACTTTCTAAAATAATTCCTAGACCAAAATTTGCTAAATAAGGTGATATAACTATAACTTTGTGTACAGTTGTGTGAACGGGAAAAGAAGGCATCGGTAAAATCTTGTCTCAATTTCTTTGATTTTTAGATACGTATGAAGCTAACATAGTTTTTAAACTCGATTTACTCTTTTGATAGGATTTGCTGGTGGATGATGATACGCATTGGAAATAATTTTCGATTTATAACTTTGACTTAAATTCTTAAACAAGGTACCCGAAAATGGAACTCCATTATCTAGTAACACGCATTTCGGTACTTCAAAAAGTAAAATAATAAATTCTTCAATTTTTGAACTGCTGTGGAGGCTTTAGCTGTTGTTAACTTGAAAAGTAATGAAAATTTAGTGTTCTTTAGTAGTCCTACGTAAAGGACCTATTAAGTCTATTGCAATCATTTGCCACAGGGTTTTGGCACTATAGGCGGTTGTGACATTTTACCCTCTGGAAGTTTTTTTCAGGTTTATGGGCAATACAGGTTTTGCATTGATTTAGGTATTTAACAACATCAGCACGTAATGTGAGACAGTAATATTTTTGTGACAGGCGTTCATGTTTTAAAAATACCTAAATAACCGGTTGTAACCTTATCATGAAATTGTTTTAAAATTTTTCTGCGTTGTGATTTCGGAATTACTTTCGTTCGGTTAAATTTGGAAATTTGGGTGCTACATGTTTATACAATTTTTCATTTATTACTCTTCTTCAACGGTTAAATTTGATATTTTGAAGATTTTTAATCATTTTTTCATATTTAAAATTTGCGTTTAACTTTTGTTCATTATTTGGTTAATCTGCGAATCCAAAAATCTCCCTTATCCGTTTCAGAGTGTTCTGAGGTTACGTCTGGGGAGCTGTAGTTTTTATTACTAATTTTTATATTATCTAATGCTGGAACAGTACGAGATAAAGCATTGACAACAACATTATCTTTACCTTTACGATGTACAAAGGCAAAATCATATTGCTGCAGTTTAATAACCCACAGGCATAATCTGCCACTAGGTTTCTGTAACGTATTTAACCAAATTAAAGGATGATAATCAGCAATTACGGTAATATTTCGGTCTTAATTTTTCGATACTAAATAAAACAGCTAAACATTCATTTTCCGTGACTAACTTTTTGTTCATTTGGTGTAACTGATCTAGAATTATAATAAGTTGCCTTCTACCTTCCATCTATATTTTGCGTTAACACGTCCGAGATACCATAATCCGAGGCATCACATTGTGTAATAAAATCATGATTGTAATCCGTACAAATCAAAATCGGTGCTGAAATAAGCCATTTTTTAATAAGAGAAAACTGTTTGGCAGCTTTAATTAGAAATAAAAATGTTTGCGTTTCGTTAATAATACAGTTAATGGTGGAATGGTTGTACTATAATTAGGTATAAATTTACGTTACCAATTTGACATACCAAAAGTCTTCGAATATCTTTAACGGTTTTCAGCGTAGGTATTTCTAAAATGGCTTTAATTTCTTTAGTATCTACTAATAATTCATTCTTATTAACAATGTAACCTAAATATTTTAAATCCTTCTTACCAAAATGACATTTACCTTTACTTAACGTTAAATCAGCTTTTAATAATCTTGCGAAAATTTTTTACAAAATTTTTTAAATGTTTTTCACATGGGTCTGTTACGATTGTTACGTCATCTAAATAATACAATACAAACGGTTCTAATTTTGGGGTTAAAACGGTATCATGTTTTGACTAGATGCTTGATAAATTTGAAACTCCCGTAGGTAAACGTGTAAATTCGAAACGTCTTCGATTTGGTACAGTTTATGCAGTATATTTATATCAATCTTAATCAAGTGAAATTTGAATATATGAGGCTTTAATGTCTAATGTCGAAACATATTTCGCATCACGTAACATCCAAAATGGAAGATACTAAAAAAATTGGATTACTTAATACAGAAGTACTTTTTGAACATCTAATTTTAACAATTAGTCGAACACTAGATCTACACTTTTTTTCATAAAGGGTAATACTGAATAATATCCTTGTTTGATTTAATTATCAAATTGGTTCGCCCTAGTTCCGGTAACTTATGAAAATAATTTGCAGCAATAATATTTAATTTTGATCTTTGTTCAAGTGTTAAATCTAAAGTTGATTTGAAAGCATGTTCTTTTTGCTCTATACTGTTTAATTTTATAAACTTTAAATATGTTGGAAACAATTCCCACATCTTTTCAAAGATCTATGCCTAATACTACTAAGTGTTGAATATTGGATATAACTAAAACTTCTAACGCTACTAATTTTTCAATTAATTTTATTGGTAATGAAACTATTCCTAAAACATCTAAAATTTATTCGTTTACTAATTAACATTGTTCTTCAGTTTAGTGTGTTAATTTAAGTTCTAATTTTGATATTTTTAGGCATGACGTTCAAAAATGGTATTACCCGTTTCTGAATCCAATATTGTCAAAAAATCAAATCTTAACATATTTATCGGTACATCTTTCTATGAGTATTCTACTACATAATCGAGCATTACTTTATTCTTCTGAAAGGGTGTAGTTTTTGCTTGAATTAAATTTTTCATTTTCATAGTCGAGTAATAAAAAGTGAGAGACCTTACACGACCAGGTAGAACTTCTTTCGTCAATTTAAACAGTTCTGATTATTTCGTAAACAACGTAGACATTCGCTAAATGTCATGTCTTCAAATACGCATTTAAAACACTATAATTTCTTCCGTGCATTTTTACACTGAAATCGGTAATGTCCTACTTGACCACATTGATAACAACGTTATCGATGTGTTGGGTTTATAGTAGTAGGGTTTTGATTTAATTTTTGAATGTCAGAAAGCTTGTCGTCTATTTGCATGTCTAGTTTGTCAACTTCGAGGTTCCTGATATGCTAAATCTGTTTCTAAAGTGTTTATTTTCCAGTTGGGGAAAAAAAAATTTCTATTAGTATTTCAACTTCCTTTAATTTCTTTCCTAATTTAATTAATTCTTGTATGGGGTTATTTTCTCTAATCTTACTGATGACTTACAGTATGAAAAACCTGAATTTTTGAAAAATGTTTGGTTTTCAGACGAAGCACATTTTCTCTTGTCAGGCTATGTGAATCGTCGCACTAATCGATTTCTGGGCTTTGCCAGACCCGATGAGGTTCAAGAGGTTCCTTTACATAGTGAAAAAGTGAGTGTCTGGTGTGCTGTTTCCGGACACGGAATCATTGGTCCGTACTTTATCGAAGAGAATGGTAGGCAAGTCACACTTAATCAACAGAGGTACAGACAAATTTTAACACGATTTATCCCTGATCTACGTCAATTCTGTCGTGCACGTAACTTGGCATTTCGAAACCAATTTTTTCAGCAGGACGGGGCAACTTGCCATACTGCTGCCGCAATTCGTCAATTTCTTCAAGAACATTTTCCAAGCAAATTCATATCACGATTTACTGACTTCCCTTATCCTTCACATTCTCCAGACCTCACACCTCCAGACGCATACATTTGGGGCATGGCTAAAAATGCCGTTTTCAAACGGGCACCACAAACCATCGATGAATTAAAGGATGCCGTTAGAGTCTTCTTCGCAGCCCTGAGACAACCCTTATTCAATAACATGACCAGAAACTTAGAACATCGTTATGAAGTCTGTCTCGAACGAGGTGGTGCACATTTAGAACATATAATAAAGTGTCAATAATATGTATTTTTTAAATATACAAAACAATTACAATTTCAGTACTGTTTATTTCGGGCAATACTGTATTTTAGAAAGACTAAGATACAGATTCAAGTCTTATGCAAGACCTTATATTTTCTATCTTTCAATTACTAGCTCAAATTGAAATGATCATTTGGGTTTTGCAGAAAAAGTCTAAGTTATTATTTCATCTTATTAACTGTAATACGACAGTATTTATCAATTTACATTGTGTAAATAACTACCTAAAATATTTATATATTTAATACTTGACTTATAGCCGTAATTTTGAGCGTTGCTTCCTCGCTAACTGACATAAGCCGAAAACTTGACAATGTCAGATATGTTTGTCAGAAATGCCAAATATAATTGTAAGTTAGGCTTATGTATAGTTGTGCATACGATTAAAATTTGTAAATTTTCCAATCATCGTCATCGGTCTCGGCGGCATAATTAGTAAAAGCATGGTCCTAGAAAGACTAAGATATAGATTTAACTCTTGTCCAAAACCTTATATTTTCCATCTTTTAATTACTAGTTCGATTTGAAATGATCATTTGGGCTTTGCATAAAAAGTCTAAGTTATTATTTCATCTAATGATATATTTATGAAAAGCAGTTAATATTTATGATTATGGCAAAAATGTGTTACAGAAACGTCAAGTAATATAACAAAAATTTTAATAATTTTAATAATATATATATATATATATATATATATATATATATATATAAAGCTGGCCTTTCCAGCGATTTCTAAAACCTATTTACATTTCAATGACAAGTCCCCGCCTGATTACGTTCGGTACAATATGTTATACAATATAAAATGTCTTTAAGAAATATCTTAATACTTGAGGATGGCACGATTTTAGCGACAAAAAATATATAGATAACACCCAACAGACGTTGTGAAGCAAAAATTGTGTTGGTCTGTGTTATGAGTGATAACCTGCTACTATTACGAAAAACACACTTGAATGTGTTGACAAACTTTCTAATTCTTAACATTTCTGAAATAAAAATTGATCTTGATAAATGTAATTTCCTATTGACCCTTATTACATCATAAACAAAGACACTTTAAAAAGTGTAAAAATTGATTAGCCTAGATCTTTCTTACACGAAATCCAGTGGTGTAGCCAGTTTCTTCAAAAGTTTATACTTTCCAAGCTACAAATCAAATCTGTATTTTTCTATTTGGAATACCCTGCATATATTCCACAATGTCATTTCCCTAAAAATGTTCTTTCAAAAAATATAGTATCATACAGTTATTTTTTATTTGGTTTTTAAAAATAATATTGTTGTCTAACCAATAACCATCCCGCTTATTTTTGCTTATGCGCAATACCGTTGCGCTCTTAATATCTAAATATTTCATTATTTTTTTGGTGTAAACCTAGATACTACAATTTTTGTATTTTGTTATATTTATTATTATACAGTAATACTATAGGTCAAGAGTGGTCCTTAAATAGAAGACGTTTATTATAACGTCCATGTTCCATACCCACTCTCTTCGAAAAACACAAGATCGTGTCATAAATATTAGGTTATGAAGAATTATCGAATTTTCACATTTCAAGTTTTTTTTTATTAATATTTCCCGTCATTAAGATAATTATGATGGTTGCAAAATTGCAAATATTAGTTTCTACATTTATCTGTTACCAAAATATTAAATTTGCCAAAATTCGACACGGCAGCAGGTAGTTTTGGAAATTATGGAAAATATGATGCATTGGTTTGTTGTATTCAGAACAACGAAAACGTGAAGCAAACCCACGAAATGTATTACACCAAGTATAATTTTGTTAAATTAATTAATAATACAAACTGTACTGAATAGTATTTAGGTACCCAGAAGGAAGGTAACCGGAAAAATATTGTTTTCTCGACAATGAATTTGATGTCTCGAATTTTTTTTTGCGCTGCTCCGAAAGAAAATAAAGAAGCTAAAGGATTTAACGTTCTAGCCACTTGAGAATAAACAAACAACTTCTTGTAGAGAAATAGAAAGGGATATAGGTGCAGCAAAATCTTAAACTTAACGAATATAACGAAAATATCACTTAAAACCATATAAATATAAAATTGTACAACATCTCTTTTCTGAAGACTCACAATGACGGCGTAAGTTATGTTATTGGTATCTGCAAATGTATGGCTTGCATGGAAAGCTTTTTCGTAAGGTAATCTGGAACATTTAATAGGCATACTATTCGACGTTGATCGCAAGAAAATTCCCGTAACACCTTACCAATACAACAACATACAACAACAAGGAAAATGCGAGTTTAACATTTCCTGTTTTATTATTGAAACTAAAATAGTTTGTTAAATTTACCATGGAATCATAAATATTGTCAAATATTTCAAAATATAACAAGGTGTGATTCCAAAAGTTTCAATTTCCCCATTTTTAAATGCAGTTTTTATTGATAAGTGACTCCGTACACATGGTTTTGTAAGACTTTTCGGTTATGGACTTTCATTTTTGGGGCTGTTCAGAAAAATACAATATACCGCAAACAGCATAACATGATCAATGAATTAAGAGATACGACTCTTGGAGCTTTTGTACAGTTCAAGGAAAGCAATTTCAATAATAAATTCCCTGAAAGGGACTGAAAGGTTTTGCCACCTTGGTGTTGAAACCAATCGTCTACAATTTCAACAAAATTCACAATTATAGCAAAATTTTAAATGCATGTTTTGTTTTTCGAAACTAAATACAAAAATAACCCAATAATATTATATACTTTCTGAAAGAGACTTTTTAAGGAAATACGAATATGAAAAAATATACAGAGTGTTCCATTAAAAAAAAAATACAAATTTGGTCTGTTGCTTATGAAATATGATTTTTTCAAAACTGACTATACCGATGGGTTCTACGTGGAAAATCTATGACAATCACCTGTTACATTTTCCCAAATGTCGTTCGTAAAGACGTTACGTGAATTAGAAAGAATTTCACATTTGTCAAAGTCACGCTGTATGTCAGGAACGGCGAGGATTGGAAAAATTCTGTCAACAAATTCAGGCGTTTCTCGAAAAAGCAGCATCCTCTTGAGAAACTCGTTTTGGGTTATTATCCATAGTTACCCAGAGATCCGTGAAAACCATCGAAAATAGGACACCCTATACTACCTACTGCATACAAACAGTATGTACGTCTTAAAGCATGGCTTGTTTGTAATGCAATGCGCCTTAAGTTATTCACTTATGACCCTTGAGGTTTTTTAAATAGGCATTTTTGTATATGTAAGAAATGCTCAATAGTGTTAAAATACCATAACCACCGACACTGACTGCTTGTTTTCCAAATGTTAGGTCGAATATAAATATTAAACTTATACAAACTTTTAACCGACAAATAAAAATAAGTAATTTATGACTTAATTAAAAATCTATTTGACATTTTTTTTATAGAAAATGAATCGATCACTTAATTTTAAAACTGAACGAAATTAATAAATACTTTCTCACATGAAAACATTGCTAATGCACTTAACCTCATTTCTCTATTTTGTTAATTTTTGGTATCGCTCAGTACACAGATTGACAAACTAATACAGCACACGAATCACACACAAAAAAATATTTAGTACAATGCGCTAAGTACATGTCACAATTCTACAGCTTAAAAATCTCAAACGATCGCTCCCAAAATGATAAAAAACGTTTCTAATATTGGTAAGTAGTAATTTTCAGCAATATTTCATCATGTTATAAGATGACGTTACTTATTTCTAATCAACAAATATACGAGATACGAATATACAACGATATTGTAACATTGTCGCCCAACGGTCTAGTAATGAAGGCGATAAAGCCATTTAGCGATACAAGAATGCATTTAAGGAACCGATGGGAAACTAACGAGTATAATTTAAAAATTTCTGTAAGGATGTAGAACCGTGTAGTTAGATATATAAACCGTACGATCCAGCAGTCAATTCAATCTGTATATTAAACTCACAATTGTAATGAAATAAATTATTATTAGAGTTGTTAAAATAAATAATAACTACACTTGGTGTCTATATAAATTAGATAGAACAGTTAATACTTGTGGAAGTAAATTCTCGACACATTCACGTACGTAGTCAAATTAGTAATAAATTTAGTGTAACTGCTGTGAAAAAAGAATTTGGTGTAGCAATCTCTGTGGCGGCTTTTGAGTATATTAAGGATTCTCTATAAATATTTCTGAATAGCTAGGCTTATATTGTACCGAGTAAGTGAGTAAAATGAATTGCATTTAGTAAAATTCAAAAAAAGGCTTAAATGTCGAATACAACAGATTTAGAACACTATTTGGGCAGCCCCAAGAAATAGTTTGAAGTTTTGACACCGATGATCTCCAAGAGGTCTACACTGAAATTGTAATTGAATAATGTAAAGTACTAGATGCGTACGAGACTGTTTACCTTAATTTAGGCAATACATTGCTGCATTGCTCCGTAATAGAAACTGACATGGGCTAACAGTACTGCCACCTTTGTCTATTTTAAGATACTTTCCATAACTACCTCGTATTGTAATAAACCTCTTCTTCTGTCACATATTGTGTACGATGTACATAGAGTATTTGTAAATTGTACGCGCATTTGTCCTTATAAAAATATGTACGCAAAATTTACGTTTGCTAATGTACGTGGCTTTTCCTTTGTACATGTATCGCACTTACATTCGCTTTAAATTCTGTACGCGCTGCTTTTCGTACTTTGTACGTATGTTAGTGTATAATTCCTTAGGGTACATAATACGGTAATAGAGCGTATTTTAAACGAAGCTTTTACATACATATAAGAAATAATTTGCCAGTTGCTTTACTCCTTAATAATTTTAATAATAATTTTAGCACTCAACACAAGTTGCTTACATAAAACTTTCAGTACTGTAATATTTGAATAAATGTGCAAAGTACGAACAAAGTACAAAACGGCATTTAGATTGAACAGCGAAGTGTATAATACCAAAGATAGCTTCACCTCTGTTATAAAATTATATCTTAAATTGCCAGACACCGAGACACCTATATTCTAATTTCTTCTGATGTTAAGTAACTCGTCACTAACATATCGCTTGATCTAACTCGAAGTATAATTCCAAAGTAGTGAAATCTAATATTACCACATTGCAACTTATCCTTATATAGCATCACGTTTAATTTTTAACAGCACGTGCTTTTGCACCTTAATACATTTTATTTAGAAAAGTTTGGTATTTTTATAGGCTGTGATGTATGGCCAATTCTTGGTCATAATGTAATAGAATTTTTATTGATGAAGCATTGCCGCAATTAGCGTTTCGATCTTCGCTATTGATTATTGTGTTTGCAGTTATCTCACTGATATAATCGACGTTATAGTAAATGCACATAACAATTTAATAGCGATTTGTAGTTTACATATGAAAGAGAAGTCGTCGAAAAAGTTCCTATTCTAGATAACCTTGTCATATGAGATCACACCAACAAAATCCTCTTCGATTGGTTCACAAAGATCACGGACCCAACTTGTAACCTCAATTGCTACTCCGATCATTCTTATAATAATAAAATGAATAATATAACTACTAAGAACCACGTTCACAAAACACACGTATCTGAATTTGTACATAAAAATCGTTTGCACTTTTGATGTACTTTCATCAACAACGACTTCCCAAAATCACTCAAAAAATTTAATTAATGTCAGTCAATACATCTGATTATCGCATCAGGGAGGAACAACTTTCTACCATTTACAAGGCTAAGCCTTTTATACAAACTCCCTCAACATCTCTAGTAACAACTGTAAAACAAAACAATGTCAAAATCGCTTATATTTACAACAAATCAATAAAAAACCTGTTACCAATTGTTGGATAAGCTATGTAAACAATGGTTAAATAACGTCACCTGTTTGTGTGGGGCTCATATATTAGACAAATTAAAGAATATTTGTGGAGAGGAATAACATAGCGACACCAACATTAGGACAAGAGTCAAACGTTAAATTAACACATCCAACCCCAATTTCAAAGCTGCTGAAATCATTATAATAGAGCACGATTACATAACGCATAAATAAAACAAAAAAATAGTCAAAATTACAGATCAATCTCTAAGTTCTATTTAATCACTGCTATTTCATTTTTAAAAATTATTGCTAATCAATTAGTATAATTCAATAAATTAACGTCTCGTACATTCAAATTAATACATTTGTAAAGAGAAACCGTGTTTTAAAATTAAATATACGCGTAATTGTTAAATAAATAGGTATATCTGCATTAGATAAGACGAACTCTATGAGTTAGTTCATAACTATGATAATTTTCTTTGCCTTAATTTATTTCCCACGGTAAACGTATCTACTACTTAACGTTTTAAGAGTTTCTACGATGCCAGTAAACAGTTGCCAGTAGCAATTTAAATTTAAGTTTTTATGTTGATGTTCTTCCATTTTGGTCGTTGTATCCCTCTTTTAGCCCTTGAAAAAGACCTATATGTTTGAAACTCTAGAGTTGTAATAAATACATAGAGTCGAGTGCGCGCAGCTATCGCGAAAGATTGTTAATAGTGCTCTACTAATAATATCTACGACCGTGCTAAAGTATTTATTCCAACAAGGCCACCCGCGGTCCTTGTTGGAATATTACCCAGATATTAATTATGGACATGAGTTTCACCGCTGTTGCTGTGAAAACAAACCAAAACAAACGCAAAGCAATTGCGTTATCTCCTACAGACACAACACAATCGGAAAAACTCAATAACGCTATCAATGGAACTTTGATAAACATTTACAAAACAATAAATACTACCTACCAGACCACATTGCTAACGATATTAATGATGATAGCGATAACCACAATGCCAAACAGAAGCTCAAACATCGACGCAGGCATCTAAACCAATAAGCAATAAAGTGTCACCCATATACTTACATAATTCAATAAACTATAAAGAAGCCATCGTTGATATTAATAAAATCGTTACAGATGTTAATTACAGCACGATAACAAACTACAAATATTTACGAATCAATTTAAATAATGTAGACGATTATCGAAGCCTAACAGAATATTATGTAGATAATAACATCGAATTTCACACATACCAAAATCCCAAAGATAGATCATTACAAGTAATAGTTCGAAATGTTCCAATATCGTTATCACCAGATGACACACAAAACGATCTCGTCAATTACAACTTGCCAATTATAAACATAAGTCGCTTGTATAACAGAGAAAAGCAACCTATAGCACTATGTGCCGTGAGCCTGATCAATAATGATGGCGCTAAAAAAATTTATGAATTGGAGAAGCTAAAATTAAAAAACGCCAATACCATAGTAAGTGTTAAAGCAATAATGAAATCCAACGATATACCTCCATGCTATAGATGCCAAAGGTATGGCCACATCAAAAATATTGTAATTTGAGCCCACACTGTGTTAAATGTGCAGGTAATCATCTGTACACAAACAGTAATAAGCAAAGAGATGAAAAACCAATTTGCGCCAACTGCAGTGGACAACATCCAGCGAATTACAGAGGGTGCCAGCATCACAAATATTTGCAACACAACCATAGTATAAGCCGCAACTACCAGACCAGGAATCTAAAATCAACGATCATTAACCCTCAAGTATTGTATGCCACCAAAAACACACAAGATAACGGGCCCATTAAAAACAACAATAATCCTACAGTAAATGCCTTTATAGAAAATATGATCAAAATTTTTAAAGATTTAATAACGCAATTCTTACCACAGATTAAAACATTTTTCATCAATAATACCATTCCTAATATATTTAATGGACCTTAGATCAACACACATAAATAATTTAACAATCCTTAACTGGAATGCCAATGGAATAAAAAGAAGCAGATCTCTGTTCATTGCATTTTTAGCAAGGTACAAAATAGACATCGCCTGCATCACAGAAACCCACCTTGCAAATAACGAACGTTTCAAAATCCCAGGTTACCACATTTACCGCAATGACAGAAATGCAATTGTCGCATCTGGTGGAGTTGCAATAAATGTTAAACGCGCCCTCACATGCTATAAGGTGGAACAAATATATATCAACCTAAAAGTCATAGGAATCAAACTGTATATTAAAGACAATTAATTCGTATACATTAATTGTGTATATCGGCAGCCAAACAAAACATTACTGGAAGAAAATATAGCAAAACTTTTTGATAAAAATCTAATGCATATGGCTATTGGAGACTTCAACTGCAAACACACAATATGGGGATGCAACGCTAGTAGAATTAAACTTAATAACTTATCTACTACTACTACTACTATACCAAGTAGTAGCACCACAAGAACACACACATCAACCATATCGGTTAAATAACAAATCAGATATCTTAGACATAGTAATAATTAAAAATTATTATCAACAGAACAAACAAACAGTAGTAACTGAACTTGACTCTCATCACCTGCCAGTATTAACCTCCGATGCAACCCCTTAATTTAAACAACCTCTACCTTAACTGATAAAAGAAAAAGTTAATTGGGAAAAATTCCAGTAACAGAAATTTGAATAACAACACGAAAATGCCAAATTCAACAGACATCGATATGGCAATTTTGCACTTCAATAACACTACAAAAAACAGTATAGAATCTGCTATTACAACTACTACACTCCACCGCAGAAAACTAAATTACAAAATACCCCCCAAACATATACTAGACATCATTAAAAAAAAATTTATATACCAAAGAGAATGGCAGCGCACTTGCAGCAAAAACACAAAGGCCGAAGTAAATAGATTATCACATAGAATAAAATGGGAAATGGATAACAATTACTTTCAGTCTTACAACAACATTATTACACAATTACAACCAGTAGAGTATTTAGTGACGAATCACCACCACATTTACACCAGCATCCACATTTGCACCCACATCTGGACCAAAAAGTTTTCTTCGACTAACCATTTTTCATCTTTCGAGATAAACCTATCTTAAATTTTTCATCTTTTGAGATAAATGAGCATCCTCATTTCCACACATGAGATAAACCTACTTTTAAGATTTTTTACCGCTAACATTCTGAACCAAATAGTTTTCTTCGTCTAACCGATGCATCTTTCGAGATAAACCTATCTTGTTTGGTATCAATTAATATTAGAATTTTCTCAGCTACCCAAATTTCTAGGAATTTTTCAGATAGCACCATCCCCCAGGGAGCTACCCTCATTTTAAGATTTATTACCTGTAGCGACTTTTGAGCGTTCTTATAAATTTTTTTTAGTCATGCAATACATCTTGTTGGTCTAAAATTTTACGCACATCCCGAATCTGCAAACAGATTTGAAATCGGACCACGCCCTGCAAAGTTATACCCCTTTAAAGTCCGGAACCTCTAAATTTTGCTCTTTGCTTTATAAGCAAACCTAACAAATAGTTTTCTTCGTCTAGCGAAATGCATCTTTCGAGATAAACCTATCTTGTTTTGTATCAATTAATATTAAATTTTTCTCAGCTACCTGAATCTCTAGGAATTTTTTTTAGATTGCACCATCCCCAAGGGAGCTACCCCAATTTTAAAATTTCTTACCTGTTGCGACTTTTGAGCGTTCTTATAAATTTTTTTATACATGCGATACATTAAATTAGTCTAAAATTTTATGTTGAATCCGAATCTGTAAACAGATTTAAAATCGGACTACGCCCTGCAAAGTTACACATATACCCTTTGTGAGATAAATCTTTCTCCACATTTCCACCCACGAGATAAACCTATCTTGTTTGGTATCAATTAATATTAGAATTTTCTCAGCTACCCGAATCTCTAGGAATTTTTTAGATAGCGCCATCCCCCAGAGAGCTACCCCGATTTTAAGATTTTTTTTTTTTTGCTGGTAGCGATTTCTGACGGTCCTTATAAATTTTTTATACATGCAATACATTTTGTTAGTCTAGAATTTTATGTAGAATCCGAATCCGTAAACAGATTTAAAATCGGACCACCCCTTACCATTTTACACACACCCTCTAAATTATAAATTTCCTGCGGCTCATACCTAAAAGAAAATCTAAAACTATTCTTAAAACTTTTATTACAGACAATTTTACTAATACAGTTTAAATTTTGTAAACCACATTTCTAAATACATATTTACAATTTTTATTCTTAATCTAGAACTCATATCGGCTTATACTTATTAATATTTATTTCTAAATAGAGCACCTTTTCCAAAAACCAACCGGACCCGCATGTTTCAAATTCCTCTGATTTTGTTCTTATGGTTTCGCTTAAGACTTCGTACATATTTTCCAGATTACTAGAAGACGTTATAACCACATGTTTTGTGTTAAAGGATTTTACATCGGTAGTCTCTTCCCCCATTTTGGTGTAAACGCCGTAGAGTTCGCAGTAGACTTTTATTGCTGTATGTTGTATTCTTTTTTCATTTATTAATCGAATAAATCTCTCTTTCTGCTTCCAAAGAAACTCGGGTACTCCATCGTCGACACTGGCGTTCTTTATGCGGAAGCTAGCCATACGGTTGTTAAACGCTGTACTATCATTTCTACACCATCGTCGCTAGTAGCGGTAACTGATGCATTTTTATGTCTGTTGCTCCTTAAATGTGCGGCATACGTAGTTTTTTCCATTTCGAAATCGCATACTTTACACATAATTCGTGGTTGTTTCGTACAAGGCCCTTTAACAGCTGGCGGAACTGAACGTTTACGGCTTAATGACATGCCGTGCTGTTTTTCCTTGTGTCGCTGTAAGTTGCCCATTCTCGTAAAACCGATACCGCAAGTCCCACAGTTTAAGTACTTTGCTGCAGACGGATGTATAAGCTTAACCTTGGACGATGTTACACCACAACATTTGTTCTGGTGCCGTTTGAGAGCATCCCTCCTAGTAAAGTAGACGTGACACAGCTCGCATTTAAAAACGTTTGCAGATACCATTTTAGTACAAAACAAAATCCGCACTATAGCACTTTGGTTAAACTTGTAAGCGAACTAACTTATAATTAAAGAGTTTACTCTTGCGCACCTGCTTTATGTACCCTATAGAATGCAAACCGAAGGTTTCCAAAGACACTCGAACGACGTTGAGGATTCAGCGGGGAACTAAATGATGTCATAATCCTTGCTTCTGCTTGTCCAATACATTTAGCGCCAATGCATGCACCTGGTTCGCATCGTCGATGGTGCGAATGCCGTTAGTAGAAACATCGGAAACGTCTTCCATGTTATACGGATCGCGTGCATATTAAAAATCCGAAAGGGTGATAGCACACGCACACAAATTGTGTGCAAGTCGTGCTGTAGAAGATGCAGTGCTACTATAACCAAAAACTTAATAAAAACACTTTAAACCATTACTAAGGAAATACCAACTTGTTGTCTACAGGATACTTACTAATAAAGCAATTTAATTTTAAATAACTTCTACGTCATATTTTAGGAAATGGTGGGCTTCAATATTTTCTAAATGAATCACCAAGCGAAAGTATATGCTTAGCAGTATTAAAATTAACCATTAATTTCCACTTTTTACGACCGTGGTTAATTATAGATTAAAATTTAATTTGTTCACGTTCGAGCTTGCCGTATACTAACAATGCGCTGTATAATACATGCTTACTCCTTCGCCGCGCTACTGCTATTCTTGTAATTGCTAGAAAAAGTCACTCTCCTTTTTACTGTTAGGACCGATGCAAAGCACCATTTTTTTTATACGTTCTATAGCACATCGCGCACTCTTTCGTCTGATGATTAAATTTTGCTTCTGTAGGCTTTTACACTTTCGCATACCGGTCGGCCACACGTAATGATTTCTAGAACCGGTAAGTACTCGATAACGCCCAAATAGAGAATTAGATGCTCGATGTCTGTCAACTTCCAATTCCCTCGTAAAAGGTAGAAAAAACTCAGTCAATCATCCATCTAACTTAAAACTTCAACCCGCTCCTGTTCTGATAATTTACAAACATTTTTCAAACGACAATGGGCCGAGAATTTTTAAACCTCCGAGGGATCTTTAAGTCGTGATCAATTACACATCCGAGCTACGGGTAAACTAACATATTTTGTAGCAACTGTATAATACATGCATACCCCTTCTCTGCGCTACTGCTATTCTTGTAATTGCTAGAAAAAGTCACTCTCCTTTTTACGGGTAGGGCCGCTAAAAAGCACCATGCCATACTTTCTTTATAAGTGTAGCACATCGCGCACTTTTTGTCGGATAATTAAATTTTTGTTTATGTAGGCCTTTACACTTTCGCTTATTTAAACATCTAATACAATTGATTAACCACTTTCGTTTATTCTAACGGAGACCACCATACACCCCGCCGCACCGTTCTTTTTGATTCCAACGATCCTATGGGCTTCCACGCACTAACACCTGACGTATCTTGCCTACTATTTGTTAAACAAAAACTACCGGTATCGCCATCGTGGACGTAAGCAAATGTTTGTGGATGTGTACGAGAGTATGTTATACATTAACCAGTCTGAGCTATTTTATTTAGTCCACGAAAACTACTATTTTTCTAAACCGCAATTAATAATCGTCTTTATAGGTTCCACATTTCTACCGTTACCCAATGACTGGTGCTACGTACATGGAAACTTTGATTTCTTATTGGAGAGAATTCTTATTCTCCCACGCACTGCTGCGTAGTTGCATGTCCATTCCTTTTGGAGGTATATGCTCGTTATAGGTTGTAAGACCCTCGGTTTTACTTAACTACAGTTCGTGAGACCCTTTTAATCTTTTTAATCGTATCTTTCTCGCCTACAATACAGTAGGACTTAACATTACTACCAACAAATTCTAATACTGGACCCCCATTAAATACGTCTTTAATTTTCCCTACAACTTTTTTTGTTGACAAGTGTACAATATTACATTCTAATTGTTAGGAAACAGCGAAAACAATCAAAACAATAATTATGATGGTTTTTGGTTGATGCCAACTTTAATAATGTACAATCACCACTGGCTTGCATTAGAACCATTCTTAGTTGTAGATCTTAATAGCCTTTTCCAAATAATTAAATCTTGCTCGTTTTGGAGCTTTATTCACGTGCTCCAATCCCAACCAAGGTTTTGCATTAGCATTGGTGGTAGAATTACCTCTAAAATCTTTCAAATTCATAAGAAAATCATCTTCGTCTATAAAAAGAGGTTTTTCCAATGAAACAATAGTAAATTTAAACTTTTCCACTCCTTTTCTGGTACACACAGTTTCTTTTGTATACGTTCTTTCACTTTTTTAAATTGTTCACCATGTTTAATTTTGATAAAAAATGGTATTCCAAATGTGGAAAATATTTCCTTTTGAAAATGAGCACATGAAACTAACATCTCGTCATCTTCGAGTCTTAATTCATCATTAGGTATTTCCTCTATCCTGTATGTTTTGGCTCCTGCAAAGATAACGACTCAGTGGAGCATCTTCCTTTTGCCCATAAGCTACCTTAGAACAATTTACTTCAACTAACCTTAATTTTCCACTACCGCCTTCACTAAATTCTATTTGTTTTTTAGCTTCTTCTAAAAGATCTCCTACAGTGCCTTCTTTGTTGGGATATAATGTTAATTCCTTCTCTTCTTTTAACTTCAATCCAACCCATATACATTTAAATTGTCGTTTATTTTCTAATTCATTAACTCGAATGTTAAGCTGTTGATAAAAAATTTTCTTTGGTGTTTTATAAAACTTCGAACATAGTAGAAGATCTTTTAATGTACCTTCATATGTACATCTTAATGGATGACCAGGACTATCTTCATAACTTTGACATTTGAAGAATTGTAATAAGTACGGATTTGTACCAACCTCTCTGCTACAGCCCGAGCTAATTGATCATAAGTCATTCGCTGTGACAATTCCATAGTAAAACCAACATCATTAGGAATGCATCTATCCACAAAGTTAACTTCTACTCGGTAATACAAATCTTTATAATAGTCTATACAGTTTGGAAGATCAGACTGTTCTTCCATTTCATCTTTTTCAAAAATAATTATATCACCATTCATTAATTCGTCTAAGACCTTTTCAAGTGTTTCGTTAACATTTGTAATTCTTTCAATACAATTAGGTCTAACTTCTTTATATAATAAAAGTTCTGTATCTTGTGGAAAATCTGCTCTTTCATTCATTAATGATATAAGATCCGAAAACGACCGTTAATGGAACAATACTGATGTCCACAATAGTGTATTCTTTTTGTTTAGAATCATAAAATTTAAAGAATAAAGGACATCAGCATTACTATCAAAAATAGGTAATGCCAGTAATCCCACATCAGGTGGCAATAGTTCTAAAAACAACCCAAGGATTCTGATTTTCTGAAGCATCTAATATATTTTTTGTGAGTCTGCCTCCGAATCAAGCAAACATGGACGGAGAGTGTTATTTGATCTGCTACCAAACGGCCACATTTTCATTTGTTCTGGTGGATATTTAAAACCATCCGTAAGCATTTCCATCAGTTCACCACATGTTGCAGTCTTTTTATCCTAAAAATTCTATATGATGCTTTTTCAGGATCATGCAAGCCATTGCCTTGATGACCATCAAAGCTGTCTTCCAATAAAATATTTACAGTCATATATAAATGAGCTTCGTTGCATTCTTTTGGCGTAGTTGTTCAATTAGTTTTCTTCTGCTAATCTAAATGCTAACTCACTTGGTATGTCAGCATCTGTAACCTCTTGAAGGACATGATGTAGTTCAGAGTCGCGAATATAAACTAACATGTATGCACTTGTACAATGTTTAATAGTCATATTCATGTCATCTTCATAACCACCATAATTATGTTCAATTGCTTCTAGTTTAGAACATCGAGAAACAACATCATCATCAAACTTGCACCACTTACCATCACCTTTAGGATTAATAAAAACAACATAATGGCCACCATGATTATTTCCTGAATGCACTAGAACTGCATGCAGAGTGTAATTTGCAGGATTTGTAGAATCTGGTTTTGTAGATAACTATCTAGAGATATTTTCTCATAAAACTCAAAGCGGTCATTAAACTTTACTGAACAATCTGTAACAGGATCATACTGGAATCTCATCAAATGTAAATGTAATATTGGTGGATATACTGCAAAACAACACCTTTTTCAGCATCTTGTAAACCATGTTCGCCTGCATCATATTTATTATCACCATTTAATGTTTCCTTAGCAATGTAGTCCTTAAACGATTCTTCAATGTTTTTCTTTCCCTTCACATTTAATTGAATGTCGTAAAATGTTTCAGTACGTGTACTAGTATAATCCACATTTTTACATCGAATGTACGATATCATTTTACCTTCAAATAGTTTTGGAACAGTACCTTCGACACATGTACCTTTCATTTTACTTTCTAATTTTTCCAGTAATATCCGTAAAAATTCTTGTACATCATGTTGCATAAATGAATCTAACGTTATATTGTATTTATTATACGTAGGGTAGTCACTCTTTTAAGATAAATATATTTTGCTAGGTATCAACTAATATTAAATTTTTCTAGGGATCCCAAATCTGTAAATAGATTTTAAATAGGACCACCCCATACAAAGTTATGCGTTTTAAAGCTAATTTTTACACATCTTTATTTAACTCCATCTTTAAAAATCCTTTTTTTGCTACGCAAGACATATGCCTTAGCCAACCATTTCCCGAGAAATCTAAAACCGCTGTGTCCCGCGAATACCACGTGGAGATAACACGTATACTCTGTCAACCAGGAAGCCGGAAGGATTTGGAAGGTGGTAGAAGAACTTAAAGATTATGGAATCTTAAAACTAATATATACAATAGATTTACAAATATAAACAACTATCTTATATCTTTACACCCCCATGCGTAGATTGTTGTACTATTAGGAATGATGTACCTTTTGTCATCTTCCCTCGATATACTAATTTTATTAATAAACTGCGTATGCAAATCGTATTCTTTTACTCCAGGTACATACGCAGGCAAGTACTCGATACCATTCACATAAAGAATTGGATGCTTGGTGACTGTTAACATCCGCTTCCTCGTGTACGCCCAGACACATCCCAGCCCATGAGCACCCTGCGCATGCACCCTGCCAATGCGCACCCTGCGCGTACGCACCTGCCCATGCTCGCTGCCCATGCGCACCCTCTCTGTGCAGTACTATTTCGGTAACGTCACAACCTTTTATAAATAAAGAACAATGTTATATACTATTATAAAATGTTTATTCTGACATTATACATAACAAATTTAAAATATTTAATGCCAAGCATGGAGTCATTTAAACTTAATTTTAATACAAAGTTATACACAGAAGACAGTCCTTTCTTTATGTTTGTTTGCAGTGGTTTTAATTTTATCTAATTTTATTCGCAGTTTAAAATTTAAATCGACACCAAGTCTTCTATCTCCTTTTCTAACCAATAGTTTGATACATAAAGACCGTTTAGGTTTTCGAATTGTAAAATGTACCGAAGTTTGCCTCTATATTTAAAGTCTTTGATTCCGCCGACAACCAGATCCATTCCTTCGTGTAATTCTTGCAGCTTGTGACAATCTTTTAATCGCAGCTTTCCCACTATATCCTGCATACGTATCTTGTTAGCTTGATCGACTTCTTCTTGCCGGTATTGGAGGAAATCCTTTTCTCCACACACCGTTGTGTAGTTGCATATCCACCACTTTTGGGAATATATGGTTGTTATAGGTTGTAAGACCCTCGGTTTTAAATGATCCGAAAGGTTCTTTACTAGGCAAATATACAATGTTTAGCGGAACCCTTTGCGTGTGGTGTACGCCAGGTTACGAAACCCGCATTCCTTAGTTCGTCTTTGTTATCTGCCATTTTGATAAATACGTTTTAGAATAACCTTTTAAAAAGTATACGGATTTAGTACCATCCTTTTCTGCAAGAACGCCTACATAACTAAAGAGTCTTTCTTACTAACCGCAAATGCATACACTTGTACAACCCGGATGTATCTAAGTCAGTCCATCGACACATAAAATAATTTTTAATTCTTCCTCATTTTCTCTAATAAGATGTTCTTTGTCTAACACATCTTTGTATTGTTCGCGTATTGTCGCAGTGTTTTCCATGTAGTCAATTTTCGCCTTTTGCATCCATTTCCTCTAATTCCAGTTGTCTTCTCCTTCCACTTACAGCGTATGGCATGCATAATGGGACAATTTCCTTTAGCGTAAACGGATAGAGTTTACTAAAACTATTTGCGCGTTGTCGTACAACCTCTGGGCGAATGTTGGTGTTTATCAATCCCAATTCCGAAATGGCTATTTCTTTTGGAATTGTAGAATATGGTGTTGCAGATTGTGTAAAATATGTACTACCTGCTTTAATGTAGCACTTGTGTAAGATTTTTATTTTATCTTGGCTGTCTTCCTCCTCTACTATCTCCAAATAATTTACGGGTAAATAGTTAAAACTAAAGCCAGCACATACTTTATCAATGTTTCCCTTTCTTTTGGTTTTCCGGACAACTTAATTTGTAAGCCCGTCAATTTCTTTGTATTACCATTACCCCAATACACGTACTGTAGCAGGTTATTATACACTAAACAGCAGCTATTTTGTAGCTTGTCCGATAGCTTACTCCACATTTTGGCAGTGGTACCGAGTACATTGGCGCCTTTAGGAAGTATAACTTACTATCTTCCAATAACGTTAAACAGTCTTTTAAGGGATTATACACCGTTCCGCACTGACATACTTCCAATTGCACAATTGTATATAGTCGCTTCAATCGCGTAATACCATGTTCTTTAGCCAAAGTAGACGCAAATGTTTCCCTTAAACGTACATCTGGACAACGTAAAAAATCTAGTATATGATTTCCAAGTTGTTTATTAACACCAGGACTTGTTATCTGACACACAAATTTGTTGTATATCTTAATTCTTGCATTGGTTGTTAGCCATGTTAAACAATCAATTCCTACAGTTTATCGTTGTCAACTATAATATTACACTTTTCTTCGTATTCGCCCTTATAGCAAAGTTATGGTTTGTAGTTAAATAATTACACATCTCCATCTTGCTAAATATACCCGCAAAATCTTGGGTTACATCCATGTCAAAAGATAGAAATTATCTTTTCGAGTTCGTCTAATATATCTGGTAGTTCCTTCAGTAAAGTTTCCAACTTAACATCTGCTAGTTCCACTTTGTATGGAACACATATAGGATTTTGAATTTTTATTAATGCATTCGAGGTCTTCTTTTCCGATAATTTCTTTACTCTCTGACCCATCTTGTTAGTGCTTTCCAGAAAACGGGCTTAGTTTTAACACCATGCCTAGCGAAACAAATCGGTCAAACTTTCTTCGTAGATAGCTGTTAAATGCACCACAAATTTCTTTTTTTAGGATAAACATCCTTTTGCTTGCAGATGTTTGCTCGGCGTCAGAATGGTTGCAAATTTTAACCAACATTATATTATCACAAAATGGTTCTGTAATTGGTGTGTGTAGTCCACCAGTCAGCATCTGTTCGCCTTCGACATAACAAATATTACCAATATCTGTTACCAGATTATTGTTGCACATATTTTCTGTCAACAGCCATGATCCAAATCGCTCATTTGTCGGTTTCACTTTATTCCCAAGAAGTTGAGAAACGTTAATCACCTTGGAGACGCTCATGTTTACCGTTCTAGCTACTATCGAATACTAAATTGAATACGAAAAAATTGTTCTCTTATGTATTCTTAAGAGTGGAAATGTATATTGCCGAAGATAGTCGAATATGTTGTTATCCGACCTAAGCCGACAGGGATGCGCATCGACATATATCCGGATATATGTAGGATGTTAAATAGGGTGAAATTGCCCCATGGGACAATTTCACCCTCCATGTTCATATGACCACATGACCACATGACCATATGACCACATGACCATATAACCACATGACCACATAACCATATGACCTAATTGCTTTTTAATGAGTTTTCTCATTAAACACCCATTAGCACTAATTGCTTTTTAATGAGTTTTTCTATTAAAAACCAAGTGTGGACCTAGGTTAGATAAAGGAAAAATTAATAGGTTACGTCAGCGCCGCGGCGCTGACGTAACCTAATTTCTTTATATAATTCTTCTTTAACGAGTTTTCCATTAAAACCAAGTGTGGACCTAGGTTAGATAAAAGGAAAAATTAATAGGTTACGTCGGCGTCGCGGCGCTGACGTAACCTAATTTTTCGCTTTATCTAACCTAGGTCCACATTGGTTTTAATAAAAACTCATTAAAATGCAATTGTGTGTAATGGTGTTTAATGGAAAACTCATTAAAAAGCAATGTAGGTCATATGGTTATGTGGTCATGTGGTTATATGTCATGTGGTCATATGTGTCATGTGGTACTATGTGGATACATGCGAGTGGTGAAATTTCCATGGGGCAATTTCACTAATTTAACATCCGCTCTATGGTTCCGGATATGTCGATGCGCATCTGTCGCAAGAACTGGTAGGTCGGATCAGACAACTGTCGACTATCTTCGGCAATATTCCCTTAAGAATACAGTAAGATGAACAATTTTTGGCGTATTCAATTGTATTACGTAGTAGCAACTGGTAAACATGAGCGTCTCCAAGGTGATTAACGTTTTCAACTTTGGGAATAAGTGAAACTGACAAATGTAGCGATTTGGATTGACTGGCTGTGACAAAAATATGATGCAACAATAATCTGTGTAACAGATATTGGTAATATGTTGTTATGTCGAAGGCGAAGTCTGACTGCGGACAAACATTACAGACCATTTTGTGACAATATAATGTTGGTTAAAATTTGCAACCATTCTGACGCCGAGCAAACATCTGCAAGCAAAAGGATGTTTATCCTAAAAAGAAATTTGTGGTGCATTTAACATCTACGAAGAAAGTTTGACCGATTTGTTCGCTAGGCATGGGTTAAAACTAAGCTCGTTTTCTGGAAAGCACTAACAAGATGGGTCAGAGAAAAGAAATTATCGGAAAAGAAGACCTCGAATGCATTAATAAAAATTCCAAAATCCTATATGTGTTCCATACAAAGTGGAACTAGCAGATGTTAGTTGGAAACTTTACTGAAGGAACTACCAGATATATTAGACGAACTCGAAAAAGATAATTTCATCTTTTGACATGGATGTAACCCAAGATTTTGCGGGTATATTTAGCAAGATGGAGATGTGTAATTATTTAACTACAAACCATAACTTTGCTATAAGGGCGAATACGAAGAAAAGTGTAATATTATAGTTGACAACGATAAACTGTAGGAATTGATTGTTTAACATGGCTAACAACCAATGCAAGAATTAAGATATACAACAAATTTGTGTGAGATAACAAGTCCTGGTGTTAATAAACAACTTGGAAATCATATACTGATTTTTACGTTGTCCAGATGTACGTTTAAGGGAAACATTTGCGTCTACTTTGGCTAAAGAACATGGTATTACGCGATTGAAGCGACTATATACAATTGTGCAATTGGAGTATGTCGGAAGGGTGTATAATCCCTTAAAAGACTGTTTAACGTTATTGGAAGATAGTGTTATACTTCCTAAAGGCGCCAATGTACTGGTACCACTTGCCAAAATGTGGAGTAAGCTATCGGACAAGCTACAAAATAGCTG
The DNA here is from genome assembly GCA_036346225.1 of Platerodrilus igneus. Classification (NCBI taxonomy): domain Eukaryota; kingdom Metazoa; phylum Arthropoda; class Insecta; order Coleoptera; family Lycidae; genus Platerodrilus; species Platerodrilus igneus. Next base: position 1,947,806 of record JARFIW010000254.1, on the reverse strand, counting down.
CTGTTTAGTGTAAATAACCTGCTACAGTACGTGTATTGGGGTAATGGTGTAATACAAAGAAATTGACGGGCTTACAAATTGTTGTCCGAAAACCAAAAGAAAGGGAAACATTGATAAAGTATGCTGCTTTCGGCTTTAGTTTTAACTATTTACCCGTAAATTATTTGGAGATAGTAGAGGAGGAAGACAGCCAAGATAAAATAAAAATCTTACACAAGTGCTACATTAAAGCAGGTAGTACATATTTTACACAATCTGCAACACCATATTCTACAATTCCAAAAGAAATAGCCATTTCGGAATTGGGATTGATAAATACACCTAACATTCGCCCAGAGGTTGTACGACAACGCGCAAATAGTTTTAGTAAACTCTATCCGTTTACGCTAAAGGAAATTGTCCCATTATGCATGCCATACGCTGTAAGTGGAAGGAGAAGACAACTGGAATTAGAGGAAATGGATGCAAAAGGCGAAAATTGGACTACATGGAAAACACTGCGACAATACGCAACAATACAAAGATGTGTTAGACAAAGAACATCTTATTAGAGAAAATGAGGAAGAATTAAAAATTATTTTATGTGTCGATGGACTGACTTAGATACATCCGGTTGTACAAGTGTATGCATTTGCGGTTAGTAAAAAGACTCTTTTAGTTATGTAGGCGTTCTTGCAGAAAAGGATGGTACTAAATCCGTATACTTTTAAAAGGTTATTCTAAAACGTATTTATCAAAATGGCAGATAACAAAGACGAACTAAGGAATGCGGGTTTCGTAACCTTGGCGTACACCACACGCAAAGGGGTTCCGCTAAACATTGTATATTTGCCTAGTAAAGAACCTTTCGGATCATTTAAAACCGAGGGTCTTACAACCTATAACAACCATATATTCCCAAAAGTGGTGGATATGCAACTACACAACGGTGTGTGGGAGAAAAGGATTCTCCAATACCGGCAAGAAGAAGTCGATCAAGCTTAACAAGATACGTATGCAGGATATAGTGGGAAAGCTGCGATTAAAAGATTGTCACAAGCTGCAAGAATTACACGAAGGAATGGATCTGGTTGTCGGCGGAATCAAAGACTTTAAATATAGAGGCAAACTTCGGTACATTTTACAATTCGAAAACCTAAACGGTCTTTATGTATCAAACTATTGGTTAGAAAAGGAGATAGAAGACTTGGGTGTCGATTTAAATTTTAAACTGCGAATAAAATTAGATAAAATTAAAACCACTGCAAACAAACATAAAGAAAGGACTGTCTTCTGTGTATAACTTTGTATTAAAATTAAGTTTAAATGACTCCAGCTTGGCATTAAATATTTTAAATTTGTTATGTATAATGTCAGAATAAACATTTTATAATAGTATATAACATTGTTCTTTATTTATAAAAGGTTGTGACGTTACCCCGAAATAGCACTCGCACAGAGAGGGTGCATGGGCAGCGAGCATGGGCAGGAGTGTACGCGCAAGGGTCGCATGGCAGGGGTGTCATGCGCAGGGGTGCTCATGGCTGGGTTGTGTCTGGGTACACGAGGGAAGCGGATGTTAACAGTCACCAAGCATCCAATTCTTTATTTGAATGGTATCGAGTACTTGCCTGCGTATGTACCTGGAGTAAAAGAATACGATTTGCATACGCAGTTTATTAATAAAATTAGTATATCGAGGAAGATGACAAAGGTACATCATTCCTAATAGTACAACAATCTACGCATGGGGTGTAAAGATATAAGATAGTTGTTTATATTTGTAAATCTATTGTATATATTAGTTTTAAGATTCCATAATCTTTAAGTTCTTCACCACCTTCCAAATCCTTCCGGCTTCCTGGTTGACAGAGTATACGTGTTATCTCCACGTGGTATTCGGGACACAGCGGTTTTAGATTTCTCGGGAGATGGTTGGCTAAGGCATATGTCTTGGTAGCAAAAAGGATTTTAAAGATGGAGTTAAATAAAGATGTAAAATTAGTCTTTAAAACGCATAACTTTGTATGGGTGGTCTATTTAAAATCTATTTACAGATTTGGGATCCCTAGAAAATGTTAATGCATTAGTTGATACCTAGCAAAATATATTTATCTTAAAAGAGTGACTACCCTACGTATAATAAATACAATATAACACTTGTCAACAAAAAGTTGTAGGAAAATTAAAGACGTATTTAATGGGGTCCAGTATTAGAATTTGTTGGTAGTAATGTTAAGTCCTACTGTATTGTGGGCGAGAAAGATACGATTAAAAAGATTAAAGGGTCTCACGAATTGTAGTTAAGTAAAACCGAGGGTCTTACAACCTATAACGAGCATATACCTCCAAAAGGAATGGACATGCAACTACGCAGCAGTGCGTGGGAGAATAAGAATTCTCCAATAAGAAATCAAAGTTTCCATGTACGTAGCACCAGTCATTGGGTAACGGTAGAAATGTGGAACCTATAAAGACGATTATTAATTGCGGTTTAGAAAATAGTAGTTTTCGTGGACTAAATAAAATAGCTCAGACTGGTTAATGTATAACATACTCGTACACATCCACAAACATTTGCTTACGTCCACGATGGCGATACCGGTAGTTTTGTTTAACAAATAGTAGGCAAGATACGTCAGGTGTTAGTGCGTGGAAGCCCATAGGATCGTTGGAATCAAAAGAACGGTGCGGCGGGTGTATGGTGGTCTCCGTTAGAATAAACGAAAGTGGTTAATCAATTGTATTAGATGTTTAAATAAGCGAAAGTGTAAAGGCCTACATAAACAAAAATTTAATTATCCGACAAAAGTGCGCGATGTGCTACACTTATAAAGAAAGTATGGAATGGTGCTTTTAGCGGCCCTACCCGTAAAAGGAGAGTGACTTTTCTAGCAATTACAAGAATAGCAGTAGCGCAGAGAAGGGTATGCATGTATTATACAGTTGCTACAAAATATGTTAGTTTACCCGTAGCTCGGATGTGTAATTGATCACGACTTAAAGATCCCTCGGAGGTTTAAAATTCTCGGCCCATTGTCGTTTGAAAATGTTTGTAAATTATCAGAACAGGAGCGGGTTGAAGTTTTAAGTTAGATGGATGATTGACTGAGTTTTTTCTACCTTTTACGAGGGAATTGGAAGTTGACAGACATCGAGCATCTAATTCTCTATTTGGGCGTTATCGAGTACTTACCGGTTCTAGAAATCATTACGTGTGGCCGACCGGTATGCGAAAGTGTAAAAGCCTACAGAAGCAAAATTTAATCATCAGACGAAAGAGTGCGCGATGTGCTATAAAACGTATAAAAAAAATGGTGCTTTGCATCGGTCCTAACAGTAAAAAGGAGAGTGACTTTTTCTAGCAATTACAAGAATAGCAGTAGCGCGGCGAAGGGGTAAGCATGTATTATACAGCGCATTGTTAGTATACGGGAAGCTCGAACGTGAACAAATTAAATTTTAATCTATAATTAACCACGGTCGTAAAAATTGGAAATTAATGGTTAATTTTAATACTGCTAAGCATATACATTCGCTTGGTGATTCATTTAGAAAATATTCAAGCCCACCATTTCCTAAAATATGACGTAGAAGTTATTTAAAATTAAATTGCTTTATTAGTAAGTATCCTGTAGACAACAAGTTGGTATTTCCTTAGTAATGGTTTAAAGTGTTTTTATTAAGTTTTTGGTTATAGTAGCACTGCATCTTCTACAGCACGACTTGCACACAATTTGTGTGCGTGTGCTATCACCCTTTCGGATTTTTAATATGCACGCGATTCGTATAACATGGAAGACGTTTCCGATGTTTCTACTAACGGCATTCGCACCATCGACGATGCGAACCAGGTGCATGCATTGGCGCTAAATGTATTGGACAAGCAGAAGCAAGGATTATGGCATCATTTAGTTCCCCGCTGAATCCTCAACTTCGTTCGAGTGTCTTCGGAAACCTTCGGTTTGCATTCTATAGGGTACATAAAGCAGGTGCGCAAGAGTAAACTCTTTAGTTATAAGTTAGTTCGCTTACAAGTTTAACCAAAGTGCTATAGTGCGGATTTTGTTTTGTACTAAAATGGTATCTGCAAACGTTTTTAAATGCGAGCTGTGTCACGTCTACTTTGCCAGGAGGGATGCTCTCAAACGGCACCAGAACAAATGTTGTGGTGTAACATCGTCCAAGGTTAAGCTTATACATCCGTCTGCAGCAAAGTACTTAAACTGTGGGACTTGCGGTATCGCTTTTACGTGAATGGGCAACTTACAGCGACACAAGGAAAAACAGCACGGCATGTCATTAAGCCGTAAACGTTCAGTTCCGCCAGCTGTTAAAGGGCCTTGTACGAAACAACCACGAATTATGTGTAAAGTATGCGATTTCGAAATGGAAAAAACTACGTATGCCGCACATTTAAGGAGCAACAGACATAAAAATGCATCAGTTACCGCTACTAGCGACGATGGTGTAGAAATGGTTAGTACAGCGTTTAACAACCGTATGGCTAGCTATCGCATAAAGAACGCCAGTGTCGACGATGGAGCCCAAGTTTCTTTGGAAGCAGAAAGAGCGATTTATTCGATTAATAAATTAAAAAAAAATACAACATACAGCAATAAAAGTCTACTGCGAACTCTACGGCGTTTACACCAAAATGGGGGAAGAGACTACCGATGTAAAATCCTTTAACACAAAACATGTGGTTATAACGTCTTCTAGTAATCTGGAAAATATGTACGAGGTCTTAAGCGAAACCATAAGAACAAAATCAGAGGAATTTGAAACATGCGGGTCCGGTTGGTCTTTGGAAAAGGTGCTCTATTTAGAAATAAATATTAATAAGTATAAGCCGATATGAGTTCTAGATTAAGAATAAAAAATTGTAAATATGTATTTAGAAATGTGGTTTACAAAATTTAAACTGTATTAGTAAAAATTGTCTGTAATAAAAAGTTTTAAGAATAGTTTTTAGATTTTCTTTTAGGTATGAGCCGCAGGAAATTTATAATTTAGAGGGTGTGTGTAAAATGGTAAGGGGTGGTCCGATTTTAAATCTGTTTACGGATTCGGATTCTACATAAAATTCTAGACTAACAAAATGTATTGCATGTATAAAAAATTTATAAGGTCCGTCAGAAATCGCTACCAGCAAAAAAAAATCTTAAAATCGGGGTAGCTCTCTGGGGGATGGCGCTATCTAAAAAATTCCTAGAGATTCGGGTAGCTGAGAAAATTCTAATATTAATTGATACCAAACAAGATAGGTTTATCTCGTGGGTGGAAATGTGGAGAAAGATTTATCTCGCAGAGGGTATATGTGTAACTTTGCAGGGCGTAGTCCGATTTTAAATCTGTTTACAGATTCAGATTCAACATAAAATTTTAGACTAATTTAATGTATCGCATGTATAAAAAAATTTATAAGAACGCTCAAAAGTCGCAACAGGTAAGAAATTTTAAAATTGGGGTAGCTCCCTTGGGGATGGTGCAATCTAAAAAAAATTCCTAGAGATTCAGGTAGCTGAGAAAAATTTAATATTAATTGATACAAAACAAGATAGGTTTATCTCGAAAGATGCATTGGCTAGACGAAGAAAACTATTTGTTAGGTTTGCTTATAAAGCAAAGAGCAAAATTTAGAGGTTCCGGAATTTAAAGGGGTATAACTTTGCAGGGCGTGGTCCGATTTCAAATCTGTTTGCAGATTCGGGATGTGCGTAAAATTTTAGACTAACAAGATGTATTGCATGACTAAAAAAAATTTATAAGAACGCTCAAAAGTCGCTACAGGTAAGAAATCTTAAAATGAGGGTAGCTCCCTGGGGGATGGTGCTATCTGAAAAATTCCTAGAAATTTGGGTAGCTGAGAAAATTCTAATATTAATTGATACCAAACAAGATAGGTTTATCTCGAAAGATGCATCGGTTAGACGAAGAAAACTATTTGGTTCAGAATGTTAGCGGTAAAAAATCTTAAAAATAGGTTTATCTCGTGTGTGGAAATGAGGATGCTCATTTATCTCAAAAGATGAATTTAAGATAGGTTTATCTCGAAAGATGAAAAATGGTTAGTCGAAGAAAACTTTTTGGTCCAGATGTGGGTGCAAATGTGGATGCTGGTGCAAATGTGGTGGTGATTCGTCACTAAATACTCTACTACAACCTAATGACACCGGAATGTGGAGGACTACAAAACGACTACTCCAACAACCTGAAACCCTAAGTAGCTTACTAAAGATAACACCATATACGAAACAGACGAAGAGAAAGTGCAGTTATCTACTAAATATTTCGAAAATTTATTTACCCCCACAATCTGTGAATACATTAGACGATTTGTTACTGACATAGATACATATGTTGAAACACATAAACCTATAATTACTGAACGATACAAACCAGTTACAACTAAGGATATTATCAAGGTAATTAACACACTTTCAAACAATACAGCTCCTGGTCACGATTTAATAAAAAATTAAATCATTAAAAAATCTCACCGAAATAGCAATAGCACTTCTCACACGTCTCTTTAATGCATGCCTGCGTACTGGATATTTCTCAAAAATATGGAAATTTGCACACAATAGTATTCCATAAGCCCGAGAAACTAAAAAATAGATTGGAAAGCTACAGGCCTATAAGTCTACTTTCGTGTATAGATAAAATCTTAGAAAAAAATCATTCAAGAGAGACTCAACGAAAAAATAAAGGAGCTTCTACTTATCCCACCTATACAATGTAGATTCAGGAAAGGTCACTATATCACACATCAACTGTTAAGGATACCAGATATAATCGAAAAAGGATATGAAGAGAAAAATTACACAACGGCTTTATTTTTAGACGTAGTAAAGGCGTTTGATAAAGTGGGTTAAAATACAAGCTTTTTAAAGAAGAAATACCACCATACTTAGTTGCGATATTACACTCATTCCTCGATAACAGAAAATTTGCTGTATGAATTAACAATAAGACATCCAGCATACGATCAATAAACTCTGGCGTTTCACAAGGGAATATTCTTAGACCGACCCTATACAATATATTTACTGCCGATATCCCAACACTGCCAACAGCTAAAATTGCAATGTACTCTGACGACACAGTTATATTGACCCAAGACAGTGGTCTAAACATATCAGTGGCTAAACTAGAAACGGCTATCAATAACATAAATGAGTGGTTTAAAAAGTGGGGCATTACTATAAACCCCAATAAGACCGAAGCTAAAGTATTTTCCTTTAAACACAACCTAATTACAAAAAATTAAATAGTTATCAACAAAAAAACTATTGTTTGGAATGCCACCTATAAAGCTGTAAAATATTTAGGATTATACTTAAATACTTAGCTGAAAATATCACATCTACCAAAAGCTTAACCATGGCTATACAAGATTGTCATAACTTTATTCAATAATCATTATAGTATGATCTTCAAACACCGACTGTATCAACATCGTCCGACGCATTTTTATTTCCATCCGCGGTAACCTAAGATTCATCACTCTTTCGCAATTTTTACTTATAATATTTATTACGCAACTGATGACATATATCATTAGCTTGACTCCTTACTCACCGTTATTGATTTCAAACATTTGCTAAAATTCTTCTTGCAAATGTTTTTCCTGGTTTCTTTCTTCTTGTTCTTTTGCTTCTCCTTGTTTAGTGCTATTTAGCAAATCAATTAAAATATCGCATAGTCTTTCTTCATACGTCTTGCGCATAGGAACAGTGCTATAAAATGGTAATAAAGGTATATCTCTATGGCCCCAAGCTAATGTTTTTGTTATCTGTGGTACTAGACACCGTTTGTTGTTGATCCCTCCTAATGCTATCTTATTCTTAGTTAGCGTGTACAGAGTATGAAAATTTGATTTAAATGATTTCATGCTTTGAATAATAATTGTGTTATTCTCCACTGCCCCATCATAATCGTTTTCGTGTAAGTACCTTTGAATCACGTATTTTCTAACACCTTTCCACGCTCAACTATGTCACCCTCTAATCTCATCAAATACAATTTAGCTGCAGTACCGTAAAACTTATAGATAAGACGATCGGGATATTCTATCTTCATTTTGCCTACCGCCGACTTTGTGACGAGGATGTTGAATATGTTCGGTGTTTTAAAGTTTGATGTGTTGTCTCTGTCTAAGTGATTAGTAATGTCGGTGTAAAAATCATTTGTGAATATTTTGAAAATTAAACTGTCCATGTCACAGTAACATAGGGATGCGTTATTACCATACCCTTTTCGTAGAAATTCGTGATAAAATCCATACAAGACAGTTTTAGAGAGTTCTAAAATAGTAAATCCAATATACACAGGTTTATTATACAACAAGCGTAATCGTTCCTTTTGTATGGCTACAAGGTCTTCGGTAAATATTTTAGAACTTTTGAAGTTGGATTTTGCAACTAATGTCTCTGCTCCGTGTCTATTACGGCGATTATGTCAATGTGTTTCTAGGCGAATGTCTACGCGATTTTCGATATTCTCCAACATTTTGCCAAAAATAGCGTTTACCATTAATTTGTAATTACTGTTTCCAAAATCGCTTGTTGCCTAGTTTCGCATTCGCGTGTTCAAATCGACATACTCCCTTAACCACGGAGTCTGTTTAAATTCTACGCCCTATGTACTCGTGTTATTTTCAATCTGTTTTATACCATTTGCTTTAAATTTCTGTAATGACTAACATAATTTACTTTATTGTTAAAGTTTGCAATAAATTTCTTGTTTTGTTTTTGCCATTGGTGATGGCATATTTTCTACTAAAAACAGTAAGTCGAAATGATGGGCGTGCAATTCTTCGAGATAGGTCACTACCACATCTAGCACATATCCATATTCATCTTCGTCTACTATTAGTGTTATAGCACATTTTGCACGTCAGTGTCCGATAACGATTCAAAATTTGAAATCGGAAGGTATTGTGATATACTGTGACCGTACAAATTTGTCGCAACTAAATACATTAAATAAGAACTTTGTTCGTTGATTCGAAACGTTTTTAAATAATCATTATTTGCACCCTGTTTTCTATCTACACACTGACTGATTCCGGCTCTGATGCTCTTTTTGAAAAATGCAGCATATCAGTATCGGTGAGTAATTCTTATTCGACATTTGTATACCGTAACATTGCATCCCAGCTCAATCCAGGGGCGGTATAGAACCATGCAGGATCCAACTTATAAGCATTTAAACAATGTTGTCTAAACCTTTCAAAAATATCCGCTAATAAGAATACATTCAATTTCAAATACAAATCAAAATAGTTTCTTAACGTTTTGTATTTAAATACTTGCAGTATTTCGTTTGCTCGGTCGTATTGTTGGTCGGTTACTTGCTCTTCGGTAAGAGTGTCGTAAAAGTCATTTTTGCTGGAAACGACACTTCGTCTAATTTCTTTATATCGTCCATGTACGAATACGGGAATATACCTTTTTGTTTTAATAACTGAAACTCCCTATCATCCGAACAGTACTTTTTCAATTCTTCAACTTTTAAATCAGACGCCAGCTTATCTATCGACGAACCCATAAAACTGTAGGAATCCAAAAATCTTAATTTCAAATACACTTGTTTCTTTTTCCCATTTTCCTTCGCCTGTGTGTCGACTAATATGTGCTTGTTAAACAATATGTACATTTCCTTGATCTGTGCTATTACGTCCAAACGTTCCTAAATCTTACATAATGCTTTTATAAATAAATGTGAGTCAGCTCGTTAAATTATGAAATAAAATCGGTACAAATGTCGGCAGTTTGTAACGTAAATTAGAATTTGAGTGTGCGTCACGTGAAGTTTATATGCCAGCAATGTGACCGTGAGTTTTTTTTTGACATATACAACAAGTGGTAGCTTCCCGCATTTTTTTTCTTCATATGTAAGCGGTACAGTTAGCACGATATTTTCAAGTACTTATCGTAAAATACTTTAATGTTCTTTTCCAACATTTGCACAAACTTTCGGGCACAGTCTTCGCTCCTATAGCTAACAAATTTGGACGCACTATCGACAAACGAACATTTTATGTAGTAGGCGCACGAGTGTGGTTCGTGAATATGTGTCCCGCTTGTAAAATGATTTTGGAGATTCGATTAACATGTTTGAATTGGTCTTAGTACGGATTCAAAATCAGCATATACTTTAATAGGAACTTTCATCCGTCTCTCTCTATTATCCTGAATTTTAATATGTTCTTACACGTCACATTCCCGGATTTATCCACGCTTGTCTTGGTAGTAGGCAATTCGGTGTACCCATGATTACAGTCGTGCTTTTGATGCCAGTTTAAATGCCACTAAGTTCTAAACCCCTGAAAGCATCCATCACATAAATGCAATTTTCTCTTATCTCTGGACAATTGACTCGCCACCAATAGCGACATATCTTTGATTCAACAATAGTGACTGTTCCCTGCGTTATCGTCAATAAGTGATATGTTAATGTGTATATATCTTTCCTCCGACCTATAATATAACGGTCTAACAATTTCATATACCATTTTACAGTTTTTATTCACCGCTTCTAACCCATACACGTTTACCAACATAGCTTTATTCTTATTTTCAAAATGACGAATATCACAAGCTTTCGTTGGAAATGATATACCGTTGTACTAGGCCGCCCCTATAATAAGAGGGAGAAGCAGCCGTAAGGGTTAAGTTATTCCGATAGGTAGCGGGGAGTCGAGTTTAAGCGCGCTAGGGTGCGCGTCACGTTATCCTAGCAGGTGTCGAGTGTTTTAGAACTTAGTTTAATTGTGAATTTTGCGTTGAAATTAAATTATAAAGTGACCCGTAAGAATGTGGCAAAGGATGCTAATGTTTGATGATCAGTTGGATTGTATTTTACAGATAAGTTATAGCGTAGTGTTTGTTCTTTGTTGTTTCTTTAACCGCAGTGTAATTACGGTATATGCTGCGAATTTCTATTTAGCTGTGTTTGTTTTCTATGTAATAATATTGGTTACAAGTCATTAAACTACGTAAATCCATCTACGAGTTACTATTAAATATTCACAGGTTGTAACAGGTAAAACTAAAAAGGATCACGACAATACCGCATGCGAGGGGTGCCGCTAGTCCGGGCCGACATCAAGGGCATCCACTCGTGTCCACGCCTCCGGGAAGGTCTGAGCTTTCAGTAGGAGCATAGTGCATTTTTGGCGCCAACGGGAGCGTTTTCTTGTTACACAAATACCTGGAACTGTAAATGATTCGAGTTGCTTACGTAGAATTTGAAAAGATAACATTGAAGGACATTTTTGAAATGAACAGTACAGTTTAATTTCTAATAAGGGTTAACGGTTATTCAACAACCAGGCCCAGGTTAATTGTATTTACGGACAATAGTTGGTGTTTGGATATTGAGGTATAACATTCCAAGTTGTATTAAGTGTGAGCGGACAATTCAGAGAAATTTATTGAGTTTATTGTGTTAGTTTTGAACAAAAATAAATAGAGTAATTTAGAGCTTAAGAATTAATGATCGCACCGCAAGGTGAAATATGTTTTTGATTGTTGTTGAAATTTAATGTCACATAAGTATAATACGCGTAGTTAAGATCGAAGTAATTTAGAAAAAGTTGATAAAATGGGCGAGCCTGATATCGCAGAGGCGTTGAAACAACTAGTTGCAGCCGTTAATAGTATGAATTGTAACAATGCCATCCTAAAGGAATCAATTGAACAAATGAACGTGAATATTGCTGCAAATATTAGCAAATTAAGTTTTGATGTAAATCGTGTTTCTGAATCGGTTAAAGAACAGGTAGAAGTTAGCGATGTTGAAAACGTTAGAGATGAAGGTGTTGTGCACGTACACCAACCAGAGACCAGGGGCGTCACGTCCGAGGCGTTTGGGTATCATAATTATATGAGTTTATATAAGGATCTGGGGGGTACGAATTTGTGCTTTGTGCCGGAGGGATCTGTACATCCGGTAACTTTCATTAAAAAACAGGAAACAATATTTTTAGAAGCTGGAGTTCCTGAAAGTAGAAAAGTTCCTTTGACCGTTAGTAATTTACGCAATTCAGCTCAAGATTGGGGTGTATTGAAGGAAGAAAAAGTAAGGAATTTCCAAGAATTTAAAAAGAAAAAGTAAGGAATTTCCAAGAATTTAAAGAGCTATTTTTAAGTCGGTATTGGGGGGTTGACGAAGAGAGGAAACTTTTTCAAAAAATTAAATTTGGGTGTTACGAAAGGGGGTCAAGGGCTGATTATTTTTTAAAGTTGGTGAGAGAAGCAAATTTCTTAACTACTCCTCTTGAGAAAGGTGTGCTTATTTCTTTATTAAAAAATCATTTTCCGAGTGAAATTCAACGAGGTATTGTAAATTGCATGCCTAGAACTTTTGAGGAAGTAGAAGCTTACTTAAGGGAAATTGATGAAACTTATAATCGGAACCCCAATAATAATAATAATAATAACAATTCCTACACGAATTGGCGTGGTAGAGGTACGAGTAATGAACAAAATGGGAGCATTCGTTACAATTTTAGATCAAATACGTCAAATTCTGGAGGCGGTAATAGTGCCCGCTCTGAAAATAGGGAAAATAATACTAATAGTAATTACAATAATAATGATAGGGATGAAGGGCGTCGTGAATCTCAAACTGTTAGTAGTCCAGGGGGAAGTCGACCACCGGCTGTGGCCACTTTATTTAATAAAAATGGGGATGAGCTTCTGTTGGAAGCACAAAATAATAATAAGTCGGTTGCTTTGGCACCGACCATTGAAGCGACAGTTGAGACTGTTGTGGTAAAAATATTAGTAGATTCGGGTAGTCAAGTTACCTGCATTTCAAAAGATTTTTTATTAAAGATAATGCAAATTAATAGCGATATTTTACGTTTGCCGTTTACATCAACTATTTTGGTGAGTGCGACGGGCAAGAATTCTATTGTTAAGGATCAATTTTATTTGAATTTTAAATTCAATGATTTCGAATTGGCTTACCCTTGTCTGGTAGTTCCGAATTTAATTCGTGATGTCATCTTCGGATACGCTTTTTTGCTGATCATCAAATTAAAATCGATTTTTCAAAAAATTGTTTATCGGGTATTTTGGAAGGAAGAGCGATAAGCATAGGGTTTAGTATGGGACCAAAACCTGATGGTCGGTTGACTGTTTGTCCAGTGTCGGAAGAGAAAGATGAGGAAATTCAATTAAAAAAGGAGATAGTGCCGTGTAAGGTGTCTGAAATTAAAGAGGTCGTGGATCGCGCAGAAAACTTTTCTCAAGAAGAAAAAAATAAATTGTACGAGTTGCTGTTGTCAAAAGGAGTTAAATGGCGTTGGGGTTCAGCTCAACAAGAAGCGTTTGAGAAAATTAAGTCGAGGTTTTTAACGATTTCTATGGTGAAGCATCCGTGTTTTGACCGTGCGTTTTTTATCCAAACAAATGCATCTGATGGAGGTTTAGGTGGTTGTTTATTTCAAATAAATGAGCAAACTTCAGAAAAAGACATTGTGGCATTCACCAGTCGGACTCTGCGTGGCCCTGAAATTGGTTATTGTGTTACAGAAAAAGAGGCATTAGCCGTATTACATTGTTTGCAGCAGTGGCGGGTATTTGTGCTAGGTCGAGAATTAACTGTGATCACCGATCATAAATCTCTATCGTTTTTAATGTCCTGCAGACTATTAAATTCGCGTTTGACTAGGTGGGTGTTGTATTTTCAAGAATACGCTTTTAATGTTAAATATTGTGCTGGGAAGGAGAATGTTCTGGCGGATGCTCTATCGCGTTATCCAATCAAGGGAAAGGAGAAACTTGAAAAATTTGAGAGTGTGCCGACAGAAATTTGTGCAGTAAAGAAGTCGGAACTATGTAAAGGGGTCCAGTTAGGTATGAAAAATATTGTTGAGGAGCAAGGGAAAGACGAATTCTGTTGTAGAATAATGTCTAGATTATTAAAGGAGGAAGTTCCGAAAAGGTGCGCGGATTGGTTTGTTGTGTATCAGGGAGTTTTATTTAGGCGAGGCTACGAAGGTTCGCCAGAGTTTAAAGTATGTGTACCTGCTTCCCAAATAAGTATATTGGTTTGGCAAGAACATGTAGATAATGGGCATTTTGGGGCGGAAAAGTGTTTCCAGATGCTGCGTCGTGATTATTATTTTCAGAGGATGAAACATTTCATTCGAAAAATTATTTCAAGCTGTGATTTGTGCCAGAAAGCGAAGAGTTCAATTAGAATTTATGGCGAATATCATAGTGTTTTACCTAAAGCGCCCAACGAAATTGTATGTGTTGATCTCATTGGTCCGCTCCCAGTATCAAGGTCGGGGGCGACTTCCTTATTAGTTATTATTGACGCTTTCAGTAAGTTGGTTACTTTGCACCCTCTTAAACGCGCTAATACAGCTGCGATTCTTCGTTGTTTGGTCAAGAAATATTTTATAGAGATTGGTAAACCAGGGTTCATTCTTTCCGATAATGGTAGCCAGTTTACGAGCAAAGAGTGGAAAGAGTTGTTGAATTTATTAGGTGTAAAGGTAACTCACACGTCAGTGTACTTCCCGCAGGGAAACCAGACGGAACGGGTTAATAAAGAAATTGTGCGTATTTTGAGGTCATTGTGTTATTCGGCTCATGGGGGGTGGGCTTTGATGCTAGATAGAGTAAAGAAATGGATTAATAGGGCAGTCCATGACTCGACGGGGTATAGCCCTTGTGAACTACATTTTGGTGATCATAGTGATAACCCTAATGTTAAAAACATTATTTTTCCTACAAGTGACATACCAGGTGTTGGTAGGGATAAAATTATAGCTCTAGCTTATAATAAATTAAAGTCTAAGGCTGAAAAACGTAATTTACGTCATCAAAGGATCCATAAAAATTGTATTGATTTTAAGATTGGTGATAAAGTACTGGTCCGTACTCATCCCCAGTCTTCTGCGGAAAACAAGGAGATTAAGAAATTCTTTTTGCTTTATTCCGGGCCTGCTACGATTGTGGCTAAGCGCGGGCCAAATTCTTATGAAGTACGGGACGACACTCAGGGTCTCTTGTTGGATATACAGAACGTTAGGAATTTAAAACCGTATGTTGTACCGTATCAAAATTTAACACAGTAATTATTAAGTATAAGTTCAATTTAATTACAAAAATATGTTAAGCAATTAAGTTTAACTTATAGGGGGGTGATGTACTAGGCCGCCCCTATAATATGAGGGAGAAGCAGCCGTAAGGGTTAAGTTATTCCGATAGGTAGCGGGGAGTCGAGTTTAAGCGCGCTAGGGTGCGCGTCACGTTATCCTAGCAGGTGTCGAGTGTTTTAGAACTTAGTTTAATTGTGAATTTTGCGTTGAAATTAAATTATAAAGTGACCCGTAAGAATGTGGCAAAGGATGCTAATGTTTGATGATCAGTTGGATTGTATTTTACAGATAAGTTATAGCGTAGTGTTTGTTCTTTGTTGTTTCTTTAACCGCAGTGTAATTACGGTATATGCTGCGAATTTCTATTTAGCTGTGTTTGTTTTCTATGTAATAATATTGGTTACAAGTCATTAAACTACGTAAATCCATCTACGAGTTATTATTAAATATTCACAGGTTGTAACAGGTAAAACTAAAAAGGATCACGACAATACCGCATGCGAGGGGTGCCGCTAGTCCGGGCCGACATCAAGGGCATCCACTCCTGTCCACGCCTCCGGGAAGGTCTGAGCTTTCAGTAGGAGCATAGTGCACCGTCTGAATTAAGAACCGTGCTAAAGTGTGGATATGATTGTGTTCGATACGGATTCATATCTGTTTGATGAGTACACGAAATTATCGTCCAAGCAAAGCAATGCTCGTTATCGTTAATTACTGCATGCTTATTCTCGATCGGTCACGGTAGCTTGATGTATGAGGACAACCGCATGGGACTGTACTTATTTATATTTAACTCTGCAAATAGAATCATCTGTAATGCATAGCCGGAATCCCGCTTCTGGAATTCCGACCCCTTACTTTCAATAGTTTCCACAAAATCATCGTATATTTTATGCACGTCCATTTCTGCGTCTACAACATTGAATGCTGTATTAAACAACTTAATCTCACCGACTTCTTTTGTTTGTTGGATAAAGTTTCCAAACAACAATTTTTGCACTTCAGGTGCTATTAATCGTTTGATTTTGTTAGCTACTTTATAGAAAAATTTATTATGTGCTATATTTTAACGATTTTATTTTCTGTCATTATGTCTACAGATATTTAACCTATTTAATTTATTAACAACCAACTTAAAGTATAATAATGCTACACAATCTACGAAATACGTATTACATATTGTCGAATACAATATTAGCTTTCAATTCGAAAGTGTAAAATTTTAAATTATGCGGTGACAAAAGATGCCTTTTGTTAGTGTCATCATAAGAGTTCCCTCTGTTAGACGATTGCAATCTTAAGCTTGTTGTCAGACGGTAACCCGCGTGATATTATCACTTCCAACTCAGCTGTCGTTAGAAGTGGTCAATTGTTCCTTGTACTCAGGGACGATGACGTTTATTCAGTCCACGTGTTGGAAGCACGCGAAAATTAAATTGTTTTCTGGTAATGATATCGTCTCGGCGACGCGCACTTTTGTTGTTCACACTTGCTGGAATTAGCTCGCAGATGACGAGACGTTATTTTGTTTGAAGAGCCTTTGGTTAACAGTAAGTAGTACTGAATTTATAGTCTTACTAAATAAATATTTTTAGTGCAACTTTTAGTTAACATGCAATTTTGGTTAACATATAACGTAGGAAAACTTAGGAAAATTTAGGTAAATTTAGGAAAATTTAAGAAATATAACTAATTTATTTGGACAAGAAATGAAACTTATCAGTATTTAGTGAAGTTAACCTTTGTACGAATGTCGATTTGGCGTGCATCAATTATTTAATATGGACGCTGTAATATTGTTTGGAATTTCAGTATGCAGCTAATTTGGCTGTATGGAATTGGACATTCCTGTATTTAAGTGTTGAAGCAGGCGAATTGTAAATCATCAATTATAATTCCGGGTATGGCCCATATGCCTAACAGGTATCTTTCCATCGGATGAACATCTGGTATGTAAATTACTTTCATATACGTCAGCTGTAGCATAGATATAGCAGACAAATAATTTTTTTGTTTGATCACGTGGTGATGTTCAAGTTCATTAGGTGAATGACAGACTATTTATTTTTCAAATTAAGCAACAGGAACCTGTACATTTTCACTATAAATCTTTTTATTAATACATTCAATATACGGTAGATGTCAATATGAGATAAGAAAAGTTAAATTCTATATTTAATGAAAATTGATTTAATTATTTGAAACATAATTTACTCAAATTTTAGAAATTAAATTTTTACATTTCATATTTCACTAATTGCTAAGTGGAATATTTTTGTGAGGTTAAGTAGTGCTACTAAAACCAACCGAAATTGTTATTTATAGCTAAATATTCAGAAAAGAAACTCATGCTCACTCATTTTTAAATAAATTTTGCTAGACATTTCTAATAGAAATTACCATGTTTTATCTGTGAGAAGTACTTATACGATCAAGTACCTATGTACATATCTTTCAATAATTTAATTTGATCAAAATTATATTAAAGAAAAAAGATGTCTTGTAAATAATTTACTAAATACTGAAGGAATAGATTTTTATTTGGTCAAGACTATTCTTATTAATTGGAATGAATGAAGGTTGATTCGAATTAATTTTTAAATGTTGGGTATAAATGCACAAACAGTGCTATCTTGTTTTAATCTGTTCACAGGTGTAGCAGTGCATCTATAAAGGTCAATGTCAAGCCATAAGGTAAGAAAATTTTAGGGATTGTATTTCAGTAATATATTGTATAGCGGTAATTGAGTAAAGGTTTCCGCATTCGCCTTATACAAGGGACTTAAGTAAGGTCTTCTTCGTATAGAAAAATTCGGTGGCGCCATATTCTTTACATTTTTGGTCGTAGTCCAACCCCGACCCACAGCTCATGTTCTACCCAGAGCAAATAGTTCGACTAGCCGCTTAGCCTTTTGACGTTTCCTCATCTACGAGCCATTTTCCACCGAAACTTGCCGTGGGCTCTATACACTTACTGGAAATCCTCGTCAAACTTCCTTGTGCCTTTCAGCTGGTCACCTAGGAGAAAAAACCTATTAGGAAAAATCCCTTAATATAACTGAAAAGGCTATAAATAGCGCCCAACGTATAGGCCTCGATTGCTGTACCAATTGTATAAGCACATAACGTACAGGCTTCGATTGATTTTGCATGTTTACACTTGTTGATTCGTGAATCATTTACCCTAAGATTAATTCAGTTTATTGATGTTGTTCGACTGAAGTTTTAGTGCAGATTGTTTGATTGAGTTTAATTTGTAGTTAGTTAGCTAGTCTATTTCATGATGGCTGAGACCTATCAAGTAGTTTATTTGCATAAAGATGAATTTGATTACGAATTGAGAATCCGAGGAGTTATTAGCAGCAGACCGATGCAGAATAAGAGGAAAATGTTAGGCCGATTATTAGCTAAAGAAACAACAGTATCTGGTCGTTTAATTGATCCTTCCGCATATGTCGTAGAATTTTCAGATGAACGTGATGAGATTGATGTATCGAAAGAATCAGTAAAAAATGTTTTATTAGAATTTGAAGGTGAGTTAGCAGACCCCACATTTAAGAGGATACAGTCGAGATTAATACATCTTGATGGTCGAGTTAGGAGAATGAAAATTCCCTTAGATAATTCGGATGAGGCTACTTTATTTAAAAATGAATCGTTAGCAACTATCCTTACCATGGAGGCAGAGCTACATGAAAAGCTTAAGAAGAATGAAGATGTAAGCGGATATGGTGAATTTTCTATGAGAGAAACCATTCCAGCTGTTGTCAGTGCCCCTATTCACACTGTTTCATATTTAGTACCCCCTATTCCAATTGGTTTGTGGTCAGTAAAATTTTCTGGAGATCCAAGACAGGTTCATCAATTTTTGGACAGAGTAGCTGAGTTAGCACACTCGCGTAAAGTATCTGAAGAAGATTTATTTAATGCTTCTGTAGAATTATTCACAGGTAACGGTTTAGAATGGTATCGTTGTGTTAGAAGTTCTTTAACAAACTGGAGTTCTTTGGTTATTCGTTTAAAGGAAGATTTCTTACCATCACACTCAGAGGACGAGATTTGGGAAAAAATTAGGTCGCGTCATCAACATAAAGGAGAATCTGTAGTCATATATATAGCTCATATGGAGAATTTGTTTAGCAGGTTACCACAATCACCTGCGGAATGCACGAAAGTTAGAATGGTAAAAAAAAATCTATTACCTGATTTTATTTGTCAATTAGCTCTAACGGAAATTGATAATATGTCAACGTTAATCAAGTTGTGTAAAAAATTGGAAGAAGCTTATGCATCCAAGCATAAATTAGTACAAAGTCCAACGAAATATGTTTCGAAAGCATTAGCAAATTTGAAGTTTCAAGTTGAAAATAAGTGGTCAGCTCCTGTTAAAAACTTTTCAGCGCGAACTGGTCGTAGTTTTTATAATCAATCATTTCCACCTCAGATACAATCTCTTGGTAATAATAATAATAATAATAATAATCTTTCTAGTAGAGTCCCTGTAAATAAAATTAAAATGAATAAACTTACATGTTGGAATTGTTTGGAAGAAGGTCATACATTTTGGAGGTGTAAGATTCCTCGTAAAATATTTTGTTATAGTTGCGGATATAGTGGAGTTAAGACAGTAACTTGACCGTCGTGTTCAAAAAACGAGTAGGTAGGCAGATGCAGAGTGGCCGGCATCATGCTTCTATGCAAAAGGCTACGGTTATGTTGTGTGAACACAATAATTTTTTTGATAAAGATGATTGGTCAAGATGGCTCGGAATCGTTAAAGATTTTTGTCAACGGAACGTCAAGCCAAAAGCTGACGCGTTATTTGTAAAGAAACCTCAGGACAATCGTCCGTACATTATGGTAAAATTGTTGGATAGAGACGTCACGGGTTTGTTCGACTCCGGTTGTACTACTACCGTAGTTGGTATCGTCGTTTTATAAAAAACTTTTCATCTTTAGTGTCACCGATCAGTGATTTAGTAAAAGGAACAAAAAAGGGTCAATCTATTGTTTGGACGTCCGAAGCTGAGGACTCATTTGTTCAGATTAAGCAGGCTTTAGTTTCCGCTCCATTATTATCACAACCGGACCACTCAGTCCCATTTATTGTCGAATGCGACGCCAGTGATACAGGTCTCGGAGCAGTTTTAGTTCAAAAAATCGATGATGTAGAGCACGTTATCTCTTATGCCAGTAAATTACTTACCCGAACTGAACGAAACTATTCAGTCACGGAGAAAGAGTGTCTTGCTGTAATTTTCGCTATAGAAAAATTCCGACCTTGGGTAGAAAGCACCCGTTTCACTGTTATCACAGATCACTTTTTATTGTTATGGTTTAATAATATACAAAACCCAACCGGTAAATTAGCTAGATGGGCTGTCCGTCTACGGCAGCATACTTTTGAGTTAGTTCATCGAAAAGGAAAGTTTAACGTAGTTCCAGATTGTCTTAGCCGTGCAGTCCCATTCGAAAATCATGTTGATAATTTAGTTGAGATCAAGTTGGATAATGTAGACCCTTGGTATGTGTCTCTTCGAGAAAAGATTTTATCTTCACCTAATGATTACCCACAATGGAAGGTGGAAGATAACCTTGTATTTAAATTTCTTTCTTCAAATTTACCACTCTCATCGAATGTAAGTGAATGGAAATATTTAGTTCCTAGATCACAAAAGGAAGAGGTTATTCGGATAAATCATGACCCTTCAATGGCCAGACATTTTGGTTTTTTTAAAACATTGGCACGCGTACAAGAAAATTTTTATTGGCCAAAAATGCGTATTGATGTGATGATTTTGTAAAAAGTGCTTAACGTGTGGTGCACAGAAAGCATCGAATAGAGGACCCCTAGGGTTAATGCGAAAGGAAAAAGAGGTGAAGTTCCCCTTTCAGATTATTGCAATAGACCTCATGGGCCCATTTCCACGGTCCAAGGTTGGACACAAATGGTTATTAGTTATAGGTGATTGGTTCTCAAAATTTGCATTAATGTTTCCGTTACGTAGTGCAAAAGCGCATTTAATAGAACGTGTACTGGAAGAAAAAGTTTTTTTAGTCCTTGGTGTCCCCAAATTCGTTATTTGTGATAATGGCTCACAATTTAGTGGAAGAAATTTCAAAGCAGTATGTAAAAAATATGATGTTCAAAAAATCTGGTTTAATGCAGTTTACTCTCCCCAATGTAATTTTGTGGAAAGAATAAATCGAACTGTCGGAACAGCTATACGGTCATATATTAAAGAACATGATACTTGGGATATTGAGTTACCCCAAATTCAGTACGCGATTAACTCTGCAAAACACCATGCCACTGGTTATTCGCCAAATTTCTTAGTTTTTGGTAGACATGTTCCCGTGTCTGGAAGATTTTATGGTCTTGATGTGGAACCCACAGATGATATAGATATTATTCCTGGTGATAGACCTTCGTATGTGTTAGATCATCAAGGACTATGTGATATTTTTATAGACGTACAGAAAAGGTTACATTTAGCTTACATGCAGTCCAGTAATACATATAATTTAAGAAGACGTAACATTTCTTTCGAAGTAGGTGACAAAGTTTGGAGGTCCAATAAAGTTCTTTCGAAGGCAAGTGATAAGTTTACTGCTAAGCTTGCGCCAAAATACGTTTTGTGTATCGTTAGAAAGAAGATTTCTAATTTGATTTATGATTTGAATAATGAAGATGGTTCAAAGGCAGGCAGATGGCATGTTAAGGACTTAAAACCTTATTCTGAGTTCAGTAATGATGTTGAAAAGGATGATGTTTCTGAACATTAATTAGTAATGTTAAAATGTTTAATGGTTAATAGTAGTAATTATTTCTGTCATATCTTTTTGGTAAAGAATTCATTTATTGTATTAGAATACTGTTTGGTAATCAAAGCTTGGAAATCTAAAATTTGGATGTAGGATATGAAGTTAAAAAGGGATAAAGAAATTTTGTTGTACAATAAGGTTAATAATAGGTTGCTCTGAAACTGTTGGTTGCAAATTATTTGTTGAATTTGAGATATTGTAAGTTGCATGTTACCCTAAAGGCCAAATGTCAGTAGAAGATGTTCATATTTTTGTTGATGAACTTTTGATAAGTTTTGTATATAGTTAGTTTGAAAATTTCTTTTGGATTTATGTATGTATGGTCATATTAATGTATGGTGAGTTAGGTATGAAATAATTCACTTAATTCATTTAATTCATTTAGCTTATTTAACGCGTTGTATATAGTGTTTATACTAGTCCGAAACATAGCTTCTCAAAAATTTCTGTGGAGAACAATTGTTTCTGGAAGGTAACTTTGTAATCAAGAGGACAACTGAAATTAATAGTAGTTCTTGAGATTGTATTGGAAGTCAAATAATTTGAGTCCAAGTTAGATATTGGTAAGAGACCAATATTGTTAGTAACTAAAATAGTTATGTTTGTTATTGTTATGAATATTGTATGAATTGGCAATGTTCTATTAGGTTCATTCATGCGTGAGTGAAATTTTTTGAAGAGTAAGACGTGGTGACGTTTTGCTTGTCTCTTCATAGGTAGAGACATTTCTACATTTTTGTTAGCCTATGCTGCGGTAGAATGTTAAACAGTCGTTATTTTGAAAATATGTTCGTGGTGATTCAGACAGTATTAGGAATCCTTTCCTTTTGTAAGTATGTAAATTATGGTTAGTAGAGTAAGAGTATGTTTGTCATGATAGTTAAAACTTTGTTGATGAATTATAATACAGCAGTATTTTATGTTTCGTTTCTTAAATTCTCTGTGTAAAGTGAGTGATAAATAACCCCGAATATGTATTAGCTGATATTGTAATATTACCGATTATGATTTCCCGAAATTGTCCCCTTTTGGCGTTTAGTACGCGTAGTTACTGGTCACTCATTTACATACATGCAGTATCCCTGTTGATTCAGAGAGTTATTTTTTGTTTTGGTACGTAGAAATTAATAGTAAATTGTAAATACTAATAATAATAATGATAAATAAAAAAAAATTTCTTCGCACTTATTCTGAAATATTTCCTCGAATTTTTTCTCTTAGTAAGAGGTTGTGTAACGATTTTATTTTCTGTCATTATGTCTACAGATATTTAACCTATTTAATTTATTAACAACCAACTTAAGTATAATAATGCTACACAATCTACGAAATACATATTACATATTGTCGAATACAATATTGGCTTTCAATTCGAAAGTGTAAAATTTTAAATTATGCGGTGACAAAAGATGCCTTTTGTTAGTGTCATCATAAGAGTTCCCTCTGTTAGACGATTGTAATATTAAGCTTGTTGTCAGGCGGTAACCCGCGTGATATTATCACTTCCAACTCAGCTGTCGTTAGAAGAGGTCAATTGTTCCTTGAAGTCAGGGACGATGACGTTTATTCAGTCCACGTGTTGGAAGCACACGAAAATTAAATTGTTTTCTGGTAATGATATCGTCTCGGCGACGCGCACTTTTGTTGTCCACACTTGCTGGAATTAGCTCGCAGATAACGAGACGTTATTTTGTTTGAAGGGCCTTTGGTTAACAGTAAGTAGTACTGAATTTACAATCTTACTAAATAAATATTTTTAGTGCAACTTTTAGTTAACATGCAATTTTGGTTAACATATAACGTAGGAAAACTTAGGAAAATTTAGGTAAATTTAGGAAAATTTAAGAAATATAACTAATTTATTTGGACAAGAAATGAAACTTATCAGTATTTAGTGAAGTTAACCTTTGTACGAATGTCGATTTGGCGTGCATCAATTATTTAATATGGACGCTGTAATATTGTTTGGAATTTCAGTATGCAGCTAATTTGGTTGTATGGAATTGGACATTCCTGTATTTAAGTGTTGAAGCAGGCGAATTGTAAATCATCAATTATAATTCCGGGTATGGCCCATATGCCTAGCAGGTATCTTTCCATCGGATGAACATCTGGTATGTAAATTGCTTTCATATACGTCATCTGTAGCATGGATATAGCAGACAAATAATTTTTTTATTTGATCACGTGGTGATGTTCAAGTTCATTAGGTGAATGACAGACTATTTATTTTTCAAATTAAGCAACAGGAACCTGTAAATTTTCACTTTAAATCTTTTTATTAATACATTTAATATACGGTAGACGTCAATATGAGATAAGAAAAGTTAAATTCTATATTTAATGAAAATTGATTTAATTATTTGGAACATAATTTACTCGAATCTTAGAAATTAAATTTTTACATTTAATATTTCACTAATTGCTAAGTGGATTATTTTTGTGAGGTTAAGTAGTGCTACTAAAACCAACCGAAATTGTTATTTATAGCTAAATATTCAGAAAAGAAACTCATGCTCACTCATTTTTAAATAAATTTTGCTAGACATTTCTAATAGAAATTACCATGTTTTATCTGTGAGAAGTACTTATACGATCAAGTACCTATGTACATATCTTTCAATAATTTAATTTGATCAAAATTATATTAAAGAAAAAAGATGTCTTGTAAATAATTTACTAAATACTGAAGGAATAGATTTTTATTTGGTCAAGACTATTCTTATTAATTGGAATGAATGAAGGTTGATTCGAATTAATTTTTAAATCTTGGGTATAAATGCACAAACAGTGCTATCTTGTTTTAATCTGTTCACAGGTGTAGCAGTGCATCTATAAAGGTCAATGTCGAGCCATAAGGTAAGAAAATTTTAGGGATTGTATTTCAGTAATATATTGTATAGCGGTAATTGAGTAAAGGTTTCCGCATTCGCCTTATACAAGGGACTTAAGTAAGGTCTTCTTCGTATAAAAAAATTCGGTGGCGCCATATTCTTTACATTTTTGGTCGCAGTCCAACCCCGACCCACAGCTCATGTTCTACCCAAAGCAAATAGTTTGACTAGCCGCTTAGCCTTTTGACGTTTCCTCATCTACGAGCCATTTTCCACCGAAACTTGCCGTGGGCTCTATACACTTACTGGAAATCCTCGTCAAACTTCCTTGTGCCTTTCAGCTGGTCACCTAGGAGAAAAAACCTATTAGGAAAAATCCCTTAATATAACTGAAAAGGCTATAATGAAAGCGTTGCGCATCAACTACACCCCATCTTCCAACTTTGATACAATTTTCGCACCAAACTCTTCAGATGACCAACAAATTGCCGTGTAACGTGCATACCACACGGGTCACACAGTTTGTGAGTTGTCGCAAATAAAGAGTTGTTATTAAACCTGTTGTTTACTATAACTTTGAGCGGTGTTGCAGTTTCTTTCTTTGCCATTTTCTTTTCCACCCCTTTACATTTTTCCTGCATATCCTTTTAGAAGCGGGTTGTCTATCTAAATGCCTAGAAGATCCTGTTACCTGATCTGATGTTCATACCTTAATATTGAGCAACCACGCTCTACATATTCACTTACCTTGTGCGTTGATATGACAACGCTTACGCTCGTGACGTAGTAGATTGTCACGCCGGGTAAAGAAAACACCACATTAATTACACGTCAACATTTTGCTACAGATTCAACACTAACACCAATATTTAAGTTATTCACTTATATACCCACATCAAATGAGTAAAAGTAAATGGTAACTATTCAAACAAGAGTAGCTTATATCCTATTACTACGATCCCTCAACTTATGAGTATCAGCTTACGTCACCAGATAGAAGCGCCCGAAGGCCATCGACGCTAAACAAACAGTACCCGCTGCGACGACTCACCTGTCATAAGCGCGGGAATCCAAAGGTCGACAAACCCACCATAGACACATCATTAAACCCGACCTGCAGCAGTATGGGTCACATGAAAATATGCGCCAAAACAAAGGGCAACGACCTCCTTCTCCACCACAAAAACTAGAACGCAAAGTCAGTGACCCATACTCAACTACGACCGCTCGAGTCAAACGCCAAGGTCAATAAACCCGAACGATGACGTCCCCTAGACAATTGCCCACGCCAAAACACAAAGGTCAACGACCCCAACACACGTGCGACCCCGACGTCACACACAAAAGTCAATAAACTCGCACCGTGACGTCACTAGAGGTCATTGACCTCCTCCGGGAGACGACACAACCCGCACTGTATACTACTTGCGTGCTTCGTGCGAGCGGTAGAGCTATCGTATTAGTTTCATCTAGTATCTAGTTTGTGAAAGGACTTTCGAGATATATTTACCTAGGCAACTAATTTCAAGTATTCAGCTATATAGTTAGTTTTTAAGGGCGCGATCGCATCCCTCTATTTTCATAACACGAACTAATTTTAAAATAGCCGCGTTTGTGGTATAGCTATCGCATGATAAAGGGAACTACTTTATTTTAACTTTAGTAAATACGGCAGGATGCTATTTTCTCAATTCTCATTCCTGTAAGTATTTGTCGTAAATGACCTTCGGCAAACTCGAACGCAAGCAAAGCGTCAGGTACATAGTGCATTCTAATAATAGCCAAGGTCGTTTTCCGAAACAAATTTGTATAGTATTTATTGTATTGTTTCATTTATGTACATATTGTATTCGCTAATTGTTATTTTTGAATGTGTAGTTTATTCTTCATAGAGTGACATTTCGTTATTATTAGAAACAAACATTTAGAGCTTTAGTTAGTGTGGGTGTATTTGGGCTTGGAAGTGAGTATATTTTAAATTCTAATACATTGTGAAAGTAATGGACAAAATTAATTATATATTTCATTCGATTTTGAAAATGCGTGCTCAAATATTGACTTTAATTTTTGTAGATAGATTCTTGAATAAATAAATTATTTGCTTTGCATACATTATTTTATCAAAAATACTCGTTATTTAATTTATGACACCGAATGGTGAAACGGAGTACACTAGCTTTTTTGTCCTAAATAAATTAGTTTAAAAACAACATAAATCCTATTTATAATTTAAGCAGTACCCTAAACATGTCCTATCATATTGAGATCCAGTCTAATAGATTTTGCAAAATCTTACTTTTAAGAAAAAACAATGTTTTGAAATTTCTGGCGATAATATAACTATTACTAATAACATGAAAAGTCGTTAGATTTCAAATTTTTCTCACAATTATACACCAATTTAGTAGAATTACAGTCGCTTACTTTTCTTTTCAAAACTTAAATAAAAAAACACCTATTTCTAAAAAATTTAAAATAATGTCCTAGGACTAAAAATGATCAACTGATTCTAAAAAACTATAGGGTGTGTAGTTTATACAGTATTTTTCACTTCTAGTCAGACCGTAAATAATTTGAAATTCACAATTATTTCAAAAAATTTGTACTCCCGCTTTGTCTTGTACAAGCCTTCCAAATTTCAAATGTTTATCTGAAATACGGAAAAAGTTACAGTATACTTACTTTCTGTTGTCGCCTGGTGTAAAGTTTCTTTTATTTACGTATTTACATTTTACAGATGGGTAAACATAAGCAGGTATATAGCCAAAATCCCAGTGGTACCAGAAAGCGATCGTTTAAGTCTAAAGCAGCTCGCTTAAGATGGCAGAAAATGCAACAATTACCGCTGTAAGTTATAATACATTCAGTAGTGTAGTTAGGATATCTTTATGAGGCTGTTTGTTTTGGAATATAAAATCCAAAAACAATGAAAATATATCTATTTAAATGTCGCATATCCACCCACAAAAATTATACATTCTTCAGATGCCTTGAACATAGAAAACCATAAATTATCTGACTTTCCATATACATATTAATTAGATGTCATACTAAAATCCAAACTTTTTCAGGTTGAAATCCATATCAGATAATTTTGACAAGCCTGACCCTTCAGGTTTGCAAAGATTACCCGAGGTAGTTAGTAATCCAACTACTTTATCTGAAGAAACTTCCGACCCAGAAACAATGAATTTGCAGACTGGGACAAAGTAAGCAAATTTGTATAAATAATCCAAATTATTATATCATTGTATTTCATATTCTGAGAACTATGTGAAAAATCAACCGAGGAAAGGTCACATACACCTCCAGATAATTGGTCATTTATACCAGAAGCAGACTATAATAGGTAAGACATTGTTATTTGTATTTCATATCCATGTCGGAAACTATGTATAGGTAGGAAATTCATCTACAGGGTGATACATTTAGTATGTCAAAAGTAGCTATATATGTATATATATATATATATATTATATATATATATATATATATATATATATATATATATACGAATAAGATATATCGACTGTTTGAAATATATTTTGGTATAGATTTTCAGACTTGTCAAATTAATTAAACACTCTTTTAATCTTTCGAGCTTTCAATAAACTTTTTATCTTCTTCAGGAATGTTTATGTGAGTTTATAGAAGCATACAACACGAAATTTGGACATTACTCATATAAACCCAAAGTGACAGACTATTACATAACGCTATGAAGATTATGTAATTGTCTGTCACTTTTGAGATGTTTGTTTTTAATCTTAAATGAAGTAATGTCCAACTTCCATAGTTGTATTCTTTTATAAACTCACATAAACATTCCTGAAGAAGATAATAAATTTATCGAAAGCTCGAATGATTAGAAGAGTGTTTAATGAATTTGACAAGTCTGACTGCTTCCTCGAAATCTATACCAAAATTATATATATATATATATATATATATGTGTGTGTGTGTGTGTGTGTGTGTGTGTGTAACTATCTAAAATATTTATATATATATATATATATATATATATATATAATACAATTAATAAGATGAAATAATAACTTAGACTTTTATAAGTAAAGCCCAAATGATCATTTCAAATCGAGCTAGTAATTGAAAGATGGAAAATATAAGGCCTTGGACAGGATTTGAACCTGCATCTCAGTTTTGCCGGAACTGTGCGTTTACTAATTACGCTACCGAGGCCGATGGCTATAATTGGGAAATTTACAAATTTAAATCGTGTACAGTACCATATATAAACCTAACTTTCAATTACGTTTAGCATTTTTGTCAATCATATCTGAGATTGTCAATTTTTGACATATATATATATTACTCATATTTAGACCAGGGTAGAAAATTAAATAATCACTTCAAATAATTTTAATCACCGTGTAGAAGCTTTGGAAAGAGGTACGCCTTATTAAAACCGTGAAGCATAAAAAGTCAGTCGTTTCATTAAACATAAGAGATTTAAATCATGTGCAAGACGCTTTAGATCAAAAGAAGCAGTATTAAAAAGCTCTACATGAAATTTAATTATTCCTAGTAAAGAAACAAAGAGAAATTACGTGTAAAATCTATATTAATTAACTCTATTTTAAGTAACCGGTATTAAACAAAATGTACTGATAATAATTGAATATTTGATTAGGAGTCACTAAAAATTAAAGGGTATTATTTTTAATTGAAGTTAATTGAACCGTTAGTAACAGATAATATCTATAAAAACTTGTAAAAACCCAATAAAATACCATGAAATAAAGCTCTGAGAATTAATAGTATGTTTGAACACCTGCGTATTTTTAAAAAGCTCATTCTACGTAAATTTTGCAGATAATTAATGGTTACAGAGAATGTTGGAGAAACCGTCGCATAATAGTTACGAGAAATGCTAAAGGTGGGTTATTTCATAGTCCACATGGACTGAAATAATCGATAATAAAGAATATCAATTTGCACTAATAAGAACAGGGTAGATAGAGACAGATAATATGCGCAAGACCGAGACACATATAGTAAAAAAGCGTGAGTGGAGCAACGTCATTGGGTTGCGATTGGTTGAAAGTAAATGGCAAAATTGAGAGGTAAAAATAACATTTCTGTATAAAATTCAGTTAGTTATTTCCAGACGTTGCGAGCCGTGTAGAAATTTTCGAGATGTAACTGGTGCGAGTGCAAATTTCGTAAAAATCGCATGCCGAGCTGCGGAATGGGAACATAGCATGCGAAATTCTTTAGAATTGTCTGTTTTGGGGACTCGACCGACAGACAGGCTAACCTCTATATATACCCAGGGTAATATGGACAAGCTCTCTTAGATCTGCGACTTGATTCAATGCGTTAAACAGTGCTTTTTAGTTTTCCGAGTTAGATAGAATAAGTTAAAGTTTGCGCGTATATTTTGGTGATTTAAAACAGCTTGTTCTTTACGTACTACAATGAATGTACTTTAGTGCACTTAGAAAAGAAGATACAAGGTAATAAAGTTTAGTATCACTGTACCAATTCAGTAAAATTTACAACGACAAATGAATACACAAAAGTAGGCAGTTTTGGCGTATATTGGTGAAAGAAGTATGAATTTCTTTGTTATTTTTCGGGGGTGTTAATAATTAAATGGTTCATAAACGTGTCTGGATCCACAAAATAAGGGTCAGATATACACAGATGAGTTCCGGAAAAGCCCTGAAACAACTTTAGATGAATGGTGATGGAGAAAAGTTTAAAAGCGTTGAGAATCAGAAGCCGTAAATATAACCCAGTTGGAATGGTGTGATTAACAAAAGGGACGATGTACATTGAAGCTACGAGTGCAGTAACCTTCAGGTAAATTATACTATTTTGTTTGAACTTTGATGTTTTCGTGTGTGTTGAATAACTTTATAATTTATTTACTTAAAATGGACAGTAGTGAAATTGTACTAACAATAAAATTTTAATTTTAAGGTGACATTTTCTTGTTTAAGTAGAAAGGGGTATTTAGTATTTATGTTCTGGATTATGATGAAAATTTTGGGTATGTCTTTGAGCTCAATTAGACGAACCTGGTTAATTAACGTAAAGGGGTGGTAGATGCTCCCTTTGTACTCAGACTCAGGTCTGCATATATTGTTATATTAATTAGTAGGCATCCTACAAGGACTTTAATTCTGGATGCACATTAAAATGATAACAAATTTAATCTTGAAATTTTCTGATATTAAAATTTATGCTGAATTTTAATTTTGAAATTTTAATGTATTGTGAATATTGATGTAAATAGAGTTAACGTTGATGTTTGTGGTAGGAATGTGTTTGTTTTTTTTTATGAATGAGAATGTAAGTTTTAAATAGGTGAGCAGCCGAGGCGGAAAGGAGAGAGGCGATTAACAGAAGAAAGTCAACGGACCAGGTAATTCAAGAGGTTTCACAGCAATATATATATATATATATATATATATATATATCAACTCACCTTGTGTAAAGAACTACTTATAATATATATATATATATATATACATATATATTAATATTGATATAATTATGAACACCCTGTAGATATGAAACAATTTTTAAAATAATACAGGCTACAATTTGTGTAAATAGCTTTTTTTTATAATTTCTACAATAAATAACCGGTATATTAAACTTTGTCACACTAGTGAGTCGTCCTGTGAATATGCTAAATTTTGGGTTTCTAAAAATCTAATATTTTGTTTTGTTTTTTAGAATAGAGGCTCATAAATTATATTTCGAGATAAATCACTCTCCTAAAGAACCAACTGTTAGTGGAAACCGCACTGTGGATTTGCAATATGTATTAAGTTGGTCCATAGATCTGCAATACCGACATTCCCAAATTTGTACTGGTGGAAAACTATATTTGAAAGAGGAATGTAACAGAGGATTAGGTCTAGTAAGCTGCCCTATGTTTGCATGTACAGTGTGTGATAAAATATACAAGCATTACACTGAAGATATTTCACAAAAATCAAAAATTAATTATGGATTTGTTTGGGGTACTCTGGCAACTGGCAGTACATATGGCCATTCTCAGGAACTATTTGCAGTTATGGATGTACCTCCCATGACACTCTACCAATTAAAAAAAATTGAAGCCGAATTAAGCGCTGTAAGAAAATCAAATTGTTTAATATCTTACTTGACAGTTTGTTTATGTATGGAAGGACAATCTTATGAAAGATATGGAAGAAAATGGAAAAGTAGAGTTAGAGTTGGCAAGACAAAACCTTGATGTTGATGCAGATGGAATTCCATATATTACAGTATATCTGGATGGAGGTTGGAGCAAAAGGTCATATGGCCATAGTTATGATGCTGCTTCGGGAGTGGTGAGTATCGTTACTATAACCTTTAATGCAATTATAATAAAATAATATTTTCTACTATATTTTGAAATACTTTACAGTATTTGTACTATAACAACATTTTTATGTATATCTGGACATTAGAGAATTAATTAGCAAACACTTATAAAGATCATTATATCACAGATTTATGTATGCATAATTATTATGACTTCTATTAATTTAGCTATTAAATAAATAATAAACATAAAACTTAATATTGCTAGAACAAAAATGTTATATGCACCCTGTATATCAAGTGTTTATATTTTGTTGTATAAGGTGTCTTTGCATGTATATTATGAACTTTCAAGTGATTGATGTTGTTATGTATAAAGTGGAGGAGAGCATTAGGAAGTCTTATGCCAGAGTTTGGCCAAAACGGTTTTGCTCTGTTGAGCAGTTGTTCACTACATAAACACAATTTGTAATAACCTTTATCAAAATAAAGGTTATTACAAACTGTGTTTTAGTATTAATTACGTTTAATTAATAATACAAGTAATAACATAACAGATGTAAAACTCTATTTACAAATATAATAATTACATATAAAAATTTCCATTGCGTTGTTCGAATATTGCAGTAATGTTTTATATTTTTTAGGCTGCTATCATTGGAAGGCGCACCAAAAAGTTATTGTTTTTAGGAGTTCGTAACAAATATTGTTCGATTTGTGCTAGAGCCACCAACAAAAAACTTCCTCCAAGTAAACACATTTGTTATCGAAACTGGTCTGAAAGTTCATCAGCAATGGAAGCTGACATAATAACCGAAGGTTTTAAAACATCAATCGAAATGCATGGACTTCGATACAAAACCTTCATTGCCGATGGAGATTCTAACGTGTTTGCTAGTATTAGACGAAATGTGGAATATGGTACGGCTGTACAAAAAATAGAATGTGTTAACCATGTTTTAAAAAATTATGGAAAAGCATTGAGGTGCATCAAAAAGGATACTAGTGTAAATTTGCCTGCTAGAAACCAATTGACAAACAACATAATTGCAGAGCTGGAAAATTCTGTTCAAAGTGTGATTTACAGTAATGCAAATGGGGATGTGGAGGTGCTAAAAGAAGATATTTTAAATACACCCAACCATGTTTTTAATGATCATTGGAACTGCAAAGATTCATATTGTGTCAATGTTGGCGAAAGCACACAGAGCCAAGTCACAAATATTCAAGCCACTGGTCTGTTATTGCATATAAATGGTATATTATTACAGATTTTGAATGATTAATCCTAAATTGTGTCATTTTTTAGGGGTACTCGATTCAGTTGTACAAAAAGCACATAAGTTGTTGGACGTTGAAACAAATAATCGAGCAGAACTGTTTATGGGTATCTTAGCACGATTTAATGCTGGTAAGAGGTTTAATCTTACCCAAAGAGGATCCTTTGAGAGTAGATCACATCTAACAGGATTGCGATATGACAAGGGCTTCGATTGGCATTCTACACCATGGAAGACTGCTCTCAATGTAAGTCCGGGTCACTATTTTAAAAAGTATCTAGCTGAACAAACACATAAAGCGCAGTTGATTGCTGCAAGAAGACATATTGTAACACAAATGACCGAGGAAAAAACAAAGATCAAGTTACCAAAAATTGTAAACAATTCATATGGACCAAAAGCAGAGCAAGCAGAGTTATCATCGACAGAAATGGAGTCAGAAAGAAAAAGATTATTAAACGCCATGCAGGTAAGCATGTTTGAAAAACATGTATTGTGTAAGTATCATTGCTTTTAACAGATAACAAAAACAATGCAGGAAGAAATACAGTGTAAAACAATTGGGCAATTTGAAAATCCAATTTTTTTTATTAAATAGAAGAAATAGGCTGACGGCGTCTCACTTTGGGTCAGTTGTTAAAAGACTGGACCATACCTCTTGCCATGGCCTTGTCAAAACTATTCTATATAAAAACTTTTCCAATAGTCGGGCTATAGAATATGGTGAAATAAAGGAACCAATGGTCAAGGAAGGATTTTCGATGAAGAGGAAAATTTGGTAAGAGAATGTGGCCTATTTGTAGACTTAGCAAGAGGATATTTGGGAGCAACACCAGATGGTATGCATTGCTTTCAGTATAGATATACAGATATTCTTTTCTAGGACTTATAGGCAGTAATGCCATAATGGAAATTAAGTGTATGTACAAAATTGCGCAAGAACATTTATCTTTAATTGAAGGAATTGCTAAATATAAGACAACATGCCTCCAGCTAGTCAATGGCGAAATAAAACTTAAAAGGACTCACAACTATTATTATCAGGTATGCAAATATGAAGTACATTTTGTGGGCGAACTGTGTGTGTGTGTGTGTGTGTGTGTGTGCGCGTGTGTGTGTGTGTGTGTGCGCGCTTGTGTGTGTATGTGTGTATGCACTAATTTTGTAATGATTATTGTTGTAGATTCAAGGGCAACTGAACATCTCAACAAAAGACGTCTGTTACTTTGTAGTGTACAGCGGTGATAACAATCCACTGTTGGTGAAAAAATATACAGAAATATTAGCTTTTGGGAAACTATTATGGTTCCAAAATTTGACCGGTTTTATTTAAATTGCATATTGTCAGAGATTATTCAAAAGAATGTTCCTGCTGGAAAGAAATGCGTTGATCCTGCTTATATATTACAAGCACAGGCAAAGCAACAAGATAAGTCTCTCCACAAATAAAAGCAAATATTAAAAGCTGCACAACATCTTTGTTACCAAGCAATTCTAATCTATAGTCAATCGATGTTGCCGAGTTAAGCGTTACCCTAGTAGCTTGATTGACAATCTGTGTAAACCCTATATCTTCAAAAAGCACATTTACTTTCCACACTACCAAAATACAACAAATCTACATTCATATCACCCATGCAAAATACTGTATCAACCTCGAGTAAAATATCTCATACTATCTTCTAATACATCAAAAAGTTCCTTATAATACCTCCTATGGGGATTATTTTGCTACTTGTTTGTACAGTATTGCCCGAAATAAACAGTACTGAAATTGTAATTGTTTTGTATATTTAAAAAATACATATTATTGACACTTTATTATATGTTCTAAATGTGCACCTCCTCGTTCGAGACAGACTTCATAACGATGTTCTAAGTTTCTGGTCATGTTATTGAATAAGGGTTGTCTCAGGGCTGCGAAGAAGACTCTAACGGCATCCTTTAATTCATCGATGGTTTGTGGTGCCCGTTTGAAAACGGCATTTTTAGCCATGCCCCAAATGTATGCGTCTGGAGGTGTGAGGTCTGGAGAATGTGAAGGATAAGGGAAGTCAGTAAATCGTGATATGAATTTGCTTGGAAAATGTTCTTGAAGAAATTGACGAATTGCGGCAGCAGTATGGCAAGTTGCGCCGTCCTGCTGAAAAAATTGGTTTCGAAATGCCAAATTACGTGCACGACAGAATTGACGTAGATCAGGGATAAATCGTGTTAAAATTTGTCTGTACCTCTGTTGATTAAGTGTGACTTGCCTACCATTCTCTTCGATAAAGTACGGACCAATGATTCCGTGTCCGGAAACAGCACACCAGACACTCACTTTTTCACTATGTAAAGGAACCTCTTGAACCTCATCGAGTCTGGCAAAGCCCAGAAATCGATTTGTGCGACGATTCACATAGCCTGACAAGTGAAAATGTGCTTCGTCTGAAAACCAAACATTTTCAAAATTCAGGATTTTCATACTGTAACGCGAGAATTCTGGCGCAATATTCCACTCTACTGCGATAATCCCGAGGATGTAGTTGTTGATGTACCTGAATCACATACGAAAATGTACCCAGCTCCTTCAGGATTCTTTGAAAGGAAGTTCTTTTAAATCAAGTTGTAACGCTGTCCTTGCCTGGCTGACTTTCGGATTTTCTAAGATTTGCTCAAAACACGTTCATGGTTATTGTTGTTGTTAACCGTCCTGGGACGCCCTGAGTTTCCTTTTCGTTGGCACAATACACTACCTGTATTTCTAAACTTTTCAATAACCTTCAAAATTACAGCATTACTTGGAGAACGTTTATTAAACCTTTGTGTGAATTGATCAGACACGTATAGCAAACTTGCACCATTACGTCGGCCGATTCCGTATGAACGAAAATAATGCTCTACCAGAAACACTTTCTCCTCTGTACTTAACACCATTTTTAACAATTAGGCCCTACTAATTACTTGTTTGAGGTTTACTTGACAGGTCTATACTAGCTAACTTGAGTGTGACAGCGCACGCATAAAAACACCGCCAACTTAGTTTCAGTACTGTTTATTTCGGGCAATACTGTATAATATCATATTTAATGATATTCTTAACATATATTGCAATTCCCCCTCCCCAAGTATGTCTATCTTTACGAACAATATTATATTTCACAATACTAACTTTGTCCAGATGTAATATGTAGCTGAAGCCAAGTTGCGCTAGTTCCGAATATGTCAAAATCATTCAACAAAATCACCTCTTTAACTTGCTGAAAATGTGGCTGCAATGAGCGAACGTTTAAATGAGCTAACTTAAGTTGTTGCATAATTACAGTAACTGCTTAAATTAAATTTGTTAATTGAGTGTAAATACTGAACAACAGGAATAATCACTTGCTATAATTGGGATTGCTGTAAAAACTACTTGCCGTCAATCACATGCTAAATAAATTGATTACACTATATAACCTGCCTACCCTACACCAGTAATTGATAATAAACAATGATTTTTCTTAAACATTACAAACTAAATTACTATATAAAACCAATAAACAAGGAACACACAAACTGGACGTAAATCTATTCTAGTTTATTTGTGTGATATCAGTGACCTTAGTTCGTTGACCATTTTTGATAACATATATTTCCATTCATTGACCATACCTCACCTTTTTGATATCTTTTTAAGCATTCCTGGTAAAGCAAATATTTTTGCCTAGACAAATCTTCTACTATTCGAATACTGGAACCCTTTAACAATTTTTTATTACTTAAAACCTTATATTTACTTCTGTGAGCCGTGAACTTCACAATAACAGCCCGTGCCTTTCCACTGATTATTTTTCCAACCCTGTGACACACATCTATATTAGCTTTTGTAATTCTAATACCTAACTTCTCCGTATACAATTTAGGAATCATAGTTAACAGTTCCTCATCAACCTTTTCTTCCATACCAAAAATTCTTATATTATTTCGACGAGTGTAGTTTTCTAGGTCATCTAG
Source organism: Platerodrilus igneus (assembly GCA_036346225.1). Classification (NCBI taxonomy): domain Eukaryota; kingdom Metazoa; phylum Arthropoda; class Insecta; order Coleoptera; family Lycidae; genus Platerodrilus; species Platerodrilus igneus. The sequence continues at coordinate 1,910,472 of JARFIW010000254.1, read as the reverse complement.
CTTTATTTTTAAATCGATTTTTTTTAAGTTTATTTGTAATTTTGTGTAAACCAGCCAACTTATCTTCTAACGGTTGCATTATTCTATCGGGCACTTTTTCAGTGTTAACCTCCATGAATTTGACATCTTGCATTAAGTTAGTTATGGATTGTTTAATGTTATCAGTAATATCATTCACCTGTTCCCGAGTAAAAGGCATAGTAAGATAACGGTAATAATACACACACATAAAATTATTGCAAGGTATTAAAATTGATATTAGCACAGAGCAACACCAATACGTCTCTACACCGAAGCGTACATCGCGCAATTAGGTTGCGGTATCCTAACGTCTTTTGTGGGTTGCTAATTTATTTCAATACTTGAACCTGTTACCATTATTGACAGTTAGTGAAAGGTACGGTAGCTATAATACCGACTCTTGGTTGCCACATTGGAAAGAGATCTGCCTATGATAGATCTTGGTGTTTCAATTCTGATATCCTTACACTATCAGTTATAACTTCGTTGTGTCCTGGGTTTTTATAGAGAACTCCCAGTTACCTATTGATTGGTTTGACGTTAAGGGGCATGCTAATATATTTCTATTTAAAGGAGTGCTGAAGATGTCCAGCCTCATGATTTTCGTTCGAAACTTTTTCAAAGGGGCGAATGAAGTAATCTGTACTGTTTCTAAGTGATTTCTCATTGGTCGATAATTATTACAAATATTTTAGTGTACATTTCGATATTTGAAGGTATTTGTTAGAGTAGCTTAGTAATCACTTGCAGGCTTCTGAATGCATTCCATGACGTCAGAATTTACAGTATCAGAAGGTGCATGTGTCGAGACGGTCGATCGAGTCGACAGTCGGAGCATTGTTTTGAATATGATGTTGGTATTTATTCTAAAACCATTAGTTATTTAATCATTGAAGGGAATATTTATGTGTTACCTGTTGCTTTTGGCTTAGAATTTGATGCCGGTTGTTTTATGTATAAATGAGTGTGATTTTAGATTTAGAGTTGAAACTACAATTGCATTGCACTTATTGCAGAGGTACTTTTTTTTACCATAAATCAACAGGGCATTATGACTGGAATATGTCAAAAAAGAACTTACTGGGATTGTTTAACTTACAAACATTGGAATCCAGAGAAAATGTAAACGCCGTATTTTACCTGCATAAACTAGTACATGGGAAGGTAGATAACTCACATGTTTTGCAGTACATTAGCATATATGTTCCGACTTACCCCACTCGGTTACCTAGTACCTTTTATCTAGCAGAAACCCTAGGACAAATCTTTTGATTAATTCACCACTATACACAATGTGTAGGTTGTACAATAATATAGCAAATCAGTGTGATATTTTTGGGCTGTCTTACAAGGAGTTAAGTAGCATGTTAATTAACTTGTTGTAATATTCTAGTTAGTACTATAGATATTTATTATAAAATATCTGTATGTATCGTTACTCTATAATTGGATTATTCCTGTTGAGTACGTAATAATAATAAATAATAATAATTACTGTAATTTTACGACAATTAATGATAAATACTGACATTGTATTGAATCAAATTATTAGGCAAGTTTGAATATGAACAGTGTTATATTTCTATGTTATATTTATTTTGGTTTTAAGATAGAACTTGAATTCACCACAAAATTGTTGTGTATTTTTTTTTAGTTAGAACTTGTAATGCTAGGATGTGTTTAAATTTTAAAAGGTAAGTTTTAACTGATGCTATCAGAATGAATATTTTTTAACGTTCGCTTACTAGGTTTCATATATTTAACTAACATGCATTTATATAAACATTTAGTGTCTGACTCTGGGACTGTATTTGTGCTATAGAATTTTGGCATGTATTTGCTGTCAACTTATTTAATAATGTTTGATATTTTTATGTTTCATTTGTCATTTTATCATGTGTAATTGTTTTATTTCAGCTTATTAACCACATATTCCACTGCATCGCTCATATCTCGGTTTAAAGTTAATTATATTGTTTGTTGTTTTGTATATCCTATTATCTAGCCGATGTTCCTATATAATTAACTAGTATTTAACATTTGTGATAATTGTTGTGATGTAATTGAATTGAACCTCTGATTTTATCTTCCTGGTGTCCCCCCTCTTCAACTTTAGCTGGGGTAGTATTGGTTATCCAACCTCGGTACCTACCAGAAAAGACTAGCTGGTTTACAGTAACGTTTCTTCAGTTGTCATGTGTGGTATGTCTGGGTAACAGTTAACATCCCATTAAATTCAATGTTGGTGATCTGGGTACTTGTACGTTACCCGTCCTTGTCGAGATGTGCTAAATGCAGTTGGAAGTGTGAGGGCAATTTGGGGTTTTCTCTGCCGTGCTCTTTCCCCAATCACCCAGGTTGAGTACGGCACTGTTTGCTTTGTATGTAATTTTTTTCCATGCGAATGGCCTATTTAGTGGTTATTCTTTTGATTAAACGTAAAGTTAGGAAAATACTGTAGCTTTATTTCAAACCTTCCCGCCACTGCCACTAGATATTAGATCATGGTTCATGGAGCCCGGTGTACCGTTTATAGAGAGCGTTTGGGTCAGCCTTCAGGTCGGTTACACTACAAGAGTTTGTATATAATAGTGAGTCGAACGATAAATCTAGTTTCCCAAATAGCCTTACCCAGGATTGCTAACATACTCTTAATGTCTCTGAAACTAATTTATCGATGAAATTAAGCAATTGGGTAACTGATCGTAACAAATCCCACTCAGCTACTACCAAGTTGCTGCGAATTGTGTCTGCATATCATTTATCCGACCTCTGGACTGCAAAACTTTGTTAAAAATTCATACTACTCAATAAATAAGGATATTGGTCAATTAGGAGTAGTAAATTTATTGCCGCACATCTCATTAAATAGCGTATTTCCTGATAAAGAAATCAAATCGAGTTTCAATATTGATGGCATACCCTTATTTCCAAGTTCTCACATTCAAATATTTGGTTCCCAATTAGCTAATAATTCACTTCTTACAGATTTTGTGAAACATTGTGAAATTTTTATGGCAAAGAATGTTTTGGGTACAATATCCACACATTGTGTCATTTGAGTAAAGATGTAGAAAAGTATGATCCATTAGATCAATATTCAGTCTACAAAAAAAATTAGTAACATGTCCACATAAGCCATTACAACAGGTGTTCTGTAGAAGAAATTAATACTGCAAGTACTACCAACTGTTCATCTGATGATCATTCACAATTCATATATATTCATTATTCTGGTCCATTACTACGTGAGTGGTCTACCTGCTCCCAATTCAAAAAATTATTTGCAAAGGCTATACATTCATTATTTGTTCATATTGTATTCTGACTCGTACTTTATGATGAACGATAATACTATCGTTCAAAACACAATATATTATTAATTCTGAAACTAATGCATTTGTGGTTGGAAGATATTAAATGACTCGTTTTGCAATATCGCGAGTATGTCAAAGCAGTAAGACGTGTGAATGTGTTACTCTTGTAAACAAATCATTTGGATAAGCAGGAACATAGCCTAATTGTATATTTTTCAATTGTTGTGTAATTATTCATTTGTTTCACTAATTTTTCTTGTAGAAATATGTAGTGGTGTAAAAGTAGTCTATGACTAAACTTCGCCTGCATGGACCTGCAAATATGTCTTATATACTAATATTTAATGTAATATTAAAAACAATAAAGTCAATTTCAATTCGAAAGCTGTTGGTATATTTATTATTAAACATTTATGTATTGACCTTAAAATATGGGGTTTAACAAATATTTAGAAATGCCTGTTATTCCCTCTTCTTACCAATAGTTTTATATCATTTACATTGCTACGTATGGTGTAAAACAGTGTTCCTTTTAAATTTTTGGTTGGTAATGATTTAACGGTTAAAAATACCTATATACACATTAGTGTAAATATTACAACAATTGAACCTATTTTTATTTTGTTAGTTATTCATTAAAAATAAAACATTTGTAATAACTTTGTTTTAATAAAGCACACTTTACAGGTAACAAGTCAAAGTTTTTTGTATTGGAAATACTTTCTTCGATATTAGCATTTGCTGAAAGATATTAAACCGAAGACCCCAAATATTCTATTAGTTATGAAATATTTATTGAAATAAACGTTTACTCGTTTTTGACAAAGCAATTTAATGTAACAAAATAGCTATTTTTTGACAGAATAAACCAAAAAGGAATTCTTTTATGGTTTATTTCTAATCACCTAAAGATAGGTCTAGTTTTGTAATTCGTTTAATCCTAAACAAACTTTTACGCTTTTATTTTTAATTTAGCTTAATATATATTTCATGATTAGTGGGAGTTTTGAAGCCTGCTATGTGGGGGTAAAGAATGAAAAGACTAAAAGTTGCCTATGTATTTAAAGCTGATTTTGACACTTTTCAAATCGAAAATATAATTACCATTGCAGACCCCTGGTAAGATACACAAGACAATGAACTTCGCCAAAGTGAAGTGTAAAATGATGTAGGAATAATTATTGTTTTTTGAGAACGTCCTCCCCCAGATCGTTCAAATTTGTAAATCATTTTGCTGAGTAGCAAAGGTGTAGCCTAATTTGTAACAATATGTATCCTAATTCCGTGTGATGGTTCCACTAAGATATTTTAATAAACTTCACTTTTGCTAACTGAAGCAATATTTTGCTTACATTGAATATTGTAGAATTTCTAGTCACGTTTTGGGATACGGCACATCACCCTTTTTTTAAAAACTATTATAACATAGTATAAGTTTCCCAAAGTAACACTGCTGTAATAATTTACTTATCGCTTGTAAACATAAACTTGGAAGTTTATAAACTGTTATAAACAACCATGGATGTTGAGGTTATATCATTTTTGGCTTCATAAATATTCGCAATTAATCCAATCATTATTATATTACACTTATCAAATGGTATTTCAATGCGACAAAAACAAAGTCCAAAATAATTTAATTTGAAATATTCTGGTTTTAAACCTTATTCTACACATCATTAACAGTGCCATCTTCGAAAAAAAACGTGAACAACTTCTATTAAAATGGCGTACAATTAATGTAATAATTCAATAAAATCCATTCAGTACACTACGGCTATCATGATCAATATTTTTGAAATTTTTTTTAACAGAACGATTATATATGTATTCTGCTATCCAACGAATGCTTTTTTTTATATACAAATTGATTCTGTTAGATGTAGTAACTAAAATAAAGTAAGTGAATTTTTACCATTACTTTTAACAGCTATTTCTTGCGTATTACTCCACTTTAGAAAAAAAAACAAACCTTCGTTAGAAAGTACAAAGTTTTGTGAGTCTAATGGTGAAGTTACATTTTGCATATTTTCAATCCAACAAAAGTTATTTACCAAACAGAATAACCTGTTTTTTGATGGATTTTAGGCAGCCAACCATACATCCGATCGCGCCCTTAAGCTGTTTAACCGTTAAATTTTTCTACCCTACGCCTATTAGCGACTGCAAGTATGTGTTTATGTTTAACCCATTACCCAAGAAAATACAATCAAGCGTATTAACAGATATAAGTAAGCAATCATACAGAAACTTTAATTTGCACACGATATAATTTTGAACTTGTACTGTTATTTTATATTGGGATTCTTAGATAAATAATCTTCTAAAGCAATCTCATATTAAAAGGTTTACAATTTGTTAATAAAGTTAAATACTAATACGTTATATTTGGCCTTACAGATTCATATTAGCTTTTATATCCCGTCCTACAATATGATCAAATCAAAATTATACGTCGAACATATAAATTATTAAGAAGACTGTATACCTAGGGAGTCAGATTATTAGTAAACGTTTGTTTTTAAATATTTTGGCAAAATCCAGATTATTTGTTACTTCTCCCAAGTGCAAATTTTTTCTGTATATTAATATAATGATTGGATATACATATTTACAGGTTCTCTGAAAAGTAGTTGCGTTTTACCGATGTAGTTTTAAATTTGTGTCACAGGATTATTTTTCCATGTGCTGGTATAAACATTCTTTTGACTGTTAAATAGCTGGTCTGCTAGGTAGTGTTTGTAAATTTTATGTGGACAATGTTTATGCTCTTTTGATTTTGAAGATTAAGAATAAGTTGCCGATCTTTGAAATCTTTATTTAAACAAAAGTTATATTGCAAACGTCAGCAGAAATTCCATAAAATTTTTAGTTTAATATTAAAGTATTTTTGGACTTGCCTATTTATTTAAATTGTGCTTAAAATACCTAGATGTACCTTTATAGGGTTACAGATTTTGTGTAAATATGCGGTGTAAAAATATATATACACACATTTAAGAAAAAAACAAAGTATAGCGAAATTGAGAAATAAATATGACAATTAGTCATTGAGTCATTGAGCCGGTTTTTTGCAAAAAATGCACAATATTGTAATGTAGTGGTAATATGTTGAAAATGGACCCTGTCAATTCTTTTTTATATTAAGCTGGAATTCCTATTTTCCTTATAGCGCAGCCAAAGCAAAAACACCTGCTTCGGAACGTTAAGTTATTAGAATTGGTAAACGTATAGGAAATGCTCTATCCCTCAGTGCAAAAAATTCAATATCCACACCAAACCAAAACTCAAATGGAGATTTATTATCAACCTCGCTTCTAATCTGGCTACTTGCCATCTTTAATTGTGAGATTTTCGGGATTTTTCGAATTGCGATTTGTTATAAAACTTTTGTCGGTTCTAACATATTTTCTAAAATCGCTCATTACCGTTGTTACTGGATTTTTCATGGTTGCAAATAAAACATCAATGTGTACCTCTCCTGCATTTTAAGGTAATCATTTACGTTTTTAATATTTCTGTTTCTAAACTTTAGGTTTGTTTCATTATTATAATTTTATACGAAAACGTTGGCTTTGTCTTTTGTATCCTAGGCATGTGTATTTATTACTTGAAGATACATTCTATGGACTTTTGTATTACAAGCGCTCAAAAACTATGGGTCTTGCCAGGTATCAGATGCGCACCGCACCGTCTGTGCATATACCATCGCAGTTTTCCCATTGAACACTTACATTGGTTAAAAAACTGTGCAGTTTAAAAAATAATTCGAGTGCTGATGATTCATTTTAGTATCCATTAGCAGAAAAGAAAAACGGTAATTGCTCTTGAACATACGCAATTGAGTGATAGTTTTTGTTGGAATATGTGGCTTCATCATACGAAACTGCAAATAGTTTATAGCGCAGGTTGGACATAGGTTGTAACCCTGTATCCTTAGATATATCAGCTGATGGAGGAATACAGAAGTTGCACGGAAAACTCATTTTGTGACATCACTTTTGCAAATTGAATGGTGGCCGGCAGAATAAGTTTTTCTTCAATGGGTTGAGGTTTTTTACATTTGGTTATTGATACACAACTTTGTAAGAAGCGAGAAAAGCTTCTTCACTAACAAATAAAACATTTTTTAAATCAGATTTTCGACAAAACAAAGAATTTGTGAAGTCCTTTAGCGTAATCACTGTGAACTGTTTTCAAATATTGTTTAAGCTTGATGAATTACTTGCTGTCCACCGTAAAAATTTTTGAACAGGTAGAGGCCGTTCTTCGCCATTTCCCTGAGTCTAATGAGTCCAAAGTTTAAATATTATTCAGAATATTTTCTTAATTTTAGTTTCTGATCTAACTTTTCTGTGCACTTGTTAATGCATCATAATATATTCAGTCTATTTATTATGCTGCACAATCATCAGATGCTTATTTATATCCAGTTAAAAATTGGTCAGCAGTTTGTTTTACACCATTTACATCGTATGCACAGTTACATTAATTATAATACGTTATACGATATTCGCTCGCAAGTGATCAATACGATCTTGTAGAAAATATTATCAAACACCGCGTCTGTATGAAAGGAGCAGTTCTAGCAAATTCTAGTATATCCGGCACTGTTCAATAGTTCACGCAAAATAGCCAAATACCTTACATGTGATTTTCCAATGCTCCACCTGAAGGTACTACATTAGCCAGGAAGCGAATTTTTTTTTTGGAAAATTTGGAATTTTGCCGAATCCTTGCTGTTCCAAGCAAGGTAGGGATCTTTAACGTGCGTGACAACACTCACACACGGGACCTCCATTTTACCTCTCATCCGAACGAGGGTGTATTTTTGTGAAAAATGCTCGCCTAACGTTTTTCAAGCGGACCGTGTCAGGATTTAAACCCGGGACCTTGGGCGTAGTAGTTATGTTGCGATGAAGCCGCTCTTGAGTTAAGACATCGATAAAAATGTGGTGGAATGCTCTTGAATTGCTAACTCTAAAAAAAATTCCCTCCGTTAGTAGAAATGAAAATACCTTGTGAAATTTTTAGAATTTTCAGGTTTAGCGTTATATGATTAAAAGCTGAAGTTAAATCAAATAATTTAATTAATGCAACATGTACACCATTGTTCTAAATATTACGTTCATTAGACAAGCTATTTATAATCAATAATTTTTGTTGAGCGCCAATTTAGAGTAAAAGAATGTAATGTTAATTACATTATCAACGTCGTGTTTATCCTTTAAATAATCATGTTTTACAAACTTTGTATTATTGTAACTGGTTATTTTTACACCTTTGTTCAGAGTATTGTCTCACTTGTAATCTTAATCGTAGTACTGGATTTGTTTGTGCACAAAGGTTTTCACTATAAAACGTTCATAAGTGTTAAACTCAAATCAATGTGAAATTCATCTTACATTACATTATTAGTATTTAGGGTACAAGAATCAGTACTCAAATGTCACCATAAAATTGAAAACAAAAATTATTCCTTCGTGAATATCAGATAGCAAATTGGACCACCATATACCATAAACCCTTACCTGATATCACAAGGTTGAGAATTTCTTATTAACAATTGAAGCCCAAGGTAAAGTTGGATGGAAAACGGCTTGAGGAAAAAACTCTTTAGAGATAAACGGCTAGTAGAGTGTTAGCTCTGGGTAGATCATGAGCTTGGGTCATGGGATGTCTGTTGATCAAAAATGTAGATAATGAGCGCGACCGTATTTTTCAATACAACAACCTACAAAAATTATCTGTACTTGTATTAGGGGAATTCGGAAACCTTAAATCTACACCGCTTATATAGCCACAAAACCTGAATTTCACTCTTGTAAAGCACTTACCGAAATCTCAATTACCAGATGTCTGACAAATGTCTCGGCTTAACCTGTGAACAAATAAATGCACAACTTGGACACCGTTTGTGTCCTTAAGAAAATATTCACCAAAAATAATGTAATAGAATTTATGTTCCAATAGTATACACCCAGGGTATTTGTTATCATTAGACACAATGTTTGCTCATGAATGACATATAAATTTTACTTGAATTTTTAATAATAAAAGAGTCATGCAAAAATGGATTCTATTCAATTAAATTCACTTGATTTGTTTTATCATAATCTTTTCAACTAAAATGTTTATAGAACAGAAAATTAGTATGGCTCTGTTTTAAAAAAAAACATAGAAATTTCTAAACTGAATATTTCTGAATAAATTTACTATAAAGTTTAAGCTCTCTTAATAATTCATACTACATATTCTAATCTTTAGCCATTTGTAGTACTACGTCGACTTCACAATTAAATTTAATTATTTAACGTCTTATAAAATTGCATCTTTCAACATAGAGTTAGTTTAACTTAATATGTATAAAAAAAATCCATCACGTTGTTTAAGAATCAAATTACATGACCTCAAAATTACTAAAGATATTTTTTAAAATAGCGTAAAATAACATGTGATATTTAAATAGGATAGCTAGATATTTTTGACATCATATGTCAATAACAACTTTTTTAGTGTAGTCAACGCTATCTGTTTGTGAAATAATAACGATAAGCAAACTGCATAGCCATCTTTAAAATTTTGCAAGGTTACAAGTTTATTAAGGAATCGTTCCTTTTCTAAATAATTTTAAGTTAACTAAATCAAGGTAAAACTTCAACTTTGTAGCTTTCGTAAAACTTTTAAATAATTATAATTGAGATTAAGGAATAAATATCACTCACGTGTCGAAGTACAGTGCGACCAAAAGAAATTGAACTTATGACATCAGATGTGGAATATTCCATAAACATCTGCGATGCACAAACAGGAAACACATCATTACGAATGAATATAACGCTGGAACTATAAAAGATCTTCTGAACAAAACATTATTTAACCAAACCAATTCTTCATTAAGTACGTCCTATAATTTTCTTGTTTTTCAAATCTCAAACTAAATTTTCATTTCAGCACCATATACGATATTTACTATATTGACGATATTGCACTATGAGGAAAACATCAATAAAATTTATTTAATTAATAATACCAACTGTTTTAATGATGGAGGGACCTCTATTTCTTCGGCCAGCAGGAATCTATTGAACTGCTACAGGTGGAACACAAAATGAAATCTGCACGCTACAGCTGCCAAGAACCACATTCCGGCACGAAGGTTAAATCAATTATATTTTCTTGCAGACCGTATTAGAGGCCATGTGCCTGTCTAACATCTTGACATTTCCACGCCGCTGATAACAGCTTACCTGTTCAGACGCTGATAGAAAAGTGACCCGGAATAACAACTTGACGATTCTTATTATAGGACCTAGACCTATAAAGCGAAGGAGCTCATATGCTATTGTAAATTTTATAAATTATATTTAGTGTTCAGAAATTTATAAATTATATTTTTATCTTATTGAGATATTATTTTAGATTAATAAGCAAAGAATAGCTGAATAAAAAAATACGTTACAAAATATTAAAATTTATAAAGCATAAATGATAAAGTTAATGTCTTATCTTGTTTATCGAATGTGTAGCAGTCGGTTACTGTCAGTGCTACAACAATCACAGCAAATGATGTTTTTGCTGGGATTTTTTTCGTAGTTTCTAACTTGCTCCAATATCATTGAAATTTTGTTGACCATTCTCCAAATATTATTTAACATTATTTATTTATGCTTATTCCTAACATTTATTTAAAATTACTTTATATTCATTCGTCAGCAATTACCTAAAGCTCTATAGAACTTTGTATAGTTATATAAATTAATTCTTGCTCCTTACGTTTGTGAAACAGCTTTGTGTATTACGTTGAAAATTCACTAAGTGCGTGTATAAATTAATTTCACTATGTATTCATGCACGTTGGCATGTTGACACTCACATCACTGAATCACAAAAAAATATATCTCCTTTCTATATTTCCCACTGTATTTATACGATTTTAAATTGGGGAATAGTGGATTATCAGTCATATTGATACTTTTCCCAGAATATGTGCTGTTTAGAATTACCTGAAAAATAACGAATTTTGATAATCTTTTAATTACCGAAATGCACATAATTTCCTATTATTTTTGCCTTTATTAACTCATTTTGAATTGGTAAGATAATGACTAACTTGAGTACATCTGTCTCAAAAAACAACAGGATGTTTTGACTTTTTCTCTGATAATTTTGTTTAACTCCACATGTTTGCTGTGCAATCTTTTCAACAACATGCTATGTTGGACAGGTTAAACATTTTTATTTGCGCGGTTTTATTATTTGAGCTACATTTTCAGCGTTTCTCTTAAAGTTCTGTATCTTTGGGGTAACAAATACTTTTAACGATTATAACGTTTACAATTTTAATAAGCTTTGTAGATGAGTAAATTCTAATGCCCTAAATAAATTTGCTTCACTTACTGCATTTATTTCCAGCACTATAATACGAATAGATAATGCTCTTTTTGAAATATTTAGAAACGAATACTAATAAGATTTCTTACACATTAAATGCTATGAAGTTAAATTTTATGAACTAATTGATTGGTTTTATATACTAGAAATTTTTAAGACAAATGTAATTTTTAAACTATTTAAAAAAGTTTGCTGCTGCAAAGATCATTTTTCATTAAATTTGACCTAATTATAGTCTTTAGACGATTTTTTTAACCACAACATGGACCAGATGCTAAATTGGAAAAGAAAAGTTGTGCCCTTGCACAACACGTACACAGTACCCAATACATCTCCAAAATACGAAGCGGTGGAGATATTAAATTACGAAATGAACTATAGGATTCGGCTTCTTTTAGAAGCGTATTACATATATAGGGAATATAATTCAATTAACCTTAGACAAGATACTCAAGATTTACATCTTATTTATTCAATACTTTTCTGGATAACATAATTATTTCCAATTGTAACAAGTTGAAAATGCAAGGCATTGTCGCAACGAACTTCCAAATGTAGATTTACTTTAAAACAATTTAAAGAAATTAAAATTATTATGTTGTAATAATTATAAGTATTCAGATAAAATACAAAAATTTATAAACAACAAAAGAGACATTTTAATATATTTTATTTTATTGAATAAATATTTTAAAAGCTATATATGTGTGTGTGTATGTATGTATGTATGTATGTATGTGTGTTTGTGTGTGTGTGTGTGTGTAAATAAGGGGGCATCATATTTCGATTCAGTTTTTTCAGAGGATTCTAAATATGTATAGCACATTAATTTTGGACCTATTTGAAATTTTTGATAAAAATTAATTCCCGGGGGGGGTCGGGTATTCGTGGTCAGATTTTGTGGGGGGTACCATATTTCGACTCAGCTATGTTAGGGGAGTCCAAATATGTATCGCACATTAATATTGGACCTATTTGAAATTTTAATTTTCCCGACGGAATATCGCGGGGGCACGGCGTCCCCGTGGCCCGATTTCAACTGACATCAAAACTTAAGCTCAGGACACCGAGCTGAATCGATTGATGTATCACACATTGATGTCCGACCATTAGAAAGGCCTCGGACGGACAGACGGACAGACAGACGGACGACAAATCGATTTCATAAACGAACGAAGTTCGTTGAAAAGTCAAGGCTCATTTCAAACATATAGTATTGTTTAATCTATCAGTACATATGGAACCAAATTTATATCAGACTGGTTTTCGAATATTGTTTATTCTTGTCTGTCTGTTTATATCAAGTAGATGTGATATTTTAATATTAAAACAAAAAAAACCCATTGGTGTGCTCTATTCATTTGTCATTTACATGTCATTCACATGTCAGCTGTTTTAAAGTTTTAACAACTTCTCCACGTTTGGGGTTCTTTTGATTATTAGACATTAGATTTTAAGTAAGTACCGTGATATTTTAAAATGATTCTTTACCTTATTGACATTTAAAAAAAAATTTTTTTTGTAGTATCTTTGATAAAGGCAACAACCTTTGGCGAAACGTAAGACTATTAATAAATTGATGCAAATATCGTATCATTCTTTGGACGACAACATCCCAATTTGCAAACTACATAAATTGATAATAAAATTTAAAAAGTACTAGACTAGTCCAATTCACTAAAAAAGGAGCTCTATTTATGTGTGTGTGTGCGTGTGTGTGTGTGTGTGTGTTTGTGTATATGTGTGTGTCTGTGTGTGTGTGTGTGTGTGTGTGTGTGTGTGTGTGTGTTGTGTGTGTGTGTGTGTGTGTGTGTGTGTGTGTGTGTGTGTATCCCTAGGACCTACAATTTATTTCGCCTTACAAAATTCACAATAAATGATATCATTGCATTAACCTGCAAATTTGCTACATTACTTTTATGTATGCTACTTAAATAAATCCCGAATGAAGTTAGATTTTGATTTATTTGGGTGATTACAAAAAGCTGGTTTTCAGTTTACTGTATCAAATTAACGTGCTGGCTATTTATCTGAACAGATATATGAGTCGTATACTATTTTATGACATCACGCGGCAATATGCGAGGGGTTCGCATTGAAATATTAGTAAGAGTGATGATTAACTCCGGTATTACTATAACTATGGCAGCAGGCTCTAAAATAATTAATACATATATAGTTTTCCATTCTAGTATTAATATGATTTCCGATTTATTAAGTCTCCTCTGCTGTGAAATCAAAGAAAATTTAATCCTTGCTATAGAAATTTTTACCTCTATACCATCATTTAAACGTGCGTCTTTGTCACAGAATAAACGAAATTGAGATACACTTACGTTGAAATGAATTACCTGTTATTAGGGTACAGCCGAAGACTCAATTGGAAGTTTTGGGGTTCAATAATAGCTTGCATTTAACCGCATTTGTGGGATCTCTAATGAAAGCTCTGACTCCCCGAGAAGAAATACGGACGCAATCAAGTGGACCTTTAAGGCGTCGGAATTGCGAGGGACATGCCCTGTTTCAATTCCTTTCCGGTCAACTAATTCATACAGGAGCAAGAGGAACTTAACTAAGCGATGTAGTGTTAGCTTTACTTATAGTAATTTTTACTACAGCTTAATTTTTTGGTTAATTTCTAGAATTGTAGGTAGTAATATTACCTAATGTTTAAGCATAAAATTTTACAAAAATGTTGTTTTTAAATTGGGAGTGAGATGTTATCAATCTGAATTTACAAACCTAGTACGAATTTAAACATAAAACACAAATAACACTGCAAAGTCTAACGACTCATCATGATTACATAAAAATGCTTGGTTTATTATTATTTTCAACCCTACATTTAAATTATAGAATATATGCAATCATTTGGAAAATATAGCATACGATATTAATGCCAAATAAAACTTAAGTCACTAGAAAGTGAAAAGAACTCAAAGAACCCTTATAACATTTAGGAAAGCCTAATGCTTTATCACTTTATTTATCTTCTCCTCATAACAGTATCAACGGTCAAACAATTTATCTATTAGTATAATGTAGTACGTAGTATGCCGACAACATGCTTAACATTTTATTGAATGATAATTTTTATGGGCAGTTATTTGAAACGAGAAGCAATGACTTTGAGCTGCAATGCAATAACAGTGTTGTGTTGTTGCGTGTAAGTGTGCATGTGTGTATGCATATATTCGCGTGTGCATACGTGCGCACGCCCATCGATACAAGCGATTGCCCCCATACTATCCGGTGCGCACTTTGGCAAGTATGCAAAAGTAACTAAGTGTAGGGGTGGGTGCATGTGTATGCGCGGAAGTGTGCATAGCGTTGCGTGTGGTACTCGTACGTATGGATGGCTTCGTATTGTGTGTGCGGAAAGGGGGTGTGTTTGTTTTGTGGGTGTGCATGTGTGTGCGTATTTGTGTTTATGTGTACATGTGTTCGTGCGCAGGCGTCAGCGCATGCGTTTGTGCAAGTTAGCGTGCGCTCATATATACTTGCACGCGGGTGCATGTACGCACGTGTTTTACATATGCGTGTGCAATCAAGTTTTTGAGTGTGTACCGTTGAGTTGTGTACGTGCCCAGCATTTAATTGCACTGCGTGTATGTGTTTGTGTACGGTTACGTACATGAGTGGTTTACAAGCGTGCTTGTAGGTGTGCGCTTACGCGCGAGTGCGCATGCATTCAAACAAGCTCAGGTACCGGTGTGTATACGTGCATGTTTTCTTCGGAGTGTACACACCCGTACGTGCACAAAAACCGCAGGTACGCACATTGCGGTTGCGTACCTGCGGTTTTTGTGCACGTACGGGTATGCGTGCTCGCATGCGTACGTGTGTGCAGGTGTGCACGTTTATGTATGCACATCAATCGTACCTACCCGCGTGTATGTATGTCAACACTAGGATGCGTATTGTGCGCGTGCGCTATTATTATTATTGTTGTTTTATTACTATTATTATTATACTGTTATTATTTTTAATATTATTAAAACAATAATTCTCTTTCTAACTAAACTATGTGAATCGATTATACCTTGCAAAGGGCAATCTGAATTAATTTATCTAACTTAAAGCTTCGCATATAGTCCGCTAAATGTTTATTGTAGAATAATGTCTCATTATCCAACCAATATATTACCCTGTTTGTCGTTCTTTGCCTCATGTACGTGTAACAATCCTGTGCTCAAATGGTAAATAAATTCCTTAAAAATTCTCTGGCTCAATCGATGGTTGTGTTTTAGAGGGTAAGTAACTTTGAAAGCTGAATTTCGGAATAAATATTGAATTTCGGAACACATCTTGTTAATGGTGCTTTTTTGGGAAATTAATTTAAGAATTTACAAGCTTACAGTATTTTTTTTTTTGCTAACAATAATCCACAGCATGGTTGTTTGAGAAAAAGTTTAACTTTATTAATTGCTGGTTTTAATATATCGGCTTACTAGCTCCAGAGTAGTCTCGCCTTTGGATATGCAAATGTTACGTACCTTGCATTGAAAACTGCTAGAACGCCACAAACATCTGTCAGAGCTGCGCGTTCTAGCGTAACGAAAAAATACACCAGCTGAATTTAGATCTCTTTCAAAACTCTAGGTCAATATTCATTCACACCCGCCGAAGAAGTGTGTAAATTAATTGGGCCACTTTACACTGTTGTTCAACCAATATTCAATGAGCCTTCTACACAATCGACTAAACGAGCTTTAACATCTTTTGAATTTCTTTCTCTTTAAGATTTACATATATTTGAATTTATGCATTGTGACATGAATTTCCCTAATAGGAGACTATAGACAGCATATCTATGTTACGAACAAAGCAGCTGAATTAATCTACTGCTGAGAACACCTTGCATATGTAGATTGGTTCAAATATTAGAAAGTTCTCTTAAAGCTTATACAACGCGAGAAACGTACTTAGCCGTTGAGTACCTAAATGGAAACTATAAAAACAACTAAACGATTTGAATAAGTCCTTTATGAAAGGTTAAGGAGCGAATCTTATGTTAAATCTTAAAATGGTCGTGACCGGATTAATATTTACATTTATCAATAATAGAAAGTGATTGTTTATTGAAAAATTTATTCATAAATGCTGTAAGGGGTTCGCGATACTTTAAATATAAATCTTATAAGAAAACAAATTTAATTTTGGACGGACAAAATAAAGATGAGCGCACTCCGTATATTAAGACTCTACGAACAATGAACGTTAATTATGCAGGATATTTTATTTGGCACCCCAATGGGCCACCTCTATCCCCTATTGTGGCCAATATATTCATGGAGTCTTTAGAATCCATGGCTCTAGAATTTACAGACTTGAAACCAAAAACTTGGCTTTGTTATGTAGACGACACTTTTGTAATATGGCCCCATGGACATCAAACGCTCAATAATTTTCTAGATCACATAAATAATCAACATAAAGATATTAAGTTCACTATAGAAATTGAAAAGAACGGAACTCTGCCATTCCTTGACGTTCTGGTGGAGCGCCAACCTAACGGACGACTAGGTCATTCCGTATATCGAAAACCCACACACACAGACAGATACCTACATGCGTCGTCACATCATCATCCCTCACAAAAGTCATCGGTAATCAACTCTCTAGTCCACCGTGCAATTAAGATTTCACAATCAGAACACTTATCTAATGAACTGACCCATCTTAAAACCAGTCTTATAAAAAACGGCTATCATAACTCAGATATCGGCACAGTAATAAACCGGCATCTGCATCCTACACGAACCCCCAAACCACGCTGTAATCCCGATACACGATCTTTAGGAATTCCTTCCATATATACACAGAATAACAGACCGAATTGGCAAAATTCTACGTAAACACAACATCAAAACAATCTATAAACCCACCAATAAAATTTCACAAATATTACCAACGCCAAAAGATTCCGAAAATAGTCTTAAAGCCCCAGGAGTATATAGTATACCTTGTAGTTGCGGTTTAGTATACATAAGAGAAACAAGATGGTCAGTACAGACTAGACTAAACGAGCATAAGCGATGCTTAAGAACAAGCCAGTACAATCGCTCAACGGTGGCCAAACAGCAACATGAAACAGACCATACCATTAACTTTGACAAGACGAAACTAATTGCCAGAATTCCATTTTTCTACAATAAAAAAATTAGAGAATCCATAGAAATCAATAAAAATTTTAATAACCTAAACAAAGACGATGGCTACTACCTTTCCCCCATTTAGAAAACAAGCCTATGTTTACAACAGCAAAACCGTGACGTTCACTGATCCGCTACGACACTCCTCTCTATTCATGATCGCTCATGCATCAAGTTCTCGCCCTATATAAACTACCATTTTCGCTACTTTCACCAGTTACTTCGGCACAAGACACCTTTTGGCTTTGAATGGGCTAGTGAGTCTGCTAGTTCAGGAGTATCTTTTCTCTTTACACTTTAACTTGTCTGCTTAATATTATCATTCTTTTCTTTGTTATTTTTAATTTACTTTAATACTTATTTCTTTACTTGTCCTGATGAAGCCCCTTACAAAAGTGGGCGAAACGTCGACTTTAATGTATAAAATGACACGGTCCCAACTCGGAACTATAAATATTTATTATTGCCTAATATCTAAACCCAATATCTAAATCGACTGCGTTGAGAAGCTAGACTGCTTAGATTATAGGCTTCCCGTTATATGCTAGGCGTTATTTTTCGTAGTTGCGTAACGATTTGCTGTTAGCAAGCTAATAGTAACGTAAACCCACGGATAGGTACTCACTGGTAGTATTTCGGGTGTGCTATTTGCCAGGAAATGTTAAAAATTAAGTTAAAAAAACTCGGATGACGGCATTTTAAAGATTGTTAGGTGATACTTATGGTCTGTCGAGTTTGATATACTCAGTAGCCAGCACTGTTTTCTACTTTAACTTACAACATTGTTACATACTAATCAGCATGATGCACTCAAAAATTAATAGAATTAAATAAATTTATTAATAGATAAAATAATGCAACAAGTACAATCTATTTGAACCAAACTGATCCAACAGAAAGTTTATGCTTTACCAATGTGAGCACTGCTAAAACTACGAGGCTTGTTGAATTAAAACCCATCTTTGGTCAGGTTAGCCTTGGAAACGTTTGTAATCACTCAACTGACGTTTTGCAACGTTAGTGGTGTTAATAAACTTCCTACTGGTCAGTTTCTCTGGTATATTTTTTACAGCGATTTTAAGTATTGTGACTTTGAATTGACGTTTGTTGTTAACAATTCGACCAAATGTGATCAGCATGCGGTCATTCAATTTCTGTGTGCTGAAGGTTTGCAACCATTGCAAATTTATACAGGAATGCAAACAGTGTATAAAAACGCATGTTTTGCGTATACAACTGTTAAGGAATGGTGTCGAAAATTTAAGAATGGACGCGAAGGTACGAATGATAAGCCGCGACCAGGTGCAATGTGTGCTGCATCAACAGACAGGAATATGGCATTTGTGGAAGGCCTAATTGGAGAAAATCGTCGAGTTTCAATCAAAATAATTTCAGAAAATGTTAGTGTGAGTATCAAATCTGTTCATAGCATCGTACACAAACTAGCCTACAGCAAAATTTGTGCGCAATGGGTTCCTCGCCTTTTGTCAAAGAACCAAAAAAGCTTTTGAATGGGCTTATCTTTGCAACACCTCACGGGATACAGACAAAATGCTGACAATTTTCTCTCGTCAATAATTGCTGGCGACGAATCCTGATGTCATTATTTTGTGCCATCCAGTAAGCTGTCATCGATGCAATGGAAACACGCAAATTTTCCGCCAACAAAGAAATTTAAAGTTCAACCCTCTGCCGGTAAGATCATGTTGACATTTTTTTTTCGACCATGAAGGACCGTTGATAGAATTTACAGAACCTCGGGTGCATATCAACGCAAACCTGTATAATGAAACTTTGAACAAAGCTCCATCAAGCAATAAGACAAAACGTCCAGGGAAGCTTTCACGTGGTGTCATTCTGCTTCACGACAATGCTCGACCTCATGTTGCTAACGTAGTGAAAGAAAATCTACAGCGAAAGAAATGGAGAATATTAGAGCATCCACCGTATAGTTCCGATTTATCATCTTGCAATTTTCACATCTTTGGGCCACCAAAAAAAAAGCGTTAAAAGGTAACCGTTTTCAGTCAGACGAAGAAGTACAAAACATCGTGAAAGAATTCTTCGAACAGCAGCCACAAGATTTCTTTAGGCAGGGTATACATAGGTTGACGAAACGATGGGATATGTACCTTATCGTAGCGGTAATTATTTGTAAATTTAGTTGTCAATAAATTTTTCCTGAACCAAAGATGAGTTTCAATTGAACATGCCTCGTATAAAACTATTTTAAACTTGTTGATTGTAACTGTTTGTAGATATGCTACAAATTATGTTAATTTTACTCCAAAGTGGTTTGATTTAATGAAAGTTTAGTTATCAAGTACAGTGTGTCCCAAATTGGATGTATTAAATAGGCAACTTAGTTGTTATTAAAGATACAATAAAACTGTGTGCGCAGTCATATGCCAACTTTTTGAGCTCAATTCAATGGTGAAATCACAAATGAGCGATCTTCTTTTGTTTTCGAGTTATAGCCAAAAATTGATATTTTTAACAATTCTATTAATTCGTATAACTCGTTTGGTTGCAAAAATATCCAAAAATACTGTAATAGTTTTTTATACGGTTTTTTACGTAGAATACAGTGGCGTACGCAAATATTTAATATTTATAATACTTTTGAGGTTATAATATAAACTTGCATTTTTTTAAATGGAAACCACAATTGGTTGTCACTTTATTTAAAAGCTCTTTTGAACAGCTTTTCAAAAATATATAGTTTAATATAATTATCTTTTCAAATGGACGAATTATTCCATGTTTTTGGTATAATAAAATAATTTATTATATTGGTAATAAATAGTTGGCCGCGAAACAAAAGGTAAACAAAAAACGACAATTCTTTGTATAACAAACGTCAACGAGCTTCAATCATATCTATTGCACGTGCAATAAATTGTATTGTTAGTTTGTAAGTGAAGCATCAGTCTGTTACTAAATGGCAAAATTTGAAAATTACGAAAAATACGATATGCTAGTTGCATTTATTGAGTCTGCGAGAATTCCTCTATCAGTAAAAACTTTATATTTTAACAGGTAATTGTGTAACTAATAGCAAATAATATTACTATGTCGTTTGTAAATAATACAGATACCCTGAAAGACAACAACCTAATATTAACATGTTTAAAAGGATAGAAAGTAATTTACAACAGTTTGACTGCTTTGAAAAACCTAGAACGAAACAGTATGCAGTTTTTAATTAAGAGCAAACTACTGTTTCAACAGTAGCATGTGTGGAAACAAACCCAAGAACATCATGTAGGAAAATTGAAAGGAAAATGGGTGTTTCTAAATCAGCAGCTTCAAGAATATTGAAGCGTAATAAATATCGACCCTATAAAAATAAAATTATACATAGTTTGTTCCCGACGATTTTCAAAAAAGAAGGCGATTTTGTCAATGGTATCTTCGTAAATGTGCTGCTACTAACAATTTTGGAAATAACATTATATGGTCTCATGAAGCACTTGCTGGTCGAATGAAAATACCTATCAAACATACGAGGCGTCAACAAAGCCGTTATGGTTTGAATATTTGTTGCTACATTGTTGGTGGCAAATTTTAATACCATATTTTTGAAAACAATCATTCAGCTTGTCGCTATATTGAAATTTTGTATACCAACTTGCACGAATTACTGGAGGACATGCCTCTCGGAAAAAGACAAAACGTGTGGTTCCAACAAGATGGTGCACCCCCGCACAACGCTATAATTACTCGTGATTATTTAAATAGAGGATATCTCAATAAATGGATGGGTACATTTTTGACCTGTTCAGTGGCCGCCTAGATCTCCTGACTTGTCGATATTGGACTCTTTCTTGTGGAATTTTTTGAAAGAGGAAATCTATAAAACCCAGAACCATAGTATTGAAGAGTTGCGGAATTCAATAGAAACAGCATTTCGTAAAGTTAAGGCGGTTTATTTATTAAATTCTATTAAGTCTTTAATAAAACGATGCGAACTTTGTTTAAGAGAGAATGGAGGCCAGTTTGAACAATATCTCTGAATTATCAGTAAATAAAACTATTGTAGTATTCCCATCTGTATTCTAGTGTTTTATATATATTATGTGTGAGGGTTTGTGCAGGTGAGGGTGTGTGTGGTTGTGTGCGCATGCGTGCGTGCATGCGTGAGCGCGTGCTTGTGTGTGTGTGTTTGTGAGGCTATGAGGTGTGTGAGTATGTGTGTATTGGTATATCCATATATGGATTATAGACTGTTTAAATGTGGATAGGAAAGTATAATTTTCAATTTAAGATGTAGTTATATTAATTTTTGTAATATATGTAGTTATGATATTGTATTCTTCTAGCTTTCAAACTTTGTTGTTTAGAGTGGTGTGGTACAATAATAAACTCTTGTTTTGTGTTTACCTTTTGTTTCGCGACCAACTACAAATTACCAATACAATAAATTAATTAATTATACCTAAAACATGGAATAAATCGGCCATTTGAAAAAATAATTATACTAAACTATATATTTTTGAAAAGCTGTCAAAAAGAGCTTTTAAATAAAGTGACAACCGATTGTAGTTTTCATTTAAAAAAATGCAAGTTTATATTATAACCTCAAAAGTATTATAAATATTAAATATTTGCGTACGCCACTGTATTCTACGTAAAAAACCGTATAAAAGACTATAGTATTTTTGAATATTTTTGCAAACAAACGAGTTATACGAATTAATAGAATTGTAAAAAATATCAATTTTTGGCTATAACTCGAAAACAAAAGAAGTTCGCTTATTTGTGATTTCACCATTGAATTGATCTCAAAAAGTTGGCACATGACTGCGTACACAGTTTTATTGTATCTTTAATAACAACTAAGTTGCCCATTTAAAACATCCAATTTGGGACACACTGTACATGTAGGATATGTTATATTTTAAGCTAGAAGTAAGTAGGTTAGGTACGTTCCATTTATTTATTAGGTAGATTTTATTCTGTGACATGCGATTTCCTGCTGAGACCTTCACGTTTCTAACCTACTAGTTGTGGCTAAAACCAGTCAGTCGGTAATAAAGAGGTGCAAGGGTGCGACGTATAGCCTTGTGTTCCTAAAACGAGGCCACGACAAAGAGGTTGTCATTGGGTGTAGTGCGTAATTACTAAAAGTATGTAGAAGGCGTGAAGGTGAATCGTGGCGCGTATTGTTATAATATTATATGCAATATTCATAATAATCATTAGTCAAACGCGTGTCTTAGAAGTAAACCGATGATTATTTACTATTGCCGTATTCAATGTTATTTACAATCTAATAACCATTAAACTATACGTTAATTTCACACGGTTGTAATTTATTTATAAGAAGAAGAAGCAATTATATGGTTACATGCCAATAATTGTCATTGCACACTTTTTAATTTGTGAGTAAATTCGCGCCAATATTTTTAAAAAATAGACTTGTGCATTTTCGTCACTTCGAACATTTGCGTCGACGCAAGAAGATGCGCAGACGTGGAGTGAGGAAGTAAGTGCGCGGTTTTCGACACGACGTTTATTAGCCAAAGAGACGTCGAACAGCGAGGTTTATCTGTGTCGTCCCTTTGCCTTGTTTTCAGAATGTAGGTTTCGCTTTACCTCTATCGTCTATTGTTGCATTCACCTTTTTTCCTTCCGTCCTACCGACGAATAAAGAACAGGAAAGACAGAAAATCTAATATCAACGATGGCTAACCAAACCCACGCCCAACAACGCCAACGAGATTAAGGGAAATCAGCACGGCTCCTGCCGCAAGGATAACCGCAAACTCGTGAAGAGTTCCACATTTTAAGTGAGTACATTTTATTTTTTTCTTTAAAGCGCATCTTGTATCACTGTAAACATTTTTGGTATGTGATACAATTTGAGACGCAATTATGACGTAATATCTTGTTGCGCAATATTGTGTATGTGATTAGTATGTATTGCCAACTATCGTAGTGGCTCTGAACACGCGAGCGCGAGACTATAACAGTTATACCCTAGACTATAACAGTGGCGCCTTGACGTTTTGTCGAAAATATTTCCTCACCTCTTGTTTATCTTATAAAGTGTTAGTTTTGAATGTTTTTATAAAAATTGGGGTTTTCACTCAAAAATAATAAAAAATAATAATTTTTAAAATTTTTAATAACTTTTAAATAGAAAAATATGATCTGGCAACATTGCAATCTGGCAACATCTATCTTATGTTGAAATGACATTAAATACAGCTGATGTGTCAATCTGAGCATTTAGCCAGCCATGTTTGATTAGTGTTTTGTTTACCTACCATATAACTCATTTCTAACTAAATTAATTGGCTTTTCCCTTATAAAAATAGTGTGCTTATATTTTTAATTCTCTTAAATAATTACTTAATCTAACTTAGAATGAAACTAAAGTGTATACCTTTCAAATGTGTTTAGTAAATTACATAACCTCACTTTAACCATGTGCCTGGATTACTAATTCTTTATGTAAGTATTTTAGTTATAGATAAAAAGCTTCTATTTACCATTCATTATGATTAAAAGGAAATCTCCTTAAAAATACACTAAAGTTAGTTAAATAACTATTCTAAACCTCAAATTTCTTTAGCTTTTGGGTTAACTTATTAAAGTCGTCGTTTAGATAAATCATTACCTTACCATAATTCTAAAGTGTTCACTTAACAATCTAGATAATTAACTATAACTTACGAATTCCTCCTTAAAGAAAATTTTGTCCCTAAATATAGCTTACGCAATTAACTGAATTTTCACCTTTTACCTTCTAAAACGCTATAGTAAAGTTGATTTCGTTATATCTGCTTTCTGAAACACTATACTATAATAAATTTTGTTCATCTCAATGCATTTGAATCGATTTACGAAATACAGTCCCGAAGCATTAAAGCAGCAACAAACCAAAATGACAGACGGGTGCAGCTAAAAGCTATATTAGCTCAAGAAGCTAATCCTACCTATTCCGCGTGCCTTGGTCTCTGATTTACCTCAAAATGTATTTGAAATTTAACAATCTCTTTACAATATTAGTGATATATTGCATAAAATTAATCCAAAACCTAGCGAAACTGAGCTTAAGCGTGTTGTGTCTCGTATAGCGCACGTTAAGCAACGAATAGACTTGTTGCGTTTATTTAACGATGAGCAGGCTAACCAAAGCAAACAAACTTTTTTATTTGATATTCTCTTACTCGAAGGAATAGTCCTCGAAAAACTTAACTTAGATGCGGACGTAAATGTACCTACAGCATTCTCCAACCTTGCAATCTCACAACCTTCTTTATCGTCGGGAAAATCAATACCTGTGTATAAATGGGGTTTAACTTTTTAGGGCTTTGACACCCAAATCTCGCTAATGTCATTCCTGGATAGAGTAAATGATTTAAAATTTCCCGTAATTGCACAGACCAAGATTTATTTGTTTCAGCGGGTGAATTATTTTCCGGTTCTGCCTTAATTTGGTATAGATATATACGAAATCAGATTTCTACTTGGAAAGAATTAGTTACGTGCACATACCCCAAAAATATTTTTTGTTTTGGTTGCGGTCGTAGCAATATCTATAAATCTACATGTACAAATTGTAACTCTAACTTATCGGGGAAACTTCCGCAGAGATATTCCTACCCGGGACGTGAATATCTCAAGGAATCAAAATCGTCCTCAACTTCAATCATTCAACGCACCCAGACGTCGATAGATTTAAAGCATAAAATTACCTCTAATATTAAATCCCTATCTAATATATCTAATAAAAATAATATCGCTACCTTAAACTTACAAAAGAACTTAGCTCTCTATCGGAAATATGTCATACTACCCCGTCCGAATGGTCGAGTTGGCTGCAAACAGTTAATTCCTTTTACCATAAAAAGTCTGCTGCCTTACAACTTGTTAAAAAACCCCTTGGTATCCATCCTCATTTACCTATCACTATTGGTTCCCTAAATGTAATAGCTTTACTGGACACAGGCTTTTCATGCTGCCTTATAAATAACAAAGGCCTACAGCAATTATCTAAATAAAACATTAAAATTCAAGTTATTCCCAAAAAACCTCTATAAATTTAACTGACGATAATCAAATATATGTAACGGGTTCCCTTAAACTAAAAATTCGAGTAGAATCGCTTGAATGTGACGTTCCATTTTTGATCGTACCTACATTAGCTTACCCATTTTTACTGGGTGTGGATTTCTGTAAACTTTTTTATTTATCGCTGTAATTCAAGATTTTTCTTGGCAAACTTCCCTCAAAACAAATTCCTGTGCGTCTGCGGAAATATCTAATAAAATTTTCCTTAACGATTCCCAAAATGCAATTCTTAACTCTACAATCGACAAATTTCGTAAATTAAATACCGCTGAACTTAGTTGCTTTACTACCGCAACACATATTATTTCCACAGGTGATGCCCTCTCTTTTAAGTAACGTCAATATCCATAATCGCCTGCATTACAAAAACATTTGCATTCCGAAATAGATAAAATGCTAGAATCTGGTGTTATCTCCCTCAAATTCGCCATGGATGTCTCCCGTGTTACTAGTCCGCAAGAACAATTATGAATGGCGTGTTTGTTTTGATGGTAAAAAGCTTAACTTTGTAACTGTGTCGGACGCCTACCCTTTACCCCGTACTGATTCAATTTTAAGTCGGCTTCTAAACTCCAAATTTCTCTAATCTATCGATCTTAGACAAACTTTTTATCAGATCCCTCTTGACTTATCTTCCCGTCCAAAAACTGCTTTTTGTGTTCTAGGTCGAGGTCTTTTCGAATATAATTTTTTGCCATTTGTTCTCTGTAACGCACCACAAACTTTACAACGTACTATGGATCAAACATCAGGTCCTATTTGACACCCGGAACGTGCCTTTGTAGTTTTAGACGACATACTAGTTATCTCAAGTTCCTTTGAAGAACATATCGCTACACTCAATGAAGTTGCTGAACGCCTAAATGCAGCAGGTTTTAAAATAAATTGGGAAGAATGTTAATTTTGCTGTTCTTCTCTTGCATTTCTTGGTTTTATTATCGATGGAACTGGTCTACGGGCAGATCCTGCTAAAGTCGACGCTATTACTAAATTTAAAACACCCAAAATTGTCACCGAAATTAAACGTTTAATAGGAATGATTAGTTATTATCGCATTTTTCTACCAAACCTCTCAACTATATCTACACCCATTACCGCCCTAATTAAAAATAAAAAGAAATCCCAATCTGTCGAATGGAATTTACAAGCTCAACAGGATTTTTGAACAAATCAAAACGTTAATCACTTCAGCACCTATCTTAATCTCGCCCAATTTTGATGAAAGATTTTATATACAAACCGATGCCTCACATACTGGTTTAGGTGCAAAGTTGTTTCAGGTGAGCAATGGTTTAGAACACCCTATCGCTTATGCTAGTCGTGCCTTAACTTCTGCTAAACAAAAACATTTTAGCTACCAAACGTGAACTATTAGGGGTTATCTTTGGTATTGAAAAATTTAGAGGAAATGTTGAAGGTACACGTTTCACGGTAATTACTGTTTGTGCAACCCTCACATGATTAAATAACTTCAAACAACCCGCAGGTCGTTTGGCAAGATGGAACTTGCGTATCTCTCAATTTACCTTTGACGTTAGGCATAGACCTGGCAAATTAAATATCGTACCTGATGCCTTATCTTGTGATGTCGCCTCTCTTAACCTTCCAGATCTAATTCCTGATGCCTGGTATCTTAATATGATCAAGAAAGTTTCTGAAAATCCCGTTAAATTTTCCACCTTCCGTGTAACGAATAATAGATTATATAAATTTGTATCTTCCTCATCCCGCAAAATATCTAACAAACCTGAATGAAAACTTGTTGTCCCTACCGCTAACCGCAGTGAGGTTCTTAAATTGTGTAATGATGATCCTATAGCTGCTCACCTTGGTGTTACGAAAACCCTAGCTAAAATATCTTAATTATATTATTGGCCTACATTAAAACAATTTGTCTGTCGCTATATTAAGAACTGTAAAATTTGTGGATCTCAGAAGAGCTCTCAAGAGGCTCGTTCTGGATTAATGGGTAACTTTAAACGTGTATCTTATCCCTTTCAATTAATATCGCTTGACTTATTAGGACCTCTCCCTCGATCAAAAAAAGATAACCAATATCCTTTACTTGTCACTGATTGGTTTTTTAAATTTGTTATGAAGCAACCGTTGCGTAAGGCCACATCTGCGGCTATAATTAAATTCCTAGAGCAAAATGTATTTCTTATCTTTGGTGTCCCACAAATTATGCTTTGTGACAATGGGGCGCAATTTATCTCAAAAGATTTTCAAAATTTCGTTAAGAGCTACAAAGTACAAAAAATTTGGTTTAACGCAACATACCATCCCCAGGTAAACCCTACCAAAAGAGTAAATAGAGTCTTAATTACTGCTATCTCTTCATATATCGATTCAGACCACACTAGATGGGATGATAATATCTTTAAAATTTCTCAAGCTTTGCGTACATCCAAACACAAAGCTACCCAATTTACTACGTCATTTTTTGTCTTTGAAAGATATACCCCAATCGATGGTAGTTATTATGGTTCAGTTCCGGACGATACTAAAGTAATTGAATTTAACGAAAAATACGCTGGGACAAAGACCAACAATCATTACTTTGTATCTTTAACGACGTTAGGAAAAATTTGCTAAAAGCTTACGAAAAAAGTAAGGACCACTATAATCTGCGTAAACGAAATATTTCCTTTGTTTCGGCGAACATGGTTGGAAAAAAAATTATGTCTTATCGGATGCAATTAAAAAATTCTCTTCAAAATTAGCCCTTAATTCATTCTATGTAAGGTCACTCGTGTTGTTAGTCTACTTATCTACGAACTCCAAGATGCTGAAGGAAAACGCCAAAGAAGGTGGCATACCAAAGGCCTTAAACTATTCTCTGCTGACCCAAATGCTAATTAAATTTTTCACGTTACATTTCTTTAACGATTTACCTAATGTTTCTGTCCCTCTTATGAGTCAGTTAACTTTATCTAGCCATTTCTTTTCTTATACACCACTTACCTTGTACACGTTTAGCTTATTTACCTTAAACTAGCTATCTTTTTGCTACCTGTTGACTTCCCCTTAAACTTATTGTTAGCTACATATCTGTTTATTATCTAGATTCCCCAGTATAACTCTGTCGCTTCATTTAATTAATCCTCGCACTTTTCTACATCATATTATTTTGTTTTCAGTATTTATCTTACATCGTTTAATTTTGTGGTGATTGTCGTAACTTTGGTTGCAATAACTCATTAAATTTTTATGATTAGTTTTAGCTGATGTTGAGTGGATGCTTTTTTCTTTGGGCTCACATAGGAGCCGCGGCCTATGCCAGTGTAAGAAATAGTGCATATTCGCAGTTGCAAAAAACTAGGACTTTCTATTCCATGCGTTTTTCTTCTGAATTATTACAGTCGCCCACTCTATCCTATATCATTACTTGTTTCTCCTTCTACTAAGTCATTAGAACATATAAACATTTTTTTGTTGTTTTTTATTGAACTTCGTGGTGAGGTGCTATCGCTTTTTATTGATATCTTATCGAATTCTCGGTTGTTTTAGCATATTGAGACAGTGTGTCTGTATTTAACTGCTTAT
This sequence comes from Platerodrilus igneus, assembly GCA_036346225.1. Taxonomy (NCBI): domain Eukaryota; kingdom Metazoa; phylum Arthropoda; class Insecta; order Coleoptera; family Lycidae; genus Platerodrilus; species Platerodrilus igneus. The sequence continues at coordinate 1,880,957 of JARFIW010000254.1, read as the reverse complement.
ATTTAGGCATTCTTGTGTGTTTATGGCGTTACCGTTTTTAAAAAATTACCTTGCAGCAGTTGTTTTTTTTGTGTGAAGCTATCTGTAGCGATACTTTTAAGTTGTTGTTTAAACGTTTGTCCGATTTTCTTATCGCAGTGGATGCACTCGTAAGGAAAATGATTGTACTAGTTTCCATCAAGAGTCTAATAATTTTTTAACTTATGATGTATCTTAACTTGTCTGATTAACATAGCAGGTTGTCCTTCAGACCGACCTGAATTTAACAGGAACAACTCTCTACCTTCTGTCGGACGCTTGTCCAAAAACTCTACTTGTTCTTATCCTGCTGTCTCCGTTTCCGGCTTATTTTTCATTCGGTAGACCTATTTTTGTCCCGAAACACCCGTCTACCACATAAGAGTGATTTTTCCCTCACTCCGGGCTACTAACCACATTGGCTGGTCGAGTAATGCTTTTCTATCCACCTTTTCTGTCTTTTTTGCTCAATGCGAGCCCTTCCTCTATTCTCTTCTACCTGGAAGTGTCTCTTATGCATTCCAAAATGCCTACCTCCCTCTTTCTACATTTCCTATATCTTTATTGCCTTTTCATTTCCGTTAGCCACCGAAAGGTTGCGCGAGGGGTTTTCACAGAACCCGGACCACGTCTCTGGGAATCTTTCGTGAGGTTATGCGGTGCCGCTGTCAGCGCACATGGTCGCTAACAGTGTATGTATGTATGAGTGTGTGTATGTGTAAGTGCATGAATATATATATATATATATATATATATATATATGTATCCACATATATAAGAATGGATATCGTACCGATATCGTTCAATGCCGGGTGCAGGAATGCGCTTACATGCCTTTTTTCGGTCCCTCGTACCGTTAATATACACGGGCCTGCCTCACAGATCGCTCTCTTTTAGGGGTACGAGTTTTTTCCTGCATAACGGCTTCAAGGAGCCACTTTATCTTGTACCTTTGGGATGGATGACAAAACGGCTTGGTGAGCTGGGGAATTCTACGCTATATATTTAATGTATGTAGTGGTGGCGTTCCTTAGCGTGTTGAGACGTTTCGGATCCACCTATTGTTATCTAGTTTTATCTTAATCTTTTTATCTTACCTATTATCGTTGATAATAACTTAAGCTTAATATCGTTATCATACCTATTATCTTTGATAATAACTTGAGATTTTGCCTTATCTTTTTTTGTTTTTCTAACGTTTGGTATTTACGATCAGACGTAGGAATTATTTTTGAATATTGAGTGAAGAAGCTAACCTGATGGTAGCAGTGTAATTTGTTATGTTAGTAATGTAAGAAATTAGTAAGATGGTACTGTTGGTAAATTTGTTAATTCACAACCATGTCATGAACAAGTTTTGATGTGTAGTGTTTATTAAGCCAGAGTGCCAGTACATAAAAATTTGCTAAAGTGCATAGTAACTTGCTCTCTTGAACATTTTAAAATTTGGGCATTTTCTTGCCAAAGAAGAAACAGTTTAGATACAATGCTTAGGTGCGTCTGCACTTAAAAACTGTAATCTTAGCTTTAGTTATAGTATATATGTTAGGCGACTTGTCGCATTTGTTTTAGTTTTAGTAGTGTTTCGTGCACTCCGACAAATTTGTGCTGTCGATTATGACTGCGCCACATTAAAGACTCGTGTGTGCATTTATAGATGTAGTTCATAAAAAATGGGGCTACACAGTCCGTTTCCTGGTTAATCGTAAGACGTGTTATCGGTTGAAAAACCAGGTAGCGCCTAAAATAAACATTTTCTAGAATTTAAGTTAGGGTCTATGTAGGTTAGTTAGGATTTAGATTTTAAGCTTTTACCGTGCTAACAGTCATTTTCTTTTTTTAAGATTTTTTTCTATTATGACTTTGTCGCGATTGTTACATGCGAAAAATTGGCATTGCACACTTTTTAATTTGTAAGTGAATTCTCGCCAATATTTTTGAAAAATAAACTTGTGCATTTCCGTCACTTCAAACAGTTGCGTCGGCGCAAGAGAATGCGCCGACGTGGAGTGAGGAAGTAAGTGCGTGGTTTCCGACACGAAGTTTATTAGCCAACGAGACGTCGAACAGTGAGGTTTATCTGTGTCGTCCCTTTGTTTTTTCTTCTTAGAATGTAGGTTTCCCTTTACCTCTATCGTCTATCGTTGCCTTCATCTTTTTTTCTTCCGTCCTACCTACGAATAAAGAAGAGGGAACACAGAAAATTTTATTTCAACGATGGCTAACCAAACCCACGCCCAACAACGCCAACGAGATCAATGGAAATCAGCACGGCTCCTGCCGCAAGGATAACCGCAAAGTCGTGAAGAGTTCCACATTTTAAGTGAGTACATTTTATCTTTTACTTTAGGGCGCATCTTGTATCACTGTAAACATTTTTGGTATGTGATACAATTTGAGACGCAATTCGGACGTAATATCTTGTTGCGCAATATTATGTATGTGATTAGTATGTATTGCCAACTGTTGTAGTGGATCTAAACACCGCGCGCGGGACTATAACAGTTATACCAAAGACTATAACAATATACCCTAAACAACTAAATAAGATCCCATATACATTTATTTCTTGTTAATCAAGCATTACGTGCCTATTACTTGAATATAGCATACATGTGTATACATTCAAAGATGTACCAATTTCATAACGTGTACAATAAAGATAGCGAGTAAATTGTGCGTGTTCCTTCAATAATACTCATACGTAATTGCTTTGCACACAATAGGAATAAAGCAATACCGGTGCTAATACATCGGAACCTGTTTCATACATACAGAGGTTTAACTCGATGGAGTACTATTCTTAATTAGGCGGTAATAATAATATAGCGTCACTTCTTTTATGCAATAACCACACTTTCGTGATCTTCAAAGCGCTTCATCATTCTTAATTGTTTCATTGTACTCATCAGCAATTTAATGAAAAATAGTTTTTATTAGAACTCAATATTGCAAAACGATAGCCAAAAGTACAACTTTGTAGGCACCAGCTCAACAGTGAGTGTTTTTATGGCTGTATGGATCAGACAGGTTCGTATACGACTGCCGATACCAAGATCCCGTATTTACTACTAATAAATGAAATGACCGTGGATAGTTTCCATTGTGAGAAGCATATAAACGTTCTACAGATCCTCTAGGAGACATTATTTTTCTACTAAAAAGTCAACTATCGACATAAGCCGTTTCAGAATACTTTCCAGTAGTTTACTCGCTTTTCTCTTTGTTTAGGTAAATCTTTATCGATACTAGTTTTATTTCTAAAATTTTTTTTCACCTCTCGCCACCTGTTATAAGATAAAAAAATAGGTATCTAAACTTTCATGGGTTTTTAAGTAATCAGAACTGTTATGCCAGATTTTTAAACATTTTTCTTTAGCACGTTGGTGAGCTGCCTTGTCGTCAAAAAGTCTGCAGCGAAAACGTAAACGCAGCTTTTAAATTCATGATATCGTAGCCAGTTTCCGTAATATATTTCCCCATTGGGAAGAATTCTTTAGCAGTAAATAGTAAGAAATCGCCAGCCTCTAATTTTTAAATCTATTGGAGTAGTATATTGCAGAAATAGTAAATCAGTAACCTCAATTTTTATTGAACCGTGTTTAACAAGTTCATCTCTAATCGACGCTGTTTAAAAATTTTGACCTTTTACCCATATCGAGATATAAATGAAATACCGGCACTGCTATAATTTTTACTGAATGCGCTTCACTCATTTCTACAAGTCTTATCAATTAGTTAATTTTCAGAATTTATGGCAGTAACGGCAATTAGATTATTGTTTTCGCACCTTTGTCAAACAAATCAAATTTCTCAGATAATTGAATTTTGTTTAAGTTTAATTGTTTATCTGATTCACTCACTTTACTCGGCTTTAACAATTTGACACATGAGCTGAACTTTTACAGCCTCTTTTTCACCAAGTATTTTTCTTTTAAAATTTTGCTAGCTTAACGGTTTTGACGTCATTTTTATGTTTTAATAAAGGAATTTAAACGATACGCTTAACAAATATAAAACTAATACCACGAACAAATTGTAAGATATTATAGCATAAGGTATTTAAAATACATCGGAAAAACAACGAGTAGCAGTAGTAGTAAAAGTAAAGTGCAAATGTGATCTCAGCCTGTATCTTTCAACGTCATCATCATTAGGTCTTCAGTCCTAGGATTGGTTGGACGCGTATCTCCATTGCTTTTATTCTGAGCTAACCTACACATTTCCCTGAAATTCCCACATCCTACATCTTTCACTATCTGTGTGCAATAGTCTAATGTAGGTCTGCCTTTACCCCCTTTTTCATTTTTCTGCTTCTAATATATTCCGCACTATTCCCTCATGCCATAATATGTGCCCTATCGTCTTATCTGTCCTATTTTGTACCGTTTTCTACATATTTTTCATCCCCTACGGTATCTAAAACCTTAACTTTGTCTGTCCATGATATCTTCGTCGCACGTCTTTAGCACCATATTTCCTGTCTGCTTCTCCTACTGTCTACGTTTTTCAGCCGTACAGTGCTGTGGTCTACACATACGCTTTCATCTTGTATCTTTCATCTTTCATATAAGGATAAAATCACATAAACTCTTTTGAGTTAATTATTGTGCAAGTGGAGGGGTTTCCTCCGACAGCCGCATGAATTATAAACAATCACATATTCCATTGCGCGAAGAATACAGATGCAGAACTTCTTTATCGTTTGCAGATATTTGACACCTACACAACGCGTCTCGCGGCATCCCAATACTTTATTTTGTACAAAACAAGGTAGTAGTTATGCCGTTTATAGTTAACTTTCAGTTTCATATGTAAATATAAATATAATGTGGTATAATGAAATTCTACTACGCCCAAGATTCCGGGTTCGAATTCTGACACGGTCCGCTTGAAAAATGTTAGGCGAGCATTTTTCACAAAAATACACCCTCGTTCGGATGAGAGGTAAAATGGACGTCCCGTGTGTGAGTATTGTCACGCACGCTAAAGATCCCTACCTTGCTTGGAACAGCAAGGGTTTGGCAAAATTCAAAATTTTTCAGTTAAAAAAACTCGCTTCCTGGCCAATGTAGTACCTTCGGGTGGAGCATTGGAAAATCACATGTAAGGTGTAATGAAATTATATACAAACGTGGCTAAACGTTAGAAATAATATAGTTATTAATGCTTGATCATTAATTTTACATTTGTTAATCACTAATTTCATTATGAAGTCCGTTCTATTTTCTAATGTCAATTAATTTTCCATTGCTTTTAACGCACTTTTGGATTTGGCGTTCTAGGTCACTGGCTGCCCCGACTGGCTTAATTGGGCCGGCCCTGCATGAGCAAATTTCACCAAACTAACTGCTAGTTATGGTACGTCAAGCACTTTCTTAACAGTTTCAATATCAAATACAATTTTAGTGCTTACACTTGCTTGTTGTCTTGGGTTTTCAAATTCATGTACTTAGAATATATACTGTCCTATAGATGCGGTAAACGCCTACCGGATTTTGAGTGGTTCAATATGCTTGAGCTTCAACGCTTTAAATGCTACTAAGTTATTTATATTGAAAAATGATGTTTGGGTGTCATTTGGAAAGCTTCACATGCTTATACCTATATCGCGAAAGAAAACATGAATTTTCAAATCGTTTGGCTTTAGTAGTAAAAGATTATTCACAAGAATTATTTTAGGAAAATCTTATTTTGTAAAGTATCGATATGCGTTTATTTTACCCGAGCAATGCTTTAAACAAGATGCTTAAGATTTCTCCGATGTGATTTAGAGAAATTATGCAAACCTTTACTTTACAGAAAATACCCTTCAACTCCACTTTAAATGCCTAAGCCTTAATTTGTATTGTACTCCTATCTATTAGAATTCTGTTGTAAAAGAAAAAAGTTTAAGGAAACCCCAATACTTGGTAAACAGTAAGTTGTTCTGTGAAAACCTTTACATTTGCGGCGAATTGTCGAGGCTTTCAGGAGAAGGTAAATAGAACACGAATTTGGTATAAAAGTTGTGACTTTGTTTAGATAGCTTCGATTGCCTATCATACGCCACTGCTTTAAATTTGAACTCTTCTCACGTGATTCCGGTTGTTCAGCTAGTGTGAACCGAGACAGATGCCCTTGCGGTTTGAAGATGAACTTTAACCCACCACCTCCAGCTATGCATTACTATTCGCTGCAGCATACTCAGTGCTTGGATGCTCCAAACTTTTTTAACTACTAGAATTCATTAAGAATTTCTGCTGCCACAAGTGACTTATTTCAAGGTTTGATTTCACTTCAGTAACTACATTTCTAACATATTAAACATGTAGTGGGTGAAGAATTTTATAAAGTTGTCGTTGAATTCTGTTATCAGCAATTTACTAATGCTGCTTACTTTAATTAAACTGCCAATTTTCTTCCTTTCCGATAATATTAGAGCGTTGTTACTGCACTTTAAAGCTGTTTACCGAGCGTTTTAGTTGCCGAAACTGAGGTTTGTTAATGCACGTTTTTCAAGTTACCTCTATAGCTACAAAGTGCGTATAGCTTTATAAGGTAGGTGTTTTAGAATTTCGGTACAGATTTATAGCATCTCGTGAGCAAGTAGTATACAACATTTTTAATCGCGTACTACAGTTACAATTAATTAAACCACATTTTTGAAACTGTCCAAGCCGTTATTTTCTAATTGTAAATTGGGTTACTCCTGGAGTGGGGGATAATAGTAACTATACAATTTATTCTTTTTCGACCCCCACTTGAACAGCTGTTCGTTTTAATGTCTAACCATTGATAACTCGCGAAAAATTGAATGTTTGGCTGTTAAACAAACACAGACAAAAGGTAGGTTATCTGTGTAAACAAACTTCTAACCTTAAACAGAATGTCACAAGTCATTTACTAACACAAGGGTGACTGATGTTGGCTACAGTGACTGTATAAAGACAGTGGCAACAATAGGATGTATCATTTTCTATTGGCGAAAGTCATCACGTGGTGCCGGAATCTATTTTGTGGCATAATATTCTTTTATGCTTAGGTGTGTAAAATAATTTTTTCAGTGTAAACAACAATTAGTAAAGTTTTTTTACAATATACACGCTAATAACTAACTGTCTATGTGATAAGAATACTATATAAAATGATAATCAGTTTGCTATTGATATGTACATATAGTCGGAGTCAGGAAAGAATGAATGCACGTCATAGGTGATCCATAATTAAAGAACGACATACTTTCAAATCTTATGCATTAAGTATATTTCGATAGGTCCTTTAAAAGTATATCGTTTTTTAATTCAGAAACCTATGACGTGCATTCATTCTTTCCTGATTTCGACTATACATAAGTTCCAAATTCATCATAACGGACGATTTAACCGTAAATTACATTTTTCCTTCTCTTGTTTTTACCCGCACGGCCAAAAAGACAAAGTTCTGACAGCCACCTTCTTTTAAATTTTTATGAAAAGTACCATTGTCACACAAGGCTAGCACCTTGTTTTTTAAATCATTTGCTACTGAATTTTCAGTCTAAAAGATTCTCATTTTTTGTACCGATTTGAAAAGAATTTACTAAAAGTATATGCAATTATACATTTTTATATTGTATTTCTTCATTATAATTATTAGTTTTAGATTAATACGCCTGGGTGTACTGCGGTAAGCTGTTCGAATTCAGTCAAGAAAGGCTTTTTAATGAAGCGTTTTCCAACAGTTAGTGCATTTATATATTAGTTAATTTTGGAAGTTGTTCTGTTAATTGATTTATTTTTATTGAAGAATATATGAAAAAGTGATTGAATAATAATTATTTTGAAAATTAGCTAATAACAATGGCTAAGTATTTTTGTATTAGAGAAATAACCATGCAAACCTGTCTAAAGAATGCTTTCTTTATATTGCTTAATTTTAACTTTGATTTTCATAATTATTTGCTATTTATTACGCCATTCTAGAGAAATAATAAACTTTCGTTAGAAAGTAAGTCTTATGAATGTAGTGTTTAATGGTAAAATTACATTTAGCTTGTTTTGATTTCAATACAAGTTATTTACAAACAGAAAAAGCATTTTTATGGGTTCTAGGCAACCAACTATGAATCTTGTGCCTCCACGTTGTAATTATGTATTTAGTCTAATAAATTTGTATTAAACAGCATTGGGTTTATAATTTTTCGTTTATACAATACTACTATGATGCAGCAAAATAGTTTCATACAAGTTTTGCCGATATATCCATCTAATACTAAAGACATGTGCAAAGTAAAATACAACAATAACTATTACAACTATACGAACTTATTCATATTATGCCACAAAATGGAGGGTAGGCGGGATTTAGATCCTATTGTTGCCTCTGTCTTTATACAATCACTGTAATGTTGGCGAGTTCAGTATGTTTGAGTATGTTAAAAGCTTACTATTGAAAGACGACATGAATATCGTCATTACTCTTCCCCTCAAATCACTACACATACTATTCGTCGCGAAAATAATAATATTTTACTATTGGCTTACTAATAGTAAGCAGGTTACTCACGGTAAATAGCCTAAAGTTAATGTTAAAAAATACCCCGATTAATGCGATTCGACCCGAATATCCACAGAGTAAACATAAACATATAAATAAACATAAAAAGCTGGATGCTATAAAAAATGCATTGAAGTTAGGACAAGCTCTGTAGGAGACAGATGCATTTAAAATTAGAGAAGAATAGGAAACATTACAAAAAAATATAAAAATCTGTAGATACTAATCATGGGTGAGGAGGGAGAAAGCTGCCAATAAAAAATTCTCACAAGCAAATGGAAGCAGAATGGGGTAGAATTAACGAATCACCGCAGCAGAAACCGGAAACTACTTTGTGTCAATAAAGAAAAGCATATTCGTTTTTATAACGTTCAGATAGCTTCTCCTGCCGATTTTGTTGGCGCTGAAATGAATTACAATCATAGATAGATATACCCTGACAATAATATTTAGTCTTATCGAAACACATAACCGTCCCTTCCCCTTAGATTTGTTAACCACATTCACCTTGTTGTTCACAGTGGAAGTTAAGACCAGTATTTTGCGATTTTGGGCAAGGCATTTAACGAACTTCTCTTTGTGTTATATTTATCAGGTTTCTTGGAGCAAAACCGCAAAAAACTTTTAAATTACTGAATTGTTGCTACACACGGAACAAGTATATATATATATATATATATATATATATATATATATATATATATGTCCTTGGAAAGGAGTCCTAAAACTTTGTTGAGTTGATATATAACACTTGCTGAAAAAAAACTCCACTAAATTTTACCTAAATAAATTTTTGAGTTTAAGCTTTGATTACGAAGTGTTCTAGTTGCGTACCTTTTGAAGATGCTTTCCAAACTGACATTTCACGGCTAGCTCTGCTCACAGCCTCTTCAGAGATACTCACCTCAGCTACTCATTCTCTCAACAACCTTTTTAATTAATAAAAAAAAATAAACAAATAATTCGACAAAAGCATAGAACTCTTTTATTCTGACAACATAAATAATAAATTCACACACTCTCAATATTTACAATATTTATCCACGTTAAACATTTCATACTCGTACTTGGTAATAAAGTCATCAATCAAATATACCTGTAAATTTATGCTCCTCTACATTCATTGTTTTATTTTAAAGTAAATGAGCCTATCCCAGAACCTTAATTTATTTTCCCCTGGTCTATGATGAGCTCGCTATAAACCTTTTATATGTGTGCACAAATTTTTGCACTTCAAATCATACAAAAGACCCGTTTACCTCTTACATCTATGAAACATTATACGAGCATTTACACTCTCAGATTTATAATAAAAAAATTGTCCTTTACATATGTCAATAAAATTAATTTTCGGTTCATAAAAATTTTCAGCAAATAAAACTCAAATCACTAATAGTTTAAATAAATCATCACAAGCACAACAGTTTCAACAAAAAAAATCCTCACTTGGAGAATGTTTTCTTCTTCCAGATCACCGCGTCTGTAGATGCCTTCCAAAATGACTGCACATACCTGGATCACCCCATGTTGCTGTTTTCCATCGTGAACAGCAACCCCATCTCGAACTCGCTGCTTACCCCAAATCCTCACCAATCCCTCTGGACTGCTGCTCCAGGTCCAAACATCACTTCTTCTTCCACTCAATGTGCAACACGCACCCTCATTCAATTTGTAAATAATTCGCTACTTACAAGTCATCCTGCTTCAAGTATTAGTATAATGATTTACTACGGTTCACTCCGTTAAAAACATCAAAACACTTGTAAATTGTAAATCCGACTGCACTAGTCACGTGGTTTGAAGCTAGGATGTTCTTCTGTAGACTTGGAAAATAAGAGAGAGAATGCCGCCTCCCGCAGCGCTTATATAACCACAGCCCCACTTGAGTTGCCTGTATTTTTCTTCTCCATTCCTTGTAAAACGACTAACGGCTACTCAATCTACAAAATCCACTTGCAGGTAAACACAACGGTTTTTCAAAACTCAGAAATCGTCAATACAAACACTTTATTGCCACAAAAAACTGTCTAACCGTGCCAACCGTCTAAATATTCCTTGAATTTCCACCTTTCTATTTAAACCACACAAATACAATCACGCCTCTCGTGTGCGCGTTTATCCAATTATCTCTCTTGCACTCTCATAATAATATTTCTCAGCTTTGTCTTTCTTTCCTACCTAAAGTGTCGACGCTATTTCTGCTTTATTGGTATTTCTTTCTGTCCCGTGTTTTCTGTCTTCCTTGTAGCCCCTCTATTATTATATTGTTCATGGTTAATTCTCCCTTCTTTTATATGAGCCTCGAAAAATCGATACCGTCCACAAACATGTAGCATGTTCGCCCCACTTAGTGCCTTTTAAAGTATACTTGTCTGACATGCGCTTGAAAATGTTAGTTACTTAAGCACGTGATATCTTGCATCTGCCTCTGCCGCGTATTAAATGTTGTCTGTCGCCTGATTCTATTGACCTGTTTTCAACTAGTCGACTGTTGCTGTTAGCCTTGCATTTTTCCGTTAACATATTTTACCTCAAATTAATTCCTCAATATAAACTAGCTTTACAAGAATTGTTTATTTACCCCAAGTTAGGTTCTATGAAATCCTCGACTGTTTTAACGTTCGTTGAAAGCTTTAGCTTATGCCGTATTTCATAAATGTACTTTGTTAAAAATTATGGATTTTATACTAAAAAGTTTTAATACTAATAATCTTTGTACATAATTTTCGACCTCTTATCGATCTTAATTGTTGTCCTTGTACTAAATTAACACAAACAAATTAAACCTACATTATAATGTGTAATTTTATCTTACATTAATTATATGGATGCGTTTCAAATAAATTATTAATTTTTATATACAGGGTACCTATACATAAATAATTGCTTGGCTAATTACACCTATCGAAGCCTACCCAATCACAGTAATATATATATATATATATATATATATATATATATATATATATATTAGGTAGTTTTACACAAGGAAAGTTCATAAATACTAACGTATTACAATTAATAAGATGAAATAATAACTTAAACTTTTATGCAAAGCCCAAATAATCATTTCAAATCGAGCTAGTAATTCAAAGAAGGAAAATATAAGGTCTTGGACAGGATTTGAACCTGCATCTCAGTCTTGCCGCGATTGTGCGTTTACCAATTACGCCACCGAGACCGATAAATATAATTGGAAAATTTACAAATCTAAATCGTGTACAGAACCATATATTTGATGTGACTTTAAAATGTTAAATTTCTTAATTAGTAAATTTTATATATATATATATATATATATATATATTGCTGTGAAACATACCATTATTCGGGAACTAAGGTTTTCGAATCGAGCCCCAGCGTTGGGCCGTCATGTTTGCTGTAAAACATACAAAAAGGCCTCACCAGAGTAAAAAAAAAATATTCGAACCTCTCGAATTTGGCAACAAGATTTGCTGTGATTCTCGCCCTGTTGAATCTCTTCTGATAATCGCCTCTTTACTCTTTCCGCCTCGGCTGCTCACCTAGTTAAAACTTTCATCCTCATTCATAAAAAAACAAACACATTCCTACCACAAACATCAACGTTAACTCTATTTACATCAATATTCATAATACATTAAAATTTCAAAATTAAATTTCAGCATAAATTTCAGTATCATAAAATTTCAAGTTTAAATTTGTCATTTTAATTTGCATCCAGAATTAGAGTCCTTGTAGGATGCCTACTAATTAATTTAACAATATTTGCAGACGTGGGTCTGAATAAAAGGGAGCATCTTCCACCCCTTCACGTTAATTAAACAGGTTAGTCTAATTGAGCTCAAAGACAGACCCAAATTTTTATCATAATCGAGAACATAAACTGCTAAATACTCCTTTCTACTTAAACAAGAAAATTTCACCTTAAAATTAAAAATTTGCTGTTTGTACAAATTCACTACTGTCCATTTTTTAGCAAACAAATTATAAAGTTATTCAACACACACCAAAACATCAAAAATCGAACAACAAAGCATAAGTTACCTGAAGGTTAATGCACTCGTGGCTCCAATGTACATCGTCCTTTGTTAATCACACCATTCCAACTTGGTTATGTTTACGGCTTCTGATTCTGAACGCTTTTAAAATTTTCTACACCACCATTCATCTAAAATTGTTTCAGGGCTTCTCAGGACTCATCTAAGTATATCAAAATCTTGTTTTGTGGATTCAATCACGATTACGAATAACATTTACTTATTAACACCCCGAAAAATAGCAAAGAAATTCATACTTCTTTCACGCTATACCCCAAAACTGCCTACTTTTGTTTATTCATTTATCATTACAAATTTGGATAATTGGTACAGTAATACTCGCAAATATAACTAGACTTTATTACCTTGTATCTTCTTTTCTAAGTGCACTAATGCACAATAACTTGTATCGTAGCACGTAAAGAGCAAACTGTTTTAAAGTATTCAATAATCACCAAAATATAAGAGCAAACTGTTTAAAGTATTGAATCAAATTCGAAAATCTAAGAGAGCGAGACTGTTTAAAGTCCGGGTTTATATAATAGCTCGCCTGTATGTCGGTTTTGTCCCGCGACGGCCAGTTTTCAGAATTTCGCATACTATGTTCCCTTTTCGACAGTCCGGCACAGCGATTCTAAAAATTTGCACACGCGCCAGTTGAAAATCTAAGAATTTTCACACGGATCGCAAACACGTCCGAGAACACTAATTAATTTTGTATAGAAATCGTTACGTTTACACCTCTCATATCTGCCTCTTATTACAACCAATCGTAGCCCTCGTGACGCTACACAAATCACGCTTTTAATTATTAGTGTCTCTGCTTGAAGCATTTTATTCTTCCTTTTCTACCCTTATCTGAGGGGTACAAATCGATATTCTTTATTATGGGTTATTTCAATCCACGTGGATTTGCGACGTGACTTACTTGAGTTAAATAACCCCGTATCTAGCCTTCCCATTAATATAAGCTACGGTTTATACGACCGTTTGCAATATACGCAGAATTTTCATGTTTATCCAAACAAATTGAACTGAAATTGACTTTTAAAAATACGCAGGTGTGTGCTCCTAATTAACGTTTTAATATAATTCTCAGAGCTTTTATTTCATGGTATTTTAACCTTGGCTTTTCACAGGCTTTTATGCTTATTATATTATTAATAATGGTTCAATTAACTCCAACTAAAATAATAATAAATGGCATTGACTTCTACCCTTTAATTTTTAGAGAATACGCACTAAATATTAATTTATTATTTGTACACTTTGTTTAATACCCATTACTTAAAAATTGAATTAACTAATATAAATTTTGCACGTAATTTCTATTTGTTTCTTGGAACAATTAAATTAAATAATTAAATACACGTTGAGCATTTTAATTCTGCTTCTTTTTATAGAAAGCGTCTTTATACACGGTGATAAAAATTATTTGATGTCGTTAATTAATTTTCTACCCTGGTCTAAATTTGAGTAATATATATATATATATATATATATATATAAATTGTATATTGTATAATTGGGTTTGTTTGTTCTTGAAATTAATATATAAATGTACAGGTAAAAAATCTTTAATGAGTTCTTTAGTTTTGAAAACTTGGTTATGCCTAAATTGTATTTCTGCATGAGTGTATTGATTTTCTAAAATTAATAAAAATTTTTCTAATCTGTGGTTTAGGTTAGCAACTTGTTTATTAATCTTCTGACTTCGAGTGCCTATGAGACAAGACATAAAAATGGTCGAATCAAGTATATTTTTAGGTTTCAGTTTTTCTCTTCGACATCTTTCTAAGAAGGTCTTCTTGTTATTGAAGTGTGCAAGTTTTTTCGTGAACCCAAATATAAAGAAAAAAAAACTGAAAGAACTAATATCAATCGTAATCAGCAACCGCTACGCTAAACCACTTTTATCAAAACTACTACATACTAACACAACCATGTTTCCGTCTCAAAATAAGCATACTAATATCATTTACAAAAAACTTTTATACATCACTAATCTTTCACCACTACTAAAAAAAATTATTAAAAACAGCCTTTTGTAATTATAATAAATTCAAATGCTAAGTCCGTCGAAACTTGTCTACTAAACTAAAAGAAAAGACAAGTAAAGCTTTATGTAGCAATTTAGTTTATAAAATTCAATGTGAATGCAAAGCTTCTTATGTAGGTCAAACTAAACAGTGACTCCGAAATCGCATGACGCAACATAAAAGTGATTCAAAATTAGGAAAAACCTCTTGTGCTCTTTCTATACATTTTTACAATACACAACATAGAATCAATTATGATAATGTACAAATTTTTGATATTAAAAGCAATTACAAAAAACGACTTTTCTTAGAATCATTTCATATTAACCAAGAACAAAATTCAATCAATCACAAAAAAGACATCAATAATTTACATACAGTTTACTCATACCTATACACATTTAATCCAAAAAGATATACTAACTATAATGATCTTGCTTACACACAGAATTCTAGTTAATTTAAGTCAAAAATTAACCTGTTTAATGCTACATATTGTAATTTATCGTTTCTAGTTTAAAAGTTAAGTTGAACGACAAATGTAATCAGATAAGTTAAAGTTATGTGTAATGAAGATGTAAAATAACATAGTTTTAAAAACATTTTTATACTGTTAACTTAAAGAATATATAAATCTAGATTTTTATTAATAGTAGTAATTTGTGTAATAATATTTTTAGAAACATATTTGAAAATGGAAAACCGAAACGCGTCATATGTATTAAATTAAAATAACAGCTTGAACAGTATCATTTCATTACTATAACAAACACCATGTAACTAAGATAGTGCAAATGACCAAATACCAAGAAACTTAATTAAAATATAAACAGCTGGTCAAGAAAGGATGAATATAATATATATATATATATATATATATATATATATATATATAGTTAATTCTTTATACTTTAATGACCTTTATATTTATGATTTAGATAAGATGTTATAAATTTCTTGGGATGATTTTGGTCAAAATAAATAGTAATTTAAAATATTTTTTCTATTACTTAACGTTTCGGCAACACATTTTTGCCATAATCATAAGTCTATAAAATAAAAAAAGATGTAGTCACTCAATTACAAACATGATAACTTACATTAACTGTTGTTCATAAATATATAATTATTTAGTTAATGACAGTGACACTACTTCATTTAATTGAAAGTAGTATACACAATAAACTGATATAAAACTGCTAGATCTCGATTGATAAATTGGCATAATCAGTGACACATGACTAACATAGATGTTGTAAGATAAAAATAAAAGTTCAGTAATATTATTGATTATAAAACGAGAATATACGATGCTTAAATTTTCCATATCTTGTTTGTTATTCATAGAGCTGGTGTCTTTGAGTATGTGGAAGGATTCCAAGAACAAGCGCTTTTTATAATTTTCTTCTGTTTCCATGATTTTAACTTGGTTATACTCCGGATTGTGTTTGGTGGCATACATGTCTAGCTAAGGCGCAATTGTTTTACCAAGTTTTGCGTCACTGCGATGTTGTGTCATTCTATTGCGTAACCACTGATTAGTTTGTCCCACATAACTGAGCAAGCAACTGCATTTGATCTTATATACTACATTGTTACATAGTGGTACCTCAGTCTTATCTTTTAATTTTGTAAACAGGCTTTTTAGCGATTTGACATAATCATTTGTAATTATAACATTAGGTTGTTTTAGTATTTTAGTAAGCAAAGGAGTAAGTCTTTCTATAAAAGGTAGTTTTTTATAAATCAATTGTGTATTTATAATTCTAGGTGTTCTTAATGTGTTAGGAAAAAGAAGTTTATTTAACAAGTAATTTGGATAACCATTATTTAATAAGATAAGTTCTAATTCTTTAAGATTCTTAGTGTAAAAAGAGGGATCAGAAATTCTTTCAATTCGAGTTTTTAGATTCAAAACAGTATTAATTTTATGATGCATTGAATGGTTCGAATTAAAATTGATGTATCTGCCGGAGTTTGTTGGAAATATATAAATATATAAATATTTCCAACTACCACAGAATCATGTCTTGTTATCACTAGATGTATCTTCTTTGTTCAACAACATTCCGTTAGACTTAGTAATTAATATCATTTCAGAAAAATGGGAAATCATTGAACGTAATTGCACCTTAACCAAAACCATGTTTTTAGCAACTATTAATCTGATTTTTAATAATACTTATTTTTCCTTTAAGAACACTTACTATCTTCAATTATTTGGTACACCGATTGGTTCACCCCTATCACCTATAATAGCCCAAATGGTCATGGATTTACTACTTGATACAATAATACCTACTTTACCGTTTCAGATGGTCTTTTTGGTTAAATATGTAGACGACATTGTGTGCTCAGTTCCTTCTGACATGGTTCAAGTTACTCTTAACTTTTTTAACACTTTCCATCCAAAATTACAGTTTACCATTGGAAATGAAATACAAGGAAAGATTCCATTTTTAGACACATTAGTTATCAGATCAGATTTTAATACTTTGATGTTTGATTGCTACAATAAACCAACAAACTCCGGCAGATACATCAACTTTAATTCGAACCATTCAATGCATCATAAAATTAATACTGTTTTGAATCTAAAACTCGAATTGAAAGAATTTCTGATCCCTCTTTTACACTAAGAATCTTAAAGAATTAGAACTTATCTTATTAAATAATGGTTATCCAAATTACTTGTTAAATAAACTTCTTTTTTCTAACACATTAAGAACACCTAGAATTATAAATACACAATTGATTTATAAAAAACTACCTTTTATAGAAAGACTTACTCCTTTGCTTACTAAAATACTAAAACAACCTAATGTTATAATTACAAATGATTATGTCAAATCACTAAAAAGCCTGTTTACAAAATTAAAAGATAAGACTGAGGTACCACTATGTAACAATGTAGTATATAAGATCAAATGCAGTTGCTTGCTCAGTTATGTGGGACAAACTAATCAGTGGTTACGCAATAGAATGACACAACATCGCAGTGACGCAAAACTTGGTAAAACAATTGCGCCTTAGCTAGACATGTGTATGCCACCAAACACAATCCGGAGTATAACCAAGTTAAAATCATGGAAACAGAAGAAAATTATAAAAGCGCTTGTTCTTGGAATCCTTCCACATACTCAAAGACACCAGCTCTATAAATAACAAACAAGATATGGAAAATTTAAGCATCGTATATTCTCGTTTTATAATCAATAATATTACTGAACTTTTATTTTTATCTTACAACATCTATGTTAGTCATGTGTCACTGATTATGCCAATTTATCAATCGAGATCTAGCTGTTTTATATCAGTTTATTGTGTATACTACTTTCAATTAAACGAAGTAGTGTCACTGTCATTAACTAAATAATTATATATTTATGAACAACAGTTAATGTAAGTTATCATGTTTGTAATTGAGTGACCACATCTTTTTTTATTTTATAGACTTATGATTATGGCAAAAATGTGTTGCCGAAACGTTAAGTAATAGAAAAAATATTTTAAATTACTATTTATTTTGACCAAAATCATCCCAAGAAATTTATAACATCTTATCTAAATTATATATATATATATATATATTTATATACATTGCTATGATAATAGGATCATTTAGTGGTATATAGGGTCACTAGAATAGTGCGCTTTATATAGACATTGTGAGAGTCCATAAAACTAGACATTTTACTAAGAAAAATGCGAAATTCAACGATTAGGCAAAAAGACAAATACCAACGCCGTGTATATAAACTATAATTACAAATATATTCAAAGAAAGGAAGTGTATTCGTAAAGATTCAACTAAATAAACAACCCTGCAAGTCATGAAACCACATGGACAGAAACCATAAAGCAATACGCATCATTATTATACAAGGAATTCCATTTAAACAAGCAGGTTTGTCAATAAGTAATACAGATAAACGCATATAATTTCGTACATGAATAAACATAAAGCTACGTGACCAAAAACTATAAAAATCCAACACTTGATAATTTGGGAATAATAACAGTATGAAGTTAAAACAAAGTTCAACAAATTTGCTGTACGAACAAAGAGTACGTGATTTACCAAAACCATGAAAGGTTTTAAAATCCAACAAACTTTTTACAAATAACCTGAAACCCTGCGTGCAATGAAGAGTTTTCATTAAATACCACAGGATTTCGTAAACAATTTAGTTTTACTCTAAAGATGGCACGATCCACATCACCTGATATAAAATATTTACGTGAAATAATTGCAAGTAATTTTATAATTAATAATTTAAATGTGGTGATAGTAAATAATTAAACAAGCTTCGTCGTGTAATCCTCAAAACCGACTCCAAACAATTTAAGAATCCAACCGGGAGAAGTTCAATTAGTATATCCAAGTAATTTCTGGATCCGACCTGGAGAAGTTGAACAAAGAACTCCAAATAATTTCTGGATCCAAACTTGAGTATTTAATTAAATATCTAAAGAATCCACCTGGCGCAGGATTTCTAAATCCTATTTGGGTAACTCAAAGAGTAACTATAAACTGAAGATGAACCAGCGAATAATTGGAGCAGAAACTGGTCTGAATTGAGGGAACGAGACACTTCAAAAAGGTAAAACAGGTTAGCCATTATAAATATTATGTTGCATTGATGATTTTATTTATGAATATTTAAAAATATTACATTTACTAAAATTTATGTGAGGGTTAACAAAAATCGTTTTGGCATGCGTTATAATTTACGTAAAAATTAAAGGAAGACTCATGAACATTCATAGGGCTTCAAGTGATTATTACTGGCTTTTTGATCAATTAAATGAAATTATAATTTTTGGGAGAAATTAATTCAATTTTATAAAAGGGTTTCTACTCAACAACATTATAAACGCTTCATACATTGTATATATTAAAAGCATTATATAAATTGTGGTTAATTGTGTTTAGCTCAAATACATAAGAAGTAGAGATAAAAAAAAGAGATTAAGATTTTTTTGATGTCGTATCATCGCAAGCTCTGTGCGTGGTTAAAACTGAGCTAGCCGAGGCATTACAATTAAGATTAACTGTTTGAGATAAAGAAGGGGCACTGGGTTATTGCAACGATATCATAGCAACTATATATATATATATATATATATATATATATATATATATTGCTATGATAAAAGGGTAGCTTAAGGGTAGATTAAGTCATAGGGATCGTAATATAAATAATTAACGTTAAGAAAACCAAATAATTCCACCATTAAATAGGAATAAATCGAATATTTTACAAAAGATAAATAGCGAGCACACTGTATATAAATTATATGGAATTTAATTCATAAGAAAGAAACTCATTATGCAATAATTAGAATATATTTAGTTAAAGTAATAATGTGCACGTCTTATAATACGCTTTAAGTTAAAGAAATGAACAAAAATAATGTTTTAAATACTACAAGTTTCATCAAAATATACACGTAATCGGAAAATATAAACAACCTGGCATTCTAGCTATATAAAATTTTCATTAAAAATGTCAACGCATAAATAAGAAAACGCATCCAAATACATCATGATTAGAAAGATGAGTATGTGACTGGAATATCATTTACATAAAAATCCAACATCTTTGAAATAACAAACAATAAATAACAGGCGATCCGCGATATGATAAATGTTTGTGCTATAAACAACACAGATATAAAATACGTGACAGAATGCCATAAATATTTAGAAAGTCTGAGAATATACGACGAAAGTTTGAACGTCTACATGCGAGATTGAATAAAGGAACTACAATTAAAGCCAAGGAATTTTGAGAAATACCGGGTTCTACAGAGATAGGCGCAAAGTACAAGCCTTGATCAACGAACACGCCAATTAAAACGTTGAAAGGTGGGGTTTATAAATATCATACAAAACTCGAAAATAAACAGTATATCTTCAACAAGGCACGAACAACGTCAATTTAAAATAAAAAATTACAAACCAGTAGCAATTAGTGAAAAGTCAATAATCTATTAAAAGTGAAAAATTGAAAGTGTCAATATGTACAACGAAGAATAGCCGTTCTACGCGTAAACGTAAGATAAACTATTAATTAAATTTTATTTTAATATTTAACTAATTTAGGGCTTCGGATAGAGATCTAAATGTAGATCAAAGAGTATATCTAAAGATTTAAATGTATCTTTAGATGTACCTATGAATAAAAATCCAAAGATACTTCGAAAGTACTTACAAAGAAATAAACCTAAAAATACTAAAAGTTAGTACAGAAATCTGAAGGGGAAAATTCAAGCAACCATTAATCCATCATTCTGGCCTACAAGTAAAGCAAGTCAAACTGTAACAATCAAGGGGTGCTGACCACAGATACTCTGAGACAATTTCAGTGACAAGCAAGGAAAACGCAGGATAGAGATCTTAAATGTCTCATTTTTTAAAGACTTTTTCAATTTTAATATTTGCTATATATTATATATCTGTAAGGGTCAACAAAAAGGTCTATTGAGAATTTAAAAAATAGAGAACGCATCTTTGAACGTTTGAAAGGTACTTAAGATTAATTACAAAGATATTTTTGCTGGCTTTCAGGAAAATTAAATTTGCTAAATGTGAATAATTTATTCAGGGGCTAAATTTTGAATTGATATAAACTGAACATATTATCAATCATTATACTGTGTAATTTTGGATTGCTTTACTTAAATTATTCTAACAGTTAGGTAGTAGAAAGAAAAAGAGGTTACCCCATCTTCATTGTCGTGAAGTAGGGCATTCGGTGTTCGATAGATTAAGCTAGCCGAAGCAGAACAAATCATAGGATTTTAAAAGGGGTTGATATTCACACCAATAAAAATAGCAACACCAATCATAGAAGGGCATATCACAGCAATAAAAATTGCACACCAATTGAGGGGCATTAAGGAATTATAGAATATATCAGCAATAAAGAAAGGCACACCAACGTAAGGGGCTATATCACAGCAATGAAAATTGCGCACCAATCGTGGGGCAATACATTACAGTAAATATTAATAACACTAATCGTGAGGCATAAAAGAAATAAGAGCATATCACAGCAAATGAAAATGACACCCAACGTAGGGGCTTGAATCGTAAGGGCATTATCACAGCAACGAAAATAGCACCCAATCGTGGGGCTTAAAGGAAATAATAGTCATGTCAGAGCAATAATAATAGCGACCCAATCGTAGGGGTGAGAACACCACAAAAGAAATTTAGAAATTTAAAAATCGTTGGGACGAGAACACCACAAAAGAAATTAGAAATTTAAAAAATCGTTAGAGCGAGAACACTAAAAAAAGGAAGTTTAACAATTCGAAAATCGTAGGGGCACGAACAAATATTTAGCAATCCAGAAAGCGTAAAAGTTAGAAAAGTTAAAATTTGCATATTAATTAAAATTCAATAGGAAGGAGTTTTTGAAATATTAAAATCTAGGATTTAGATAAAAAATGGATAACCGAATAAGGGAAACTGGAGAAGCACTATGAAATGAAGGAGTAGTAATAGGGTCTCAAGAAAGCGTAATTTTACATGATACGCCGACGGAAATACAAGGGCGAGAATTAGCACGAAGTCAAAGTGAAGAACAGCAGATATCACAACAATCCGAAATAATGTCAATTTTATTAGCGTTAAATAGAAAAATGGACAAAAGCGAAGAGGCCATGAAAAACATTACGATGCAGATTAGTGAAAATGGAGAAAGGTTAGGTTCCGAAATAAAAATTTTGAATGGCGGATTAAAAGAAACGAACCAATCGATCGCGGAAATGCAGGTGCAATTTCAAAATAAAGTCAGGAGAATTTTGGATGATATAGATAAAGTTAGGGACGAAGTTTAAAAATTAAGTTAGATCAGGAAACGTATAAAAATAAAACTAATGACAGGATTACAGATTTAGGTATAAAGATGCAGGAAATTCAATGAAATTGTTAGATATGATTTAATGATGTAAATAGAAAATTAGGTAATTTAAAATCAGACCTCAAAAATTTTGGTAGGACTTAGGGGCAATACATTAGGATAAATAGACCGGAAATATCAGTTGAACAATATTCGAAATTTTACGCAGACAACAAGGTGAATCCAAAAAAATTTTTAAACAATAAAACAAAATTAATACATGGATCAACGGATGAAAGGTACAATTTAAACTTCGTTAGGTCAATGTTGAGCGCGGAAACTTGGTTTTGATTTGATAGAAAATGAGATAGCAACATTTCAGGAATCTAAAGTTAGATTTTTAAAACACTTTTGGGGGGACCACCAGCAGTACAAAGCAAGAGATAATTTAATTATGGGAAAATATACGCAAAACTAAGGAATGACCCGATAATTATACCCCATACAAAAATTTAGTGTAACAATGGAACTAGATCCTCCGTTGGAAGAGAGACAAATTATAAAGTACTTAGCCGGACATTTTGGAGAAGAGGTAAGACATTATTTTATGATTCAAAATATAGTGGATAGAAAGATGTTCCTAGAATATTTACAACGTTGTGATGAGTTGGGACAAAGTCGTGTAGTGGAAAGTAGAATGCAAAGGCAACAAGAAAACGTGGTTAGAATGCAAAGGAGCACAGATGGTAATAGGTTAAATTATCAAAGAAATAATGGAAGCTATGGGGGAAATTTCAATAGAAACAATTTTAATAACTACAATAATAATTTTAGACAAAATTGGAATACAGGAAACACGCCAGGGATAGAAACGGAGCAAACCAACCACGACAGGAACATAAATCAATATGCACGCCAACAACAACATAGGGAACAAACGTCACAACCAAGCAGAACAAACCGCAACTACATTGAGACTACGAGTCAAACAGGACCAGTTACGTCGAATCAGGATTTTTGAATGAGGACAAACCATGTAAGCCCTTAAGAATTAATGGATACGAATACCAGCGAGAATATATAAAATATGAAATGGAAAACGATTCAAATGAAAGCTTATTACCGATAATTGAATTAAAAGTGGAAAATAATGAAAGTAAAATACCCATTGATACGGGAGCAGAAGCATCGCTAGTGTCTGAAGATCTTGTTAAACGGGGAAGGTTAATGGAGAAGTAGATGTCTATTAGGAAATGCAATTTGATAGCACCGAATAGCAAGAGCTTTGCAAGTGTGAATAAAATGGTAATTCTGGAATGTAAAGTGGGAAAGATGAAGTTTGAAAACGAATTTATAGTAATACTGGGATTAAGGTTAGATGTGATATTTGGTATGGATATAATTGATAAGTTGGGATTAAAGATAAATGCCGAATGAAAAGAAATAGATGTAACAGGTAAATGTATTAAATGGGATGATGAAGAAAGCATCGTAGTCGAAGAAGACTATTTGAGTATTAATCAATTTGAGGGAGAAGTAGATGTAGAGATGTAGAGATGAAATAAAGTGTCCAGAAGAAATGAAAGATAGGGTAAAGGCATTATTGATGAAACATTCCGAATTAATAAGATCAGAGTCCAGAATAGCAACAGGGTATGTGCATAAATTAGAAGTTGTAAACACGGAGCCGTTTCACACGAAGTTATATCCTATTCCAGCAGCATACAGGGATAGAGTAAGATTAGAAATAGATTAAATGTCAAGTGAGGGTATCATTGAGAAATCAGACACACATTTCGTAAATCCACTAGTTGTAGTAAAGAAAAGTGATGATAGTATCAGGCTATGTTTGGATGCTAAAAAAATAAATAAGAGGACAAAGTCTCAATATAATAGTCCACCAACTATGGATACAATTTTAGCAATAATAGGTAATAAGAGAATATTTTCGAAAATCGACTTAAAAAATTCTTGCTAATTCTACTGGAACGCGAATCTAAAAAGTACACGGGTTTTTTTTTATAGAAGGGCAGATTTATCAATTTAAAGTGGTTCCTTTTGATTTGTCTTTAAGTAAGGATGCGATAGTCAAGGCTATGCAAGGTATATTGGAACCGTATGAAGAATTTTGTATTTATTGTGTGAGTGATATTTTAATTTTTAGCGAAAATTTAGAGCAACATTTCAGACACCTCAAACAAATTTTGTTGGAATTAAATTTAGCAGGGCGAAAGTTAAATGAGAAGAAGTGTGAATTCTTTCAGGAGCAAATAAATTTTTTAGGATACAATATAGGACATATTAAAGGGAAAAATAAGAAGATTAATGAGGTAAATTCAGAAGATAATTTTGGTGAAATAATCAGTTTTGGAAGGAACAAGGATATAATAATCTTAGATAAAAAGCTTTTAATAATGAACAGGTAATAGAAGCAATTGTACAAACTGTAAAAATAATCAGTGTAAATAGGGGAGTTAAATCGTGATATAATTATAAGTTAGGATAGGTATAGATAAGGGATTAGAATAGGGACATATTCATAAGTTAAGATAGGTACAGATAGGATCTAGGATAGGGATTTAGATGTAGGACTAATCAAATTTTTTAGGAGAACTTGGGGGAACGATTAGGAACAATAAAATTCTATAAAAGGAAATAAAAATATAACAATTTAAAATGAATGGGGATTTTGTCTTCATATTGGGCGCCAAAAATGGCATTGATTAAAAATTTTATATTTTAATTTAGGGGAATAATGCTATGATAAGAGGGTAGTCTAAGGGTAGATTAAGTCATAGAGAGTCGTAAGATAAATGTATAAATAATTAACGTTAAGAAAACCAAATAATTCCACCATTAAATAGGAGTAAATTAAACATTTTACTAAAGACCAATAGCGAGCACACTGTATATAAATTATATTTAATTTAATGTATAAGAGAAAAGCTCATTATGCAATAATTAGATAATATTTAGCTAAAGTAATAATGTGTACGTCTTATAATGCACTTTAAGTTAAAGAAACGAACAAAAATAATGTTTTAAATACTCCAAGTTTCATCAAAATAAACACGTAATCGGGAAATATAAACAACCTGGCATTCAAGCTATATAAAATTTTCATTAAAAATGTCAACGCATAAATAAGAAAACGCATTCAAATACATCATTATTGGAAAGATGGTACGTGACTGGAATATCACATTTACATGAAAATCCAACATATTTGAAATAACAAACAATAAATAACCGGCGGTCCGCGTTATAATAAAAGTTTGGACTATAAACGACACAAATATAAAATACATGACATAATGCCATAAATATTTGGAAATTCTGAGAATATACGACAAAATTTTAAACGTCTACGTGCGAAATTGAATAAAGCAACAACAATTAAAGCCAGGGAATTCTGAGAAATACTGGGATCTACAGAGATACGCGCAAAGTACAAGCATTGATCAACTAGCACGCCAATTAAAACGTTAAAAGGTGGGGCTTATAAATACCATAGGAAACTCGAAAGTAAACAGTATATCTTCAACAAGGCACGAACTACGTCGATTTAAAATGGAAAATTATGTACCAGTAACAATTAGTGAAAAGTCAATAATCTATTAAAAGTGAAAAATTGAAAGTGCCAATATGTGCAACAAAGAATAGCCGTTCTACGCGTAAACGTAAGTTAAACTATTAATTGAATTTTATTTTAATATTTAACAAATTTAGGGGTCCGAATAAAGATCTAAATGTAGATCAAAGAGTATATCTAAAGATCTAAACGTATCTCTAGATGTACCTATGAATAAAAATCCAAAGATACTTCCAAAATACTTAGAAGGATATAAACGTAAAGATACTAGAAGTTAGTCTAGAAATCCGAGGGGAAAATACAAGCAACCATTAATCCATCACTCTGGCCTACAAGTGAAACAAGCCGAACTGTAATAATCAAGGGGTGCTGACCACAGATACTCTGAGGCATTCCAGTGACAAGCAACGAAAACGCACGATAGACATCTTAAATTTTTCATTTGTTAAAGACTGTTTCAATTTTAATATTTGCTATATATTATATATCTGTAAGGGTCAACAAAAAAGTCAATTGAGAATTTGAAAAATAGAGAAAGTATGTAATTTAATATAGAAAACTGTAAAATTTGAAAAAATATTTATTGCTGATAGAGCTTAAATTTAGGTTGAATTTTATTTAAATTTATTTAAAAACTAGGTAAACAGACACATTTGTACAGAATATCCAGCTACCACAGTAATGAAATCCTATTATTTAATTTGACTAAAATTTGTAGAAGTGCTTTAGAGTATTTGAAAGAAAGGTAACGTACAGTCCGATAAATTTAAGGAACCGAAGAAGGACATCTATTCGGAAAAACCGTCTGCTGTGTGAGGATAATATCGAAAAGGTTGCTGTGACAGATGGTTTGACGCTTTTTAATTATGACAAGCCAGGCTAAGTGATTCGTGTAACGTAGTTTTCGTAATTCAGTTACATTATCATTTCCTTATTTCAAATATTTTAACTTTTAAATTTTTTTCTTAGATATTCACTCCTGAAACACTGCAGTTAGCCAACACACCCTTATCCTGTTACGGTCTTTCACCCCTTCAAGGCAAATAAAAATTTATTAACGTAACTCTCATTACACCCATAACACAAGGTATGACTTTCTACTTTGACTTAGGGTTATTCTTCATATTACTATGTGCAAGTTTTAAATTAAGTTATTCCAAAATTATCTGTAAAATGGGATTAATAAAAAATTTGGTAACCTTTTACCTAATATTAATTGCAATAGCTATGGAATCTGTATATATGTATCTACTAATCTAACAGATTGTTTTTGTACTTCGCTTTTTGGCTATTCGTTTTCAGTATCAGTTGGAAAAGATTTACTTAATCTGTTAAATGTATGGGAAAATTTTTCTTTAAATTTTGGATTAGTTATGAAATATTACTTTCATTTAAATTTTGTAGCTTCCAATAAACTTTTAATCGCTAAATCTCTTTCTTAAATTCAAAAGAGTATTCAGAAACCACTTCAATTTCTTTATAATTTTCGCCCAAGGGTTTTTAGCAATTCTACTACAATCGAATGATCAGATTTCGAATTATGGATTTGTAACTAACATTCTAATCTCTTCTTGAGAATTTCAATATTAGTTTTATTTCCATTATGTAAATAATTAACAATATAGTACGCATAGAATATCAAAAGAAGGAATAACACAAAACCGTGCTGAATTTAACAAGAAGAAGCAACTGCTATGTTCAAAAACAACAAACATGGAACAAGCAAAAAAATTGCTAAAAACATATGTTTGAGCACAGCACTGTACGGCTGTAAAATGTGAACAATAGGAAAAGCGGATAGGAAAAAGGTACACGCTTTTCAAATGTGGTGCTACGGATGTATAATGAATATATCATAAAAAGACAAAATTAAGAACGAAGAAATATGAAAGATGGTAAGGGAAGAAAGAATTATGTGAGAAACAGTAAAAAGTAGGAGAGCTAGGATAATAGGACATACTCTAAGTTATGACGGAATAGTGCGGGTTATATTTGAAGCAGAGAAAGAAAAAAGAGAGGTAGAGGTAGACCTAGATTAGACTATCGCACACAGATTATAAAAGATATAGGTTGGGAGAATTTCAAGAAATGCGTAGGTTAATTTTAAATAGGAAACAGTGGAGATACAAGTTCAACCAGTTCCAGTACTGAAAACTAATTGTGATAAGAAAATCAAGAAACCACTTAACTTTTTAATTCAAACTTTTATGCAATTTATGCTTTAACTTATCAATAGATAGATATAATTTAAATCAGAAAGTTATAAATGTCAGTATGGGTTGCGGTGTATGTGAATAGAAGCTATATTTGGTAAACGCCAATTGGGATCACTAAAACTTGCGAAGCATAGCTTTGGTCCAAATAATCCGGAAGATAAAGATCCAAAGACAACTTTTTGAAGTAACCGGTTTAGAACTTTGCAATCTGAAAGTTATCGCTAACCTCTGCTGCAAACAACAACGTAGATGTTGCTAACTAATTCAGAGAAATTACAAGGTAAATGCTTGAATAGGTTTGAAAGATTATTGTTCCGTCACTGATAAACATAACTGGCGACAAAATAGTTTTGCGGTAGTAGTACGTGATGATGTAATAGTATATGATTGTACAACCTACTCCGAACTAGTAGCACATAGACGAGCAGAAAACAATCCGCCCAGATACAAGGACGATATTTTTGCCCGAACGTCAGAAGTCATAGCAGAGA
The DNA here is from genome assembly GCA_036346225.1 of Platerodrilus igneus. Classification (NCBI taxonomy): domain Eukaryota; kingdom Metazoa; phylum Arthropoda; class Insecta; order Coleoptera; family Lycidae; genus Platerodrilus; species Platerodrilus igneus. The sequence goes on along the minus strand of JARFIW010000254.1, from coordinate 1,852,212 downwards.
AACGCGCGTCCCGACTTTGGGAATTCCCCAAGAACAATGTATCGCGAAATCCTTCGATACAACCAATATATCGTCGATATACTGCAGCACATAGGGTTATAGGTCAGCACCAAGAATATCATCTATGAGTCGCTGATAAGTGACAGAAGCATTATTTAACCTGAACAGGAGTCGACGGAAACGATATAGTCCACATCTAAGCGAAATACATGCCGTTAGGTCTTTAATCGTTCACTTATAGGCATCTGATGATTAGTTGATTTGAAGTCGATAGAATATAAGAATCGGTCATCGTTAACTGGTTTAGAATAGCGGAAATGTACTACAGCTGATAAGCGTCCTTGATTGTGACGGAATTAAGTGGACAATAGTGGACGCAGAATTAATGTATGGCATCCTATTTATGCACTAGACAAATTCATCCTTGCGCCGTAGATGTAAATTCATACTCTATACCCATACGATATAGTCGGGACCGGTTAAGACGGCGTTTGATTCACTGCTGTACATTACGAGAAATCACAGATAAAATTTATGCGTGTTGTTTATGTAACTGATCTGCGCTAAAACAAGATGGATAGGAGAAAGTACATCAGATGTATATAAGATTTAAGATAATATAAAACCGTTTGCCTAAATATATTTTATGTTTATATAACCTAGAACTTTTTGTGAACCGTCACTTTATATTTTAGATGATTATTGCTTTATTATTGTGTGTTTGTGCGGTTTTCAGTTGTCAATTAATTTATTGTAATTTAAACCGTTTTTTCAAAACTAAAAGGATCGGTTAAACGCATTTAAAGATAAACATCAATCTCATAGTAACACCATACCTACTCAATATTGACTTTTTCCTTTTAGTTTTTAAAATACTTCGAAATAAACACCTTAGGAGACCGAACCCACCAAGTAATTTTAAACGCTATGACTTACTGTGAAGGAAAGCGTAATAATAAAGATGCTTTAATTCCGTTTGGAAATGTTATGCAGATACAAAAGGAAATATAAGAAATGCAGTAAATATAATTAATGAAGCATTTCTTCAACGAACTTCTGAAGCATGCGGTGCTAGCCTTAGGATTCTAGCTAGGATTAAGGAAGTGGGTTCACAAGCTGATATAGATAATAACCAACCTGCTCATGGGGCAGAAAACAAAATCTAACAAAAAGCAAATCTTGCGATATTGATGGTCCTAGAAATGATCCAGTTAAACCGAAAATTTATGAGATACACTCGAAACGTAATAGTATTAAATTAATTTTCCCAATAAACACCTATTATAAGTTTTATATTTTTTAGAAGTTTGTGTAACTGTAAAAATACTCCAAAAGAGCTTGTTGCTGCTGAAATATGTCGTTTCAGTTTGATTAGTTTAAAAATGGGATTTCCTTATAAAGTATACGATCGAAAGAAGCGTGAACTGTTCGAACAACCTCATTTAGCTGCTGCACGAATAAAGTTCTTAAAGGATTATCAATCGAATAAGGAAATGCAGCTTTATGACACTGTTTCTCTAGACAAAAATATCCCAACTCAGTGAAATTGCAGCACACGGCGGCCATAAAGTTTTAAGGTTCCCTCCACACCACTAGAATTTAAATCAATTGAATTAATATGGGTTAATTGCAAAGATCATTACAATAAAAACGTAAGGAAATTAAATGAAAAATACAATGACGATCATGTACAATTAATATGACATGGAGCGCTTGGAGAAATATATTGTAAATATCGATTCTGAGGATTCAAGCAACGAAGATAATTTTAATGAAGGCTGCCCAAATTTAGATTAATTGAGAAACATACAACCAAAGTAAGGTTCAGCATCTATTATCTATATTTTCTTATATTGTATCCGTTTAGCAGTAATTCAATAAAAGACAACGATGTCTAATTATTATAATTTCACGATTGCCATTGTATAGTCATCTTGTAGCCTCTCAGTTGAAACAATAGTATACTATGCAATAATGCTTTTGTATTTAATAAAAATAAATTCAAATTTGTGGTTATTAATTAATCTAGTAATGCAATAACTTACACGTAATGTTTAATATAGTATACTTAGCAAAACGGAGAAAGTCAAGTTAAAGTATTTTTGGTCCTTGTTACTCGCTGATGGGCTATCACGAATTAATTTTAATGACAAAGGGGGGATGCTTGCAACAAAAATTAAGGGTTTAATCTCGACTAGCTAGCGTAGGTCGTGGTTTTTTCTTAAAATGGGAGTTAATGAAATAATGCCAAAAATTATAAGGGCAAAAATTAATACTACTGCTAAATTAATACACCAAATCTGATTCAAATATCTTACCTGTAATTCTGCACTCTCATAGGGCGTCAGACCATCAATCAAGAACTGGTATCAAAGGTTGGTCACCTCAATACTAGTTTTCAATATACGACACTCTTCCTAATGCAGAATTAGGATACTTCAAATCACACTTTTCCCCTCAAATCACAATATGAACACTTATAAACAATTACTGAATTACCTTGACTGAATTTAATTCCCAAAAGGAAATTGTGGCAAAGGGAGCTTATACCTTTACACCACATGCTTGAATTATCAGTTTCACTATAATTGAGAAAATAATATAGGTCCAATCCCAACAGTACCTAATCGTTCCAAACGTAGATAAAATTATCAAAACAATCGGAAACATTTAAAGCCTTCATCAATTGGTATATTCAACAAATCATTCCCTACACTTCGTAGAAACTATGAATTATTTATAATGGCCTTGTAACAGCCGTTACAATTTGTATGTCATCTGTCAAGGATAACTAAATGAATTAGTACAGAATGCTAGAAATACGTTTACTGTGTATCAATTCAAATGATCTAAAGTGGTATATCATACACCAGCTTATCTGGTGCAGACTATATTAGCCTAAATACCCAGTGTAAATCTAGGTTAAATATTTGAATACAATACGTTGATGGCTATTATCACGGATCTTAAACAGTAACACATGAATTACGCAAAAGCAAATTGAAACCGCCAAAAAGTAAAGATGTCTATTATGAAGTATAATAAATAAGGGCATCTTTAATGTGTACATTGGATCAGATGGTATAGATGTTTCTAAGGTTTGAGGTACGGTAGTCTTCAAAAAAAAAATGCAGCATAGAGAGAAAGTTGAAAAAAAATCTGCAAGTATTGTGTTAAATCTCTGGTTATTAATAATATTTAGATAATAAATTTTAAGAACTACATTGATAAAATATGCTAAATAATTTTACTACAATTTTACGTTTGAAATATTGTTGTAATTATTAATAAACTTTTTGCTCATAGAACACTAATAACCTGAATATTTGAAAATCAGTACTGTAATTTTTACAGAAACTTGTATCTGTTCGCGCCGCTCGCGGTTCAGAGCACATACCCGCGGAGGTGTCCTATTATATCGATCGGGTAGTATAGTCAATAGTCGGTAAGAAGTTCGCGACGACACTAGAAACTAGTTATATCCTTGCATATCTTATTTGTTTTCCTTTTACTCCTCCCCTAACCAACCTTGTGGATTTCGAGTTAGTGCTATTTATAGACACAGGTTACTGCTACTCATAAACAGTTCCGTGTGCCGTCCAGAGGTGCATCACAATGGATTGAACTTCAGTGCTGTGTAAAATATTTCAGACCTTCTGCGTGCGTCGATAGACCTAAGGGTAGTAGAGGGAGTAAGTAAGGGGTTACTGTAACTTGTTGTTCAGAGACACAGAAGAACGTAAGAAGCTCTCATGATGTGTAGTCGCTTAGCTTGATTCATATTTAAATAAACCTTTCTTTAAACTTGATGTTGTTTATCGCATTACATCAACTTTGGTGCCGAAACACGAGAAGATCTGGTGATAAATATAAACGAGCTTTAACGTAAATAATCGGAAACGAAACGTGAACGCGAATATTTAACAGACGGATATACTATCGAGGTTTCATGATGGAACAAGTAAAACGGACAATTTGTAGAACGCACTTAACTAAAACAGTTAATAATATAAATTCTATGCTAGAAAATAGTTTCAGTGTTGAAGACATTTATACATTACATGTGATTTTCCAATGCTCCACCCGAAGGTACTACACTGGCCAGGAAGCGAGTTTTTGTTACCTGGAAAATTTTGAATTTTGCCGAACCCTTGCTGTTCCAAGCAAGGTAGGGATCTTTAACGTGCGTGACAACACTCACACACGGGACCTCCATTTTACCTCTCATCCGAACGAGGATGTATTTTTGTGAAAAATGCTCGCCTAACATTTTTCAAGCGGACCGTGTCGGGATTCGAAAGACATTTATACAGCTATGTCAAAGTTAAAGCTTGCGAGTGACAATCTGAAAGAAATTGATAAGCAAATTGAACCTCTGCTTAAAGAAAATCTAGAGGACGAGTTAATGAAAAGGTATGAATATGAAGAGATTGCTGTAACTACGATGCCTAAGTTGAAATTTAGATTAAAATGCCCAGAAAAATCGCAGATAGAGGTTGACTCGAATTTAACGAATACGGTACCAGTAAGTAACGAAACAAGTAGGCCGTCCTTTACGTCAGTGAAGCTTCAACGTGTACAGTTAGCAAAGTATGATGGTACTGCAAAGGGCTGGCTTCCTTTCTGGGAACAATTCATAAGTATTATCCACGACAATCAACAATTAACAAACGGAGATCGATTAAACTACCTGCGAATGTATGTCTTGGAAAGGGCCGATGAAGCAATTGCGGAATTTCCTCCATCTGGATCATTCTATGAAGAAGCTTTAAATATATTAAAAGATCAATTTGGAAATGGGGAACGGCTAATTGAACAATATATTGATATCATTATGAAAATCGAACCCGTAAAATTTAAAAATGACGTAAGCACTTTAAGGAAGAATTACAATCTAATCACTTCAGCTATGCGTGCTCTGGAAATCTTAGAAGTATCTAGTTCTCAGTATAACATAATCGTAAAGTCGACTCTCATGAAGTCGTTGCCAACGGAACTGCATTTAGGATTTTATCGACAAATGAAAATGAAATTATCCAATCATCTAGAAATTATTACGAATAATTTAGAAAGTTCATCATCAAGGTCAGAGGAAGATGCAGATCGCCAGGTAAAAGATTTGTTGCAGTTTCTTAAAAACGAACTCGAGTCTTTGGAACAAGCTTTAAAACCGGATGCAGATTGTAAAGAAAAGATGCTCCCAACAGAAAAGAAAACGCATTACAAAGGAACTGCGTCTAGTTTATAAGTCACGCCGAACAAACGTCTTGAATGCTGTGCTTTCTGCAAGAAAGACCATAAAACCGAAATGTGTGACTCACATGTACCTTTGGCAAGGAAGAGAGAAATTCTAAAGGCAGCAGGAAATTGTTACCGTTGTACGAGAAATAACCATAGTGCTAAATATTGTAAAAATAGATTCTTAAGATGTAAGGAATGCAGAGGTAGGCTTGCAACAACAACAAGCGACCCTAACTTTAAGCCAGGTAAAGATAGACACAACGCTGAGACGACAGGTATTACAATGAAATTAACGAAAGGCGAGAGTTCAATGAACACTTCGGCGCCGTCGGTGTCCAGTTTGATGACAAACATAAACAAAAATGTGCTATTGCACACGGCTTGTGTTTATGCTTTTGGCAAAAATTCAAAGAAGTTAATTAGATTAGTAATGCACGGAGACAGTCAACTTTCATTTATTATGGAGAATCTATCAAGGGTATTAAATCTACCTGTTGTTGGACAACATAGGGTTCGTATTGCCGCGTTTGGAAATAATGCATCGATACCCTCTAAACTTTACAACCGCGTTTTAATTACTTTGAAGGGACGATATACAGATGAAATTTTAACGATTGAGGCTGTGGAAGTTCCAGAAATTTGCATAGATGATTTACATATACCTAAAGAAAGCGTGGTAGAGTATCAAAACTTGCAGCTTGCTGACAATATCCCGTTTAATATAGATCGAGCGTTAATTGTTGATGGAATTAATATACTTATTGGGGCAGACAATTACTGGACAGTAGTGACAGGAAAGAATATTCGTCTAAACAAAGGTGTAGTAGCGGTGGATACGAAATTTGGTTATGCTTTGCATGGCCCCATACCAGTTGATGCTACAACCATAAGAGTAAATCTACAGACAGTGTTACATGCGACAGTTATAAAATCAGAAGCCGAGATCGAAAGTATGTGGGATTTGGAAACAATAGATATAACCAAAGAAGCAGACGACGATAAGAAATTTTTCGATAATTTTTTGAAAAATAGCGTTCATAAATATGAGGATCGATATTTAGTAGCGTTACCGTGAAAGAATGAGGATTCAGTGATTGAAGATGATAATTTAATTACTGCGCGAGTTCGGGCTCAGAGGCTAAAGTTTAAATTGACCAATATTAACAAAATATGTGAATATAACGCTGCTATCAAAGGAATGTTGGATAATAATTATGCCGAGTTAATTTCCCGCGGTGATGCTGAAAAAACAAATGGCGATCGTGTTTACTAAATGCCGCACAGGCCTATTTTTAGAGAAAATAAACAAACAACGCGTTTGCGAGTGGTGTTCGATGCCTCTTCACAGGCCCCGGGAAAAAAACGATTGAATGACTTATTAGAAAAAGGGCCTAATTTAAGTCCAGATTTAATAAAGATTTTACTTAATTTTCGTGTAGGCGAGATCGGAATTACGGCTGACATTGAGAAAGCATTTCTACAAATTTATTTACATTCCGACGATAAAGATGCACATCGTTTCTTATGGTACAATAACGACAATGAACTGAAAACGCACCGTATGAATAGAGTAACATTCGGAGTTACATGTAGCCCGTTTCTTTTAAATTCGGTGATACGAACACATTTAATCAATAATCGAAAACAAAACCCTGAATTTATTGAAATCTTAGAAAGTGAACAAACGTGGCCAGATAATACAATAGAGACAGCTACGTCAACGATAGATATAGTATCGAAAATGCCTTTACTAATTAACGACACTATAAAAGGTACCAATAAATTTATAGATTCCTCCAGATACAGTGATTTTAATCGTTTAGTGCAGATAACGGCATATGTTTTACGATTTATAGGAAATTTAAGAACCAGAAATAATAAAGAAATGAAGACCTTAACCGTAAACGAATTTGAAAGGGCCGAAATATGTTTGCTGATGCAGAGATTAACAGCTTACAAAAGGGTCAGGGCATTGAACAGAAATTGAGTATTTCAACTTTAAGCCCTTTCTTAGGTAAACATGAATTGCTGCGTTTGTGTGAACGTCTTCATAATTTAAGAGAAGATTTCGACCTCAAGCATCCCGTTATTCTATCGAAAAATGCACATTTAAGTAAACTACTAATAATAAAGTTTCATAATACTCTTCATCATAGTGGTGTTAATGCAACACTTTACGAATTACGTAAACGATTTTGGATTGTACTAGGACGGCAATTAATAAAGTCCGTTTTAGCAAGATGTGTTATCTGTAAACGACTTCGTGGAAAGGCAGGGTCGCATTCCTTCGCGCCGTTACCTGGAGATCGAATACAGCAAACAAAGCCCTTTGAAGTGACATGTTTAGACTTCGCCGGACCGTTGTATTTTAAAGATAGTTATCATTCAAAGCCATGTTATGTGCTTATATTTACCTGCGCTGTTATACGAGCAATTCATCTAGAGATTGTTTTGAAAATGGATGTTGCGCCTACAATCAGTGCATGTAAACGGTTCTTTGCCCGTAGAGGGATTCCTAAGGTCATTTACTCAGATAATGCTAAAACATTTAAAAGAATATCACGTGAAATATCGACCTTAAACGAAGTGATGGCGAGTACAGAATTGATCAAGTTTGTGAACAGTCACCAAATAAAGTGGAAGTTTATAGTAGAGCGAGCGGCTTGGCACGGAGGAATTTACGAGCGACTTGTAAAAAATGTAAAAAACGCCCTTAGGACTACGATAGGACGTTCTTTACTAAATTTAGATCAACTAAATACACTCATTACCGAGGTTGAAGCAACAATAAACGCCCGCCCGCTCACATACCTAGGTAGTGAACCTATGGATTTAATGCCGTTACCTCTTTCGCATTTTTTTTATTGGGACCCGCTTTGGTTACTATTCCTTTTGTTGACCGTGTTATTAATGGAGATGAGATTCGTAGGCTATGGAAGCAGAGAACAAACTTTATCGACTACTTTTGGAAAAGATGGAGCGCAGAATATTTACAATTATTGAGAGGAGCTCATCATAACGTGAATGTGCGTGAGTGTGCGATTAAGCAAGGGAATGTCGTATTAATACATGGAACTGATAAGTGACGGTTATTGTGGAAATTAGGGTTGCTGAAAGACATGATAAACGGGCGTGATGGCAAAGTGCGTGCCTGTTACGTTAAGATTGCGAATGGCACCGTAATTAGGCGCCCAATACAATTATTGTATCTTTTAGAAATAAGAAGTGATAAGCTAAGTTGTACCGCCGCGCCGGAGGATGTGCAAAATATTTCAGGCCTTCTGCGTGCGTCGATAGACCTAAGGGTAATAGAGGGAGTAAGTGAGGGGTTACTGTAACTTGTTGTTCAGAGACACAGAAGAACGTAAAAAGCTCTCATGATGTGTAGCCGCTTAGCTTGATTTATATTTAAATAAACCTTCCTTTAAACTTGATGTTGTTTATTGCATTACAAGTGCAACAGCTTTGGTGAGTGACCTTTTATCGTGCATATTATTATCACTGTTTACACCTCTACCTATCACCCCTAAACTACAGTCCAGTTCTTTCCCTCTGAAATGGTTTTTGGTTCTAACGACCCGGATACTAATTAGCCACCCTCACGATTTTACTAGAAGTTTTATGTACGGTTAAGCACGCTACGACGTACGTATCGTTCTCTTTCAATTGCACAACAATACTTTATATGGAACAAACGGCACGCCGGTGATTAATTATAATAATCTATCAAAACCTCAAATTTCTATTCAACAAATTGATCAACATTGCTATCAGTTTAAAATAGAACTTATGCTGATTGGTTTATCGTTTTGTTCATCTTAAATTTATATTATAATTATCAATAGGTACATGATTATAAAATAAACAAATCTTCACTTTCGATTTGTTTATAAACAAACGCTATTGTTATGGCTGAAACCGCTTTGTCACTTGAAAACAAATTGCAAAATTTTCACTCGCAACTTATCTCAATAACAGATTTTGCTGAAATGGCTACATTAGCGAGTTAGTCCGCTCTTCAAGCAAAATTGCAACGGGTAGAGGCTTCGAAGCTAAATTTGATGAGCAATAAAGTCAAGTTTTTGAATTCAACTTTAAGATTAAAGAACCCAAAGAAAAGGTTTAAGATTTTCAATCTTTATTCAACGATGTGATTAATATTATTTGCAGCCATTATATAGAAATAAAAGGAAAATTAACACCGGAGGTAGCTGCTGCCACATCCGACCCGGCAACCGCGTCCACGGGTTCGCATTATTTAAAACCCCTGGGTATTATTCCGTTTTCAGGGCGCATAGAAGACTGGGTTCCATTCATAACCCTCAATCGTACTTTGGTTCATAATAATAAAACTGTACCCGTTGCTCACAAATATGTGTATCTCCGCTCCTATGTGAAGTGCGAAGCCCTGGCTCTTATAGCCGATCTTTCTCTAGAACCAGATTTATACAACCAGGCATTTGAAACTCTGGAAACCCGTTATGACTCACCTGGCAGGCTGACCAGCTACTACTTAAATAAGATTTTGCGATATAAGCATACAGGTTCTTTCACTCACTTTATAAAACTTCATTTCAGTGCAGTAAATACGTTGAAAACTATCTCAAAAGTTAACAACATAATTGGTTTTCTGTTATTTTCGCTCAGTTATCGCAATTTGGATTTTAAGACCCAAAATGGGTTCGATATGCAGATTGGATCTGAAATACCTAAGTGCTGTAAATTGTTTAAATTTTTAACATTGCAAAGCCAAACACCAGAACTTCATTCTAATTTAAAAACCGAAAAACCTGAAATTCAGTTTCTCGGTTCAAGTCAAATCAGCACAAATCTTTTTTGATTAAAAATTCTAACGCTCCAGTTTTGGACCACAATAATAATTCGTGTCCTCATTGTAATGGGAATCACAAAATTTACGGTTGCACCTCTTTCAAAAATTTATGTGTCGACGAACGTTATTCAATTATTAAGAAATTATTTCGTTGTGTAAAGGGCTTGTGAAATCATACTCGAAGATGTAGATTTCAGGGAAAATGTAACACGTGTTCCTCTAGTTGGTATCATTTTTTACTACATAAACCTCATAATAGAAATAAGATTACTCATTCACACCACCCACAATCGTTAATGCTCCTGAAGTCGCAAACTCTCAAGAAGTCGTATCTACATGTAATGTTTCTCATACTCTCTATAACCATGTGATACTACTGGATACCCTAAGCTAAAATATTAGACGCCCATGGTAACCTACAGTCCGCGCTTTGCGTCTTAGACATCGGATCTCAAATAAATGCTATATCTGTTTTATGCGCGGAAAGACTGGGTCTTCAAATTCTCCTACGCAACTTCGTTTTCAAGCTTGGATATTTCCAAGATTTACTGGAAATATTACAGGTTCCTCCGTACCTAACTCAATTTATGAGAAATTTCGTAATTTAATTCTAGCTGATTGTAATTTTCATCGATCTGCACCAATAGATGTTTTATAAGTCGCAGATACATGCTCACAAACTTTATTTAGTAATGATTGCCTAATTATTTCTGGAAAACCTCTTGCAGTTTCCACCAATTTTGGCTATGTGCTCTTGGGTCAAGTTCCAACTATGGAAAGTATTTCTTCTTTTACTTCGCTATTTACCAGTTCTTTAAATTTAGATCAGGAATTACGCAAATTTTGGGAAATTAAAGAAATTCAACATCTTGCAAATCCTATTCCTGAAGATGTTTATTGCGAACTACATTTTCTAGACACCGTCAAGCGCGATAAAATAGGTCGTTATATAATTTCATTACCATTTATTCTCTTTGTAGCAATCGACATGTGGTTATTAAAAGTTATCTCAATTTAGAATCTCGTTTGAACCGCAATCCTGATGAGAAAATCATATACAACAGCCTCCTTCAGGAATATTTATCTTTGGAACATGAATATTGCTGAAACTTCCCACCATATGTGTTACTTCATCATGCTGTTCACGAGCAGCACAACTAAACTTCATGTTGTATTTTACGGATGCGTCCCTGATAATTTTAGGGTCTCCTTGAATGAATGTTTGTACGCGGGCGCTAAATTGCAAAAAGGACTACTTAAAATAATGTTCGCATTTCGTTCACATGCTGTTGTATTATGTGCTGATATTTGTACGATGTACTGTAATATTTTGATAGATCAAAGAAATTGCAAATTTCAACACAAACTTTGACGTCCTTCTTCCGAGACGTCTGTACTCGAGTATGAACTCAAAATCATCATTTATGGATTTTCACCCTCGTCTTTCATTGTGCAGAGTGTTCTTTAGCAGTTAGTTACAGATGAAGGAATAATACATATATGGGCAACACAATTTCTGGCGCAGATTCTATTGACGCCGCCAAACAACTTCAAATTGAATGAGAAAACTTCTTATCTCTCGGGTAATTTTGACTTCGTAAATAGTCCAGCAACGTGACTGAAGTTCTAAAAGATTTCGAGAAAATTGATTTGGAAACCTCATTATTCTTCTCTGCGAATGTTAGTGGTAATAAAATTTTGGGTTTAGTATGGGGTCCCGCTGTAGATATTTTCAGCTACCACACCCTTCCGTTTGAAGAACCTCTCACTGAACGAATTGGTGTTTCATATGTGGCACGTATTTTTAACTCGCTACGGTGGTTATCACCTGTTATTTTTATAGTTAAATGTTTTCTGCAAGGGCTTTGGTTACAGCAGCTCGACTGGGATGAAACCCCCGATAGTACCTGTTGTTGTGAATGGAAAGACTTTTTAATCAATTCTTCTATTTTATTTCATATCAAAATTCCGAGTGCATGATCACGGCTTAATGACACTTACAACTTGTTAGGCTTTTGTGACGCTAGCGAAACAATTATGGTGCATGCTTCTACCTATATATAACTTTTGGAACCCTTATTATCTGCAATTTATTGCAGGCCATGAACAAAGTTGCATCTTTAGAATTTCTTACAATGCCTCTATTAGAGCTTTCTGCTGCTTTGTTGCTTTCTCAGTTGATCCATTCGATTACCTCCAATTCATTTGGTTATCTTTTAGAAAGGATAAAATTATATTCTGACTCTCAGGGTGTCTTAACTTGGTTAAAAACTTTTACGCATTTACTTAATAGTTTTGTAGGAAATCGTGTCAACCGCATTATTGAACACCCTACTTTATCAGAACGGTATTTTAAACCCGGCAGACATCTCATCTCGCAGTTTGCCCCTCTCGTAAAAAAATAAAATAGTAACTTGTGGTGGCTTGGCCCCATCAATCATTGTGATTTATTTTCTTCTAATAATGTCGAGATTTTACCTCTACCAATTGAGAAAATTCCTGAAATAAATCCCTCTTCTACAATGTTGGTAGCATCTACATGTGATTTTTTTGAGTTCATGAGTACATTTTTTTCTCTCAGTAAACTGTAATACCGTCTGGCATACATATACAGTTTTATTAATAATTGCCATCACCCTCAAAAAAATTACTCGGTTCCATTTCTGTTGATTAATTAGCAAGCTGTTTTAGAAACATGTGTTAAACTCGTTCAACAACAGTACTTCGTTACAAAAATCTAATTATTAAAAAATGGCCAACCTCTACCTCGTTATATGCATAAGCTATCCCCATCTCTTCACCCCCATGGCCTCCTTAAGGTGGACGGTCGCTTTCGGCATGCCTTGCTGTTTTATAAAGGTAAACACACTTTGTTATCGCCCAAGTCGGTTCATTTAGCTCTTTTCATATGTGATCATTATCACATTATATCGCTACATTCTGATCCCTCTACTACACAAGCTCTCATTTCTAGAAAATATTAAATCATTGGCGCTAGATCTTTAGTAAGACGCCATATTCATAAATGTTTAATTTGCTTTCGCTTAAGTGCTAAACCTCCTCAACCTATTATGACTGAATTTCCTCCCGCGCGTATACGCATTACCCGTACATTTACACATGTCGGTGTTGATTTTGCAGGCCCCTTCCCTCTGAAATCTTCTATTCCTTGGAATGCACCTATTTCTAAAGGTTACTTATGTATTTATATTTATTTATCCACTAAAGCCGTTCATTTAGAGCTTGTATAAGAGATTTTCACTGATGCCATTATGGTATGTGTTACCCAATTTGTTTTTCACCGCGATCTACTTCTGCTTATTCTGATTGTGGCAGAAATTTCCTAGATGCATCACGTGTAATTGAAGAAAGCGCTCAGTTTTTGAGGAACTGTTATGACCACTTATTGTCTGTCCTTGCATCGTGTCAAGTTCGTTGGATTTATAACCGCCCTTATGCACCAAATTTTGGAGGCATTTGGGAGTCTGGTGTAAAATCAGCGAAACTGCTCTTCACACGCACTCCCGGAAGGCAACCTCAAAGTTTTAAAGAACTTACTACAAGGTTTACCCGCATAGATGCTGTTCTCAATAGTCGGCATTTGTGCCTTCCTTGCTCCGATCTGAACAACGATATCCACTATCTCACTCTAGGGCACTCTTTGATTGACGGCCCAATTTTAAGTCTACCCGAAGTTACATTTGATGAATCTCTTGATCTGCGTTCTCGGTGGCACCGTCTTTGCCAGTTTACTCAGTTATTTTAGCGACGCTGGTCTAAGGAGTATTTACATACCCTCATTCAGCGGCACAAATAAATCGTTTTAAAATAATTTAAAAAATGGTGACTTAGTTTATATTACAGGAATCAATACAAATCCCTTAGCCTGGCCTCTTGGCCGGGTAACCAAATTATTTTCAGGCCGTGACGGAATCGTGTGCGTGGCCTTGGTTAAAGCCATCAGCGGGGATTTTATTCGTAAGGTAAATAAATTCCTCCGATTTCTCCTTTGTTAAATTCAATTTAATATTAATTTTTTTTAATTGCTTCATTTAGTTTAACTTTTTACGATGTTTTTCGCCTCTCTTGTAAACTCGAGCATAGGCGGGATAACCGTCCCCTTAGTTGGGAGGAATGCCTAACTATTACTATTCCCCTCTATACTATTTAGTCAACCCTCTTTCAGTGTTCTTAAAATTCTATAATTTTAAGTGAGCGGTGTGTTTGCGTCGCTCCCAATTTAGAGCGCATATCCGCGGAGTTGTCCTATCATATCGCTCGGGTAGTATAGTCATTAGTAGGTAAGAAGTTCGCGACGACACTAGAAACTACTTATATTCCTGCATATTCTACTTATTTTCCTCTAACTTTTCCCATATCCACCCTTGTGGATTTTGAGTTAGTGCTATTTATAGACACAGGTTGGTGATACTCATAAACATTTCCGTATGCCGTTCCAGTGGTGCATCACAATAGATTGAACTTCAGTGCAATAGTTTTGGCGAGTGACCTTCTATCGTGCATTCTATTATCAATATTTACACCTCCACCTCCCACCCCTAAATTACAGTCCACTTCTTTTTCTATAAAACAGTATCTGAAACATTCCAGTAAAATTCATTATTATGGTATCAATTTTTAATACATTAAATTTAATAATTCATGTATAAAATATTTGAAGCGAGCATTGTAATGTTCAACATATTTAGTACTAATGTTTTGCAGTGCAGCGTAAATTTTTATCACACCGTATCGTGAAAATCAACAAAACGATTTCGTAGTAAAGCGCCGCGCAAGCGTATTAGTTACAATTGCTAGTGAACGCCAGCATACTGAATCGCAAACTACCAGCGTTGATATTCAATCGTCGCTAAGTTCAATTTTTAGGTGTGTGCAACAAATGGTTTATTTTCATTTATTTATAACTATAAAGGTGCACACGCTGTAAATACATCAAGCTTAACATTATTAAAGCGTCTGCTATAGTTCTAATAATATTAAAGCCACTATTATGTCGGTAAACCGTCTTAACATTATGCACCGCCAACACAACTTGAAGTAATATTGAACAAAATTTCACACGTGCACACCGGTAATCAATAGGGCTGGGACAGCATTATTCTAACAAAAACGCATTCCTTTTTAATTAATAGGTGAAAAATTTACCCATCCTATATTTCCACGCTTGTATGAGTGACTGGCTAATAACTCTTGACACTATTTAGCAAAGGTCAAAATACCTCGAACTTTAACCTCAAAATTTGATGTATTTTATCTTTACAAAAATATAATGTGAGAACGTATTCTACTTTAAATTGAAAATACTCAAATATCCTTAGCAATTAACAAACAAAGAATTCCAATATTTTATACTTATGGCTATTGTAAAAGAGCGCTTATTATAATCTCATCTGCAACATAATTAATGATTTTAAATACCTCTTGATTTCATTTTGCATTGACGTTAAAATTTCAGAGTACAAGATTATTTATATTCCTTTAAGTCTCTATTTAGAATATTATTCTTCAAATTGCATCTTCTGTTTTTAATTATTTAACTTTAGAGAATATTTTCATTCTTACCTTTAAATAATCGACGTACGGAGATCAATTAGGTAATTAATTTAATGGTAATAAAATGAAAATCGTTTTTAAGGTAATAATTAATTGTCTACGTAATGCAATTCAATGGCTTTTTGTTTATACTGGGTGAACAATAGATTATTAATTGAAAATTCCAATTTTTCCGTTTGCTTTCTACTTGAGTGAGTTTTATTTATAGAATTTGAGTTTCTTTAACCTACCGTAACCTCTTTATCACACCAATATATATATATATATATATATATATATATATATATATATATACATATATATTTTAAACGAGAAATTAGTTTAATGAGTCTTAAATTAATGAAAAATAAAAAAGAATTAGTGGCAAGTGACTGTTGTTAAAACCTGCGATATTAGGTGAAAGGATGCGAAAACACAAATTGTGAGCTAGGTGATGCTGTAATTCCCATAAGGTGTCTATATTAAATATTACAACTTTGCTACTCCTGTTCTGATGAGCCCCAATTAGGGCGAAACGCGTCGACAGGATGCCCTCGTGGTTAAATTTGAGTCACTTGCCATTAATTCTTTTTTAATATATATATATATATATAATCTTCAAGTTTTATTTGCTGATAAATATATATAAATAAATATACGAGAAGAAACGTTAATTCTTCAGCACTGTCAACGCATTGTATAGAAACAGGCCACAAAATGAATTATACCGAAGCAGTAATTCTAGATGTAGAAAAAGACACTACAAAAAGAAAATTTATAGAAATGGTTAGGATTGCACAAGAACCAGAAGCACTAAACTTAAAGAAAGATATAGATAATCTTAGCTGCATATACGCATATTTACTAGAGATAGACTCCAAAATAAGAACAACAACAGAACCACAAACATAGTTTTTAAATCGCATTAGGTTCTATACCTCTTAGATTTATGTGTTTTTGTTTGCCTGTGTCTGTATGTGTGTGTGTATGTATGCGTGTGTGTTTATGTGTTTGTGTTTATATGTATGTATGTGAGGGTGGGTTGTTTGTATATAGGTGTGTTTATTTGTGTTTTTAGGTCTTTATGTTTGTAAATGTAAGCATTCGTTCTTTTGTCCAGTTTTTCTTTTGTTTGATATTTATGTATTTTTATATAAATGTATTTACATGCCTATGTACGCACACACATATGTATGTCTATATATTTGTGTATGTATATACAATGTGAATGAATGTAACTTAATTACTACTACATCTTCCTACTAATTTTACTAATGATCTAATTTAGACAGACATACACTTGCGATTAACTTATACCTGTTAGTTAGTTAATTATTTGAATACTTGTTATATGTTTAAAATTAATCCACGGAGTTAGTGTTTTTATATGACTAAAATCTACATCTTGTAGTACGCATTGACATTGACATTTATACCTTCAAAATTTGAAAACCAATTTTTTGTAATTTAGAATTAATATTTTTAATTTAAGTCAAACCTCGCATTTGTAAGTATCTAACTTCCAAAACTTATTTATTTGTTTACCATTATATGTATTTAGTTGCTCCTGAAAAAGAGAAAAATAAATTCTCGAAAGCTCGAGTTATAAAATAAAGAGTAGACTTCCATAATTGCTGCAATCCTCAATAAATTATATAATTTTAAATATATATATATATATATATATATATATATATATATATATATATATGGGCATAGAGAGGTCATACTAAAAGTACATACTTTGTGGGAAAAAGTTTGACTCTACAACGTAGTTTTTGTAACTTTATATCATGCGGAGCTTGAGGTTAAATAAATTGAAAACCACCATCTCAAATACTAAGCCCGTTCTGAAAAAAATCAGCTCATTCAAGTGAACGTGGCGAAAAGTATCAATGGTACAATTTACCGTAACAAATGTAAATTCTGTAGACAAGGATAACGCAGTAAGCGCTGTTTCACTGCGATGTGCAGACTTATAGTATTTAATTTTATGCCACTTGTGGAAAAATGGTGATTTGCAATATACATCAGCCTATCTTTGTTCTTATTTTCTTCGGAAGCTTCCATCCAGTGTTAATACACGTTTTGTCATTTTCGGTACACTCTTTTTAGTTTTTTTAGTCAACTTAGGTGTCTTTTTGTGTAGTAGGTATCGGCATAATTTATAACATTCTTAAAAAGTATCTTGCTAATACAATTTTTAGTCTGAGACGAGGATTGAAAACAACTACATACAAGTTGCGGCAAAAATATAATCTTGCAATGTGTCTTCGCTGATGTCATATAACGTCAGAGATTCTATAAATTGTATGCTACTCAGTGTTGCATAAAACTGCTATTTTAAAAAATTTTGCCCTTGAAAGTTATGGTGAACATTAAACGTTTAAATTTGCGGTGTGTGACCAACTATGCATAAAACTGTGCAGAGAAGGTATAAATGACATTAGTTTCAGTAATAACACTTTGACTTCTATAATTGAAGGAAACGGCGAAAGTGACGATATCAATGTTAGGTATAGCCGCCCGCGGTTAACTTTTATATATTATCTAGCATTTTAAATTCCCTTTCGATATGTATTTGCATACGTTAAACCATCTTCTAAAATTTTTACGGTTCATTTATGCTATCTTTAACATGATCATATAGGTAGAAAGATCAAGACGATATATCTTTAATTATCAATGTTCGGTTACCTCCTACTTTTCTTGCCTTTAGGCTTAATGTTCGGCATGGCAAGTTTCGTAGCATGGACCATGTGGTGTAGAACGGAAGGTTACATCAGTGGTGTGCCACTGACAGAACATTAAAAGGAAGATATTACTTATTGGTTACAGTTGCATTCCAAAAAATTAGCTAGGATCTAATTACTAAAAAAAAGCACAACGTTCCATTTAAAATGTCATTGATATTCTTATCTTAGTTACATGATGTGGAAAAACAAAGTCAGGGTCGCAGATAATTTTAAAGTTTTCAACATTACAACATTTATACAATACATTTTTAATCAAATAAATATAAAAATAGTTCTGCCAGTCTGCGGAACTTTTTCCGCATTTTGTATACAAATATGCCACAAAAGGAAATTATGTCTTCTATAGATACTAGAATGTATATATCTTACAATTTTTTTGACACTATTGACGGGTATCAATTGTCACTAAAGTCGCCAAAGCTTTGTTACAGCTTGATCACTTCTATAGGCATTCCCAAAGTTTTTTGTATTTCGTCCTTTAGTACCTTTCTTAGTATTTAAATGAGGTTTCCATGACAATTTGACTGCCGTTATTCTGCGCAACTTGTTCTAGCTGATTCGATTCTCACACATTTCAATATTTCCAACACAAGCTTTCTTATTGCATCGGAATTCTACTTCACTTGCTAATTCCGACAAAAGACACTTAGAAATATTCCAAGCTCCGTCCAGTTAGTTTATCTGTGTTTTTGAGTTTATGAAATCCATAAAATATGAAAATAGAAGCAAGACCATCCCAAAATAACTCTTTCAAGTGATAAAAAGGAGTTTGTTTAAATAGGTGCATCATGTTTTTATTGCTTTGTGTTTTGACCTTCTACATCCTAAAGCTCGCTACTAACTGAACTTCGAATTCAACAATTGGCATAAAGTGACTAAGTACTAAATGTGAAAAACTTCTAAAGATTGCATGCGTTTTATTTATAGTATTGCCAACCAACGGATTATTGTAATAAAGTTTGAAATACATTTTGTACCACATATATGAATTTGTGTGTAAATATGGGCTGAATTACCTAAAAATTATCGCTGGAATAAAATTTTGATGGTTGAAGAGGGTTTCATTCCAGTTCTTTTGAACTGCAATTCTGCACCGGTTGGTTTGATGTGCGCCAATTAGGTTAATTAGGTTGCGCGACATTGTCTAGGGTGATGATGTTGCAATTAATAACCGTTCAAATATGAAACAAGCTTTGAATATATCCTAAAGCAATATTGTCCAAATTTTAAGGTAATTGTTTATAGTACAGCAGTGCTTAGTTGGGTAGTTGTAAAGTTTCTACAACTACTGCGTTGCTTTCTAAAACAAAGAGTATTATTTGGGCTTTTGAAATATTCTCCTGGTGTGAAGACTTTATAAGCCCTCTTTGTAATATCAAATCGTTTCAAAGAACGAGCAGTTTGTTTGGTGTTAACCAGAATAACATTTTCTGTCTTTGTGCATTTCCAGGGATTAGAATGTTCTTAGGAAATAAGTTTCCGACAGTTCACATAAGGTTTTCATTCATCTCAACTCCTGACGGAAACGGTAAATTGATTTCATAAGGTTTATTCAAATGCATAGTAAATCAGTTTGTGGCAGAAAAGAATGATGTGCTATTATTTACAACTCCATAAGAAGGGTGTAAATTGAAATTACCCTAGTGTAATAATGTTTCAATCTAAGCCCAGATAGAATCCTTTGAAGTTTTTATGCCAATGCTCATCTTTGAAGTACACTGATTTAAATCAAACGCGACAGACATTATGATATTCTTAATCCAAACAGTAATTTTGAAACTATACAAAATATGACGTTTATTAATTATATTCCTTATTGTCTTTTTAAAGCCATATTTCATGTTTTAAGATATTTAATTTCAGCAAATATTGTAAATCTCTTTACAGTTTACAGCGGCACTCAAGGGATGTGTAAATGTCAAACAGAATAAGCAATAATATATCTAGTTACGGACGGTCAAAGCTTCAACTTGTTCCTCACAAACTCGCAACATGTTGGATACCAGCTTGAACTGCTTTCAATTTCTGTAAATTTTATAACATTAAGACGCTGAAATGTAGAGATAGTGGCAAGAATATACAAGGAATTTTGTGCACGACTAGAATTAGAAGCACTAGAACAGGAATCAGACATTGAAAAGAACTACTTGGAATATCCTATACTTAGGGATGGGTTTGAATTAGCATTAAAGATTCTGAAAACTAATAAGGCACCGGGAATAGATAAGGTAAAAACAAAAACTCTAAAAGCCGCTAATAAGCAATAACAGAACATCTCCTCCAACTTGTAACTTATATGTATGAGACAGGCGAGATACACAAAGATTTCAAACGCAACACCATAGTCACTATACTAAAACAGACAGATGCAGATAGATCTAAAAATTTTCGAACAATAATTTTGACGGTATACGTGTCAAAAAATTAACTAGAATTGTACAAAGACGGATAGAAACCAGACTGAAGAAATACTAGGAGAAGATCAATTTGGGTTTAGGCGAAACAGGGGAACTAGGGAGGGAATGTTAGTCTTAGGGGTGATAATGGAGAAAACAACAGAAAGGGAAAAGAGTGTGTATATAGAGTTTGTAGACCTGGAAAATGCGTTCGACAATATAAAATGGGAAAAAAGTGTTCGAAACGCTCAAAAAGAAGGTAATGAGTTATAGGGACAGACGAATAGTACATAGTTTATACAAAGTGCAAACTGCTGTAATAGAATTAGACCAGGAACATAGAGAAGTAAACATTAGGAAAGGGGTTAATTTTCAACTTGTATATCGAAGAGACAATGAATATTGTCAAATGCAGAAAGAGATTTGAATTTATTATGCAGGGAGAAAACACCGATGTTCATAGATTTGCAGATGATATAGCGGTATTAGCATCTAGCATGGAAGAATTAAATGTAGCTTTAATGGAATGAAAACAGTGCTATCAGGGAGATACAATATGAAAATTAACAAAGATAAAACTAAAGTACTAGTACATACAAAGTGGTAAATAAATCAAAAATCGGAATACAAATAGTTAACGAGAACCTACAGGAGGTTGAAGATTTCTACTACCTAGAAAGTCAAATACCGTAAGATGTGAAAAGTGCAAAGGATTTAACAAAAAAAGCAACTACTATGTTCAAAGACAACAGATATAAATACAAGGAAAATATTATTGAAAGCATATGCGTTCGGCATAGTACTGTAGGGCAGTGAAACGTAGATAGCAGGATAAGCGAACACGAAAAATATAGAAACATTTGAAGCGTTATACTACAGGCTCATAATGAAGATACTATCCACAAACGAAGTTAAGAAAAAAGAGGTTCTAGAAATGGTAAGGGAAGAAAGAAATATGTGGAATACAGTACAAAATATGAAAGGAAGGATAATTGGACACACACTAGAGCATATTAGAGCATATTAGAAGCAGAGAAAAAGAAAGTTTGAAGTAAACCTAGCTATTGCATATAGATAGTGAAAGATGCAGGCTGTGGAAATTTCAGAGAAATGTATAGGTTAGCTCAGAAGAGAAATCGTTTGAGATACGCATTCAACCAGTTCTAGTACGGAAACCGAATGACAAAAAAGTTATTTATTTAAACTGAATGATTATCATAAACAACTATAGTTGTTGGTTTAGCAATATTCTCAAAGAGTGATGATGGTGCGAATGGAATAATAAGAAAACTATTGATTCAGCAAGTGTCTAAGTGGTAGGTAATATTCCTAGCCGTCAGGTTGTTTAACTCTCTTCGCGTACCATTGAATATCGGTGAAATAGGGTATACTTTTAGAAAACAATAGAAGGGGAAGAGTGCAAAAGACATAAATAAAGAATAGAACTAAGCCATGCTGTGTTTAACAAGAAAAAGCAGCTGCTAAGTTCGTAGACAACAAACGTGGAAATAAGTGTGTAATACAATACTGTACGGCTGTGAAATGTGCACAGTAGTAAAAGTGGAGAGGCAGAAGATTGAAGCTTTTGAAATGTGGTGCTATAGACGTATGATGAAGATATCATGGATAGAAAAAGTTATTAAAACAACGAGGTGCCAGAAATGGTAGAGAAAGAAGCAAATGTGTGAAAAACTGTAAAAATTGAAGAAATAGGATCGCAGGACACATGCTAAGGCATGAGAGAATAGCTGTGCATATATTATAAGCAGAAAAAGGATAAAAGAGGGGCAGCAGTAGACCTAGAATAGACTATTTCACACAGATGGTGGAAGATGTAAGCTGTAGGAATTTCAGAAAAATGTATAGGTTAGCTCAAAATAGAAAACAATGGAAGTACGCGTCCAACCAGTTCTAGGACTGAACACCTAATGATAATGAGTACGACGACAAGAGAGGTTAGTCACGAAAATCAAGATTCACATACCTAAAAGTAAGACTTTCAACTCATAGATCTAACGCTTTCTGAAATAACAAGACACCTACTCGTAACCTTTTCTTTACTCCCAATACATTTCTAGTCATTTTATAAACCCAGGTTTAAATCTGCCTTATTTCCTGAATATGCTTATTTATTAATTGTTTTTTCTACTTTATTTCTATTTCTAAGCCCGACAAATTTAGCATGTTGAATTCTATCTCAGCTTCTTTTAATAGACTAATCAGTTTCATAAACTTCAGCCACTCTCCCATAGCAGCTTACTGCGTGATCAAATTCGTAAACTTTCAAAGGATATAGAAGGAACCGAAATTATAGCAAATATATCAAAATAGAAATAAATTCGTGAATTTACAGTAACGAAACTATCGTTGCAAACATAAACAACCATATCGTTTTCAACAGTCTGAGAACCAGATGACGGTGGAACGAAGTAGAAAGACGTGGAACTTAAAATAAAAGAGAAATTGCAGTTATATGTAAAAGTTGTTTCTGTGATGGACGCTATTCAGTAATACCAGTTGAACTAATTGATCCCTTACAACCCGATTTTTATCCTGCACAAGGTCGCTTGAGCCTTGTACAAACTCCAAAAGCTCTA
Source organism: Platerodrilus igneus (assembly GCA_036346225.1). NCBI lineage: Eukaryota > Metazoa > Arthropoda > Insecta > Coleoptera > Lycidae > Platerodrilus > Platerodrilus igneus. Next base: position 1,828,838 of record JARFIW010000254.1, on the reverse strand, counting down.
CGTTATTAAATTTTTGTTCACCTGCTACATATTTAACGCTGATGCATGTTCCATAATTGGTTTTGTAAAATTCATTTATACTAAAGAGACTTTTACGTTGGTGCACACTTAGTTAAAAGGTTCTTGTAAACAGGAAATTCAAATACAGAAGTCTGTCATAATTAATATATATATATATATATATATGTGTGTGTGTGTGTGTGTGTGTGTATTGGTATGATAAGAGGACAGTTTAAGGGTAGATTAAGTCATAGGGGTTGTAGAATAAATGTAAATAATTTTAACGATAAGAAAAACTAATAATTCCAGAAATTATAGGAGTAAATCGACTATTTTACAAAATGTAAATAGCGAGCACACTGTATATAAATTATATTTAATTTAATGCATAAGAAGGTAACTTATTTTTAACAATTAGATAATATTTAACTAAAATAAGAATATGTACGTCGTATAATATGTTTTGAGTTAAATTTATAAGTCCAAAATTAAATAGAAACGAATAAAATATATGGTTCTAAACGCAACAAATTGCATCAATACAAACACATTATCGGAAAAGATAGATAAACTGGCATACTAGATATTTAATAATTTCGTCAAATATGTGAACTCATGAATAAGTAAACGCATTCTAATACGTCATTATTAGAAAATGATTACGTGACTAGGAATATTATATTTACATAAAAATCCAACATATTTCAAATAACAAACAATAAATAACAGGCGGTTTTATCTAAAATAAGCCTTGAACTATAAACGACATAAATATGAATACGTTATAAAATTGCAATGGAATTTGGAAATTCTAAGAAGATGCTATAATATATTGAATGTCGGCGTGCGGAATTGAATGAAAGTACAACAATTGAAACCAGGGAATTTGAGAAATCCCAAGGTTCTACAGAGATAGGTGGAAATTACAAACGTTTATCGATAAACACGCGATGCGCGCCAATTGGAGCGTTGTAAGATGGAGCTTATAAATAGAATATGAAACTAGAAAATACGCAGTATATCTTTAACAAAGGCACGAACTACGCCGATTTAAAGTAAATATTACGTACCAGTAATAATTAGTGAAAGTAAATAATTTATTAAAAGTAAAAATTTGAAAGTGCCAATATGTGCAACGAAGAATAGGCCGCTTTTACGCGTAAAACGTGAGATAAATTATTAATTGTATTTTATTTTAAACACTTAACAAATTTAGAGCTTCGAATAAACATCCAAGAAAAGTAAACGGTTTCGAGTAAACATCCAAGTAAACCTATTTGAATAAAGATGCAAGTAAAGGTATTGGAATAAAGATCAGAAAAAGGGGTCCGTCTGGATAAATACTCTAAAGGCATATTTAAATGTACGTCTGAAATTACGTGAAGATACTCAAAGTTACTCCAGAAATCCAAGGAGAAAAATACAAGTAACCATTAATCCATCATTCTGGTAAATCAAGTGAAGTAGATCGAGCCATAACGGTCAAGGGGTGCTTACCACAGTTTCGCACCGCACGCTAAAATACAAACATTTATTAATACTCTAAGACCTACTACTTAAAATTCATATCCTAGTGCACTCATCAGTAAACTACTTTTCAACACCCCTACATACACCAACACCTCTTCAGACACTACAAGAACTAGTACTATTCCAAACCAAAACACAAACCTCACAGTTCCTACAACATACATATCACTACCGTACATAGACAGGTTAACTGATAAATGTAAACGACTTTTTAAAGACTTACAAAATATCAGGTTTAGCATAAAACCAATGTTAACCTTGAAAAAAGTATTGTATACCCATCTTAAAGATCCTGATACAAAACTTCGACTATCAGGAGTCGTTTACAGTATTCCCTGTCAAAACTGTGAAAGAAAATATGTAGGTCACACATCAAATTGGCTGTCAACTAGATTAGCTTCTCACAAAAGCGATTGCAATAGAGATAAAAAAAACATGTGCACTGGCATCTCATGCAATTGAAACTGGACACATAATAAACTGCGATGGTACTAAAATTATTTATATTGAAGATAATTACAAAAAACGATTGTTTTTGGAAATGATTGCCATTTCTTTAGAAGAAAACTCTTTAAATAAAAAAACTGATATCTAAAATTTAAGTAACATTTATTCATACCTTTTGACCATAATTAAAAATACAAAAAAATCCAAAACCTTACGTAACTTTAGATGACTAATTGTAAGAAATATTTTATTTTTATGATCTGTATTAAACGCATCAATTAAACTAAATTGTAATCTAGGATTAGCTATATTTTTAACATCAACTGTCATGTCACTGTAGTTTTATAAAAATTGTCACCTAAATTTTAATTTTTTACTTTTAATGTTATTATACACTTTAGATTTCTAAGCTTCACTAATCGTAAGTAACCTATATAAATATGTTGTTTAATTGTTAAAGTTTCTAGTTTCCTGAAGAAGAAAATAATAAATTTTCGAAAGCTTGAATGATTATAAGGAGTTTATTTTGAATCCAAATCGAATCTGACTGAATCCCAGATATCGTTATTATAATTATTATAGAACAGTCAATATACACAATTCGTATATATATATATATATATATATATATATATATATAAAGTAAGATGTACCTGTAAACAAACTCTTATAAAAATAATAAGAGCCATTGACAAATACAAATCGGGCTGGTAGTTATATAGCCATTAACAAAACATTAGCTTTATTACTTCATAGGGGAGGAAACATCCACTGACCAATGGTTTTGGCTTGTTAGCCTCATCAGAGTGGAATAGTTCCCAAGAACCCTATAAAGTAATCGAAGCTATTATAATGATATAATTTCGAAACAATCACTGTACTATGGCAAAAGTAAATAAAACCGCCATCAGGTGATAAAAACCAACACTACTAAAGTGTGAAAGTACAGAATTGAACCGAAACTACATAATAAATTTTATAAATGACTATAAAAGGTCGCGGACTGCAAATAACTTTGTCTTTATATATATATATATATATATATATATATATATATATATATTGTAGTGGTTTTAAAGGGCTAAATCTACGTATAAACAAAGTAATTTGAAACACCCTGTATAAACGAAACAACCCGAATTTACGTGCGAAATTTATTCCAGTTAGTTCGTTTTAAGTAACAGGTATTAACAAAATTTTAGAAATAATGATTAAAATTTAGTAGGTTTGCAAAGGAAATAAATTTTAGAAGCCAATGCCATTAATTTATTAATTTAATTGAGTTCAATTGAACGGTTATTTACGTATAATATGCATAAAAGCGTGTAAAAGTCAATAAATCCAAGGCGAATAGCGTTCGTTATAACAAACAAATAAATCGGTTGGGTTGAAATACCATGAAAAGAAGCTAGAAATGTTGTGTTAAAACATCGGTTAATTAAACACCTGCATGTTTCTAAATGTTAAGTTCCACTTATTTTTATAGATAACAAACAAGTTTCAAAGAATATCGGGTAAACGGTCGGATGTTTTCTCATTAAACGCTAATGAGGGGTTATTTAAAGCACGTATTTTGGGTTTCACATGGAGTTGTAGAACGCGGAGAGGAATATCGATTTCTACCACTCAAACAAGGTTAGAAAGAGACGTAGAATATGCATAAGCAAGGGAAAGCGTTAGTATAGGCGGGATTTGTAAGACGGCAATGCATAGACTATTGGTCGATATCGTTAGTTGTACATCAGACAAGACACGGGAATATTGAATATTAATTTTGAGAAATATTATTGTAGATGAAGGACTTCGGGTGAAATGCGGCCGAGAGGTGGCATCGTAAATGTATAAATACCTTTTGAAAATATAACAAAAGCCCTTAGTATTTTGATCGCTTGAGACTACGTACGAAAGTTACCACGAGCTTGTAAGTATAAAAATTTATTTTAAATTATATAGCACGGTGTTAGCCTCATAATTTGTACGCGAATTGTGCCGAGTTTAAAATTTTATTGAGGTGTCACATATATTTTTTTAACAAGCTCGTGTAGCGACGTTATGTAAAGTGGATTAAATTAAACAATTATAAAAGAAGTATTAGTAATTTGAATTTGGAAATTGGATAGACCGTTAAGGCAGCGCAAGCAGCACAACTTAAATGGGGTTCTTTTACTGATAGCTAGAAGCGGCCTGCAGAGCAGAAAGAAGCAAATATACGGCATCGTCAACGGAGCAGCGATCTTCTAGAAATTCCAGGTAACGCTTTAAAATTGTTGTTGTTATAAACTATGAATATTGGGTGACGTGTGATAGTGAATTTTGAAGGTATTGTGCATTATTTTGCGTTTTAAAAATAATACATATAACTAACTTTATTATGGTATTTAAATAGAAATCTGAAGGTGTATATAAAGCTTATTAATGTTCCATCAGGAATTTAAAATTTGTAAAGAGTACATGGGTTTGTTTTTTTTTGTTTGTTGTAAGAGTATGCAAAGTATCAGGGCATACATTATTCATCATTAACTGGGTTATCATGAGCTCACCATACTCCAGAGTTTACGTAGATTTAAAATAAATTATAAAGAAAGAATGAGAAATAAGATATTATTCAGGGCCCATTTACTCCGGGTACATTCTATGTGTTTGATAATTTAAATTAAAATACAGGACATTACAAAATAGGATTTATTGAGGTGTAACTTGATCACTGAAATGTGGATAATATTGAATTTTATTTGTAAATAGTGATAAATAAAACATTGTATGATTGTTGTATTTTGTGGTTTTATTGAGAGTGTGTGTGAACGATGCAAAGCATAATAGTGAATCTAGGTATCCAAGAGGAGGCCCCACTGTGCTAGCCGGAAGCAGTTGAAGAAAGCAATTCAGCCGAGGAAGAGAGAAACGGGTAAGAAATATTTTTTTTTTAATTTTTTTTATTTTGGTAAAATTTTCGATTTTGTATAAATTAAATTTCGAATGACTGAGAATCCGGAGAGTTCCACGGCAATATATATATATATATATATATATATATATATATATATATATATATATCACTTAATTTGGTTAGATACACGCATATTTGACCAATTAGGGATAGAACTTAGTTTATCTGCCTTGTTGTATTTATTAAAAACTGTAATATGGAAGTTGGTAAAATTAGATCTTAAATAATTTTTTATAATTTTTTACTTTGAAAATAAGCATTCTGCATTAGCGACAAAAATGGGTATTGTTAATAAGATGCGCAATGCTAAGCTACTAATTGGAGACGCATAGCATAAGTTACTACCATGAATATAATTTAACATTTCGTCAGGACTTTCAGTTGCCACTTCTTCAATATTTAATGAAAATTGTAGTTCATGCAACAACTCGCAAACATTATTACCGCGCTCGTCTCGTGATTTGTCTGTTAGTAGATTAGAGTTCTAAACACAAATTTACTTGTTTTTATTTTAATGAATTGCAGAATTGAAACATGTTTCATAAAAACTTAAATTGATTCGAACGAACTGTTAATATAGGAATCTTCCATCAACTGATGTAATAGTTACATCCAGTACGCTAAGGGAACAAGTAACTTTAAATTTTGTTTTTTCATTGACAAACTCTTCATCACAGTGTTCCTAACTAAGGTATTTCTTAACTATTCTTGACTCCAAAACACCATTGTCTTCAAATTTTGCATCAATATCAATTAAAGTTGCTACTTTATTGTCATCAATTAATAAATTGCGAAATCCTTCGTCCGATCGGTATTTTTTAAGAATATTATTTAAGTGTTGCAAACTATCACATACTTGGAAAGTGTCCAAATTATTATTTTGTAAAACTTTGCTGACAACGTTTACTTTATTTAACACATAGTATCAAAAAATCAACGGCATCATCATCGTTTGGTCTTTAGTTCTGGAACTGGTTGGACGTGTACTGTCATTGTTTGCTATTCTGAACTAACCTACACATTTCTCTGAAATTTGCACAGCCTGCATCTATCACTATCTGATCTAGGTCAACATCTACCTCCTTTTTTCTTATCTCTGCTTGTAATATATCCCATACTATTTCACAAAATGCCTTACAGCGTATTCTGCCCTTCTATTTCTCCTATTTTTTTCCACAGATATCTTTATTCCCCTACTATTTCTATAACCTACTTGTTATTAGTTTTGTCTGTCCATGCTATCGTCTTCATACATCTGCCCATATTTCATAGGCATACTGTGCTGTGCTCCACACATGCTTTCAACAATTTTTTTCTTGTTTCTATGTTTGTTGTCTTTGATCATAGGCGCTGTTCTTTCTTGTTAAATGTAGTTCGGTCTCTTTGTATTGTTTTACAATTATATACCCTATTTCTACGACATTCAGTGGTTGTGAAGGAGGAGGCGGTTCCGTGGAGTAGTTGGTATGCGTGTGACTACTACGTTTAAGCTTCTGGGTTCGAATCCCGACACGATCCGTTTGAAAATGTTAGGCGAGCATTTTTCACAAAAATACGCCTTCGTTCGAATGAGAGGTAAAATGGAGGTCCCGTGTGTGAGTGTTGTCACGCACATTAAAGGTCCCGACCTTGCTTGGAGCAGCAAGGGTTCGGCAAAATTTAAAAATTTTTCAGGTAAAAAAAACTCGCTTCCGGGTCAATGTAGTACCTTCGGATGGAGCATTGGAAAATCACATGTACGGTTGTGAACGAGGGTAAGCAGCCTGTGGCTGCCAAATTCCCCCAGCACTTGAAAATTTTTTGATTTAATGTTTTTTCTAATGTATCTTTTTGCACAGTCAATATTAGAAGCAGATATTTCACTACCAACACCTGTAGTTGTTTATAAAAATCATCAGATTTATCTGCGCTTATTTTTTTTTTGGCATTAGGTTTTCCGTCTCGAAACTAGTTGGACACGTACCTGCACTTATTTATATTTTGAACTAGCCTACACAGCTCCTTGAAATTCTTACACAGCCTGTATACAGCTCGGTTCCCGTTCTATTGTTTTCTAATTATTTGCCCTAGTTTACCGAGATTCAGTAGTATGTGTAAGAGAAGGCGGCTCCATAGCGTAGTGGTCCCGGGTTCGAATCCCGACACGGTCCGCTTGAAAAATGTTAGGTGAGCATTTTTCACAAAAATACACCCTCGTTCAGATGAGAGGTAAAATGGAGGTCCCGTGTGTGAGTGTTGTCACGCACGTTAAAGATCCCTACCGTGCTTGGAACAGCAAGGGTTCGGTAAAATTCCAAATTTTCCAGGTAAAAAAAGCTCGTTTCCTGGCCAATGTAGTATCTTCGGGTAGAGCATTGGAAAATCACATGTAAGGTATGTGAAGAGGAGCGGCTCCGTGGCGCAGTGGTATGTGTGTGAATACTATGCCCAAGATCCTGGGTTCGAATCTCGACACGGTCCGCTTGAAAAATGTTAGGCGAGCATTTTTCACAAAAATGCACCCTCGTTCGGATGAGAGGTAAAATGGAGGTCCCATGTGTGAGTGTTGTCACGCACATTAAAGATCCCTACCGTGCTTGGAACAGCAAGGATTCGGTAAAATTCCAGATTTTCCAGGTAAAAAAACTCGCTTCCTGGCCAATGTAGTACCTTCGGGTGGAGCATTGGAAAATCATATGTAAGGTATGTGAAGGAGGTTAAACAGCCTGTGGCTGCCAAGATCACCCAACACTTAGACACTTGCCTAGTTAATAGTTTTCCAGTAAATCCTTTCACACAATTAACTTTATTTGAGAATATTGCACAACCAATACCCGTAGTTGCTTATAATAATCATCATTTTTAAGTACAGTTATTTTTTTCGTCATTAGTTTATCCATCTTGGGACTGCTTGAATGCGTATCTTTATTGATTTCTATTCTGTGCTAGCCTACACATATCCCTAAAATTCCCACGGCCTACATCTTTTACTATTTGTGCAATAGTCTAACCTAGGTCTACCTCTACTTCTCTTTTTTCTATCTCTGCTTCTAATATATTTCGCACTATTCCCTCATGCCGTAGTATGTGAACTATCATCAACGTGCAAATTCAAAATTTTTTACTTTTTTTGCAGGATTCGTAGCTACATTTTTTGCATTGGTATCAAAAGAGCCGTCTTGGTCACTAATAGTTTCTGGTATCTTAAAGGGACACTAGCCTATCTGACTAGGATATCCAATATTCGATAAAGGCTTTACTGTTAAGTGTGGAATGTGCTTTTCTAAAGCCGAATATCAGATTTTTGCTACAAAAAAATGGTTATTTAATTCTTGAACTGTAGAAAAAATATTACGCGAGAAATATTTGATCTTGCTACATCAAAATTCAATCTGTGTTTACAACAGAGAACGAAGAATGCTTATGAATTGGTATTTAGTAATAGCTATTTGTAAACCATTATACTTGGTAAGGAGACAATATCTTTGGCCATAAACCTAGGTCATTAAGTAATTGTACTTTGTCCATTTGCTTTCGCATCATAATCCTCTTTGCTCCAAGAGCCTAGGGCTGATAAAAACAATTTTAATTGACTGAATGTAAAATCATTTTCTGCAGCGAGTTTACGAAAATATTGGGTGATTTTTTATTAGTGTTCTACAAATTCTCTTTTCGTTTTTGTTTGTTAAGTAAATTTTAGTATTTTGTTAATTTTGTCTTTTATCGTCCGCGGCCATTTCAAAAATTATAAAATATATTTGTTTTAACTTTCGTCATTGTTGGCATTCCATATTAAAAGTTAGGTTGTTTATAATAAAGCAATTTGCAATATTATAGAGCATGGACGCTTCTAGCATAATTTTCTTAACATTAAAATTGTTTGTTGATAACGTTCTACTCACAACGTCAGTAGCAAATAAACATAGTATAAAACCTCACCGTATCTGGTAGGTAATAATGTTAACTAAATTAAATAGTGTGTACAGATCACTGTTAATTACAATAACAACAGTTGAAAAAGAAACGCATGGTTAGAATGGACAATAAACTTTGCTTTTAATTACGATGACAAAAATATTGAAGAATATATGTAATGTGGAATTTATTCTGGAAAACTACCTGACCGCTCTGATTATCTAAGCAAGTGGAGAACCTATGGAGAACAGTATATTGAAAGCTCTTCGGTTATATAAAGCTATATTTGATACGGCTTGGTGCTGGTGGTCGTGGGCGGCGCCTGAATTCTTGGGTGTAGTGTTTGAGTTTTGGATCTTTTACTAACTATTATTTACAGAACAATACATATTTACAGTTTAAATCAGTCATGAATTCAATATATATGAAGTCAATATGCATACACAGGTTAGTAAACTTTAGCCAGACTTTGTGGGGCGGCTGAATTTCGAAACGCGACGTGTCTTACTGCAGGCGACGAGTGTAGAAGGCGTCGGCATTATGGTGCACCGAACCATTAGTTGAGACGTCGACAATAGCAGACCATGGTGGTAGCACCACTAGCAAAAGGTGTCGACGTAGGAGGCGGATCCTACCGAAAAGTTGTCCCGGAGATGGTGTTGGAGTCCCTAGACTTTGCTGAAGGTTTCGCCGTTGAACTCTATCGGAAAGATGTTCTGAAAATAGAGCAGGCAGACACACTCGGGATCACGACAATAGGTGATTTCACGAAACGTCGTCCGGAGGAGGGTACTAAAGGCGGCTTAGGCGAACTCTCGCCGCGGCTCTTGCGGGTGCAGTAGACGGTGGTCGATCCTCTAGTATGGCTCCGGTTGGTCGTTGAGCGGTTGCGGAGACCGCCGCACTGAGAATGGTGGGAGGGGAAACAGAAGGTTTGGAGGTGGTAAGAACTTTCAAAGAGCACGCCGGAGGACATTCCGTTGATGCTTCCGGACGGTCTGGTAAATGAATCTCGGTCGGAAATTTACCTTGCTCGTACGCGATCGAAGGATTCTGCAAGCTTCAGTGTTAGCGGGCTATGTCAGAGTGCCGCAGATATTAAGCCGGATGGCAGACTATATGGTAGCACTGCTGGAATGGTGGAAGCAGACAGGTTATGGGACCGCACTGCTACTTCTATTTCTTGGGCCATAAAGAGTTGGTTCGCTTTCTTATTGGAACTTTCTGGTGTTCTCGGGATTGTTCTATTTCCAACACGTTTACTTTGATATAGGGTAACATACTTAGTTGGTCGACCATGATAGCCTAGAGACTAGATCATCGCGTTGCAATACACTCGTTTACTCGCGACGCTTCAAAAAAGACATTATTTCCTTCAAGCATCGATAAGCAATTCTACTTAAATTGTCTAAACCAGTTCTCATGTTCTGTCAGTAAAAATAAATACGTATAATTATTATTTAATTATGGAACCTGGCGGCGCCTTATGAATAGAGTGTACTTGCGTTTTAGCTGCTTATATCTACCATGTAAAGCATTAAGCGCTGTATCTACAATTTTATTAAATATATCTATTTCAAATAATATTAGGAAGTCGTCGCGAGTTTCATCTGCATGTTCATAGTCATTGTTGCGGTTTTTGTTTTCTTATTCTAATAATTCTTTCAAATTCAACTGATATATCTAAAAAGCTCCCAAATTGCAGCGATGTTTCTAATAATTTATCACCTTTTACCCGTTTCTTCTTCTGTAATTTTGAACATAAACCATTGAATTCTGTATTCCTCGTAATTAATACATCGGAAATATTAATGTCCTACCAATTTTAGCGTTTGTTACACGTAAGACGAACGGGTCGAAAAAAACGAAATGAATAACGGAATGTTCGCCCGAATTGTGATAACAGAGAAGGGAACGAAAGAAAATGTGTGCCACGCTAGCAGTTACAGTTTCGGGGGAGCTAAAGAACGAAACAAAAAACACAGCCCTATTCACCCTAAAACAAAAACACATATTAGTATATGTTAAGCTTTTAAGAGCTTTAATAAGACATTTTTGTTTTTGCTGATAATATAATTTAACCTATTCTAATTTACAACGTTTAATGAATTACTGTATAATAACGCTTTAACTTATATGAAATTATATGCTCAGTAATGAATGAAACTTATTATATATTAATATTATTTGACGCCGGAATGCGTTCATCACAAAACACATCTCCCTTCGATCGTTGAAGACGACCATTCATCGTGGACTCGCATGCTCTGTAGTTTCAACCCTTCAACCCAACCAGTTGGTTAGAGTATTAGGACTTGAAAGATGATTAAACTTGATAGTCCCCTTAGACGGCACATTCCTTTAGGATAAATGCAGCACGGATAAAGATGATACAAACGTGTAACATTATTTTGTAATGTTAACGAATAAACACATTAATTAATTAAAAATTTAGTAACTTGCATAAAGTATAGACAAAAATTCCCACAATAATTACCTCACTTTATTTAGGACCCTTGTAATAAAAGACCACATTTATACCGATAGCTTCGGGCTAGTATATTCCAGCGGCAGGTCATCATTTAAAGCTCTAGACCCCATCGTAAGTCAAATACAATAAACCCTTTAAAATGTATAGTACCTTTTTAGCGTAAATAAAGAAAACCAATTTCAGTTTGAAAAGCTTAACCTTCGTTGCTTGACAGCGGGTTAGACAAAACAAAATATTATAATAGCACAAAACTATTTCCAAGTTGATTTGTTCAAATATTACAAGTAATTTTAAGTAGTCTGGAGACATTCATTGTATTTAAAATCCATTTCAGCTCAAGTAGGTTTGCCGGTCTTTGTTAATGCCAGACTACGGCCGCCATAGGTAGATCCCACATTGCAATAATTAGGTAATTCGTAGAAGGAAAAGATGATTTAAATTCTTGGGAAAAATAGTTGCTTCCGTGACTCTCATCTAAAAAAGGGGTTGGATTTGGTTTCTAAAATCTTGTTTTGTGGGAGGTTCTGTTCAGTCATTGGATAACAGAAAATGCCGCTCATAATTATTACGGTAGGGAAATAGTCTATATATTTGAAGGCTTTAGCCAAAGACGGAGAGTTTTTCCAATGGGGCCGACCGTGGTTAAGAAGTAGAGAGAAACGTAGTTTTGCGGGTAGCGTTTCTCTGGCATGACAGAATATTCCACTTCGTATCACGTTAGAAAAAAATTGGAAAGAAGGTTACTCTTCCAGTTTCGCGAGGGTTATGCCCATAGTTCGCGGATTTAAAGTGTTACAAGATAAATATTTAAAAAAACTTATAGGCGTGTGACGCACAAGTAAGTGATATTGTCAAAATTCTGCCGAGTTCGTGTGCCAGTCAATTTTCTTAAACATTACAAACAGAAGCAACAAGCGAGATTCTCTTCCCAAATTTAATAACTGCTCTACGTTGGAAAACAAAACCTCAAACAATGGACAATTATTAGTAAGTAAGTCTTTATAGTTAAGTAGCATGACCAATTTTTAGTTAGTTTATTTGTTAGGACGTTTTGGCCATAAACCGTAGGATTAATTTAGTGTACGATTTATAATATAAGTTTTCGTTCATATACAAGTGTTTGATAACTACTTATGTACTCAAAATTTTCATAAATTCCATAGTCACCTATTCACTTAAAATTTATAAACTAAAATCAATGCATGTAAGAGGTTCACGTTTATTGCTCTGTGAATTAAATAGTTTTGTTTGCCGTTGATTAAGTCAATAGTTTTTCTTATTTTTTTATATAAGTAGTAAAAAAGTGAGGAATTGATTAAAAGAAACCATTGTTCTCCTTGGGATGACAAGTCTCTCAAGGTTTTGTACGAACATTTGGACATTCTCGACTTGTCTGGCGCCCTTGGCAATTGTCATTAAGCCACAATATTTTATGAAAGGTAAGTGTCACATTTTTGTAGTATATTATAAATTAATTTAACCCTTTTTTCAAAATTTCAACCGTCTATATGATCCACGACCTTCCGCTAGCTAGTGCCGGTGACCCCCCTTTTAATTTTGTTTTACAGGCCGCCCCCATTTTATAATTTGACTGGAAAGGATACACTTAGTAGCTTTTCCGCCTGTAACAAAATTCTTGGCGCCCAACGTGTTTGGGATTGCTTATGTAAAATTCTTGACGCCCAACCTCTTTGGGATTGCTTATGTAAAATTCTTGACGCCCAAGGTCTGTGGGGTGACTTATGTAATAAAAGTCTTGACGCCCGACGTCTTTGGGTCTTGTTTTTTTGAAGAATTAGAAATTTTTTACTTGCTTATTTCATTATCAATTTTATATAAACTACAACCTTTCAAAAATATATGTGGCATTTGAAAAAGAAAAAAAATCGAGTATGAAATAATTGTGTGGAAATTTTTTTGAGATATATTATTTTTTACTTTTTAAAGAGAATTTTATGATAACATTGTATACATTCTTTAATTCAAAGATGGAATTTACATACAGTGTTGATAGGTTATTAAAAGATGAACTAATTTATGAAATAACTGTACGAGGAATAAACACGGAAAATATGACAGTAACTGATTTAAGAAAAACCTTACGGAAAGCGATTAGACTAGAAACTGAACCAGATGAAGATTTTGACTATCCATTTGATTTTACTGAAGATGTGACAGTTGTTAAAAATGTTTTAACGCTTTTACATGAACAAATTTTAGATTTAAATGTTTTAAATTATGATAGTAATAAAGCAAGAATAGAAACAAAATTTGCATATTGTTATTCTAGACTTTCCAGGAGTTTAGCAGTTGACGATAATGATGAAAAAATTAGGAATAATTTACAATTAGAGTTAGGACGTTTAATAGAATCTTTTCGTAAAATAGGAAATGACATTTTAAAGACAAAAACAGAAATTGCTTCCAAAGAGGATAAACCAATTTTAGACGAACTAGAACGAAATGAAACATCAGAAATATTTGACATAAATAACGTAGACTTGATCGAATTTGACAAAAAACTAGACTTAGCATCATCTACAACAAAACAAGAAAAAACTAGGACCGTAGACGAGCACACGCAAAATATAAATAAATCTTTTCAAAATAATAATCTAGGTTTATCTCATAATAGTTCTGTAGTTTATAAGGTTACTCCAGTTGCAAAATGGGGAATAACATTTAATGGCGATACTTCGGTAAACGCATTTTTAGAACGGGTCGAAGAATTAAAATTTGCTAGGAATATGTCAGACTTTCAACTTTTTGTAGAAGCATGTGATCTTTTTGCACATAAAGCACTAATATGGTATCGTGCAAATAAATGTTTAATAAATAATTGGACCGAACTAAAACAGGCATTAAAAGACGAATTTTTACCACCCGATTATGATGAAAAATTAATGACAGAAATTAAAGCGAGAACGCAAGGAGAAAATGAAAGTATAGGACTTTACGCAGCAGTAATGACAAATATGTTTGCTAGATTATCAGAACCACTCACTTTGACAAAACAACTGAAAATATTACGGAAAAATATGTTACCTTTTTACCAGTCACAATTGAGTTTAGTAGAAATAACTTCCATACGAGAACTAATAAAGTTAGGAAAAAAACTGGAAGAACACAAAATATCAATAGAAAACTTTATCCCACCAACTCGAAAAACGAGTACTTTAGAAACTGACTTAGCGCACACAGACGTTAACGTTTCACAGAGTAGGTCTTCCAATAGAAACCAGATTTCAGCAATGCAAAATGTTAATTCAAATAATTATGTAAAAACGTGCACCCACGTGTTGGAATTGTCACCAGTTAGGACATTTTCAGATTAATTGTAGACAGATAAGACGAACGAATTATTGTTATAAATGTGGCACTGACAATGTTACGTTGAACCGTTGTCCGCGTTGTCAAAAATATAGAAATAATTTAAACTAAAAGAAGGGGCATTAGATAGTCGTATAGTGTCCCGCACATTTTATAATTCGACAAAACATGTTCAAAATATGATTTACGATAAAGAAGAAAAATTTCAAAAAAATAAGATTATGTTAGATTATGTAATAGAACAGTCTAAAAATGACGAACGTCCTTATGTAAGTGTAGATATTTTAGGAACAAAGATTTTAGCATTATTAGATTCAGGAGCAACAAATACAATTTTAGGAGAAAACACTTGGGAATTTTTCCCAAAATTAGGTTTAAAATTAAAAAGGAAAGAAGAAGAATATCAATTGGCAAATGGTAAAATTTTAAAAGTTTTGGGAACAGTTACGTTGCCCTTTAAATTAAAACAACGTTTAGTGGTTTTAGACGTTTTAGTAGTACCAGATGTTCAGCATACTTTAGTTTTAGGAATAGATTTTTGGAAAAATATAGGAATAATACCAGACATTTTTAAAGGCGAATACACCTTTGCAAAATTAGATACTATTGAAAAGAAAGAACCGATTTTACATTCGACATTAGATTTAACAGTAGCACAAAGAAAACTGTTAGATACCAGTATTGAAAAATATTTTTTTGATTTACCTGAATTAGGCCGTACCGATTTAGTATACCATAAAATTAAAGTTAATAGCGAACCAATTAAGCAAAGATACTATTCAGTTTCACCTACAATGCAAAAACATATAGATAATGAGTTAGATAAATTGTTACAATTAGGTGTAGTTCAAAAAAGCAACAGTTCATGGTCAAATCCAATTCTTTTAGTGAAGAAAAAAGACAATTCTTATCGTTTTGTAGTAGATTTCAGGAAATTAAACAAAGTAACAGAAAAGGACGCGTATCCAATTCCGTACGTCTCCTCCATATTAGATAAATTGCGCGACGCGAAATTTATTACAACTTTAGACATTAAATCCGCTTATTTTCAAATACCACTAGATAAAGATTCTTATAAATATACAGCTTTCACTATACCTAATCGAGGATTATTTGAATTTACACGTTTACCTATGGGTCTTTCAAATGCACCCAGTACATGGTCTAGATTAATAGATAAAGTTTTAGGTCCAGAATTAGAACCTTTCGTATTTTGCTACCTAGATGACGTCATAATTTTGACAAATTCTTTTGACAAACACCTGGAAATATTACAGGAAGTTTTTAACAGACTTTCACGTGCAAGACTGACTTTAAGTAAGGAAAAATGTCACTTTTGTAAGAGTGAACTAAAATATTTAGGTTATGTAATAAATGAAAACGGTCTCTTAGTAGATCCAGATAAAGTAAAAGCTATTTTAGAAATACCAACACCAAAAACCGTAAAAGAAGTAAGACGAATAATCGGAATGGCTTCTTG
This sequence comes from Platerodrilus igneus, assembly GCA_036346225.1. Lineage (NCBI taxonomy): Eukaryota > Metazoa > Arthropoda > Insecta > Coleoptera > Lycidae > Platerodrilus > Platerodrilus igneus. The sequence goes on along the minus strand of JARFIW010000254.1, from coordinate 1,812,719 downwards.
GTATCGTCGATTTATCGAGGGATATAGTACCATTATAGCTCCATTGACCGCATTGTTGAGGAAAAATAGAAAATTTGTCTGGGAAGAGTGTTGCGAAACAGCCTTTTCCACTATAAAAAATTGCCTAATTTCAGCACCAATTTTAACTTGCCCAAATTACGAATACGAATTTACAATTCAGTGTGACGCATCAGATTATGGAATTTCCGGTGTGTTGACGCAGTGTATAGATGGAAACGAACAAGTAATATGTTATATTTCAAGATCTCTAACTCAAAATGAAAGGAAATTTACCGTAACAGAGAAGGAGTGTTTAGCAGTTCTATTCAGTATAGAAAAGTTACGTCCAAATATAGAAGGAACACATTCTACCGTCATAACAGATCATCATTCTTTAATTTGGTTAAACAATTTACAAAATCCAAATGGTCGACTATGTAGATGGGCCATCAAATTACAACAATACGACTTTGAAATAATTCATAGAAAAGGCAAAGGTAATGTAGTCCCAGATGCATTATCGAGGGCTGTACCAATAATTGAAACTTTACAAATTAAAAATGACAACAACAACTCTGAAAATTCTATGCTAATAATACCAGACATAAAAATTGTAAACCAAAATACTAAAAACAATAAAGAAGAAATTCAAAAATCAAACATTCAGTGTGATAATTGGTGTAAAAAGATGATTAGTAATGTTGAGAAATATCCAATAAAATATAATCGTTGGAAAGTAATAGACCACAAATTATTTAAACATGTTAAACCAAAATTTCCAAATTTAACTAAAGAGACAGACAACTGGAAAGAAGTAATTCCAAAATCACAAAGGAAAAACATTTTAAAACGTTTTCATGATGAACCGACGGCTGGTCATTTAGGAATTTTTAAAACTTATGAAAGGATATCTCAGAAATATTTTTGGCCGAAATTACGTGCAGAAGTAGCAAGATATATAAACCAATGTAAAATTTGTATTTCACACAAATCAGAACAAAAGCTTCCAGCAGGAAAAATGTCAAGACATCCAATAATTTCCAAACCTTGGCAAATGATATCCATAGATTTAGTAGGTCCACTACCTAGAACTACTAAAAGACATACATGTATTTTATCTGTAGTTGATACTTTTACAAAATTTCCCTTATTTTTTCCGTTAAGACAAGCCACTGCATCGTCCGTAGTTCAAAAGATAGAAGAGTTTATAATTTTACTTTTTGGAGCACCACAATATGTTCTAGTAGATAACGGTGTACAATTTCGAAGTCATTTATTAAAAAATTTAATGAACAAATACAAATCAAAAATTATTTTCAATGCATATTATCACCCACAAGCAAATCCTGTTAAACGAGTCAACCGCGTTTTAAAGACAATGTTGGCGTCTTATGTGTCAGATAATCAGAGAGTATGAGACAAGATATTACCCATGGTTTCGTGCGCTGTTCGTACCGCAGTTCATGAAGTAATAGGCATGTCGCCATATTTCGCAAATTTCGGTAGAGAAATGGTAATAGATGGTTCTTCTTTTGGTGAAATTACGGATTCAGAAAACTTAAGCGATATTCAATTTTCAGAAAGAAAACAACTAATAGAGCGTATTCCAGAATTAAATAAAGTATACCAAGAAATAACAAAGAAATTAGAAATAGGGTATAATAAATCAAAACATAACTATGATTTACGTAGACGAGAAGTAGTATTTTCAGTGGGAGATACAGTTTGGAAAAAAAATTTTGTACTCTCAGACGCATCAAAGTATTTCAATGCCAAATTAGCACCGAAATATGTAGGTCCTTTTACCATAACAGAAAAAGTTTCAACAAACACTTATGAGTTAACCGACGAAACAGGTCAATCCAGAGGAGTTTGGCATGTTAAAGATTTAAAAGCAAATCCAATTGGATATGACGAATAAAAATAGTTATAAAAACCTAATATTAATAAAAATAACCTAATATTAATAATTAAGAAACTTGAAAACGACGCTTATAGTGTTAAAAAAAATGTTTTTTAAACAAAAACTTAGTTTTAAAAATACTAGTTAGGATAAGGATAAGGATAGAAAAGGATAAGTTAGTAAATAGGAATGAAAAAGTGAATCTCTTAACACAAGATTTTTGGAAAAAATCTCCTTTTGTAAGGGGAGTGTAACATTATTTTGTAATGTTAACGAATAAACACATTAATTAATTAAAAATTCAGTAACTTGCATAAAGTATAGACAAAAATTCCCACAATAAATTACCTCACTTTATTTAGGACCCTTGTAATAAAAGACCACATTTATACCGATAGCTTCGGGCTAGTAAATTCCAGCGGCAGGTCATCATTTAAAGCTCTAGACCCCATCGTAAGTCAAATACAATAAACCCTTTAAAATGTATAGTACCTTTTTAGCGTAAATAAAGAAAACTAATTTCAGTTTGAAAAGCTTAACCTTCGTTGCTTGACAGCGGGTTAGACAAAACAAAATATTATAATAGCACAAAACTATTTCCAAGTTGATTTGTTCAAATATTACAAGTAATTTTAAGTAGTCTGGAGACATTCATTGTATTTAAAATCCATTTCGGCTCAAGTAGGTTTGCCGGTCTTTGTTAATGCCAGACTACGGCCGCCATAGATAGATCCCACATTGCAATAATTAGGTAATTCGTAGAAGGAAAAGATGATTTAAATTCTTGGGAAAAATAGTTGCTTCCGTGACTCTCATCTAAAAAAGGGGTTGGATTTGGTTTCTGAAATCTTGTTTTGTGGGAGGTCCTGTTCAGTCATTGGATAACAAAAAATGCCGCTCATAATTATTACGGTAGGGAAATAGTCTATATATTTGAAGGCTTTAGCCAAAGACGGAGAGTTTTTCCAATGGGGCCGACCGCGGTTAAGAAGTAGAGAAACGTAGTTTTGCGGGTAGCGTTTCTCTGGCATGACAGAATATTCCACTTCGTATCACGTTAGAAAAAATTGGAAAGAAGGTTACTCTTCCAGTTTCGCGAGGTTATGCCCATAGTTCGCGGATTTAAAGTGTTACAAGATAAATATTTAAAAAAACTTGTAGGCGTGTGACGCACAAGTAAGTGATATTGTCAAAATTCTGCCGAGTTCGTGTGCCAGTCAATTTTCTTAAACATTACAAACAGAAGCAACAAGCGAGATTCTCTTCCCAAATTTAATAACTGCTCTACGTTGGAAAACAAAACCTCAAACAATGGACAATTATTAGTAAGTAAGTCTTTATAGTTAAGTAGCATGACCAATTTTTAGTTAGTTTATTTGTTAGGACGTTTTGGCCATAAACCGTAGGATTAATTTAGTGTACGATTTATAATATAAGTTTTCGTTCATATACAAGTGTTTGATAACTACTTATGTACTCAAAATTTTCATAAATTCCATAGTCACCTATTCACTTAAAATTTATAAACTAAAATCAATGCATGTAAGAGGTTCACGTTTATTGCTCTGTGAATTAAATAGTTTTGTTTGCCGTTGATTAAGTCAATAGTTTTTCTTATTTATATAGTAAAAAAGTGAGGAATTGATTAAAAGAAACCATTGTCCTCCTTGGGATGACAAGTCTCTCAAGGTTTTGTACGAACATTTGGACATTCTCGACTTGTCTGGCGCCCTTGGCAATTGTCATTAAGCCACAATATTTTATGAAAGGTAAGTGTCACATTTTTGTAGTATATTATAAATTAATTTAACCCTTTTTTCAAAATTTCAACCCTCTATATGATCCACGACCTTCCGCTAGCTAGTGCCGGTGACCCCCCTTTTAATTTTGTTTTACAGGCCGCCCCCATTTTATAATTTGACTGGAAAGGATACACTTAGTAGCTTTTCCGCCTGTAACAAACGTTTCAATTTAAAATTACTTTAACAGTATATATACAACATATAGATGCACACAACACTAGTCTGTCCAATACAATAAACTACAATATTTAATTAATAACACAGAAAAATAAAAAGAATAATTAGGGAATTCATTTCAGTACGTTTATACATATTTATACACCGTAAGACATATCACTAAAAATATTAAATATAAATATCAATATAATAAGCAACTTATACACTTATTATATTGACTATAATGAACTTCTCCATAGAACCTGCTAAGCCTAAGACAGAAAACAAACAGTTAAAGTAGTGCATTTAGGCGCAATCAACAAACCGGCACTGATAACTAGATATAATCAGGTCTGTATACAATTTCGAAACCGATTCACTCAGTTATCCATCAATATAAGGACAATGGCATACAAAACATGCTCTAAATCCTTGTTTTAATAGTAACAGCATTAAATATTCAACAATTTAAACACACCCCACGCTTTGCTTTTGATGCAACAAAAAAAATTAACAATTTTGCGAATACTACTAAAAAATATGTTGTTTTATAATTTATTTTGCTGCATCATTTACAATTAAATTTAGGAAATGAAATGAGCTGGGTATTTAAAATGCCCTGGAGTTGATATTTAAAATTTGGTGTAACTATTAATTATTTTTCCTCTCATGTTGGACCCATAACTATACACGTGTCTCTTCAAGCTTTTATATATAAATTATATATAAATTCTTTTTTTTAGATTAAGCAGTATTTTTATTTATGTTTATTAATAAACAACATTGCTGTACTATTTTCAGAGTAATTAATAGCTGTTTGTACGGTTGGATTTATTTCCATTAATAATTTTCAAGTCCAATCTCTACGCGTGACATAAGTGTAAAGGGTATTGCATAATATTTGATGCAATTTCTAACCACTTCTTTTGCATGCTAAAAGTGAACTTTAGCTGCTGATACTATTATTTCTTTTTTTTTCTGCTGCTGCTAAATTTTCTGCCGAACCCGTTGTTAGTTTGTAATTCGTACCCGTAATAAATGAAAAACCCAAAACCTGTCATAAAAAAAACGATCTTCTATCATCCACCAAATTAGAAACGCAAAACTTCAATAACACCATCCCAGGCCATATAGACACATAAGGTGTATTTTTTATCTACATATTCGTACACTAGGTCATGAAATACAAAGTCATCACTAGTCCAAATTTCAGAAATTATATACAACATCGAAAATACTTCTTCAAAAACTATAATTCCTTTTACATAATAAGATAAACAAAATTTCAAAATCAAAATTCTTCCCTTTGCAAACTCTCATTAAATATCATACGATATTAAACTTAAAGATATATCTCCCAAGGCACCCTTTTCTTAAACCCCGTACTTCATTTCATAAGTGATTAATTACCAGAATAAGGCCTGCATAAAAAATCATAAAATCTTAGATTATCAATTACCTTCATTAAAATAAACACTTAAAACTGTGATTTATCCTTGTCACAGCAAATTTGGAGATCATTTTTTATTTAAGAATAACTCCAAAAATAGATAAACTATCACAGCAATTAAAAACATCAAATTCTCCCCCACAAAGTATTCAACATTAATAAATTTGTGCTCTGACTTACTTACTAGCGGTAATATCCATTCGCGACATCAAGTTCCTCAAAACGTTTTTTCAAAATAAAATGCGTTGTTACGGCAATTATTGAACATTCATTCGCCGCACTCCAAATTCTGACTACATCTGGTCTGCATCAGTTTTTAATCTATCTACAGCGCGTGCGTTATAAACATGTTGTTTTCTAATTAAAATGACATTTCTCTCGAACTTATCTAATTTATACCTTTGGAACTTTGATAGGGTTTTGCATGTTTACCTGTATGTTTCAGAATAAAATTTCCTGGTAATGAGGTGGGAATTTAAATGGCTAGTGTTATGATTTGTTCATATTCCGGGTTTGTACGGTGCCGTATTTGAATTTAATAGTAGAGTCGACGTCGTGCTTATTTCTTTAACAAAATTTTTGTCAGAAAGAAGATGAATACTTACCTTTGAACGAGCAGGATTACATGTTCAATAAGCCGGGGTCTAATGGAGCGTGTCCAACAGTAACTTTTTTTTACAGTCACCACTTGATTATAACACACAAAAGTTAATGTTACTTGTGGAATTGCGTATTTAAAAGTAATGATAGTGCCCTGGGCTGGTAACGCCTCTTACAAAAATATTTAAAATATCTACTTTAGTATTATTTTGTAATATAGGTAGCACGATCTATACACGAAGCACGTACTGTTAGTCCTACTCTTTAGATTGCTAATATATGTATTGTGGATATAAATTCATATGTTAATTAAGAATGATGCTGCTCCTTACTAACGAATTTCATTTATCACTTACCGAATTTGGGACTATTCAACTTAATTGGTGAGTTTATCGTAAATTTATTTTTAGAAAGATAAGTTTCTTAATACTGTTGCGATCCACTATTAGGCAACCCGTCAAACGTACAAACGCCCGAGGCACAGCGTATTCTTCAGGATTCGAGAATTCTTCTAGAAAATACTAGATAATGAGTCATATCTTTAATGCAGGGTATATATAAGGCCGCTTATGAATGTAAGAGTTAGTCTATACTTGAATGTCTAATATAAATTATATCGTGTATAGTGAATGTAGGTGAGCTTTGAGTGTATATACATAAATGTTATATGAACTAAACGTGTCTATTGTACATGCAGCTTGTAGTATACATAAATAGATAGAGCTTGGATTGAATAGTAGTTGTGTTAGTGTTGTTAATGGACCTATGGTAAAGAAGTTAGTTTAAGAAGATATTAGTGCTTGTAAATTCATTAGTGTAATAGTGCTTCATTGTTAAGTGTCCTGAAAACATCTATAAATAAGGCATATACTGTTAATTAGACTTGAGAACAGTGACTAATAAAGATTATTGTTATTACTTGTTTTTAAATTAAAGAAACGCGGTAGCAGTAGCCCGCTTCACTGGTGTCAGGTGTGGGGTATATAGTAATTAATTTAAAAGGAGAATACACAAGTCTAAAGATATTTAAGTAGTTTGCATATGCCAGTTACAAGAAATCAAAGTAAGATGGACGCAGAAACTTTAATGAATTTCCTTAAGGATTTTAAATCCAGTATGGAGGAAAGGTTTAGTGAAAATGCTGACAAAATGGAGGAGAGGTCGACTAAACTGGAATTGACACTAAATGAAAACGTAGTAAGGTCAGTTGAACTAGAAACAAACCTTACCGAAAGGTTAAGTGAAAATGCTAAGAAAATAGAAAAACGGTTTAGTGAAAACGCGATGAAAATGGAAGAGTTGAATGAAAAGACGGCCACGTTAGAACAAAGATTAATAGCAAGCTCCATTGCATTGAAAGAAGATGTCACTGAACAGGTAAAAACAGTTGAGCAAAAGTTGGACAGTTGGACAGTAAATTGATAAAAATAGAAGAAGATATGATGAGGCTGCAAGAACAGATGATTTCACTAACAACACGGCCACTTGAAATAGCAAATCAAGTTGTAAATTAGAACATTCCAGAAATAAGAAGCATGGTAGAAAGCGAGTCAATACCGTTAAAATTTAAAGTGAAACCACCTACATTCGATGGTAAAACGCCTTGGCCGACATATTTAAAACAATTTGAAGCTGCGGCAATAGCCAACGGTTGGTGTAACAAAAGAAAGCTATCTCCTTAATAGTGGCCCTACGGGGGGAGGCTCTTAACATCTTACAAACGGTTCCCGACCACCAGCAGAATGATTACAGCCTCGAAGCTTGAGATGATATATGGAGATGCTCACCTTCAACAGGTTTACCACGCACAAATTAAGAACCGCTCGCAAAAAACAAGTGAAAGCCTGCAAGAATTCGAAGCTGACATTGCCAGGTTAGTTAGATTGGCATACCCAACGGCACCAGATAGCTTCTTCGAACAACTTGCTGTTCAAACATTTGTGGATGGCGTTAAGGATGGCAAAATACAGCAAGCGCTAAGACTAGCAAGGCCAAAAATGTTGGATGACGCACTGGCCCATGCGCTTGAATTTGAAGCAGCTAAGCACACATCACACAGGATGGGTCACAAGGTTCGGTCTGCCTTAGAGGAACCTGGTCAAGCGCAGAACAGCATAGATGAAATAGTCAACCGTCTGGCGGAAAGACTGGAAAGACAACGACCGCGGAGATGACGTCTGCGATGCTAGAGCTGCGGTGAAGTTGGTCATTTACAGAGACGCTGCACTCAACCAGCAAAACAACAGGTTGAGCAGCAGGAAAGCTAAAGCAAGTCGACGTAAGGGGGCGAACGTCGACAGCACAACGTAGTGCCCCGGAGATTATCATCCGTGCTGCATCGTCGGTGGGGAGTCTGGACAGCATTTATATCGATGGTAGAATGAATGGTAGGATTTTCCGATTACTCGCGGATACAGGAGCGACAAGAACTATTGTGAGACCAGATCTGGTTGGTCGTGGAAAAGTGCTACCTGTATCGGTGTGTCTCCGAACGGCAAGTGGTGAGTAGATTGGTACTCACGGAAAGACTGCCGTTATGTTGACAATTGGGGACCAATTAATTAATCATCGAGTGTTGGTAGCTGAAATTACAGAGGAAGTGATCTTGGGAATGGATCTCATGAGAGAATATGGATTTCATGTAAACATGAAAGAAAATGTGCTTCGGATAGATGATGATGAGATTCCATTTCAAGGTAGGAGTAACCAGACGATGCAAGTTCGAATGATTTGCGATATGAAAATACCCGAGAAGGCGGAAATGATAGTAATGGGACGCCCGGATGGTACGCTCCGGGAAGGACAAGTATGCATGATGGAAGCAACTGAATCGGGAATGGGTCAGGAGGGATTATTGATTGGAAGAACGCTGGTAAAGTTTCGAAATATGGTACCAGTAAGGGTGCTGAACATTAATCCGCATACTGTGACCCTGAAGAAAGACATGATTATGGGAAGTTGCATTCCAGTATGCCATATCGTGTGGACGACACGAGAGATAAACTAGCCAACGGTTGCTCACAGAAATACCTGGATATGTTAATACCTTCGTGTCAAGGATTAAACGGCGACCAACTGGGCAAGGTAAAAGAACTGGTCGGACGATATCGATGTGTGTTTGCACTGGATGATAGTGAGAAAGGAAGGACGAATGTTGTGCAACACAAGATCAACACTGGAGATGCGCAACCGATAAGACGACACCCCAGGCGGCTTCCTTTGGCAAAACGTAAGGAAGCCGAGCAAATTATCACCGATATGGAAGAACAGGGAGTGATTGAACCCTCGAATAGTCCATAGGCATCCCCGGTAGTGTTTGTCAAGAAAAAGGACGGGTCGACAAGATTTTTTGTAGACTACCGGCGGCTTAACAATGTGACAAAGAAGGACAGCTATCCTTTGCCCAGAATTGATGACACCTTGGATACTCTATCCGGATCCAAATGGTTTTCGACCTTGGACTTAAAAAGCGGACACTGGCAGGTAGGCTTGGAGCCAAACGATAAAGAAAAGACTGCGTTTACAATTGGAACCGGATTATGGCAGTTCAAGGTCATGCCATTTGGGCTATGCAATGCCCCTGCTACTTTTGAACGATTGATGGAGTCGATACTGCGTGGACTGTCCTGGAAAACATGTCTGGTGTACCTAGACGACGTGATAGTGTTAGGCCGGTCTTTTGAAGAACACCTTAAAAACCTAGAGGAGATATTCCAAAGATTGCGCGGGGCAAACCTTACATTGAGCCCCAAAAAGTGTCACCTATTTGGAAAAGAGGTGAAATACCTAGGACATGTCGTTTCGGAGACCGGAATAAGAGCTGACCCTGACAAAGTAAAAACGGTACAAGAGTGGCCTACACCAGCAGATATACACCAACTACGCAGTTTTCTAGGATTGTGCACATATTACCGACGTTTTATACTTGAGTTTGCGAACATTGCCAAACCGTTAACGAAACTAACCAAAGATGGACAAGAATATAATTGGAATGACGACTGCCACAGTGCATTTGAACAACTGAAACAGCTACTAGTTACAGCACCAATTTTGAGTTATCCACGGATGGAGGGGAAATTTGTGTTGGATACCGACGCCAGTAACACAGCTATGGGAAGCGTTCTTTCTCAAGTGCAGAACGGACAAGAAAAAGTTATTGGGTATTTCAGCAAAGTCTTGTTGCGGCCAGAGAGGAACTATTGTATGACAAGAAGGGAGCTGTTGGCCGTCGTCAAATCCGTAGAGCACTTTTATAAGTACTTATACGGCCGTAAATTCCTGTTGAGAACAGACCATGCTGCACTGAAATGGTTACTGCAGTTTCGAAATCTTGAAGGGCAAGTGGCAAGGTGGATAGAGCGGTTGCAGGAATATGACTTTGACACAGAACATCGTGTAGGAACTAGCAATCGGAATGCAGACGCTCTATCAAGGAGACCTTGTCCAGTGGACTGCAATCATTGCTCCAAGATGGAACACAAAATAAGTGTCATCTATAGAATGACGGTAACCGATGATACTTGGCAACCCGAAAGAATACGAGAAGACCAGGAGAATGACGCCGAATTGGGACGTATTATTGAGTGGAAAAGTAGAGGACAACGACCAGCTTGGGAAGAAATTAGTATTTCAAGTAGGAGCCTGAAGGCATACTGGGCACAGTGGGACTCCTTGATGATGGAAAATAGAATCTTGAAACGACGCCTGGAATTTGAAGATGGCACTGAGAGACTTCAAGTGATAGTGCCGAGAAGCAGAGTGCCGGAAGTGTTGCAGCACTTGCACGATGGTATTTCCGGAGGGCACTTTGGCGTGAAAAGAACTCGCGAAAGAGTGAGAGAAAGATTCTATTGGGTGAACTGCAAAGATGATGTGAAAGAGTGGTGCCGGAAATGTGAATTGTGTGCCTCTGCAAATGGTCCGGTCACAAAACGGAAAGCCCCAATGAGACAGTATAACGTGGGGAATCCGTTTGAAAGGGTAGCCATTGATATAGCTGGTCCGTTTCCTGAATCAGAGAAAGGAAATAAATACATCTTGGTTGCAATAGATTATTTTACCAAATGGCCGGAGGCATATGCTATACCTAACCAAGAAGCCGAGACGGTTGCAAATGTACTAGTGATGGAGTTGTTTTGTTGCTTTGGAGTTCCGTTGGAATTGCACTCCGATCAAGGTCGGAACTTCGAATCAGCATTGTTTCAAAATGTCTGCAAGCATCTTGGAATCAGGAAGACTAGAACCACGCCACTTCATCTCCAATCGGATGAAATGGTTGAAAGAATGAACAGGACGTTAGGGAAGTACCTGGCCAAAGTTGTCTCTGAACATCAACGAGACTGGGACCAATATCTACATTTGTTCCTACTGGCGTACCGATCTTCGGTACATGACAGCACAGGGTACTCGTCCGCTTGCGTAATGCTAGGACGTGAATTGCGGCAACCATGTGATCTTCGGTTTGGATTTAAACCTGGAGAAGAGATCGCAGGTGAAGATTACGTTAGTTAGCTTCGTGAAAGATCAAATAACATTCACGAAAACGTCCAAAAGAATATACAGGCAGCAAGCGATCGGATGAAATCACAATATGACACGAGAGCACAAGAAGGTGGTTATCAACCTGGAGGTTTAGTGTGGTTGTACAATCCACAAAGAAAACGTGGATTGCCGCCAAAACTACAAAGACAATGGGAAGGGCCGTACGAAGTGTTAAAAAGAATTAATGATGTAGTGTACCGGATCAGAAGATCCCCTCGTGGTAAACCGAAAGTGGTACACTTTGACCGTTTAACATCCTGCGCTGGCAACAACCAGGAAGACTCGAATCATGATAATGATGTTCGACAAGTTATTAATCATGAGCCAAATGTAGATTTTGAGAGCTTTATGGCGGCGTATGGTGGTTCCGCTAAAGCGAGATTTGGCGTTGTTGTTGAAAAACAGCAAGATCTGTTTAGAGCACCAGAAGAGTATTCCCTTGCACATTGCGTAGCTCAAGATTTGGCAATGTCAAGGGGAATAGCTGTTGTTTTCAAGAAAAAGCTTGGATGTGTGGATGAATTAGTACAACAGCAGCCAACTGTAGGAAAATCTTTGGTTCTTCAAGATAAAAATCGTTATGTTTACTATCTGGTCACCAAAAATTCTTCATGGCAGAGACCTAGTCATGGACATCTATGGGAGGCTTTGCTAAATCTTAAAGCGCAGATGATGAAAAATGGAGTAACGAGACTAGCGGTGCCCAAGCTGGGCTGTGGACTGGATCGCTTAGATTGGAGGATAGTCCGAAATATGCTAAAAGTAGTTTTCCAGGGAACCAACGTCCAGGTTCTTGTTTGTTGTTATCAACCGGTTGCCTACCAAGACCAAGAAAAGAGTGTTGACTGGTACTTCCAACGACGCGGTGGATGCACCAGAGGAGATAGCTGCCGATACCCTCACCAGTCATCGAATTGGTGTCAAGATGGATTTACAGTTACGAGACGTAACGGTTTTAAAGAGGGGGCAGTGTTGCGATCCACTATTAGGCAACCCGTCAAACATACAAACGCCCGAGGCACAGTGTATTCTTCAGGATTCGAGAATTCTTCTAGAAAATACTAGATAATGAGTCATATCTTTAATGCAGGGTATATATAAGGCCGCTTATGAATGTAAGAGTTAGTCTATACTTGAATGTCTAATATAAAATATATCGTGTATAGTGAAGGTAGTTGAGCTTTGAGTGTATATACATAAATGTTATATGAGCTAAACGTGTCTATTGTACATGCAGCTTGTAGTATACAAAAATAGATAGAGCTTAGATTGAATAGTAGTTGTGTTAGTGTTGTTAATGGACCTATGGTAAAGAAGTTAGTTTAAGAAGATATTAGTGCTTGTAAATTCATTAGTGTAATAGTGCTTCATTGTTAAGTGGATTGAAAACATCTATAAATAAGGCATATACTGTTAATTAGACTTGGGAACAGCGAGTAATAAAGACTATTGTTATTACTTGTTTTTAAATTAAAGAAACGCGGTAGCAGTAGCCCGCTTCAATACGACGTGACGCGTAATATTTTTTCCTTTCCCAGTTTTAACGTAGCTTATTTTGGGCTAAATAGAATCCTAGCGTTGAGATCAACATTGACTTCAAAATGTATTTTTGCGGTTTCTTTTAAGTACGAAAGAAACTTCCTATGGGTAATGAAACTGTCTTAAAATGTAAGAAGCTTAACCTTACTAATTTAATTACATCTACAACTAATTAGTAAATCATTACGGACTTTAGATCTTTGATCGTTTTATTAGAGTATTTTCTTAAACTTAAATGAAAATCTACCCCATAATTTTGTTGCTACAAGTTATTAATATGGAAGACGGCACATTCAAAAGTTAGAACCCTGATTGAGTTCAAGATGCTACAATAAACGTGTTTGCGAAAATCAAAGCAAGCTGCGTACTTCAATGTAGTTTGCTTGAACCGCAGTGGATTGTTGGGTTTGTTTGAACATAAATCCAGAGATTCGTTCTAACCCCTACACGAATCTCAGTTTGGGCCGATGTTCGCTTCGTATTAGAGTGGTTTGCTATACAAATATTGAAAGCGTTAGTCACTTTTATCTTTATTTGATGCTGTGACATCAGCTAATGCACTTAACGTCGTGTTTTTCAATCAAATCGAAACTTTTCAGGCAAACATTTGATGAATCGATTTTTTGTGGAAACAGTTCACTTGCTATGCTTCTTAACATTCGCTAGACTTTACCACACTGTGTTGAGGAGAAAAGCTAACGATAATTACTGGACTTTGGGAATTTCAGAAATGCTTTGGATTTCAATTATAACGCGTAATTTCTCAAACCTCGATTCGATTCAATGTAATTGACCAGGTAATGGCTTTACCGTAAGCTGATATTATAGTAGTCTTTGAATTGCAGTCTGGATCAGTTTTGTAGAGTCCTAAATCATTTCTATATGATCAATTACGATTCACTCACTAGACAAGCACGCAAACTATTATTTGGACATTGGAATGTTTAGTCGAGGAATTTTCAAATTCATGATGTCTGTATATGTCTAGAATATACAGTACAAAAGCAAATTGACCTTTAATACGACGGTTGCCTTTTATACTTCGGAATTTGAGATCAAAAACAACTATTTATCAACAAAACTGGCTTTATTGTTTTTCATTATATTCTCCATAAAAATCAATATACTTTTACATGCGTTTGAAATTTTGAATTAATTTTTGAAGCATTTCTTCCACCGCGATTGAGGCACCTCTAAAATATACATTTTGAACGCATTAACTACTTCTTCAGGTGTTAGAAAACATCGCCCTCACAATTTATTGTTAATATGCGAGAATAAAAAAAAAGTCGTTGGATGCCAAATCATAATTATACGGTGGACGATCCACGAGATCGACATTTTGAGTACTTAACCAGTAACATGTATGAGCCGATTTGTAAGAGTTGACATTGTCCTGGTGAAGATGGGTCTGTTTAAGCGGTTGGTTTTCCTTATTTCTTTAAAGAGCACTCACAGGCAAGTGTTTGTGACCATTCAATTGACTGTTCTACAATTCTCTAAAGAAAGGGTTGCGACTGCCCAGTTTTTCTGAAAATGTAGGGGACTATTTGCTTTGAAGTCCGTGTAAGAGCAATTTTTGTTTGATTTGGCCGATTGTGAAAAACATTACAGACGACTGCTGTTTACTTTTGGGGTCACACGCGTGGATTCACAATCCATCGTTTATCACGATGTAGCAGATGTGTTCGGAAGCACCGCGATCATATTTTTGGATAGCTTCTTCGGTCAATCGACACGAGCCTGTTTTTGAACGATTATCAAATTACGTGACTTGCTGAAAGTCGATAGAGCACACCCTCCGTTTTTGTTGTTGTGTTGTTTTGTTAAGTTAATTAGCATAGGAAGGAATAAAATTTTAAAGGTAGGATAGCTAAGCAGTACTGTTTATTTACTAGAGTATAAACATGAGAAAATATAGATATTGAACTGTAACTAAACATACTGCACAACAAAAGGCTTTAATTCGAAACTTTTTTAAGAAAAGAAGAGAAAAAAAATTAATTTAATTGTAAATAGAGAAATAAAACGAATGATACATATAAATGTGAAAAAAAAGAAGCAGCAAAATATAATTTGTATAACTTTACGATAGTTATGTGACTAGCTAGGAAAAACGCATAATTTCACCAAAGGTCGCTTCAAACTACCTTTGGTACCTCTACGCTTGGATAGGTATTAGGTATCCTAACCAACTGCCAGTGGACTGAAGGTAAGACAGAATCTTTAATAACTACACCTGTACCATTCAAATTACCAACTAAATTGTTATAGTTATTTCACTTGTTTTTTGATAAAGTTCGCGTAAATACTCCCTATACCAACTACTCCAGAAGTCTTACCGCAAACATTGCACCAATTGCCACCGCGACGCACGGTTAATTTTTAAATGGGATAGGCCGTGCCTTGAAAGCGCAGTTAGCGGCTCTACACTTAGAAAATATGTAAGGGGTGAGAAATTGCATATCATTGGGGCCATTACTTAAACTGCATACAAGTCGTGAACTAAGTAACTATTTGTATTAAGTTGTGATTAGTTCTTCGTATGTACGGATTTTGTTTTCCAGCAGTGTGCAATAGATTTGTTTTCAACGATTCTACTCCGCTCTCCCACAGACCGCAAAAGTGGGACGCAGAAGGGGGCGGGATTAATAACCATTCGTTATTTCCTTGTATAGCAGCAGTGCGTGTAAGACTAACAAAAAAGCAATGGGCCCCTATAAAACTGGTGCCGCAATTACCAAAAATAGTAAAACAGCGTCCGCACCGATCAATTAAGCGATGCAAAGCTACCAGAAAGGCATCGGTTGATAAATCTGAAACAAGTTCAAGGTGAACTGTTTTAGTCTAAAACATACAAACAGACACACGTATGCCTTGAGGGGTTTTGGCTTTCGGAGATTAATTGACTTTATTCTAAAGGGTTCGACCTATCCCACGCCGACACAACTGAAAGGTTTTAATCGATTTATTCTAAATTGAGGTAGGTTAGCCATGGGTGGTACTCCCGTTTTAGGGTTAGTTTTAAAGCATCAATTGCAAATGAATAAATGGTGCAGGATTGCTCTTTTTGAGGATACGTCTTTTTCGCAATAGTGCGGGATGTGTTTTAGAATACAGTAATGTCGAATGACCTAATCTTCCTTCTACTCGTAAAATACGTGAAGAATCGACGAAGTATGATAATTTTCTGAAACGATTTGGAAAGTTTATCTTTAGCTTTAATTGATTACATTTCCACCTTAACGAAATTGATTGAATATTTTTAGTAGTAATCTCGAATGCATTCTGAAGTTCCTCTGCTGTCAATAAAAGTTTCTCAATCTGTACAATGACTGTAATTTTCTTGTTTTCAGAATTTGTGATAGATTCAGTAGGTTGTCGGATTGGCTCAGTTGGCCAATTTTCGTCCGGTAAGCTAAGTCACTCAGGATCCGTCCACCAAAGCGATCATGACGAAATATTGTCTGAGAGCAAGCCGCGTAAACCTGGATCAGCGGGGTTGCATTTGGAATTAACGTACCGTCAAAAAGTAGGCGATATAATTACTTGTATGTGGGTAACTCGATTGGCAATGAACGTTTTCCAATTATATGGTGGTGACGAAACCCACGCCAAAGTATTCATGGAATCGCTCCATGTGAAAACATCGGTGATCGTATAATTGTTGCCATATGTGGCGAGAACAAAATTGACCAAGTCCGCCAATAGCACCGCTGCACACACTTATAACATAGATAAGAAAAATAGTTTAATTGGTGCCACCTTTGTTTTCGAAAACGCCAATTCATAAAAAAATTTTACCAGTAGGAGAACAGAATCTGAAATAAATAACACAAGCGTAACAAAATTCACTAGCTTTTCAAAAGGTTTGTAACTGGCAGTAGGCCGAATGTCATTAGTGAAAGATAGAGCTTTTTTTAAAGACGAGTGAGAACTGATACCGAAATTGCTATCATTGAGAATAAATATCATCGGGTGGTTCGCTATCCCATTCCAATCCTAGTAGCCATAAATACTGTTTTGGTTGTTTAACTAAAAGTGACCCGGAATCTAAAAATCTAAGTGAGTTATAAATGTTAGCTGCTTGATAAGATCACGCGTTTTGTACGGGAAGGGCTCTGTGGTTTAACAATGAATGGAAACGCGTCATCTGAGGCCTGGCGTTGGAGGCCCAATTTTCTGACACCTTCATGCTTAGAAAAATTTCGATTTTGAAACAGTTGGTGTTCTTCAGGAATGTCTTTAAGTAGTGACGGATGATTCAAATTCCATTTACGAAGCTGAAATCCGCCGGAATGTACCTCCTCCTCGCTGTAACTAGAGGTGGGCATGTATTCTTGTATTATTACTGTGTTTGCCGGTGTAGATGCTAATCTAACAATAGGTACTTGTTCGTTCGTTTGTAAGTAGTTTTCTACACAGTGTCATATCCCTTTCCGTATAACTATCTTCACGCCTGAATTTCTTTCCTTTAATCCCGTATGAATTACCTTAAAATCTCCGCTCCAAAACTCCCTGCCTCTGATCACATAACATCGCTACTCTCCTACTATGTATAATGCTAATCTATCCATTTCAATTTTCAGATTCTCTAGCCAATCTAATTGTTTCATGCATCTTACATTCCACGTTCCAACTCTCAAAATGTTCCCGGCTCTACTTTTAAGCTTTCGGATCACATCCTCCTAAATAGTCCTCTCTCGGGGTTCAGAATGGAGAACTATTTTAACTCCGGAATCTTTTACTCCAATCTTAAATACGCTGTCTACTTGAGAGGTAATGTGTCAATTTTCTGTTGCTTTCCACATCGCAGTAGTGTATCTTAGAATACCATACCAACCTCTATGGTGTCTGCCACTCTAAGTACCGAAAGAGCTGCTGCTCTTTTTCGAGGATCTGTCTTAGTCTAATTCCTCATTAAAAACCGCCCTAATTTGGTTAAACCTATAGTTTGAATCTATCTCAATAAAATACGCAAACCATTCTACCCGTTCTAGTAATCTAGAACTTCTTCAATGTGCAGGTCTATTCAGAACGTAATAATCAATTATTTTTATAAAAAAATTCTACAAACCATTGTTTTGGGTTCTACAAAGAGCATAGAGATACGAATATCGCTGTTATCTCGCATCATTCCATCCAACCTCTCTGTTCGAACGGAGAAGGACGACGAATTCTCTATACAGGTGATATACACAAGCAAAGTATTTGAGCGGGTATCTGCATGCAAAACAACGAAGGTAACGACACATTTCAACGTTGACCTCTAAAACATGGCAAGAATATTATTTAAAATACCAAATCGTGCTCGCTTTCTTCAATAATAAGAGGATTATGTAAGATATTACAATTTCAATAACATTTCGTATAAGAAAAATGAGTGTGAATATCTATTTAAAAATTGGAACTTTACAACCTTAAACCTTTTCCTGTCGTAGCATCAATAGGTAGAAAACATCAATGCTCGTATATATTAACATTTGTGGTAATTATATTAACATTTCTTATACAAACTAAAATATGTTTTTTGTGATTTGCATCCGGTGTACAGTCTAAGATTATTGACATAAATGTTGGTTTTTCTTAGTTATAATATTCTAGATATTGTTGCCCATGAAATTGATTATTTGACTAAACTTTATCGCCCACGTATTGAGGAATACTTTTACTATATTCTGTTAGGCATAGCTTTAAATGTTCTAGCATAGTCAAATTTGCGAATCATTTCCATGTACTTTAAGAAATTACCGCTATTTTAAAAATATACTATTACTATACTGTAAGGCTAAGTTCAACCAAAAAGCCGAAATATTTGCTTTAATCGCAACCTGACAGTATATAGTTTTCTTTTAATTGGGCTTTCAGTCTGATAAGCAATGCTTAATTTGCGTTTAAAAAATTAATAATTTTCTTTTTCTGACATTTAGCCAGTAACAATAAATAAAAAGAAAAACTGAAACAAAAAAAATCGATTATATCATCTATATATCATTTATTGTAAAGTTTCATAGCTCTTGGTTTAAAAATATAATAAAACTAATATTCCTCACCTTAAGAATAAACGTTTCGTCACAAAATAGTCTGTACAAAAATCAAAAAATGAGTTACACTCGCTGCCACTCTTCATCGGCCAACGGGAAATAAAACTATAATTTTGAGGTGATAGGCAGTTACTATTTATATATTCGCTTTGTATTCTACAGTGTTCAACCACTTTGTATAGGCATCATTCTATGGTCATTGTGATCGGTGGTCGCAACGGAAACGTACACAAAAATGCAGGACATTGGGGACGTCGACGTATTTTGTCTTTCGCCGCCGTCAGTTGGCAAGTTTCGAATGGGTCTGTTCTCATATATTATATCTCATATATTTTATCGAAAATAAAACAAGTACTAAAATTCCAACAAATAAATTAGAAAAGAAGGAAAATAGAATTCAACACAATGTAACCTTCTAGAGTTAAAGAGTGTCCCACATACAGGTAGGGTAGAATCCATAGTGGGGTTCAACAGATACCTCAAAAGTTGAGATAACCCTTGCACTGGTGCAGGGTGGAAAGGAAGCTTTGAAAGTGGGATAGCTGACTGTACTTCCGGACTAAATCGATTTTTACGTCACGCGGGAGCATAAGCGTAATCGTGAGATGAGACTAAAAACAATGATGGAGGGTTGCATCAAAGGATACTTACTAGATAAACCTAAATGGTAAGATGCAGCAACCTTACATGTGATTTTCCAAGGCTCCACTCGAAGGTACTATATTGACCAGGAAGCGAGTTTTTTTTACCTGTAAAATTTGGAATTTGGCCGAACCCTTGTTCCAAGCAAGATAGAGACCTTTAACGTGCGTGACAACACTCACACACGAGACCTCTATTTTACCTCTCATGCGAACGAGGGTGTATTTGTGTGAAAAATGCTCGCCTAAGATTTTTCAAGCTGATCGTGTCGGGATTCGAACCAGGGATCTTGGGCGTAGTAGTCACACACATACCAACTACGCTACGGAGCCGTCCAAAGGACATTACCACAGACAGACACACACACACGCACCCACACGCGCGCACAGACACAGACACACGCACACACACACACACACGAGTATTTCCAAACGCAAATATAATAAGACTAACCAATATAACTTAAGGTAGCAAATAGTTCTGTTAGATTCCTTAGGAGTAACAGGTTTGCTGTAATTTTTAGGTAGCAGACTAATTGTAACGTTAGAATAAATAAAAAAAAACACTGACCACAACATAGTAATTATGACAGCCGCGTTTAAATTGAAAAATTAAAAAAGAGAGTGGAAAATGTCACTTTGACTTTGAGAAACTAAAAGAGCAACATATCCAAAAAAGATTTGAGAAAAAGTAAAACGAATTGCTGAAACACATTGGGATAATTTCTGATACTAAGAAAGTGTAAACGGAAAACAATGACATTAAATCCTGATTAGACACGGCGGTAAGTGAGATTCTGAGGTATAAACAAGCATACAAACTAATTAGAGTGGATACTAAGGATATAAAACCGTATAACAAAAAATAAAGGACGCAGGAGGAGAAATCATTATAGAAAATGTAGAGAAACATATTTAGTGAATTTATATACATCATCATTATCATCATTGGGTTTCAGTCCTGAAACTGGTTAGACGCGTACCATCATTGTTTCCTATTCTGAACTAACCTACAGATATCTCCGAAATTTGCACAGTCTGTATCTATCACTATCTGATCTAGGTCTACATCCACCTCTTTTTCCTATCTCTGCTTATATATTCCACACTATTCCCCAAAAATGCCTTAGAACGTATTCTGCCCTTATATTTCTCATATTTTTTTCCCAAAGATATCCTTGTTCCCTTACTGCTTCTATAACATATTTGTTATTACCTTTGTCTGTCCATCCACATACATCTGAAGCACGGCATTTCAAAGGCTGCTACTGTTCTTCTGTCTGCTTTTCAGACTGCTCGTATTTCGTAGGCATACTGTCTGTGCTGTGCTCCACATATACGCTTTCAACAACTTTTTGTTTTATGTTTGTTGTCTTTCATCATAGGCGCCGTTCTTTCTTGTTAGATGCAGTTTCGTCCCCTTCTATTGTTATACAATTATATACCCTATTTCTCCGACATTCAGTGGTTGCGAAGGGGGTAAGCAGCCTGTGGCTGCCAAGTTTCCCCAGCACTTGAACGTTTACTGATTTAATATTTTTTCCAATATATCTTTTCGCACAGTCAACATTAGTTGCAGATATTTCACAACAAACAACTAGTTGTTTATAATAATCATCAGATATATCTGCGCTTATTTTTTCGCCATTGGGTTTTCCGTCTCAAAACTGGTTGGACATGTACCTGCACTTATTTATTTTCTAAACTAACCTATATAGTTCCCTGAAATTCTCACTCAGCAATACAGCTCGGTTCCCCTTATATTGTTTTCTAATATCATGCACTATTTCCCTGAGATTTATTGAAGGGGGTTAAGCAACCTGTGGCTGCCAAGATTCCCCAACACTTAGACATTTGCCGAAATAATAGTTTTCCAGTAATTGCTTTCACGCAATTACCATAATTCGGGAATAGTGCCCATTCAATGCTTGTAGTTGCTTATAATAAATATCATGTTTCTTCTATTGTTTTCTAATATTATGACCTATTATATACATACAGAATAAAAACTAGAAACCCTAAAAGAGAAATCTAATATTGATAAGGATGATTTGGGATAGCCTTTACTTAGAGATGAGTTTGATTAGCATTAAACAATTTGAAAAATAATAAGCCGCTGGACAAGCAGCAACAAAATTTATCTTTCAACTTGTACGCTATGTATATGAAACAGGTGAGATTCCCAAAGATTTCAAGTGTAACACCATAGTCGCTATACCAAAAAAGAAAGGTTCGGATAGATGTAAAGATTTTCGAACAATAAGTTTGACAACACAGGTGTTAAAAATATTATACAAAGACGTGTTGAAGAAATACTATTAGAAGATCAATTTGGGTTTAGGCGAAGCAGAAAGACACGGGAGGCTACTTAGCTCGCAAGGTGTTAATGTAAGAAACAATAGAGAAAAGGAGAAAGCATGTATATAGGGTATATAGATTTAGAAAAAGCATTTGACAATGTGAAATGGGACAAAATATTCGAAATACTCAAAAAGATTGGAATGAGTTATAGGGATAGATGGATAGTACGTAGCTTATTCAAAGAGCAAGCAACAATCATAGAATTAGAGCAGGAACGTAGAGAAATAAATATTAGAAAAGGGGTGAGAAAGAGATTTGCGCTGTACCCGTTAATTTGTAACATGTATACCAAAGAGGCAATGAATACTGACAAATTCAGAAAGACGTTTGGAATTATTCCGCAGGGACAAACCATTGATGTGCTTAGATTTGCCGATAATATAGCGGTATTAGCAAGTAACAAGGAAGAGTTTAAAACAACTCTTAATGAAACGCTAGCAGTACTAACAGAAAGGTACGGTATGCACATTAACAAAAATGAAACTAAAGTACTAGTATGTAAAAGCAGGAAAGTAATTAAAAAACCAGAATACAAATAAGAAAACTGAACTTACAAGAGATTAAGAATTTCTGCTGTCTAAGAAGCCAAGTAACGAAAAATGGGAAAATTACAAAAGATATTCATTAAAGGTTATCACAAAGCCGAGCCTTATTTAACAAAAGGGAATAACTTCTATGTTCAAAGACAACAAACATAGAAACGAGGAACTATTGCCGAAAGCATATATATGGAGCAGAACACTTAAGGTCTCTGCAACATAAACAGTAGAAAAAGCGGACAGGAAAAGGAATCTTTTGAAATGTATTGCTACAGACGTACAATGAGGAAATCATGGAAAGACAAAGTTAAGAACAAAGAGGTTCTAGAAATGGCATGGAAAGTAAGAAATATGTGGAAAACAATATAAGATAGGAGAGATGGGATGATATGACTTATACTAAAACATGAAGGAATAGTGCGAAATATAATAGGTAGAGGTAGACCTAGATTAGACTATTTCACACAGATAGTGAAACATGTAGACCGTGGAAATTTCACTGAGATGTCTAGATTGCCTTGGAATAGAAATCATTGGAGGTACTCATCCAACCAGTACCAGAAGGAAAACTTAATGATGAAAGAAGTAATTGTATATAAACCTGATGATTATTGTGAAAAATTATAGGTGTTGATTTTGCAATATTTTCAACAAATGTTGATTGTATGAAAAGAACAATTTGAAAACTATTGATTTGGCAAATGTCTAAGTGGTGGAGGGCCGTGATAGCCGTCAGGTTGCTTAATCCCCTACGCATACTACTGAATATCGGTGTAATAAAGCGTTCTTTTAGAAAATAATAAAAGAGAAAGGTGCAAAGAATCCAAGGAAAAAGATTAGCATAAGGTCATGCTGTATCTAAAAAATTTTTACAACGCTTTTATTAAGCAACACTATTTAAATAATATTAAAACGACTGATAATATCAATGAAACTAGCCAAAATACTTTGAAATTAAAAAATAACAATACTTATCCTATAAGTAATGATAGAGAAATGCCTGCCGGACTTGCATTTGAATTAAAACAATCAATATCCAGTTATGATTTTTTAAATTCTGACTCTACATTAAGTGGTATTTTAGAATCTACCAATAATAATTAAAAAATTTTCCATTTAATTACAAAAGAAAATGTTTCAGACTAATCTAATTATAGAAATTTATTTAATTCCTTAATAAATTTTAAAGACACTATTATTTATTTATTTATTTATTTGACTTCGTCTACAAAAACATTTAAACACAAGATTTGAACGCCGGAAAGAATCAATCATCTAACCTAGACAAAAAGAAGAGGTTACATCATAAAAGGCAAAAGACGGAATGATGGTGAGACACACCGCACCGTAGTAGCCTATCGTTGTGACTAACACACAGAAAATCGGGATCTGTCCTTTAAACCATGAAGCAGAATCGATTACAAATTCATTAGTAGAATGATTTATTTATATTGTTGGTATCCCCAATCAAATCCTTACTGATCAAGGAGCAGATTTTACTTCGAACTTAGTGAAAAATGTTTGTTAATTATATCATACTGAGAAAATACAGTCTTGTATTTTTACACTTCAAACTAATGAAACAGTTAAAAGAAGTCTTTTCCGCATTATCAGATAAAATATTATATTTCGCCTTCACGATCTCATAAATTACAAAACCCCGGAGTTCTTAGTAACAAAGTAACTAAACGTGAAGGAAAAGTAAGAGAGGTAGAACTTTGTGTGAGAGCATCAAATCGTGCCCAGAGAAGTAGGTCGTAAAATTTTTGAATTTTCTTTCCTGCTTCATAAACCCACCAAGGCAATTTAAGATATATTTACTATAAATGTGGTATTTCTGTTGTTTAAAACCGTTTAGAATAGTTGAGAATCCATTGTTCATGCATATTTTCAATTTACATTTTAAAAGTTTAACAGGCAACAAACTTACTGAAGAGGAAATGATAGCACAGCCCTTGTTTATTTGTATTCATGTCTTACATAAATGTATTTTTCGAACAATAGTGGCTTTTTATCGCAAAGTTGTCATTACTTCAAACGGTTTTATTGTTAGGGTTCAAAGAATTTATGAATGTAAAATTCGTATCTTCCTACTTTACTCCTATTCCATTTTCTTTTACCTTTTCAAATGTAAATAGAAGTTAATATTTAAGGTCACGCTTGCCCGAGGCTTTGAAATGAGGTAGATGTATTGCAAATTCATGTAATCAGAGCCTTAATTCAATCAAGGTAAACCCCAGTAGCAGTAAATGTACCTCCTTTTGTGCATTTAGGTAAAATACTTGATACTTTACCCTTATCTTCTATTAAAAAATTATTTCAGAATTTTGGAGAATTTTAAACTTGGCATTAAGTTGCAACCTTCGCAGTTTTGTGCTCGTTCTACATTAAACAATTCCAACAATGCTTGTTATAGAGTTGAAAAACTTTCTACAGTTCAGCAAGAACAGCAAGTTTCTCTAAACGAATGCTCGTATTCTGCGTATCATTTGCACATCAGATACAAACGAAGTGCAAAGTTCTTAAATAATGTATCCCAAAATAAATTAATTTGATTATTTAGAAATGTTGAGGTATGGATGGAGTTTTAATAATAAACGAGGATTGTAGAAATAGTAGTTCCACTCATTGAATGTTGTTAATCAATGAAAAAACCGCAACAATACAAGAAAAGCCGATAATAGAGTATTTTGTACTAAATAACTGAAAACCATTTGCTTTATTCGGAAGAAGTGTGTCGAACTTAGTTACTAAATCTAACAAACGCACGGTAGCTGATTCATGTATACCCTGACATAAAACACGACGACCTTAAAATAATTCGCATACCAGAGATATAAGTAAAACCCATAGCGGAACGACGTTAGTTCCTGGTAGTCTCACAGGACTGAATCTAGGCATCCGTACTAAGTACACCTGCACCGAGTAAAAAAATATGAAATACGCAACACTGGCAAAATTTGAATAGATAACCTAATTCCATTAAACAAAAAAACTCCTAGAACAAAGAATTGATTAACTGGCAAGGGACATATTGCGGGTTAAACTTATTTTGGGCTCTCCCATTTATGCAACTGTTATTTTAGAAAAACATATTAATAATCGTTACTTTGTTTTGTTACGTCCCCCTTCCTACAGTGTATTAAAACTTATGCTCTTTTATTTCATTACTCATTCGCATAGATTTTGCTTTTAATACTCAAACACCACCCTGTATATTAGACCTTACTACAATAAGTACGCTTTACCTCAATTCCATTTAAACCTATTTGCTGTAAAATGTAAAGTTCTTCTATAATTTAAATAATTGGTACCGTGTTTCAAATATCCGTCGGTTTGATGCATATTACTATAGAGTATAATTAATTCTTATAATACCCAAACCTAAAAACTCGTTGAAATAATGGATCACACTCCTCTGATAGAGTTTGTTTCGAGTTTCTATTGACACCTGTGTTTGATAACGCTGGGATTGAATTTAATTCTGGCAATAGAACGAGTTCATTTTATTTTTTTTGTATATGACCAAGAAGATTTGTCGTTTTCGTTATCTACAGAATTTCACGCACACCGTTGTGTGGTAAGTGCTTTCAGTTTTAAAAAATGTACCTTTCTTCGTAAATGATCTAATATTTAATCGTACCTGTTACAGTTTCTTACGGTGGACATGACCGTCCATTACATTGGCCCCTAACTGACGAAGCGGTTGCCGCTTCTTTTGTAAGAAGGATGCACGAATTGCGTGGTCCAGGGTCCATCTGTTTTTCCCTGTCCTTGAGGAAAATGTGACCAATCCAACAACGTGGACGCGCGGTTGAGTGCTTCTTCACTACCTTTTTGTATGGATCTTATGCAATTGCCGATACCTCTAATGATTTTTATATAACTATACCAAGAAAGGATTTCCTGGGTGCTATTTGGACGCATCCCGTTTGTTACTGTGTGACTGAAGAGTGTGAAATATTCAAGTAGGAATTTCTTTTACGTTACTATTTGTACACCTATGTTATCTAACCGATAAGAGAAAGAAACTCCTGACGTACTACTGTTATACATATATGTATCCTATTTATATCATCGAGTGCGAAATATGAAAGATGCTGTTGCCTCTTTTCAGTCAATTAGTTGTTCGCTGCGAGTTAGTCCTAAACAATACCGTACAGCGGCATTCTAAACTCTCTGTATCATGTTTTTGCACCCTACCGTTAAAAAAAAGCACATACACACGGCCACAATAAATAAACAAGGACAACACTAATGAGTCTGCAAAAGTTATTTTTGCTTTCATAGAGAGATTTTCATCCCTATAGTAGGGGATAAAGAATACTACTATAGTAAGCCTGCTTATCGTAAAAGGCAATTAAAAGGCGCAGCAAGGAACAGCAGCCTTGCTGGCTAAAAGATATTGGAGGAGGGTCGGTTGGTCTCGGGCGATCTCCAATAATTTACAAGCATGTTGGGGGTTGGCCGTGACGGAAACGACTTTTTGCTAAAATCTTTAAAAACTGCGTTGTGGAAAGATATGGAAACCTACCACAATATTTCCCAGGTGTGCGTGGCCTAAAACACGAAATATATATGATGGAGAGCTCACAAGTAAAATTCTTGTCCGGAGGTAAAATACTCCCTCATTCGGATCTCCGGGAGGGGGTACTTGGGGCTCGTCATCGTAAGAATATAAAACAACAGTACGATTTAGTGATAGGGACTTGTAATGTAAGGTCATTACTTAGAGTAGATAAGTTAACGCATTTATTAGTCGAAATGAGAAAGGGAAAGCTAGACATTTTAGGTATTAGTGAGGTGAGATGGCCAGATAGTAATGACTTTTGGAAAGATAATTATAGAATAATTACAACTTCTTCAACTAATGGACAGGCAGGGGTAGGAATAGTGTTAGGTAAAAGATTAGGACATAAAGTTAAAGAGTACTTACAATTTAGTGATAGAATAATTATGGCTAGATTGAGTACAAAACCCACAGACACTGTTTTAGTACAGGTTTACATGCCAACAACTCAGTACGAGGATGAGGAAGTAGAAAAGGTATACGAGGATGTAAATAGTATAGTGAGAAAAGTAAAAGGAGATGAGAATTTAATAGTTATGGGCGATTTTAGTGCGTCAGTGGGAGAAGGTAGTGAGGGAAAAATGGTAGGAAAATTTGAGTATGGCAGACGAAATGGTAGAGGAGAAAGATTAGTGGAGTTTTGCCAGGAACATAGATTAGTAACTGTAAACACACTATTCGAACAACATGTTAGGAGAAGATATACCTGGAAAGCGCCAGGTGATAGGGCTAGATACCAAATAGATTATATTTTAGTTAAACAAAGATTTAGAAACCAAGTTAAAAACTGTCGTAGTTATCCAGGGGCTGACATAGATAGCGATCATAACTTAGTTAAAATGAAGTGTGAACTAAAATTCAAAAAATTGAGAAAGGTTAAAAGAGAGGGATGGGATCTAGGTAAGCTTAATGATAGTAGGGTAAAAGAGGAATATAAACAAGTATTAGATAATAAGAGCAAAGAGATAGCTGTAGGAGGGAACGTAAAAAATAGATGGAAAGAAATAAAACTGACGGTACATGATACAGCAACACAGACTATAGGTAAGAAAAAAATAGAAGCGAGAAAATCTTGGGTAACAAAGGAGATATTAGATTTAATAGAGAATAGAAGAAAGCTCAAACCTTTCAGAGAAGTGAATAGTGAAAGTAAGCAAAAATATAATAGAGTTAGAAATAAGATAGTACATGAGTGTAGAAAAGCTAGAAATAAATGGATGGAGGAGAATTGTAAAGGAATACAAGATGATTTGAGAGTAGGTACGACAGACAGGGCTTACAGGGCAGTTAAAAAGTTTTTTTGCGGAAGATAGGAAAAAATATAATGGTATTAGAGACGAAAATAATGAGCTTCTAATAAATAAAGTTGAGGTAGCAGATAGATGGAAAAAATATTTAGAAGATTTATATAAGGGAGACGATATGAATGAGTTAGAAAACGATCAAGAAGAGGATGTAGAAATAGGGTTCTCAATATTAAGAGAGGAATTTGATAGGGCTGTTTGGAATCTTAAACTAAATAAAGCGCCAGGGATAAACGAAATTCCCGCAGAATTAATAAAATAAGCAAGTCAGAAAACTTTAGACAGATTATATGAACTAGTAAAAGTAATATATGACACAGGTGAGGTTCCAATAGATTTCGAAAATAATATTATTATCTCAATCCCAAAAAAGTCAGGAGCTGATAGGTGTGAGAATTTTAGAACGGTTAGTTGGACTTCTCATGCTTCCAAAATACTAACAATAATAATTAAAAATAGAGTAGAAGCTTTGACTGAGAATTATTTAGGCGAAGACCAATATGGTTTTCGTAAAAACAGAGGGACTAGAGAACCAATACTAATGATTAGGGTAATTATCGATAAAAGTTTACAAAAGAATAAAAAGACTCATTTTGCGTTTGTAGATTTAGAAAAAGCATTTGATAGGGTTAATTGGATTCTTATGTTCAGGGAAAAATAGGAATCTCTCATAAGGATAGGAAAATTATTTACAGTCTATATAAAAACAAAAGCGTAGTAATTAGATTTGATGAAATAAAAAAGGAAGCTAAGATTAGAAATGGTGTTAGACAGGGTTGTATACTGTCTCCCTTGATTTTTAATGTTTATATTGAGGAAGCTTTAAACTTAGCTAGAGAGAGAAAAGAGATAGGTATTAGTGTACAGGGACAGAAAATAGACATGTTACGTTTTGCAGATGATATAGCCATTATAGCAGAGTTTAGAAAGAGTTAGGAGAGTTTTTAAATATTTTAGATGAGATACTACAGAGTAAGTATAGTATGAAAATTAACTCAGTAAAGACTAAGATAATGACAAGTGAGTTACAGCCTAGTTCTAAACCAAAATTAAAAATAGGTGATACCGAGTTAGAGGAGGTAGATGAATTTTGCTATTTAGGTAGTATAATTACAAAGGATGGACGTAGTAGAAGGGATATAGTAGCTAGAATAGCTCAAGCTAGAAAAATGTTTTTAAAAAAGAAAAACTTACTAATAGCTAATAGTATTAGTTTAGATAATAGAAAAAGTTTCTTAAAGTCGTACGTATGGAGCGTTCTACTATATGGTAGTGAGACTTGGACAATTAAAGAAGTAGATAAGAAAAAGATAGAAGCTTTTGAAACTTGGTGTTTTAGGAGAATGGTAAAGATTAGTTGGACAGATAGAGTAAGAAACGAGAAAGTTTATAGAAGAATAGGTGAGGAACCCTGTATGTGGAAACAATTAAAGGTCAGGAAAGATAGAATGATAGGGCACCAGTTAAAACATGAAGGACTATTTAGTAAAGTCTTAGATTATAGGCTACCAAATAAAAATAGAGTAGGAAGGTCTAGACAAAGCTATATTAGTCAAATTATTAGAGATTTAGGTTGTGAAGGGTATGTAGACCTTTTTAGACTAGCTCAGAATAGAAAAGAATTTAGAGCTGCGTCAAACCGACTTTAAGTAAGTTCGAAAACAAAACAAAAAGAAAATAAAGATCAGTTAACTAAATGTCACCATGACATAAAGCACAATTAGTTAGCGGTCTGGCATGTTGGTAGCGAGTCGTTGCTTAAGCCTTACCATAACATATAATTTAATAAACGTCACCATGACATAACTCACAATTAGTTAGCGATCTGGCATGTTGGTAGTGATTCGTTGCTTAAGCCTTACCATAACATATAATTTAACACTTTTCCTTTTTGAAGCGAATAATCAGGTTATATTTCATTTCCTTATAAATGGTAATCATGTAAACATGTTAGAGTTCTTTAACAACCATCAGGTTGCTAATATCTATGTAGTGACAGGTGGGTAGAAAAAAGATAGAAAGATATAGGAAGTTCTAGACCACGCTATATTAGTCAAATTATTAGAAATTTAGGTTGTGAATGGTATGTAGAGCTTTTTAGGTTAGCACAGAATAGAAAAGAAGTTAGAGCTGCGTCAAACCGACCTTAAATAAGGCCGAAAACAAAATGAATGATGATTTATATTTAGATATTGCCGAGACTAAAATCCATTTCGAGTTATGTCAATTGGGGTGGGAAAATGTTTTTACTTAGCCCAAGTTTACCGGACAGTAATTGTAAACATTGGACATATTGTAAAATTGTAAATTGTAAATATTTTCTCGGTTGGGATGCTTTGTAGTTTGGTGAAACCGTTAAGTGAAAGGCAGTGAAACCCAATAAACAATTTATTTTTTTTTGGTTATATCTTAATGTGTTTATTTCTATTGCAGAATGTACTGCACCTTTAATTATTTTTTTGTTTGTTTAGGCAATTTCTTTATTTTCGGTCTGGTAAAACCCCGCCTACTCACCGATTGAGTCCGGTCAATCTTTCTCTGTTCTTTTCGTTTACGTCTATATTTGTAACGGTTTGCTTTAACCGCTTAAAGGAGTTAATTCTATCTAGTCATTATAAATCAGAATTGGACCCTGTGGGTTAAATAAATATATATCATAAGATATAATACAATCAGTCACCTTGTGAGAAAATAAATTATTTTTATATACGAATTGCAATAATATAATGTAAACAGAAATAAGACACAATTTAATCATTTTGTCATTTACGTCGTAATAACAAAAATCTAAGTGAAATAATAATGATGAGTTATATTTATTAGTATGAGTTTTAAACTTTTGACGTTCTAAAAACGATTGTGGTAATTATTATCTACCAGTAGGGCATTTGTGTCGATCCTGGACCTCCTCCCACACCTACCTTCCACTGTCGACCACCAACCGCCCACCACCCATCGCTTATCACCCATTGCCCACCTTCCGCCTCTCACCTCCCACTTCACACATTCCACCTAAGACCTACCTCCTACCACCTCCTACCTTCCATTTACCACCTCCCACCTCCCACCTCCCACCTCTCACCTCCCACCTCCTACCTCCCACCTCCCACCTCCCGCCTCCCACCTACCAATTACCACCCCCACCTCCAACTACCACTCTCCACCTTCCATTTCCCACTTACACCTCTCACTTCCTACCTCCCACTTTCCACCTCCCACATCTCACCTACCTCCTCCCATCCCTGACCTCCAACCTCACAACCCCACCTCACACCTCCCATCTCCCACGTGCCTCGTTCTACCAACACTCACACCTCCCACTTCCACCTCCCACTTTCCACCACTTACGTCGCACCCTTCACCTCCCGTCATCCGCCACCAGCTAAGGGAGTCCAGCCTCCCGCCTCTCGCTACCCGCCTCCCGCCTCCCATTTTCTAGCTCATCGCTTACCATCGCACACCTCTAACCTCACACTTTCCATCTCCCACATTCCACCCTTCGCCACCCGCCTTCAGTCTCCCGCCTTCAGCCTCCCACCCCCGCTTTCCGCCTCTTACTTTCTACTTCATCGCTTACCATCTCACACTTTCCACTTCCCACTTCCAATCTCCCACCTTATCTCTACCTCCACAGTTCTTAGAAAAAAATTTTTATTTGAATTAGGATTCAAATCAGGGCCACATGCATGCAAAGAAAATGATTTGTCCACTAGACCACCAGATCAATCGATAAACGTACTTCTGAATCTATTACCCTAACTTTTTTCCTCCATCGATTTAATTACAAACATCATTTTTCGTAAATATGTCACAGATAGGTACCCATTTTGATTACCTCACAACTGTCAGTTTTAATTCAACTTAACATGGTCTAACCTAACTACTTGTCAGATAGCTGGAATTACACAAACCATTAAAAGACTTCTATTTTTTAACTACATAATCTTTCGACTACCTAACCCCTTATTTCAATATAGCACGCCCTAACAATGAAAAACCCAACAAAGGTATTAATTTTAGTACCAGTTATACATAGAAAACTTTTATTTATATTTATTCGGGGTAGTTTTAATTTTATCTAGTTTTTCGTAGTTAAAGTACAAATCGATGCCCAAATCTTCTATGTACTTTTCTAACCAATAATTGGATACATAGAGACCGTCGAGATTTTCGAATTGCAAAATGTGCCGTAGTTTGTATCTGTACATATCGTCTTTGATTTCATAGACAACCAGATCCATTCCTTCATGTAATTCTTGCAGAATATAACAATCTTTTAGTCATGGCTCTAGAAGTATGTCATGCATACATATTTTTTAGCTTGCTTAATTTTCTGTTGTTGGTATTGTAGGCAGGACTGATTCTCCCGTTCGCTGTTGTGTAGTTGTATGTCCACCACTTTAGGGAATATGTGACTTTCATAGGTGGTAATACCCTTTACTATCTCCAAGTAATTTACAAGAAAATAGTTAAAAGAAAAGTCCGAAAGGGGATACTTTGTCAATTTCTCCCTTCCTTGGTATTTTTTTTGACAACTTAATTAACAAGCCAGTCAACTTTTTTGTAATGCTATTCCGCCAACATACATCCTGTAGCATATTACTTTACATTAAACAGCAGCTATTTTGTAGCTTGTCCGAAAACTTATTTCACATTTTAACGAAGTGGCAATCAGCACATTAACGCCTTTAGGAAGAATAAGTTACATTCTCTCAATAAATCTAAACAGCCCAATAAGAGATTATAGATTTGGTCCTCACTGACATCATTTCCAGTTGTGCAGTTGTACATTGTCGCTTCCAACCGTGTAATTACATGTTCCTTAGCCAAAGTAGACGCGAAGGTTTTCCTTAAACGTACATCTGGACAACGTAAAAATCTAGTACATGATTCTCAAGTTGTTTATTAACAACAGAATTTGTTATTTAGCACCCAGAAATGTGTTGTATATTGCAGTTATTGCATTAGTTGTTAGCAATGCTAAACAACCGATTCCCGCGGTTTTTCAACTACAATATTGCAGTTCTGTTCGTATTCGCCCTTGTAGCAAAAGTTATAATTTGTAGTTAAATAATTACACATCTCCGTCTTGCTAAAAATGCCAGCAAAATTTTGTGTTATATTCATGTCAAAGAGATAGCATTCATCTTTTTGAGCCCATTTAATATCTCTTGTAGTTCTTCCAATAAAGTTTACATCTTAACGTCTGCTAGTTCCATTTTGTACGGATCGCATATAGGATTGTTAAATTTCTCATTAATTTCCTCGAGACCTTTTTTTCGACAATTTCTTTTACTCTGTGCCCCATCTTGTTAGTACTTTCCAGAGGAATTGGAAGATTAGCCGTATCACCATACCTAGCGGAACAAATCTGTCGAATTTTTCCCGTAGATAGCTGTTAAATGCGTCACAAATTTTATTTTTAGGATAACAACTCTCTTATTTGATGTTTACTCGGCACCAGAAAGTTCAAAAATTTTAACTAATATTAGGTTTTCACACAATGGTTCTGTAATTGGCGTGTGTAGTCCACCGATCTGTTCGCCTTTGACATAGCAAAAATTACCAATATCGGCAACCAAATTATTGTTGCATAAATTTTCTGCCAGCAACCACAATCCAAACCGCTCATTTATTGGTCACTTTATTTTTAAAAAAATTATGAACGTTAATTACCTTGAAGGAGTTCATGTTTACCGTTCTAGCTACTGTTAAATACTAAGTTACTTAGGAAAGATGCTGCCTTATACATATATACTATAGAACGAGAGCTGACGGTTATCGCAAACACCCGAACGAGTTAGGTAGTAAAAGAGAAAAGAAAAATAAGAGCTAAATCCGAATAAGCGCATATGGAAAAGCTACAGCACGTGTACTTTTTAGAATCAACCTGAAGTTTCCGAGAACACCTCAAACAAGGTCCGCGACCGCCAGGAATGCTGCCCGCCTCGGCCACGGCGTGTACCCTGGCATGACCTGGCGCGCACCTCCGACAAATGCGCAATAAGGGTTTCATTACGGCATTTCGGAAGTACAATTTCCCTTCTTCCAACAGAAGTTATTTTAATGGGCAAAACACCTATTCTGTCATACAACAGCTTTTGACCGCATGGCTACATATTATTGCTTCTTGTATTCTTATACCATGTTCCTTAACAAAACAGAATTCAAATGTAGTATATAATCGAGCACCCGGACAAAGGATAAATAAATCCATTATATGATTCCTCATCTGACTGCTAGTTATACGTTAAGCAATAGATCATGTTCACCTAGTTAAGTATTCCAAAAATAAAGTTTAAAGTTTCTAATTCCATAATTTAATTTTCGTTTATTCGAGTTAGACATTTGGATTTAATACCCTAAAATACTTTTAATTCTCTAATACTAAATCCACATGTCTGTTTCTACCACCATCGAATAGTAACTTACATAGAAAAGATCCTATGTATATTCTATAGAGCCAGAGCTGAAAGATGTCGAAAGCATGTGAACAAAGTCGTAGATTACGTTAGAAGCGAAAGTGTGGGATTAATCCACCAGAGAGCAAGCACAACAATATACCGTGTTTAATATACTTTATTTGAATCTCCTTTCCGCAAGCTGTTATATTTTTGGTAGTTCCTCTAACAGATTCTTTAGTGTTTTTGCCGAAACGAGTTACAGAAGCTTTAAAACTTAACTAACAGAAGTTAGTTTTCAGGCTGCTAGATGCAAAATAAAAGCGACGTGTACAGAATAATTCAGAACCCACTTAAACAGACTTATTGAAAACTCTATAAACAAGAGTTTTTATGAACTCATAAAGTTGTAAAGGTCAATAATTCCTATATCCAACGGAAGCTGGGAACTTTCAGATGACTATCCCCAAGTGTTTCAAATACCTGTCGGATGTCGAAGTCCAACTAACAGTCAGCATACAAAAAAAGAACGGATTTCCATAGCTGTTTAAGCTGCATTGTGATTCCGTAGTTTCCAAGTTATAAAAATAATACTGTCTGTTCCATTACAAAATCACTAGGTTGCGAATTTTGAAGCTTCTTTAATTCTAAGTTTCTGATTTCTTTATTCCATAGTTATCCTGTGAATTTTTAACACTGTAAGATTTAAGCCTGAAATCTAAATAACTCAATGTTATTTTGTCAAGAATTGTTTAATTAAAGTGTATAAATTTGCTAAAAAGAGCGAAAAGTATTAGGATAATGCTATCTTAACTAAGAACGTAGGTTGCACATAGACCACCTCTCAACATAAACATTATGAAGTTTTTCCAAACCTGGCTGATTTGTAACTGATCACACATATTCGAGAGCGTTGGGAAACAATGGACTTCCTGAATTTTAAATAATAGATTACAAATCGCCATGTGCTAAGTTTAAAATGAAAAAAATACGGTACGAAAATCATATAGAATATTCGACCCACATGCTATTCTTATTGTTAAATGCAACTCAACAAATACTTTAACCTAACTAATATATTTGAGAGAATAACTACAATTATAGTATGAATGAAAGCGTCCGTGTTTTGAAGATATTCCAATCTTTGTATTTTAAAGTCCAATGCACTTGCTGTTTTATTTATTATAAGAAACACTGAAGGCTCTATTTAAAGGTGAATGATGGTGCAAATTTTAGTTAGAATTCCAGGAATAAGGCAATGTAATTGAATATATAGAAATCAAGATAAAACCCACCAAAGATGTCTGTATAAGAAATATCCAAGTCATGTTTTATAAATCACTAAATTCGCCCTTTATTAGGTTTATAATTAGAAAAGAGTCAAAAATCTTAGATGATGTATCACAAAACAAATTAATAGTAGATAGTTTTTACTATTTCAGAAATTAGAACAGTTAATATTTTATTTTAACATAGCAGTTCCAAAGATGTGGAGGAAACCCATAATGTAGATAATTTCATAAAACAATTAATTTATTTTACGTTAAGGAAAAATGTATTGCATGTAATATCTAAAATCAAAAAAAATATAAACTGAGGTAAAAATAAACAATTCAGTGCGTGCTTCTAAAAAACTTAAACAACTGAGAATCAAAATGACAGTTAAAGATAAATGTACTACATATCAGGCGCGGTTCTATAAATGGCATAACATTGCACAGATTTTAATACAATTAAAGAAACAATTTAATTTACACAAAACCGCTTACCTTTGTTTACAGAGGCCATTTTTAAGGCAGACTTAGTATCCTTTGCGGTTTGGTAGACCTGCTCTAGCGTCTAAATATACAGCAGATTTTTCGTTAGGTACAAAAGGTACAACAATTTTGGAACAAATGATAAAAGTATTTAAAAGGAAAGGTAGTAATTTACCGATGGTTTTCACTGTATACTTCAACACGCACTAACGTACACGTTGATATGGTAAGGTAGTTTAAGATTTTTTTCCAAAACGCGAGCTTTCACATAAAATCCTCTCCGTTCTAACAACCGACAGACGTTTTTGTTGGTTAGGACATTAACCACACATCTCTCAAAGTGTGTGAAACTGTAGGTTCTTGAACTGTAATGCATTAGAACTTAGCAACGCGATTTTATGCGGAATTATCTAATTTATACTACACAAATAAGGATGGGAAGTAAAGCATTCCCTTTAGGAATAAAAAAATCCCTTAAAATAGTATTAAAATAAAACTTTGCTAAGCCAATAAAGCGTAACACCATTTGTTTCTAAATACTTTTATATTGGCGTTAGTTACAGATTCGCAATATATAGTGCGAATAAAATAATATTTGTAAAGTTGCTTTGCAAGCACTTTGTAGAGATGCTGTTAAATTATAGTAAGTGTTCTAAAAAGCTAAGAAAGCATAAATTAGTATAAGTTGATATTTAAACTGAAACGAAGTAAAGCTGTCATTTTAATTCTAAATTTATTAAAGAAACCATTATTATTAAGATTATGTTTTTGTACACTTTATGTATTTAGCTTTGGACACCAATATCAATAATTTCATGTAATTTATGTGTGACTGCAATACTCTGGTAATTTCTCAGGACCCTTACTGAAAGTTTTACGACTTTCTGTCTAGACTAGAAATAATTAATATTTCCAATAGTGATTAAAGTACATGGCCGGATATTGTAAACGACCACTAAATCTTAGTAATAAAATATGTATAGTTTTAAGTAATCTAATGATTAATGGAATAGGGTAAAATGTCAATTGTTGAGTAGGGAGAAAACCCAAAAAGGGAACAGAAATTGAAGTTAGAAAGACAGACTTGTCCCAGCAGTTGAAGCTTTAACATTGCCTCTCTGCCAGAGTACAATAGTTTCGAGTAATAGTTTTACTACCTTTAAATAAATTTAATACAGTGTTTAGCTATTGTGTAATAAGATTTTGCGACTGTATAATAAATCTTTTTTTAAAAAACAAAATAGTTTGGCCCAACCTGTATTTGGCGCAGTCTTGGTAGGATTCGATTGCAAGTGCAGAAGAAAATTGCAACTTCCAGCACGTGAGTATCAACTCTTTATGTAAGAACGAACTCAGCACAGCTAGGAGAATACAGAATCGACTTTCCATTCAAGGAGAAGACAGAACAGCATCGTCTGGCTTTTCAACGTAGACATAGAACAAAATGAAGAACTTCGTGTGAGTATAAATAAAAAGGAAACGTTAATTGAACTTGAAATAAAGAATAAACTGTGTTTGATTTTTGAAATTTAACTGATATATTATTTTTGTTATGATCTATATGAATATTATTTGTTGACATATATAAAACTGTTTATGTAAATTGCTTCCAACTTTGAGAGGTGCGAAACTTAGTATTATTTGTATATATATATTGAAATACTAATTAGAGGTAAAAATAGCTCTTAATAATTTAAAATTGTACTTGGATTCAATTCCGGTATTTGACGGTAATCAAGCGACGATTGGGATCTTTATTTCGGCGTGCGAAAACTTTTTAACGACGTTTTATCAGGAGAATAATGTTACACAGAACGAGTGGTTATTACGTTTAATTTTCAGTAAATTAACCGGGCGAGCACTGACATTACTTGCTAGTAGGGAAGACCTAACCAGTTGGAACAGCTATAAAAAGCTTTTAAACGCATATTTCGGGGACCAGAGGAATATTAAATGTTTAATTAGGGTTCTTCTTAGCTTACAGATTAATAGAGACGAATCACCATACCAATTCGGCATGAGAATTCAGGATGTTAGGAGTCTTATTCTAACTAAACTAAAATTAGAGGAAGACGACCCAACAACGCGACAAATTAAAGCAGACATATATGACGAAATGGCCTTAGACACGTACTTAAACGCCTTGCCGGAAAAACTCTCAAATAAAATTAGATTCAGAAACCCGGAAAGCTTAGAGATTGCAATGACGTTAGTAATTGAAGAGGAAAATGTATTCTATTACAGAAATCGTTTACATAATCCAAATCTAAACAAAAATTATAATCCTATACAAAAATTCCAGCCAGCTCAATTCAAACAAGCGTATCAGCAACAGAATTTTCAACCAAAACCATTTAATGTCTTTGATAGAACCCCACATTTTAATTTTACTCTAAGACAAAATTTTACGTTTAATCGGCCGCAACAGACGATTAATCGACCACACCAAACATTTAACCGACCGCAATCCGCATTTAATCGACAAACTCAGAATTCTTCGTGGACGAGACCTAACAATAATTTCATTAACAACTTCTCGAGACCATCAAATCTACAACAATCATTTAACCGACCTAATGATTATTATAAACTGACACCTATGGATACGTCATCTGGAAATTCGCGACCGAGGAATAATCCAAATAAAACAACAAATCAGAGACCCAATTTTAGACCCGATGAATTATTTTATCAAGAAATTGCACAAAATCCACTAAATACTGACGATACAAATGAATCAGATAACTCTCAGTACCTTGACGAAACGGACACAAACCCTTTTACAGAATACGACGCCATCCCAACACTAAATGACTCGTCTTCAGAATATAACAAAGGACGTAACGAGGATAATGACCATAGTTTTAATCAAAATTTTCACGTGGACCTGACGAACCACGATCGGATGTGATACAATTAAATACAATAAGTCAAACCGTACTACCTTATATTGAAATACCAAAAGTAAATTTGAAATTCCTGATAGACACGGGATCATCACGAACATTAATTAGCGCAACAACTGTAAAAGCATTCTACACAGATTTTGTAGAGGAACAACCCTATAAAATACAAACCGCACACAAAACGACCGTACATAAATATATAGCGCACATTCCTTTACCACGAATTTTCGGGACAAAAATGAAACATAAATTTTGTATATTTAACTTTAACGACAAGTATAATGGATTAATAGGCATGGATTTATTAGAGAACCTTGGTGCAAAAATAGATTTACAGAATCGTATTCTTATAACTCATCATCATTTTGTTTTCGACCTTACTTAAGGTCGGTTTGACGCAGCTCTAACTTCTTTTCTAATCTGTGCTAATCTAAAAAAGCTCTACATACCCTTCACAACCTAAATTTCTAATAATTTGACTAATATAGTTTGGTCTAGATCTTCCTAAATCCTTCTATCTATTTTCTATCCAGCTGACTCTACATAGATATTAGCAACCTGATGGTTGTTAAAGAACTCTAACATGTTTACATGATTACCATTTATAAGGAAATGAAATATAACCTGGTTATCCGCTTCAAAAATGAAAAGTGTTAAATAATATGTTATGGTAAGACTTAAGCAACGAATCGCTGCCAACATGCCAGACCGCTACCTAATTGTGAGTTATGTCATGGTGACGTTTATTAAATTATATGTTATGGTAAGGCTTAAGCAACGAAACGCTACCAACATGCCAGACCGCTACCTAATTGTGAGTTATGTCATGGTGACGTTTATTAAATTATATGTTATGGTAAGGCTTAAGCAACGAAACGCTACCAACATGCCAGACCGCTACCTAATTGTGAGTTGTGTCCTGGTGACGTTTATTAAATTATATGTTATGGTAAGGCTTAAGCAACGAAACGCTACCAACATGCCAGACCGCTAACTAATTGTGAGTTATGTCCTGGTGACATTTAGTTAACTGATTTTTATTTTTTTTGTTTTGTTTTCGAACTTACTTAAAGTCGGTTTGACGCAGCTCTAAATTCTTTTCTATTCTGAGCTAGTCTAAAAAGGTCTACATACCCTTCACAACCTAAATCTCTAATAATTTGACTAATATAGCTTTGTCTAGGCCTTCCTACTCTATTTTTATTTGGTAGTCTATAATCTAAGACTTTACTAAATAGTCCCTCATGTCTTAACTGGTGCCCTATCATTCTATCTCTCCTGACCTTCAATTGTTTCCACATACAGGGATCCTCACCTATCCTTCTATAAACTTCCTCGTTTGTTACTCTATCTGTCCAACTAATCTTTAACATTCTCCTATAACACCAAGTTTCAAAAGCTTCTATCTTTTCTTATCTACTTCTTTAATTGTCCAAGTCTCACTACCGTATAGTAGAACGCTCCATACGTATGACTTTAAGAAACTTTTCTATTATCTAAACTAATACTATTAGCTATTAGTAAGTTTTTCTTTTTAAAAACATTTTTCTAGCTTGAGCTATTCTAGCTACTATATCCCTTCTGCTACGTCCATCCTTTGTAATTATACTACCTAAATAGCAAAATTCATCTACCTCCTCTAACTCGGTATTACCTATTTTCAATTTTGGTTTAGAACTAGGCTGTAACTCACTTGTCATTATCTTTGTCTTTACCGAGTTAATTCTCATACTATAGTTACTCCGTAGTATCTCATCTAAAATATTTAAAACTCTCCTAACTCTTTTCTAGACTCTGCTATAATGGCTATATCATCTGCAAAACGTAACATGTCTATTTTCTGTCCCTGTACACTAATACCTATCTCTTTTCTCTCTCTGGCTAAGTTTAAAGCTTTCTCAATATAAACATTAAAAATCAAGGAGACAGTATACAACCCTGTCTAACACCATTTCTAATCTTAGCTTCCTTTTCTATTTCATCAAATCTAATTACTACGCTTTGGTTTTATATAGACTGTAAATAATTTTCTATCTTTATGAGAGATTCCTATTTTTGCAAAACCCTGAACATAACAATCCAATTAGACTGACGGACGAAACACCGACTTATAAAAAGCATACCGATTACCACAAGCAAGTCAAGAAGAAGCAGACAGACAAATACAAGAGTTATTGCAACAAGACATAATTCGACATTCAGAATCCCCCTGGAGCAGTCCAGTCATTATAGTGCCCAAACGCAAAGACGCCTCGGGTAAACAGAAATTTCGAATGGTAATAGACTATAGACAATTGAATGAAAAGACTATTGACAACCGATATCCTCTCCCAAATATTTCCGAGATACTTGATAAACTAGGAAAAAGTCAATACTTCTCCACAATAGATTTGGCCTCAGGCTATCACCAGGTACAAATGAAAAAAAGGACATAAACAAAACAGCCTTCTCCGCCCTCGGGGACACTATGAGTATAAACGCATGCCATTCGGTTTAAAAATGCACCCGCCACCTTTCAGAGGGTGATGGACAATATTCTAAGAGGAATACAAAACGAAAATGTCTAGTGTATTTAGACGACTTAATAATTTACTCGACCTCCTTACAAGAACACCTAGAAAGACTACGCGCAGTATTTAACCGACTAAGGCAAGCACAATTCAAAATTCAACTAGACAAAAGCGAATTCTTGCAAAAAGAAGTTGCCTTTCTTGGACACATTGTAACGCCCGACGGAGTAAAGCCTAACCCTGACAAAATATCAGCCGTTTTAAATTACCCAATTCCTCGAACAAATAAGGAAATAAAAAGTTTTTTAGGACTTTCAGGATATTACAGACGTTTTATTAAGGATTACGTAAAACTTACGAAACCACTAACACAATGTTTAAAAAAAGGACATAAAGTAGAACATACACCCGACTTTACAAAAGCATTTGAGACAGTAAAATCACTGTTAACGAACCATCCGGTATTACAATACCCGAATTTCTCAAAAACTTTTGTTCTAACTACGGACGCTTCCAATGTTGCTTTAGGCGCCATTTTAAGCTAAGGAACAATTGGACAGGATAGACCTATATGTTAC
The DNA here is from genome assembly GCA_036346225.1 of Platerodrilus igneus. Classification (NCBI taxonomy): domain Eukaryota; kingdom Metazoa; phylum Arthropoda; class Insecta; order Coleoptera; family Lycidae; genus Platerodrilus; species Platerodrilus igneus. The sequence continues at coordinate 1,770,117 of JARFIW010000254.1, read as the reverse complement.
GCCTCGAGAACACTAAACGAGAGCGAACAAAAATACAGTACAATAGAAAAAGAACTATTAAGTATAGTGTGGCCAACGAAATACTTTCGACCATACCTATACGGACGCAAATTTACAATCTACACCGATCACCGACCACTTGTTTGGTTGTTTAAACTAAAAGAACCCAACTCAAAGCTACAAAGATGGAAAGTGAGACTAGAAGAATATGACTACAAAATCATTTACAAAAGCGGAAAATGCAACACGAACGCAGACGCTTTAAGCCGCATTCAAATAAACGCTATAGACAACGAATCAATAATAGGAAACCTAGACGACGCAGAAATTCGCGACGATTTGGACGAAGTAGAGAACAGTAAAACAATGGACTCAACACAAGACGCAGAACTTAAATACGCTATTCGAATACTAGACGAAGCTATTGACTACAAACCGAATCAATTTTTTATTAACGAAGTCTTGACTGACCCAAACCCTACAAAATTCACAAATCAAAGTAATAAGAAAATCTACCAGGTAGAAATTACGCGAGACTAGAACGACGAACAAATCACGCAATTCTTTAAAAATTATACACCGGACAAGAAACGATACTACCTTTATTTTACTTCAGAAAACTTGTAAAGAAATTTTCAGAAACTTACGTTAAATTATTTAATAACATAGGACCGGAATTAATTAGATGTACGCGCAAGTTAATCAACTTGACGGACAAAGACGAAATAATGACCGCTATTAGAAACCAGCACAAGGGTAAAACTAACCATCGTGGTATAAATGAAACTTTAAAGCAGATCCAACGACTATACTATTTCCATAACATGAAAGACGTAATTACGAATTACATTAACAAATGTGAGCTCTGCGATAAAGCAAAGTATGACCGAATACCCCCTAAAATTCCGTTAATGCTAACGCAAACTCCCGATAAACCATTTTAAAAACTATTCGTTGACACCTTCGTAGTGGAATCCCGAAATTTCTTAACAATCGTAGACGCCTTCACAAAACTAGGACAGGCGATACCAATAATATCGAAAAACAGTGTTGACGTAATACAAGGACTTATACAATATTTCACATACTACGGAACCCTCGAAATGATTACACTAGATAACGGAACAGAGTTTAGAAACGAGACAGTACAGAACGTTTTAGAATTACATAAAATTAAAATTCATTTTGTAACGGAGAATAACCCCGATTCAAATGGCCTCGTAGAGCGCTTCCATTCGACCTTACTAGAGCAAATTAGATTGCTGAAAATTCAATTCCCCAAAGAACTCATTACCAATATAATACCCTATGCACTAATTGCATACAATAATACCATCCATTCAACAACAAATTTTACCCTGTTAGAGTTAACCTTAGGGCATTCTGACGCCCGCAACCCGCTAGATATACATTATAATCACCAGGTATATCAACAATACGCTAAAGAACATAAAGACAAATTAAATACGACCTATAATAACATTAAGAATAAATTGGTCACCGAGAAAGAGCGAGTTTTGACCAAGCGTAATGCAGACACTTCAATCAAAAATTTGAAGTAAGACAAACAGTTTTGAAAGAAATTTCAAGAACAAACGACACAAAACAGCACCTAGAAATTTAGGACCCTTCACTATAAAAGAATATCAGAAAAAACGTTGCCGTGCTAGACAATGGCTATATCATCTGCAAAACGTAACATGTCTATTTTCTGTCCCTGTACACTAATACCTATCTCTTTTCTCTCTCTGGCTAAGTTTAAAGCTTTCTCAATATAAACATTAAAAATCAAGGAGACAGTATACAACCCTGTCTAACACCATTTCTAATCTTAGCTTCCTTTTCTATTTCATCAAATCTAATTACTACGCTTTGGTTTTATATAGACTGTAAATAATTTTCTATCTTTATGAGAGATTCCTATTTTTGCAAAACCCTGAACATAACAATCCAATTAACCCTATCAAATGCTTTTTCTAAATCTACAAACGCGAAATGAGTCTTTTATTTTTTGTAACCTTTTTCGATAATTACCCTAATCATTAGTATCGGTTCTCTAGTCCCTCTGTCTTTACGAAAACCATATTGGTCTTCGCCTAAATAATTCTCAGTCAAAGCTACTACTCTATTTTTAATTATTATTGTTAGTATTTTGGAAGCATGAGAAGTTAAACTAACCGTTCTAAAATTCTCACACCTATCAGCTCCTGACTTTTTTGGGATTGGGATAATAATATTTTTTTCGAAATCTATTGGAACCTCACCTGTGTCATATATTACATTTTCTTATAACTAAGTTTAATAAAATCCCTATACGATTTCAAGACCATTCTAACACCGAACATAAATACACCATCGAACCAAGAACGGAAAAATTAATTAAATTACCAATTAACGCTAAAGATACTGTAGGAATAATTAACCATATTTCATTCGGACTCGGATTGGAAACACCGACGGCATTAGTAAATATTAAAGACAAATACGCACTAACGACAATTATTAACTCGAATGAACAACCCGTACAACTTACAGTCACGAAGCCGCTAGAAATTCATGAAGTAAATTTCCAAGAAATAGACTTAGACGAGTACGCAATTACTGAAGGACAACCTAACTTGGATGAAGACATAATATTACGAGAAAATTTAAACAACCTCCGTTTAGATCATATGAATGACGAAGAACGTAAATCAATTCATAACCTTTGCTTAGAATACCGAGATATTTTCTACAGCGACAAACTACCTTTGACTTTTACGAACACAATTAAACATGCAATTAGACTGACGGACGAAACACCGACTTATAAAAAAGCATATCGATTACCACAAGCAAGTCAAGAAGAAGCAGACAGACAAATACAAGAGTTATTGCAACAAGACATAATTCGACATTCGGAATCCCCCTGGAGCAGTCCAGTCATTATAGTGCCCAAACGCAAAGACGCCTCGGGTAAACAGAAATTTCGAATGGTAATAGAGAATAGACTATAGACAATTGAATGAAAAGACTATTGACGACCGATATCCTCTCCCAAATATTTCCGAGATACTTGATAAGCTAGGAAAAAGTCAATACTTTTCCACAATAGATTTGGCCTCAGGCTATCACCAGGTACAAATGGAAGAAAAGGACATAAACAAAACAGCCTTCTCCACCCCTCGGGGACACTATGAGTATAAACGCATGCCATTCGGTTTAAAAAATGCACCCGCCACCTTTCAGAGGGTGATGGACAATATTTTAAGAGGAATACAAAACGAAAAATGTTTAGTATATTTAGACGACTTAATAATTTACTCGACCTCCTTACAAGAACACCTAGAAAGACTACGCGCAGTATTTAACCGACTAAGACAAGCACAATTCAAAATTCAACTAGACAAAAGTGAATTCTTGCAAAAAGAAGTTACCTTTCTTGGACACATTGTAACGCCCGACGGAGTAAAGCCTAACCCTGACAAAATATCAGCCGTTTTAAATTACCCAATTCCACGAACAAATAAAGAAATAAAAAGTTTTTTAAGACTTTCAGGATATTACAGACATTTTATTAAGGATTACGCAAAACTTACGAAACCACTAACACAATGTTTAAAAAAGGGACATAAAGTAGAACATACGCCCGACTTTACAAAAGCATTTGAGACAGTAAAATCACTGTTAACGAACCATCCGGTATTACAATACCCGGATTTCTCAAAAACTTTTGTTCTAACTACGGACGCTTCCAATGTTGCTTTAGGCGCCATTTTAAGCCAAGGAACAATTGGACAGGATAGACCTATATGTTACGCCTCGAGAACACTAAACGAAAGCGAACAAAAATACAGTACAATAGAAAAAGAACTATTAAGTATAGTGTGGGCAACGAAATACTTTCGACAATACCTATACGGACGCAAATTTACAATCTACACCGATCACCGACCACTTGTTTGGTTGTTTAAACTAAAAGAACCCAACTCAAAGCTACAAAGATTGAAGGTAAGACTAGAAGAATACGACTACAAAATCATTTACAAAAGCGGAAAATGCAACACGAACGCAGACGCTTTAAGCCGCATTCAAATAAACCCTATAGACAAGGAATCAATAACAGGACACCTAGACGACACAGAAATTCGCGACGATTTGGACGAAGTAGAGGACAGTAAAACAATGGACTCTACACAAGACGCAGAACCTAAACACGCTATTCGAATACTAGACAAAGCTATTGACTACAAACCAAATCAATTTTTTATTAACGAAGTCTTGACTGACCCAAACCCTACAAAATTCACAAATCAAAGTAATAAGAAAATCTACCGGGTAGAAATTACGCGAGACGAGAACGACGAACAAATCACGCAATTATTTAAAGAATATACACCGGACAAAAAACGATACTACCTTTATTTTACTTCAGAAAACTTGTACAAGAAATTTTCAGAAACTTACGTTAAATTATTTAATAACATAGGACCGGAATTAATTAGATGTACGCGCAAATTAATCAACTTGACGGACAAAGACGAAATAATTACCGCTATTAGAAACCAGCATGAGGGTAAAACTAATCATCGTGGTATAAATGAAACATTAAAGCAGATCCAACGACGATACTATTTCCATAACATGAAAGACATAATTACAAATTACATTAACAAATGTAAGCTCTGCGATAAAGCAAAGTATGACTGAATACCCCCTAAAATTCCGTTAATGCTAACGCAAACCCCCGATACCCATTTCAAAAACTATTCGTTGACACCTTCGTAGTGGAATCCCGAAACTTCTTAACAATCGTAGACGCCTTCACAAAACTAGGACAGGCGATACCAATAACATCGAAAAACAGTGTTGACGTAATACAAGGACTTATACAATATTTCACATACTACGGAACCCCTGAAATGATCACACTAGATAACGGAACAGAGTTTAGAAACGAGACAGTACAGAACGTTTTAGAATTATATAAAATTAAAATTCATTTTGTAACGGAGAATAACCCCGATTCAAATGGCCTCGTAGAGCGCTTCCATTCGACTTTACTAGAGCAAATTAGATTGCTGAAAATTCAATTCCCCAAAGAACCCATTACCAATATAATACCCTATCCACTAATTGCATACAATAACACCATACATTCAACAACAAATTTTACCCCGTTAGAGTTAACCTTAGGACATTCTGACGCCCGCAACCCGCTAGATATACATTATAACCACCAGGTATATCAACAATACGCTAAAGAACATAAAGACAAATTAAATATGACCTATAATAACATTAAGAATAAACTGGTCACCGAGAAAGAGCGAGTTTTGACCAAGCGTAATGCAGACACTTCAATCAAAAAATTTGAAGTAGGACAAACAGTGTTTGAAAGAAATTTCAAGAACAAACGACACAAAACAGCACCTAGAAATTTAGGACCCTTCACTATAAAAAGAATATCAGACAAAAACGTTGCCGTGCTAGACAACGGCAAAATCACAAAGTACGTACACCTGAAAAACTTACGACACCATTCTTTTTCAGATCCCTCTCCGTCATCGTCATTGGCACAATCATGCTGTTCAAGCCAAACACAACCAGCGACGACGGAATGAAACTCGAACTAATTACAGACAACCCAGGACTGATACCTTTAAAATTAGGACTTATGCAAAACACGATTGATTACTGGACACTCATACAAAAATTTGATTTAACTAAGGTAAAGAACGAATTTCAATTAATAGAACGCAATTACAACACAATAAATAATTCAGTTTTTCTATCCAAATTTGGCAAAGAATATTCAAGAGAAATGCACAATTACATCTACATTGTAGAAAACATGTTACAAACAACAAGCGAATGATTCAACCGAATTATACCTAAAACGACTACTAGAAGACACAAACGTGGACTTATTGACAGACTTGGATCAATTATTAAAATTATAACAGGTAATTTAGATCAAACAGACGCCGAACGTTACGATAAATTAATACAAGAATTCAGTAAGAATCAAGACGAGCTTAAAACCGTATTAAAAGAACAAATTTCATTAACACAGTCAACGATAATTAAATTTAACTATACAATTTCTAAACTAGCGAGCAACCAACTTATTATGCAGAGTAGAATAATGCAATTAGAACAAAGCATGAATAATGTACCTATACACAATATTAATATGTACACTTTGGTAATTTTTAACACAGTATTTAATCAAATTATTGCAGCAATTGTAGTAATACAGCAAATTCTCGACACCTTAGAAAATGCCATAACATTCGCGCAATTAAATACACTGCACTCAAGTATTATTGACCTAAACGAATTATTAACAGAACTACACACAGTTTCACCCTTCATAAAGAATAATAAATTACCTTTCGAGATAAACCCTGACAACGTAATTTTATTTACGAAAATTGCACAGGTAAAAGCATATGCGAAAGACAACGAAATAATTTTTATTGTAGAAATCCCAATTGTAGAATCAAGTTCATATAATTATTTTCACATGTTCGCATTTCCAATCAGAGTTGAAGACAAATTTCAAATTATTGTACCAAAAGGTAAGTTTTTAGCACCAAATGACCTTAAGTACGGTCTGGCAAACGAAAAATGTAACAAAATTATGCCAAGTCAGTATATTTGTAACTCGCTTACTACAAATTATATTAAAGACGAGAGCCCTTGCGAGGTTCAATTATTAAAATTTTCGAGTAACTACGAAACTTGTTCGAAGAAATATATAGATATCACTCAAAGAAAAATGCAAAAAGTAACTGAAAATAAATGGATCGCCATTTTTCCTCAAGAAACGATTGCGACTTCATTTTGCGTAATAGACGAAAACAACATGGTACTACTCGGTAGTTATTTAATAACTTTGAAAGAGGACTGCTATATAAGAATTGAAAACGAAATTATCCGTGTGTATAAAAACCCAGTGTTAACAAAAAATATGCAAATTTGCCAAGTCTAGAATTCGTATAAATGAACAACAACAATTAACCACTGCCGTAATAGAACCTATGAAACTAGAACACTTAGAGTTAGATAATCTGGATAGTGTTGTGAAAGCGATGGACGGAAACTTACAAAAAGTGAATAGTTTAAGAACGCCCAGCATACACTATGATAATATAAGCGTATGGACAATTGTCGGATATATTGTAATTATCACAATTGTAGTTGTATTGATACGTAAACTATATGTAAAATATCAAGCGCAGCAAGCACATAATGTTGTAAAAGAGATAGAGAATAAGCAAAAGAACGTATTAGAAACCATTTCATTAGCAAAGTAAGTTAGGTAAGAAGTGTAAAAGTAGTAACTTTTAATAAAATTTCTCGTTGAACTTGAAATTTTCCAATAGGATGGGAGGAGTTACAGATTCGCAATATATAGTGTGAATAAAATAATATTTGTAAAGTTGCTTTGCAAGCACTTTGTAGAGATGCTCTTAAATTATAGTAAGTGTTCTAAAAACTTAAGGAAGCATAAATTAGTATAAGTTGATATTTAAACTGAAACGAAGTAATGCTGTCATTTTAATTCTAGATTTATTAGAGAAACCATTATTATTAAGATTATGTTTTTGTACACTTTATGTATTTAGCTTTGGATACCAATATCAATAATTTGATGTAATTTATGTGTGACTGCGATACTCTGGTAATTTCTCAGGACCCTTACTGAAGGTTTTACGACTTTCTGTCTAACTAGAAATAATTAATATTTCCAATAGTGATTAAAGTACATGGCCGGATATTGTAAACGACCACTAAATCTTAGTAATAAAATATGTATAGTTTTAAGTAATCTAATGATTAATGGAATAGGGTAAAATGTCAATTGTTGAGTAGGGAGAAAACCCAAAAAGGGAATAGAAATTGAACTTAGAAAGACAGACTTGTCCCAGCAGTTGAAGCTTTAACAATGCCCTTCTGCCGGAGTACAATAGTTTCAAGTAATAGTTTTACTACCTTTAAATAAATTTAATGCAGTGTTTAGCTATTGTGTAATAAGATTTTGCGACTGTATAATAAATCTTTTTTAAAAAACAAAATAGCTTGGCCCAACCTGTATTTCGTTGCGTAACTAAAAGCTTTTAAGTAAATATGTACCGGCAACATTATTTTATATTTTAAAAAGTATCTCTAAAATATTGTGCTTTGGCCCAAACTTTAAAATTCACTTCTTATTTATTTATAACTGTGGTAAGTACAATACCTTTATCAAAAAATAAAAAATCAGCGTTACCGTATTTTCCAAATGAACCAAATATTCTCCCTAAACCCACTTCCCTAGTCCACCCAACCTCTTGCTTCGTTTACTTGGCGACTCTTTCCTCTTTTGACTTTAAACCAATTATCTATTTGTGCGAATGTTTAAAAAACAGGCTGAATGCATTTACCTAATTATGAAAAAATAACGCTGCTGCAAATGGATCCTTTCTGGAATCACAAAGTACTGAATCGAAGATTATGGCTGTAATATGGCAGAAAAGCCACCAATGTCCTTAAGACAACGTTATATGAGTTTATTACAATAAAACATTACCGTGGTAAAGTGTAAGATCAACTAGTGTACGCGCAATCTGAAATTCAATGCCAAGAAAACTTAAACCACGTTTTCCCGTGTGTCTCTACCCCAATAACTGTTTCCAGAATTTGTGGCTTCCTTTTAACCTAATCTTTTCTAATAGTCCTTTGCTATGAAAACAACATCGTGTTAACAATTCTTTTGTGGAAATGTAAAAAATAAGATTCTGTACAGTGCTCATTAATTTTTCTACCTTCGCTATCTTTAATCGTTTGATACGCATGCTTTCAATAGTTTATTCCTATGGTAAATTAATTACTTTCGCCTTTGCAAACACCAGGAAAACACCAATTCAATTATACTATTGAACCTTTCGGGGCTGATTTTCCGTGCTCGGTTGGGTTTTATATTTACTCTAAAAGCTTTGTTAACAACTACGGTTAACATTTTCTGTGAAATCGTCGAGCACAACGATTTCACTGAAGATGTTAAATGTATCTGTAAACGAATCGTTTAAAGTAAATGTAGAAAAACCCAATCGACTACGACAAATCAGTCAAAAAGATCCAATAGTATTATTGACACCGCTTGCGAAACCCTACACATTACACTACATTTGATGTTCCAATGCTTCACCCGAAGGTACTACATTGGCTAGAAAGCGAGTTTTTTTAACTGGAAAGTTTTGAATTTTTGTCGAACGCTTGTAGTTCCAAGCAAGATAGAAATCTTTAACGTGCGTGATAATACTCACACACGAGATCTCCATTTTACCTCTTATCTGAACAAGAGCGTATTTATTGTAAAAAATGTTCGCCTAACATTTTTCAAGCGGACCGTGTCGGGATTCCAAGTCACACGCACACCAACTACACTACGGAGCCGCCGTGCCCACACACTGTAGCAACACAGATTATTATTTAATTTATTAAGTTATCAACAGCTTCGACGCAGTTTACATTAAATACTTTTTTTGGTATAATACATTGAGGTTGCTTGATTGATATTTTATACATATGATCTAACACATATATTCAACAAGATTCAGCCTCAGTTCCACTTTCTTCATTTGATTCGTTTTCTGCTATCATAATTGTTGCCGAAATTTGAATTTTAGTAGGGATGGACTCGGGTTTGGGCTTTCGGGTCGGCCCGGCCCGGGCCCAGCCCAATTTCGGGCTCAATTCCAGGCCGGGCCGTTGACTACTTTATTCAGGCCGGGCCAAATGATTCGGGCCGGCCCGAACTTTTCGGGCCGAAAAACGCACGAGTAGATACTCCACCGATCCTTCACTTCTATCTCACATCGGGTAAGTAAACGTTCTTAATTATATTTTCACGTAGTGTCTTCATAAACCCATAATAATCAGTTTTTTGTCTGTTTAGTGTAAACGAGACGTAATATTATAAGTCACTTCTTGTTCCGAATATTTTTTTCTAGTCCTATTTAATGTTCCTCATGTTGTACTTTTGGGCAAGTTAAAAATGCCCAGGAACATTAAACTAGGTGATTTATTCATAATTCAAAAGTTTGCACAATTTATATTATGTATTTGTATATACTTCAAATTTCAATCATAAGGCGAACGTCGATATTACCAATCGCGTGTGTTTTGTATTAGTTAAAACAAACTATAGTGGATTTGAATTGTGCAGTGCGCTTGCGCCTCTTAAATAAAACGCGTGCGAAAGTGGTTTTGTGACGAACAGCGACGACTCTCCTTTCGACCTAGTAACGGGAAGGTTGTGCGTGACAAACTATATCCAATAAGTATAGTGCTTGCAACAGTGCATTCAACCAACTCCCCCGGGGGCATTCCAGCAACATCGAAGAGGACCGCACACCAAGGACAATTTGGTGAGTGAATTTATGCCTTTTGTTTGTTAATATTTTACATGCATACAGTTTTCGTATTTAAAGCTCGCGTTTTGTTCTATTTTCGAATGACAGTCCACCATTAAATAAGACGCGTCAGCACACTTTATCTAAGTTTAATTAATTGACAGCGTGTATAGTTTATGTCTACCGCCTAAAACACTAGAGAGTTATTACAACGTTCATTATATCAATTTTTTAATAAAGTTTTCCCTTATTTGACATTTACACGTGCGCAATTAACACACCTTTAATGTTTGTACTCTATTAAAATACAGGACACCTTTATATAATTTAAATACATGCAAGGAATGCTTTTATTTAAGGCGCCTAAATGTTGACATATACCAAATGCCTAACGTACAAACTTACATTTAATTGTATGTTTTCTGTATAAATATTGTGAAATTAAATGGCTTTCTGTAGTGTTGTTTCCGTAATTAAATTTAGAGATATAATGTCCAAGTTTATAACACGAAGAAAATATAAAACGTCAACGGTCTAAATACGAGGATGCTGTTTTGTAATGCTTTTCCTAGAAGTAACGTGTAAAAATCCTTTTGAAAATAGATGTGCTATATGCTTGGGAAGAAGTAAAAAACAGTGTCTTGAAGTAAACTCGAAGAGGATTCCGTGAAAACACTTTGACAGCACATCTAAATGTTATCGAATCAACGGGAAATGAAAGACTCAAATAATAAGAAAAGGTTCATCTTTGTGTGAATACAATTTTTTTGATCTTTTCCAATACAGTTAAACATGTATTATAGGTCACCTAATCACAAAACAGATTAATTTTTTATTCATTTTTAAAACATGACCTATAGATGTAGATTACTAAATATGTATGTAAAAATAAAGAGTAAATGAAAAAAACACTTGCAATAACACTCCTTTAAATTAGATGCAAACTTTTAATAAAGGATACTTTATTTGAAGATTCTTTTAATAAAGTCTGCTTGGAATGAGTTTGCAATAAGTCTCTAATATCAAGTAGGTAATTTTAATAAAATTCTTTGAAGTAGGAACGAGAAAATAAAGCGGACGCAAATTTATGATAAGGTTATAAGATACGTTAAGCGTACATTCAATTTGCATAAAAGTCCAATTGATGTCAATGCATTTTTGCAACAAATTTATTGTAGGATTTACTGTCGACCCTTTTTTCAAAAATTGCGTGTTGATTTACTCACCCCATAAAATCATACGCCTGTTTTATATTTTATATGCGCAAATTTTGCAGCAACATGTTGTCTCTAATAGCTTTCGTAGTTTAGATTAGTTTTATAGCTACAAGTTAAAAATGTGTTGAGGTTGTTTAAAAACATCGCCTATCTTCACTAAATTGGTAGTTTGCCTAAAAGCTGGATGTACCCATTCCTTCTAATTCTTCGTACATTTTGTACATAATATTTTCAGTGCAGATGCAAGTCCGTGTACAAAACAGTTGGCTTTTATGGTAATTGTACTTCATAGGAATTGTTTATTTTAATTCCTTAGATTTTTAAAAATTTTGCTCAGGTCTCCCAGTGTCAGTTCGTCGATGACAACTTTATACTCGAGACGGTCTCTATTTGAATTTAGTAATAACACTCATCGGCGCAACTACGGGGCGGGAGAGGTCTAACCTCCCCCCCCCCAGGAGTCAAATGGTTTTTTAAAAGGCATCACTTTAAAATTGTGAAACCGCATTTTGAAACAGCGTCACTTACCAGCGGCGCCTTATTTCTATTCCGATTAAATTGAATTTCAACTTCACCATCTCCTGCATTATATAATTTTGTGTTAGCTCTAAATTTAATAGTTCTATTAATTCAGAGTCATTAGTCTTTTAAGCAAAAGCTTTGAACTATTAATAATACATATTATATTTAATGCTAAAAGCAAATTTATTTGCATGTATAATTAATATAGTAGCATAATATTACTTTAATATTGCAGCTTTTAATTCCTAAGATAAGAAAATACTTAGCACTAAGCCACTAACCAGAACCGTCAATCTTTGAAGTAACATACGTTGTAAAGTAGACTTGGATTATACTACTTCAACACTTCAAGTAATTTTCTATATGGGTACTTGGTATTTATACTTATAGGATACCTTTTACACGGACTTGAAAAACTACACAAGGCAAAATAATACTAAATTTATAAAATTAAAACCTTCGCTGCACTAATTATAGCAGCGACCTCTACAAGGTGGTAAACCACAAAAGTGCAAACTTGAGATACGGCTACGTCAGAGTGCTCACCCATTCACTCTAACGTAACTCATAATAAAACAGCCAAAATAAAAACGGCACCCTCGGCCTATGCCTTTGAACATCATGTTTAAAACTAGGTAAACTTGGAAGAATTTATCATATTTTAAATAGTTATCTTGATCCAAAATTTTGAATTTAAACTTATAAAGATGACCTTAACACTACTTCACTTTGCATGTATTGATTTTTAAAGTTCTTCCATTTAGTTTACATTAAAAGTATTTTTGATGTAAATGAAGGATTTGTCGAAAATGAGGGGAATTTTCGGGCATTATTACGATTTTGCATTGATGCTGGCGATCAAGATTTGAAAAAGCTTTTAACTGGAAGTGGACGAAATGCCACGTACATAAGCTGGAAAGTACAAAACGAGATTATTGATTCATGTGGATCAATAAGCATGCAAAAAATATCCAAAGAAGTAAATGCTACTAAATGTTTTTTTGTACTGGCCGACGAAAGTAGTGATATTTCTAATATAGAGCAATTTACACTTTCGGTTAGGTATGTAAAAAAAGATGTAAAAGAATACAAAATTTGCGAAAATTTTCTTAAATTTGTTTCGGTAGAAAATACAACTGGTGCTCATCTTGCTGAAACTATTATTAGTAGCCTTTAATACTGTCACGTAGAAGTTAATTATTTAAGGGGACGAGGTTATGACGGAGTAGCTTCTATGAGCGGCAAATTTAAAGGAGTTCAAGTCAGAATTTTAGAAAAGTACCCAATAGCTGTTTATGTTCATTGCGTATCACACAACTTGAATCTAGCCATTTTAGATTCCGTGTCCATTTCTTCTTTGCAATAGTTGGAAAGATTTACAATTTTTTTAACTATCCAAAAGACAACTAGCGCTGCAAGAGCATATTTTTAATTCTAAAAATGCGACCAAAGCTGAGAAATTAAGACAACTATGTCTACCTTGATAGGTACAACGGCACGATTCAATTTTGATTATGATTGAATTACTCATGTTTATTGTTGATGCCTTACAATAAATTCATACTCCTTGGGATGATAAAGATGCTTCATCTGACGCATTCTAATAAATTCAATTAAGCAATACGAATTTTTTAATAGCATTACTGTGTGCGGAGCGTTTATTCGGTTACACACTTAACTTAAGTAAGGGTCTTCAGCGAGCAGACATAGAACTTCACACGGCTATCGATCAGGTTCAAATTGTTACTACTTCTACACAAAAAAATATGAGATAGCGCCGATACAACATTTAAATCCTTATACCAGAAAGCTTCGGAAATGAGCAAATTGTTAAGTTTTACAATTACTATACCAAGAATAATATCAACACAAACAAAACGTTGCAACATTGCTTTTAATAATGAAGAGGAATATTACAGAAGAGCTATATTTTTACCCTGGGTAGACTCTTTTTTGAATAACATGTCTGATAGATTTCATAACACAAAACAGTACTCGTTAATTTTTCGTCTTTTAAGCATATCATCTCAACAAAATATTTCTGTACGAACAGACGTTTTCATTAGCTTAGCATCATTTTATAAAAACGATAAAGAACGCAACAACGAAGCAGCCCTTAAAGCTGAATTTGAAATGTGGCAAGAAGATTTGAGTAAACAACCTAATGAAAAGAGAAATGCTATAGACTGCTTAAACATTTGCAATTAACATTATTATCCAAACATACATAAATTGCTCAAAATATTTTGCACGTTACCTGTTTGGACTAGTACACCTGAACGACCATTTTCAACACTAAAGCGAACGAAAACATATTTAAGATGTACTATGAAGAAAAACAAGTTAAATGGTTCAGCACATTTAAATATACATCGAGAAATCGGCATATCCGTTGACGAAGTGATTCAAGAACTTCAGAATCGTTGTACATAATGCAAAAAATAATAAATACATATATAAAATACTCAAATTTAGATCAGGGTAGAAAATTAAATAATCACATCAAATAATTTTAATTACCGTGTAGAAGCTTTGGGAAAAGGTACGCGTTATTAAAACCGTGAAGCATAAAAATTCATTCGTTTCATTAAAAATAAGAGATTTAAATTATTTACAAGACGCTTTCTATAAAAAGAAGCAGTATTAAAATGCTCAACGTGTATTTAATTTAATTGTTCAAAGAATCAAAGAGAAATTACGTGCAAAATTTATATTAATTAACTCAATTTTAAGCAACCGGTATTAAACAAAAGGTACAAATAATAATTAATATTTAATTAGGATTCACTAAAAATTAAAGGGTATTATTTTAATCGGACTTAATTGAACCATTAGTAACATATAATATGTATAAAAGCTTGTAAAAATCCAATAATATTCAAATCGTAGAAGTGTTATTTAGAAGTATTATGTTTGAACACCTGCGTATTTTTAAATGTTTTATGTTCTGCGTAAATTTTGCAGATAACAAATGGTTACAGAGAATGTTGCAGAAACCGTCGCTTAATATTTACGGGAAATGCTAATAGGGTGGGTGATTTCACAGTCCACATGGATTGAAAATAACCGATACTAAAGAATATCGATTAATACCACTCAGAACAGGGTAGATAGAGACGGATAATATGCGCAAGACAGAGACACATATAGTAAAAGGCGTGATGTGAGCAACGTCACTGGGTTGCGATTGGTTGAAAATAAGAGGCAAACATGAGAGGTAAAAATAACATTTCTGTATAAAAATTAATTAGTTATTCTCAGACGCTGCGAGCCGTGTGAAAATTTCTGAGATTTAACTGGTGCGAGTGCAAATTTAATAAGAACCGACGCACGGGCGGTCGAGATGGGAACATAGTATGCGAAATTCTAGAAACTGGCCGTTTTGGGGACAAAACCGACAGACAGGCTAACCATTATATAAACCCGGACTTTAAACAGTTGGGCTCGCTTAGATGTTCGATTTGATTCAATGCGTTAAACAGTGCTCTTTAGTTTTCCGATTTTGATTGAATAATTTAAACAGTTTGCTCGTATATTTTGGTGATTTAAAACAGTTTGTTCTTTACGTGCTACAATGAAAGTAATTTAGTGCACTTAGAAAAGAAGATACAAGGTAATAAAGTCTAGTATCACTGTACCAATTATTCAAATTTGCAACGAAAAATGAATACACAAAAGTAGGCAGTTTTGGCGTATAGCGTGAAAGAAGTATGAATTTCTTTGCTATTTTTCGGGGGTGTTAATAATTAAATGATTCGTAAACGTGTCTGGATCCACAAAACAAGCTTCTGATATACACAGATGAGTTCCGGAAAAGCCCTGAAACAACTTTAGATGAATGGTGGTGGAGAAAATTTTTAAGGCGACCAGTAATCCGAGGACCTAAACATAACCCAGTTGGATTGGTGTGATTAACAGAAGACGATGTACATTGGAGCCACGAGTGCATTAACCTTCAGGTAACTTATGCTTTGTTGTTCGATTTTTGATGTTTTGGTGTGTGTTGAATAACTTTATAATTTATTTACTTAAAATGGACAGTAGTGAAATTGTACTAACAACAAATTTTTAATGTTAAGGTGAAATTTTCTTGTTTAAGTAGAAAGGGGTATTTAGTATTTATGTTCTGGATTATGATGAAAATTTGGGTATGTCTTTGAGCTCAATTAGACGAACCTGGTTAATTAACGTAAAGGGGTGGGAGATGCTGCCTTTGTACTCAGACTCAGGTCTGCATATATTGTTATATTAATTAGTAGGCATCCTACAAAGACTTTAATTCTGGATGCACATTAAAATGATAATAAATTTAATCTTGAAGTTTTCTGATACTGAAATTGATGCTGAAATTTAATTTTGAAATTTTAATGTATTATGAATATTGATGTAAATATAGTTAACGTTGATGTTTGTGGTAGGAATGTATTTGTTTTTTTTTTGAATGAGGATGAAAGTTTTAACTAGGTGAGCAGCCGAGGCGGAAAAGAGTAAAGAGGCGATTAACAGAAGAAAGTCAACCGACCAGTTAATTTAAAAGGTTTCACAGCATCCTTGACGCCCAATCTGTGGGGTTCGATTTGAAAACCTTAGTTTAAAATTAATGGAGAGGCTTTCTGTAGGTTTCACAGCAATATATATATATATATATATATATATATATATATTATATGATTTGTTAACAGGTATAGCGGTCACATTATAAAGCACTCTTTGTTCTTAATCAAGCTTTCGAAATAAGTTTATTTCTTTATCAGAATTCTAAAAAAGATGATGTATAAAATCTAACATTAGTTTGACTACGTTACGGCACTTACATGAACGGAATTATTGTACATAACTACTTAGTAAACACATTAAAAGAACAATTGAAACATTAAAGAGTACACTACAAGTACATTTAAAATGATTTTAATACACTATTATTACCAATAATTCCACAAACAACTAATCTCCGGACACTTATTTGTTTTTTACCTTCACATTTGCGATTGTAGAGAGCAGTTGTTGTTAGTTGACCTCTAACCATGATCGTGTAGTCAGTCCTTATTTTTAAAAGCTGACTATAGCCAACTTAAGCTGTACAGTTATTTACTTTTGTATTGTAGCTCCCCCACGATGAAATCATGGTTGCGCCACTGATAACACTTATTTCTATTATAGGATATAGATTACCTAATATACCAAATATATAATAAATAAAATAATATTTATCTACTTCATATATGATTGTGTTGTTTGATATAATAACTATCATGCCAGACTTTGATAGCGACGATAGCGTAAAAAACCTCAATTGTAATCCCAATGATTGTGATAATAGTGCTGCTGATAGTCAAACAAACCTACGTTTTGATATGACAAGCGGGTCGATATCCTGCAGCAAATTTAAACAATTTTTTGAGTTTGGTGTTATTTCAAATGATACAAAAACTGCGTCTTGTTTGTTGTGTAAAAAGAAAAAACGCAAGGCGAAATCCAAAATTAAATATTCAAGCACCACCAATTTAAAACATCATTTAAAATCAGTTAATGAAAGTGAATATAAGGTTTTATTTGCAAACGCTGACCAGGCCGGACCCAGTAAGGACCCATTTTGTAAGCAGAAGACTCTAAAGGAGCTGTACCAGTCAAAGGTAAGCATAATATTTACTGATTCTTATAATCAAGAATTTAAAATTTCAAAATAAAGTGTTTGGGTATAGACGAACTATAGATATACTACAAAAGTTAAGATGTATCCAAATAGCATCTAAACTAAACTTTACATCGACATCAGCGAAGAGGAAAAAAATTGCATTATCATGATCAGTTTATTGAGGTTAATTACATATTTTATACTTTGCAAATTAACCATAGACGTATACTTTTTATTGTTTGAAAAGTTTAGAAAGTAATTTTTGCTGGCATATATGCCAAAAATAATATATGTGCTCACACCTACTCAATGGCACAAATTTAGAATGAAAGCAACAGCTGTTATAGCTTCTCCCAGGTGTCCAACCCTTCAGGTCTCAGTTAGATAATAGTATTTCTTCTGTATAACATCACAGGGATTATGATGCAGGTGGTAGTACTATGTATGTTCGTTGAACTTTCTCAATTATATTTAAACGAAAGTGAAAGTTTACCTCACTAAAATGCCAAGTAGGTACCTACACCAATTTGTACCCGCACTTTTGTTCGTATCGCCCACGCTATTCAACCGTCAGAAAGTGATTTACTACTTATTCTAATTTACTTGTCTGAACAGTTTCCAGTTTGCTTTAGTGAACGCTTATTAAAAAAACTAAAAACTTTTAATTAATTTTGATTAAGTTTTGTTAGGATTTTCTCTGTTAATCCTCAAATAAAATTTCAGACCTCTCAAAATTATATCTTATAATTCTTCTAAACTTTTTGCAGAATTATACAAGATGATTAAGATGAATTTGAATACCATTTAAACTAATACCTAAAAACTCCCACTTAAAACTGATTCAAAATGCGAATTTGTAGAGATTCATCCCCGATAGCGACAATGCTTTAAATATATTAGCTATATAGCCGTTGGTTTATATTAGATTAAATAAACATCATTAGAGTTATAGTTTTTATGTTGGCTGTCACTAAAATTCATTGCGAAACGAATGCAACGTATAAATTAGTGCTAAAAACGATATTCCATTAGATTGGTCGACCAATCGATTAACGTCAGCTAATCGATTAGTCGACCAATAGACTCACCAGTGGTTCGATAGAAAACCAATTAATCAAAATCGATTTAATCGGTTTTTGAATATTGAAAAATTTCATTAGCTGACTACATTTTTTTTTAAATTTTGACAGCCCTAGTATAAATAAAACGTAAAAGTAGCAATAATATAAAATTTTATATTTTTTAACAGTTATGCAAGCCTGTTTCTGTATTGTTACAGATTTCATTCCAAAAAGACGAAAATGAAGATGTTAGCGATTCTGTGGTTAAATGAATAGCTACAAAATATTTTCCATTTTCTTTTTTCGATGACGAAGTCACAAAAATTTTTTTCTTGCGTGTTAATCCGTCAATTAAGCTTCCTGGGCGTAAAGCTCTTAAAAAGAAGGTTTTCGCACGTTACAACCGTTCAAGAAAAAGTTACGAAGATTTTGCAAAATAATACTTCAAAAATATCTTTTACCGTTGATGGATGGACTGCAATAAACGGTAAATCAAACTATGGAATAACAGCCCATTCTAATGACAACAGCTGGATTTTTCAGTTAATTGTAATTGACTTTGTTCCCTCTCATGGACAACATTCTGGCAAAGATATTGCCAATATTTTCGTAAAGTCGTTACGAGAGTACGGGATAGAATCCAAAATACAGGGTACTACCGTAGATAATGCAGCAGCTAAAACTACTTTTATGCGGAAACTTGGGCAGCTAATATGATGTGAA
The DNA here is from genome assembly GCA_036346225.1 of Platerodrilus igneus. Taxonomy (NCBI): domain Eukaryota; kingdom Metazoa; phylum Arthropoda; class Insecta; order Coleoptera; family Lycidae; genus Platerodrilus; species Platerodrilus igneus. The sequence continues at coordinate 1,750,577 of JARFIW010000254.1, read as the reverse complement.
AACCGGCACTTTTGGTGCTTAGCACATGTTTTAAACCTGGCTGTTTAAGATTCATTGAAAACATTAAATTTGCAAAAAGATAGTTCTGATGAAAACGCAGATAGTGTAGATACCGTGGGAGAAAGTGATACTGAAACCGACTCTGAAAGTGACATGGACAGCAATTACAGGAAAGGGTTTAAGATACATGAAACTAGAAGTAGTTTAAATCTTATCGATAAATTCCACTGAGTTCTAAAAAAATTAGAAAATCAGAATAACTAAAAATGCGTTTTAAAAGCGCCTGTCTAGCAGCAGGTGTACCTAGTAAAATAACCCCTGTTCTAGACGTTTCAACAAGGTGGAACTCATCTCAGGAAATGCATAAAGTTATATTAAAATTAAAAATGAGGATTAATTGCTTGTGTGATAGTGATAAACTTCTTAAATATCTGAGACCCAACAAAGACGAGTGGTTAATGTTAGAACATATACAAACATATTCAAATTTCTAAAAATGTTTAAAGAGTTTCAGAAAAATTAAAAGGTGATAACACTGTAACACTTTCCTATGTAATTGTAAGCGTTAACATGCTCCTAGATGTGTTTAAAATTGAAACAAAAAAGATTAGACGAAACGCCTGATAAATTACCTTCTGATAAAAATCTTTTACTAGCACTCCAGTGTGCTAGAGATAAGATTTTAAAACACTATCGTCTCACAAACTGGATTTATTGTGCAATACTGATTCTCAATCTACGACACAAAGTGGTAACATTTGAACTAACTTCATGGGGAAAACAATTGAAGAATATGTCGTTATCTGTTTCCATGGATTTGTCAAACGCTATCAAAATGAGAAGCAGGGTCATCAGACCCAGACTACACCGAAGAACACGGTTTTGACCTTGACAGATTATACAAATCAAAAAGGTTGAGAAAAATTAATGAATCCGAACAAGAAGTAAACAAGTATTTTTCTACTCCACGATGTAATGGCAAAGCAAATATTTTATATTAGTAGAAAAAAATCAAGAACATTTTCTTATTTTTAGTGCCAGTGCAAAGGACCAGTTTAATATTACCGCCACATCCGTATCCGCTGAAAGACTATTTTCAAAAGCTGGGCTTGTAATAAGAAAGCAAAGAAATAGATTAAGTTCTGAATCAGCTAGGAGTTTATTATGTCTAAATTCATGGACAAGCAATTATTTAAATCTAATTAAATTATTTTTCTAATATGTATAATTAAATCAGTACAATGTGTTGCTTTAATCTTGTCATAATAATAATATGTATTAATAAATTTGAATTATAAGATTTTTAATTTACCTGTACCATAACACATAGGTACATACTAATTTTTTTAACTCCGTTACGATATGTCACATTTTACATGCATTTTTGATGTAATGAATTTATACGTAACCTAAACTTAGACTTTATTTAGGAAACAATATCTAAATCAGAATAACTCATTTTCGGCGTAATTTGGAATCAAAAGTTTAGCACTGACAGTAGGTATTTACTAAATATCAATTCATAGCAACGCTCAAGTAAAGCGATTAAGCTGAATTTTTTACATTTGGAACCGCACAATCCTTTCGTTATATTTTAAAGCGGACTTGGATAAAATATTGTACTTAACTCGTTATGAAACCTTAATTTTATTTGACTTGTGAAAGTTACAAAACTCGCTCACCGCGTTCGTTCGTTTTGGCAGCGCAGCCTGACATTTTACAGGAATTTTCAAGAATACAGTCCGTGTTTTAAATATATCATTTCCATAGCAACGTGTGATGTAAAACCACTATATAAACATCTAAATTCTAGTTATAGCTTAATCAGTTAAGTGAAAATTTTTTGTAATAAATCCATGCAAACGGTTGCACCTTGACCGCGAAATTATTTTAGCGACCTCGAGATTATATTGCTTCCGTCGCAAGCGATCTATGCGATAAACCTTCCCTCGGTACGCTGAAAAGCAATTTCGCGGCTTTGATATACAAATAGCTATTTAAACGCTACCATGTACTATATATTAATTAGCGTTAGATTCTTTACTGTTGCATGTATTTTAAAATAACCATTTCAATAAAGCTTTCGAAAACAATACGTTAATCGTCTATTCGTAGACTATAGTTATAGAAGACACTTGTAGGGTACTTGAAATTTTGAATTTCATACTTTGAATACTTTGATATTATTACCAATAACGTGACTAGCCTTTTGTGGGAGGGGGGGGGGGAGACTAAACAGCCATTAATTATTTTCTACATATAACAATGTTTTTAGCGTTTTCTGAACACCATTTTTTGGGAAGGGCTAGAATATTTATGAGAAGTTAGCCCCCTAAGTCCCTCCTTCCTAGCTACGTGCATGATTATCACTTAATTTATTGTTGAATAGTAGAATTTGGCTGCAGATATAATTTTCTATTTATTGCGAGAAAATGTATAATAATGCCATTATCGAACTCATGCCATAAAAAAAGGATAAAGTAAATAAAATTTTGTTGGTATATAAAAGGAACCATGTACTGATTTATACCTTTTGGTAAGCATTTCTTTAAAAACTTTTCAACCTAAAACATTTACTTCATTTTTCTTCTATTCCATCAGATAATAAGTATTTCCAAAAAATAAGGTATCCTCTACATACCACAATTTGAAAATCCAACTTTATTTAGGAAACATTCGGCATATTATTTGACTTTCAGGTTTCTTAAGTTCTAGTAACACTAGGTACCAATTTTCAATTGCTCGAGATATTAACTGATGAAGTTTGGTACCGTTTATACTGTGATCTATAAACAATTTATTTAATTTTTAGCATTCAGTAATTCACCAAAAGTGTTAAATTTTGAACTTTGGCACGATTTGTTAGTCGGTCAATTAAAAATTTAAAAGAACTAGAACAATGACAATCAAATTATAGATCAAACTTCAATTCACTTCAAAAGCTTCAGTTTCTCAAAGTAAAAAAAGGCTATAATAATCCGTCTGTAACAATTAATAAACATTGAAAATTGCTAAACATTTTGTACTTTTGCTACATATTTCTAAGATTTTTTAAAGAATCAAAAATCAAATGATATACTACGGTATGTTCCACAAGTATCTTGATTGTAACTTAAATCAAACAAAAGATGATAGTTACTTGTTGAATATACAACTGAAAAAAATATCTTCTCATTCACTGAATGAATGTCGGGCCGACTCGATATTTCGGGCCGGGCGGTCAGTTCATTTCGAGTACGGCTTCGGGCCGGACCGGGCCGGTCACTTTTCTGCGTTGGGCCGGGCCCGAGTCCATCTCTATATTTTAACTACTTAAATTGCTAAATGCAAGGAAGTTGAAGTTGACGGTTCCCTTAATTATAAGAAATTATACTTTTTAACTTTTTTAAAATTGTCTGATATTTGGTTAGTTTCAAATTGTTCTCAAACAACTTTCTCTCCCTTCGTGAAGTTTTCCGCACACGCATTAGCTTTCACATATTCTTTCATGCTTTTGGAATTGTATAAACTAACAGCAGCATAAACTATAATTATGAACCAAGCGTACTTTGAGATTTTAAAATCTAATATTTTCTAATATAGAGGTTTATCGCCAAAACCAACGTCGAAACTTAAAAACTAAAAAATCTGTCAGTTGCAAACTAATAATCTGAAAACAAATTATTTATATCTATTTCTGAATTAATTATAATTTACACCCGCACCAAAAAGAGCTTGTGTGCCACCCAAACTAATAGACTTAATTCAATAAATATGTAAATAAGCATATCTCCGTTGCCACGTTCCGCCCTCCCTCATCTAAGTATTTCCATATTTACAAAATTGTGAACCATATTTCGTTCATCTTAAGTTTCTGAATTTCTATAGAATAGTTTAACAAGAGATTACTTGTGTTGTTAAAAATATTATTTTAATTAAAATCTATGAAAAGCATTTACATCTTTTGAATATTCTTCAAAATCTTTTTTTTATGCATGATGTTACAACATAAGTAAGTACCTAATGTGAAAAATCTGCTGAATTTATATTATAAAACTTTGCATGTACACATAATTTAAAGAAGTAGTTCCTTTTTGTCTATATTCCTAAATTAAAATGTTAATATTTATGAGCGTACGTTAGAAACAATTTTGTGAGATATTTCAAAAACGCTATTATAACAGGTTTTGTGCATACAAAACAAAGTGGTTTCTTCAGATATTTAGCATTAACCTCTTTAAGTTGTAAACTAAGGTCAATTATTTAAATTACCGTTTTCATGTCTAATTTTTTTGTTGTTGAGTAATTAACTTACAATTACATGCATGAACTGTTTTTGAAAATTTTATTTGCAAACTATACGTTTGGTGATTTAAGATAAATATAAGTGAGTTCAGAAGTATTAAAACAGACTATAAATATGTATTGCAATAGTCCTAACTTATACAGAGTGGTGTATAATTATGTGAGTAAAACTTTAGAATTTTATGTATCAAGGAATTAGTATCGTTTATTGATAGTTTTATTTTTGAATTTTTAGACGTAAGTCGTGGTTTTGTGTTTGCACTAAAGTATGTTTCTTTCAGGTATAAACTTCGTACTCTTATGATTATTGATTGTCCATATGATACATGTCTTGAGGTTTCCTGCACCATCTCTAGGTTACCTTTTTATTCTAATTTGTTTAGGTACATAAACGTTCAACATTTTTCTCATTCTTGTTTTCTTCTCTATTCGTTGACTCCCATGTTCATCGCTCAACCACTGAAGTGAAGTTTAAAGCTAGATCGTAAGAACCTTTCTATCAGCCATCCCCAGAAAATAGTACCTAGAAGTTTAGTTCCAACGACGCTTTACAAGAACAACAAAAAAAGTTAGCTGCAAGATAACAAAAACAAAAGTAAATAAATTGCAGGTAATAAAAATAGTATTTATGTATCATGTATGTATCATTTATCATTAATAATAAGAAAGATACCCATGCTATTCTACTCAATTTGGGACATCCTGTATATGAATATATATTTATAATTTTTAGTTTACTTTTTCTTGACGATGAATAATTTTGTCTGGCATTAAGAAAGTAATTCGAGCATAGTGGACAAAAATTAATATAAATTGCTTACAAAATAACCAAAAATTTATATTAATTTTCATCCACTATGCTCGAATTATTTTCCTAATGTCAGATAAAATTATTCATTATCAAGTAACTAGAAGCGTATCAGTTTCAGTCAACATCAGTCAACATCCTCAATTAGCATTGGGTGTAGTACCTTCTTAGAAGGTCCACCAATCTTAACTAGGTAATCGGCCATCTGTTTGTTTGTTTATTTTACTTTCTCTTAATTAATTTACTCTGAATTTAATAAGACAAACAAGTGCGTCCGACGCACTACTATTAAGATTTTATAATATGTGCGAACGACGCGCCTGCGCGTCCTGGTCAAAAAAAAATTAAAAAATTCATGCAACAATAATTTAATATAATTACAGAATCCATTTATGGAGTATTTTTCATCCCTACCCCAAAAATATTTTTTTTCGCATAGAGCATGCGCAAAACTTATAGCTGCCGCAGCGAATTTATTAAAAGTCAAAGGACCAAATTTCTTCAACTCGGGCTTAACAGAGCAGTTATGTTTGAACGTAAGCAATACGCAATTATTCTTTCGAGTTTATTTAAATTAGAATAATTTACGAAGGGAAAATATTTATGAGCACGAACAGTAAGAGTGACAATTTTATTTTTTATTTCTGGAAGGTTGTCCGGTGATCTCTTTGTTTCGGGGTGTTTAATTTGAGTTTTGTAGAGAAATTTTAGAACGATCCACCAAATGTTGCACTTTTTCAATTGGGATGGCATTAAACCACGAGATAATATGCCGGGTACATTGTTCTGGGTTGTAATGTGAGACCAAGTCCAATCACAGGTAATATTCTGAATTGCAGCTACTCTGTGTGACACAAAGGTTTTTAAGAGATGCGACGTCGTTTTTAGCCAACCAAGTGCAATCATAGAATCAGTCCATAGATAGCAATTATCACTTCTGTACCTTATGGCATTAGGTACCGTAGACTTTAATTTTGAGAAAAGTAAGGCTCTCCAGAGTTCTAATTTAGGAATTGTGAGCGTCTACAGAGGAGCTACTTTACCTTTTGAACAAAGAAGATAACAAGAGATTACACCATCAGAATTAATTGATCTGATGTAAATGCAAGCACCGTAAGCTTGCAAACTCATGTCACAAAACCCATAAAATTTAATAATTTTGGGATCAATGCATATGGCATGGCGGGGAATTTCTAGCTCCCTTAATTCATAAAGTTCAGAGCAAAATTGGGTTCAACTTTGATGTAAATCTAGAGATACGGATTCGTCGCGTCCAGATTTATTTAACCACATGCCGTAGTAAAAGTTTTGGGAATTATAACGCAAGAACCTAGCAATCTGAGGGGGTCGAAGATTGGAGCGATTTCTGAAACAATTGACCTTTAGGTGATGCGTTTGGTTTCGGAAGAAGAGATTAAGAATGCTAACTTATCGTGTTTAAAATTCTAATACAAACCAAGTGTTTTTGTGTGGTTTTGGCACCAATTTGCAAAAATTGAGGATTTTCCGTAAAACAAGAGGTTTATTCGATATCCATTTCTTTAATAGAAAACATCCAGAGGAAAGAACTTTGGGTAAGTTTCTGCATACTTTTTGTGCTTCGAGAGAATCAGTACCAGCGAAGAGGTCGCCCATATAAAAATCTTCCATAATTATAGAAGAAAGTTCTGAGTGAGTGTTCTTGCGTTCGATGCCTAATTCGCGCAAGCAACGAATTGCCAAAAAGAAGGCTGAGGTTGTACCATAAATTACAGTTTCTAAATTATAGGCTAGAAGCTCTTTATTAGAGCTATTTCTCCATAACATTTGTTGGAGATGCTATTGTGAAGGATTAACGAGTGCCTGTCTGTACATTTTTTGAATCTCGGCCTATATTACAAATCTATGAGAGCAAAAGCTAAGCAAAATAAAGAATAAATTTCGTTGGATTACAGAACCGGTCATTTGAAGATCGTTAAATTAGTAACCAGAAGTTGAAGGGGCACTACCGTTAAAAACGACACGGAGCTTGGTAGTACAACTTTATTCTCGTAGAACAGCATGATGAAGTAAAAAATATAACACCTCGTCAGCAATTTTTGTCTTGGCCAAAGACATATGAGACAGAATTTGATATTCCTTCATAAAATCAGAATACTGATTTTGATGAGAATCGTTTGAATTCAAACGCTTTTCGAGAGAAAGAAAGGACCGTTTAGCAAAGTTACAAGAATTACACAATTTTGAAGGGTTTTCTTTTAAAGGAATGGTGACAACAAATCGACCATCGAAATTTCTGTAGGTGTTTGTTACTAAGTGATTTCCACATTCATTTTCTTCTATTGACATGGGTTTTTTGAGAGAACATTCTTCAGTATCCCAAAACTTTGCAAGTTGATCTTGTACAGTAGCAAGATCTGAAGACATATTGCAACAAAGTACATTTGAAGTAAAATTTGAAAGCGACATTGGACCACCGACGACCCAATCAAAAAGAGCTTTTTGAAGTTTAGGCTGTCCTTTGCCTAACAAAATTTGTCCAACACACAATAAGTCGTAAAACCAACTTACACCTAATAGCAGGTCGATGCTACCTAAGTGATTAAAACAGAGATCTGCCAATTTCATATTTGATGGGAGTACCCAGTGACTCGTATCAATTGGAGCGCTAAGAATGCTGCCAGTAATAGTTGTTATTACTGAACAACAAGTTTTTAGATTGAACGGGCAATGCTTTACCCTTAAAGAAATATTACATTTTGCAATGATTTCCGAGTTAAAATTGACTAAACCGGTGACATTCATCTGAATGGCGACGCATTTCAACTTTAATTTATCGCACAATTCGCGCATAATAAAGTTACTTTGACTTCCACAGTCCAATAATAAACGGGCATCAAGAGCTTTGCCATTAAAGTCTAATATTAAGACTGTAGCGGTTGAAAGAAAAACATTAGTGTTATGGTTCAAAAATGAAGAGAGCGCAACATTTTCTTCAGCCACAGAAGTGAGGATTTTTGGAGGAAACATTCGAAGTGCTTAGAGCACTAATGTCAAAAGAGCGAAGTAGAGATGCACCAATGCTGTGAAGTAAAAAAATTATGCTTCGATTTGCAGATCCGGTATAGAAATTGGGACTTGCAATCTTTTCCAATGTGCCCACGGGCAAGACAATTCAAGCATAATTTAAGTGTTTTTGCTTTAGAGATTCGGTCTTCTACTTTTAGAGATTTAAATTTTTCACACGTGAATATTGAGTGAGAGCCATTGCAATAATTGCAATGCGCTTTGTTAGCTACAAAGGACTTAGTAGCTTTACTTTTAACAAAACTTTTATGATCACGGCTTGTATTGCTTTCATGGGATTTATTTTCGCTTTCTAACGCTTCCAATATGCTTGCCTTTTGCTCTAAAAATAACAAATTCAAATACGGCAGATTTTTTGTCATTATTCATTTGAGTTTCCCATTCGCGTTTAGTTATTGGGTCTTAAAACAATACTAGATTTTGGGTTACAATGACTTCACCTAGTTTTTCTGGGGTTACCAAAGAGCTTAGAAATTTGGAATGTTCTAAAGTGTTATCGATGATTTTCCTGCTATGCATGGCGGATTTTTTTTGAGCGTTTTCTAAAAAGAATGGAGCACTGATGTAATTTCTGATAAGACCTCGTTTATCATTGTACTTTTGCATATCATTTTCTACGCTGTCCCATAATTGTCGGCTCTGAAAGCTTGTGTTCTAAGAACGTCAGCTGCCTTTGCAGTTAATGGGGATTTTAAATAAGGACTAGTGTAGATCTAACTTGAAACTGTAATATCATCCTCAAACTTACACTTCAAAGACCTCGGTGATTAAATGAAAACAGTAAATCTCTGGAGATCTCCAGCAATTCAAATACCAGATCTTAATAAGGCTTTCGACTGAAATAAAATTAAAAATTTGTTTTCGCCATCCTTATTTATCTAATTAAAACGCAACCATTTACAGACGAGTGTTTCATTTTGTAGCTCCGAAAGTCTGCACATAATTCCAAGCGTACTTGTCAAAAGTATTGTAGTTAATTATCTTGAATGCTAGGGTACAGATCTTTTTGTCTTTACAAAGCGTAGATTAGCAATAACTTCTGAGGTTACAGTCCTAATTAAGAAATTAATATTCTCCATAAGTTATTTCCAGAGGTTTTGTATTATTCTGGTAGTTATGAATTAACTTTTTAACTCATAAATTGTTCGAGCTAGTTTAACTTTAAGACAGGGTTAATGGCGTAAGATAACTAATTAGAAACCTGTTCAGTATTAAAGTGTACTTGTTATTTTGTTAGAAACTTTAGTTCTCTTTTAATACATGTTACAGTGCTTGGCTGTCACTTTGATATCAATCACCACCAAATAAGAAAATCCCCAACAAAAAAAAGCTGACGACTTTTCCATTGAAATTGTATTCTGAAACGTTTGATACGTTGACCGAGTTTCCATTTTCCCGAACTTTAGTATACTTTGAAGGGATTCGTAAGTATAAAGTAGATTAAATTCATTTACTCAATGTTCACTGCACTGCCGCAGTGTTGGCAACTTTAGAAGTTTATATTACTTACAGTTAAATGACAGCTTACTTGCTACCTGTAGTTCAAGTGTTAGGGGTTTTAATTATTTTATGACAACGCTATATAGGTTGGGGGTCCCGGAAATTGTCTTTTAAAAATGAACTTCATTCCATAACCTAGAACAAATCAATTCATTGTGACTCATAATCAAGTTTTCTTAATATCAGTGACACTTAAGGTTGCATAACCTAACAGAGATTCTTTGAGTAGCTTCTAGACTTGATAATGTTGAAGTTTCCGTGTTCGGAAATTAACTGATTTGAAGTATCTCATGTCCTCAGCATGAAAGTTTCTTGGTATGCATTGTGCAGTGGGAACCGCTTACACTCATTTTTTAGTAATTGTGTTTAATGAACTTGATATTAGTTAAACATGATATATCCTACGTCACTGTCAGCATGTTTTAATTTTGTCTGCTGAAGGTACGTTTGTAATTACAATGTTACCTTTCTTATTTTTGTTAAAGCTCAATAACATTTGTTTACATTATTTAATAGTGTCCTGTTACATTTAAGCAAATACAACGTATGACTTTCTTGTACAAAATAGGATAAAAATATTTAGAATTTAGATCAAATTCATTTCCAAGAAAATTATGAGGAAGACGAGTAAAAAATAACCTATTGCTAATGGAGATTGTCGCAAGGTTTGTCAAACCAGAAAGTGATAAGCAGCTTAGAAACCAGTTACATGTGGAGTTAAAAAATTTGGTTGAGAGTTATCAAAAGGGAAGAGAAATATTTTTAAAGTTAGGGAAGAGGAAGAAATTAAGGTAAGTTAAAAATTAGTGTCAGAAGAATATACCCTAAATAATGTAGATCGTTTAGATGAAATAGAGCAAAATCTAAACGACTTTTTGAAGATAACTTAAATTTACTGTAAAACCCTAACCAGCTATTTCAAAAAGTACAGTTTTGGAAATTTCAAATTCACGTGTAAATTTGAATAATTTAGTATATAATGTCGCACCCTTTTCAAAATGGAAAATAACTGGGTAGAGCTAGAAACAGCGTTTAACGAAGGGTTTTTTCCACCAGACTATGTCAAAAAGTTGCGGACGAAAATAAAATTAAGTACTCAAGGACAAAATGAAACAACAGGGTTGTACGCAGCCATCATAACTAATGTGTTTTGCATTTAACAGAAGCGTTTAGCATGAAAAATCAGTTAAAACTTTTACGTAAATATATGTTGTTCTTTTAAGTTTAGTAGAAATAAATTCAATTCAGGAACCAATTAAATTATGGGAAAAAGTTAGAAGAACATAAATTATACATAGGGAATTTTTCTTTTCCAACAAGAAATACAAACAAATACCAGGCATACGATTCGCAGATAAAAATTTCGGAAATTAAAAATTTCACTAGGAATTCGAACAACAATTAAAGTCATAACACCGACCAAAATGAACAGATTTGTTATCAGTGTGGTCAGTTTGATCCTTGGCAAGCACAATGTAGCAGTTCACCAAAGAAATTCTATTGTTTCAGGTGTAGTTTAGAAAATGTGACACTTATTCGATGTCCATGTTGTCAACAAGATAGAAATCATTTAAACGAGTAGAAAAGACTTTGCCCGATCGAGTAAAATCTTAATTTTTTTATAGTTGGACTATGAAAATGCTGAACCTATTTCAGGATAAAAGAGAACTTTTTAAAAAACAAAATAATGCTTGATTATGTACTAACTAACCTAAGGGCTGGACGAGCGTAACAATTGTAGTGGACCGATTAACTCCAATGCTGCGGGATAGATCCTAACAAAAAGAAATAAAATTCTGAAGGGTGTACACTTTGCAAACTACCCGACTCCGGACTTTCACCTACCTGAAACGCCTATCAAAATTTAGTTGATGTTCCGTCAAAATTGTTGGTGGGCAAAAGCTAGTCTAGACGTATAGGATGTGATCCGCTGGAAGACGTGTGTCAGTTGTGGAAACCTCAATTAGTTCAACATCTTGGTGGGATGGAATTCCCTTTACAACCAAACAAACAAAAGTAGAGCAGGTTTTATATCAAACGTTATGAATGGACATACACAACATTCAAAATTAAATAGATCATATATCTATACGAGTGGAAAACAAATGAGGTTAAAAGCAGGCAGAGTAGAAAAAATCTTATTACGAGTGTGTTCACGAACTCATCGAAGATGAAACTAAGATTTTGGACAAATCAATAGTAACAGTTGATGGAAGAATTGATGTACTAACATCGTATTTAAATAATTTTAACTGTTTTTCAGCACAGATAAATTTAAAAATTGCTCTGAGAACGAACAACTAGAATTGTTTAAAACCTTAAACTCTCTTAGCTGATGTAAATATTAATGAAAAGGATACAATTGCAGTAGTACTTGTAAATCAATTTCAATTCTTATTAGTGATCAGGGAAACTATCTTTACATTACACATAGAAATTCTATATGAGATGGTAATTAAAAATTTTGCTATTTACACTCCAAAATTTTCAAAACTTTACCTATTTTATAACGATGCCGGTTTCTGTTGCTCGAAAAACATTCATTTTCTAGGCTGAAATTACTTAAAAGTGATTGAAATTCCAGCATAAAACAAAATTGTTTAATTAGTCGATGTTATCATAATATGAATACAATCTGATCTACTAAATTAATTTGATATTATTGATTCCATTCAAGAGTTTACAAAAATTAAAGCAGGAAAAAATACACTCACTTAACCAAGCTTTATATTATTTTCATTCGTTAGTGTTATACTGTAATATTTTGTTCAGATAATCTTATTCACCGTTTTGTATACTATGTAATGAACATTTAAAGTTTTAGTGGCAATTCAACACTATGGCACCATAGCGTGGCTGCACATGTAGTATTGTTTTGAGTGTCATTTCACGATTCGAATTAATCTACGATTCCCAGCGGTTACGCTTTTGACCAACGCTTTGAGCTGGGAAACATAATTGAACTAACATTTTCTTATAGATTACTGCGTGGCAAACAAATTTAAATGGAATATTTTAAGTACGGATGTGCACAAAATGACACCAGATGACAAAAAATAAGAAATTTAGTAAAATTATCTCAGTAATACTCAGTAATACAACAATGATTTTCAACCTGTGATTGATTTTGAATAGCAACGGCCTTTATTAGTTGCAATTAAAATCGCTGCTTTGGTCAATCGACTATAAATTGTGAGCTATGATTTTTGAGGAACTTATAATGATAACTTTTAATGGACGAAGGCTTTAACACCATTTAATGGCAAAATTTTAACAGTTTGCACTTTTGGACATGCCCCACAGAAGCAATAAGAACAACCATTTACACGGTAAAATAAAAATTACATTGATTTATAATTTTAAAAAGGACATTTCTATTTATTAGTTATGTTCAATAATAAGAGTATTTTTGTGTACTAGTATTTGAAATTATAATAGAAAGTGTGTACAAGTTTGATAATTCGACTGAGAAGGGTGACAAGCCGTCAGTGAGGTTTCTGTCATTCGTCATCATTAGCTCTTCAGTCCCAGAACTGTTTTTTTTGAGTTAACCACCACATGTTCCAGAAATTCCCACTGCCTACATCTTTCACTATCTGTGTGCAATAGTCTAATATAGATCTACCTCTACCGCTCTTTTTCCTTTTTCTCCTTCTAGTATATGCCGCGCCATTAGCTAATCGCTTAGTATGTGTCCTATCATCCTGTCTCTTCTATTTTTTACCGTGATCCACATACCCTTTTGTGCCCTACCATTTCTAGTACCTCTTTGTACTTAACTATGTCCGTCAATAATATTTTTATCATACGTCTGTAGCATCACATTTCAAAGGTTTCTATATTTTTTCTGTCCTCTTCTCCTGTCCACGTTTCACAGCCGCACAATGGTGTGCTCCACGTATATGCTTTTAGCAATCTTTCCTTGTTTCCATTGTTGTTGTTTTCAAACATAGCAGTAGCTATTTCTTGTTAAATACAACAAGTCTTGTGCTAATCTTTTTCTTTAAATATCTTTTGCACCTTTCGCTTCTATTGTTTTCTAAAATTTCTAAAATTCCTATATTGATTTCTATTCTGAGCTATCTAGCATACTTCCCTGAAATTCATACAGCCTACACCTTTCACTATCTGTGTGCAATAGTCAAAATAGGTCTAGGTCTACATCAACCTCCTTTTTTCCTTTCTTTGCTTCAAATATATTTCGCAATATTCTCTAATGTCTTAGTACGTGTCCTATCATCCTATCTCTCCCATTTTATACCGATTTCCAGATATTTCTTTCTTCCCCTACAATTTTGAGATCCTATTTGTTCTCAACTTTGTCGGTCCATGATGTCTTTATCAAACATCTGCAGCGTCACATTTCAAAGGCTCGTAACTTTTCCCTATCCGCTTCTCTCACCGTCCACGTTTTACAGCCATACAATGCTGTGTTCCACACATGTTTTAGGAATCCTTTCCTTGTATCTAATTTTGATTTTATACCTTTTACACTTTTCTCATCATGCGTTTTTTGGCTTCCTAGGTAGTAGAAATTCTTAACCTCCTGTAAGTTCTCGTTTTCTATTTTTTTTCTGGTTTTTGATTTATTTTCCCCTTCTTTACATACTAGTAACTTGGCTTTATTTTTATTGATTTTCATACTATATCTTTCGAACACTTTAAAATTAATTCAAACTCATCTCTAAGTATAGGATATTCCAGATCATCCGTTTCAATGTCTAATTCCTGTTTTAACGTTTCTAGTTCCGGTCCTGCATATAAATTCCCTATAATATTCTTACCATCTAACCACTTTTTTTACATTTTCTATAATGATGTTTCCTCCTGCGCCTTTTATATTTTTTGAAGAAATAATTTTTGTCTGTGTACACGAAAACCTTTCAACAAAATCCAAAAAAGAGTATTCTCATGTAAAAATATAATATTTAAAATATCTTTAACAAAATTACAGCAGAGCGCTTTCGGCGTTAGCTATCTTCAGTGCCACTACAAGTAAGCATGCTAAAGTCAACGTAAAATTAAATATTTCATCAAACTATTACATTAAATATAGGACATTTTAAGTGTAAAACTAATATCACATCAATAAGGACTAGTTAAATAATTGATTGTTCCAATAAATTTGGATTACATCTTGTCTACGTCGTTGATGATGTCGAAAAGGACAAATTGTTAGATTTCTGTATAATGACAAGTATGGAGTGCGATCCGCAAAGTGGATCACCTCAGTAAAACTAATGAAAATATATCAAATGTATGTGATACTTTTTAAGCCAATGGAGTTTAATCAATTTAGACGTCTGTATATTGGAAAAAAATTTCTATTAAGATTAATTTGAGTGTTTAAGCAAGTGTAATTATTTAGTAATTCACTTTCAATTTCGAAATTTTTAAAAAAATCAAGTCTATTAAAGTTTTTTGAACTAATATTATGTATTATTTTTGAATGCAAATTAGGTCCGAACGTGTGTTTTTATAAGTTATTGGTGACCAAAAGCTGATTTATCCGATTTTTCAAATGTTCTTTTATTATCACTCTCAGTGGTTTGCAAGTTCTACCGATATAGGTGGCCTGACCATCTCCACAATTTAGTTTATATACACCACTTTTTGACAATGGTTCAAGAGAGTCTTTAGAGTGAACTAAACGTTGTTTCAATACATTACATGATTTGAATGACACAGGGATTTAGTTGCTATACTTTTCTATTGCTTTTTTGATTTTGTTATTAGGTTAGATTCTATAAAAGAAATTGAAATGAAATGTTTTTCGGATTTATTTTCAGTGGGGAGTGATATAAACTTGTCGAATGAGTTTTTTATTCCTTATACTATTGATCAATTTAGAAACAAGATTGGGGTTATATCCATTGTTAATTGCTATTTGTTTTATTGTATTACCTTCTTGATTATAATTCGATTTAGATAAAAGAATATTGATAAATCTGGGTATATAACAATTAAATGCTGCTATTTTGTGTTGTCAGGCAATGGTTCGAAATTGCTGGTATAATGTGATCAGTTTGTGTAGGTTTCCTATAAATGTTGTAATGTAACTGGTTGTTATGTTTAAAAATCGTCAAATCTAGAAACTTAAGCGTATTTTCAGATTCTATTTCCAAAGTGAATTTAATATTAGAATGAACTTTATTAATATTAGACAAGACATGTTGAGCAGTTTCAGCTGAACCTGTAATGAAAACCAAGCAATCCTCAACGTAATGAAACCAATATATAATCTATGGATTTTTATCGGTTAAAATAAATTTGTTTTCTAAATGATCCATAAAAACGTTTGCAAGAAATAGAGATAGGCTACTTCCAGAATCATTAGCGATGGAAAGACAATAGTTTAAACAGCAATATCCTTTTCCGCCAGAAATCAAAAGCTAACGCGATTATTGTGGAGTCTGATCCTTGGAAACAGGAATTGGATGATTATATCTCAATTGGACGTTGTGACGCAAATGATGACATTTTAATGTAGTGGAAAAATCATCAAAAAGTGCATTATGAAGTATGTTTTTAAAGGGTGTTATAATAATACATAGGGATAAAAATAGGATAGATTCGGAATCTGCAAGAACTCAATCGAGTTTAACTTCATGGTTTACTTGATTCTTTAGTGAAAAACTTAAGAATATGACGAGGGCTTATTCCAAGACTATTTACGATGCTTAATCATTTAAAGCAAAGACCAATATACTTTTATTATTTTTGTTTGTATTTATAGTTAGGTACTGTCTGAAAATTGAGTACATATAGGTATCTATACACAAGGCAGCGTATTTTTTAATTTGACATGTTTCACATCGTTTACAGAAGGTTTCGGGTTAAAGTCGTAAGAAAAAGAGAGTAAAAAGTAGTGGCGTAACTATAAACAAAGCTTCTGACTGGTAAATTGAAAAAAATTAATAAAACCATGGTCCAAGCAAACATACCAAGCCATTCCGTTATTACATTTCAAGAATTTGATTACCTATGTTCAAAAATAGCTGAACAAAAATACAGGTTAAAGTGTAAAGCAATTTCTGACTAATCGTTTACATGTTTATTGAGTGTCCAATAAACACAAACGTTTTGATCAAAAATGTTTTTCAACTAATCATAAATATAAATTTAAAAAGATGTAACTACTTCAAGGTTACTTGGAGGAGTTAAAATTGGAGAAAATATACGACCAAAAATGTTCTGTTCATTGGACACCCATAATCCTATAAACGGTTTTGTAAAAATGATTTTTGTATTTTAACCTGTATTTATTTAGTAATTTTTAGTACACGAAGTCCAATTTTTGAAAATGTATTAATTTTGAATGCATGAACAAGACTTGGTTAGGCGGCTTGCCAACCTTTCTTCCGTATTATTTTAAATTCACGTTCTCATAAATTGTTTGAAAAATTTTCTGACTAGGGTATTTGTGAATCTAGAAATATACGGTATAACTGTAACAGAAGCTTCTTACCGGTAAATCGCTAATTTTGTCCCTTTTTCTTACGGTTCTAGCCCAAAACTTTTTGCAAGCGGTAAAACGTGCCGATTAAAAAAAAATCGTTTT
The DNA here is from genome assembly GCA_036346225.1 of Platerodrilus igneus. Lineage (NCBI taxonomy): Eukaryota > Metazoa > Arthropoda > Insecta > Coleoptera > Lycidae > Platerodrilus > Platerodrilus igneus. Next base: position 1,733,358 of record JARFIW010000254.1, on the reverse strand, counting down.
GTGTATATTTTTAAATAACCAAAATTGAAACGGTAGGTAATTCTAAATACAAATCGGCCACATTGCTCACACTAAAACGAGTTATGAAGAATTTAACTTCTATAAACTGATTGTTGTATTCACAAAACAAAATACCTATATTGAACCGAATTTTTTCTTTATAAGGCTGCTGGCCCCACGTTGGGCGCCAGTAAAACGAATTTTTTTTCTATAAAGCTGGCCCCACGTTGTGAGCCAGTGAAACGTTTTTTCTTTTTCTTTACTGCACGCTCCACGCATCAGCGTCAGTGTTACTAATTTTCTAAATGGGCGGCAGTGAACAAAGTCTTCCGACACAACTAGGGGTCTATCCCTTGGGCAAAGCTATGAGAAATGGGGAAGTCGAAATCTGTTTGTAGATCAAACTTAAACTAAACCAAATAGGCGCCACCAAGTCCTGATGTGATTATGATAATTGCATAGCATATTTCTAAGGGCGGACGTGGAGACCCAAAGAAAAAGAATCGCCTTCGCTGACAAAAACTTGTCTTAACAAAATAAGACGCAGCTCCTGTAAGAAATTGTAATAGTTAAATAAATAAAAAAGTGGAACACCATTTGTGTACAGCAAAAATACATAAAGAAGTAGTAAAAAGGTATTTCCAATATAAAGTTGGCATCAAAGTCCTACTCATAAGGATGTTAGCTTTATGTGATTAGATTTGATCATACTTGATCAAAATAAAAACTTTAATCCTGAACCAATTGTTTACTAAAAGAATCTCTTTTAAAATAATATGACTTGTAACAAAAATTTAATCAATAACTGTATCAATCTATAGCTTTCAACTTCATGTTTATCTTAATTATTTTTAATCAAATACTTTACAGTATGACATGAACTTGTTATACAAATAGGGTTCCGACCTGTGCAGATCTGTTCAGGCAGATGACAAATTAATAAGTTTTAAAAATGTTAGCATTCAAGTTTTCTAAATTACATATGCAAGTTTTAATTCATATAAAGCTGATCACAAAAATAGACGTGTTTACATCTCTTGTACTAAAGCTGTTCGAGAATTTGCCTTTAAAAATACATCTGTCAGCAGTACACAGCAGAAAAATATATGACGTCAGTAACACCTGTTGACGTTACCGACGATTCATAATGAGCCACGCGTGTTGTTTTCTTAAAACATCAAATCAGTAAACTTTAGTTTTAATATTGGAAAATCCAGCTCAGCAATTAGTTGAAACTTTTACAATATTCATGCTTTACGCATTAAAACAAATTAACGTGTTCCTCGTTTTGAAACACATAAAAAGAACTTATAGCTATCTACGAACCAAAACTGCATTTGTCGCATTGTAGCAAGGAAAGATGAGATCCTCGTTATTTCAAGCAACGATACAGCGTTTGTAGCGTGAACCAAATTTATCCAAAACAACTTCTACCACGAATTCGTCCCGCGTGTCGAATCAAATCCTGTTACAATACATTCTGCAGCCGTTGTAATCCCGAAGTTGAATTACGCCGCCTTCCTAAGGTAGCATCTTTACATTGTCCTTGTGTGTCTTAAAAGTTTGCATTCCAAGTGTCGTCTTCTAAAAATTGCCTTCTAAATTTCGTGTTCTAAGAGTTGCATTCTAAGTTGTTGCATTGTAAGTTGTCGCGTTGTAAGTTGTCGCGCGTTATTCGAAGATGTGTTCGCTCATTGAAGTGGATTCGCAAATTGCCGGCCTGCAATCTAGGGTACATGTTGATGCTTCCACTACATATGGCCGACTATCTTACAAAACTAGCTCGGGCGGCCGAGGCGTCCGGAGGCGGACAGTCAAACAGAGATGTGTTTGTAAATAGCTGTAGATGACACAGATATTTAACCACAAGTAGAATACCAAAGGACGATGCGGGCTTAACGTATTACTATTGTTGTTAATAAAATTGTTATATTATTCTCGCAATTTTATTGAGGGATTTATTATCAAAAATAAAATTGTTACAATATTAATGTATACCAATACGTTTTTCTATGCTCAACTTAAGCTTTTCAAAATTTTATCGACTTGTACAAATTGTCAAAAGATTATAAAATGTGCAAGCTTATTTGAACCTATTGAGTTGAATAGCATCAGTTCGCCTGTTTAAGATTACCTTCTTAATTTCTAAATTTCTGAGGTGATTGACAAGTAAGTGCAACTAATTTTAACTCTAAACTATATGTATTATTTTTAATTTTTATATTTACATAATTTTAACTATTAAACTTTAGATGTTAACCAAGCAAAGTTGATAATTGGTGTGTTGAAGTAAAACACGCACCCGTGCTACTGATAAGGTGTGTTTCACAAAGTCTTGTGTCGCTCCAAACGGAAACATCAAATGGTAACAAACCGCACGATATTGGTACGATACCCTATGTGTATATAAAGTTGCTTGGTGAATTTTGAACTGTCCAGCCAACTAAAACCTCTTATTTAATCCACCAGGTTTATATAATCGTGAATTATATTAATTTAATATTATTAAAAATCCTAAATTACTATATTTGTTAAACGTTTATAATAGAATACGTGACAGTATTAATAACAGCTAATTCAAATGAGCGAACAATACTTGTATAAGATATTCCATATAGTAGTCGACTAATCTCCGTACACTCGGTCTCATGTAATAACTTTCCGTAGTAACGTTTTCTAAATTTCTTTAAAAGACAGTTTCTTTTAATAAAATCCTCTACTTACAAAATACAAAAATACAAAATACAAAATACTATTTGTCATTAAGGGTATATTTACTAATAATATTATACTTGGTGTATCGTCACTTGCTACATGACCGATCGGATAATAATGATGCTGTTTATATTAACGCGAGCCCACTTGTGAGTGGGTCAATATTTTAAGCAGTACGTGGAAAAACGTTTCTGGCTTTGCTCTAGTCCTGTATTACGCGAGACGCCGTGAAGTATACGCGCGTTCGATTCAAAGACAAGTGTAAGAACGTTATATTCACTTTATCTCACCATTAGATGCTTACTGTAATATTTAAATATGCTTAGCCTACGAATTTAGTTAATTCTTTGTGTCAACCTTCAGTATATAGTTTATGCATGTAGCTGAGATTGTTCTTACTTATTATATAGCTTTTTCTCTTGGTACTTTTCTTTCTTTTTATATGTGTAAACGTACGCGTGATAGTTTGTTCCGAAATTTTTTTTCCTCAGTACTACATTTTCTTATGTGTTTCAGTAGCGGATACCAGTTCTAGTATTATTACTTCACTTTGGGACGGCAACCTCTGTACTATTTATACGGTCATACCTGAGGCGTCCTTTTTAAGTCTTCTATTTTCTTGTGGTTCGGTCGACATGAATGGTTTTCTACCTACTTCCTTCTCCGCAAGCACTTACGCCGTATAACTTTCAAATATCTTTTCTTTCCGCCATTCTGCCACTCGGATTCTTTTCAGTTCCCACTCCCCCTTCTTATTGTATACGGTACTTTGAGACAACAGCCCTATAAACCGTCACAACAGCACAACGAACTATCAAGTTTTTGAACACCAACAACAACAACAATGTAATGATTCACTGCTAATATTCGCCAGATTTACCGCTCCCTGACTCTTCATTCCGATATATCATAAATATAATAGGTAAAAAGAGTTTTTCATCATCTCAAGAGGCCGTTGAAGCATTTAATACGCTTGCTCCGGACGGTTCTCGTTCAGAGTGAAAGAACATATTTTGGCTTCGTCAAATGAAAAAGTAAATATTTATGAAACAGGAATATTTTTAAAAGTAATAAAGGGAGTTACATAATTGTATGTATATTATTTTTTATATTTTCAGCGAATTTTAGCAGTAACCCTCGTAATTACTATAGTCAGCACGAATTTCAAAAGTAACAGGGAACTCTTAGTAATTATATAAATTGTTTTATAAAACATTACATCAAATCGGTGTGCAATATTCTAACTACTTATGTTTTAGCTTGGAATCGTTGTATAAAACGATTCAATAAAAAATTTATCAAAAAATCTAAAATAAAACACGAAGTAAATCCAGTAGCACTTACCTACTACATGCAGAAATCCAAATTGCGTTTTTGCAGTTACGGTATTGATTTGACACATATATTTGCCTTCGTCCTCTTGTTGCACATTACTGATATGTAGGAACCAAGCGCGATGTCTGTCGTGGGTAACGCTAATTCTTGGATTTCTGGTAATCACATGATTATGTACAGTCAAAATTGCAGATTGTTCATAATGCATCCATGCCACCTGAAATAAGTATGATCTATATTAGTTCTAATATAGAATATCTAGTTAAAACTCGAAACGTAGTATTCAGCGTATGAATTGGTAACGTATCGAGTTATTGATCTAACAAGGTAGAAATAATAAAAATCAAGCATAGTTTAAAAGGATATAGACTTTATACTGCACCTAGTACCAAATGTTGCTCTCTTTAGATGTTCTGATTAAATTTTCGTGTCCTTATATTAAGAGATTGGTAAAAAATACATGTAGTTTCTCCAGAATCAGAGAATAACCTATCTGTACGAAAAATCGATTAGTTACAGTGGTTGCAATTGTTTTATTATATTCTTATTTGTTACCTCCTAGTAGTCATTACATTCAGTATTCCGATTTAGTTACAACCATCTGTGCCATTTTAACCGTTATACTATAAATTCTTTTAATTGTACACAAATCTATTTCTTAGACAAGAAAGAAGAATGGGTTCAATAGTACAGTTCACTTCGATGTATATGATCTCAAAAACAACGTCCGAAATAAAATAAAAAACGTTTTAAGATATTAAAAATCGGTAACTGCTTATAAATAATATCGGTATTCTATTTACTAGATCGAGCATATTTTGCTGATAACAGTATTTGATCGAGAAGTGTGCGTACTTGTTTAGCAATGAGCACTTTGTTATAAGAATTGCTAGAAAGAGTTAAATTTTATTAATACCTGATTAGATTATATATCAGGAAGCACGCTGGAAACATATAAGTTGGACTGTAGCGTCTTTCATAATAATAAAACGAAAGAACGTTATAAATAACTAGTGTGGTTTCTGGTTCGTAGAAAGTTAAGAGAAAACTGTGCCACGGGTATTTTTAAGTGAACATCCGCTTTGAACGCCAGAAAATTTATGCCAAAGTAAATGATCAGGTTGTTATAAATCAAGGGGAGGAGGGGGAGTGCCACGGCTAGCGAGAGTCGGAGAGGGGGGGGAGGGTAGCAAGAAAATTAAGGATACCCGCAACATTTTACCTAGCTGAAAAATAAAATACAGTATTAGCACAAACATAAAATGAAGATAGATCTTTATCAAATAGCAGAACACTAGTCCGCTCAAAGAAAATAATTATATATTATATTTAAATATAGAAATCAATAAGAAAACAAAATTCATATAGAACGTTAGTCTGCATAATACCTGTGGGAATTTCCCAAAGAACTTTGTGTATAACTTTTACTTTTATTTTTTTTGTTTCTGTAAAATAAATAAAATAATCATAATTATACCTGGAGTTCACAACCCCAAATAAAAGAGTAAGATATGGTAATTTCACTTTAATAAATAATCTAGAATGCTCAACCAAAACAAATTGACTTTTGTAATACATCAGTGGCAATTGTCAAATTACCAATTATCATTATTTTCACAATGTTTCCAGAAATTAGGCATAGTAGCATTTATAATGTAATAGAGTTAATAATATTCTTCAGTAATTCAAAGAACAAGTTCGATATCTGAAAATATGAAATGGCCCAAAAGAAAAACATTAATCGGCGGACTGGGACGGAACTCGATAGTACTATCGTTTGTACCGTTTACAGCAAAATGAATAGTTATCACTTGTCTGACTGAGGGTCAGAAGCAAAACCCCTAGCTAACATAAATTTACTACTTCATTCATAATTTTCACGAATTTAGTATATCTTAAATGATTAACCTTCTTACAAATTCTCTCTTTTAAATAAGATACAGGTTTGGAGCTAAAGATTGTTAACTTAAGAAAAATATCAATACAGTAAGTATACGAAAGTTCAAATCAGCTATAAGTAACATGAAATATAATTGATCTATAACATTGCCGAATTTTATCTGTTAAACAATGTCGCCTCGCATTTTCAACTACTTTAGTAAGAGTAAATACCAAATAAGAATCTGATAACAGAACAAACAGCAGATTGTAGTGACGTTAACATTCACAGTACGCGACGGCGTTGCTTAATTCGACAGGTTATTATTTTCTTTAGAAATTCCGCCTGTCTATCTACGTAGAGAGGCGAAGTAGTATGGTCGTCGAGTACCATTTCAATAAGATAGTAAATACTAAAAGTTCACGAATAGTAGGACTATTTTAGATATACGAATTCAGTATGTAGGCATTTAAGTGTTCAAAGTACAACTCCTACAATACGTAAGACATAAAAATCAAACAGGTACTTATCTGAAACTACGTTGAATGTAGCACATACTCACAAAACTACACTCGTACCTTTTAAGTGAAAAAGCATTTATTTTTTTTATTTTTCAAAATATTTAGTACAGAAAGATAAATATCAACGGCGTGGTATGCCACAACAGTTTGTACCACACCTCACTTTTTAAAGGAAGCCGCAAGAATGGGACAAGTTTTCACAGGTGTTTTCCTTAACAACCTGCTATAGATAACAAGAAACAAACAATACCAACTCATTATAATAGGACGCATTCGCCTAAGGATGTGTTTCAATCTTGATCATCTAACCACAGTATCGAATCGTGAAGAGTGAAAGTCGATAACCGCATAATATAATATAAAGAGATTATTCATTCGCAAACGAGTTAATAAATACAATGAAGAGAAATAATAGTTACAAAAATGTATTTACGAATTGAGTAAAGCGTAAAATGTTGAGCTACAAAAAACGCACGTTACAACTGGTTTATTATAAATTGAACTCGTCCGGTGAATACCGTGGAACCATGGACGTGTTTCTCGGGGGTTGGGTGCAGTCTGTCAGTCTCTCGGGTGTAGTAGATGTGCTCTGCGAGAGAAGGTGATTATGCGCATAGAATGGAGCAAGAATACTTATGTTTAATTAAAGAATAGACGGTGACAAATTTAACACATCTACCATTGGTAACTTGCTTATTTTCAGAGATAGAACCTAGGTTAATTAAAGAAAAAGTCAGTGGTTTTATTGTCCTTTTAAGTGATAAAATACATTGTTTCTATCGCTTTCGGTTTAACCGGATATGCTACCAACTTTGCATTTCTAAGTAGAATACCCTGAATATTGTTAAATTTTTGGGTAGGGAATGACTTTAGCTTTATAAAAGTATAAGCAGTATGTAGGCCTAAAATAAAAAATAAGGAAGTTATTTTACAATGATTCTTTTTACTTGTTTGAAAATAAATCTATCTTCCATAAAAACAATTGACGGCAAAAAAAGCAATTCAAGTAAGTGTCACTTCTGTGTTTGGTAGAATTTGGTGTACTATTATTACGCAATATTAAAAAGAATTATTCAAATAATGATAAGGTTGACATGTTAGAACTGTACTTTTCATGCCACAGGAATGCTACGAATTCACTGCAATTATATTCAGAACGCTACCCACAAAGAAATCTCCCAAGTACGAAAATATTTTCAAGGCTTAAGGTTTCTTTGAGAGAAAGGGAAAGTTTTATTAAATCTAAAAGAATACTACATCCACAAATAGTGACCGAACTAATAAAATAACATGAACTTCTTTATTTGGAGCTTATCCTCAAATATCTACATGGCAAGCTGCCACTGAATGTGGTGTCGGTAGAAACAATACGATGAATTTTAAAAAGTATGGTTATAAACCACACAAAATTACACTAGTCCGACATCTACATCCAGGAGATCAAACTATACGTGTGCAGTTTTGTAACTGGGCATTAGAGAATACTTGTGAAATCAGGACTTTTCCAAATTTTATTCCATGATCAGACAAATGCAACTTTTCTAATAATAGTATGTTTAATCGAAAAAAATAATCACTATTGGTCTACCGTCAATCCATTACACATCAAAGATAAGAATTAGCAAAGTAAATTTACAGTGAACGTTTGGTGCGGAAGTTTTAACAATAGCATTGTCAGTCCATTTTTATATTACGGAACATTGTCGACAGACAAGTATCTAAAACTTTTAAAAAATCATATGGAAGACTGGTTGGATAATTTTCCACTAAATTTAGGACGAAAGTTGTACTTATATCAAGACGGTGCATTCGCACATAATGCCACTTAAGTACGACAGTACCTAACTCAAATGTTTGGTAATAACTGAATAGGAACTCATGATTCTACTAAATTTTCACCACGATCTCCTGACCTAACCCCTATAGTTTTTTTTCTATCGGGTTATTTGAAAAAAAAAATATTGAACAAGTCTTAAGTAAAATTGATGGAAGGGCATTTATGTCTCCTATGCAGGAACAGCCAGCAACGAGCACAATTGTGTATAGAAAACAGAGAAATAATTTCGAACAGTATATGTATTAAATAGGGATAAGTTCTAACTAATTACAAACCGTTATTATTGTAAATTATCTTATTTTTTATTTAACAAGATATGATTCCGCATACATAATGCTTATACATTAATTATGCTAAAGTTGTTTTCTCTCCAAAAATATAACAATATACAGGGTGTTCCATTTAGAAATGTAAAGTAAGTAGTATTTCGGGTTAAACCAGAAGTGATAACAACAATATAGTTTGTTACTTTAAAAGACAATGAAAAATACCTACTCTTTCTCCATTTAACCTAGTTTCTATCTCTTAAAATAAGCAAGTTACCAATAGTAGACATGTTGAGTTTGGCACCCTATATAATAATAACTTTCTAATTCCGACTAGAGCAATTAAAAGCTTTTTGGTTGAGATATTCCTTGCTCCAGAGCAAGTGAACTCCTCTGGATGCTCACTGATAAATGTATTAGCCTGCAATGAGAATAAATGGTTACTGTCACCACTATTCGATTCGTCTGCATACAAAACAAACTTCTTTTCTCCGCTTTCTGACAGTAAAGTTATTACCTAATTTATTTACTGATGGGTAACATGTTACGGGTTCTTTTTATGCCCTAATGTGACCAGTAACCTTTAAGGAAGAATTTCCTTAAAATGATGGAACGCAAATATCTTCCGACTATGCTAGGGGTCTATTCCTTGGGCAGAGCTTATGAGGATTGGTCGTGGTTCTTTTTACAAAGCATTATTTTCTTACTAGGGCTAGATTCTTAACAAAACAGGGGTTTAAATAGGGCGCCACCAAGTCATTAGCTTTAAACACAGGGTTTCCCTAAGGGGGACTTGGGCGTCCTTAGAGAGGAATATCGTATTAACTGCTAACGCAGAAGCTGTAAAGAAAATTTAATTAAATTTACAAAAATGAGGACACAAGAGGTATACTCTTGTTACCTCATATAAAAAAACAATAAAGATTAATCAGGCAACAATATTTTGAGCACAGATTTTATGCTTCCAAATCTGAAAAGGCTATTAAAGCTTCTTGTTAAATTGGGGTTACCACTTTACGCTACTTTACCTTATATCTGGTACCGTACTTCTGAACGTACTTGTTCAGAATAAAACAATTAATTAAGAAAATTAAATGTTGCTTCTTTAATTAAAATAGTTCCTTTATAAAAATTGTAAATATAAAATTCATATTTAAGAAAATATAATACAAGTTTCATCTACTCATAAGGTAGGCTTATATATTCAAAGGAAATATTAAAAACTTTAAAAGTTGTTTTCGTTAAAAAATTTAACTTGAATTTATACCAGAAATATCAGATCTGTTTTTCTGTTTACTTAATTATAAAAATTTAACTACATTGTCTATAAACTCATCATTCAGAAATTGTAAGTGAAATCATGCATATATGAAACATTAATAAGAACTCTTCAGGTTTGCTTAATTTCGTTAAAATTAGTAACTGTGATTACACTGCACTAGTATTGAAAATAAAAATTTACTAAGGTCCTTTTCAGTTTGTTAAACGGGTTAATGATAATAAGTGGTTGCAAAGATATTTTCTGAAACAGCCTCGTATCAAAGATCACCAAATGTAGACTTGATGTAAGAATAATACTAATCTCTTACCTTGGTTTAGCAGGTGTTGTTTACGTGATGGTGTTACAGCATGTTAGGGCAGGTGATAGAACATACGTTCTTCAGAAAACAAGTGACGTAAAATCCACCTGTTCTACAGGACACAAACAGCTGCGTGATCCTTGGACCGGACCATATGAACTTTGTGCGTTTTTCTTATACGCACAAACCGGATCAACCAAAATCCAATATAAAACTTAAATGTTCTACTGTGTGTAGATCTTGACCAAAATAATTACCATCGTGTGGTCGTCCTCCTAATTACTAAAAATTTCACACTTGCAACTTCAAAAATACCATTTTAATTCATCATCGAACTTTATTTCCAAACCATAAAAATTTCTACGTACTTTGTAAAACGTTTCCTTAAAATCCACACTTATTGTTTTCTCGCATAACATTATATAAAATCCAACTATTAGTCGTACGGTTGAAGGATCTTGGGTCGCTATTTAATATCGCAAACTTGACGTGAATGAACCATAACTTGATACTCGCAGGTGCGAAAGTAGAATTAATATCTTCTTGAAATACAGCATACCGACTGCCTCATGTTTATAAAACCAGATAAGGCAAGTTCATTCTAACAAAATGAGCATACGGAGAAGTCTTACAATTGGTATACAAAACGGTTTCTTAAAAGGTTCTTTCTCTACATTCGCAGGAGAATTATAAAATAAATATTTAATCGAAGATTTGCCGGAACATTTCAATAGGTATTTAATTGAAGATTTTATAACAAAGCGTTGAAAGACGTATTTTATTGTAACTTTTACGAAATTACTAAAAAAATATTTTAAGTGCTATTTAAACAAGTGTCTAAAGAATTATTAAATAAATTTATCAAGAGAATTATTCAAACGAAGTTATTAAAAGAATTTTTCAAAGGACATTATAAAAAGACGTTATAAAAAGAAACTATCAAAAACGTAATTAAAAGAACGCTACAACAAAATTATTTAATTTATTTAATAACTTATTTTCAACTCTTACCATTGTTAGAACCACTACGCCTAGTGTTCAGCGCACTAGGGCTCTACTACCGCACAAGGCCAGACGCAAATTACATGCTAGAACCCTTTTGGTTTCCATTATGGTTCTCGACGAGAGCTCTTGCTATAGTGAGTGCTGATGCAATATGCACGAAACTGGAAAGCTGCTTGGCCTTGATAATATTTATACTAGCATTCGACGCCTGATGTTAGCAACCAAACTAGCATTTCTGTATGGCGGTTAGCACTCATAATACCAATACTGGTATTTATTTATTTAAAAATGGTTTACCTGATATAAATGACTAAACGAGAGTTTGTAAAACTAAAAATTCATTGACGGTCTGCAGTGGTCAAAAAAACGGTTACACTGCCTTTCTCCAAAAAGAAAAAGAATCTTTTCTTAGAACCAAAGATTTTTTTTATAACCTTAAGCAAAATATTAACCTGAGGATTGAATCCTCTATAACTCACCTGCGTGAGAATAAAAAAATAAAAATTAAAAAAAAATAAAAAATGGGGGAATTAGTATAATTAAGAGTGAGTGTTTTTGATAGCTACGCGTGCTATACGTCCTTAAGGAAACAAAATCGGTATGACACTATCGGGAATTGTCGCAATTGGGAAGTCTAACACTCTCACGGAAAAAAATTAACAAGATTCACAGGTCTTAATCAAACTCTACTAACTAAAACAAAACAAGAAAGAAACTCTCCAGACTAATATTAAACGAAAACTATTAACAATGACACTGAGGATAGTACCCAGACTGCAAAAAAAATTCGAATCTTTAAACTATATACAAAACTTATGCTTGCGATGACATCTCAACTCTAAGAATCATAACTAGAGCCTTTTTCAAAAAAATGGCAACAACAAAATATCTCAAAAGCAAAGGTATTAAATGCCATCACAACTCTTTCGATACTCTGAACGTAAGTATGGATTGCTTACCGCAACAACTATTTTAGCTACTTGCTAAAATACTCTAAATCTCAACACTAATGTAAATTGATCACATTATCAACGCTACTAATAATTGTGCTATCAGCACATACTCAATATAACCAACTAAACTGTGAGCAACTAGCTCACTTAACACATCAAAACTCAACTTGTGCTATTTGCACTTACTCGAATTCGCTAACAAAACTGTGAGCATCCGGGTCACCTAGTACACCTCAACTCTAATTCAACGTGTGCTATCCGAACTAACTCAAATTCACCAAAAAAAAATGTGAGCATTTGGCCACTCTCACATTCTAACACAGTAGTGAGTAGCTAACTCCACTACTAATTGTGCTTCCTGCACAAACGCAACTAAACCAAATAACAAGTGAGCAACCAGCTCACCTACTATACTCTAAATATTAGTGAACGACTACTCTCAAGCGTCACTAAACTAAATACTCAAAAAAGAATTTTTACATTCCACTCAACCAAGTACACACTGCTAAGCGACCAACTCACCACGAGTCTCGTTTAGACTCACGCATCTCTTGATGGAATATCTATATGCAAAAAGAACACACCATGGTCCTTTGCATATCAAATAGAAGACCAGTCCTTTACGGACAAAAATGTCTTCCTCTACAACCTCTACAAAAAATTTCACACCAGTTAACACGTTGTAAAACTAAAGGATTTCGTCTGTCGACATTTTACGAGGCAAACAAAATTCGTCTGTCAACTACGAAAAGAAACAAAAAAATTTTAGTGTTAACAGTCTGAATACACACACATATAAACACGGGGAGGTGTTCTTGAGAACGCAGTACGTAAGCATGGGCAAGGTGCTTCTTAGGTTAGATTGTGTACACAGGGAATGTGTCTCTGACAACACAATACGTACGCACGGGGAAAATTTCGATTTTAACAATACGCTCTTTTACCAACAGGGTTTTTATACTCTAACTTCCTATTCTAATATTTAATATTAAATTAAAATCATATACAAAAAATTTAGACGAGGTTCTTTTCTCATCCTTTTATACCAAAACAAAACTAAACAAAACGTTCATAGATATACTTGACTTCAAACTTGACTTGGGGAGCAACAACTAACTACTTTGAAATGGCATCCTCTTGGTATACCATCGATAAAGGTTTCAGATCTTTTATATGCCACTTTCCGGCTCTCATACTAAACAACTTAGACCTTCGAAAGAAATTAATCTCAACGATAGCTATCAAAATTTAATATACAGGTACACTCTTTTTAATCTCTAACCAAACTGATGGAATAGGTTATAATCAGGCTGTCCATATACTAAAAAAACTGCTTCACAACGCATAACTTGCTAGAATGACAGACTCTTTCCTGAGCCTCACCTATACTACTCTACAAAAAAATTTTCGTCACCAAACTCCAAATTAGTGATGTCAAAAAAAAATATTAGGAACGACAGCACAAACCAATGTACCTAATTTACCAAAACATTATTTCTTGTACTCTGTATCTATTAACTGTATTATACAAAATGAAATGTGAATTATTATTTATGTGATTCGCTTATTTTCGAACATGACTGAAACGAAATTGACGTTACTCCCTTACTTCCACATTTAAAACAAAATTTTTTCAGAGGGGCTTTACAATAATTAAACGTATGACCTGGACGTGTACAATTCCAACACACGAATTTCCTGACTCTCTCAACGCCTGGTGACTTCACATCTAAAAGTTTTTCTTGGTTTACTACCTGGACTTGAGGAGATGAAGATTTGTTTCTATAAACCCTACTACGAACTGAAGTATTTCTAACTTGTTCTTGACATTTATTTTCAGACTCTGTGACGTAAAATTTTTACAAAACTAAAAATTATCTTTTGACGGGGTAGCTACCATAGTTTGTTTTGACTGAACTGCTTCTTCAATCTTTTTACCTAATTTTACTAATGTGGAAACATCACTAATCTCAGACAGAGCAAGTTAGGTAACACAAGTTGGTAATAAATTTTTCCTTATAATACGAACCTTCGTAATTTCTGCAGGCATCTTGGGTAACCTACTAAATAAACTCTCTATATGGGCCACAAACAAAACTACAGACTCATCTTTCTTTTGATGACGTGATTTAATCTTTTTCCATAGTTCATCCTCAACATGAGCAGGAAGAAAATCTTAGTTTAATCGACTTACTAAAGATATCCAATCCTTCACGGAATTCCTAATTTGTCTAAACAAAACGAGGGCATCATTCACGAATAACTCTGCAGAGGCGTTATACAAGTCGTCCTCAGTTACTTTACGTGACTGTGCTAACTCTTCCATCCTTTCTAGGAATGAAAAAAGCTGTTTAGGATCTCCAGAAAATTTAACAGACCAAGTTCCTATGGGTAAGGGTGGTGTTACAAACGTGACTGTAATAAGGGGCTCATTACTAACAGGGAGAGATAAGTTTACTGACTCATTTAAACTACTAGGCTTATCTTTCGCCTTGACGAACAATTCTGCATTGATAATAAGGATCGTAGCCAACGTCTCTCGCACAAATACAATTGCTTCCTCATGATTCTGTGATGGCAGCTTCATCCTCCTAACTCGACCAGTTAGGTGTACTAATCTTGACTGTACCCTTTTAAAAATAGAGTCAGAAGGATAACCTTCAAATTCTGATAAAACATTTTTAATTGACAAAACGGTGTTGTTGATTTCCTTACACTCTACTGAAAATTCTACATTATAATCTGTAAGATCTATTAGACATCCTGGTTTATTAGATTCTTTCGCTAATAGACGACCCAATATTTTCCGCTTGTCTACAACTGGTCTAGAACTCTCAATTCCTCTTACTCGGAGTTCATAATCTAACTCTTCTTTGAGTAAGTACACAACCTGAAAAGTATCAGCCATATTTATACTCATATAAAATCATTATCAAAAACTAACTAAAATCTTGGAATTTAAAAATTTCAAATCCAAATTTATCTCAACTATTCACAATTGACAAAATATTTTCAATAAGGGAACTAAAATTAGATCTAGAATTCACAACTTCTCCCTACTGATTACTAGATTACTACGACAACCACTATCTTGCTTCCAATTAATTCATTAAGTCTTTAATAAAAAAAAAATTCTGCGACATTGCGTGGCAATATTCTCAACAACGACAGAAATCTAATTACTACCTCTTAGTAGGTTCAGAAAATTGTCATTCTCAACGCCGTATCAACATAGCTGTTAACAATCAAAACCTCTAACACAAGGTTTTTTTTATACTCATGACTTGTGTGAGTAACAAAAGCAAAGCCCCTTTTTGTGGGTTCTAGCAAAACAAACAAAGGCTATGTCTTAGGCGTAAGCAAAATAATCTAGCCTCAATTTAGGTGTAACAAAATAATCCAGTCCCAATTTAGGTGTAGCAAAAATATTTCAGCCCCACGTTCCGGGCGTTAGTATAACATAATTTATACACTGATGGGTAACATGTTACGGTTTTTTTTATCCCCTAATGTGACCAGTGCCCTTTAAGGAAGGATTTCCTTAAAATGATGGATCGCAAATATCTTCCGACTATGCTAGGGGTTTATTCCTTGGGCAGAGCTTATGAGGATTGGTCGTGGTTCTTTTTACAAAGCATTATTTTCTTACTAGGGCTAGATTCTTAACAAAACAGGGGTTTAAATAGGGCGCCACCAAGTCATTAGCTTTAAACACAGGGTTTCCCTAAGTGGAACTTAGGCGTCCTTAGAGAGGAATACCGTATTAACTGCTAACGCAGAAGCAGTAAAAAAAATTTAATTAAATTTAGAAAAATGAGGACACAAGAGGTATACTCTTGTTACCTCATATAAAAAAACAACAAAGATTAATCGGGCAACAATATTTTGAGCACAGATTTTATGCTTCCAAATCTGAAAAGGCTATTAAAGCTTCTTGTTAAATTGGGGTTGCCACTTTACGCTATTTTTCCTTATATCTGGTACTCTACTTCTAAACCAGAGGTAAAGTAAATGATGGTGGTATGGCCCTGCTACTTTCTATGAGAACATAATTGTAAATATTTATATGGATAATTATTGATTTCAAAATGTCTTATGAACTATGTGATTTTACCAGAGGATGTACATATTGTATAATTAATTAGTGAATGAAGAGTTTTATGTTGATCTTGGCATGTCATTTTCTATGAACACGTTAATAAGCTTAGGCGATTTACTGTAGCAGAATTTTTTTTTTAGTTAGTTTGATTTACAAAAAACCAGCTTAGCAGCCGTGGCATACTTCGTTGCGAAGCAGATATATTTTTAAGTTTTTGGTATATAAGCAGCATCAAAGGTTTGTATTTTAGAGACCGCAGTTTTCGCAGTATTAAATATATATATATATATATATATATATATATATATATATATTATAGTGGTTTTAAAGGGTTAAAAGTAAATATAAACGAAGCAATTTCAAAACACCCTGTATAAAGGAAACAACCAGAATTTACATGCGAAATTTTTTCCAGTTAGTTCATTTTTAAGTAACAGGTATTAACAAAATTTTACAAATAATGAATAAAATTTAGTAAGTTTGCAAAGAAAATAAATGGTAGAAGCCAATGCCATTAATTTATTAATTTAATTGAGTTTAATTAAACGGTCACTTACGTATAATATGCATAAAAGCGTGTAAAAATCAATAATACCAAAGTGAAACGCGAGTTATGTATCCCCCAATTACCTATATATTGATATATTGAATCTAATAGGAATTATTAGAAATTGTTAAATAAAAGTATAAGTTCAATGCAACATTGTAACACAAGGATAACCCAGAGAGGTTATCGACAGTTCATGAGAACCGAATGCAACTTTGCATCCGTGAGGGCAGTGATACTGCAGGTGGCAGGTCACAGGCGGTCAACAGACCGCAATTACTAAGAATTAAGTTGTTACATTGTAATAAAGTGTACAATAAAGAGAAACGCAGACATGAGATCTGCAAGTTCTCACAACCGTGTGAGGGGCAGGTTATTATAAAAGGCCCGGGAGCTCAATGCCCGGCAGTCAGTCTTCAAACTCCATACTTCGTTGTTTGAGCTACTCAACCGAGTCAGTCTTCGAACTCCATACTTCGTTGTTCAAGCTACTCACTAGTACAATAATTATTTTTTAGTATTATGTACAAGTTATCTAAATTTTAATTAAATTAAAATTGTTAAAGTATCGACGTTTGTTTTTAAAAAACCAGCTCCAAAGGCCCGAACTTTAACTCGCGTTGCTAACAAACAAATATATCGGCGGGGTTAAAATACGCTGAAATCCAACTCGTAGAAATGTTATTTAAAACGTTCGTTAAAATTAAACACCTGCGTGTTTTCTAAATGTCAGCTTCCACTTATTTTTGTAGATAACAAATAAATATCAGGTAAACGGTCGGATGTTTCCCATTAAACGCTAATGAGCGGTTATTTAAAGCATATATTTTGGGTCTACATGGAGTGTAGAACGCGGGCACAAATATCAATTTTCTACCACTCAAACAAGATTAGAAAGAGACGTAGAAATTGCATAAGTAAGGGACAACGGTAGTATAGGCGGGATTTGTGGAACGTCAGTGGATAGACGATTGGTCGATATTGTTAGTTGGACATGAAACAAATACGAGAATAGTGTATATTAATTTTCAGAAAAGATTGTAACGACGCGCTGAAATTCGCAGACTTAGAAATCGGTTGAGAGCAAAATTTTAAGAACGTGTTGTTGTAGATGAAGGATTTCGGGTGAAATCGGCCAGGAGGTGGCAGCCTAAATTGTATAAATACTTTCCGAAAACATAATGAAAGCCCTTAATATTTCGATCGCTTCAGACTACGTATGAAAGCTACCACGAGTTTGTAAGTAGAATAAAATTATTTTAAATTATATTGCACGGTGTTAGCCTTATAATTTGTACGCGGTTTGTGTGCCGAGATTACATTTTTTTAATTGAGGTATCACCTATAATTTTTTTAGCAAGCTCGTGTTGTGACGTTAAGTAACGTGGGTTAAAGTAAATAATTGTGAAAGACGTATCATTAATTTAGATTTGGAAATTGGATACACCGTGAAGGCAACGCTAGCAGTTCAACTTAAATGGGGTTCTTCTACTAATAGCTAGAAGCGGCCTGAAGACCAGAAAGAAGCAAATAGATGGCATCGTCCACAGAGCAGAGATCTTCTAGAAATTCCAGGTAACGCTTTGAAATTGTGTTGTTATAAACTATAAAACTATGAATATTGGGTGACGTATAGGAGTGATTTTGAAGGTATTGTGCATTATTTGGCGTATTGAACATAATACGTATAACTAACTTTATTATGGTATTTAAATAGAAATCTGAAGGTGTATATAAAGCGTATTAACGTACCATCAGGAATTTAAATTTTGTAAAAAGTACATGGGTTGTTTTTTGTTTGTTGTAAGAGTATGCAAAGTATAAGGGCATACATTATTCAAAATTAACTGAGTTATCATGAGCTCACTATACTCCAAAGTATACCCGTGTGGTTGGTGGCTACCCATCGGGCGCGTCCCCAGGTAGCGGATAGGGGGGACCCAATGTCACCGTACGAGTAATCGTTCGCTGCCATCGGGTTATGTGACAGAATAAGCCTAGCACTCGTAATGATCCAGAGCGCTG
The DNA here is from genome assembly GCA_036346225.1 of Platerodrilus igneus. Classification (NCBI taxonomy): domain Eukaryota; kingdom Metazoa; phylum Arthropoda; class Insecta; order Coleoptera; family Lycidae; genus Platerodrilus; species Platerodrilus igneus. Next base: position 1,714,596 of record JARFIW010000254.1, on the reverse strand, counting down.
AGTAGGATAAAACCTACAATATGCGGGGGAACGAGTGTACGTCAATGCGGACTAAACCCCGCATGATGATGGTCTAGGTTAATCTCACATCGCGGACCAAACCACCAAACCCCTACTGCTACATGGGCCGGTAGCGGTCTGCACAGGGGTCTAGGCCACCTCGTGTTTGTGCCGTGCGAGGCGACCCGTGTCGGTCGGATGATGGGATCCTGGTGGTTGAGCCACACCTGAGGCGGTTTAGATCCTCAGTGTCTGGCAACACGCCACTTTGGCCCAGATTTCACCTAGACGGGGGTCGAGACTAACCCATCTCGATCAATCGGCTGTGTCGTCGGGTCAGACTGCCGACTGGGTGAGCTCCTGGAGGTGAAGGGCGTGCAGCCGGTACTGTGGGTGAGCAGCACATGCTACATGTGTGCTGCTACAAAGCGGTATGCGGGCTCGTACGTCAGTCATCTTAAGGGGAGCTATATCTTCCTGGTAGCCCTGGTGTTGTTTTACACACCCCAAATTTGGGCTCCATGGTGGGTGGGGAGCCGGAAGATGAATTTTATTTAGTAAAACATGGATCCTATAATTAATGTAGTCAATCCAGAGGGTGCGTCCTCGGACACCCTCAAGTTTTGTTGCAGGTCCCACAGGAACTGCAACGGAAAGAACATCAATATCAGCCCCAAAGTGGGGTGAAGGATAAGCCAGAGGAGTGGCAACAGCAGCGCCCACAGAAAAAGCGAATCAGTGGGGCTGAACAGAAAGAAGGAGGAGGGCCCGTTTGGCGGCACAGGAGGTGTAGTGGAAAAGGCTGGCCCTATGGCTAACCCATCCACGACACAACCTGGTGCCAATCAAACACCCTCCACTTCAAAACCATCTACCTCCGCCTTTAGGCCTGCAGAGGCCAAGACGCGGAGCATGAAAAGAGCTAGATCTGAGGGCACCCCTCCGCAAGGTAGACCACGGAAGAGGGGCTGTCAGACTAGCACTAAACAGCCCGTCACTGACAGCTACGTGGAGGCAGCTGCTCGGCACCTCCAGGTGGCTGTCATAGACAAGAACAACCCTTGGGGTAAGATTACCAAGGCCCAAGCAGAGACCTTGCAATTAGCAATTGAGAAGGCTTTGGACGATCATCTGTTCGCTCTTCCCAATGATAGCGCTCCCCCGACCTTTAGGAGGTGGGCGTACTCGGGCGAGATCTTCCGGATCTGGTGCGAGGATGACCACTCTAACATGGATTACGGAGGCGGTTGGCAACCTCCCACTACTGTGGGAGGCTGCACGCCTTACTGTCGTCCAGGTGGGACTGTTGCCTAGGCTACTGAAGGCGGCGCTGTGGATTCCGGGGCCCCCGGAAGACATGGATGTCGTCCAAAGGCGTCTACGTGTGCAGAACCCCTGGGCTGACATATCCAAGTGGTGCGTTTTCCACACCGCCACAAGAGATCAACCTCCAGGAGGCTGATAGTCTTTGGCGTTGGGGAAGACGTGAGGAGATTATCAACAAAAGGGAGGCAAGCTACATTATAAGCTCACCTCACTAAATCTCAAGATACAAAAAGTGCAACCTGCCGCAGAGGCAGCTCAACCGGCTGCCGCGCAAAAGCAGGCTCAACCTCCACCTCCTGAGCAGCTACAGCGAGCTCCGCTCCTACAGCAACCTCAGGAGGCTGAGGTAGATGAACCACCGACTGCGTCAAGCAGTCAGATGGACACAGCAGACTCGGATCCGCTACTAGTGGGATGGCTTGCGGAAGAGTATAGTAAAGCGTCGCTGGACAGCCCGCCCAGCGACGCTTGATAAGCAAGTTTGACCCGTCACAGACCAATGGCGGGACTAAACTTTATACAATTAAACCTGCAACATTGCAGGGCGGCTGCAGCATCGTTATGCAGACACCTGAGCAATAACCAGGCCATTGCCCTTATCCAAGAACCCTGGGTGGCATGCTCAGGAATCTCGGGACTAGGGAGTCTAAATGGTACTATCTTTGCGGCTAGTAACCAACCTAAGCCTAGGGCATGCATCTACATACCCAGGCACATAAATGCCCTCCTCCTGCCACAACTGAGTGGCCGTGACGTCACAGCCGTACAGATCACATGCAGGCTGGGAGGAATTACTGACATAATCTTTGTTTCAGCCTATTTTCCAATTGACCATGACCCACCTCCTCCGGAGTTGATGGCAGTCATTGATCACTGTAATAGGCACAAAAGCATCTGATTATCGGATGCGATTCCAACGCGCACCATGTGGTATGGGGTAGCGCAGATACTAACCCCCGTGGAAAACTACTACTCGAGTATATATCGAGTAAGAATCTGGAGATACTTAACTGGGGCAGCGAACCCACGTTTGTGACATCTCGCTTCCAGACAGTCATCGACTTAACCTTGCATCGTCAGATATTTCAAGGCATATCTTGAACTGGCAGGTGACGCCTAAAGCGACACTGTCAGATCACAGATTGTTAAGTTTTAATTTAAAGGCAGCAGTAGCTGTCTGTAAAGAATACAGGAACCCAAAAGCGACCAACAGGTCTGTCTACCTAGACAGCTTGGAGCAACGCCTTTGACATCACAAGGTACTGACAACCCAAAAACTATAGAAGAGCTACAGAGATACTCGGTCTCTCTACAAAACTCCATCGTAGAGTCCTTTGAACAGGCATGCCCGGTCAGGACAGATTCTACTCGCTCCAGTACTCCATGGTGGGGCGCGGAGCTACAGAAGCTGAAAAGACCCTGGGCAAACTGTTTAATAAGGCAAAGAACACCAGAAGTATGGCTGACTGGGAGGCATATAAAAGCCACCAGCGACTATACAAAACGACAATTAGAAAACGACAGAGAGACTCATGGAAGACCTTCTGTAACTCAGTCGAGTCTACCAATGCAATCTCTCGCATTAACAGGATCTTGTCCAAAGACCCTCGTCATCAACCATGCTGTCTGAAACGTGTGGATGGTACATACACCACCAACGAGGCAGAAACAGCGGAGTTACTCGCGGACACGCACTTTCCAGGCAGTGTCACACGACCTTTGTCTTACGGGTTGGATCAACCCAGCTCGGCCCTAACGGGGCCGACTGGGAGGTTTCTAACCGGGTAGTGGATGAGAGAAAATTAAATGGGCTATCTCAACTCTCAAACCGTTTAAGTCCCCTGGAAAGGATGGCATCTTCCCGCCCTACTACAGTGGGGAGTGGAGAGGCTGACACCGTTCCTTGTGGTACTTTTTAGGGCTGTATTGCTTTTAGATACATCCCCAGCAGTTGGAGAGAGGTTAGAGTTGTCTTCATTCCTAAACCAGGCCGGAAGGACTACTCCCAGGCTAAATCCTACAGACCGATCAGTCTCACGTCTTTTTGCTAAAGACTTTGGAGAGATTGTGCGACAATGATATGAGGAGAGGATAATGCTTTCTTATCCACTTCACCCAAATCAACACGCCTTTATACCAGGTAAATCAACGGAATCTGCCCTGCACGCTGTTGTAGGACGGATCGAAAACCCTAGACAATAACATGTCCGCCTTAGGCGCATTTATTGATATTGAGGGTGCGTTCAGCGAAACTACTTTCGCAAGCATCGATAGAGCTCTACGGACACATGGAGCTGAGGACACCCTTCGGCAGTTTACCATGCAGATTCTGCAATGTCGACGGGTACACATAAATGTGGGAAACCTCAGTAATTAGGGTGGTGGATAAAGGCTGTCCCCAGGGGGCGTGCTGTCACCGCTACTATGGAATTTAGTAGTGGACAGCCTTCTCCAACGTCTTAATGAGGCAGGTTTCTTCACGATAGGTTACGCCGACGACTTAGCTATTCTAATAGTCGGCAAATTCGAACAAGTGCTGTGTAATTTGATGCAAGCAGCACTAAGGATCACGGAGCTCTGGTGCTCTGACAACTTTTAACCATCAACCCCAACAAAACGGCGTTGGTGTTGTTTTCCAATAAAGGAAGCTGACGGTAACTAAATTGCCAATGCTCTTCCAAACTTCCCTGCCCTTATCAGCAGAAGTCAAGTATCTGGGCATTATACTTGATAAGAAGCTGAACTGGGCCAAACACCTACAAATGAAAACTAGCAAAGCCAACCAAGTGTTCTGGCAATGCAAACGTGCCATAGGCAAACTTTGGGGTCTCCACCAAAGGCTGTCCTGTGGCTATACATCATGGTAGTAAGGCCGATGCTCTGTTATGGCGCTGTAGTCTGGTGGCGCAGGACCAGACTGGCCCATACAGTCCAAGACCTTACTCATATCCAAAGGGTGGCTTGTCTAAACATTACAGGTGCATTGCGTTCCACACCTACTGCAGCCTTAGAAGCCATCTTAGGCCTCCCTCCGCTGGACCTACATGTGGAGGAGGTGGCTTTGAGAGCGGCAATGAGGCTGCGGTTCAAAGGTCTATGGATCGATAAGGGAGGCGGTGGTAGACACCACAACATACTAAGAGAGGCGGTGCGGAACACACCTATCTTGGGAGGAGTGGTTGATTCGATCGCACCCATAATCATTTCCAGGAGGCGCTTTGGGGTTTGTCTAAACACTGAGGACGCCTCCTTAACGGAGATCTCCATCTACACAGATGGCTCCAAAACAAATGAAGGTACTGGGGCAGGCATTTTCTCCGATGACCTAGACCTTCATGAAAGTGTTGCGCTGGGCAGGCTGGTAACTGTCTTCCAAGCGGAGGTCATAGCCATTATGCACGGCGCTAACGCCATACTGGAACGTGGAATCCAGAACAAAGCTATACGCATCTTGAGCGATAGTAGAGCAGCTCTTCTGAGCTTAAACAAGCAGAAGCTTCTCTCGGGGTGGTATACCAATGCCATCGTGTTCTCGAGCTCGTTTCTGATACAAACGCCCTTGAACTGGTTTGGATCAAAGGGCATTCAGGAGTACATGGTAACGAACAGGCAGATTCTTTGGCGAGGCAGGGAGCGGCTCGGGGTTTTGTCGGCCCTGAGCCATCGGTTGCTATTGCGCCATCTGTGGTGTTCTCCATGATAAGACAAATAACCCACCGCCGTCACAAGGATAGGTGGGCTTGTACATCAAGCTGCCGGCAGGCAAAAATGTTTATAAGGTCTCCCATGACCAAAATAGAAAAATTTGTCATACGCTTGCCAAGACAGAAACTACGGCTACTAGTAGGTATTCTGTCCGGGCATTGCACTTTAAGGAAGCACCTGCACAGGATGGGTCTGTCAGACAACCCCACCTGTCGCGGTTGTCAACAGGAGGATGAGACGGCGGAACACATTCTGTGCACCTGTCCGGTACTCGCCCGACTTCGAGGATCCATGCTGGGGGACTTTTGGCCCGAGAAGGCCGGAATTCGAGACACCCCCTGGTCCGACATCCTCAAATTCACCTGCAAGGTCGGGTGGTTGAGCAATGAAGGACCAACCTAGGGCAAGGAAGGCAGCACAATGGGCCCACCAGGAGGCCTAAGTGCGCGTGGCTTTAAGTCACCCTTCCCAAGTTAATCAATCAATCACTCCAAAGTATACTAATTTAAAATAAATTATAAAGAAGGAATGAGAAATAAGGTATTATTCAGGGCCCATTTACTCCGGGTACATTCTATGTGTTTGATTATTTAAAATAAAATAGAGGACATTACAAAATAGGATTTATTGAGGTGTAACGTGATCACTGAAATGTGAATAATATTGAATTTGTAAATAGTGATAAATAAAAGATTGTATGTTTGTTGTATTTTGAGGTTTTATTGGGAGTGTGCGTGAACGATAGAATATGAGAGTGAATTTAGATATCCAAGAGGAGGTCCAACTGAGCTAGCCGGAAGCAGTTGCAGAAAATTGTCATTTCAACCGAGGAAGAGAGGAAAACGGGTAAGAAATATATTTTTTTTAATTATTTAATTTTTGAAAAATTTTCTATTATGTGCAATTTTCGAGTTTTGAAAATTTAATAAAGTTTTCGAATATATTTTTGTTGGTGAGGCTTTTACCCAAATTCCACGGCAATATATATATATATATATATATATATATATATATATATATTCTTATATATCCTTCAAAATGATATAGGGGTATTAGCGTCTAGCCAGGATGAGCTAGAAGCTGCTCTTAATGAAATGGAAACGGTTCTAGCAGAGAGATACGGTATAAAAATTAATAAAACTAAAACTAAAGTTCTAGTATGCAAAGAAGGGTAAAATAAATCAAAAACAAAAATACAAGTATGAACACGAACTTACAAGAGGTTAAGGATTTCTGCTACCTAGGAAGCCAAATAACGCAAGATGGGAAAAGCACAAGAGATATAAAGCAAAGATTAGCACAAGGTCGTGCTACATTTAACAAGAAAAAACAACTACTGTGCTCAAAGACCACAAACATAGAAACAAGGGAAAGATTGCTTAAAACATATGTGTGGAGCACAGCACTGTACGGCTGTGAAGCCTGGACAGTAGGAGAAGCAGACAAGAAACAGGTAGAGGTCTTTGAAGTGTGGTGTTATAGACGTATGATGAAGATATCATGGACAGACAAAGTTAAGAACGAAGAGGTACTAAAAATGGTAGGGAAAGGAAGAAATATGTGGAAAACGGTAAAAAATAGAAGAGATATGATGATAGGCCACATACTACGGCATGAGGGAATATTGCGGAATATATTAGAAGCAGAGATAGGAAAAAAGAGAAGAAGACGCAGACCTAGGTTAGACTACTGCACACAGATAGGAAAAGATGTAGGCTGCAGGAATTTCAGGGAGATGTGTAGGCTAGCCCAGAATAGAAATCAATGGAGGTACGTATCCAACCAATCCCAAGATGGATAAACTAATGACGAAAAAATAACTGTGCTTAAACATGATGATTATTATAGGTAACTACAAGAATTGGTTGGGCAATATTCTCGAATATTGTTAAGTGTGTGAAAGGATTTACTGGAAAACCATTATTTCGGCAAATGTCTAAGTGTTGGGGGATCTTGGTAGCCACAGGTTGCTTAACCACTTTCACTGAATCTCGGTGAAATAGGGCATAAAGTTAGAAAACAATAGAAGGGAACGTGCTGTATACACATGCTGTGTGAGAATTTCAGGGAACTATGTAGGCTAGCTCAGAATATAAATAAGTGCAGGTACGTGTCCAACCAGTTTCGAGACGGAAAACCTAATGACGAAAAAATAAGCGCAAATAAATCTGATGATTAGTATAAACAACTAGTTGTTGTTTGCAAAATATCTGCAACTAATGTTGACCGTGCGAAAAGATATATTTGAAAATATATTAAATCGGTAAATAGTTAAGTGTTGGAGGAACTTGGCAGCCACAGGCTGCTTACTTCCCTTCACAACCACTGAAGGTCGCAGAAATAGGGTATATAATTGTAAAACAATAGAAGGTGACCGAACGGCATCTAACAAGAAAGAACAGCGCCTACGAGGAAAGACAACAACCATAGAATAAGAAGAAAATTTGTGTAAGCATATGTGTGGAGCACAGCACAGTATGCCTATGAAATACGGGCAGTCTGAAACGCAGACAGAAAAACGGTAGCAGCCTTTTGAAATGCTGTGCTTCAGATGTATGTGGACGACAGCATGGACAGACAAAAATAATAACAAATAGGTTATAGAAATAGTAGGGGAACAAGAATATCTGGGGAAAAAGATAAGTGAAATGGAAGGGTAAAATACGTTCTAAGGGATTTTTGGGGAATAGTATGAGATATATTACAAGCAGAGATAGGAAAAAAGAGGTAGATGTTGACCTAGATCAGATAGTGATAGATGCAGACTGTGCAAATTTCAAGGAAATCTGTAGGTTAGTTCAGAATAGGAAACAATGATGGTACGCGTCTAACCAGTTCCAGGACTGAAGACCTAATGGTGATGATATCCTTCCCACCTTATGTTGTTTCTTTTATAAGTTTTGTATAGGACCAAAATATATCAGTAGAATGCTTCCCAATATCTCCCACACTGATCGTCTACCTAAGATGTTACTCCGGCTGCTCGTATATGTCTAACACATTCCAACCCGCACGGACCCTTTTTCTCAGGGTTTAAATTTTGATCTACCAACTTACAACTACCCTCGTCTAGATTCTAAAACCAGGGTAATTTCCGAATGCAAATAACTTTATTATTTTACCACCAACCTTGACTATTTTACAACAACTCTGGTACGAATGCACCCTTATGTCACGACTGCCAGTTATGTGTGGTAACTTGTTTTATTTCGAGGATTCAGTTTTTTTTTTTGACCTTTTTTATGCTTTTGTACTAAATATTTACTTTTAGTTAAATCCTGATTCTGTGGACGGCGCCTCACAGGTAATGTTGTTCAACTATCTTTTCTTATTAGCGGCAACAATAACCTATTAGATTGCTGGTTTTAGTTATATGTACCTAAATGATCAATTACAATGACTTTAAACTAACTACAGTGACTACGTTAATTGAAAACAAATACTTATCAAGACTCTTGTCTCCACGAGGCCTCTACTCCTGCTATGCCTTTTTATTCACTAACAACTGGTGGATGTAAACCGCTACCTACTATACTTGTTGGTCGATGAGTCCACGCCGTTCGCTTCCTCACTCTTACGACGCCCTTTGTAATTTTCCTTCAAGTCTGCTAAACACTAAATCTTCCCAACTAACTCTACCTTTTAATTTTAGATTTCTCTTCTACTTGTTGGTTGGTGCTTCTTGCTTTTTTTTCTTATTGTAGACAAGAGCAATCACTTCTAGTTTTATTCTTTTAAATAAAACACCAACTTTGTAAAAGGAACTTGAACTTTTATTTTATTAAAACTTATCTTTTTTACAAAAAAAAATTTCTTTTTATCCTCTCCTTTTCCAAAAATTTTCAACACCGTTTCCATAGCAACATTAACAATAAAAACTAGCCAACTCAATTCCTTCATTCTTTATACCATTTAATAGCTCAATGCCAACTAATTTTTTTATATTACAATTAATACTTGTCACATCATTTCAATTCTACATCAATTATAGATTTCAATCATATGGACCAACATTTTACGACACTACTTTCACCACAATTAATAATTAAAACAAGAACAGCCTTAATACTAACTTAATGTCTAAAATAATAAATTAGGATGGTAATATACATTTAGAAATAAAAATAACTTGGATTCTGAGCTCTTAACACCTAGTAATTTGTTTGGCTTTCTTTTAAAATTATCTACGGGTTTATACAAAAACTTTCAACAACATTTTAAACGCCGTTGATCTCAGACCACGTCCACCATCAGTAAAAGGTATTTACCAGAAACGTCCTCTGGTTACCATATACTTGAAGGCCCAACATTGAGAATTTTAAGCATCCTACCTTTTATTATATGTACAACCTCAAATAAAACAAGTTAAATAATTCAGTATATCTGACGTGTGTATTATATCTACCCCATGTACTTTAATATATATATATATATATATATATATATATATATATATATATATATTACGAAATGGACCCCACATCTATTTCCTGTTTGTTCTTGTTATGCTCAATAAACGCGCACTCGTTTTAATCCATTTTTTAATATTGTACTTACAGTTACTGACTTAATGTTCATTCTCGTGTGTGCTTATTAACAGGCATTTATGTTAATTATACCTGTAAATATTCAAATGTAGTTGTCATTAACTAATTTAATGCGTTTATTATACATGCATATGATGATGCTTTTTATATATAGTAGTATTTGAACGTTTGTACTGGTTTGTACTGATTAACGCGCACGCGCTAATCCTGTAATAATCCATTACCAAGACAATTAACTCTATATTTATTACTTAAGATCAAGTACGTAATTTGTGTACACAAGCATATAGTAATATACATATCGAATGTATTTATTTTAATATGTTAGTTAAATTATTTTATAGTACTTCCAAATTTGTATTTTAATTGAAAAGTGAATGCTCTGCCGAGACGCACTGTTTAATACGTTACTATCACAGTTTTCAGAGATTAGAAGAAATTTCGAGAATTTTCTAGATTCTCTGCATTTGTAAGCCTTATTGTTTGTTCAAATACACCATTGTAGCTGTATGCAATCTTTTATTGGGCTGACGACATTGCCCATTGCTATTCCAGACTGTTCGTTCAGCACCATTGTTAAAAAATTAACTACCTGCTAAACCACAAACTCTTTTACTACTTGTGATTTATTTAAGGAATATCTATCGTAAAAATTTAAAAGTGCTGTCGATCTATTACATTAATTTATAGTAAAAGCCAAATCTATAGTTTTAATATTCTGCCTAAATGAACTCAATTCGATATAATTATCTGAACTAGCTACAAACCGGTTCATTCCTGAAAATAAAGGGGCTTGTTGTTCGCAAGTGCTTCGCAGACATAAGACTATAGCCGTAGAAGCTAAGATATCGTATTAATAACCTGTGGCATTTAGCGATATTTAAGACAACAGTTACAAGGCATCAAGAGCGAGCTAACTTATGGAAGGATGATAATCTTATCAGCGTATAATTAATTAATTGCTGGTGGCATATATTAAACCTCTTATACTATAGAATTACCAAAGCAATTCAAAAGCTGTGGTATAGTAGCTCTAAGCCCTATACATTGGATTATATCCACAATCAATTTGTGATGCTAAACTTTAAAAGACTGAATTTCATTTGGTAAATACGCTGAATTAATGAAAACCTCAATTAAAGTGAGTGTATATTAAATGTCCTTTCACGTAATACCAAACATGAATTAATAATTTATATTGCCTCAACCAACGAAGTATGTAAAGTTTTATATATACATATATACATACATATATATATATATATATATATATATATATAAACAAAGACAAGTTATTTGCATTCCGCAATAAGAAAATTGTATATAAAGTAAGATGTATCTGTAAACAAAATCTTATGAAAATAATAAGAGCCATTGACAAATACAAATCGGGCTGGTAGTTATATAGCCATTAACAAAACATTAGCTTTATTACTTCACAGGGGAGGAAACATCCACTGACCAATGGTTTCGGCTTATTAGCCTCATCAGAGTGGAATAGTTCCCAAGAACCCTATGAGGTAATCGAAGCTATTATAATGATATAATTTCGAAACAATCACTGTACTATGGCAAAAGTAAATAAAACCGCCATCAGGTGATAAAACACCAACACTACTAAAGTGTGGAAGTACAGAATTGAACCGAAACTACATAATAAATTTTATAAATGACTATAAAAGTACGTCTGGTCTTTGAGATTTGCGGAATGTTACAGCAAAATTTATTTGCAAACGTAACAAACCTTCTTGTGGCGACACCCGGGTTCATGCCCCAAAGGCAATTCAAATAAACAAAGACAAGTTATTTGCAGTCCGCAATAAGAAAATTGTATATAAAGTAAGATGTATCTGTAAACAAACTCTTATGGGGCATAAACCCTGGTGTCACCACGAGAAGGTTTGTTACGTTTGCAAATAAATTTTGCTGTAACATTCCGCAAATCTCAAAGGCTAGACTTACTTTTATAGTCATTTATAAAATTTATTATGTAGTTTCGGTTCAATTCTGTACTTCCACACTTTAGTAGTGTTGGTGTTTTATCACCTGATGGCGGTTTTATTTACTTTTGCCATAGTACAGTATTTGTTTCAAAATTATATCATTATAATATCATCCTATCTCTCCTATTTTTTACTGTTTTCCACATATTTCTTTCTTCCCCTACCATTTTTAGTACTTCTTCGTTCTTAACTTTGTCTGTCCATGATATCTTCAACATACGTCTGTAGCACCACATTTCAAAGGCTTCTACCTTTTTCTTGTCCGCTTCTTCTACTGTCCAGGCTTCACAGCCGTACAGTGCTGTGCTCCACACATATGTTTTAAGCAATCTTTTCCTGGTTTTTATGTTTGTAGACTTCGAGCACAGAAGTTGCTTTTTCTTGTTAAATGTAGCACGACCTTGTGCTAATCTTTGTTTTATATCTTTTGTGCTTTTCCCATCTGGCGTTATTTGGCTTCCTAGGTAGCAGAAATTCTTAACCTCTTGTAAGTTCGTGTTACATACTTGTATTCTTGTTTTTGATTTATTTTCCCCACCTTTGCATACTAGAACTTTAGTTTTGTTAATTTTCATACCATATCTCTCTGTTAGAACCGTTTCCATTTCATTAAGAGCTGCTTCTAGCTCTTCCTTGCTAGACGCTAATACCGCTATATCATCTGCAAATCTAAGCATATCAATTTTTTGTCCCTGCATAGTAATTCCAAATGTCTTCCTGCATTTGACAGTATTCATTGCCTCTTCTATGTACAAGTTAAAAATCAATGGGGATAGGGCACATCCCTGTCTCACCCCTTTCCTAATGTTTACTTCTCTACGTTCCTGCTCTGATTCTATTACTGCTGTTTGCTCTTTGTATAAGCTACGTACTATTCGTCTATCCCTATAAGTCATTTCAATCTTTTTGAGTATTTCGAACATTTTTTTCCATTTTACATTGTCGAATGTTTTTTCGAGATCTACAAACCCTTTATACACGCTTTCCTCTTTCTCTATTGTTTTCTCCATTATCACTCTCAGAGCTAAAATAGCCTCCCGTGTTCCTCTGTTTCGCCTAAACCCAAATTGGTCTTCTCCTAGTATTTCTTCTGCCCGTTTTTCCATTCGTCTTTGCACAATTCTAGTTAATATTTTTGACACGTGTGCTGTCAAAATTATTGTTCGAAAATTTTCACATCTATCCGCGCCTTTCTTTTTTGGTATAGTTACTATGATGCTACGTTTGAAATCTTTGGGTATCTCGCCTGTCTCATACATATAGCTTACACGTTGGAAGAGACGTTCTGTTACTGCTTGTCCAGCTGCTTTTAGAGTTTCTGATTGCACCTTATCTGTACCCGGCGCCTTACAATTTTTCAGACTCTGTAATGCTAATTCAAACTCGTCTCTAATTTAATTTAAAGATGAATAGTGGTGATATTTATATAGGGAGACTATTAGCAGATGTTGAAACTATCATAAATAATTTTAAAGGCACTACACGAGAAGAAAAAAAACATTACACGTGCCAAAGTTATAAACATAATCACCAATTTTTAAAAAATCCAATTAATAACAATAACAACAGTTTTACAAACAAAACTATCCACAAAGCAAAAAAGTTTCTCAAAACCACAAGGAATTATTGGTAATCAAAGCAGACAAAGGTGAAGTTACTGTCATAATGAAATCAGAAGATTACAAACAAAAATTACTTGATTTATTATCTAACACAGAAACTTACAAAATCTTAACAAAAGATCCAACCACTACAATACGAAAAAATGTGAATGAACACATTAACGTGCTTCTTAAAAAAAAATGATATCAACAACACAGAAAAAAAAACTAATCAACAACAGTTCAATTCCAGGAAAGTATTCTGGTCTGCCAAAAATACACAAACCAACACTATCTTAAGACCAATTATTTTATTCATTAATACTCCTACTTATAGCATTGCTCATTTCTGTGTAGATATTCTGAAACATTCATTTCCTCTTGAAGGCTACAATATCAAAGATAGCTTTACCTTTGTAGATACGTATGACATTTTTCGATTACCAGAAGACCATATTCTTATATCCCTTGATGTTGAATCTTTGTTTACCAACATACTTAAAGAATTAACAATACAAATTATATCAGAACAATGGGACAAAATTCAACCTCACTGCAAATTTTCAGAAAAAATGTTCATTAGTACTATAAAGTTAATATTCAACAACACATACTTTACATATGAAAAAACTATCTATTTGCCACTTTACGGCACTCCTATGGGTTCACCTCTCTCACCAATCTTAGCCCAGATTGTCATGGATTTACTTCTGAAAAAAATCATTCCTAACTTTCCATTTCAAGTTACATTTTTAGCGAAGTATGTGGACGACATAGTTTGCTCTGTACCACACAATCAAGTTGAAACCACCTTGAACACTTCAATAGCTTTAATGAACATCTAAAATTCAATTTAAAAAAAGAAGAATACAGAAAAATTAGATTTCTTGACACATTGATTATGTAGTATTATCTTAGTGACCTTTAGCAATAAAAAGCAAATCTAACGATAATTTTTTATTTATTACTTTAACTGTATACAATGGCATCTCCACAACGAAATGCTGTTACCATCGCGTTCTGCTTAACACTACTTGAGGAAAGAGAGATACCTTATGCAGGTATGAAACTAAAATTTACCTTCTTTTACAATAATAAGATACAATACAATAAAGTACAGTTTCTATCTGTAACATACTGACCCCACCCCAAAAACTTAAGTATTGAACGTATCAAAAAAGAAACAAGAAAAAACAATATTAATACATAATTGAGAACAAATATGCATGTTATATATAAGTAAAATACATGTTCAAGGCAAATTGTCCTTGATAGGCAAAATACAAATCTTAGCCAATGAAACTTTTACAACACCATGATTGGTTCGCACTGAAACAACGCGAACAATAGCGTCTTTACCAGGAAACACTTCAGCAATCCTTTCCATATTCCATTGAAGGGGAGGAGTTTTATCATCTTTAATCACTACCATATCACCAACCTTGATTGAATGCTGTCCCACTTGACGCCATTTTTGTCGCTGCTGCTGCTCAGAAATATATTCAATTGACCAGCAACGTCAAAAATGCTGAACCATTGTTTGCATGTGCTGATACAGATTTAAACGGTTTTCGCTAATGTGTGATAGGCTCGGATCAGGCACCGTCGTTAATTTTCGACCAATTAAAAAATGAGGGTGTTAAAGGATCTGGATCGGTTGGATCATCAGATAATGAGGATAGAGGTCGGGAGTTAAGCACCGCTTCTATTTGTACTAAGACTGTAGAAAAAAAATTCATAAGTTAAGGAAACATTACCTAAAACTCCAACTAAATGTGATTTAGTGGACTTTATCCCAGCCTCCCAAATGCCCCCAAAATTTGGTGAACGTGCAGGAATAAAATTCCAAGTATTACCTAAAGTTGCTGATTCTTCATTTAATTGATTTTGAGTAATTTCATTTGATAAATATTCAGCCAGCTCTTGCAATTCCCTATTTGCACCCACAAAATTGGTGCCATTGTCACTATAAATGTGTGAGGGTTTGCCTTTACGACCAGAAAAGCGCCTTAATGTAGCTATGAACGCTTCCGTGGTTAAATCGGTCACGACCTCTAAATGAACGGCTTTGGTTGCCATGCAAACAAATAAACACACATATGCCTTGTAAGACTTATACTCTCGACCTTTGTGAGTTCGTAGTTCAAATGGACCGGCATAATCTACTCCGCAATTTTCAAACGCATACGCTTGTTTTACTCTAGCCGCAGGTAAATTACCCATTAGATATTTTATTCCCTTGGGTCTAACTCTGAAGCACTTAACACATGATCTCACAATACCTTTGGCTTGATTTTTACCATTAATAGGCCAATACTTCTCACGCATAGAAGCTAACAATGTTTGCGCGCCAGAATGCAGTAATGAGATGTGATAATCAAACATTATTAATTTAGTTAATACATGCTTATTAGGCAATATTATTGGGTGCTTTTTATCGTAACTATACAATGAGGAATCTAATCTTCCACCTACTCTTAGTAGAACTTTCGCATCTATAAAAGGATTTAATGACACTAGTTTGCTCGTATTTGAGACTGACAATTTTTGTTTTAATTTTGAAATTTCTTGGGCATATACTTCTTGTTGCACCAATTTTACTAAAATAATTTCGGCTTCTAGAAGCTCTTGCACGGTAAGAGGCCCAATGTTTTTGTTTACAGCTCCTAACCTTATATTACATATGAACCTACTACAATATGCCATTATGCGTTTAGCCTTATTAAATGTAGAAAAATTCTTAAATAACATGAATAGTTCGTTTACTAGCAAACAAGTTACACCCTTTACCTCTAGTAACTCTTGGTTATTTTGCAATAATGAAATTTGTTTTATAGGCCACTCACACTGCGGAAAAGGAAGCCAAAATGAACCAGACCACCAAATATCTTGATTTAAGATTTTTTCTGGAGCAATACCACGAGAAGCTAAATCCGCAGGATTATCTTTTGAATTAACATATAACCAATCGTTTACGTTTGTTAATGATTGAATCTGAGTTATTCTATTTGCGACAAATGTTTTTAAGCGACTTGGTTCGCTCTTAATCACGAAAGTACGATTTCTGAATCACACCAATAAAAACATTTATCAATCTTTAAATCTAATACTCTAATAACTTTATCAACCAATTGACTCAAAATTAGTGCACCACACAATTCTAACCTAGGGATTGTAATTACCTTTAGAGGAGATACTTTGGTTTTTGCGCATAATAACCTAACTAGAGTATTTCCATTTCCATCAACTGATCTGATATACACAGCTGCAGCATAGGCATGTTGCGCTGCATCTGAAAATCCATGCAATTCAATTTCGACACTGTTCGAAATTGTAACTTGTCTTGGTAAACGAGCTTTGTTTACATTCGAGAGATTATCCCGAAAATTTTTCCACTTTGTATGCAATTCTGCAAGAATAGATTCATCCCAACTCAATTTATATGGCCACAATTTTTGCATTACCATTTTTGCTATGATGATACATGGTGTTAGTAATCCCAACAGATCGAAAATCTGTGCAATATCAGACAGAATACTTCTTTTTGAAATAAACTTTGCAGAACTAATTTGTTTCACTCTATATGTTAAATAATCGCCGTTTGATGACCAAAATAATCCCAAAGTTTTTGTGCTTTCCGAACTGCCAATTTCAAGATATTCCTCAGAAGGATTCCTGATTTTAATATGCTCTAAAATAGAACGCTCGTTTGAATTCCACTTTCTGAGTTCAAACTTCCCTGTTCTTAGGACTTCCACTAATCCCTTTTGAATCTCTAATGCCTCTTTTACAGAATTGGTACCCATTAACAAATCATCTACGTAAAATGAATTCAAAATGACTTTGGAAACTTCTGGATTTGTCTTTTTACATTCATGCCCGATTTGTTGCAATGCACGAATTGCTAAATAAGACCCTGATGCTGTACCGTATGTTACCGTATTTAAAGTATATATTTTTATAGGTTCTAGTACGTCCTCCCTCCAAAAAATTTGTTGTAAATACCTTTCTTCGGGTTTAATTAGAACCTGACGGTACATTTTAGAGATATCTGCAGTTAAAACCACTGAATGAATTCTAAATCTTAACAAAATTGATTACAAATCATCCTGCAAAACCGGATCTATCATTTGTAAGTCGTTTAATGATAAACCTGAACTGGTACGCGCAGAACCATCAAAAACTACACTAATTTTTGAGGTCAAACTGCCCTCTATTAACACAGCATGATGTGGCAAAAAATAGGTGGGACCTTTATGTGAAACCATCTCACTTATTTTTGTCATATGACCCAACGCCTCATATTCCTTCATAAATTTTACATACTCTTGCTTCAAAAACTCATTTTTTGAAAACTTCCTTTCTAACGATAGAAAACGTTTAAGAGCCACTGATTTAGATTCCCCTAATTCTTCAGGAGATTTTTTAAAAGGAATAGACACTATAAACCTGCCATGAACGTCCTTTGTGAAAGTATTTACAAAATGTAGTTCACACATTTGGTCCTTCTTAGATTCAGAACTAGAAGGCATAACTGGTTCCTCCAGTTCCCAAAACTTCTTAAACTGCTCATGAAGATTCGAGCTAAAATTGCACTGCAAGGTGTTTTCACTGTTATGTTTATTTTCTAATAGTTGACCTGATAATATCCAACCTAACATGGTTTTTTGCAAAATAGGCTTGTTACTGCCTAACTTAATTTGACCCGTGGAGAGCAACGCCCAAAATATACCTGCCCCTAAAAGTAATTGTACTTGATTAGGTCTATTATATTTTGGATCCGCCAACTTCAAGTTTTTTGGAACATCAAACGATGAAGTATCAAATTCAAAATTTGCCATATTTCCCGCTATTTCATCAACAATAAGACACGATATTTTACAAGAATATGCATTGGCATTAGATTCGATGGTGGCTTCAGTTTTAAATTTTATGCTAAATTTCATCGAACCTAAACCTGTGAGTTGAAGATCATTTTTTATTTTATCAAGCTTTAACTGATTTCACAAATCAACTGTCATAAAGTTTGACTGCGAACCACAATCTAACAATGCCCTACAGTTATGAACTTTTCCATTTCTATTGTAAATTTTTACTCTAGCTGTAGAAAGCAGAGTTCTATGTACAACTGCGTTTTGTGATAACGCTTGTGAACTTAGAACAACTTTACCCACAATCGGTGTGTCGTCTTTTGTATCTACCTCTTTGCTTACAGGATTCGATTCCGTTTCAAAATGCAGCAAAGTACTATGTTTTTTACCGCACCTTTTACATCCCTGCGATCTACAATTTTTACTAAAATGATTAGGCCTCATACAATTCATACACAATTTGAGCCTTTGCACTTCGCTTGACCTTTTGGTTGTTGGCAATTTTAAAAAATTTGAACAACTGTAAATTGGGTGATCTTTCTTTTTACAAAATGCGCATTCGCTTTGTGCACTAAAAAATGAATGGCTTGGAACCTTGGATTTTCCGCCAGGGCTAGTAACCTTTGCTTCAGATACATTGCCCTGAATTTTTTCAAGCAAATCGCATTTCCTTTTTAAAAATTCCGTAAGATCTTCCAATTTTGGTACCCTATCCTTCGATTGAGTTTCTTCAAAACCCCTATAACTAGCTGGGTCTAATTTTTGAGATATTAAAAATACCAGCATGGTGTTCCACCCTTGAACATTTTCATCTAGAGCTTGTAAGGCTCTCAAATGTCTTTGATAAGAATCCAATAACTTTCTAATTTTAGCACCATTTTCCTTTTGAACTGGAGGCAAATCAAATAAACCTTTTAAATGACTAAATATAGTTAAGCTTTTATTGAACAAACGTTCTTGCAATAAATCCCACGCTACGGTGTAATTATTGGAACTTACTTCTAGTGCCTGAATTCTTTCTGCCGCGATTCCACGAACAGCGCTTTTCAAGTAGTATAGCTTTTGAACGTCACTTAAATTTGGGTTTGAATCAATAACTGACGTAAAAATGTCATGGAATTGACTATACTCCTCATATGAACCTTCATAAATAGGAATTTGCAAAGGCGGCAGTTTAATATCATTTCCTGATTTAATACTAAATTAACTATTTTATTTTCATTAGGTGTCACTTGGCTAACCTTATCATTGAAATCAGAAACAAGTTGTTTAGAAGCTGAAAGCTTCTGCGCGGTCCTCATTTGCTACTTTACCTTCAACTTTGTCCTGCAAACATTCAATGCTTAATTAAACGTCATTAAACCTTTCAATTAAAACCTCAAATTTATCTACTCTTAATTGAACTTGCAAAATGATTTCATTAGTTAAATTCTTTTGACTAAAAACTCCTTGCAAATAGGAATCAAATCTTGTAATTTGAGCTTTCAGTGCTGCACGAGATCTAATTAACTTTTCTAATTCAGTAGCCATTACGTATGTAAAAAAAAATGCCCTATTACTTTTCACAAAATGTATTTTTATTTATAAAATTCCAATATGAATTAACCCTAGTACTAATGTTTGAAATTTCTAGGAAGTGGAATAAATGTAAGGAACTCACCTGTTGCTTTCTAAATCACTTGAAGTTAAAAGGTGTCCTTGGAATGTGTGTGTTATCAACTTAGCAATTGTAAGGACTTCTCGCAACCCCTTAGAACCAGGTATCGAACTCTTGTTGTCGTCTCTATTTTGAATTTGCCCATACAAATTTGTAGGATGTACCGTAACAACCTACCTGCCACGTTTTGTTCGACTGTCCGCTTTAAGACACACAAAATTTGCCTGACGCCAATTTTTCCACAAACTGAATTATTGTAGTAATTTTGTATCATACAAGATTTGTAATTACTACACACTCTCAATTAAACACTTGACACACACGTGATGTTTGCTTATTGCAATACTTCGATATCGATGTTGCTCATGTAACTTGTAGAAATAAACCCCTTGCTCATCCCTTTGCACTTATACGTAATTAATTTCAAATTAATTATGCACCACAAAAAAAAACAAAAAAAGGTTCATCCGGCTCGAAGGACCATGTAGTATTATCTTAGTGACCTTTAGCAATAAAAAGCAAATCTAAGGATAATTTTTTATTTATTACTTTAACTGTATACAATGGCATCTCCACAACGAGATGCTGTTACCATCGCGTTCTGCTTAACACTACTTGAGGAAAGAAAGAGCGTTTTGTTCCCCGTTTACCCCAACCCTTATGCAGGTATGAAACTAAAATTTAACTTCTGTTACAATAATAAGATACAATACAGTAAAGTACAGTTTCTAGCTGTAACAGATTATTCGATCTGAAAACAACAATTTAATTTTTAAATACTATAAGAAAACGTACAAATTCTAATAGATACATTAACTACAACTCCAGTCACAGCAATAAACACAAGGTCAATACCGTCCTAGCATTAAAAAATCGAATTACAAAAATAAGCAATCCAATTTTTCTAAATAACAACATTAAAGAATTAAAACAAGTCTTTATCAGTAATGGTTATCCCATTCAAATTATCAACAAATTGTTGAATACCAACACTTTATCACACCAAAAAACAACACAACTGGTCTACAACAAACTTCCATATATTAAAAAACTGACTCCACAACTTACCAGAATTCTAAAAAAACCAAATATAGGCATTGCATACTTCTATGTGAAGTCAATTAAAAATCTTTTTTTGCCCCTTAAAGATAGAACAAACACCGAAATGTGCAGTAACGTTGTATATAAGATTCAATGTATTTGCAACCACTCCTACATTGCTCAAACTGGTCAGTGGTTAAAGTACAGATTAACTCAACACTGCAGTGATGCAAAATTAGGAAAAAACAACTGTGCCTTCTCAACACATATACATTCTAGCAAACGCACACCTTCACCCAAAGACACCAAAATTTTAGAAATAGAACAAAATTACAAGAAACGCTTATTTCTTGAATCATTTCATATACAAAAAGAAAAAAAGTGCATCAACAACAAACAAGATCTAAATAACTTAAGTATTGTTTACTCCGATCTATATAAACATTAATTGTAGTGCTGTTATTTAATGGACAATATTTATACATTCTTTTCATTTTTATCATATTTATCATATTTATATCTAAAAATCATTGCACTTAAACTTAGTTTTTATAACATCAAAATTACATACAAAAAACAATTTTAATTCTGTCACTCAAGTTTTGCCATATGTCATTTAAAATTAGTTTACACTAGCCTTCAATTTAAGAATAATCAAGTTTTATGTAAGTTGTGATATATGTATTATTTAGTTTCTAATTACCTAACTTTTAGCTTATGATTATGATCTGAATAATAGATTGAAACGTCAAGTTAAAAACGAACGATTATTTGACAGTTGTTTTATTTATGAACAAAAATATCCCAATACATTAATTTCATCTTAATATTAAATATATATATATATATATATATATATATATATATATATTGCTGTGATTCTTACAAAAAGCCTCACAAGAGTAAAAAAAAATATTGGAGCCTCTCGAATTGGGCACCAAGATTTGCTGTGATTCTCGCCCTCTTGAATCTCTTCTAATGGTCGCCTTTTTACTCTTTCCGCCTCGGCTGCTCCCCTAGATAACTTTCATTTTCATTCATAAAAAAACCAACACATTCCTACCACAAACATCAACGTTAACTCTATTTACATCAATATTCATAATACATTAAAATTTCTAAATTAAATTTCAGCATAAATTTCAGTATCATAAAATTTTAGTTTAAATTTGTCATCATGTTTAATTTTCATCCAGAATTAAAGTCCTTGTAGAATGCATACTAATTAATTTCACAATATTTGCAGACCTGAGTCTGAATAAAAGGGAGCATCTCCCACCCGTTTACGTTAATTAAACAGGTTAGTCTAATTGAGCTTAAAGACAGACCCAAATTTTCATCATAATCAAAAACATAAACCTGCTAAATACTCCTTTCTACTTATACAAGAAAATTTCACCTTAAAATTAAAAATTTGTTGTTTATACAAATTCACTACTGTCTATTTTATCAAACAAATCATAAAATATCCAACACACACCAAAACATCAAAGTTCGAACAAAATAGTCTAATTTACCTGAAGGTTACTGCACTCGTGGCTTCAATGTACATCGTCCTTGCTAATTCCACCATTCCAGCTGGTTTATGTTTACGGCTTTAGATTCTGAACGCTTTTAAAATTTCTACACCACCATTCATCTAAAAAGTTTCAGGGCTTCTCAGAAACGCATCTATGTATATCTAAATCTTGTTTTGTAGATCCAATCACGTTACGAATAACACTTGATTACTCACTCCCGAACAAAATAGCAAAGAAATTCATAATTCGTTCACGCTATACCCAAAACTGCCTACTTTTGTTTATTCATTTATCGTTACTAATTTGGATAATCGGTACAGTAATACTCGCAAATATAACTAGACTTTATTACCTTGTATCTTCTTTTCTAAGTGCACTAATGCATAATAACTTGTATCGTAGCACGTATTCTGCTTGAAGTATGGTATCACATCAAAAAATTAAAGAGCAAACTGTTTTAAAGTATTCAATAATCAAAAAATATAAGAGCAAACTGTTTAAAGTATTGAATCAAAATCGAAAATCTAAGAGCGAAACTGTTTAAAGTCCGGGTTTATATAACAGTCTTGCTTGCACGTCGGATTTGTCCCTCAACGGATAATTTTCAGAATTTCGCATTTTCTGTTCCCTTCTCGACAGTCCGGCACAGCGATTCTACTAAATTTTTGCACTCGTGCCAGTTAAATCTAAGAAATTTTCCCACGGCTCGCAAACACGTCCGAGAACAACTAATTAATTTTGTATACAAATTGTTGTGTTTTCACCTCTCATATCTGCATCTTATTTCAACCAATCATTTCCTCGTGACGTTGCTCAAATCACGCCTTTTATTATCTGTGTCTTGGCCTTGCGCATTTTATCTGTCTTTTTCTAACTTGGTCCTAGTGGTGCAAATCAATACTCTCTACTATCGGTTATTTTAGTCCACGTGGATTTATATGTTAATATAAGCTACGATTTATCCGACCGTTTGCAATATACGCAGAATCTGCATGTTTATCAGCTCGAATTTATTAGAATTTGACATTTAAAAATACGCAGGTGTTCAATCGTAATACTTTAAATAACACTTCTACGATTTGAATATTATTGGGTTTTTAAAAGCCTATATGCATATTATATATTACTAATGGTTCAATTAACTCCAATTAAAATAATAATGAATGGCATTGGCTTCTACCCTTAAATTTTTAGCGAATACAAATTAAATATTAATTATTATTTGTACATTTTGTTTAATACTCGTTACTTAAAAATTGAATTAATTAATATAAATTTTGCACGTAATTTCTATTTGTTTCTTTACTTGGAACAATTAAATTACATACAAGTTGAGCATTTTAATTTTGCTTCTTTTTATAGAAAGCTTCTAGTGAATAATTTAAATCCCTTATTTTTAATGAAACGAATAAATTTTTATGCTCCACGTTTTAATAACGCGTATTATCTAATAAAATTCTATACAAACCCTACATTCTAATTGAATGATTTAAATCTTCACAGCAGGCCCTTAATTACGCGTACTTTTTCCCAAAGCTTCCTTATACACGGTGATTAAAATTATTTGATAAAATTAATTAATTTTCTACCCAGGTCTAAATTTGAGTAATATATATATATATATATATATATATATATATATATATTCGCTTGATGGTCCACAGGTAAAGAGCACAATTTTGAAGACGAGTGAACTAACACCTGCAAAAGTCCTTACTAATGATTCATGTTTGACCCCGTCAGATCCAGGATGTACCTGGAAAATGCTACCTAGATTCCATCGCATAGGAGGTAAATCGTCTTTCTTTACAAAAACGAGAGCTCCTTTTGGTAGATCTGAGTGTTGTTTTGCCATTTCTGGCGTTGCTGGAGCTGCAAAATATATGCCTTGCTCTACGAAGTCCATATATCTTGGTTCATCTGCGAAATCTTTTGAAAGGTAGATAACGTTGATTCAGGAAATGGCAGTCAGGTAAGCATCGGATAATGCTGTTGATGGTCTACCAACTAAGAAGTGTGAGGGTTGTAAGGATTTGCAGATCATTAGGATCGGATGAAAAGGGGTATAAAAGTCTTGAATCTAAATTAACTCATACTTGCCGTGCAAAGTTTTTCGAATGTCAATCGTGACTACCCAACTCAGGTTTAAAGTGAAAAGGACTTAACGACTAGTCCAATAAAACCCCCAAAATAAGGACTATGTGGAGGTATAAAATGCCAAGTGATTTCTTCACGCGATACAGCTTCAGGAATGTTGTATGATATCTAAAAAAATTTACAAACTTGCGAGTTTCAGAGTTGGTGCCACTAAAATTTGGACCATTGTCAGAGCCTATATGAAAGAGCTTGCCGCGATGAGCTACAGATATTTAAAACAAAAGCAGATCCAGAAAATTAATCTGTCAACAGCTCGAGATGAACAGCCTTAGTGAAGAAACATATATATATATATATATATATATATATATATATATATATATATATATCGGAGTTGTGCATTCCATTGTTGGAGTTGTTAAAAAGAACGAAAGGTGGAAATGGAACGAGCAAAGGAGCAGGCATTTCGGGAGTTGAAGGCGGTATTTTATAGGAACTGTCATTAAAATATCCCAATTTTACGGATCCATTTATTTTAAGGACAGACGCTTCGAGTTTTGCAATAGGGGCTGAGTTGGTGCAGGTTCAAGAAGGAGAGAAGTGCCAATTTGTTTTATTTCGAGGGCTCTGAAAGACTGCGAGACTAGGTATTCGACAGCGGAAAAGAGATGCTGGCAATCGTATATGCTGTGAAGAAGTTAAGATTTTATTTATTGGGTAATAAATTTCTGGTTGAATCGGATAACACAGTGGTCACGTTTCTGAAGAAGAAAGAGTTTTGAACAGTCGATTGTATAGATGGGCGTTAGTATTGCAGGAATATGATTTTGAGATTACATAAACCTGGTAAAGAAAATGTTACGGCTGATTTCTTTAGTAGGAAGGATGAAGGGTTGCTAACGGATAGTAGGAATGGATTTTTGATTGCATTGCAAGTGTTTGAAGATCTGGGAAGATGGTCGAATGCCAGATTTCATCGGATGCAAGCACACGAAGAAATAAGGGTGATCAGAGAAAATTATTCAGAGAGAATTTAGAACAAGACAGAGGTTTTATATGGTCGAGGAGTTTTGGTGAAAAGGTTATGGGATGATGAATTATTAGTGTTAACGACACAGGTAGCCGTTGAGCTGATCCAGGAAATTCATACTACGTTTGGTCATATAGGGATTCGTAAGACGTTCTTGATATTTAGGAAGCTTTCTATGCACGAAACGATAGAAAATTGGTGAAAAATTGCATAAATCTGTGTGAGACGTGTTTGTTAGGAAAGGATAAGAATGTGGTGTTGCAGAATCAAGTTAGATGTATAAGAGCGGAAGGTCCATTAGATATTGTGGCAATGGATTACTTGAGTAATTTGATACCGGGTAGGAACGGATATCAGCATATTTTAGTTGTAGTTGATATTTTTACAAAGTTTGTGCAGCTTTATCCAGCGAGGAGATGTAATTCTAGGCATGTATTGAGTTCTGTAAGAAAGTTTGTAGAACGAATAGGTAAGATGAATAGGGTATTGTTGGACAATGCAACGTATTTTCGTAATCGAAGGGTTGAAAGTAAATTAAGGAAGGATGGAATAAAGATGACATTCTGTAGTATCAGACATCCTCAAGGAAATCCGTGTGAAAGATATATTCGAGAAGTAATAAAGTTTTTGAGGTTAATAACGCAGGAACAACATGATCGGTGGGTAAGGTATTTACCGCAAATAGAAGAATATATTAATTTTGTACCAAGTTCAGTGACAGGAATGTGTCCTGTGACATTGATGAAGAAGGTGATTCCAGCAAGACCGTGGAGAGCTGAACAAAAGTGGAGGATATAACGGAGTTGTTGCATAAAGCCAAACAACAAGTCGAAACGATACAAAAAGGGAGTTGGAGAAACGTAACAAGAAAATCAAGAAGCAAGTGGTTTTTCAGTTGGGGATCTTGTTATTGTTAAAAGATTGAGAATGTCAAATTGGGAAAGAAATATTTGTGCCAAGTTGTTATTTCCATACGAAGGTCCTTATCGAGTGAGAAGAATTTTTGCAGAAGGAATACTTACGAATTGGAGAATGACAGGGGTGAATGTCGGGGACGTTTTCATATAGAAAATTTGTATCCATATTTCCATGTGGAAAGTAAAGTATCGCAAGAATAGAATTAACACTGTAAATAATACTAACGAGCTTAAAACTATACAGAATATACAGAAACTAACACTTAATCCTCATACATAAAGAAAAAAAAAACTATAGTGATTTTAACTAAAATTTAAAATTTCTCAACCATTAAAAGAATTACTTATATCCAGGAAGCAAATTTTCATTTTATTTAAAATCAGTGGGGCCTTATATACTGTCAAGAAGGGGGTGGGCTTATAAAATGTTTAAATAGGGCTTCGAAACGACTTTGCTAGAATGGGGGTATATTTGGTTTTGTTTGAGTATTTTCTTTCAGGTATTTTTGGTTTATAAATTAACAACAACTATTCCACGTTTATAAATTTATAAAGTTTTTGAAACTGCATTGCATTCAACAACATATACCGGCCATAGACCAGGCTAAGCTAGTTATAAGTTTGCATTGTATACGTATTTTAATTGTTATGGTTGCACGTATATGAAATTTAATTTGGAGTTAGCGTTTTCAGAACCATTTGAATGTAAAAACAAATATCAAAATTGCTTGGTATACTGCACGCTTTTAAAATTTTAAGGAGTTAAGTGATACTCCCGTAAAATTGGTAAATCAATTTCAGTTTGAATATGTTTTAACAATTAAAGATTGGTTATGTAATGACAGGACGTTTACCGAATAAGACATAAATGTCTGTTGCGTACAATTTAAAAGCTGAACCATCAAAGTTTGTTAGCTATTTTCAATATTGTAAAAAGTTCAATATACATCACTGGATTACAAACCATCTAGAAAATGAATGTATCTAGAGAATACAACTGTATTATTAATCAATTATTAATAATTATAAATTACATAGTGTGCGTAGAGATAGTTGCTATGGCAACGGAAACAAAAGAAGACGGTTTTTATTTTATAAGGGACTTCAAAATTATATTACTGAAAAATAGACGTGTTTTTGTACTGTTATGAGTTTTATTACATTTAAAAAGTTACGAGAAAGTTTTGAAAGTCAAGTTGTACCTGGAGATAGCAAATAGTAGCAGTTTTACGGCGAATAAAAGTTAATTAAAAGAGGGAGTGCTGGTCTGTACCGTTATTGTTTGAAGACGAAAGCATAGTGGAATTGGAGTTATCTGAGTATTTGTATAACATAAAATTTGTAGAAATATTAGTAGTTTTATAGTCTGGAGATTACCAGTTGCTCGAGTTACTTATTATTTACAGGAGGTGCCTGCAGCTGGTCACTTGGCTTCAGGACGGCTGGAAGGCGGCGCTTGTATCTGGATTCCAGGTATTAGTATTTAATATCTACGCAGTGCTTTAATCAAATTTATAAAAGTGGAACTAGTGTTTGGGAATACTTTTGGCTTTTAAAATTATTTTGAAAACTCCTTGGATATTTGTTTAGGTGTCTAGTTGAGAGGTGTTTGCTTAGGACGGACCCACCCTAGGTAGATTCCGCCACGTGTTTGACGGCCCTGTAAAATAATTAAGTGCAGCAGCCGTGTAAAATATTTAAAGATAAATTGTGTGGCATAACTCAACAAGGCTCTAAAATAAGACAAGGAGTGACAGATAGAGATATTACGCCTATCACTAATAAGGTAGGATCACAGTATATATAACAGAATATATATATCTATATATATATATATATATATATATATATATAATATTGCCGTAGTTTCGGGGATAAGCTTTTAACATCGAGCCCAAAATTTTCAAAAAAAAATCCAAATTCAAAAAAAAATTCTTACACTACCTTTTTGTAACGCCTGCTTCTTACTGCTCACCCTGGCTAGCTCGGCAATCGGCTTCTTCTTGAATACCTACCATTTTAAGTACATACCTTTTTCACACACGCACAGTCAAATGAAATTACCAAACAAATAATACAACAACCATACAACCTTTTATTTCACATATTAACAATTTCATTATTATAAATAAAATATTTACACTTTGGTACAGACAGTTTGTTACAACAGTTACCAGCTCACTCATTACATACTCTAAAGTCTTTGCTTTTAATATATTTTAACAAATTATATATAATACGAGTAGATGGGCCCCACATGCAACCCTAGTTTGACTTAATTCTTGTTTATTTTGAGCTTATTATAACCCAGTATTTGTAAATGCTTTTAACCTTGCATTATATGGAAAACAAATTTAAAGACCCGTTTACTCCTTACAACCACAACTTATAGCATGAATAAATCCGTATGTATCATCAACAAACCCTTTTTTAATAATCAAATTAATTGTCCTGCACATGTACCTCTTTAAACAAGTTTTATGGTAATCAATACGCTACCAATAAGTCAAAACACACAAACACAAAAATATAAACACAAATGTTTATACAAAAACAGAAATTTAAGTTTCGTTACCTGGAGCCGCCTTCGTTCTTCGTCACCACTAAAGATGATTACCAGAAACCCTCGTCGTTGTGTCCATCTACTACGATGATGTTTGGATCTACAGATACCCCACCATCCAAATCTCGGCCACCAGTACCATTCTTTTCCCTAGATATTAGCTTTCCCTCAAACGTAACATTCCATACCAAATATACGTTAATTACGCTTTAGGCTTCGCTTACCCAAATATCATCTCTTTATTTAATCGAGTTGTAGTAACGGCACCTTTTATCTAAACAAAAGCACCAACTCGTGCAATATCACTTTTACAACATGCGGTACGCTACTACAGCTTTCATAATTTTAAAACAGGATGTTATGTGCAACTTTACTGAACACACAATAATTAATAACCGTAAGAGCATTTACTATTATTATGTTGCAGATTTAAGCACGGTTTCGGATCTAAATGGAAAGAGAGCTTCACTATTTTTCTCCGTGTATTTATATGATTTTCAAACCCCCCGGTTCAACCTATTTCACTTAAAAAGCTTATTTTCAATTTACTTCTAAAAATTTGAACGTAACGAACACTAGTTTCTCAAAAATCCCCCTTTCGTCGTGCTGTTACATAGAATTTTGTTTACTACCTTAACGAACGCACTCTACTTGAAAACTCCTAGCCATCAACAAATGATATAATTTTCCTTCGTCACAGCGCTCCACCTATCCGCTATCTATCTCCGTTTCATGAATGTTTGTTGTTTCGTTTAGAACCCCTCTTAAGTTACAGAAAATCGATATCGTAGTTGTCCTTTACATTTACCCGTGTATTTCGTACGTGACTTGTACCCAACGCTTTGTTTACCTGCTTCTCAGTTTGTTTTACATTATCGATCGTTTACTCCACTCACTCTTCAAGGCACTTGTTATTTAAAGCAGTTGGTCAAACCGACCGTTGCAAACAATTTCATAGGAATTTTGTCTTAACGTTAATTTAAGTTCCCTGAACGTAACATTTAATCAACAGGTGTTTTTTGAAACAACAGACCGTTTAAAATAACAATACTTGGTTTATTCCCTTCTTAGTATTTGTATAAACGACCGTTGGCTTTTAAAATGAACACATTTGCGTTTAAAATTATTTATTTTCTATACATGCAAGCTCCCTTTTTGTTTCCATGCGTTTGATTTAAAATTATTATAATTAGTTATGCGTATCCTTAAGTTTTTATGTATTCTAAAGCTTTCTTTCCTTAAGCAATTTTAACATTCCAATTTAAAAATAGAAAAATACCTTAATAACCGTCCGTTTTTACTATATAAATTAATTAATTTGGCGCGTAATTAATTTGCTGCTGTTTCTATATACACAGTTGCTAAAATTTTATTGTCTACACCTATTTAACCTCTTATTCCACAACAATATATATATTTATATACACACAAGTGTGTTTTCAAAATTACACCACTACGAGCTTTGTCATCTTTGATTAACACAGGAACACCATAGTCAACACCTACAGCTTTAAGGGATATGAAGGTTTAATACCGGCGTAAGGTAAATCGCCAATAATAAACTGCGTTAATTTAGGAGAAACACGGGAATATACAAGACATTTATAACATACTGGTTTAATCTAATTTCGACCAGAAGTAATTCAAAATTGACCACATAAGGATGGCAATAACAAACGAGGACCAGCGTGTAATAATCGAACTTGCTTATGCTTCGCAATAGGTTTTGACAAATGATATATTCCTGAAATAAGAATTGGATGCCTTTTATCGTATGCAAACTGAGAATTTTGGAATTTACCTCCAACACGTATCTATAAAAGGATTAAGACGTAATAAGGACAAAAGACATTCAAGTGGTTTATTTTGTAAAAGTTGCTCAAGCTTGTATGTAAATAATTCTGCTTTTGCTAATCTTTACGGCACATGAAGCAGGAGATAAAAATAAAAAATTCACATGATCAGTAGTAAAAGACCAAATAAGACCTAAGGCGTTTGTATGATCTTGAGGACCAAACCTAAGTGCGATGGAATATATGCTGAATTCTAGATTGTTGTTTAGAACCGCAGGATCGTTTTAGATCCACTTACGTAGCAAGAAGCCACAAGAATCCAAAATACTGCAAAGTTGAGAATTAATTCCACAGGCAAGGTTCATGTTGTTTGAACCCGTGAGCAGGTTGTCTCTACAGAAATCTTTTTGATTATTAGGAAACTTTCCGTGTAAAAGTTCTCACAATTGATACCTAATTTAAAGAGACTACGAATGGCTGTAAAAAAGACAGAAGTGATGTCGTAGATGACAGTGCTAATATCATGTGATGTAATATTGTCCGTTGGTAAAAATTGCCATAAAACACGTTTTATGGTCGTTGTGTAGGTTCTACTCGCACCAGCCAATACATCTTCTCTACGTCGGCCACAAAGGAATAAGCATATTTCCAAAATCGAACAAAAATGGAGTACAGATCTTCCTGTATTGTCGGACTTACCAACTGAATATTATTAAGAGAAGAATGTGTGGATATTTTTTGGAACCGTTAAACATTACACGCAGTCTTGTTGTTAAACTATCTTCTGTCAACACTCCGTGATGGGTTAAATAGTATAACATTTTTCCAGAGGCTAGATTAGATACAGACATATGACTTAGTTCTAGATATTCAGTCATGAAAGTTTTCTAATAATTTGAAAATTCTGGATTGACCTGGAGACGCGGTTGCAGAAATAAAGAACTTTTTTGTGTTACAAAGATGGAGTCTCCCAATACTTCAATAGAATTTTTGAGGGAATTAGAGAAAACAACCCTACTATCTGAAACTATGTATTTTCGACATACTGCTCTTCACACCTATTTTCCTCCGTGTAAAAAATTCTTAGGTAACTCTCGATTTCCCAAAAGCGAGTTAATTGTTCTGATGTGTCAAAAACATTTGAGAGATCGCATTGTACTTGAGTATCCGCTTTTGTGTATACAGGACCAGAAACAATCCAACCGAATCGAGTCTTCTAAAAAATTGGAAGGTTGGAAACTAATCGTATTTGGTCTATGCATACAAGTTCAAAGAAAGCAAAAGAGTCAATCAATCAATGAATCGATTATCCCTGGTTAGTCAAAAAAGGATCCGATATACGAATGTTATCAGGAATCTTTAAATTAGATTTATTTACCTTGAAACAAGGAATTGTATTTGTCATTTCGTTTAACACTAAACAAGAAAGTTTGATCTTGGGAGAAGAATAACATGCCCGAACTTCCAAGTAGCAACTTAAATGAATGTATGAGAGAGAGAGAGCTATTCAATCCTGAAACAGGGACATTGGTATTTTTCCATAGGCGTTTCTAACTTGGTATATAAGCCAGTGCAAATAAAATTTGATTTGTTTTCAAACTCAAGCAGGACACGAATTATATGGGAGTTTTCAGAGGAATCGAGGACCTTGTAACGTGTTTTTTTACGCGGTTACATTTTGCCTATTAATCTAAAATAATACCGTAATAATATAGAAATATAATTTATAAATTTTTAATCACTAAAAATAATTCATAAAATTTACAATAGCATATGCGCTCCTCCACTTTATAGGTCTAAGTTCCTACTATAAACTTCGTCAAGTTGTCATTTCGTGTCACTTTTCTCTTAGCGTCTGAACAGGTAAGCTGCTATCAGCGGCATAGAAAGTCAAGATGATAGACAGGCACGTGGCCTGTAACACAGTCCGCAAGAAAGGACAATGGTTTTAAACTTCGAGTCGCAAAGTGGTTCTTGGCGGTTATAGCGTGTATACTTCATTTTATGTTCTTCCTGTAGCTGCTCAATCGATTCCTGCTGACCGAAGATTTAGAGGCTCCCCCATCATTAAAACAGTTGGTATAATTAATTATATACATTTTATTAATGCTTTCCTATTAGTGCAATATCATGCAGTCAATATCATGCAGTCAATATCATGCAGTTAATATCATACAGTTGAAATCAAGGAAGTAAGCAATATCATGGAATTATATCACGGATTTCGTTAATATCGTAATTGCCATATTTAATGCTGAAACGAAAATTTAGTTTGAGATTTGAAATACAAGAATTTATAGAATGTATTTTAAGATGAATTGGTTTGGTTAAATAATGTTTTGTTTAAAAGATTTCTCGTAGTTCCAGCGATAAATTCGTTTGTAATCATGTGTTTGCTGTTTGTGCATCGCAGATGGTTATGGACTATCCCACATCTGATGTCATAGTTCAATTTCTTTTGGTCGTACTGTACTTCGACACGTGAGTGATATGCAGTCTTTAATCACATTTATAATCATTTAAACGTAATACGAAAGGTAGAAAGATAAAGCTTTACCTTGATTAAAGTAACTTAAAAATTATTTAGTAAAAGAAATATTCCGTAATAAATTTGTAACCATGCATAATTTTTAAAGATGGCTATGCAGTATGCTTATCATAATGATTTCACAAACAGATAGCGTTAACTAAACTGAAAAAGTTGTTAGTAACATATAATGTCAAAAAATATTCAGCTGTTCAATTTAAATATCACATGTTATTTTACTCTAATTTAAAAATATATTTAATAATTTTGAGGTCTTGTACTTTGACTCTTAAACAACGTGATAAATTCTTTTTATACATATTAAGTAAGACTAACTCTATGTTGAAACATGCTATTTTATGAGAACTTAAATAATTGAATTTTATTGTGAAGTCAACGTATTACTACACATGGCTAAAAGATTAAAATATGTAATATGAATTACTAAAAGAGCTCAAACTTTTTAAGAAATTTATTATGAAATATTCAATTTAGAGATCTTTATGTTTTTTGAATACAAAACCTTATTAATTTTCTGTTCTATAAAAAAATTTTAGTTGAAAAAGATTATGTTAAAACAAATCAAGGAATTTAATCAAATAGAATCCATTATTGTCTATCTCTTTTATTATTCAAAATACAAGTAAAACTTATAGGTCATTCATGAGCAGACATTGTGTCTACTGATAACAAATACCCTGGGTGTATATTTTTGGAACCTAAATTCTATTATATTATTTTTGGTAAATATTTTTAAGGGCACAAACGGTGTCCATGTTGTGCATTTGTTTGTTCACAGGTTAAGGCGAGACATCTGTGAGACATCTGGTAATTGAATTTTTGCTAAGTGCTTTACAAATGTGAACTTTAGGTTTTGTGGCTATATTAGTGGTGTAGATATAATGTTTCCGCATTCCCCTAATACAAGCACGGATAATTTTTGTAGATTGTTGTATTGAAAAATACGGTGGCGCTCATTATCTATATTTTTGGTCATTTGACAACCCATAACCCAAGCTCATGATCTACTCAGAGCTAACACTCTACTAGCCGTTTATGTCTAAAGAGTTTTTCTTTTCCTCAAGCCGTTTTCCATCCAACTTTACCTTGGGCTTTTATTGTTAATAAGAAATTTTCACCCTTGTGATATCAGGTAAGGGTTTATGATATATAATGGTGCAATTTGTTATCTGATATTCACGAAGGTAATTTTTTTTTATTTTACTGGCGCCCAACGTGGAGCTCGAACCCACAACACTGAGATTAAGAGTCTCATGCTCTACCGACTGAGGTTTGAATCGATCTTACTAATGTGATTTTGTAGTTGCATTTTTGTTGCAGTTTGTAGTGGGTTCTCAATATTGTTAGGACATCTTTTTGTTTGTGAATTTATCTTCAAAGATTATATTATTAGGAGACTTTAGAAAAATATAAATATTTAATTATGGCAGAAATATATAGCATCGTTCATTTACTTAAAAACGAATTAGAATATGAATTGAACATCAGAGGCATTGAAAATTCAAGACCAGTTTCAAATATAAGGAAAATTTCAGCTAGGTTGTTGGCCAAGGAAACAGATAAACCAGGTTGTTTAATTGATCTTTCAAGTTATAAAGTGGATTTCGATTTAGAAAAAGAAGAAATTGAGTTTAGTATAGAGTCAGTAAAAAATGTTTTGTTAGAATTTATAGATGATCCCGCCGATTCTATATTTAAAAGGGTACGGTCAAGATTAATACATCTTACAGGTAGAATTCAACGGTTAAGGCTCCCTAAAGAAAATTTTGAGGAAGTGGTGCTATTTAAAAATGCAAGTTTGGCTACTATTCTTGTTGTGGAGGCAGATCTTCTTGAGATTAAATAAAGATTTAGGCTCGAATCAGAATGATATAAGTATAAATTCTAATGCTGCATCTAATGTGCCCATTCCAACGGTCACATATGTCACACAAACAGTTCCTATTGGATCTTTGTCTATAAAATATCCTGGAAACCCATCCCTCTTATATCAATTTTTAGAAAATATATGTGACACTGCACAGTCACGAAAAGTATCTGAAGTAGAATTGTTTAATTCTGCGGTTGAATTGTTTACTGGTGATGCGTTAGTATGGTATCGTTGCGTTCGTAGTTCATTAACAGATTAGAATTCGTTGGTTAATAGATTAAAGGAAGATTTTTTACCAGCACATCCTGAGGACGATATTTGGGAAAAAATTAAAAATTGATTTCAGAAAAATGGTGAATCAGATGTGTTATTTATTGCTAATATGGAAAGTTTATTTAGCAGATTAGCTATCCTTCCTGCAGAACATACTAAAGTTAGAATGGTCAAGAAAAATTTACTGCCATATTTTATTCAGCACCTTGCTCTTATAGAGATAGAAAATGTTCGTACTTTAGTTAAATTATGTAAGAAGTTAGAAGAAGTTTCCTTGAGTAAACAAAAATCTGTTTCTGTTGTGTCATATAGTAACATGCAGCCTATTAATAATTTTAAACCTCATTTTAGAAGTAAACCCCTATTTCATTTGAGAATGCTTCATCGTCGAAAAGTCGCGTTTATACCCCTAAGTCTTCGCATTCTCCAGTTCAAGTTCTTAATTCTACTACCCCAATATCAGAAACGAGTGGAGTAGGTAACCCTTTTTTTGAACATAAATTGGTATGTTGGAATTGTTCACGTTATGGACATACATTCAGTGTTTGTAGATCCTTTAAAAGATTATTTTGTTATGGTTGTGAACGTAAAGGAGTGACTAGTATCACTTGTCCGTCGTGTCCAACAAAACGAGTAAAGGAGTAGAAGTTGAGTAGCGAATTTCCTGTTTCTAGACAAAATCTACAATTATGT
Organism: Platerodrilus igneus; assembly: GCA_036346225.1. Classification (NCBI taxonomy): domain Eukaryota; kingdom Metazoa; phylum Arthropoda; class Insecta; order Coleoptera; family Lycidae; genus Platerodrilus; species Platerodrilus igneus. The sequence continues at coordinate 1,678,541 of JARFIW010000254.1, read as the reverse complement.
TGTGTGATCAAAAATGTCTATGTTGTAAGAAAGAGTGGTCGCAATGGCTTCAGGTAGTTAGAAATTTTTGCAAGACTAGAGTTCCACTTAAAGGTAATGCATTATTTGAGAAAAAGCCTTATGATAATCGCCCATACGTGATAGTAAAGTTGTTTGATATAGATAGTAGAGGTTTATTTGATTCTGGATGTACTACATCGATAGTAAGTTCATCTTCCATTCCTATTAGTTATATTAGTTGTTTGATTATTGGTACACTAGTTTTTACTGTTGAAATATTGTTTGAAAATTGCTCTTGTGCATAGGCACGTTTTTGATTTGATTTGATTTGATTTGGTTTGGTAGCAATTTTTTTATTTATATCCGCATTGCAACGCAGTATGTTAAGTTGTATTTGATCTAAGCGAGACTTGTCGTTGTGGTTTGTCGCGTAGAATTATGTTAGTCTAGACGAGTCTCAGGAAGAGTTGGTCGCTCAGCGTTATATAAGTCTAAACGAGATTCGTGATAAGTTTGTCGCTTTAGCAGTTTTGGCATCGTTATTTGAGATTATTTTAAGTCAGTTATGATGTAATTCTTTTTGTTTATCAGTCTAGGTGAGACTCATAGAAGAGTTTGTCATTCTAGCAATTTTGTTTATAAGTCTAGGTGAGGTTCATAGAAGAGTTTGTCATTCTAGCAAGTTTATGCGTTGTGAAGCACTTTAGTTTGTCTCAACAGTTTGATTATGAGTAGTGTGAGAGTGTACCAAAACATTGATTTATTGTTATTCTCAATGGAAGGTTAAAAGTAATTTAATCTATAAATTTATTACGTCTAAAGTTATCATTGTCTGCGAAGTACATAGAAAAGGTAAATTTAATGTTGTGCCCGATTGTCTTAGTCGTACAACCCTTCCGGACAATCCTGTTGTCGACTTAATTAAAATTAATTTAGAAAAAGTAGATTCTTGGTACGTTTCTTTAAAGAATAAAATATTGTCTTCTCCAGAAAGTTACCCTCAATGGAAAGTAGAAAATAATTTTGTATTTAAGTTTCTCCCCTCCAATCTACCCTTATCTTCAAATTTAAGTGAATAGAAATATTTAGTACCTATAACTCAGCGACATGTGATAATGAAGATGAAGATGATCAGAATGTTTCAGCTCCTTAAGTATTTTCCAATTATAGTTGATGTCAGCAGTGATTTTTTTTGTTCTTGTTTTGAATTCCTAAGTAGGATGAGATTAAACTTACTTGAAATTTTTTATTTGCTTGAAGTGATTTTTAGTTTTGGTAGTGATAGTGTTTGATGATTTTTGATATTGCATGTGTTTAATGATGTGTTTAATGAAGTGTTTAATAATACAGCATGTGTTTAGTGATGTTGCATGTATTTAATGATAAAGTATGTATTTAATGATGAAGTATATGTTTGATGATATAGTGAATATTTATTAATGTAGTAAGCATTTAGTGATATAGTGAATATGAGATGATATAGTGAGCATTAGAGGAATGCTTAACTTTTTGGTTTAGTGATTGGAGATTAAGCTGGATTGTAACATTTTAATTTTTCAAGTCGTAATTTAATTGCATTGAATCGCACGCTAAGCATGTATTGTTCCTCAGAGATCTAATTATAATAAGATATCTGTGTCGCATAAAGCTATTTCAAGGTACATATCTATTTGATTGTTTCGTGTTCCCCCCCTTCGACCACGCGACCGTTTAGCTCTGGTTTCGATGAATAGTCGGCCACGGGCATCACCTTTGTTAACATGTATTTTTGGCTAGAGGCCGGCAATCTTCGAATCAATTATAAAGTGTGAAGATATCTTCTAATAACGGTTGGTAAAGTATATATTATACGAATTAATGTAATTTGAAGTAATTTATTTAGCGCGACAACTTAGAGTATGACAACTTAGAATTCGACAACTTAGAATACGACAACTAAAAATGCGACACGTAGGACAGCGACCCTTAGATGCGACAATGTAAGATGCAACCTTTGGAATACGTAAGCAACTTTTAGAAAACGACAACGATGAAATGTAATTTGACAAGAACAGTCAATTTAAACTTTGCCTGATAAGAAATTTGCCTGAACGGAGATCCCGTCTCAGTTTGTTGTAAAGCAACTAATGCAGTTTTTGGTTCGTAGATAGCTATAAGATCTTTTTTTTGCATGTGTTTCAAAGTTTAGAACACGTTAACTTGCTTTGATGTTTAGTACACGTAAATTGTAAAAATTTCAATTAATTGTTGAGCTGGTTTTACAAGCTGTGAAATGAAATTTTGTTGATTTAGCTTTCTGAAAGAACGTGCTTGTTCCATATGAACCGTCAATAAGTTTAACATGTGTTTTCGACGTCATATTTTTCTACTTTGTACAGTTAACAGATGTTGTCTTGAAAGCAAATGCTTTGAGCAGCTGTAATACAATTTAAATAAACATGCCTATTTTGTGATCAGCTTTATTTATACTTTGATTATTAAAAGTAAATTTGAAAGCTCAAATTCTGATTATTTTAGGTACTAGTAATTTGTTATCTACCTGAAAAGATCTGCCCAGGTTAGAATTTAATTCACTGTGTTATGCTTGCCAATCATTATTATTTTAAGTTGTATAACAAGTTCATGTTTTGAGTAAATTAGCTTGTTTAATAAAAAAAAAGAGGAAGTTAAAACTTTAATTTTGATGTAGTTGATTATGACCATTTTTTGTTACAAGTTCCAATATTTTAAAAGAGTTTTTCAGTAAACATTTAGTCCAAAATCTAAGACTTTTATTTTGGTCAAATCTAATTACATGAAGCTAAAATTAATCTGAGTAATGATTTGATGTTAATATTATATTGGAAATACTTTTTTATTATTTCTTTATATATTTTTACAGAACACAAATAGTGTTCTACTTTTTTATTTATTTAACCATTGTAATTTCTTACAGGAGCTGCGTCTTATTTTGTTAAGACAGGTTTCTGTTAACGAAGGCGATCATTTGTTTTTTGGGTTTCCACGTCCGCCCTTGGAACTGTGCTTTGCAATTATCGTCATTATCTCAGGACATGGTGGCGCCTATTTGATTTAGCTTAACTTTGGTTTGCAAACAGAATTCGACTTACCCCCCCCCCCCCATTTTTCATTGCTCTACCCAGGAATAGACCCCTAGTTACGTCGGAAGATATTTGTTCACTGGCGCCCATTTAGAAAAATTTATAATATTGACGCCGCAACGTATAAATAAATATGCGTGGGGCCAGCCATATATAAAAAAATACACTTTAGGATATGCTTATTCTAGTTAAGAGTTTTGATGAGCTGTGATAGTTTATTAGAAGTTTTTGGTGAGTTGCTGGTGGATATGTCCTAGTTGGCTCAAGTTATAGTTTATTGGTAATTTTGAAGTTATTTAGTGCTAAATCATTAAAGTGTTAGAATTTTTGAGTGAGATAGTTGAGTCTGTATGATGGTTGTAATACAGAAAATATTATGAGGTGTTCACTTAAAGATTGAAAATACTTTGTTGATGAATAGGTGTTGTTAATATCATGCAGTTAATATCATACAGTTAAAATCAAGGAAGTAAGCAATATCATGGAATTATATCACGGATTTTGTTAATATCGTAATTGCCGTATTAAATGCTAAAAAGAAAATTTAGTTTGAGATTTGAAATACAAGAATTTATAGGATGTACTTTAGGAGGAATTGGTTTGGTTAAATAATGTTTTGTTTAGAAGATTTCTCATAGTTCCAGCGATAAATTCGTTCGTAATCATGTGTTTGCTGTTTGTGCATCGCAGATGGTTATGGACTATCCCAGATCTGCTGTCATAGTTCAATTTCTTTTGATCGTACTGTACTTCGACACGTGAGTGATATGTAGTCTTTAATCACATTTATAATCATTTAAACGTAATACGAAAGGTAGAAAGTTGAAGCTTTACCTTGATTAAAGTAACTTAAAAATTATTTAGTAAAAGAAATATCTCGTAATAAATCTGTAACCTTGCATAATTTTTAAAGATGGCTATGCAGTTTGCTTATCATAATTATTTCACAAACAGATAGCGTTAACTAAACTGAAAAAGTTGTTTGTGACATATAATGTCAAAAAATATTCAGCTGTCTAATTTAAATATCACATGTTCTTTTACGCTAATTTAAAAATATATTTAATAATTTTGAGGTCATGTACTTTGACTCTTAAACAACGTGATGAATTCTTTTTATACATATTAAGTAAGACTAACTCTATGCTGAAACATGCTATTTTATGAGAACTTAAATAATTAAATTTTATTGTAAAGTCAACGTAGTACTACTCATGGCTAAAAGATAAAAATATGTAATATGAATTATTAAGAGAGCTCTACTTTTTAGAAAATTTATTATGAATTATTCAATTTAGAGATCTTTATGTTTTTTTGAATACAAAACCTTATTAATTTTCTGTTCTATAAAAAATTTTTAGTTGAAAAAGATTATGTTAAAACAAATCAAAGAATTTAATCAAATAGAATCCGTTTTTGTCTATCTCTTTTATTATTCAAAATACAAGTAAAACTTATAGGTCATTTATGAACAGACATTGTGTCTAATGATGACAAATACCCTGGATGTATATTTTTGAAACTTAAATTCTATTATATTATTTTTGGTAAATATTTTTAAGGGCACAAACGGTGTCCATGTTGTGCATTTGTTTGTTCACAGGTTAAGGCGAGACATCTGTGAGACATCTGGTAATTGAGATTTTGGTAAGTGCTTTACAAAGGTGAAATTCAGGTTTTGTGGTTATATTAGTGGTGTAGATATAAGGTTTCCGCATTCCCCTAATACAAGCACGGATAATTTTTGTAGGTTGTTGTATTGAAAAATACGGTGGCGCTCATTATCTATATTTTTGGTTATTTGACAACCCATGACCCAAGCTCATGATCTACTCAGAGCTAACACTCTACTAGCCGTTTATGTCTAAAGAGTTTTTCTTTTTCTCAAGCCGTTTTCCATCCAACTTTACCTTGGGCTTTTATTGTTAATAAAAAATTCTCGACCTTTCGATATCAGGTAAGGGTTTATGATATATAATGGTGCAATTGGTCATCTGATATTTACCAAGGTAATTTTTTTTTATTTCAACCTTACAATTGATAGTAGGAACAAGAACCTTAAACGTGTTGAAGCAGAAAACTGATACACTGGGTATTGTTGTAATAGATGTTTGAAAAGTCGAAGTAAAAATAATTCTGTAAAATTTGAAGACTGACTACAAATAACATGAAGTGTGACTGGCGTAAGGATTTGCATGTACTGCAAGTAAATTTAGATGTATATTTTAAATTTGCTTGTCCCATAATTATACAGTTAAGACAAATGCTATCTTCTTTCGGGCCGGGCCGGGCCGGGCCAAACGACTCGGGCCGGCCCAAACTTTTCGGGCCGAAAAACGCACGAGTAGATACTCTATCGTCTCTTTACTTCTATCTCACATTGAGTAAGTAAACGTTCTTAATTATATTTTCACGTAGTGTCTTTATGAACCCATTAATAATCAGTTTTTCGTCTTGTTTAGTGTAGAGGAGTCGTGATATTATAACTCACTTCTTATACCGAATATTTTTTTCTATTCCTATTTAATGTTCCTCGTGTTGTACTTTAGACAAGTTAAAAATGCCCAGGTACATCAAACTATGTGATTTATTCATAATTCAAAAGTTTGCACGATTTATATTATGTATATGTATATACTTCAAATTTCAATCAAGCGGCGAACGTCGATATTATCAATCGCATGTATAATTTATGTGTACCGCCTAAAACACTAGAGAGTTGTTGCAACGTTCATTTTACCAATTTTTTAATAAAGTTTACCTTATTTGACATTTACACATGCGCAATTACACCTTTAATGTTTGTACTTTATTAAAATACAGGACACCTTTATTTAATTTAAATACAAGCAGGGAAAGCTTTTAATTAAGGCGCCTTAATTTTGACATATGCCAAATGCCTAACGCACAAACTTACATTTAATTGTCTGCTTTTTGTATAAATACAGCGAAAATTTTTGTAGTGTTGTTTCCGTAATTAAATTTAGAAATATAATGTCCAAGTTTATAACACGCAAAAGATATAAAACCTCAACGCTCTAAATACGAGGATGCTGTTTTGTAATGCTTTTCCTAGAAGTAAACTGTAAAAATCCTTTTGAAAACAGATATGCTATATGCTTGGAAAGAAGTAAAAACAGTGTCTTGAAGTAAACTCGAAAAGTATTCCGTGAAAACACTTTGACAACACATACAAATGTTATCGAATCAGTGGGAAATAAAAAGCTCAAATAATAAAAATCTTTGTGTGAATACAATTTCTTTGATTTTTTCCAATATAGTTAAACATGTATTATAGTTCACCTTATCACAAAAGAGATTAATTCTTTATTCATTTTTAAAACATAACCTATAGATATAGAATACTAAACATGTATGTCAGAATAAAGGGTAAGGGAAAAACCACTTGCAGTAACACTCCTTTAGATTGGATGCAAACTTTTAAAAAAGGATACTTTATTTGAAGGTTCTTTTAATAAAGTCTGCCTAAAATGAGTTTGCAACAACTTTCTAATTTCAAGTAGGTAATTTTAGTAAAATTCTTTGAAGTAGGAACGACAAAGTAAAGCGAACGCAAATTTATTATAAAGGTTATAAGGTACGTTAAGCGTACATTCAATTTACAAGTCCAATTGATGTCAATGCATTCTTGCAACAAATTTATTGTAGGATATACTGTCGACTTTTTTTTTCAAAAATTGCGTGTTGATTTACTCACCCCATAAAATCATACGCCTGTTTTATATTTTTATATGCGCAAATTTTACAGCAACATGGTGTCTCTAATAGCTTTCGTAGCTTAGATTAGTTTTATAGCTACAAGTTAAAAATGTGTTGAGGTTGTTTAAAAACATCGCCTATCTTCACTAAATTGGTAGTTTGCCTAAAAGCTGGATGTACCCATTCCTTCTAATTCTTCGTACATTTTGTACATAATATTTTCAGTGCAGATGCAAGTCCGTGTACAAAACAGTTGGCTTTTATGGTAATTGTACTTCATAGGAATTGTTTATTTTAGTTTTTTATCTTTGTTACCTACTTCTAGGATTTTTTAAAGAATTGTTATGTTTATTTTCAGCATAAATTAATTACCCTATTTTTCTCTTTTATTAATTCAATACCCACTCGAATAAATTCTGTTTTTACTGTTAAATCCTTCAACATAGTTAATAATAAACACGCTCTCGAATAAATTCCTTAACTTAAATGTAGTTGCTTTGAAACAACAAGTTTATGCAACAACTAAATAGTTATATCCTGTTTCAGGTACCAGTTATCTTGGTAGACAATACGACCGCCTATAATGATTTTCTCTATTGTTTCAATGTAAAGACTTGTTGAAATAAGGTCGCACACTATCTGATAAAACCCGGGTTTTCCAGTTTTAATCGCGCTTCGATAAGCGAGAATTTGCAGTTGAAATTCGTGTTATTTGAACCATTGTTAAATTTGCTTCTACAGCTTGAGCGTCGACATATTTTCTACATTATTCGTCACAGTATTTCAAAAGCAATGCACGTCTGTTTATATTCTGTTCGACAACTGGGAGGTGTCTTGCGTGGATTGATTTTTTAGCTGGAGGCCAAATGGGTTCTTCCTTTCTGTAGACCAACTGCTTTTGTCCGTATGTCGTTGCTATAGTTACGATGCCAGGGTGAATGGATCCTGAATACCGCGGCGTTTCTGTGTTGACTCACACCCGACGGCTTTAAAGCTAAGTATCCGGACACCTACAGGTATGCAACTCGTTTTCTTTTGTGTGTGTAAATGGGATATTCCGTATCAACGTTTGGTGTAGTTATGTGACAAGAAATGTCACATTGTAGAACTATTGTTCGTTGCTGCTAATCCATATTATCGCTCTACATGTGTGATGTACCTGTGTTAAAAATATTGGACAGACACACGCTTATTCCTTTGTACTGATTAGTATGTTTTACAAACGGTACTATGTACCATTTAAAAGATATCTGACAAAAGCTCCCACACGTTAATTCTTTCCTACTAATTAGTTATTTTACAAAAAGTATTAGGTGAAACTTTAAAGACGCTTGACAAAAGCTCTCACAGGTTTATTTACTACTGATTAATTTTATTTTGTGTAAATACGAGATGCACACTTTGTATCTAATGTACTAAATTGTTTATATCACCTAACTGTTTGCTTTGAAATAGTAAAGCTTAATTTATTGCTCTTGCTTGTTTGTACAGAATCCGTTATTTATTTTTATTTGTTAATAGATAATCGTGGGCAATGTGTTTTTGTTTCTTTTTGGTATGTAGGCGAATCCCCCCCACTTTCCGCGTTTAAGAGTTAGCCTGGTACTTACTTTTCTTCAGGCTACGTCTAGGTACGTAACAGAATCAAAAATCAAATGATATACTACGATATGTTCCACAAGTATCTTGATTGTAATTCAAAATCATTATACTCTTAAATTAAACAAAAGAGTGATAGTTACTTGTTGAGCACAACAGAAAAAAATATCTTCTCATTCGCTGAATAGAAGTTGGGCCGGGCCCGGCGGGCCGGGCCGTCAATTTTCATTTCGGGTCGGGTTTCGGGCCGGGCCGGTTACCTTTCTGCGTCGAGCCGGGCCGGGATTATTAAAAGCCCGGCCCGGCCCGGCCCGAGCCCATCCCTATCTGAATTAGAGTTATTGCGTAATATTTCCCACTAACGGGAAGTGGTAGGATGTAGTTTTCCTGAATTATTGTGGATAATATAGGTTTCAAATAGTTGTTTCGGAATAGCAACTGACTGAAGCGCTGTCATGTGCTCGAATAGCGAATCTTTAACCTTACGAAGATAAAACACCGACTCTTTTATTGAGGATTCTAATTCTAAGATCGGTTTCAGATGATTGCGGATTAAAAGCTTGGGTTGATCATACTTATAAACTAATGTTTCGAATGCAATTTTTAATTACAAGCCAAAAATCTAGCGATTTGATAACTTCTGTAGCCGAATGGGCTAAATTGCATTTCAAATAATGAAGACGCCGAATAACCGTTAGATCCGGATATTCATGGATTAAACTAGAAAATATGTTTTTGAATTTGGACCATGTTTCCAAGTCACAACTGTAACGAGGAATGCTAATTTTTGGTAATTTATAGCCAGAATTTTTTTACATGTGAGTTAAGACTGGAAATGTTTGAGTTTCGTTCAAAAATGTCTGCATCAAGCTTTGAATTGTTTGGTGATCACGTCAAATTAGCATTTCATTCTTTAATTAGGCACTTGGCTTAGCCAATGGCACTGAAATATTATGCTCGAATTCAGCTTAATCCTGCTCCGTAAGCATTGGACCATATTCTGTACGTGAAATAATACTTGTACGATCTGATTCATACTCTGCCAAAAGAATCGAAGAAGCATTAGTTAATCTTTCTTGTAGCGCTGAATTTTGTACTTTGGAAATGTTTTGATTTGAAGCATCATGACTGCTTTGAATGACATTTATATAATCTTAAAAACGAATCAATTTTTCTTTTATAATTGCGCGGGTTTGAATTAAAGTTCCATTTCTGATAATGGAAACACCTAATAATACACAACCTGTAAAAATAAGAGAAATATAGTAAATTTGAAACCTCTCGGCTTGTCACTGTATTATTGTAAAATTAACTAGTTTGCACGGAAATCGGTGAGTTAGAGGCACAAATAACTTAAACGTTTCTTGTTTTGTAAATAAGTATTGAAACACAAATGCGGCAAAATGTACTTAAATCTGGACAACTTGTTTTGTTTGCAACTAAAGGCGCGTATACGAGATCAATTTGGCTTTAAAAAATAATCTAAGTTAAAAAACGAAATGAAGTAGAACAGGATTACAGCATGGTTATAACACTGTTCATTTGTTTGAATGTGGGTCACTGTGCAACTAAACAATTGGAAATCTGCCCTGTCACAATTGCAAGTGCAGCGGATAACATAGGCTGTAAGGAGTGTATAAGAATAATGAGCTTTTATTACTTAGTTGCAATTTTACCTGAAACCAGCCTGATTCTTTACAATCCTGAACAATAAGGTTCGTTACTTCGTTTGTATAACAGATAAGACTAGGTAACGTCCGCCATTCTTAAATGTAAACAATCCTTGGGATTTTTATAACCTAAGCCGCTCATCTTTTACCTTGCTTTCGACACGAATATTTTTTCTCTTTGTTTACACTTATAAGTTGTGATCTTCTAAATCTTAGAACCAGCATGAAAATAAATAGTGTACTAACGATTTAAATTGTAATTAGTTGGTAATGGCGAGCAGAACCATATTTTTAGAAGTCGCCTTTTTTTTCTCGCTTCTGATCAAATTGGACGGAATTCTTCTATGAATCAACATAGACTGTAGTTTGAATACTATGTGCAATAATACTGGAATCACAAATTAAGCCTTTTTATTACACATGAATAGATAACGAAGAAACGAAATATTATAATTACACTAGATGAATGTACAAACATTATTTTATACACGAAGAGCCATTTTTCTAACCAGGACACATAACTGGAGGGGACAAATATATATAGTTGTTCATCTAATAATTGTACATAGTATAATAAATATTTAATAACGCTATAGGTACGATATTAAGTTGTTCAAGCTATGGAGCGGTCCTGGATATTCGTAAGTGTTCCTGCTGATATCGTTTTATCATTAACCAATAACTTACTTAGGTAAGATCGAATTATGCAATTGAGATACTAATTTATACTTAACCAAAAATTGATACGATGCAAATCTCAACGTTATAGGAATAGTTCGTTCGAACCGACGAGATTACAGAAAAGATAAAAAGTAATACCGTTGCTGAAAAAAACTGAAGAAGCGTTACAGTATTAAACCGCGTTGTCCGCAGAGCACTGAAATGTAGTGAAGATGGTACTAGATAAGGAACAAAAATTAAACAAAAAATGGTAGTAAAATATAATTTTGCATAATCGTTAATAAACTTTTTAGACCAAACGAGTGTATGTGGTAATACTTTAAAAAAAAACGCGAAATGGTACTGCAAAATGTTTGAATTTGAACTTCTTACTACTACGTTAGTAAATGTACGTAAATTATATAAACAAGTTGCTGGTAGCAAAATATACAATGTCAATTTCAAAAACGAAGAGATAAACTATCTCACAGAGAACCAGCAAACTTCTAAAACCAAAACCAGTTGTAATAATAAAAGTAAAAGTTGCCGCGAACTGAAGGAAGATAAAACTAATGATATGAGGCGTTTGTGTATCAACTGATACAAAAAATTTGTGAATGAAAAGAAAGAGAAATTACACAAAACTTGTACGAAGACCACAATAAAACGTAATGGTAAGAATTGTGGATTAATTTGATCCTTTTTGTTACAAATGGACGTTCAAGGTCTATTAAAATAGTTATTTGCAATCAGAGCAAGACCTACGATCTATAACAAAAGTCTGAATTATATTTCTATTTTGGTGAAACAGGTTCCGCAGCGTTCACTAACCCGTTGGTCCGTGGGACTGTTATGGCGTTTATCGTTTTAAGCTTTATTTGCTATAAATAAATAATATACCTGTTGTAGTAATAGTGAGTAGTAAGGTCCGCTGCCATTAGAGGCACTCGTAGATAGAACAGTAGGGAGCGCGAGTCCAATACAGGCGGCTGACAGTTCTTAGTAGTTAATCATGAAGTGTAGACGTAAGCTAATCACATGTACTAAATTATAAGATATGACAATAAACAATACAAAATATAACATGGCGCTGCGACAAAACCGACAACAGCAAGCATAATTACAGTAATTAACACGCGTACAACAATTTACTAAGAAAAATGGCGAGTAACGTACTACCCAGATTAGAATTGAACAATGGTCAAGCTGCAGAACAATGGGCACAATAGAAAAATAGCTTTAACATATATTTAATAGCGACGGAAGCCAATAAAAAAGAAGAAAAAATTCAAATCGCTCAGTTGCTACATTTTGCAGGTCCTGAAATCCAGAAAATTTACGCGACGTTTAAATTCGAAGAGGATGAAAAGGACAAATTAGAGCCAGTAATTGAAAAATTCGATAACCACTTCTCGCCTAGAAAGAATCTAACATTTTTGCGATACAAGTTTTTTACATCCAAGCAATCAAGTGAAATGACAATGGAAAAATTCATCATTGATCTTAGACGACAAGCGGCAAGTTGTAAATTTGACAAATTAAATGATGATCTTATAAAACTTATGCTAATTTGTGGAACAAATAGTCAAGAAATAAGGCACCGATTACTGCAAGAAGATGAAGCGGATTTGGAAAAAACAATCCAATTGTGTTCTATAATTGAGCAGTCTAAATCGCAGGCGGCAAGAATGGAAAAATTCGTCGCAAATAATCAGGTAAATTCTCAAATTGACAGGATTTCGCCCAAACAAAGCTCCATGGGGGGCTGGCAGTCTGGTCCAGGTAGACAGCAGTCAAGCCAACAACGGCGATTTGGCGAGGACAACAAAGGAAGCGCGACATCACCTTTCCGTGGACGAGCCAGATCACAATCGCAAGGTAGGAGGTCGCAAATTAAAAATTGTAAGCGGTGTGGGCTCAATCACGCAATTAATAGATGTCCGGCATATAAAAAGGTTTGCGGTAAGTGTAAAAAATACAATCACTTTGCACAGTATGTAGAAGCGAGAAACAAATTAGTAGTTTAACTCAGGAAAATTATAATCAAGAAAATGTAGTTTTTATATGCACCCTGAATGAAGGGACAGGTAATACAAATTGTAAAAGGGTTCTTGTAAACGATAAGGCTTGGTGGGTAGACTTAACAATAGGTGCAGTTAAGATGTCGTTTAAAATTGACACAGGTGCAATGGTAAACATTTTACCTGTAAAATACTTTATTCGTTTAAATATGCCTTTTGAACAATTAGTAGAGTCAAAGACCCTCTTGAAATCGTACACAGGTGACATTTTGCCACTTATAGGCGAATGTAGAATAGATTGCAAGTATAATAGTAGAGAGCTTGAAATTGCATTTTTTGTAGTTAATGATGACACTGAACCGATATTAGGGTTAGCAAGCTCAATAAGTCTGAAATTAATTAATCGTATAGAACCAGAAGCTCATTCTATTAAGAGTATTGATCACATTAATAATACTTTCAATTTAAATTATGAACAAATTATACAAATGTTTAGTGAGGTATTTTCAGGTATAGGTTGTATCAACCCACCTTATAAAATGAAAATTGATCCTAGCGCAGTTCCTTGTATCACGCCAATAAGAAAAGTCCTATTTGCACTGATGGACAAATTAAAAGACAATTTGGTAGAATTAGAAAAATTAAATATTATCGAAAACGTAAACGGCGCTAGCGAGTGGGTACATCCACTAGTATTAATAAGAAAAGAAAATGGTACATTAAGAATTTGTTTAGACCCCTTGCAATTAAATAAAGTACTCAAACGAAAACATTGCAAACTATTAACTTTAGAGGAAATAACGGCGAAATTACATGGGGCACGCATATTTTCTAAGTTAGATGCAAGTCAAGCATTCTATCAGATACCGTTAGACGACGAAAGTAGTAAACTTTGTACAGTAGGTACACCCTATGGTCGCTATCGTTTTCTTCGATTACCGAAAGGAATTAAAAGCGGCCCGGAAGTGTTCCATGAAAGGTTCAGGGAAATATTTGAGATGAGTAATGTAGCAGTGTATATAGATGATGTAATTATATGGGGAAAGACAAAAGAAGAACATGATAAAGCAATAATAGAAGTATTAAAAAGGGCAAAAGAACGTAATATTAAATTCAGTTTAAAAAAATGTATCTTAGGTGCTTCGAAAGTTAAATTTATGGGGCATTATTTAAGCAGTGAAGGTATAGGATTAGATCCGTACAGGTTAAAAGCCATACAAGAATTCCAGGAACCCAAGGACAAGAAAGACGTTCAGAGGCTGTTAGGTATTATAAACTATATGAGTAAGTATGTTGAAAATTTCTCAGAAGAAACGAAAGCTATACGTGAACTCTTGAGGAAGGATGTTTATTTTGTATGGTCAGATCAACATAAAGCTGCATTTGAAAAACTTAAACAAATTTTAACAAATAGTCCGGTACTCAGGTATTTCGACCCTTCCAAAGAAATAACTATATCTGTAGATGCAAGTTAGAATGGTTTAGGGGCATGCATGTTACAGGAAAATATACCTGTTTCATACGCATCAAAAGCTCTAACTGAATCCCAGGTACAACAACCCCAAATCACAAAAGAGCTATTAGTGATTTATTATGGGTTAACTAAATATCATGATTACGTATTTGCAAGGTCAGTGATCGTTGAAACTGATCACAAGTCTTTAATAACATTAATTAATAAACCGTTAAATAAAGTACCAGCTCGTTTACAGCGCATAATATTATTTTTACAGAGGTACAACTTTAATCTTAAATACAAAAGAGGCAAAGATCTCGTTATAGCGGATGCATTATCGCGAGCTTGTTCTATAGACACCGCGAGTAATGATTTAGATTTAAAAGATCAAATTTGTGTAGTTGTTAAGGCTAATATTAGTGAAGAATATTTAAATAAAATTAAATCGGCAACTAATGCTGATCCAGAATTACAGCAATTACGAATGGTAATCGCTAAGGGCTGGCCAAAAAATAATAAATTATTAAAAAATTGTGTTAGGCCATATCTTAAATATAAAAGCGAATTGAAAATGAAAAATTGAAAATGAGATCATTTATAAAAATAACAGTTGTGTAATTCCACTAAGTCTGAGGAAAACAATACTAGAGAAAATTCATTACAGTCACTTAGGGTATACTAAATGTGTAAAGCTAGCACTAGAATCAGTATTTTGGCCAACGATTCGCAACGAAATTAAATCAATGATTGAAAATTGTGCACTTTGCCAAAAATATGCAAATTCACAACCAGCAGAACCGTTACAACCGCACGAAATACACTCAATCCCGTGGTATAAAATTGGTTGCGATATATACGAACTTAGAGGAAAATATTATGTAATAGTGGTAGATTATTATTCTAAATTTGTCGAAATTGAAAAATTAAATAATATAACTAGTAAGATTATAATTAACACATTCAAAACCATTTTGCAAGATTTGGAGTTCCCAAATACTTGATTAGTGACGGAGGAACTCAATTTACCTCCAAAGAATTTCAAGATTTTGCAGATGAATGGCAATTTCAACATAGTGTAAGTTCACCGACCCATAGTTAGTCTAATGGAATGAGTGAAAGGCACATACAAACAATTAAAAAAATGATGAAAAAGGTTATTGAAGATGGTAGAGATTTAAATCTTGCACTTCTACAATACCGAAATACGCCTATTTTGAAAATAACTCACCAAATGAAATATTAATGTCGAGAGCTACTCGTAACCCTTTGCTTCCCACAGCAACCAAAAAATTAAAATCACACTTAGTTAACACGGCTCAGTATAACAGTCACATTAAAATTAATCAAAACAAGCAAATAGAAAATTATAATGAAAAAAGGGGGGCGAAAGAATTGTCAATATTAAAACCAAATAGAAACGTGTGGGTACAATTAAAAACTCAATCAATCTGGCAATCAGGTAAAATATTAAAGAAGCTTGGTAAACGTAGATATAAGGTTTCTGTAAATAATGGAATTTATATAAGAAATAGGAAATTTTGAAGACCATCTGCAATAAAAGACGACCAACACCTCAATATTCCGAAAACGGTGTCATGGTCAAAAGATCAAACTGTAAAAGAGAAAGAAGGTAGAGCAGATGCAAAAGCTTATTATAATAGTATAGATTTTCCTAAGTTAATTAATTATAGTGATAAGTTAGAACAAGATGTCATTGTAAATAATCAGCAAAGTAATGTAATGAGTGACACACCATCATGCTCTAAATTAGCACATAATGACGCAAGTGAAGTGGCGGCAGGTGAAAAGTGTAGTGCAACAGAGACTAACGCAAAGCGAGATCGCACCACGATTACTTCGCGTTACGGTCGAGTAATAGTTACTCCTTCAAGATGGCAACACTAAAATAAGGGTAGGATTAAGATTTATAAAAATTGTAAAATATTGCCTTCCGTTAAAAAAGGGAAGATGTTGTAGTAATAGTGAGTAGCAAGGTCCGCTGCCATAAGAGGCACTCGTACATAGAAGAGTAGGGAGCGCGAGTCCAATACAGGCGGCTGGCAGTTCTTAGTAGTTAATCATGAAGTGTAGACGTAAGCTAATCACATGTACTAAATTATAAGATATGACAATAAACAATACAAAATATAACAATACCGACATGAATATAAGTTTTTATTATTTAAATATATCTATAATGCATTTACTCTCTATTAAAAAAAAACAAAACGGCTGTATTTCGCGCGCGAGTAAATGGCGTAGAAATACACTGTAAAACACAATTTTCCCAGTGTTAGACAGATAGTTAAATTATGCAACACAGGTATACTATTTCTATGTGCGATTCTTGCTCCAATTGTAGAAACCTATTAATTCGATCCAACGTAAGAACCAAAATAACAAGAATAACTGGAAACGATCCTCGCTCAATGTCAAACATGCCTGTTTTTCCTTGAGCTTTAATAATGCGTAGCAGAAGTCATTTCAAACAAACTTTATTATCTTATTGCTTCTACTGAAAAGCATACACTTTTATCCGTATCTCATTCGATCATGTATTGAATGATAACTACTCAATTGTTATACATGTTACTTGAGACAAGTGCATTTCATTTCATATCGTTAGTGGACAAACTTTAATAACCGCTTCGCTATCTAACACGGGATAATGAACGCACGTTTTAGAGGGTAAACTATTTTTTTACGAAACTTATTTTTATACTACATTAATTTCGAAAACTAATAACAATAATGATATCATTCGAACATATTTTATATATTGAAAGACTACACAATCGGTGTAAACAAAGTTACAATTCAGCAAAGCTATTTATACTAAAATATGTTAGGAAAAAGCGATTCGCAGTTGATTCGTCGAACCAATCGGTTGTGCGTTAAGTATATGCTGACAAAATAACAACTTCGTCTGATTAGCTGGCGACGATGATACCGGGCTCTGAGCCAGGAAAAACAAAGCTTTCTTGCGCGTCCCGACAGAGTGTGTAAACGTGGATAAGTGGTAAACAAGGTAGTAAATTTGTCTCTACCCTCAACGCCACGACGCCGGGATCGCTGGCCTTTACCTCGTGGTATCATGTATTCTCCGATATGTCCGCATAAATATGAATTTTCTTTCTAACTTGTTTATCTTCATAATGCTGGTAATTAAGTTTTTGGCTCTAAACGAATTACGCGAATTTCAATTTCGAATTTGTGTATTACAAACAACAAAGAGTTGCAGTAAGTGCGAGGGCAGATCACTTTTCGGTTTCTAATGTCTAAAATTTTTGATTTATGCAATATTCCAAGAACGACACGTCGTTCTATCAGGGTTGCGGACCAAAACGGCGCCTACTAAAATTTTAAACTGCACAAACAGCTAAATTGCTTATATACTTTCCTTATACTTTATTAAAAAATATATTCTTTCTCCTACTCAATCTATTTAGTTTCAGAAAAGCTTCTAATAGCCATTAAAAGTGCTGTTACAAAACCTCCACGATAAGTATATTTATATATTGCTGTGTTAAGAGGGTCATTTAGGGGTAGTTAGGACCAATAGTGTAGCGCACTTCAAATAAAATACATAAGGGCTCAGAAAACGACATAGTTTTCTAAAGAAAACAAGAAATACAATGATTAGAGTGGAAGGTAAATCACAACGCCCTGGATATAAATAATAATCATAATTAATTCAGTTAATGAAAAATATTTTGAAGATTTATTTGAATAAAACAAATCCGCAAGTCTTTAAACAACATAATTGCAAGCTGAAACGCGACATGCATGGATAACGCATCATTATTACGTCAAGCATCCTAATTAAAACAAGCAGGTTTAAATACGCATAAGATAGCAAACGCATACAATTTAAGGTATACATTGTATTATTAAGTCTACGTGACTGGAAAATCAGATTCGACACCTAATTTATTGAAAGCAAACAAGGCATGGTAATTAAAATCAAAGTCCACCAAATTTATTTAAACAAACAATGGTTTACTTATCTGAAAGTATGGAAATCCAAACGAATCAACGCTATTAACTCGAAATAGTACGTGACAAGGGTAACACGTTGATGCTAATAAACAATAATAATACCATGTGATTTCCGAAAACCTAGTATAAAAGTTTATACACAAACAACGAACTTTGCGCTTGTCAACAGATAGACGGTACATTTAAATATGACCGGATTTGTAAACAAATCATTTCGTCATGCAGTAGGCATAGTTCACGTCTCTGAAAACAAAAATATCCACGTAAAGTGATTAATTATGAAGTGTAAAATAATACCACTGAAAATGGGATATTGATGGTTTGTCGTTTTATCCTTAAATAAAAAGCGTAAATAACTAAAAGTTGTTTAAATTTAAATTCTAATATTAACCTTAATAAAAAGGTCTCACTGGAGACAAGTCTAAACAATTACGGGAGACAGCTCTAAATGAATACGGGAACAAGTTTAAATAAATACTAAAGCGATCATAAATGATTATTACTGGAATAAATGAGGAAATGCAACAAGCATTTACTTCAATGATAAATGGTCAAGGAGTTTAATGGAGGACTCTAGTGTGTTTAAGGCGATGCTATGAGGGATGCACACAATACCAAAAACGGTTGGACCAGAGACTGATTCAAGCTAAAAACAGCAGGTTAACTAATCTGAATGCTTATTATTTTATTATTTTATTTGTGGATATTTCTTTGTACATTTCTAAACTGAATCACCTAAAATTTAACATTTAATTGAATATTACTAATTTAAATACTTTAAAAATTGCTTTCATGATAATTTATGTGAGAAGTCGGCAAGGTTTGTTTTATTAAGTATACATTGTAAATTACGTAAATATTACGAGGTTGAATGAGCGTTCATCAGGCTTCAGTTAACAATTAATAATAATTGTGATTTTGCTGGTTTTTTTGATTATCTTTGGAAATGATGATTATATAAATTTTTATTCAGTTATTAAAAGAAAATTCTAGTTAAAGAATTTTAATCTTTTCATACGTTCTAAATACCTTTGAGAATATTATAATTATTTGTGCTTAATGGTGTTTTGTTTTAAGGATTAAAACGGGAAGGAGAGGTAGATTTAAAGTCCTTTGTTTGTCGTATTGTCACAAGCCCCGTGCGTAATTCAAAAACTGAGCTAGCCGACGCAATTAAAACGATACATAAAAAAATTAAAAATTGACAGATTGAAAATTTTTACCTTTTTAATTCACAAAAAGGGAGCATAGTGCTATTGCTACAGTGTCGCAACAATATATATATATATATATATATATATATATATATTATGCTGTGATAAGGAGTTGTTTAAGGGTGTACTTTATAGGAAAGGTAATTTAGAAATGAGAAATTACCGTAGGCAGCAGAAAACGGCATTTATTTAGTGAAGAATTGAGAAATGGAGATAGTTTGTAAATAGTAAGCAGTCAACACCCTGAATATAAAGTATAAATAGTTTTAGGCGACGCAAATAAACATAGGAAGACGCATAGTTAGCGTAGAAACCAGGAAGACATTCATTAGGTAAACAGAAGATATTTAATACCCTGTAGATAAAGTTTTAGTTAATTTAGGTATAGCAAGTAATAATATTTTTCAGTGGAAGCACGCGTATATTTATATGTAAATAAGTAAACGATAAAGTGTAATTAGACACGCATTCAAAAGGGTTCCAAACAATTAGATTAATACGGAGATAGAAATAGAGCTTCAGGTAGCATAGGTAAATGCGTGCAAATAGCTAACCATTTTTGATAAGAAAGAAGATTAAAAATTGCGTAAATAACATGTAAATATGTAAATTAAAAGTCGAATTGCATCAGTTGTTTATGGAAAAGCAATTATATCAATCAAAACACAGCATGTTTATAACGAAGACAGCTGAAAGTAGGTTAGAATTATTGGGAATCGTGGAGAATTACATCAAAAACTACTTTGAATTTAATTATTTGATTGGTCATAAATAAGCGACGAGTTCTAGACCATACCCACTGACGGAGTGGGAACGGAATAATATATTAGCAGGTACGGTGATAACGAGGTCAGTTTGCAACTTAAAAAAGGCCAAAGTGGGCCGCTATGAAATAAAATAATACGTAATAATTTTAAAAGTGAAAGATAAAATAAGTGCCAAGATGAAAACTATAATTGCCGATTAAACGGCTTTGAAGTCCGGGGGAAAATCGAGTAATACAATTTTGAAGTACGGGGGAAAATAGACTACGATTTTTATGTCTGGGGGAAACAAACGACAATTTTGAAGTACGGGGGTGAAACAAACTACAATTTCTAAGTCTGGGAGAAGAATAATGCAATTTTAAGTTTGAGGAAATTGATTGATAAGAAGTACTAAGTCTAAAATAAAACGACAATAAATTGGTGTGCATAAATTAATAATGGTAGTCCATAGTGTAATGGCAATAATTTAAAGGTAATCCTGAATTGGGGGAAGATAAATTTTATTCAAATGGAAGCGTCGATGTGAAGAAAATAGACCAGGTCAGATTTTTTAGTTATAGAACATTTTGTTTTTCTATATAATTTTTATTTTGAATATTGAATTTGCTTAATATAATATGAATGTGAAAAAGTCAACAAAAGAAGTTGCATATGTATAAAGTGAGTAATATGATAACAGGTTTAGAACGTTCTACGCTTCGTTGATAAGGATAATAGGGTTTTTTTTGTGACTTTGGGTTTTGAGTAAATAGGATATAATGTTTAATAAATGAAATTTACAACATTAACTAATTGAAAAGTGTATTTCAAATATTTTACAAAAGCTGTACATAATATATTGGTTTCATTATATAAAATCGAAATTAACTGAATTTTATAATTCCAAATAAATGCTAGCCGAAGTCATAAGATTTAAATAGTTCAAGGAGGAGCTACGAGTTGAATAGGAAATTGATAACAAGTAAGGCGATAACGTACCGAGTTTTGCTATTGGCAGACAAGGTTGCTTCAAGATAAAATCCAGTTAAGTTTCTGGAGGGAATTGATAGCAATATTAATAAGACAGCTCAACGTCGGAGGAGATAATTACAATCTGGTTTATTCATAGTAAATATTAAAATGGTCGTCCAAATGATGGAGCGCGAATAACTTAGAGTACATAGCAAATAGTATAACAGCCCTAAGTAGGGGTTCGATAACTCCGGCAGTTCATAGCAAAATTAATATGGCTACCCAAGCTTGGGTCATGAATTAAACCACGATAAAATACAACCTGAGATTAAGAGGCGCGAATTAAATTAAATTAAATTTAAAAATACGACCGTAAGATTTCAAATAAATTAATTAAACTAAACCGGAGATTTATCTGAGTTTCAATTAGCGGAAAAACAAGAAATTTGTACAGTAATTAAAGTTTGGTAGATTTATTTAGTATTTAAAAGTTTGGAGTAAAAATAGTAATTTCAAAATGGAGAAAGGATCCCAAGAAAACATAACGTTGGAGAGATGTTTGAGCGAAAAACCGAGAAAACCGAAAAAACCAAAATGTTGAAGATCTTAATGGCATTAAATAATAAAATGGATAGAAGTGAAGAAGCCATAAAAATAGTTACAACAAAAATGGATGAAAACAGCGAGAAATTGTGGAATGAACTCAAAATTCTTAGCAATGGACTGAAAGAAACGAACCACGCGATTGCTGAAATTAAGGCACAGATGAATGAAAGAATTGGGAAAGTTTCTGAGGAAATAGAATGCGTGTGGGACCACATTACTTTAGTTAAAATGAAACAAGAAAAGTACGAATGTGAGTCCAATGATAAAATTACGAATTTAAATATTAAATTAGGTAAAATTGAAGAAAATTGCGAAACGGAATTCAGATCGATAAATCAAGAAATAAATAATTTAAACAGTAATCCAATAAATTTTAATAGAGAACCAATTAGGCTAGTTCAAACAAACCTTTCAATTGAACAGTTTACTAAATTTTACGGGGACGGAAAATTAAATCCGAAGATATTTCTGAAAAATTTTAATATGTTGATACAAGGATCTACAGATGAATTATATAAATTAAATTTAATCAAGATCACACTGAGGGGAAATGCTGAAAAGTGGTATAATTTAGTTGAGAGTGAAATAGAAACATTTGAACAGTTTGAAAGCAAATTTTTACGTCAATTCTGGAGTGACAATCAGCAAAATAGAATTCGGGATAACTTAAGTATGGGAAGATACGATTCGGCGAAAGGAATAACGCGAGAATTATATGCGATTGAGAAATTTACTGTAGCGAAGCAATTGGATCCTCCTTTAGAAGATAAAAATATTATAAGATATTTAGCAGGTCATTTTAACGCTGAAGTAAAGCGATACATAACGACGCAGAATATAGTAGATAGGGATACGTTTATTGATTATTTGCAGAGATATGATGATTTGGAATTTGATTATGAAATAGAAAATAATGTTAGGGATCGACGCACGAATTTTATAAGGAATGATGAGTCTCGGAATAATTATTGAAGGAACAATTACCATTATGATCGTGGAAGAAATTTTAATAGGGGGAACTATGGCAACTTTAATAATGATTTTAGGCAAAACAGAAATACTGGTCCGATACCAATGCAACGAATGGAGAGAACGAATCATGTGGGATATTATAATGGTAGAGGAATAAATAAGCAGGAAAATGATGATCGACGTACACAAGCTAGAAATATTAATAGTATAGAAATGAAGAATACGAAACGCACAGATACAGGGACAATGAGTCAGGCAGGACCTTCAACGCGAAATCAGGATTTTTGAGTACGGACGAACCAAGAAAAATTCTACGAATTAACGGATACAGAAACCAGCGCGAGTTTATGAAACATGAAATGGATAATGGATTAGGAAGATTTGAAAGGAACTTATTACCAATAATTAATTTAAAGGTGGAAGATAAAATAGTTAAAGTGTTAATTGATACTGGAGCAGTAGCATCACTAGTTGCGGAAGAGTTTGTTAAACGAGAAAAATTGGGGGATAAAGCGATACCTATAACAAGGTGTAATTTAGTGGCACCAAATAATAAGAGATTCAGTGTAATAAATGAAATGGTAATTCTGAGATGTGAAATGGGGGATATGATATGGGAAAATGATTTTATGGTAGTACCTGGACTGAAGATAGATGTTATATTTGGGATGAATATGATAGATAAGTTGGGGTTGAAGATAAATGCGGAATGCAAAAAGATAGAGTGTAATGTGAAATATATTAAATGGTATGAAGAGGGGAATATTGAAATAGAAGACGACTGCGTGAATATTTATCAGTTTAGTGATGAAATAGATAATGGGGATAATGAAAATGAAGATATTAAGTGTCCAGATGATTTAAGAAATAGGGTGAAAATATTATTGAATAAGCATTAAGAATTAATTGGGTCGAAGTCGAGAATTGCCACGGGTTATGTGCACAAGTTGGAAGTAATAAATAAAGAGTCGTTTAACACTAAAATATATTCTATTCCAGTAGTATATGGGAATAGAGTGAAGGAAAAAATTGAAGAAATGTTATGTGAAGGTATTATAGAGAGCTCCAGTACGAATTTTGTGAATTTATTAGTAGTCGTCGTAAAGAAAAGTGATAATAGTATTAAATTATGTATAAATACAAGTGAAATTAATAAGCGAACGAAGCCGCAATATAATTGTCCACCAAAGATAGATAGAACATTATAGAAAATAGATAATAGGAAAATTTATAGCAAGTTATATTTAAAAAGTTCATTTTGTTTGATTCCATTAGCGCGAGAATCAAGGAAGTATACGGGTTTTTCGGTAGAAGGAAAATTATACCAATTTAGGGTGGTCCCGGTTGGTTTGTCCTCGAGTACGGATGCATTTGAGAATGTAATGAAGAATATTTTGGGACCGTATGAGGAATTTAGTATCCACTCTATGGATGAATTGTTGATATTTAGAAATGGTATAGAGGAACACTACGTACATTTAGATAGGATTTTGTTAGAGCTGAATATAGCTGGTTTGATTTTGGATTTAAGGAAGTGTAAATTTTTTCAAAATAGGGTTAGATTTTTAGGATATAGGATAGACAATAAGGATAGAATTAGGAAATACGAATTAAAAGGACCCCGATTTAAAAGGATGATTAAGAAATATGAATTAAAAGGACCCAGATTCAAGAGTGATAAGGGGGAAGTTAGAAATAAATAAATTGAATTGACCCATGCAAAGAAATATGAATAGATGAATAAAATGTAAAATAAATTTACGAATAGGTATAGATGGGATAATAGAATAGGATTTGAATATAAGAATAGGTATAGGTACGAATAGTGTGGTATAATAGGACATAGGTATGAGATAAATAAAATGTAAATATGGGTTTAATAAAGGAAAAGTTAGATTCTTAAAATGGAAATAAAAATATAATAATTTAATACCAATGTGAGTTTAAGTTCACGTTGGACGCCAAAAAGGACATTGTTATAAAATTTTATATTTTAATTTGGGGGAATTATGCTGTGATAAGGGGTTGTTTAAGGGTGTACTTTATAGGAAAGGTCATTTAGAAATGAGAAATTACCATAGGCAGCAGAAAACGGCATTTATTTAGTGAAGAATTGAGAAATGGAGATAGTTTGTAAATAGTAAGCAGTCAACACCCTGAATATAAAGTATAAATAGTTTGAAGACATTCATTAGGTAAATAGAAGATATTTAATACCCTGTAGATAAAGTTTTAGTTAATTTAGGTATAGCAAGTAATAATATTTTTCAGTGGAAGCACGCGTATATTTATATGTAAATAAGTAAACGATAAAGTGTAATTAGACACGCATTCAAAAGGGTTCCAAACAATTAGATTAATACGGAGATAGAAATAGAGCTTCAGGTAGCATAGGTAAATGCGTGCAAATAGCTAACCATTTTTGATAAGAAAGAAGATTAAAAATTGCGTAAATAACATGTAAATATGAAAATTAAAAGTCGAATTGCATCAGTTGTTTATGGAAAAGCAATTATATCTATCAAAACACGGCATGTTCATAACGAAGACAGCTGAAAGTAGGTTAGAATTATTGGGAATCGTGGAGAATTACATCAGAAGCTACTTTGAATGTAATTATTTGATTGGTCATAAATAAGCGACGAGTTCTAGACCATACCCACTGACGGAGTGGGAACGGAATAATATATTAGCAGGTACGGTGATAACGAGGTCAGTTTGCAACTCAAAAAAGGCCGAAGTGGGCCGCTAGTAAATAAAATAATACGTAATAATTTTAAAAGTGAAAGATAAAATAAGTGCCAAGATGAAAACTATAATTGCCGATTAAACGGCTTTGAAGTCCGGGGGAAAATCGAGTAATACAATTTTGAAGTACGGGGGAAAATAGACTACGATTTTTATGTCCGGGGAAACAAACGACAATTTTGAAGTACGGGGGTGAAACAAACTACAATTTCTAAGTCTGGGGGAAGAATAATGCAATTTTAAGTTTGAGGAAATTGATTGATAAGAAGTAATAAGTCTGAAATAAAGCGACACTAAATTGGGGTGCATAAATTAATAATGGTAGTCCATAGTGTAATGGCAATAATTTAAAGGTAATCCTGAATTGGGGGAAGATAAATTTTATTCAAATGGAAGCGTCGATGTGAAGAAAATAGACCAGGTCAGATTTTTTAGTTATAAGACATTTTGTTTTTCTATATAATTTTTATTTTGAATATTGAATTTGCTTAATATAATATGAATGTAAAAAAGTCAACAAAAGAAGTTGCATATGTATAAAGTGAGAAATATGATAACAGGTTTAGAACGTTCTACGCTTCGTTGATAAGGATAATAGGTTTTTTTTGGTGACTTTGGGTTTTGAGTAAATAGGATATGATGTTTAATAAATAAAATTTACAACATTAACTAATTGAAAAGTGTATTTCAAATAATTTACAAAAGCTGTACATAATATATTGGTTTTATTATATAAAATCGAAATTAACTGAATTTTATAATTCCAAATAAATGCTAGCCGAAGTCATAAGATTTAAATAGTTCAAGGAGGAGCTACGAGTTGAATAGAAAATTGATAACAAGTAAGGCGGTAACATACCGAGTTTTGCTATTGGCAGACAAGGTTGCTTCAAGATAAAATCCAGTTAAGTTTCTGGAGGGAATTGATAGCAATATTAATAAGACAGCTCAACGTCGGAGGAGATAATTACAATCTGGTTTATTCATAGTAAATATTAAAATGGTCGTCCAAATGATGAAGAGCGAATAATTTAGAGTACATAGCAAATAATATAACAGCCCAAAGTAGGGGTTCGATAATTCCAGC
This sequence comes from Platerodrilus igneus, assembly GCA_036346225.1. Lineage (NCBI taxonomy): Eukaryota > Metazoa > Arthropoda > Insecta > Coleoptera > Lycidae > Platerodrilus > Platerodrilus igneus. Next base: position 1,651,970 of record JARFIW010000254.1, on the reverse strand, counting down.
AGTTCATAGCAATATATGTATATTGCTGTGACAACGCCGCATGTTGTGGTGCCACTAAAAAGGTGCTATGATAGGGGCCACGTTGAGAGCGTCGCTCAAATAGTGATATGAAAATGGCCTCGCGTCGGGAGCCGCTAAAAGAGTGCTATGATAACGGCCGTGAAACAGATACTGCAATTTGTTTAACTTGAAATTATTCACTTCCCTTCCTTTCGAATTTTGTCTAGCTAGATCAACGGAACTGACGGAGTTTTCAAAATGAATTCAAACACCGCAATATTACAAAACATTTAGATAGTATTAAATATTTTCGTTCATACAAAAACATTTAAAGCATTTCCAACAATGTTTCTTTCAAACAAAAATAATTTCTAAGAAGGATATAACAAAAATATATTCCTTACCTTATTTTAAATTTACAGAACTTATTCCTTTGAAAATAATTTACATGGTTATAATTGTTTCCAGGCTTGAAAAATTTCTTTTGGCCAGAAAAAATTTTTGACAGATAATCTATTAAAAGGTCGGAGTATTTCGAACCCTGATCACAAATTCTTCTGGTAAAACCTTATACATAAAATTATTATATAATTAATATTTATTTTTATACCTTACATTAAATATAAATCAGTTAAAAATAAATTTAAAAGTGATACTTGCAGAATCCACAAACACGTCCTCGTAATGAAATATCTTCTTATTTTTAATTGACATCAAATTAACTTACAAGATTCTCCATATTAAAATTCTCATTTCAAAAGGCAGTTACCAAAGTACATTTCTGGTTAAATCTTCCTTTCGATTATTTAACACAATCTTCAAAAATAGCGTTACCTTAAAGAACTTTCCTTTTGTTATTAATAATTTTTATTTTTCGTTATAAGTTACGTTTAAAACATTGCTTCCTTTATTCTATGTAACCTAGCCAATTTTAAATTTCAATATACTTACTGCATTCTCAAGTACTATTTCCGCATGTAACCACTTGCAACTTAAAATAACATTTCGCGCTCGAATCAAATTACTGAATGAACTTTTTGAAATCTAAGGAATGAATGAATTTTTTATTTGATAAACACTTCTTTATAAACAAATTTATCTGTTTCCAGAAGCTTAGTAGAAAAATGTCAAACTTTATGATGCAAGATCTCGGAAAATTATTTAGCGTCTAAAATCGCGGCTATTTATTACATAATTATCTTATTCCAGTTATCCTTGATGCTCTCTATATGTCCTTGTCTCACATATACTATTATTGTGGCGTTGCTTAACAATGCTAAAATCATAAATTATTTTTATCAATTATTTTCGGGATTTTGCAGGTTTTCTAAATGATCGGGCCGCTTCTAGAAAAAGAAATGTTTATTTGTTAACAAGTTTATACAAATTGAACGTTTTTAAATATCTACGACTCATTCTTTTATGTTCTAGAAAATTCTCTATTTAAAAAGAATTATTTTTATTCGCAAGGCAATTAAATTAAAATTTAATTACTTTTTAATGCAAAAGGTTTTTAAATATAAGTTGATTGTAGTTTCTTAAACTAAAAGCGTAAAGCTAGTACTATTTTATGCTATTTATAGCAAATCAAATGCATTTTTATCAAAATGCATTGATAATTAATAAGTAAAATAAATGACTTTGTATTTATCTTAAAACGATCGATTTGTACGTTTGCATTTAATGCGTTTTACGGTATCGTAGAATTAATTATTTTTACATATACGACCTACGTTACTTGCTATTTATTTACAATACGCTTATATTATATTGGCTCATTATTTATACACGCACCATCTACGTTTTTGCATGGTACTTTAATAAATAAAAGCACGCTTGTATCTAACAGGGTGTATCCATAAATTTACAAAAAATATTCAATAAACATTTTCCGTTCATACAAAAGAATTTATAAAGTAGTTTACGGCTTAAGTTCATACAGAAATAATTCCTACAAGTTACTTGATTATTCAAACATTTCTTACCTAATCTTCGTTATAAGGTACACTATACCTTTTAATTAATAGCTGGTTAATTTGCCTATCTCTTATTACCACGCTTGTAAGAGCATTTGGAAAAAAAATCTTCACAGTTAGTTTATTAAAGATCAAAATGCCTCAAATTTCCACCTCAAAATGCTCTGCAAACCATCCGCTTTACAACAAAAAAATAATGTAAACTTATTCTAATTTAAAATACAAAATATTCAAATATTTTTATCAATTAACAAACAAAGAAATTCAAAATTTTATACTGATGGCTATTGTCAATAAGCGCATATTCAAATCCCCTTTGGAAATTTCCATCAACACTATTAAGCCCTTCTTGGTTCTATCTCAAATCTCCATCAGTTTATCAGTTTGAAAATTGCATCTTCTATTTCTTTAATTAATTAAACTCAGCGTACTCTCTTACATCAAGATTATCTATGTCGAAGACTGTTCAATTCCAGTAGTGTTTTACAAAATAACTATGGCCCATTTTTATGCACAGTTGGGTTTTAAAAATTAATTCTTTACTCACAGTTACATCTTATATGTCAAATGCTGTATGCATGCCGCATACTTGCAAATGACCTTACTCAAGTAACATGTACAACATCTTGAAAAATTAAATCTCGAATTCTGAACGCTATTTGGCTTTGGAAAGAATCAAACGCGGATGAAAATCCTTTTTATCAAATTTTCATATATAAAATTATTTCAACACGTCACGTTCTATTTTATTATTAAATCTAGTCCCCGCTGAATGATGTAATATTTCCGTAAATGGCGCATTTTATGATCTAATTGTGTCTATTCATGATTTATGTTTTATTACAAAACGCGCCGTCCAACCTTGTTTAATGCACGGGGTTAACAGTGGAGTCTCACTTTATCTTATTGAAATCCGTAAGACTATAGAAATTAGTCTTATCTATTTTTATTGAATTTTAATGTTTGTTTGAGTTCCTTAAACCGGCGCTTATTCGGTAATTAATTTATATAATATTGCTTAGTAAAATTACCACATTCGTTTCTGAATAAAGAAGGTTTAGAATTAATATTTAAAATTTATTATGTGCCCGAATGTTCTAGAATATGGTTTCATTTAAAAACTCTTTATATGAAGTTAAATAATATATATATATATATATATATATATATATATATATATATATTACTGTGATATTTGCCCCACGGCTTGGGCGTCATATTTATGCTGTGTTACTCGCAGCCCCTTGTTTTTATATTAATATTTAGTCCCACGATTGGGTCGAGCTATTTATGTCGTTTTATACTCTTTTATTACTCAAGCACTTGTAGAAATGTTAATTTATAAATTTTTTTGCCTCGACTAGCTGATTCAATTAAATAAAGCAATTCTATAATACACCGTATAATGATTAAATAATTACAACCCTTTTTAAATATCTTCTGCCTTTTTAAACTATTTACATCTGTCAAATTTTTAGAAAATGAAGCCAGTAAAACAAGCTTTTTATTACCTTTAAAGACCTTTTGAAACGTTTCAATATGCCTATTACCTTTCATAAATTTATTCAAGAAACCCCAGTTTGTCGGCTCTTACATTTTGAATTATTATTGAGATAAAAACAATTTTGAAAAATAAATCATATCAAAATATCTAAACTAACGTGATTCAGTAGGTTCTCTGCATTCCCAAGAATTTTCGTGTCTAGTCTGAGTGTTCTGAGTCTAATGTGAAGTCGACATCCAACCAAATTAGTATCCAAATCGTTATTGGTGAGTTTATTCCAATGAAAGGTTTTTCGTTTCCGTAATAGGATATTTACCATTTTCAGAGATTACCAAATTGATTTAACAGGCGTCATTCTCCAGAGTCTCGTATCCAAAATTGTATTTTAAATCGTAATTGATCGTTATTAAAAGTTTTAACAGAAGTCGTAACAAGATCTTTATTAGGATCGTTATTTAGATTGTAATTAAGAGCCCTGTTTTATTTAATATTAGAAATGGTATAATTTTACTAAATCTGATCTACTTACGTCTTTAGAAGTACGGCTCGTTTGCACAACTATACACTCTTTTAAATTATTTCGATCGTAATTTAGGATTGTAATTAAGATGGTAATTGAGATGGTAATTAAGATGGTGATTAAGAAGGTAATTTTATTTATTATTAGAAATGGTATAATTTCACTAAATCTGATTTACTTACTTCTTTAGAAGTACGGCTTGCATGCACAGTTACACACTCTTTAATTTTCACTTTTAATTTAATTTACTATTCACGTAAATATTTAGCACTTTCAAGTATAGTGACTGCCTAGTTTCAAAAGTATACTAACTCGTTGTTCAATTGCCATAGTATTTATAGGACCGGCCCCTTTTGTTTGCGATTCGTTGACTCCACGTGCTGGGCGACCCAAGTGTTTTATCTCTAGTCATTTTGGGAAACTTTACTAATTGTGTAGTTCAATTGCATGAAGCAACTAGATTTGTCACGTAATTTAATGTTATACCTCACATTTAACTCAGAAATCTCAAGAATCTTCGTTCATAAAAGCACGTATTTCTGTTGTTGGCATTATTTTAATCTGAATACAATAAATTTGGTGTTTGTTTATTTTCTAGTTAAATTGGATTTTTGAACAAATCTGATGCTTTTGTATCATGTACGCTTTTCAAATAATGCATAATTTCTGCCTGCGTTTATGATGATATATTAACGTACTTTTTGAACATTTATCTAGGCAATTCATACAGGTTTTCCATTGATTTAATTTCAATGCGTTTCTTTACATTCTTAAATTTTTATCTTTGCTCGTAGCTACTCTTGGAAGTGCGTTTTAATCGCTGATACTGCTATATACAATGTGCTCTCAACTAATAATATTTATAATGACCTATTTACTCTTCTAATATCTGTAATTATGTGCTTTTGTTACTTGGGAGTTTCTTTTGTTTATTCTACGACCCCTTGACTTAACCTACCCCTAAATTAACCCTATAATTACGGCATTAATCTCCTAAATTAAAATAAAATTTTTTGGAAAAATGTTAGTTTTTGGCTCCCAACGTGAGACAAAATTCACATTGGTCCAAAATTATTTATTTTTATTTTGTTCTACTATGTACACAACTCCTACATTATTTTTACATTCTTATTCCTATTTTGATTATATTATACCTATACACCTATTCATTCTAAATTTTATTATTACTGTGTTATTATAATCTGTTAGTATTTCACTACCTATCCATCCATACTTTTTCTATTTACATAAACTTCTTCTATTTACATACTACCTATTGTGCTTTACTAATATTTTACTACCTATCTACCCATACTTTTATTATTTACATAAACTTTTTCTATTTTCATATTTTTCATATCGACTTATATAATTCTTCATCAAATCTTCATTTTTCTCATGTCTCTATGTACCTATTCAATACTTTTCCTATTTATTATGAATTTATATAACGTATCTACATCTCTCCATGTTTCTAATAAACCACTTCTATTCATCTATCCCCAACTTATCTATACCTCTTTTTATTTCTAATAAACATCATCATCTTTTCCCATATCCAATGATTCACTTAACCTATGTTACTCCTATTTATCTTAAACCTATATTAATTATTATTAACCTATCTCATGTTCTATTGTTTTCTAATGTTTACAATATGTACAATTGCTATTCCCGAATCTATCCTAATTTATTATGATATCCTAATTTATTAATATCCTATTTAATTCTCCTATCCTAATTTATTGTTAAGCTATCCTATGTTCTATTGTTCTCTCATATTTACAATTTGTACAATTTTTATTCTCTATTATCAAGAGTTTTCGTTCTGCAATGAACTTGTCTTTCTTGGTTCCCCTATACGCTCTTTTTCCAAACTTATTTTCTGAAGTTAAATTATTATTATAGTTTTACCCCCTAATGTATTTTCCATCATATCTGAAAATTTCTCTAAATTTTAAAATATCCTTCCCAAATTCTTCATTCGGTCCCCATATCCTATTCTCATTTTCCAACAAACCAAACGGAACCATTTCACACTTATACTTTTGCCCTTTTCTATAAAACCCGATATATTTTCTTAATTTTCTTACAGGTCGAATTTCTTCATATGTCTGTGTGTCCACAGCTTCTAATTTCTTTACATATCCCGTTGCTATTATTCTGGAATCTGAACTTTTCTCTAATAGTGTCTTTACCTTTTCTTTTGCTTTTTCTGGACTTTTTTTATCATCAATATCCCCCTTTATATCAACTTTACCCTCAAATTTATCAATATTTATACAGTCTCCTTCGACTTTAATGCTCTCCTCATCATCCCATTTTATATATTCTCCTTTTACATCTATTGCCTTTCCTTCGGCATTTTTTTTAAACCTAACTTATCTATTATGTCCATACCAAATATTGCATCTACTCGTAACCCCGGCACTATTATAAATTCATTCTCAACCTATATCTTACCCATTTCGCATTCCAGAATTATTATTTTGCTCACACTTGCTGTTTGGTGCTATTAAATTAAATTCCCTCATGGGCATTATGCTTCCTATTAATTTTTCTTGTTTAACAAAGTCCTCAGACACTAACGACGCTTTAATCCCGTATCAATGAGTGTTCCACTTCGACTATTTCCAATTCTCAATTTAATTATCGGTAATAAGCTTTTAGTCATTTCCTTTTCCATTTCACATTTTATATATTCACGCTGGTGTTCGTATCCATTTATTTTTAAGGGCTTGCTTGGTTTGTCCTTTTTCAAAAATCCTGATTCGACATAGATGGTCTTGCATGACTCTTAACTTCTGCATAGGTACGGTTCATTCTTGTAGGTTGTGCTGCTTGATTCCGATGTTGTGTTTGTAGCGTGCACTGATTTATATTTCTGTCGTGATTCGTCCGCTCTGCTTCTCTTCTTGGAGTATCTCTTGTGTTCCAGTTCCTTCTAAAATTATTATTATAGTAGTTATTGTGATTGTTTCTATAAAATTGTCCCCCATAATTTCCCCTATTATTTGATCTATTGTTTTCTGTGTTTCTTTGCACTCTACCTAAGTTTTCTCGCTGTCTTGGTGCTATCCTACCTTCCGATACACGACTTTGTCCTAACTCATCACAACGTTGTAAATATTCCAAGAAAATCTCCCTGTTTACTATATTTTAAATCATTACATAATGTCTTATTTCTTCGCCAAAATGTCCCGCTAAGTATTTTATGATTTGAGTTTCTTCCATCGGCGGATCCAATTGCTTTGCTAAACTAAATTTTTGTATAGCGTATATCTCTATGGTCATCCCTAAAATTTGATTATATTTTCCTGCAATTAAATTATCTCGCGCTTTGTATTGTTCATTATCTCCCCAAAAGTTTTCTCAAAAACCTACTTTCAAACTCCTGAAATGTCCCGATTTCGTTATCTATTAAAACAAACCATATCTCCGCGCTTCCTTTCAACATTGATCTAACGTAGTTTAAATTGTACTTCTCATCCGTTGATCCCTGTATTAGTTTTCTTATATTGTTTAAAAATACTTTAGGATTTATCGTGTTGTCTCCATAAAATTTGGAATACTGTTCTACTGAAATTTCCGGTCTATTTATCCTAGTGTGTTGCAATCCCTGGTTTCTACCCACATTTTCAAATTCTGATTTTAAATTGCCTAACTCACTATCTACATCCGTAAGTCCTAATTCACAGTTTCCCTGAATTTCCCGCAACTTTTTACCTAAATCTGTAATTCGGTCATTTGTCTCTTTTTTAGATGTTTCTTGATCTAGTTATTTTTCCAAACCTCGTCTCTAACTTTATCTACATCATCCATCATTCTAACGAATTTATTTTCAAAGTGTACCTGCATTTCCGCGATCGTTTGATTACTTTCCTTTAATCCGTCACTTATAATTTTTATTTCGGCACCAAGTTTTTCTCCATTCTCCTTAATCTGCATCTTAATATTTGCCATATTCTCTTCACTTTTATCCATTTTTTTGTTTAAGGCTAAAAGAATAGACATGATTTCAGATTGTTGTGAAATCTGTTGTTCTTCGCTTTGACTTCTTGTTAACTGTGGTCCTTGCATTTCAATAGATGTATCTTGTAAAATTACGTTTACTTGTGATCCTATTTCAACCCCTTGGTTCCTCAATGCCTCTCTGGTCGTCTTAATTCGTTTATCCATATTTAAATTTTTATTTTTATTTCAAATTCCTTCAGATTTTTAATTCCTAACCCTTTTAAATTAAATTTTTATTCGTATTTTTAGAAATTTAAATTTTAAATTTCTTGCTCCTACAAATTTTTTAAATTTTTAATTTTCCTTTTCAATTTTAATTTAGTTTTAGTGGTATTCTCGACCCTAGCTTTGGGTCGCCATATTTACTGTGATATTCGCCCCACGGCTTGGACGTCATATTTATGCTGTGTTACTCGCAGCCTCTTGTTATTATATTAATATTTAGCCCCACGTTTGGGTCTATTTATGTCGTTTTATACTCTTTTATTACTCAAGCACTTGTAGAAATGTTAATTTATAAATTTCTTTGCCTCGACCAGCTGATTCAATTAAATAAAGCAATTCTACAATACACCGTATAATGATTAAATAATTACAACCCTTTTTAAACATCTTCTCCCTTTTTAAATTATTTACATCTGTCAAATTTTTATAAAATAAAGCCAGTAAAACGAGCTTTTTATTACCTTTAAAAACCCTTTGAAACGTTTCAATATGCCTATTACCTTTCATAAATTTATCCAAAAAACCCCAGTTTGTCGGCTCTTACATTTTGAATTATTATTGAGATAAAAACAATTTTTAGCAATAAATCACATCAAAATATCTAACTGGAAGTGGTTCAGTAGGTTCTCTGCATTCCCAAGAATTTTCGTGTCAAGTCTGAATGCTCTGAGTCTAATTTGAAGTCGACATCCAATCAAATTAGTATCCAAATCGTTATTGGTGAGTTTATTCCAATAAAAGGTTTTTCGTTTCCGTAATAAAATACTTACCATTTTCAGAGATTACCAAATTGATTTAACAGGTAGCATTCTCCAGAGTCTCGTATCCAAAATTGTATTTAAGATCGTAATTGATCGTTATTAAAAGTTTTAACAGGAGTCGTAACAAGATCTTTATTAGGATCGTTATTTAGATTGTAATTAAAAACCCTGTTTTATTTATTATTAGAAATCGTATAATTTCACTAAATCTGACCTACTTACGTCTTTAGAAGTACGGCTCGCTTGCAGAATTATACACTCTTTTAAAATAATTTTTCGCTTTAATTTAATTAACTTATCACGTAAATATTTAGCACTTTCAAGTATAGTGACTACCCAGTTTCAAAAGTATACTAACTCGTTGTTCAATTGCCATAGTATTTATAGGATCGGCCCCTTTTGTTTGCGATTCGTTGACTCCACGTGCTGGGCGACCCAAGTGTCTTATCTCTAGTTATTTTGAGAAACTTTACCAATTGTGTAGTTCAATTGCATAAAGCGACTCCATTTGTCACGTAATTTAATGTTATACCTCACATTTAATTCAGAAATCCCAGGAATCTTCGTTCGTAAAAGCACGTATTATTGTTGTTGGCATTATTTTAAACTGAATGGAATAGGTTTGGTGTTTGTTTATTTCCTAGTTTGGATTTTTGAACAAATGTGATACTTTTATATCACGTACGATTTTCAAATAATGCATAATTTCTGCCTGCGTTTATGATGATATATTAACGCACTTTTTGAACATTTATCTAGGCAATTCATACAGGTTTTCCATTGATTTAATTTCAATGCGTTTCTTTACATTCTTAAATTCTTATCTTTGCTCGTAGCTACTCTTGAATATGCGTTTTAATCGCTTGTACTGCTATATACAGTGTGCTCTCAACTAATAATATTTATAATGACCTATTTACTCTTCTAATATCTGTAATTATGTGCTTTTGTTACTTGGGAGTTTCTTTTGTTTATTCTACGACCCCTATGACTCAACCTTCCCTAAATATATATATATATATATATATATATATATATATATATATATATATATATTTATATATATAACCATGAATTTTTAAATTATAACTGATGGTAAATAGGTCAAATAAATATTTATGAGAGGGTACAGCATGTATACAAAAAGCATGTAATAATTTAAAACATTTTTCTACGTTATAGCATACGGACTCATAATTTAAAATAAGCTTTAAGGTTAATTTTGTTTCATTTTAGAGGTAGGATAAAAATTAATTACAATTATTAAATATTGGAGGTATAAATCCGTAAGGTAAACACATGCATTTAAATGTATAAATATCATACAAAGTTCCCGTGTGGTTGGTGGCTACCCATCTGGCGCGTCCCTAGGTGGCGGATAGGGGGGACCCAGTGTCACCGTACGAGTAATCGTTCGCTGCCATCGGGTTATGTGACAGAATAAGCCTAGCACTCGTAATGATCCAGAGCGCTGAGTAGAATAAAACTTACAATATGCGGGGGAACGAGTGTACGTCAATGCGGACTAAACCCCGCATGATGATGGTTTAGGTTAATCTCACATCGCGGACCAAACCACCAAACCCCTACTGCTACATGGGCCGGTAGCGGTCTGCACAGGGGTCTAGGCCACCTCGTGTTTGTGCCGTGCGAGGCGACCCGTGTCGGTCGGATGATGGGATCCTGGTGGTTGAGCCACACCTGAGGCGGTTTAGATCCTCAGTGTCTGGCAACACGCCACTTTGGCCCAGATTTCACCTAGACGGGGGGTCGAGACTAACCCATCTCGATCAATCGGCTGTGTCGTCGGGTCAGACTGCCGACTGTGTGAGCTCTTGGAGGTGAAGGGCGTGCAGCCGGTACTGTGGGTGAGCAGCACATGCTACACGTGTGCTGCTACAAAGCGGTATGCCGGCTCGTACGTCAGTCATCTTAAGGGGAGCTATATCTTCCTGGGAGCCCTGGTGTTGTTTTTACACACCCCAAACTTGGGCTTCGCGGTGGGTGGGGAGCTGGGAAGATGAACTTTATTTATTAAAAACATGGATCCTATAGTTAATGCAGTCAATCCAGAGGGTGCGTCCTCGGACACCCCTCAAGTTTTGTTGCAGGTCCCACAGGAACTGCAACGAAAAGAACATCAACATCAGCCCCAAGGTGGGGAGAAAGTTAAGCCAGAGGAGTGGCAACAGCAGCGCCCACAGAGAAAGCGAATCAGTGGGGCTAAACAGAAAAGAAGGAGGAGGGCCCGTTTGGAGGCACAGGAGTGTGTAGTGGAAAAGGCTGGCCCTATGGCTAACCTATCCACGACACAACCTGGTGCCAATCAAACACCATCCACTTCAAAACCATCCACCTCCGCCCCTAGGCCTGCAGAGGCAAAGACGCGGAGCATGAAAAGAGCCAGATCTGAGGGCACCCCTCCGCAAGGTAGACCGCGGAAGAGGAGCTGTCAGACTAGCACTAAACAGCTCGTCACTGGCAGCTACGTGGAGGCAGCTGTTCGGCACCTTCAGATGGCTGTCATAGACAAGAACAACCCTTGGGGTAAGATTACCAAGGCCCAAGCAGAGACCTTGCAATTAGCAATTGAGAAGGCTTTGGACGACCATCTGTTCGCCCTTCCCAATGATAGCGCTCCCCCGACCTTTAGGAGGTAGGCGTACTCGGGCGAGATCTTCCGGATCTGGTGCGAGGATGACCACTCCCTAACATGGATTACGGAGGCGGTTGGCAACCTCCCACTACTGTGGGAGGCTGCACGCCTTACTGTCGTCCAGGTGGGACTGTTGCCTAGGCTTCTGAAGGCGGCGCTGTGGATTCCGGGGCCCCCGGAAGACATGGATGTTGTCCAAAGGCGTTTGCGTGTACAGAACCCCTGGGCTGACATATCCAAGTGGTGCGTGTTCCACACCGCCACAAGAGATCAACCTCCAGGGAGGCTGATAGTCTTTGGCGTTGGGGAAGACGTGAGGGAGATTATCAACAGAAAGGGAGGCAAGCTACACTACAAGCTCACCTCACTAAATCTCAAAATACAAAAATTGCAACCTGCCGCAGAGGCAGCCCAACCGGCTGCCGCGCAACAGCAGGCTCAACCTCCACCTCCTGAGCAGCTACAGCGAGCTCCGCTCCTACAGCAACCTCAGGAGGCTGAGGTAGGTAAACCATCGACTGCGTCAAGCAGTCAGATGGACACAGCAGACTCGGATCCGCTGCTAGTGGGATGGCTTGCGGAAAAGTATAGTAAAGCGTCACTGGACAGCCCGCCCAGCGATGCTTGATAAGCAAGTTTGACCCATCACAGACCAATGGCGGGATTAAACTTTATACGATTAAACCTGCAACATTGCAGGGCGGCTGTACCATCGTTATGCAGACACCTGAGCAATAACCAGGCCATTGCCCTTATCCAAGAACCCTGGGTGGCATGCCCAGGAATCTCGGGACTAGGAAGCCTAAATGGTACTATCTTTGCGGCTAGTAACCAACCTAAGCCTAGGGCATGCATCTACATACCCAGGCACATAAATGCTCTCCTCCTGCCACAACTGAGTGGCCGTGACGTCACAGCCGTACAGATCACATGCAGGCTGGGAGGAATTGACATAATCTTGGTTTCAGCCTATTTTCCAATTGACCATGACCCACCTCCTCCGGAGTTGACGGCAGTCATTGATCACTGTGATAGGCACAAAAAGCATCTGATTATCGGATGCGATTCCAACGCGCACCATGTGGTATGGGGTAGCGCAGATACAAACCCCCGTGGAAAAGTACCACTCGAGTATATATCGAGCAAGAATGTGGAGATTCTTAACTGGGGCAGCAAACCCACGTTTGTGACATCTCGCTCCCAGACAGTCATCGACCTAACACTGGCATCGTCAGACATTTCAAGGCATATCTTGAACTGGTGACGCCTAAAGCAACACTGTCAGATCACAGATTGTTAAGTTTTAATTTAAAGGCAGCAGTAGCTGTCTGTAAAGAATACAGGAACCCAAAAGCGACCAACAGGTCTGTCTACCTAGACAGCTTGGAGCAACGCCTTTTTACATCACAAGGTACTGACAACCCAAAAACAATAGAAGAGCTACAGAGATACTCGGTCTCTCAACAAAACTCCATCGTAGAGTCCTTTGAACAGGCATGCCCGGTCAGGACAGATTCTACTCGCTCCATTACTCCATGGTGGGGCGCGGAGCTACAGAAGCTGAAAAAGACCCTGGGCAAACTGTTTAATAAGGCAAAGAACACCAGAAGTATGGCTGACTGGGAGGCATATAAAAGCCACCAGCGACTATACAAAACGACAATTAGAAGACGACAGAGAGACTCATGAAAGACCTTCTGTAACCCAGTTGAGTCTACCAATGCAATCTCTCGCATTAACAGGATTTTGTCCAAAGACCCTCGTCATCAACCATGCTGTCTGAAACGTGTGGATGGTACATACACCACCAACGAGGCAGAAACAGCGGAGTTACTCGCGGACACGCACTTTCCAGGCAGTGTTACACAACCTTTGTCATACGGGTTGGATCAACCCAGCTCGGCCCCTAACGGGGCCGACTGGGAGGTTTCAAACCGGGTAGTGGATGAAAGGAAAATTAAATGGGCTATCTCAACTCTCAAACCGTTTAAGTCCCCTGGAAGGGATGGTATCTTCCCCGCCCTACTACAGTGGGGAGTGGAGAGGCTGACTCCGTTGCTTGTGGTACTTTTTAGGGACTGTATTGCTTTTAGATACATCCCCAGCAGTTGGAGAGAGGTTAGAGTTGTCTTCATTCCTAAACCAGGCCGGAAGGACTACTCTCAGGCTAAATCCTACAGACCGATCAGTCTCACGTCTTTTTTGCTAAAGACCTTGGAGAGACTGTGCGACAATGATATAAGGGAGAGGATAATGCTTTCTTATCCACTTCACCCAAATCAACACGCCTTCATTCCAGGAAAAAAAACGGAATCTGCCCTCCACGCTGTTGTAGGACGGATTGCAAAAACCCTAGACAATAACATGTCCGCCTTAGGCGCATTTATTGATATTGAGGGTGCGTTCAGCGAAACTACTTTCGCAAGCATCGATAGAGCTCTACGGACACATGGAGCTGAGTACACCCTTCGGCAGTTTACCATGCAGATTCTGCGATGTCGACGGGTACACATAAATGTGGGGGAAACCTCAGTAATTGGGGTGGTGGACTGGCCCATACAGTCAAAGACCTTACTCATATCCAAAGGGTGGCCTGTCTAAACATTACAGGTGCATTGCGTTCCACACCTACTGCAGCCTTAGAAGTCATCTTAGGCCTCACTCCGCTGGACCTACATGTGGAGGAGATGGCTTTGAGAGCGGCAATGAGGCTGCGGTTCAAAGGTCTATGGATCGATAAGGGAGGCGGTGGTAGACACCACAACATACTAAGAGAGGCGGTGCAGAACACCCCTATCTTGGGAGGAGTGGTTGATTCGATCGCACCCATAATGATTTCCAGGAAGCGCTTTGGGGTTTGTCTAAACACTGAGGACGCCTCCTTAACGGAGATCTCCATCTACACAGATGGTTCCAAAACAAATGAAGGTACCGGGGCAGGCATTTTCTCCGATGACCTAGACCTTCATGAAAGTGTTGCGCTGGGCAGGCTGGTAACTGTCTTCCAAGCGGAGGTCATAGCCATCATGCACGGCGCTAACGCCATACTGGAACGTGGAATCCAGAACAAAGCTATACGCATCTTGAGCGATAGTAGAGCAGCTCTTCTGAGCTTAAACAAGCAGAAGCTTCTCTCGGGGGTGGTATACCAATGCCATCGTGTTCTCGAGCTCGTTTCTGATACAAACACCCTTGAACTGGTTTGGATCAAAGGGCATTCAGGAGTACATGGTAACGAACAGGCAGATTCTTTGGCGAAGCAGGGAGCGGCTCGGGGTTTTGTCGGCCCTGAGCCATCGGTTGCTATTGCGCCATCGGTGGTGTTCTCCATGATAAGACAAATAACCCACCGCCGTCACAAGGATAGGTGGGCTTGTACATTAAGCTGCCGGCAGGCAAAAATGTTTATAAGGTCTCCCATGACCAAAATAGAAAAATTTGTCATACGCTTGCCAAGACAGAAACTACGGCTACTAGTAGGTATTCTGTCCGGGCATTGCACTTTAAGGAAGAACCTGCACAGGATGGGTCTGTCAGACAACCCCACTTCTCGCGGCTGTCAACAGGAAGATGAAACGGCGGAGCACATTCTGTGCACCTGTCCGGTACTCGCCGACTTCGAGGATCCATGCTGGGGGACTTTTGGCCCGAGAAGGCCGGAATTCAAGACACCCCCTGGTCCGACATCCTCAAATTCACCTGTAAGGTCGGGTGGTTGAGCAATGAAGGACCAACCTAGGGCAAGGAAGGCAGCACAATGGGCCCACCAGGAGTCCTAAGTGCGCGTGGCTTTAAGTCACCCTTCCCAATTTAATCAATCAATCAATCATACAAAGTTAGTACTAGAAAAGCTTTTCATTTCGTGGCATAAAAATCAATAATTTGAAGAGGGTGAATTTTTTAGGGATGTGAAGTAACTGATATTCAAAGTGTAATTATTCTATTTGTGTAAATAACTTAGTGTAGGGTAATATGAAGCTGGAACATTTATGATTTTTTCAAAAGTTAGTGTAAGATATAAAAGTGTTGGCAAGAAACAAGTTACCAATTATGAGTTTCTAAGAACGAAAAATTTTCAGTAAAGTTTAGCATTCGGCGTATTGATTTAACAACCTGTAAACAAGTAAAATATCGTTAAAAATGAACAGCAGGTCTATGTTGGAGGTTACATTTAAAAATGGATCGATAAAATAAAGAGAAAAAAGTGTGTTTTGCATGAAGTAGCAAGGAATGAAAGATAGCATATAGTTAGTTGTCATTGACTTTGAAACGTCTGTAAGACAAAGAAATTTCGAAGGTAAATTAGTAAGACTGAGATGCAGTGTGTTTTCATAAGACATCGGTTTGAAACGAAATTAAGAAGTACGGTAGAAGGCTACAGACAGAGTACGACTATTAGACTGTGTATATAAGAATGAGAAACACCATAGTGTAGATTGGTAGGGTAGAACAGAACTTGTAAATAGCAAGGATAAAGATAAGGAAATATAACGTACGAGTTAAACAAGGTTACAAGAAACGGATAAATATCATAGAAAATTAAGAATGGGTACAATACAATAGACAGAACATTTTGGATGCATGTTAGAGAGAGGTGACCTTATATGCACATGTGAGAGAGGTGTGTTTTGGATGCTTGGAATGATGCCAATTACTGGGGGACTTCAGCGAATTTGACAGCCGTTGGAGATTTTAATGAGGGTTTCGGAGTAAAATGTTTGTTTTTTATTGAAAATTCTGAGATTTTTGAGACAGTTGGCAAACGGCTGTCAAGTTTTATGGTGAAAAGCTGAAGGTTAATGCCTGCATTTGTAGAATTGAGCGACGGTTAGTTGTTGTGGAATCGGTATACCGCTTAACAAAGTTTACCAAGAAAGCGTGTTTGTGGGGTGGTGTGATACGATTCGGAGGGCATTTTTGAGTCTATTAAACTAAAAGGAAGCGGTAAACGCTCTTTCGTTTTTGATCTTTAGCCAAGCTTCGAACTACAATAGCTAATTAGTTAAGTGACTAGTGAGCTTGAGATTTTAATAAATTAAATATGCACAAGTTGGTGCCAAATTAAAATAGCAGTCGTAAATTGATAAAATACATTTTGAAAAGCGAAGCTTGATGTACGTAAGTAGACGTTTTCCTATTTTGGTTGGAGGTACTTGATGTGCACCGACTTGGAGTAGTGAGTGCTGATGGACCAGTTGCAGATGTACGTTGGTTTGGAAGTACCGTACATTGGATGCAGAGAGATCTGGGTAGATGACTTCTTCCTGATGGCAGGAGTAAACTTGGGGTGATTCCGGTACGAGCAGTTATGAAGGAGTACTACGTCGGAGATGATTTCATGTAAGATATCTGGTAGTGCTACATTCCAGGTAACTAAACTATATGAAAACTTTTTAATTGTGGTGATTGTTTCGTGATTATGACATGTTGCGGCTTTTGGGTTAATTTTGTTGGATTATGTGGACATAATAATTGATGATTTACCTTTGGTAAGGAATTTTTTAAAAATATGTTTAGGTAAAATTATGTATTGAAAATAAGTGTGTAATATTGGCTTTTGTACAAAGTAAACAGGTTTTTGGTAATTTTCAGTACAATAATTAGCACTTGGATACAGAAAGATTTTTACTATGAGCTCGTATTAGACCGGGTGCTTTTAAATTAATATTTAAGGATAAGCCCAGTTACTTTTAATTATTATAGATGTAAATAAAGAAATTTTGAAATTATGGTATTTTTAAAATGATTTTTTTTTGTAGGACTAACGGAAGAGACATCGCAGCTATTAATATCGACCCAACAGCGCTTGTTTTTAGAGCTGAGTTTCAAAATAAATTATGTCGGCCCAACCCTAAGGCTTCGTTGTCAGGTAACTTTAGAGCATATATATATATATATATATATATATATATATATATATATATATATATAAACAAAGACAAGTTATTTGCAGTCCGCAATAAGAAAATTGATATATATATATATATATATATATATATATATATATATATATATATATAATTTATATTCAATTTTCTTATTGCGGACTGCAAATAACTTGTCTTTGTTTATTTGAATTGCCTATGGGGCATGAACCCGGTGTCGCCACGAGAAGGTTTGTTACGTTAGCAAATAAATTTTGCTGTAACATTCCGCAAATCTCAAAGGCCCAACGTACTTTTATAGTCATTTTAAAATTTATTATGTAGTTTCGGTTCAATTCTGTACTTCCACACTTTAGTAGTGTTGGTGTTTTATCACCTGATGGCGGTTTTATTTACTTTTGCCATAGTACAGTGATTGTTTCGAAATTATATCATTATAATAGCTTCGATTACTTCATAGGGTTCTTGGGAACAGTCCACTCTGATGAGGCTAACAAGCCGAAACCATTGGTCAGTGGATGTTTCCTCCCCTATGAATTAATAAAGCTAATGTTTTGTTAATGGCTATATAACTACCAGCCCGATTTGTATTTGTCTATGGCTCTTATTATTTCCATAAGAGTTTGTTTACAGATACATCTTACTTTATATATATATATATATATATATATATATATATATATATTGTAGTGGTTTTAAAGGGTTAAATTTAGGTATAAACAATGCAATTTCAAACACCCTGTATAGAGGAAACAACCATAATTTACGTGCGAAATTTACTTCATTTAGTTAATTTAAAGTAACAAGTATTACCATAATTTTACAATTAGTGATTAAAATTTAGTTAGGTTCATAAAGAAAATAAATTGTATAAGCCAATGGAAGTTATTAATTAATTTAATTGAGTTTAAGTCAAAGGGATATAACGTCTAATACGCATAAGAGCATGAAAAATCGATAATACCAAGGCGAAACGTTTTACTAACAAACAAACACGTCGAATATATAAAATACCTTGAAACGCAAACTCCTAGAAATGTTATTTTAAAACGTTCGTTAATTAGGCACATGTGCTTGTTTTGAAAGGTCAACTTCTCGTTATTTGTGTAGATAAAAGACAAGATTTGAAGTATATTGTGCAAACGGTCGGATGTTTCGCAAAAATGCTAACCAAAAGCTTCCTTAAAGCGCAGAAGGGAAAATTTGAAATTACACAACATTGTACATATTGTCAATTATTGTATTGTGTGTTTTTGAACTGATTTATTTGAATCCATTTAAAGGTTAAAATAAGGTTTATTAGGAAGTCGAGTATTCAGTGAGCTAGTCGTAATAAACAAATAAATAAAATATAAGGTACAACATTGGGGCTTAAAGGAAATAAAGAAAATATCACAGCAAATAAAAATAATGCCCTTCGTACAGGCATTTTATAGCAATAATAATGGCACCCATCGTAAGGGCTTAAAATCTCAAAAGGCTAAATCACAGGAATATAATGACACGCACTATCGTTGCGCAAAGCACAGCAATATATATATATATATATATATATATATATATATATATATATATTGCTGTGATAAGGGGTTGTTTAAGGGTGCACGTTATAGTAAAGGTCGTTCAGGAATGACTAATTAGAATAGGCAGCAGAAAACTGCACTTATTTAAGGAAATAATTAAGAAATAGACATAGTTTGTAGATAGTAAGTAGTCAACACCCTGTATATAAAGTAGAAATAGTTTTTGGGCGACGCAGGGAGACGCAGGAAGACGCATAGTTGGCGTAGGAATGAGAAATACATGTATTAAGTAGATAGTAAATATTAAATACCCTGTAGATAAAGTTTAGTTAATTTAGGTAAAACAAATAAGGATATTTTTCAGTGGAAGCACGCGTATATTTAGAAATAAATGATAAAGTGTAATTAGACACGCATTAAAAAAAGAGTTCCAGACGATTAAATTAATACGGATATAGAAATAGAGTTTCAGGTAGTTATTATAAATGCGTACAAAGATCGAACCATTTTTGATAAGAGAAATGATTAAAAATTGCTTGAATCGCATGTAAACATGAAAATTTAAAGTCAAGTTGCATCAGTTGTTTATGGAAAAGCAAGTAATCTATCAAAATACAGCATGTTGATAACGAAAGACAGCTGCGGGCAGGTTGTGATTATGGGGAATCGTGGAGCATTACATCAGAAACTGCTTTAAATGAAATTATTTGATTGGTCAGAAACAAGCGACGAGTTCTAGACCATACCCACGGATGGAGTGGGAATTCGAGAATATATTAGCAAGCACCTTGATAAGAAAGTCAGTTTTGAATTCAACGAAGGCTGAAGTGCGTTGCCATTAAAACAAAGTAATACGTAATAATTATAAAAGTGAAATAAAATGAGTGCGAATATGAAGATTATAATTGCCGTTTAAACGTAAGTACGCTTTTAATGAATTTATTGTAAACTAAGACATAAAAATAATAGGGTTTCGAGGTCTGAGGGAAATAGACTATGATTCTGATGTTAAAGAAAAAATACAGTAATACAATTTAGATGTCCACGGGAAAAGAAGAGTAATACAATTTTGAAGTACAGGGGTGAAACAAACTACAATTTTAAGTCTGGGGCAAGAATGATAAAAGTCTAAGTTTGAAGAATTGAAATAAATTGGGGTGTATAATTTAATTATGGTGGTCCATGGCGTAATGGCGGTAATTTGAATGGAATCCAGAATTGGGGAAGATCATTTTTATTGGAAGCGTCGATGTGAAAAAAAGATAAAACCAGGTCAGATTTTTAGTTATAAGACATTTGCTTTCTATATAAATTTTTATTTTATTTTTAATATTGAGTTTGCTAAATATGATATGCTTGTGAAAGAGTCAACAAGGGAGGTTGCATACGTATGGAATGAGTAATATGATAACAGGTTTAGAATATTCTACACTTTGTTGGTAAAGATAATAAGTTTTCTTTGGTGACTTTGGGTTTTTGAGTACATAGTAGATGGTTGTTAATAAATGAAATTTATAAGGTAAACTAATTGAAAATGTATTACAAATAATTTCAAAAGCTGTACATAACATATTGGTTTCATTATATAAAATCGAAATTTACTGAATTTTATAATTCCAAATAAATGCTAGCCGAGGTCATAAGATTTAAATAGTACAAAGGCGGAGCCACAAGTTGAATAGGAAATTGATAACCCGCAAGGCGGTAACGTATCGAATTTTGCCATTGGTAGATAAAGTTGTTTAAAGATAAAGTCCAGTTGATAGCAACATTAAGAAAGACAGCCGGAGGAGGAGATAATTACAATTTATAGTGAATATTAAAATGGTGGTCCAATAATTTAGAGTACGTAGAAAATTAATAAGGCGCACAACGAAGGGGATCAAGAATTCCAGTTCATAGAAATAAAAATAGCAGCCCAAAGAAGGGGCAAGAAAATTCCGCGAATAGTATAGCAATAAAGATGTCGCACCAACGTTAGGGCACGAATTAGAGCACGATTTTACCACGGTAAAATAACCTGAGATTAAGAGGCGCGAATTAAATTAAATTAAATTCTAAAATACGACCGTAAGAGTAAAAAAATTAATTAATTAAACAAAACAGGGGATTTGAAAAGTTTCAATTAAAGGAAAAATAGAGAAATTTGTACAGTAATTAAAGTTAGGTAGATTTATTTATTATTCAAAAGTTTAGAGTAAAAATAGTAATATCAAAATGGAGAAAGGATCGCAAGAAAACATAACGTTGGAGAGAAGTTTGAGTCAAGAAAGGCGAACTTCACAAGAAACCAAAATGTTGGATATCTTAATGGCATTAAATGATAAAATGGATAAGAGTGAACAAGCCATAAATACAGTTAAAACAAAAATGGAGGAATACAGCGAGAAATGGGAGAGTGAATTAAGATTCTTAGTAATGGTCTGCAGGAAACGAACCACACTATCGCTGAGATTAACGCACAGATGAATGTAAAAATTGGGAGAGTTTCTGAGAAAATAGACGGTTTATGGGATCATATTTCTTTAGTTAAAACGAAACGAGAAGAGTACGAAAGCGAGTCCAACAATAAAATTACGAATTTAAATATTAAATTAGGAAAAATTGAAGAAAATTGCGAAACGGAATTCAAAACAATAAATCAAGAAATAAATAATTTAAAAGGTAATCCAATAAATTTTAATAGAGAATCAAATAGGTTAATTCAAACGAATCTTTCAATTGAACAGTTTACGAAATTTTACGGGGACGGAAAATTAAATCCTAAGATATTTCTGAAAAATTTTAAAATGTTGATACAGGGATCTACAGATGAATTATTGAAATTAAATTTAATTAGGGCAATATTAAGAGGGAATGCTAAAAGATGGTACAATTTAGTTGAGAGTGAAATAGAAACATTTGAACAGTTTGAAAGCAAATTTTTACGTCAATTCGGGAATGACAATCAGCAAAATCAAATTCGAAGTAACTTAATTATGGGAAGATACGATTCGGCGAAAGGGATAACGCGAGAATCATATGCGATTGAGAAATTTACTGTAGCAAAGCAATTGGATCCTCCTTTAGAAGATAAAATTATTATAAGGTATTTAGCAAGTCATTTTAACGCTGAAGTAAAGGGATACATAACGACGCAAAATATAGTGGATAGAGATACGTTTATTGATTATTTGCAGAGATATGATGATTTGGAAAATGATTATGAAATTGAAAATAATGTTAGGGATCGAAGCACAAATTTTATAAAGAATACGGAGACTCGGAATAATTATCGAAGGAACAATTATAATTATGATCACGGAAGAAATTTTAATAGGGGGAACTATGTAAACTTTAATAATGATTTTAGGCAAAACAGGAATACTGGTCAGATACCAAGGCAACGAATGGAGAGAACGAATCATGAGGGAAATAATAGAGTAATAAATAGACAGGAAAATGATGATCGACGGACGCAAGCTAGAAATATTAATAGTATGGAAATAAGAAATACGAATTGCACAGATACAGGGATAATGAGTCAGGCAGGAACTTCGACGCGAAATCAGGATTTTTGAGTACGGACGAACCAAGGAAAATTCTACGAATTAACGGATATGAACACCAGCGCGAGTTTATTAAATATGAAATAGATAATGAATTAGGAAGATTTGAAAGGAACTTATTACCAATAATTAATTTAAAGGTGGAAGATAGAATAGTTAAAGTGTTAATTGATACTGGAGCAGAAACATCACTTGTTGCGGAAGAGTTTGTTAAACGAGAAAAATTGGGGGATAAAGCGATACCTATAGCGAGGTGTAATTTAGTGGCACCAAATAATAAGAGATTTAGTGTAATAAATGAAATGGTAATTCTGAGATGTGAAATGGGGGATGAAATATGGGAAAATGATTTTATGGTAGTACCTGGACTGAAGATAGAGGTTATATTTGGGATGAATATGATAGATAAGTTGGGGTTGAAGATAAATGCGGAATGCAAAGAGATTGAGTGTAATGGGAAATATATTAAATGGTATGAAGAGGGGAATATTGTAATAGAAGACGACTGCGTAAATATTAATCAGTTTAGTGAAGAGATAAATAATGGGGGTAATGAAAATAAAGATATTAAGTGTCCAGATGATTTAAGAAATAGGGTGAATATATTATTGAATAAGCATTCAGAATTAATTGGGTCGAAGTCGAGAATTGCCACGGGTTATGTGCACAAGTTGGAAGTAACGAATACAGAGCCGTTTAACACTAAAATATATCCTATTCCAGTAGCATATAGGAATAGAGTGAAGGAAGAAATTGAGGAAATGTTACGTGAAGGTATTATAGAAAACTCCAGTACACATTTTGTGAATCCATTAGTCGTCGTGAAGAAAAATGATGATAGCATTAGGTTATGTTTGGATGCAAGAAAGATAAATAACCGAACGAAGCCGCAATACAATTGTCTACCAACGATGGAGAGCATATTAGCAAGAATAGGTAATAAGAAAATCTATAGCAAATTAGACTTAAAGAATTCATTTTGGTTGATTCCATTAGCGCGAGAATCAAGGAAATATACGGGCTTTTCTGTAGAAGGAAGAATATATCAATTTAGGGTGGTCCCGTTTGGTTTGTCCTCGAGTACGACTGCATTGGTGAAGGCGATGCAGAATATTTTGGGACCGTATGAGGAATTTTGTATCCAATACGTGGATGACGTGTTGATATTTAGTGATAGTGTGGAACAACATTATGTTCATTTAGAAAGAATATTATTAGAATTAAATATAGCAGGTTTAAGGTTAAATTCAAAGAAGTGCGAATTCTTTCAAGATAAAGTTAAATTTCTGGGATATCAAATCAGCACGGAGGGCATATTTATAGATAAAAATATGATTGAGAAATACAGATTAGAAGGACCCAGATTTAAGAATAGAAAGGGGGAGGTTAGAAATAAATAAGCTTAATTGACCCATGCAAAGACAGATGAATAGATAAAAGGAAATGTAAAATAAAGTATGAATAGGTATACATAGAAAAATAGAATTGGATTTGAATATAAGAATAGGTATAGGTATGAATAGTATAGTATAATAGGACATAGGTATGAGATAAATAAAATGTAAATATGAGTTTAATAAAGAAAAAGTTGGATTTCAAAATGGAAATAAAAATATAGTAATTTCATACCAATGTGAGTTTAAGTTCACGTTAGGCGCCAAAAAGGACATTGATATAAAATTCTATATTTTAATTTGGGGGAATTATGCTGTGATAAGGGGTTGTTTAAGGGTGCACGTTATAGTAAAGGTCGTTCAGGAATGAGTAATTAGAATAGGCAGCAGAAAACTGCACTTATTTAAGGAAATAATTAAGAAATAGACATAGTTTGTAGATAGTAAGTAGTCAACACCCTGTATATAAAGTAGAAATAGTTTTGGGCGACGCAGGTAAACATAGGAAGACGCATAGTTGGCGTAGGAATGAGAAATACATGTATTAAGTAGATAGTAAATATTAAATACCCTGTAGATAAAGTTTAGTTAATTTAGGTAAAACAAATAATGATATTTTTCAGTGGAAGCACGCGTATATTTAGAAATAAATGATAAAGTGTAATTAGACACGCATTAAAAAAAGAGTTCCAGACGATTAAATTAATACGGATATAGAAATAGAGTTTCAGGTAGTTATTATAAATGCGTACAAAGATCGAACCATTTTTGATAAAAGAAATGATTAAAAATTGCTTGAATCGCATGTAAACATGAAAATTTAAAGTCAAGTTGCATCAGTTGTTTATGGAAAAGCAAGTAATCTATCAAAATACAGCATGTTGATAACGAAAGACAGCTGCGGGCAGGTTGTGATTATGGGGAATCGTGGAGCATTACATCAGAAACTGCTCTAAATGAAATTATTTGATTGGTCAGAAACAAGCGACGAGTTCTAGACCATACCCACGGATGGAGTGGGAATTCGAGAATATATTAGCAAGCACCTTGATAAGAAAGTCAGTTTTGAACTCAACGAAGGCCGAAGTGCGTTGCCATTAAAACAAAGTAATACGTAATAATTATAAAAGTGAAATAAAATGAGTGCGAATATGAAGATTATAATTGCCGTTTAAACGTAAGTACGCTTTTAATGAATTTATTGTAAACTAAGACATAAAAATAATAGGGTTTCGAGGTCTGAGGGAAATAGACTATGATTCTGATGTTAAGGAAAAAATACAGTAATACAATTTAGATGTCCACGGGAAAAGAAGAATAATACAATTTTGAAGTACAGGGGTGAAACAAACTACAATTTTAAGTCTGGAGCAAGAATGATAAAAGTCTAAGTTTGAAGAATTGAAATAAATTGGGGTGTATAATTTAATGATGGTGGTCCATGGCGTAATGGCGGTAATTTGAATGGAATCCAGAATTGGGGAAGATCATTTTTATTGGAAGCGTCGATGTGAAAAAAAGATAAAACCAGGTCAGATTTTTAGTTATAAGACATTTGCTTTCTATATAAATTTTTATTTTATTTTTAATATTGAGTTTGCTAAATATGATATGCTTGTGAAAGAGTCAACAAGGGAGGTTGCATACGTATGGAATGAGTAATATAATAACAGGTTTAGAATATTTTACACTTTGTTGGTAAAGATAATAAGTTTTCTTTGGTGACTTTGGGTTTTTGAGTACATAGTAGATGGTTGTTAATAAATGAAATTTATAAGGTAAACTAATTGAAAATGTATTACAAATAATTTCAAAAGCTGTACATAACATATTGGTTTCATTATATAAAATCGAAATTTACTGAATTTTATAATTCCAAATAAATGCTAGCCGAGGTCATAAGATTTAAATAGTACAAAGGCGGAGCCACAAGTTGAATAGGAAATTGATAACCCGCAAGGCGGTAACGTATCGAATTTTGCCATTGGTAGATAAAGTTGTTTAAAGATAAAGTCCAGTTGATAGCAACATTAAGAAAGACAGCCGGAGGAGGAGATAATTACAATTTATAGTGAATATTAAAATGGTGGTCCAATAATTTAGAGTACGTAGAAAATTAATAAGGCGCACAACGAAGGGGATCAAGAATTTCAGTTCATAGAAATAAAAATAGCAGCCCAAAGAAGGGGCAAGAAAATTCCGCGAATAGTATAGCAATAAAATATATATATATATATATATATATATATATATATATATATAGATGTGCAACCCCGCGTTGGAGCGTCATTAAAAGAGTGCTGTGACAACGCCGCGTTGTGAGCGTCACTAAAAGGGTGCTGTGATACAAATACAGCAATTTGTAAAACTTGAAATTGTTCACATATTTTCCTTTATAACTTTGCCTGGCTAGTGTTTTCAAAATGAAATGAAACAGTAACATTACAAAGCACTATACAGTATGAAATATTTTCTCTCATACAAAAGCATATAGAACATTTACAACATCGTTTCTTCCAAACATAAAATAATTTCTAAAAAAATGTTCCTTGCCCTTTTTTAAATCTACAGAATTAAATTTCTTTTTTTATGGATGGCATATCTGGTTTTAATTATTTCCACGCTTGTAAGATTTATTTTAACTAAAAAAATCTTGGACAGATTTTTTATTAAAAAGGTCAGAATATTTCGAACTCTGAACACAATCCTTCCTAACAAAAAATCCTCACAAAAAAAAATATATGATTAACACTTATTATTCTTTCTTAAATTAATTATAAATACTCCATCAGTTAAAAATAGATTTAAAAATACTACTGGCAAAATCCACAAAAATACTCCTCGCAATTAAATATTTCCTATTTTAAATTGATGTGAGATCAGCTTTAAGAATTTCCATATTTAAAGACCGCATTTTAAACAGCAGCTACCAAAGTACATTATGTTGAAACTTTTCTTTCAATTATTTAATAAAAATTTTAAAACAGCGTTATGTTGAAGAATTATTCCTCTTCATTGTAATTAATAAATTCCATATTTTATGTAATTTGCATTTAAAACATCACTTCTCTGTTCATTGCACCATCATAATTATTAAATTAGAGTATGCTTACTGCATGCTTCAAATATTATCTTTGCAAAGCAACAGCTCGCGACTTATCAAAATATCATTTCGCAGTCGAATTTATGGACCGAATGAATTCTTTAATCAATAAATGCTTCCTTATATATACATATTATCTATTTTTTAAAACCTAGTAGAATAGTATGGAACATTATGATGCAAGGTTTCTCAAAAAACTCATTAGCGTTTAAAATCGCGGCGTTTATTACCTCGTAATCTCGTTCCACTTACTCTTACGCGCGCTGTTTGTCCTTATTTAACACATATACGATTATTGTGGCGTATTGCTTCTCTCCAACATTGAGTGCCGAAATCATAAATATTTTTTATTAATTTCTATTACATTTTCTGAGTATTTTAGTGTTACGGCCGCATGGCGTCTAAGACACGCTACCTCGATGTGGAAGGAAACGGGAAACCACCACATAACTTCCCAAAGTACACAGCGTAACTAAAATATAATGAAATGATGGCGTTCTCTGGGGTAAAAAATTCCGAAATTAAAACACTCCCCCATTCGGATCTCCGGGAGGGGACAACTTCCGAGGATGCGATCGGAAAGTTAAGAAAAAGAGTCGGGAACATTCTGCGAGTCGGAGCGTGGAATGTTAGAAGCATGAAGCAAGTAGGTAAGCTAGAAAACTTAAAATTGGAAATGAATAGGTTATCACTAGACATAGAAGGGACTTCAGGGTAATTCATACAGGAGCAGAAGAAGAAAATTTACGTGTGGGGATAGTTAGGCGAGAAAAGACAGGATACTGTGTAGAAAATTACTTACAAAAGAATGAAAAAGGACTCATGGTTAGATTAGAATCTAAACCGGTAAACACAGTAACAATACAAGTATACATGCTGACTTCTAGCTACAGTGACGAAGAGGTAGAAGCGATCTACAAAGATATAAAAGACTAAGATACGTACAAGCACATGAAAATTTAATAATTACTGAGGATACAGGGGAAATAGGCTGGTAGAATTTTGAGACAAGAACAATTTAGTCATCACAAACACATTATCTCAACATCATGCTAGAAGACGATGTACGTGGAAGATGCCAGGAGATATAGGAAGATATCAAATAGATTACATTCTTGTTAGACAACGGTTTAGGAATCAAGTGAAAGACTGTAGAAACAACCCATAAGCAGATATAGACACTGACCACGACATCGTAATTATGAAGGCCGCACTCAAATTTAAAAATTTGAAAAAAGTAACAGAAAAAGGCACTTGGACATAGAGAAACTAAAAGATAAAGATATTTAAGAAAGATTCGAAAAAAGTCAAATGAATTGCTCAAAGTTATTGGGAAAATATCTGATACTAAAGAAGTAGAAACAGAATAACATTAAATCCAGCCTAGACTTGACAACTAGAGATATTTTGGGGTATACACAAAAAGAAAATAAGAAACCATGGATAACAAAAGATATCCTGAATTTAATAGAAGAAAGACGAAAATGCAAAAATAAATCAGACGAAACAGGAAAACAGAGATACAAAGCCATAAAATGGAAAATTATTCGCAAATGCAAGAAAGCTAAAGAATGGATTGATGAAAAGTGTAAAGAGCTACAAACTAAGTTGGAAGTAGGAAAGACAGATGAAGCATACAAACTAATTAGAATCAATTTTACGGATATAAAACCGTATAGCAAAAATATAAGCGACGCGGGAGGAAACGTCATTATAGAAAATGTAGAAAAAGTGGGTAGATGGCAAGAATATATAGGGAATTTATATGCAAGAGAGGAACTAACCACATTGGAACAAGAATCCAACATAATGACTTGGGATATTCTATACTTAGAGATGAATTTGAATTAGCATTAAAGGGTCTGAAAAATGGTAAGGCACCGCGTACAGATAAGGTACATGCAGAAACTCTAAAAGCCGCTGGACAAGCAGTAACAGAACGTCCTTTCCAAGTTGTAAGCTATATGTATGAGACAGGCGAGATACCCAAAGATTTTAAACGTAACATTATAGTATCTATACCAAAGAAGAAAGGCGCGGATAGATGTGAAAATTTTCAAACAATAAATTTGACAGCACACGTGTTAAAAATATTAGCTAGAATTGTACAAAGACGAATAGAAAAACGGGCTAAAGACATACTAGGAGAAGACCAATTTGGGTTTAGGTAAAGCAGCGTAATACGGGAGGCTATTTTAGCTCTGAGAGTGATAATGGAGAAAACAATAGAAAAAGGAGAAAGCCTGTATATAGAGTTTGTAGATCTGGAAAAAGCACTCGACAATGTAAAACGGAAAAAAGTGTTCGAAATAATCAAAAAATGGAAATGAGTTATAGGGATAGACGAATAGTACATAGCTTATACAAAGAGCAAACAGCACTATTAGAATTAGAGCAGGAACGTAGAGAAGTAAAAATTAGGAAAGGGGCATGTGCCCTATCCCCATTAATTTTTAAACTTGTACATTAAAGAGGATAATAATACATGGATTATAGATAGAGCAAACAGCGGTAATAGAATTAGAGCAGGAACGTAGAGAAGTAAATATTAGAAAAGGTGTTAGACAGGATTGTGCCCTATCCCTATTAATGTTAAACTTGTACATCGAAGAGACAATGAATACTGTCAAATGCAAGAAGACATTTGGAATTACTATGCAGTGACAAAAATTGATATGCTTAGATTTGCAGATGATATAGCGGCATTTAGCAAGGAAGAGTTAGAAGCTGCTCTTAATAAAATTTAAACGGTTCTAACAGAGAGATACGGTATGAAAATTAACAAAAATAAAATTAAAGTACTAGTATACAAAGGAGGGGAAAATAAATCAAAAACAAAACTACAAATATATAACACGAACTTACAAGAGGTTAAGGATTTCTGCTACCTAGAAAGCCAAATAATGCAAGGTGGGAAAAGCATAAAAAATATAAAACAAATATTAGCACAAGGTCGTGCTACATTTAACAAGAAAATGCAACTGCTGTGTTCAAAGACAACAAACATAAAAACAAGAAAAAGATTGCTTAAAACATATGTGTGGAGCACAGCACTGTATGGCTGTAAAGCCTGGACAGTAGGAGAAGCGGACAAGAAAAAGGTAGAAGCCTCTGAAATGTGGGGCTACAGACGTATGATGAAGATATCCTGGACAGACGAAGTTAAGAACGAAGAGGTACTGAAAATGGTTGGGGAAGAAAGAATGATGTGGAAAACGGTAAAAAATAGAAGAGATAGGATGATAGGCCAAATACTAAGACATGAGGGAATAGTGCGGAATATATTAGAAGCAGAGATAGGAAAAAAGAGAAGAAGAGGCAGGCTTAGGTTATGTTACTGCACACAGATAGTGAAAGATGTAGTCTGTAGGAGTTCAGGTAAATGTGTAGGCTAGCTCAGAATAGAAATCAATGGAGGTACGCATCCAACCAGTCCCAAGATGGATTAATTAATGACGCAGGAAGTAACTATACTTAAACATGATGATTATTATAAGCAACTACAAGTTGGGCAATATTCTCGAATAATGTTAATTGTGCGAAAGAATTTACTGGAAAACTATTATTTCGGCAAATGTCTAAGTATTGAGGAATCTTGGCAGCCAGAGGCTGCTTAATTCCCTTCACTGAATTTCGGTGACATATAGCATAAAAGTAGAAAGCAACAGAAGGGGAACCGAGCTGTATACATACTGTGTGAGAATTTCATAGAACTGTGTAGGCTAGCTCAGAATATAAATAAGTACAGGTACTTGTCCAACCATTTTTGAGACGGAAAACTAAATGACGAAAAAATAAGCGCAAATAAATCTGATGATTATTATAAACAACTACTGGTGTTGGTTGTGAAATACCTGCAACTAATGATGACTGTGCGAAAAGATATATTGGAAAATATATTAAATCGGTAAATGTTTAAGTGGTGGGGCAACTTGGCAGCCACAGGCTGCTTACTCCCCTTCACAACCACTGAATGTCGGAGAAATAGGGAATATAATTGTAAAACAATAGAGGGGACCGAACTGCATCGAACAAGAAAGAACAGCGCCTACGATGAAAGACAACAAAAATAGAACAAGAAAGCATATGTATGGAGCACAGCACAGTATGCCCATAAAATACGGGCAGTCTGAAAAGCAGACAGAAAAACGGTAGCAGCCTTCTGAAATGCTGTGCTTCAGATATATGAGGATCAACAGACAAACTTAATAACAATTAGGTTATAGAAATAGTTAGGGAACAAGGATATCTGTGAAGAAAAAAAATAGGAGAGGTAGGACAGAATACGTTCTAATGCATTTTTGGGGAATAGTATGGGATACATTACATGTAGAGATAGAAAAAAAGAGGTAGATGTAGATCTAGATCAGATAGTGATAGATGCAGACTGTGCAAATTTCAGGGAAATGTGAAGGTTAGTTCAGAATAGGAAACAATGATGGTACGCGTCTAACCAGTTTCAGGACTGAAGACCTAATGATGATGATGATGATGATGATGATGAAGGTAATATGCTCATTAATACCTAGAAATTGAGTTGGTGAGAGCTAGTTCATCAGGCTGTAACCTTAAAATTTGTAAACTATACCACTCTAATGTATATTGTTTAGAAGAAGAGACTCAACTTTTCTTAAGTGAAAAATAGTGTGTTCATTTCATATGCTTATGAAATATATGCTATACATACTAAATGAACTAAATATATACTAACTCTAGATTTATATTTTACATTAAATTAGACATATTCTACCACAAATAACATGTTTCAGTTTGAAAACTTATATTCATTTCATTTTCCAGATAAATTTGTATTGTTTGGAAATTTAGAATTAACTGTCGGATAAATTTCTCAAGAAGCTTATTTTAGGTATCAGGTTTAAGACTCATTAGTGATTACTTAATTAACAAATATTGTTTGGTAATACCTTTAAAACTTCTAAATGAGTAATCTCTTCATAAATTTCAAACTCACTAACCGCAATTAGGACAGCACCAAAGGTTAGTGTGGTTATTAGATGTTTTGCGGCGAATAGGAGACAAAAATCTATTCAATCGAGGGTCACAGCATGTTTGAATCAACCCAATCAATAAACCGATTTCTATCTTGTAAGTTTATGTAAAAACTATATGTGTTTTGTAAGGACGAAGAGAATCTCGTTGAACATCTGGCGAATACTTATAAAAACTTCCCCTTAACTTGCTTCGTCCCTAACTTTGAATGTTTTTATTGTTGATGAGCTTTTAGATGCTCTTAAAGAGGATTCATTGTTACGATGCTTTCCTTCCGCAGGAAACCAATGAAACTTTGTTATTTTAAATGGATTCTTGTACAGCGGGTCTCGTGGCGAGAATTATATCGACAGCTGTAAAGCATTCAACTGGTTTGGCTTTATTTTGATTTCTTGGATAAAATGACAGTTTAAAAGAAGCTTTCTGTAAACACGTAACCCACTTAAGAACGATTTGGGAATTATTGTGGGGCAATGTGCTTCTATACGTACGCCGGGTGTTTCTAATGTGGTTGCCCAATTACTCGCGCAGCTAAACTCAAACTCTCTTGCTGTTTATTTAAAATGCTTATTAATTATTCTACATGCGCTATAACGTATAAATCACTATAACACGCGGCTTCTTTTGTAACATTTGGCGGTAAAAGTTACACTATAAGCAACGTTTAATTTTGACGTTTACAAGCAAAGTTTACATCATCCTTTCTAAATAAAATGACACTTAAGATGCTCTATATCTAACGCAAAGACAGCACACTAATCCGTAGTTCATATTATGCCTTCACAATTTCACGAGATTGTGGAACGGGCAGCTCCATTTGGTTATATCAACTCTGGAATATGCTTTGACAAATGATAGCTGAGAGAAATAAAAGGACTTTTGATGGCTCGTTGGAATCCCGCACCTCCACTAGAATAAAGCCCATGAATAATTTCTACATTTCTTGTCTCAAATTTCTTTATCTCTTTTGCCCTTTAGCAACTGGAATTCTAAAACCGTATAGATATTTTATTCACTTTGCACTGTGTTGACTTGAGCAAATTTGCACCAAGTTCATTTGTGTTTTTAGACATTTGAATCTTTTGAACTGCCTAGTTATTCAAATACTTTACTTATAGAAAACTTAACGACATTTAAAATTTTAAGTAGCATACCGAGCCAAAAATACTTTTAGTAAGTGGTACAATTAAATGTATAGGAGGTCAAAATACCTAAAATAAGTTTGAGGTAAAAGGATCTAACAGAATTTTTAGTCCTACATCTACCTTTTGTTAAATAAATAAATTGTCTATTAACTAAACGAATGTTACTTTCATGTTATTTTATAATCGGTATGCGCGTAATCAACCTAATTTCAAAAATAAGAATTTAAAGATATCTTTTAAATGTATGCACGTGGCTATATGTGAAGTGTAGACGTACATGGACACAAAATTGTGCGACACTAACTCGAAAAAGTAGGCATTTCAATAGCGTTTTCCTCTTTTTCAAAGTGGTAGATATTTCCATTTCTAGTTCGCCCTATCCAACTCAGCGCAACTATAAAGTGTCGCACCAGTCGTTCAAATACGTTCATTGTTTTTCCCCCCCTTTGTAGAACTATTTTCTCACTACTATTTTATATCAAAGGAAGCATGAACGCGTTTTCTTTGGTGGTTTTTTTAAATTTATTTACAAGACGTATTCCTTGCAAAGTTGTCTCTGTTTTTAACATCCTGTGTTTTTGTTTACCTAGGTTCTAAGGTGCTCGTAACTGCCTCATTGTCCTAAACTTTCTGTTCTTTTTCTATTTAGGAATCGTTGAATTAGCAGTACACTCTAAACAGGTTTTCACAGCTGTCTATTTCTATATAACAAACTGAAAACAATATTTAAGGACAATGTGTTGATTCTAATTATTTATTTGTTACGTACAGTTTTTGCTCCAGAAAATCTTACCAGTAATACAGAGAGGCTCCGTGGAGTACTTCGCTAAAAATTTGGTAGCTTGATAAAGTACCGAAAACCTCGACTGTACCAATAACAACGGTTACCGACTAACTCTGTAGGAGTAGTGGTGTAAGTGTTCAAAAAGGTTGTAGCAATTTTATTTTCTACCTAATATATATATCTGTATAATCAATCCTTTTATTAAATATTAAATAATATAATACATTATAATGTTATCCAATCCACTTAATTTAATAACATCTATTGTCCAATAAAGAACTAGTATTTAGTTCATGTTAAAAGTTAAATTCTACGGTGACAATATAAAAGCTTTTGTGTAGTATCCTTCTTAAAGCCCCCTCTACTCAATAACTGCAAGGTAAATTGTTACTGGGTAGCAACAAGCTCGGCTGGCACTTCTAACATAGCTGTGGTTCAAGCAGGTCGATAATTGTTCTTAGGAGCGATGTCCGTGATTGATTTTGTTGTTGGATGCATTCACGGTGGAAGATTGCTCGTGTAAGCTATCTTCATAAATTGTTTTGGATGGTCCATTTGTTTGTTGAAACCAGTCGTGAAGAACGATGAAGTTTTGTTAAAAGACCATTAGGAACAGTAAGTGAATTTGTTTCTATAATAATATTAATTGAAATTTTCAGTGTAACTTTGGGAATAATAATAATTTATTTTAAAATATATTGCAACGTAAATTATAAATAAGAAATTTTTCTGAATGGTATTCATGCGAAATTGAGGAAAACAATTCTATTCTTGTATAATATGGAATCACATATATAAATTTATTCAAGTTAATTACAAACAACATCAGTTTTCTCGTGGTGAGAATTACTCCTGGAACATCTGTAAATTGAAACGCAGATAATGGAAGCCAAGTGACGTGTTTCTCGTGTATGCAGCGCAGCTGTTCGTTTGGAATGGAATTTTCCGTTGTCATCACATATGTCAGCTTTCAAGCAAGTATTTAGGTGCAAATTGAGTTCTGGTATGTACAAAAATTATGTTCGTATGTTGTTTGAACTGTCGACGTAGTAACGAGATAAATTTTACTTTATCCGACTTGTGTTAACTTTGAACAGGTCAAGGACAGACCTCAATTATATTTTTCGTAGTCATACGATATGAATCTGTAATTTGTTTCTACATAATTTTTATTAACTCAATGAAACATCAGAAGATGTCACTACTAATTAAATAAAGTAAATTCTTACAACTTTAATTTTAGAAATCAAATCTTTACATTTGATATTTTATGAACAAGTTATCTGTAATTATTTACTGTGAAATTAAGGTAAATTTACCATAATTAACGCTTTCTATAAATAAGCAATTTTATGCTTTGTCAATTTGTTACATAAACCTCATTAAATATTAATTGGTACGGATATATTCAGTACCATTGTAATTAACTCTTCCTAATTTAAATTAACTTATAAAGGAAGACATATTTTTTGTAGAAAATTACATTATTGAATACCAGTTGAATAGATTCTTATTTTCGGACTAAAGACTATTTTTATTTAAGAGGAATGAAAGTCGATTCGGATTGTATTTAATTATTTTTGAGTTTGAATGCACAAACAGTGTTTTTCTTTGTTTAATTTGTTCACAGGTGCAGTGCAGGATTGCTAAGGTCAAGGTCGAGCCATAAGGTAAGACACTTTAAAGATTAGGTGGTCTTTGAAATTATATAGCGGTTATAGGAGAAAGGTTTCCGCATTAGCCTTGTACAAGGGACTTGTATTAGGTCTTCTCAGTATAAAAAAATACGGTGGCGCCTTATTTTTATTATTAGTGGTTGCAATTACACCCCGACCCACAGCTCATTCTCTACCCAGAGCATATAAGTTCGACTAGCCGCTTTGCCTTTGAGATTTCCTCAACTTAGAGCCACCTTCCATCTTAATTTTCCGTGGGCTCCCTTTTTAATTATCGGAAATTCTCGTTAAACTAAAATCAGAATTTAAAAGGCTACAAGGTCCCGAAATACTTTCAAGTGGAAAATACTATAATCGGGAATTATCTTGGATGCCACCTAATCTCAAAATAGTGAGGTTCCTGGGGAAAACCCCGGAAGGAATGACAAGTGGATGTCAAAACCAGAAGTCAGCAAAATGATTCTGGGCTAAAATTTACACAAGGACTAATCAAAAACATTAATTTAAAATAAACGTAATGATAAGGACACTAATGTAGCTATATAAAACTGCTAGCCAAAAAAAAGTGTTACTAAAATCAAATGTTAATATATCTTGATGTTACTAACGCCCCTAGATAATTACAGTATTGTTTGTTATATTAAAAGTGCAAACCATTGTCTTTTTTTAGTTGTGAAAAATCTAATGTATGAAACTATTTACTCTAATGCACAATTACGCTTTATGCACAAGTGCCTATAAACATTGTTAATCAAAAGTCAAATATATCAAAAGTTTCTTATTTTAATGGAAAACGTTTTTGACGAACAAAATTACTTTCTAGTTTCTTAAAAGCAATAACAAGAACGTACTATGAGTACGTGCATAATTTATTACACTTTTGAAAAACATTCATTAGTTTACAGTTACTGTAGGTAATAGTTTCAGAAAGTTTATTATAAATAACTGAGAAGTCGTTTGGCTGTCGATACCCTTTAGAAACTCTAAAATCAATTATCTTCTGAAATCAATTCGTTGTAACCCGAGCCTACTGGAATTTGTGGGACTTTTTTAAAAAGTTATGTGTTCATAATTAAAATACTTCGTTCACCAAAACCTATTGACTAATCTTCTTAGTCAGTTCGATACCTAATTAATGAAAGGTTAACTGCATCTATTTACGTTTGCATGTTATCTCTTTTAACAATCTTGGACATGTGCTCTACAAAAATACCCTCGCACCATAAAAAAACAAAATCATTTTCGCCAGAATTTGGAAAAATGAATTAGGGCTACAAATTAAAATTACTCTTGTTTATTTATAAGCATATAAGGTTATGTTACTGAAACGTTAATTTCAACAAACAAAAGAAGTTTCTCCCTCCTATATCAGCATAATTTAGCAGTAGATGCTTTATGCCGATTTTGGAACACAACCTGTACCTCCTCTTCCTAATATACTTGAGTCAATCTCGCACATTTAATTATCTATTCAGGGAATCCGGCAATCTAAACTATTTATCTATGTGCTATTTTCTGCACTGGATTTTAAGCATAAGGAAAGTGCGTGTTTTTGCGTAGCGTACTTCTTATTTGCACCGTCACTCCCCATCTTGAGTATCCACGACGTCTGTTAGCCTCCTTGCGAAAGCTAATCGCGTCCTGGTCTGGTCGCTATCGTTTTTGGAGTCTGATGAATTAACGAACTTTTTTTGTTGCACAACGTATCCTTCTCTATCTAATGTTAATAGAAGCTCCAGGCTTGGAAAACCGCGTCGCCCAAAAGATGAACTCTCGCGTTAAGAACGTCCGAAGGAATCGATAGGCATTACAAAACTGTACAATTATTTAGTTTTCTTATTCTATTAAGCCCTCGTCTCTTAACTAAGCTATTATGGATATCATTTTGTTTAAGTTTTCCTTGCCTTTATTTCCTGCTTGGTGTGATGCAACCAATAGTCTGAGTCTATCAATCAATTCTCGTAGAGTATGTCAGTATACGTATTCAATAGGACGGAGGTGTAATTTTTAAACAAATGGTTTGAGATACCCTCACTTGTTTGTCCTAGTTGGTTTCTTCTTTGTGCTGTAAAGATTTATGGATTCCACGGTGGTGCCAAATGAAAGCTTTTCTATATGCTTGTACGCGTTTTTCTTAAACTTCCTGTTGTTGATCAGGTACCTCTTCATGTCAAGAGATCCTGTAGCATTTAATTTTTCTCTGAAGACGATATCCAAATAGTCTTCCATGCTTTTTTTCATTGTAAAATTATTATCTATATGGTTGAGATCTTTAATTGTTAGTAAAGTTTAAAGGACAGGAGTACGCCTGTAGACTCTGCCATTCAAAATTAGATTGCTGTTAGACGAATTAATATTTAACGTGCGTCTTCCAAAAATCCATTGGTCCTTTTTGGCATCGTATTTTATTCCATACGCCTAGCGATTAATAAATGCATCTCGATTTACCTCGAGCACCCTTGCATATTTCTGATGTATGTATTCGAAATTGAGTCCTACCTCTTCTTCGGCATCAGATCTCTAACGCTTGAGTTTCTTTAACTGAATTCCCAGTTCATTTTCTTGTAGAGGGTCTACTTTTGTGTTAGATGCGATGCTTTCTTACTAATGTTTTGCAAATCAAATACAGTTGCTTGGTGCAGGTTCTATCAACTGCCTATGAGCCTCCATAAATGCTTGTTGCGTCAAAGAGTATCCTTTTTTTATGTAAAATAAACTTTTCCGGTAAAGCGTTCTTAAGCTTCGGGAGACAGCGTTTGTTGGTAATAAAACGCTAGCTATGGTTACTCCGCGAACTACCAATCGAAACTAAACGGTATATGTGATGCAGCCTAAATAAATACGTATTGGTCAAGGTTTTTCTGTATCCCCTTTTATCGACATCATAATCTTTCATAATGGTTATTAAATTATATATCGAACTCGAACTTCCTTTTTACCTACATATCAAGCATAATTTTTTAAATCTTGTGTATGCCTTTTCAGCGCTTATATGATTATGATAAGCATGTCTCGGATTCGTATCATCTTGCTTCCGTAATACAATCACATTCGCATTATCCCAAAAACGACCCTTTAACGCGCCCGCGTATGTTGACCAAGCAAGAAAAACTAGGTTTTCTTGCTTTGCTTGTTTACCGGTATATCCTTGAAGATCACTATCGAATCTTCTTTAGCATCCTCAGGTACCACAACGTCGTCGCAATTTCCAAACTCGTAATAAGCAATTTCCTTTCTTAAAGGTGCAAATACATTCCTCAACAGCTCATATTTCGGTTGGTAAAGACTTTTCC
This sequence comes from Platerodrilus igneus, assembly GCA_036346225.1. NCBI lineage: Eukaryota > Metazoa > Arthropoda > Insecta > Coleoptera > Lycidae > Platerodrilus > Platerodrilus igneus. Next base: position 1,612,953 of record JARFIW010000254.1, on the reverse strand, counting down.
AAGACACGTAGATATTTTAAAATCAAAGCCCATTCTTGTCTAAAATTAAAGATATCACGGCGAACGGTTTACAAGAGCTCGATGACCCTGCGAGTATTGCTCGCATATTAGATAGAAACAAAAAACTGTCTGCCAACTTCCAATACACAAGAATTCATGCCAAATGGCATCTCAACTTCCTGCTTCACTGGATCTACATCTTTCACACTAACTTTGGTGTGAATATCACTCTGTAATCCTTTAAGACAATCGTATAGCGTTGTTCTATGTACATTATACTTCTTACTAGAACTGAGTACTTCAAATTGAAGTGGATCTCGTAGGCAGTTTGTAAGTGATAATCCTAGTGAACGGACTGTTAATGATGCAACTATTAATATTCTAATACAAAGAGGAATCGAACAAAATAAAAACTGTTTTTTTATACTCAAAAAGCAAATTGGCGACAAAACAAGAAGATTATCGGCGAGTGTTTTTTATCGACAATTGATAAATGGGAAGTCAAGTTCACGGCACTATTTAGTTTATTCTAATAGAACTGGATTCATTCTTTATACATCGTGCAAGCTTTTAAGAATAAAAATTTTGCTCATGGATGTTCCAACCTTGCTAGGGAAGGCGAATCCAACTAAAAAAATATAACAAACATCTTATTCGCTTATGAAAACTCTCAAGGCCATATAAACACTGAATTAGTTTTGTTGATACGAAACAAGGGTTTAGGAACAATTACAAGCCATTACGAATCCTACGTTAAGGTCTAAAGAAGTACCGGAGAAACGTTCTTACTAGAGTGTTTGCAGTTGTTAAAAAGTTGGTAAGCCGAGGAACACCCTTTCGCGGTCAAAAGAAAAAATTAAGTTTTCTGCAAAATGGTGAGTACATGATGCCTCTAGAACTGATTGCTAAATTTGAACCGTTTTTGGTTGAGTACATTGAACGATTTAGCATTCGAGATTCAGGACAAACTTCCTATCTTTCCGCGACCATATGTGATAAAGTTATCAATTTATTTCTTGGCAAATTTAAAAAAATAATCATCACTGATAAAAAGGGAAACAAATATTTTTTAATAATAGTGGATTCAACCCTAGACATTTCTCACTTTGACCACTTATCTTTAGTAGTAAGATATGTAAACGAATATGGAAAACTTGTTGAGCGTTTCTTGCAATTTTCCCTAAAACCTAGTGCTGCATAATCCCTCAATGTGATAGGTATATGCGCTGCAAGTAGCTGTAAAGAAGCATGCTTTTTCTTTAAGTTAGTACAAACTATACTTAATACCCTCATTGTATCTATAAAACAGTGAGAGAAGCTAATATAATGTCAGAAAACTGGGGGCAAAACTATAAAATGTTTATCCCACACGAGATGGTGTACACTCGAACAGGTCTGTGGGTACCTTTGTGACAACTTGGAAGTGTAATTGAGGTCCCTCAATCTTACCAGTATGACCACTACTACGAACCTCGAGTTAAAAACGAAGAACAGGGCGTTTTGAATTCATTGCATCGACTGGAAAACGCACTGAAGCCAGAAATTTGAACAGGCATTTTAGAGAGGCTTGAAAAAGTAAGTGAAACTCATCAACGTGCTGAGACGTCAATTTAAGAGTGAATAGGCTGTATAACTCGCTTGCAATGTATATGGAATCGTTTTGTGAAATGTTTGACAAATGTATAGGAAAAGCGATTGGCCAACGTAGAGGTGACTATACGTCTACGACCAAACGTTGAAAAACAAGAAAACTACATCCAGCGAAGACAATCAAGAAGAGATTGGTCTTACAGGAAAAGAAACGTTTAAAGTGGAAACTGACCGGCTGAAAAGTGAACTACTACGAAGGAGAAAGCATTCTGTGTAGTAGCAAGTACTTTTCAGTTTTTTCCAATCTGTCAAACACGCCTGCTTTAGAAATATCGGAACATGCATCAAAATTGCAAACCTTATACAAAAATGATTTGCAGCCATCCTTTGTCAATGAATGTGTTTTCTTTCAAATATTGTTGATACTGCTCTTAAAATGTACCTCTGCTACGCTATTAGTAATTGTTCAGAAAAATATCAGATTCCGCATTAAACAGAGAGAAATCATATCTCCGATCTACGCTGGAGGAACAAAAGTTAAACTCCCTTGCAATGGTGATATTTCAAATGGTGAAGGATGATATGATCACAACGATTTAATCGATGAATTTGCAACCAAAAATCACGAATCGCTTTTAAATAAAACCTAAAATTATTTAACGGTTTTAATACCTGTGTATTATTTTAGTATGTCAAACATCTATAGAGTTTCATTTCATCATTATCATTAGGTCTTCAATCCTGGAACTGGTTAAACGCGTACCCTCATTGATTCCTATTCTGAATTAACCTTCACATTTCCCTGAAATTTGCACAGGCTGCATCTATCACTATCTGCATGCGAAAGTCTGATCTCGGTCTACCTCTACACAGAAGTGCCTGAAGTGCCTTAGAACGTATCCTTACATTTTATATCTCCTATTTTTTTTTGTTTTCCACAGATATCTTTCATTTACGAACTATAAAGTGTACTGTATTTAATTAATAATGCTGTGTACTTGTTGCATTATCCTGATCCATTGGGTTGCGGCTTCGGTTTCCAATGTGCTGCTGGCGGAACTGGTTTCTAATTCTAGTACTTCACGAGTACTGGACTTGTATATACGTGTAAGTGTACTCGCGCGGTGGTGGTGATTATATGGGGGAGAGTATTGGAACGCATTATGGCTTTACTTGCAGACTATTCAATTTCAAACCGACATTGAGGGACGGTCAGAGAGTTTTGCCTAGGGGCGGTAAATTTCATAAGTCAGACTTGCGGATGGATACACACAGCAGTCGTTTATAAAGTAATGCAATACAATAATTTAAAGACCGAATATAGTTGCCTTTTCACAAATATTTTGTGAATTATTAGTTGTCTAGTAAGCATCATTTAGGCTTAACACAATTGCAATTCTTGCCGCAAACGTTGTACCTTTTAATTGAATATAGACTAGATTACAACTTTTTATTAATGGCGCTTTCCAGAACTTTGTTGGAGGAAGCGTGTTTAGGTCGCGCATAAATCTGCATTCTGCAAAAAATATATTTAGTTACTCACACTAATAGAACATTTTTTAATATAGTTGTGACAATAACATCTAATTACATTTCAAAGTCATATTGAGACCAAAATAGAGCAGCAGCGCTCATATATCATTGTTTGTCAACCTAATTTGAAAGATTATTGCAGCAAATGTAACATGCAAAATAGTTCACATTCAGATCCTAAAGCGAGGATGATAAATTGTATGTTCGACATAACCTACTGTAATCTGCCTTCGGAAGTAGCTTGCTTTGTCTGCCTGTTAGCCGTAATGGAAAAAGTTCGTCAGCAGGGCTTGCATGCATTATCAACGTTCAACGATATAAAAGCTATATTCGCTCCAAGACGATATAAAGAGAGGTAGATAAAGCTATATTAAATAAGTCTTTTCAGTATACAAGTTTTTGTATCAATTATAATTTTCTTTAATGTTTCACAATCTTGCATGTTATTAATAATGGTAAACGTAGTAATGAGTAAAGAAGACGATACAGTGGCGCAATAATTATCTGAAATTACCTCGCACTTTACATATTGAATTTTCGCTCTCCAAACCCCTAGTCCAATTTACTTTGCTCACAGTCGAGACCGTTGGCTGTGAGTTTTAGAAAATCTATATTGCAAATGCACACAACTTATACAATAAGGCGTAATTAGGGACACTTGACTGCGAGAAAATTGCTGAAGCTACAAAAATTGCACATAGTTTAAGACATTATGATCTAACGTTTTGAGTCAGTCAAATAAATGTGATATAATGAACCACACAGAAACTTTCGTGATGTAATTCAGTTATGAAGAGGTTTGTTTGTCTCGGTTTCATGTTTGTTCCAACAAGCAACCGCAAAAGCTTATTTATTACTATTCTTCCGTTACAAACCTATATAAAATCCAACACAACCTTTGAACAAATAACTGCATCAAGTATTGTCAGGTTCTAACTGAAATAAACTAATGACAATTAAATGATGCGTTCGATATATTGTGGTAAACGAATGAATCTCACGCGTGCATGTGTGGGCGTGTGCGTTTGTTGTTTATGTCTGTGTGTGCTTTTGTGTCTGTGTGTGTGTGTATGTGTGTGTGTGTACGAACGCGGACGCACACGCATGTGGTGCGTATGTCTGCGTATATGTAGTGGGTCTGTGTGCGTGCGTGCATGCGTGCATGCGTGCGTGGGTGCGTACGTGTGTGAGTGAAGAAGTATGTGTGTGTATGTGTATGAACGCGCGCACGATCTACTTAAGTTTCTAAATACTCCACACATTTTCTCTTCTTTCTTTGCAAAATCTTCACTCATTGAAACAATACTGAAATGGGTACTCGGTGACCATGAGCTGTTACAAGAAAGTCCTATATGCCCGGCGTAGACCCAACAGAGAGTGCAAGATGGTCATGCGTGGATTGTCAGCCCTAGTCAAAAACAATGTACCACTGTATATCTCACTTACTCTGACAATAAAAAGGTACAACAGGAAAATAAACAAACTCCTCAAGCAAACCGATAATACTTACCTAAAACCATTTTTCATAAAAAAGTTAAGGATCAAGATCTAATCATATATAAAGTATGCGCGTTCTGATTTTAGTTACAACTATTCACTTGTAAATTACTTGAAGATAGTAGAGGAAGAAAACAAACAAGATAAAGTTAAAATTTTATGCAGGTACTACATTAAAGCTGGTAATACATATTTCAATCATTCTACAATCGCATATTCTGTAATCCCAAAAGACATAATTATTTCGGAATCAGGTTTGATTAATACACCAAACATTTAATCCGTGGTTGTAAGACAACGCGTAAATATTGGTAGTAAACTTTATCCATTTATGCTAAAGGAAATTGCCGCATTATGCGCATCATGCGCTGTAAGTTGGAGTAGACACTACATTTAATTTTCCAATGTTCCACCCGAAGGTACTAGATTGTCCAGGAAGCCAGTTGTTCTTTACCTGAAGAATTTTGAATTTTGCAGAACCCTTGCTGTTCCAAGTAAAGCAACGATCTTTAAGGTGCGTGACAGCTCATACACACGGCATCACCTTTATACCTCTCTAAACGCCTAACATTTTTCAAGCGGACCGTGTCGGGATTCAAACCCGGTACCTTGGACATAGTACTCACACACACATACCAACTACACCACGGAGCCGCCTGGGAAAAAAGGATAGCTAAAATCAGAGGAATTGGATGCAAGAAGGCGAAAGTTGAACTATATGGAAGAATTGCCACTATACCAGAACAAATACAAAGATGTGTTAGACAAAGAACATCGTATTAGAGAAAATGAAAAAAAATTAAACATTACTTTATGTGCCGGTGAACCGACTTAGATATCTGGGTTTTACAAGCTATATGCATTTGTGGTTAGTAAGAGAAACTCTTTTAATTATGTGGACGTTCTTGCGGAAAGGAATGACTAAATTGGTATACTATTTAAAGGTTTTTCTAAGAACGTATTAATCAAATTGGCAGATGACATGACGAATTAAGGAAGGTGGGGTTCGTAACCATGGCATACACGAAACACAAAGCCAAACTTTGTACATTTACGTTGTAAAGAACCTTTCAGATTATTTAAAACCGAAGATTTTACAACCTATAAGAGTAACATATTCCCAAAAGTGGTGAATATACAACTACGTACCAATGTGTGTAAGAATCAGGATGACCTCCACTACCACAAGAGGAAATCGGGCAAGCCAACAAGATACGTATACAGGACATAGTTGGAGCGCAACAAGTAAAAGATTGCCATAAGTTGCAAGAATTACACTAAACATGTATTATTACATATAATCACTTTTTATAAATTACAAAAGAATAGCGGTAAACTTTATTCATTTCCAATTATGTGCAAAAATTTGATATTAAACAACAGTAACCCGTTTCTATAAAAATTAAATTTTGACAAGTATACCATATAAAAATAGAGACTATTGACATCTATATGTGGTACTAAATGGAATAAAAACAATTGATGATTTCGAAGCTTATTTATCTAAGATAGATAATACTTTTGAGGTCGGAAGTAGATCAGAATCACGACAAGACGAAACTACGGGTAATTGGCGGGGAAATAATAAAAGGCAATAAGGGTGTCAGGTTATATAAATACGGAACAGAGGCGTGCAAATACTGAAAACAGGGGGTGATTATCAGAAAATAATCAGTGACCTACGGTTAATCCTGAGGAAGAAAGCCGGGAGATCAGAATTTTAGATAAAATATATTTGAAACCAAATGATCTTCTTAGCGACGAGAAAAATGAAAGCAAGATAAAGAAATTTTTGGCGCCGGTTGTGAACCCTAATGTATGGGGTAAAAAGTATGAAGCGTTAATTAATTCAGGGAGTCAAATTTCAGTCGTGTCGGATAGTGTAGTTTTACAGTTAGGGGGGGGGGGGGATTAAAATACTCACGTTACCGGTGGCTAACTTTGGAGTGTTGGTAGCCGTAGGTTCTAGGAAATTTAAAGTGAGAGAGCTAGTATTGCTTTCGGTACAAATAAAAGAATTATCGTTTGAAATAGAATGGGTAGTCATTCCAGGGTTGAACACAGATATTATTTTAGGATGTTATTGGTCGATAGAGAATAGAGTCACTGTTAATTTTAATAGGTTAAGGCTTTTTATTCCTGACAAATGTGAGTTGGTAGAATTAACTATTAAGAGTGAAGCAGAAGAAAACACATGTCAATTTTTTTAGAAAAATATAACTGCCTAGTACGGAACGGCACCAGCATTCTGTTGAGGAATTAAGGTCAGCGTCATTTGAGGTGAAAACAATTGGTGAGGAGTAAAAGTTTGACTTACACGAATTGATTAAGTCATATTCTGACGTGTTTTCTGATATGCCCGAGCGAAATAATTCGTATGAGCGTGAAATAAAGATAAAAGATACAACGCCTTTTAGGAAACGGTAGTACCCGATACTGGTGGCACACAAAAATGAAGTGAAAGAACAGATTTTGAACATGTGTAAAATGGGTGTTGTTAGGGAATGTCAAACCGAATATATATCGCCGTTGTTCACTGTGGTAAAAAAAGGACCAATTGGTTCGCATTTGTTTAGATGCCCGTTATTTAAACACGCGGATGGAGAAAGATTATGTGGCTTCTACACCTCCCGAGGAGTTGTTAACGCGGTTTAAAAGAGGCCAAGTGTTCACTGGATCGGGCATTAAGATATTGGCAGGTGCCTATCAGGACAATGGATCAAAAATATACGGGTTTTATATTTGAGAATAAAACGTACTGCTTTCATACGGTGCGTAAACAAAGTCTTAGGTTGAGTGCGATCAGTTTACGCTGGTGTACGTGGACAATTTGTTGATTTTTGCGGAAGACCCGGAGTAGCATTTTACACATCTAAAAGTTATTTTAGAGAAATTTCGTAGGGCGAATACGACAATTAAATTGAGGAAAGCGAAATTCGCTCGGAAAGAGATAGAGTTCTAGGGCACTTAATTTTGCCTGAAGGTATATCAGTAAATATCCAACGGGTTGCGGCGATTCAACAGTTTAAGCGACCTAAAAATATTCGGAAGCTTCAAAGTTTTTTGGGTTTTATCAAGTTTGAGAGACGGTTTTGCAGCAATTTTGCGGTGTTAACGGTTCCCTTACTGCAGTTACTTAGAAAAGATGTGCCGTAGGCGTGGAATTAAGTCGAACAAGAAGCGTTTGAGAAAATAAAATGAGCTTTTTTAAAGGTTACCATGGTGTATCAACCAGATTTGGAAAAAATATTTTACATGCAGTCAGATAGTTTCGAAGTTGGAATTGCGACTTTTATTTATTAATTCGGGGACGATATTTATAAAAAAATTGTGAGTTTTGCTAGTCGTACGCTCCGCAGTGGAAAACTGCGTTATACGGTAACAGAAAAAGAAGTGTTAGACGTCCTATTCGCATTAAAGCAGTGGCGCACGCATATTTTGTGTAAAGAATTAGTTGTGGTAACCGACCACAAGGCTTTACCTTTTCTAATAAATTGTACATTAGGCTCGACGCGTTTTACTGGATAGGTTCTTTCTATTCAAAAATATAACTTTACTATATCTTACTGTATGGGTAGCGAGAATGTGATCGCTGATTATTTATCCCGTCATCCAGTGAAAAATGATGTTGCCATCGATTACAAGGGGGGGACTATAAAGAGTAGTTTTGTAAATATGCTGAAGGGAACTGATGAATATAAAAATTTAGAGAAAGTGTTTAAAAGTTTAGTAGATGACCAAAAGAAAGATCCGTGGATTGCAAAAGTAGTCCAGGGTATAATCGAGGGAAAGCAAGACGGAAAAATCTATCAAATTTTCGGAATTGTATGCGATTCACAAAGATATTGTGTTTAAAAAGGGCGATAGTTTTAATCGAGGTTACAAATTATGTGTTTCACAGGTGCTAGTGGGGAAGATAGTGGCACAACAACATCATGATAAAGGGCATTTTGGGGAAGCAAAAAGTTTTTCTCATATAAAACAAGATTTTGTATGGTCAAGATTGAAATAAAATATTTTGAATATTGTGTATGCATGTCAGTTGTGTCAGAAATCAAAAGCCTCAAAAAGGAGTACGAGTACAGTGAATGTTATTGTAGCAGAGAGGTCAGGCCGGTTAGTGTGTTTTGACTTAATGTGGCCGTTGCCTAAATCCAGAGCAGGAGTAACTCAATTGTCAACGGTAATTGATGCATTTTTGCGGTTTGCTAAGTTATACCTGTTAAAGAAGGCCAATATTCGAGCAATTGTGAGGTGTCTTATGGGTAATTATTTTGTAAATGTGGGAGTACCTAAAGGTATTCTTTCTGATAACGGTACGCAGTTTCGGGCCCATGGGTATACTAATAAGAGGACAGAGTTGGTAGTGTCTGTAAAATATACGTCCTACTATTTTCCGCAAGGCAACATGACTGAAAGGGCGAATTGCAAGATTGGTCGTTTGTTGCGTTGCTTCTGTTTTGCAACGCACTCCGCGTGGGCGTACAAAATTAAGGAAGTTGAGGAATGTTTAAATAATATGGTCGGTTAGCTACACATCTCTATATTTGCATTTCGGGATAAGGAACACAAATAATATTAAAAATTTGGTAGAATTGTCACGAGTTGGGGATGTTTCTTCCCCTAATTTAGAGCGAGTGTGGAAACTGGTTTACAAGAGGTTACTGACTAAAAATGAGTGTAAAAAAATTAAAAGCGGGCGTCGGGAAAAACCGGCCATTTTTCATAAGTGGGACGCTCTCTTAGTAAGGACTCATCCTTTGGCGTGTGCTGAGTCACTTGAAATAAAAATTTTTTTTCTTTTTAACGAAGAACCATTTATTGTCTTTGATCAAAATGGTCCAAATAGTTATTCTATAGCGATCAAGACAGGAACTTTCTGGGAATCCAAATGTTGTAAATCCTAAATCTTATACAACTGTAAAATAAGTTACTTGGCATGCTATAATTGTGCCTATATTGTCTAGTAGATGTAAGGTAAATTAAATTTCTGGTTAGACTGATAAAATTTAATTGGAGGGGGGCGGGTTGGACACGACAATATAGTTGAATGTTCCTAGAACGCACCACTAATATCAGGTTTAGTTTTAAGTTTTTGTTAGAGGTAAGGAGGGGTCAGTAGTCAGTCGGTCAGAGGGCTTGGTTAGGAGCAGTTCTGTTGTTTCTAGTTTAACATGTTTACGTCCGTGTATATATGTTCTGAAGAAGTAAAGTACGTTGTTTGTGAGAGGCTTGCATCAGTCGAGAACCTAAAACCCCTGAGAAAGAAAAAGAACACCGCAGTGGTATATCGATATTTTGAAATACCGGCTGCTTCATCTAGAGTTGCTGAGGTTACGAGCATGAGGCAGAGGTATATAACTCAGTTACTTAACTTCAAGGTTTAGCTGATAAGAGCTGCGTTTATATGGTCAAGGTCAAACCCGAGGATATTTTGTTATTGATGGTTGTAAAAATGAATGGTAATAATAGTCGTTTATGTGTATATGCTATAAACATAAATGAGTCAAAGCCTGAATTTCATTCCTCCTACAATGGAATATATTTGGGCAAGACTAGGCGGTATATAAGTATTTACGGAATTAAAACTTTCTAATTCTTTTAAGTTGACTTTATTAAAATAAGTCAATTAAAATAAGTCGTGGCACGTATAAATGCCACGTTCTTTAACTTGCAGTATCCTTGATCTGAATTCTCATAATCGCTTACTTTATATCTTTTAAGGTCCTATCATTCGAGTTGGCTAAATTAAAAAACTTTTAAACTATATTTACACGTATTGTTGTTTAAGCTATATTGAGCCTTTTTTAAATTTCTTTAATGGGGAGTGAGTCAATTAGTGAACAAAACCTCAGTGGACCCACGTGCTTTACTATATTTGCGGCTTAGTCTGGGAATTACCCCAAGGGCGAGCAATGAGATTGGGCGTGGATATAGGGTGGGCTCGACTACAAACGGGAACTAAAAAAAAGGAAAATGAGCGCAACTGCATCTATATGGACAATAAATAAAACTAAAGTATCCTACAGGAAGACGCAGAAACCTATAGGATATAATGACTATCAAAAAGCATACAAATTAAAATAAGCAATACCTCTGGAAACTTCTTGGACCTCTGCTTCAGCTTCTGCGATGTCGGACCTGCAAGAAAATGTCACACAAAAAAATAAAATATAAGACACTGTTTGTGTCTTACGACAACAAAATATTTCGGTCTTTATAGATCGGCTGTCCTGAATTCAAAATCTTAACACCTTACTTGTGAAAATGTACTCTACTGAAAATTACTTACTCTGTTTCTATTACCTAATGCTGTATCAACTTTTTTCTAGTTTCCACATTCAAAATTTTGTTTATCTAATTTGGATATTATTAATTTCAATTAGTGAAATAAAAAGACGAAAGTTTTAAACCAAAGTATAATCTAAATGTAATTCTCTTTGTTGCAAAAATTATATATAAAAAATGTGATAATAAATATAAAATAAGTTACAAAAATCTCTGAATTTTTTCCTCTACATAGAGAGATCTTAACGATATTAAATTCTTTAGTACAGTCGGGTTTTTAAACATCCATAAAACAGATCTGTTCTGGCTTACAAAATTTCTCTAACGAATTTATTATACAAAAAGTTCATATGGCTTAAACATTATATGAAATTAAAGAAAGTTCGTTTGTCATATGTTAGAATCAGCATTGATATTCTACTCATCATATGGCACATTGTAGTTAAACATCTTTCAATTAAAAGTGAACTTTATACTTATTTTTCTCAATTAACATGTGCATTCCTTACGTGCTTTGAATAACAACTTTAAATTAATTATTCTAAAAGTTCAAAAATTTCTCTTATGTCAAAAAAATTTAGTTTTGAACAAAAAGGTACTTGACCTATTAGGTTACTAGGATATAATTCTTTAACTGATTTTTATTTGCGATTTAAGCATAAACATATCTTGCAAAAAAATGTAACATTAACATTCGTTTAACAAAAGTTTCTTATAATTTGGAAAACGTTAAATCAAAGCTTTGACCGTAATTAATACATAAAATTAATTCCCTCAATAAATAGTTTTATAAGTACCTGGATGGTTTTGTTTTAACTGCTTGATGGTGATGCTGCAAAACACTCTTGACCAACCAAAACAACATTATACTCCATCTTATTGAAGTTTTAAAAAAGGTACGAAGTTGGCATTTGCTAGATACAGCATTCTTACATGAACAGCCCCACAGACAGCTTCAAAACGAGTGATTCCACAATACATAATTACGTTCCAATAACATTACATAGAATTCTGCTCGACATACAAACCACTTGAATTCTCAATTCTACCGTTCTCAAACGTGCTTTCTTAAAATTTTTATTCTTTAGATGAGCATACTTAGATGTGTCTACTTAGATGTGCTAAGGAAATTAAAGCATCTATTAGTTTTATATAAGGTAGTTTTATTACACAATCTCACCATTAACGGACTTCACACCAGCACGTGTTCTCTTCTTTATTGTCCGGGGCGGCTTTACAAGAGCTCCTTTGCAAAGCCCCCCCACGACAACCTTTGCACCCTCTTCGATAGTAGGGCAATTCTAATGCCCCACTTGGAGCTAGGAAAACTCCGCATCTTAAAAACCAACCGTACCTGCTCGTTGTTGCTTGCAAGATGGCCGCGCTCTCGCTAGCCTTGCTGTCAACCAGCCAACACCCTACCTGTAGCGTCACCTTACGCGCAGGCGTTGTGTCTGTCCAGCAATTGCAAAAGTGAGCTTAAGAATATCTGTAGCTTATGCAACACAAGTTACGTTCAGGATATTTGCAGATATCAAAAGCGTAGGAGTCACTATTAGATGCTTTATATAGGTAAAAATAATGTAAAAAAAAACGAAAGAGGTGTTCTTCCTTATAGTAAATTAAACTATTTAACGATTTTACGCTAAATGACAATTTCGTATGCTGTAGAATAACAATGGCTAGAAATGTTTTTCCTTAAAGATTTTAATATAACAAAAGTTTTTGTTACACTATTCAGGCGCTAAGTCGTCTGTATCGTAAACACCTGTGTACCGTTTTAATCACAGTAGTATCGTTGTTCTTTCACCCCTGTGCGTGTAACAAACGTTGCCGGAGCGAATATTAAGCAGCATTGTGTGTCCCTCTAACAACCCGACAAAATGTCTACAGTTTTTAGGAGGGCGTGCAATCTGAGAATTGTCTATTAAATCGAGTAGCATAGGTATTAATGAGTTCCCCATGTCATTTCTTCGTCGATATAATGTAAAACGTTTACTGTTTGTTATTTCAAATACGCTTTATTTGCATCGCTAACTTAGGAACAATATAGTGTCTTAGTTAATGTTTGAACGGTCAATGTTTGTAATGATGTTCTAAATAAGGATGGAATATCCAGTACGCGTTTGATTATTAAATAGTCACCTGAAGATATTGGTTGTATATATCATCCATCACCCAGGATTTAAAATGTTCCTTCAAGATTACCGTGCTAACATGGTGGAAAATTCTTCATATATAAGGAGAGCAGATTCAAAGATTGCGTAAATGATGTTTGTATGATTTGACATCATCCTTTCGCAAACTTCCGAAGTGAGAAATATGTAAAGGAATGTAGTGTCAGGTTATGCTCATGTTAGTTGTCTTGTTAGGAATAACAGTTTGCTGAAAAATAAGGAAATTACCCACCTCAAGAAGCTTTGAATTGTCGCCGATGGAATTAGAATCATTATCATAGAAAACATTACTAAGTTTACCCCTATGCGCAATTAATCCGCGGAAAGTCGTAAGAAATTAATTTCAGGAAAGATCGATGACTAATGCGAGATGGATAGTCTTTGTGACGAAGCAAATTAAAGACACAAATACATGCCTTAGAATTTTTTATCACTGCGATCCTTATCATCCTTAATAATCTATAGGAACACTGTGGCACGATTTAAATAAAATTAAATAAAAACCCTTAACCACAAAAAATATTTAAATTACTAGATACGTATTTCGACCACTATGTGGTCATCATCAGTAGGGGAAAAAAAAAAAATTAGCTGTATAATTTACTATATTGTTGCTTTAAACACTATCGAGGATATTCTCCTCACCCGCAGGCTGGTGTTCTCAACAACAAACAAGTGGTGTGACATTATAACTTAAATCTACCTAATTTATACTAATTCTAAATCTACTGAAGCGGAACCAGTTTAATCTTGCTTTCTCATTGGTTGTCGACCAATAGGGAAAGCAAAGCAGATGACTCTATTGGCCCTTTATCGGTGTTTAAGAGGGTCCTTTATGTTTAACAATTTCAATTGATTCATAGGCATTTAAGGAGGAAAACGTTGGTACCGCTTTTAACAATTTAACATTTTCTAGTTTAACAGGATGGCTGGTTTCAAATATATGTTTGGCGACCTGAGACCTTTCATATTTACCATATTTGAAGTGAGCAATGTGTTCTTTAAATCTTGTTGTTATATTCCTCTTGGTCTGACCAATATATTTTGAAAACACCCTGGCCCTGCACAACTAATTTCATAAATCCCCGACTTTTGCAATTTTTCCACCTTGTCTTTTGGATTACCTAGCAAATCTTTAATTTTATTAGTATTAGTGAAAGCAATTTTGAAATTACACTGTTTGAATATTTTATCAAGACCCTTTGTGGTTTTGTAAAACGGAAGTTTAACATATTTAACATTATCGTTAAAGGTGGTTGATTGCAAAGTCGTTGATTTACGGATGTTGATCCTATTTTACACTTTCTAAAAATATTATCTATAATATCAGAAGAGAAACCATTGTAATTCGCTATTTGTTTAATAAGAGTAAATTCCTTATTAAATCTGTTTTTATTTAAAGGAAATTCAATAATCTATTAATTAAAAAGTTAAATGAAGCCAACCTTATGTTGTATGCTATGATTAGAGGAAGACAAAATAAAGCGATTTACATTGGTTTCTTTTCTATAAATGTCAAATTCTAATTTATTACCATTTCTAATTACTAATGTATCTAAAAGGGTAATTGTCCATTATTCTCTAGTTCATACGTAAATTTTATGCTTTGAAATTTTGAATTCATTTCTTTAAGAAAATCATCAACATTTGATTTAGAAGTGTCAAAAACTGCAAAATATCATCCACGTACCTTAACCATATTCTTGGGAAGTATTGGAGTTTTCTTTTAAATCGGTTTCAAAACGAGACATAAATAAATTTGCTATGAAAGGTGATAAGCTATTTCCATTGCTGTGCCTTCATGTTGTTCGTACAACTTGTTGTTGAATTGAAAACAGTTCTGGGACATGCAATGCGAAACAAGCTTGATATAGTCCTCAACTTTATCATCATCAATATCACTATCTATAAGAACATCCTTTAAATATGTTAAAGTACGTGGTATTGGAACACTAGGGAATAATGAACTGACATCAAATGAAATTAAGATTTCGTTCTCTTCTAATGTGATATTTTTAATTTTATTAATGAACTCTAAAGAGTTTTGTACAGACAAACTATTAAACTTTAAATTCTTAAATTCATTTGACAGCCATCGTGATAAATAGTAAGTCGGTGAGTTGATACCTGAAACTATTGGTCTCATCGATTTATTATTTTGTGAATCTTTGGTAAACAGTAAAGTTTTGGCATTTCAGGATTCGAAATTTTAATTTTAATTTTAGTGTGGGCGAAATTAGGTTTGGACATTCTTTCAAAACAGACTCTGTTGATGTAATCATTTTATTTAAAGGAACTTCATTTTTACGTTTTTGACTATTGGTCTGTAAGGACCCTCAGACAGCAAAGTCTCTACTCTATCAACATAGTCTTGTTTATCCAGAATAACCAACCTATTCCCTTATCAGCCTTTAAATAATAACAATTCTTTTGTCGTAAATCTTTAATAATCAGATAATCTTTCCTTGTTTGTTCTGAGGCATTCCTTGCGCAAGTGCGTAAGTTGTTCGAAAGTTGAATTTTGCACGCGTTTCTAATAAAGTTTTTGAATTGTCATCTAATTTTGAAATGGATTTTCAATGCCAGCAATAATGTCTTCCAAAGAGTTTTAAATGATCTACTCCAAATTTTAGGCCTCGATCAAGGAAAGTCAACTCTTCATTATTAAAGATTTTCGACGATTTGTTAACAACTATTGACTCTAATTGAGGTGAAGTAATTTCCAGTTTTTAGGAGGTACATTGACATTGTGTTTCTTTAAAAGAAACTTCAACTTAGTGTTTTGACTATTAATTTTGTCTAACAATTTATGATTGTTGACTTCAAAACAAATCTCTGGAAATTATTCCATTCCTGAAAACCGGACTCGGATAAATTGCACGTTAGTGCTAGGTGCGATTTATACGTTTCCAGTTCCAATCTACTAAGTTTACTGTACAGATATTTGATTTCCAAATTAAGCCATTTATCTTTTGCAAAATTGATTATTGCGTTACTACGTTTACAGGAATGGAATAATTTCCAGAGATTTGTTTTTGAAGTCAACAATCATAAATTGTTAGACAAAATTAATAGGCAAAACATTAAGTTGAAGTTTCTTTTAAAGAAACACAATGTCAATGTACCTCCTAAAAAACTGGAAATTACTTCACCTCAATTAGAGTCAATAATTGTTAAAGAATCGTCGAAAATCTTTGATAATGAAGAGTTGACTTTCCTTGATCGAGGCCTAAAATTTGGAGTAGATCATTTGAAAACTCCTTTGGAAGACATTATTGCTGGCATTGAAAAATCCATTTCAAAATTAGATGACAATTCAAAAAACTTTATTAGAAACGCGTGCAAAATTCAACTTTCGAACAACTTACGCACTTGCGCAAGGAATGCCTCAGAACAAACAAGGAAAGATCATCTGATTATTAAAGATTTACGACAAAAGAATTGTTATTATTTAAACGCTGATAAGGGGAATAGGTTGGTTATTCTGGATAAACAAGACTATGTTGATAGAGTAGATACTTTGCTCTCTGAGGGTCCTTACAGACCAATAGTCAAAAACGTAAAATGAAGTTCCTTTAAATAAAATGATTAAATCAACAGAGTCTGTTTTGAAAGAATGTCCAAACCTAATTTCGCCACACTAAAATTAAAATTAAAATTTCGAATCCTGAAATGCCAAAGCTTTACTGTTTACCAAAGATTCACAAAATAATAAATCGATGAGACCAATAGTTTCAGGTATCAACTCACCGACTTACTATTTATCACGATGGCTGTCAAATGAATTTAAGAATTTAAAGTTTAATAGTTTGTCTGTACAAAACTCTTTAGAGTTCATTAATAAAATTAAAATATCACATTAGAAGAGAACGAAATCTTAATTTCATTTGATGTCAGTTCATTATTCCTAGTATTCCAATACCACGTACTTTAACATATTTAAAGGATGTTCTTATAGATAGTGATATTGATGATGATAAAGTTGAGGACTATATCAAGCTTGTTTCGCATTGCATGTCCCAGAACTGTTTTCAATTCAACAACAAGTTGTACGAACAACATGAAGGCACAGCAATGGGAAATAGCTTATCACCTTTCATAGCAAATTTATTTATGTCTCGTTTTGAAACCGATTTAAAAGAAAACTCAAATACTTCCCAAGAATATGGTTAAGGTACGTGGATGATATTTTTGCAGTTTTGACACTTCTAAATCAAATGTTGATGATTTTCTTAAAGAAATGAATTCAAAATTTCAAAGCATAAAATTTACGTATGAACTAGAGAATAATGGACAATTACCCTTTTAGATACATTAGTAATTAGAAATGGTAATAAATTAGAATTTGACATTTATAGAAAAGAAACCAATGTAAATCGCTTTATTTTGTCTTCCTCTAATCATAGCATACAACATAAGTTGGCTTCATTTAACTTTTAATTAATAGATTATTGAATTACCCTTTAAATAAAAACAGATTTAATAAGGAATTTGCTCTTATTAAACAAATAGCGAATTACAATGGTTTCTCTTCTGATATTATAGATAATATTTTTAGAAAGTGTAAAAATAGGATCAACATCCGTAAATCAACGACTTTGCAATCAACCACCTCTAACGATAATGTTAAATATGTTAAACTTCCGTTTCACAAAATCACAAAGGGTCTTGATAAAATATTCAAACAGTGTAATTTCAAAATTGCTTTCACTAATACTAATGAAATTAAAGATTTGCTAGGTAATCCAAAAGACAAGGTGGAAAAATTGCAAAAGTCGGGGATTTATGAAATTAGTTGTGCAGGGCCAGGGTGTTTTCAAAAATATATTGGTCAGACCAAGAGGAATATAACAACAAGATTTAAAGAACACATTGCTCACTTCAAATATGGTAAATATGAAAGGTCTCAGGTCGCCAAACATATATTTGAAACCAGCCATCCCGTTAAACTAGAAAATGTTAAATTGTTAAAAGCGGTACCAACGTTTTCCTCCTTAAATGCCTATGAATCAATTAAAATTGTTAAACATAAAGGACCCTCTTAAACACCGATAAAGGCCAATAGAGTCATCTGCTTTGCTTTCCTATTGGTCAACAACCAATGAGAAAGCAAGATTAAACTGGTTCCGCTTCAGTAGATTTAGAATTAGTATAAATTAGGTAGTTAGGTTATAATGTCACACACTTGTTTGTTGTTGAGAACACCAGCCTGCGGGTGAGGAGAATATCCTCGATAGTGTTTAAAGCAACAATATAGTAAATTATACAGCTAATTTTTTTTTTTTTTCCCCTACTGATGATGTCCACATAGTGGTCGAAATACTTATCTAGTAATTTAAATATTTTTTGTGGTTAAGGGTTTTTATTTAATTTTATTTAACTTATCATCCTTATTCTGAAAGGTACCGGCGTACTCAATTTAGACTACATGAAATGGTGTTGATGGTACGACTCAATCAGGCGGACAATTTCCCATAACAGGTTTAATTAATTTAGATGAAAACCAAAAGCCGCGGAGACATTTATGAACAGTAACCTTAGCAAGACTGCGGTCAGCAATTACTCAATATCGTTCTCGAAAAGTAGCAATTGAACGCCAGCATGTAATAGACGAATACGTGTCGAATTAGAAGATGTTGAGTGAATCTATATTTTGCAAAAATTAGAATGGGATGTTTTTTTCTCAAACGATAACTAGGACTTTTCATGATCCCAAACCCAAATTTTTCGGCCAGGATCATAAAAGAAAGTAAAGCTTGAAACGGAACTTGGTGCTGGAATGGACATACCCTTTCCTAGACATTTTATTTCTTCTCGAACAGACTGCTTTTGAACGTTTTAACTAAACAAAGATTCGAATAAGTAATCTCTTCAAGTGCCAAAGAGTCTAATTGCGTTCTGAATGCAGTTTACGACAATTGTTTATAAACCGAAAACAGTAAGCAATAGCTTATTCAAACCTAGTAAAACACAGAAAATTTGCCCATAGAAAAGCTTCGACCTAAAACTCAAGGTAAAATTGTTAGCGCTCTCTAAATCTGGTAAATTGGAAACACTATCTACAAAGGTAGCCTATGGACCTTTTGATTGAGGGAGCGTGAGGGGGCGTTCAGGACCTGTCTGTACATTCTTTCAATGTCAGCAAACCAAGGATATCTATGTATCCAAAAACGCAATAAAACTGAAAAGAGATCCTGCTGGATTGTAGCTCCAACTATCTGAATACCGTCTAACGAATAATCATTGGATGTCTTAGAAGAAGAGTCAAACTTTCTTTTTTGAGCACACCATAGTGGTGAATATCGAAAACTGTATAATTGTGTAATTCAGGTCGCAAGGTGACAAATGTCCAAGAGTTTGGTATTATTGCATAAAGGAAATATATAATTTAGCATCGCAAGCAAGTTGAATCTTTTGAAAGCTACGTGCCAAGAATTCCCCAAAATCGAAGGAGCTCTCTGAGACGGAATGAATATGATAATACGTCCATCAGAGGCTGTTTTGATAGTAGCAGAAAAATGACTTTAACCGGAATTTTATTCTTGTGAGAGAACCTTGGCAGAAGGATATTGTTCCAATACCAAGAAACGAGCGATTTCATCCTGAACTAGATCGGAAATTGAATGAAACCATTGCGTTCGGAACTGCGTAACAGATCCCAATGGACCAGCAACAACATACTCAAATAGATTTTTTTGAATAGTAGGAAAATTTGAACCCAATTGGATATATAGAATATAGAAGACGGGTGATCCTAAGACGATTTGATAATTGAATATTATCAGGAATATGAAGCTTAGTCATATCTACATGTCAATTAGGTACATTGTTGTAATATTGTCAATAACAAGACTGGAAATCGTCAATACAAAACGCTAGAAAAGCCTATGATTTCGAATTGTTAAAGCCGAAAAGTTGATAAATCAATTTATTGCCATATATATATTTTGAAGTTTAATTAAAAAATACGTAAGGTAAAACCATTTTAAAACATGTACTTAATGATATTATTAGTTGGTAACTAAACCCTCCCTGAAAAAGTTTTCAACATTCGCAACAAAAAAATTAGTTGCGCTAGTGATGAAAATAGGGCACAAGATCCACAGAAAAGACTATTTTATATGAAATTTGGTATTGACGGTAGGTGTTAAAATATTAGTGTAAAGAGCAGGTAGTAATTAAAAGCACCGATGCGCACAGGCAGTAAATAAAAGTAAGAGAGTTAAGTAGAGAAAAGAAATGTAAATGGGTGTGTACCGTGGTAATATTAATGGCAATTTAATCCAAATAAGCATGCTGTCGACGTATTTCGCTTTAATTTGGGGCTCATCTAGGCTGGAGTTAGCAAAGTTGTAATTTTTAACACAGACACCTTAAGGAAAGTACAACATTAACTCGTTAGTGCCCTCATGTTGTTCCAAATGGCATCACAGGTTTTGGCGACAGTCGGCACCGAGGAGATCCGGCTCAACTGCCTTTTCCCACAGTCGAAAATAATATTTATAAAAAAAACTAAACGAAGGATGGTTTATTTAAAGGAATAATTTGTGAATATTGCTTGTATATAGTGTTTTTTGATTTATTTAGCATTTGAAGTCGATTGACAGTTAAAAATTTCACTGCACATACAGTACCAAAATATTCCTGCCCGAGCTTTACCTAATCGTAGTTAGTAAGTAAACTTATGTTTTACTTAATTTCAGACTCCAAACAATTCTAATCTGTCTATTGGGGTAATAAATGTTATCATTTCATACCACTCGTTTGTACATTCATTATAAAACAGCAAGCTCATAGATAAAGCGGCGAATTGCATATTAGGAGGGAGTCCGGTGACTCTTGCACTTTGTGTTCCGTAGGATTGTTGAAATAAAAGAAAACGAATCTTTGTATGAAAATAGGGTACATACTAACATTAAAAACAAAACAAAATTGGGTTTCCTATCCAACTGATAAACTTTTATTCAGTTTTTAATTAAATCCTAATTGTAAAACAGGTTTTCAAACTTTTTTATATAGGTAGGTATTCGTTCAGGAATACGAATTGTTTGACACTTTTCCTGCCATCATCAAGTTAAACAATAACTGCATAATATTATTTTTGTCTAGCTATTGCATTATTCAAATGACGATTTAATTTTCGATTAGTATAAAAGAGAATTTTAAGAGTTACACACTGACTTTTAGATTTTACACTAAAGTTTTCAGGCTTTGTATACTTGAATGCAAGATGTTCAATTATTGATGCTGACTCCGATTAGTTTTACAAGATTTTGTACCACTGATTAAATTATGCATTATTAACTCGCGACAATGAATTACTAATCTGAATTATGGAGAAATCCCATAATTCTCCTAGAGCTGGAACATAGATATTAGGTTCAGTATTATGGCTATTGTAGTGATTGTACGTAATGGTTCACGCCGACCCTAAATTTGACAATGCCCTTAATTAATTATTATCATTAGTCTAAAGCTGTGGCAATTAAATGTGTAGGACAATATTCTGAAATAATATTTTCTAGATAATGCAATATGTAGGTACTCCCAATATTAAGCAAACGCAGTAAGAGTTGACTTTTGCTACATTTATTTCTCTCCTAAGGATGCAAGTAAAGTTAGTAATGAAATTAATTGTTTAAGTAAGAGTGCACAATTTCAGTTGGTTTAATTATTTAATTTTTTTGTAACGCTTGCTAAATTTGCTTTAGTGCTGTCAGTTTAATGCGGATCCCTGGAAATATTATAAATTTGTTACTTGTAGACACATTACATTTATATTTATTTGTGCGGTGAACGTTGAAATGTATGTAAAATTTAACAGTTCCAGAACGATTTCCAAAGCGTAAAAACTTAGCAAGTGGACTGTAATTTACTGAAGGAGGTGAAAGTTTACAATTCGAGGAATTGGCGCGACAAACATTAATACTGGTCAAACCGATCCTTAATCGTCTGCTTACCTTACAATTGCATTCACTATTGGAGTTCCGCGGGGCTAGTATGTTGTTCCCAAATGACGCAACCTGGTCGGATACGAACACTTCGTCACTCGCGGACAGTTAAAGTATTAGCTGTCGTGCCGTCAAAAGGCGATTCAATACTCTCTCTGTATGGCGAAATAATCATATCACTTCACCATATGCGCAGCAAACAACAATAAACGATATGGCCATTGAAACTGTGAATTGCTGACCTCCAACGGTATAAAGTTTAAACAATATTATATACGTTTTTAAGGCGGTAGATACATATAATTAAGTTTATCAATTTTTCGATAATATATCGTAAGACTACTCTAAACCGATCTAAATCTGATAAGGTTGTTTCTATAAAACAAAAATTTTTAAGTACATATTGCATCCTGTTAAATAATTGAAAAGCTCTTCATCGAATATTTTTTAAAACCTAGTTTAATTTAATAAATGATGCATTTTCATATTTGAAAACGCAACCTAAAGGAAACACATAAAACTAAATAAAAATGTAACGCTGTTATACTAATTTATTTCATGTCACGACTTCATAGATCACAACACGAATAAAACTAGCATTATAATCAAAGCTTGAATCGAGTCCACGACTGATCTTGGGTATGACCAACCGCTTGTTCCAAAATAGTCCAGAGCCACCGAGGTGTGTCTATTCCCAGAGTCGATCACCGAGAATGAACCACTCTCTCAAAGGGGCGTCTTACTTTGTATTGCCTTATTTGAACCTTCCGGTTTACCAATGCTGCACACAGCTGACACTTGCAGCACCGCTCTGTGACATCGTTTTCGCGGCCTACCCAGTAAAAGCTTCTTTAGACCTTCTCCAGAATCTTCTTAACGCCAAAGTGTGCTCCCAAGGTACTATTAAGCAGACACACTAAAACCTCTGACACGTGGCTTTTCAAACCCACCACCCGAAGCATATCCACGAATCCATCTCCATTCTCCACGAACCGCAAAAAGATTCCTTTTTCTACCATCAAAGTATCCCACTGTGCCCAGAACGATTTTAGAGTGTCACTCAACGGACTAATGTCCTGCCAGAATGGAAGTGCTCCTCTGGTTTTCCAACTCAGAATGACATTTAGATCTTTACCATTATCATTTTCGGTTTGCAGCTGTAAAGGCTGTAAATCGTGCTTAACTATTGAGAGTCCGACCCACAAAACCGCATTCTGTGCGCGACGCGGACGACCATTTTCGGTGCAGAATCTTGAAGGTCAAGTTTGAGGCGTTCTATCGATCCCGTCTATTAATTTCGACTCGTGTTCTTTCTTGTACTGTCTATATCGGTTCTGCCCACGGTTTTGACATTGTGGCCCATCTTTCTGGCGGCTCCATAGATAAGAGATGTTTGTGTATGCCTGCTGGTCTCAAGGTTTCGGGTCCGATTTCTATCATGTACAGCTAGAAAATGTTAGACATACAATTTTCACAAAAATACGCTCTCGTTCGGATGAGAGGTAAAATATACGTACCGTGTGTAAGTGTTGCCACGCACGTTAAATACCCCTACTTAAGTTGGGATAACAAGAGTTTGCAGAATTAAAAATTTTCAGAAAAAGAAATCTATTCCTGGCCAATGTAGTACCTTTGGGTGAAGCATTGGAAAGTCTGTACAGAACTCACTTTTCTCTGGCAGCTGGCCACGAAGTGTCTAGGCAAGACATCTTCCATGCTCCCTTGTCTCCCTTCCTTTCCAGAACGAAATAATTTACTACAGACTACATACGTTACTTACGTCGCCGCCTCGAACGCTAAGGGATGAGCATTAAGTAAAGTCTAAACGGTTCTTCAGTAGTACTTACTTGATTTTTTTGTCGCGTATGCCGTCAACAAACGCGCGTACTGCCAACTGTTCTAGGAAGCTGCCCGGTGCTGTTAGGTAGACTAGTCTCACCAATCGAGCAATATATACTTCAAATACTTGAAAATTTTTGTTGACCTTATAGCAACGTTTTTTTACTTGAGCGTGATACATTTGTAGATAAAAGTCGCCGTACCCAATTTTCAGTCTCGATGTTAAAAATCCATAGCTCTTCTGATCATTGTCTGGTATGATTTGCAGAATATGCATTGCTTAACGCGAAAATCAACGCGGTTGCTTATTCATATCTTTTCAGCCGTTACTTCTCCCGGTAACCTCGAATTGATTAAAATATATTTGTCAATGTGACTTCCCATCAAATGTGGGTAATTTTACCCTGAAGCTTCACGCTATTTCACTTTCTCCGACATTTTGACATTATGAGATTTGCTGTTGTATCACCGATATTGAGTATCAAAACGTTTGTACTATTCGAAAATTAATCCATTCTTTCATCTCCAGCGCCTTTTCTTGTACTTTACCCAAATCTGTCAAAACTTTTTCTGAAAATCCCGCTTTTAGTTCTTGCGAGTTGTCTACCAACTGCACTTCCGATTTCCTCCAGCTTTTCCGCGGACCTTGTAGTTACTCCCCTCTTAATTGGCTGTAATTTTCAATTAATTTTTGTACAACCACTTTTGCATTCCGTTTTAATTTTTTTTATAACTTTTCTGTAAATTGGTGGTGATATGGTTTAGTTCTTCCACCAGGTTCCTAGCACTTTCCTGTAATTTTTCTGTAAAACTCATGTTACTCTCTTCTAGTTACGTTGAAGCAGTAATAAACTACGGCTGTTTATTTATGCAGAATTTCTTATATATTTAATTTTTCTACTCTATTTATCTTACACTTTTAAAGGAATTTAGATAGCCAATATAGCATCTTTTTGTTTTGTGGTTGTCTACATTCAGGCCTGAGGGTGTATGGTATTATATTCGACCTTTAGAGATTCATCGTACTTATAATTTGTCGCGTATGCATTATAAATTTAAATATTCGGTTGTTATAAGCATTCATATCATTTACTTGCATGACGGCCTAAGGCCAAGATGTCTAAATCTAGGTCGGCGTGGGAATTAGGATTCAATATTTGAATGTGCTTTTCTCCTAAACACTAGTTCGTTGTTAATTTCTCCTGAAGCAAGAACTTACCAATACGAAAATGAGAAACATTGGAATTTAACCACAATGGAGTCATGAAGGTTTAATTATCAAATGCAATAATAATGTTTGTTTTACTCGGGACTTGTTAGAGTTATAATAGATGGTTTTAAAAGAAGAAAGTGCAAGACATTTGTTGTAACAGTCAGTTTAGTTCGCAGATATTTAGGTACGGCCATTAACAAGATTTGTAAGTGGATTTGCATACATCTTGGTAAGTATGTGCTTGCCAATACTTGCAACGGAAATTTGATATTTTGGTCAATTATATCTCAACGAAAATGTTACACTTTGTATAATTCAAGATACTAGAAATACTAGTAGAGCATCCATATGGTATTTAGATAATTTTCTTCAAATCGTTAAAAAACGAAATTTTATAGTATATCATTAATACTGTTGAATTGTCAACAGATGCTTTGTAAGATAAACCGTTGACGCTAGTTAAGTTTATGTCAAAAACCAAGCTTAAAATTGCCATATATTCATCCTATTGATTTTAACGTTTATTAAATATGTAGTCATTATTGAAAGATACTTATATAACATTTTCCTTTGCAAATGTATACCGAATATTTTAAAAATCCATAAATGAGATATTGCTAAGTAATAAATAATCATGATAACCAAACATATTTGAATGGGAATAGTAATTCTTAATCACATTAATTTAATGCATCAAATTATTGATCAATGTACATTATACTTCACAAAAATTTTCAGCAAGTATTTTACTCTGCATTTTATGTTGTTGATTATGATTGATAGACATGCAAAGTAAAATCGTTTAAATGTCTTTTTCACTACTACCGTACACACTTGATATCAGTGTAACGAAAACTCTTTTACAATATTAACAATTCTTTATCATGAATTGAGTAAAAAAGTTTAAATGCAGTGAAATTCTAAAGTGCTCACTCTAGACGATTTCTTCCCAGCTAATCCGTTACAGTACAAGCACTAACTTCTCTTACTTACTATCAAAACACTATATTTAACTATAAAAAGAGAAAGCGTTAATTTATTTCGATGACTATAATAATTTACATAACATAAAGCAATTTCTTTTAACGTTGTCACACTCATTTACTTCATCTCACGACTTTGTAGATCAAGACTCGAATGAGAGCTATTATTATATTGAATGATTGAATTAAAACTAAACTAAGTAATGCTCATATGGACAATTTATATACATAATCAATAATTTTGGACTATTCGAAAAACGTACTAGAACTATTCAAATAACATCTAGAAGATTCCTAATATGAGCTTAATAAAGCCTCGTTTACGTTTATCTTTATTATTCTGATCAAGGGTGGGTTAAGCCGCGTCTCGTTGCATATTTAAGCACCTAGAACATGATTTGCATGTATTTACAACTAAAGTGGTACTGATATATATATATATATATATATATATATATGTTGATGTGATAAAGAGGTCACCCGAGATTATTGAAATTCAAATTCTATAAATAAAACCCTTTCAAAGAAATTGGAATTTCCAAATATTTAACTAAATCGCCCTGTATAAATACAAAGTTATTCATTTCGTATGCGTTAAAAGCGCATCTTGCGTGTATAAAAACAATATTAATTTATCGCATTCGCAAAGCATAGGAAAGCAACTGCGATTAATTTTTTTGTGTATTACTTAGTAAAACGAGTTTCATTTTAAAATAGGTACGTTAGTTATTGAAAACGTAATCCGCTGAATTACGAAATGCCGTGTTTTTATTAAAATGCAAATCAATTTTGATATATAAATAAAAAGCCATTCATTTCATTGTCATAAAGATATTCGCTTCGTTTACCGTCAATGGCATAGAATAGTGTCCTTTTAACAAATTTTTATTCAAAGCAACATTACATTCATCTTTGTTAAAAATAGCACTTTAATCTTTAAAATATGCATCTGTACCCAGTTGAAATACAAATTCATGTAATCTTATTGCATTTGCAAAGCGTATAATAACCATGTGCTTTCAAAAACTAAATTGACTCTCGTTTATATACAACATTTAAATTCATTTTATCAGTTTTTCTAGAATTTTCGCGATTAATAGACTAATACGTCATCAATTACTAAGAAATATGGAATGAATTAATTATAAATAAACGCACTATTCAAAAGCTCGCGCGGGTATTAAAATGCAATAAAATAAAGACGAAATAGATTGGAACCAATTTATAGCTTTCAGGGTTACAATAAGATAGAAGAGACGCGACCATTAACCTTGTGCACTAGATAAGAATAAACGGTACGTTATACGATCAACATAAATCATAGCTTGATTCTAATTAGAGCATTAAAGCTGTGGTATCCTCGGAAATGTTACAACACCTGAGTGTATTATTTTCGAAACGGATCAGGAAGAATCTCGAATGTGACGCATAGAAGTAATTCTTGTATATAAGCGGAAGAAATCGACGTACATTATTCGTTTTTTTCTAATTGAACCAATATGTAGCGTTGAGTAAAGGTTCACACAATATCCGCGATCGACCATGCATAGTTGAAATGGAACGTTTATGTTTGAGTAGTTTAAAACATAAAAGCTCTCAAACGCAATTAATTGATGAAGCGTCATTGTCTTGTAAAATACAACAAAGATTGAGTGTTACTCGATTCAAGAGCTACTCTGAAGTTAATTAATTAAAAATAGACGATAAACTGATGAAAATTGTCAATTTCGATTTAGAATAAGTTCTCATTTTTATAATTTGTAAAAGAGATAGTTTGTGTCAGATTTTGAGGTCAAAATTCGAACCATATTGATCTTTAATAAATTTGTGAAAAGTTTTTGGCCAATCACATTTCACGAACGTGGTAATAAGAAACAGGCAAATAATCCAGCTATTAATTAAAGAGGATTTTGTTCCTTTTAAGAAAGATTTGGTAAAGAACATTTTAATAATTAAGTAACCCGTAGGAACTATTTTCTGTATGAACCTAAACTGAGACTGTTCTATAAATTGTTTTGTCATCATCATCATTAGGTCTTCCATCCTGGAACTAGTAAGATCCGTACCCTCATTGTTTCCTATTCTGTGCTAACCTGCACATTCTCCTGAAATTTCCACAGTCTGTAAATTTCACTATCTATGTGCAATAGTCTGATCTAGGTGTACATCTATTTCTTCTTTCTTATCTTTGCTTGTAATATTCCCGCACTATTCCCAAAAAATGCTTAAAAACGTATCATGTCTTTCTTTTTTCATTTTATTCTTGTTTTTCACAGATATCTTTATTCTTCTACTACTTCTATCACCTCTTTGTTATTAACTTTGTCTGTCCATGCTTTCATCCTCAGACATCTGAAGCACAACATTCCAAAATGCTTCTACCGTTTCTTGTCTGCTTCTCCTACTGCCCCTATTTCATAGATGTACTGTGGTGTGCGCCAAAAAAATTTGCTTTCAATAATTCTCCCCTTGTTTCTATGTTTGTTATCCTCCAATATAGGCGCTGACCTTTCTAGTTAGATGCAGTTCGGTTCCCCTCCTATTGTGTGTAAATATACAGGGTGCCCTATTTCTTACACGTTGTATGGGTAACTCTGTTATTTGTGACATTAGAGAAAAGGTTAAATAGGGAAAGTAGTGCAGTTTTTAATGCCGAGTTTAGCCATGAAGAGATAATTAACATACAGGGTGTAGCAAAAGCGTTATACCAAAATAACGAAATTTTGATCTTTTTTGATTTGCTTCGTGGTTCATTTATTATGATAGATATAGTAAAATGTTGTAGATGTTTTTTACATTATTTTAAAGGGAGAATAAGATAAACTTATTTGTTTTTACATGGCTTTGGTCATGTTCGAGTAAATAAGTGAGGTTATGTTTTTTTAAATGGAAACCATAATTGGCGGTAGTTCTGATAGAAAGGCATTTTTTTTCTCTTTTTAGCGATGTACTACAGTGTACATATTCAACATAAAAATTTTTGAAAAAATTTTGTTTTTGTGAAATACAAAACTTTGTATTAAATAATATGTGAATATTTGAGCTGATTTTAGGAATCAAGTAGCCATATGACACATAACAATAGATTTCACTTGTTTGAATAACAGAAATTAGATAGTACTGTTATTTTGTGTTTATACGTACATTATTTTCATCTAATAGTTAGAATGTCCTATACAAATGAAGTAAAAAATGACATGCTCTTTTGCTACTATTCTTTGAATTGTAACTTACGTGCAGCAGTGGATTTGAACTTTGAAAGATACATGGAACGTAAGCAACCACACTGTCAGATATTTAGCAAACTTGAAAATAATCTTAGGGCATATGGTGCATTTACCAAAACCTATATTCTTACGAAAATGTGAAGAAACTGTTGAAACGAATGTGTTGGCGTTTGTTAACCATAAACCAGAATCTTCTACTGCCGAAATTCCAAACCACTGTGCAACTTCTAAGGAAACTGTGAGGTGTATTCTGAAATCTCGGAAATATCATCCCTATCACTATTCTATTTCGAATACATTGTATCCAGAGGATAATCAAAGACGAATAACATTTTGTCGATGGTACCTCAATAAATGTGAAGAGGATTCATATTCTTGAAAAACCATTATGTATACTAACGAGACTAAATTTACAAATAACGGAATATTTAATCGGCACAACAAAATATTTTATTCTCAAGAAAATCCTAAACTTGTGCGTGAATCCAGAGATCAACATCAATTTGGTATTAATTGATGGTGTGGAATATTTTGTGGAAAAATTATCGGATATTTTTTTATAACGACAATTTGACCGCTGCAAATTACTTAAATTTCTTAAAACACCAACTGGAAGAATATTTGAATGAATTACCTCTTAACATCCATTACAGACTAAAGTATTTCCAACACAATGGTACCCCTGCACACAGTGGTACATCAGTGAAGCAATATTTAACTGATCGTTTTGAGCACGTGATTGGTAACAAAATGGAAATTGATTGGCCTGCTCGTTCACCACAACTTACGCCATTAGATTTTTATTTGTAGAGTGATTTAAAAAATAAAGTGTATTCTACTACTCCTCAAATGCTTGAGGTTTTAATAGCTAGAATCCAAACAGCAATTGCAAGAATTGATGCACGAACAATAAAAAATGCACTTCGTAATGTTAAAAAAACGATGTGAGCTGTGCCTTCAACAAAATAGTGGGCATTTAAACACCTTATGAAATGATATTATATTTAAAATTTTTAACATAATTTGTTTTTGATATTTTTGTTACGTCATGCATAAGTATTTTATTGTTTAATACCAAGTTTCGTTTTTCATAAAAACAAATTTTTTTCAAAAATTTTTATGTTGTCATGTACACTGTAGTACATCACTGAAAGGAGAAAAGATATGCCTTTCTATCAGAACTACCGCCAATTATGGTTTCCATTTAAAAAAACATAATCTCACTTATTTACTCGAACATGACCAAAGCCATGTAAAAAAACAAATAAGTTTATCTTATTCTCCCTTTAAAATAATGTAAAAAACATCTACAACGTTTTACTGTATATATCATAATAAATGAACCACGAAGCAAAACAAAAAAAAGATCAAAATTTTGTTATTTTGGTATAACGCTTTTGCTACACCCTGTATGTTAATTATCTCTTCATGGCTGAACTCGGCATTAAAAACTGCACTACTTTCCCTATTCAACCTTTTCTCTAATGTCACAAATAACAGAGTTACCAATACTGTAATAATTATTAAAATTTGTGATTCTATCTTTATTATTTATTATTAACTTTATCCTCGTGACTATCAGCAAAAAAAATTACTCCCACAAATTTCCTAAACCCTAACCTGATATCACAAGTTCGAGAATTTCTTCTTATTAATGTAAGCCCAAGGTAATGTTGGATGGAGAATGGCTTGAGATAAAGAAAAACTCTTAAGACATAAACGGCTAGTCGAGTGTTAGCTCTGGGTAGATCATGAGCTTGGGTCATGGGCTGATAAAAGACCAAAAATATATTTAATGAGCACCACCGTATTTTTCAATACAATAACCAACAAAATTTAACTATGCTTGTATAAGGGGAATGCGGAAACCTTATCTTAACACCACTAACATAGCCATAAAACCTGAATTTCACTCTTTAGGACACACTTACCAAGACCTCAAACACCAGATGTCATACAGATGTCTCGGCTTTACCTGTGAACAAACAAGAGTACAACATGGACACCATTTGTGTCCTCAAAAATATTTGCCAAAAAATAAAATAATAGAATTTAGGCTTCTTAAATATATACTGAGGGAATTTGTTTTCATTACGCACAATTTCTAATCCGGGATGACTTGCAATTTTTTGAATGTTAAATAATAAAACGTCTTTCAAAAACAAAATAGATTCTATTTGGATAAATTTCTGAATATATATATATATATATATATATATATATATATATATATATATATAATTGCAATATTTAAGTTTGTATCTTTATAAAATTTTCTCATAATAATTTTCTAGAACAGAAATAGACTAGTGAAGTTTTGCATTCAAAATTAATAAGATCTCTGAATGGATCTTTTTTATAAAATTTAATTAGATTGACGTAGAGCTTCTAAGTTATTCATAATACATAAATTTCTTTCAATCAGCGAAGTACTTCCTTGATCTTCACAATAAAATTTAATTATCAAAGTGCAGACATTGTAGAATGTAATCATTCTAATTTATTTTTATTCAACATTAAGTACGCAAATTTCATATGTCGATGAAAGTGCAAGTTCATGACCTCAAAATCTTTAAACATATTTTAAATTCAATTAAAACAGCATATGGCGTCTAGATAGGAAAACTGAATCTATGTTTTTTTTATATCTGACATAGGATGTCATTCACAACTTTATTAAATATATTATTTGCGTACATGTGCAAACATTCTGACAAGCAATCGACATATTATTTAATTCGCTAATTCCTCAAAAACTATTTTCTTTTTACGTTACTCAAATATTTAATGTTAGATAATTTATAGTAATTTACTGTATTTTCAAAGTTATTAAATCCTAAAGAACACTCACGTGCTACGAAACTGCTCTGAACTAAAAATACTGGACCTTGATCTCAGCTGTCGGAAATTTCCATAAGCATCAAAGTTGTTTGGAATACAACGACTATATTACAAAACCAACCATAATATCCTTGTTTGATGTTATTCATCGGTAAGGTTAAAATATACGGAACACATGTGAAATCACTTTCTGCGTTACTGCATGTTATATTAAATAGGACAAAACCATATATTTTTGCTTTAAGATATTGCCTTAAGAAATTGTTTTAAGTTACTATCGGAGATATTATACAAGATATGTCCTTAAGATATTGCACTAAGATGAAAAATATTAGTATAATCTATTTAATTAATATATACCAACTGTCTAAATGATGTCCAAAGGGGCTTCCATCTTCTTAGGCCTGTAGGGATCAACTGAACTGCTCGGAGCGAAGCTTATCGAAAATCATGCTTACGCAACCGCTGTTAGGCTCGACCTCCAGACACCAAGAATTTATCAATTCATTACTTTTTTCTAACTTTGTTAGAAGCCACGTGCTTACACACGGCCATCTCGACTTCACTTATCCTGCAAAGCAGCCTGCCCTTTCGAACGCTGATAATCAAGTGCCAATTGACAACTTGACAGAGCTTAGTAACGAACTTTAGAGCATAAACGTAAAAGAATCTAAGTGTTATTATGAATTTTATAAATTAATTTCTATTGGACGGTAATTCACAAATTAAATATTTTAAATTATAGCTGTTTTATTTTTATTTTATTGAACGAAATGTAACTAGAAACAAAATACGTTACAATACAACGTGTAACAAATAGGGCACCTGTATACCCTGTTTCTTCGATATTCAGTAGTATGTGAAAGGGGTTAAGCAGCTTACCACTACCAAGATTCCCAACACTTGCACATTTGCCGAATTAATAGTTTTCTAATATATCCTTTCGCGCAATCAACACTAGTTCAAAATATTTCAAAACCAATACCTGTAGTTGTTTATAGTAACCATGAGATTTATGTGCAATTTTTTTTTCATCATTAGGTTTTCCGTCTGAAACTGGTTGGGCGCGTACCTTCACTTACTTTAATTCTAAACTAGGCTACACTGTCCCTGAAATTCCAAGAGCCTAGTAACAGCGCTGTTCTCCATCTGCTGTTTACTAATTATATGCCCTATTTCACCAAACTTCAGCGGTATGTGAACGGGAGGCGTCGCCGTGGATCTTTGTAGTAAGCGTAAGACTACGGATCCCAAGGTCCTGGGTTTAAATCCCGTCACGGCCGACTGCTTGAAAAATGACAGGTGAGCATTTTTCACAAAAATTACGCCCTTGCTCGGATGAGAGGTTAAATGGAGGTCCCGTGTGTGAGTGTTGTCACGCACGTTAAAGATCCCTACCTTGCCTGGAACGGCAAGGGTTTGGCAAAATTCTAAATTTCCAGGCAACAAAAAACTCGCCTCCTGGCCAATGTAGTACCTTCTGGTGGAGCATTGGAAATATAAATGCACGGTATGTGAAGGGGGTTAAGAAGCCTATGGCTACTAAGGATCCCTCAATGCTTAGACATTCGCCGAATTAATAGTTTTTCAGTAAATCCTTTTGCACAATTAGTTGAAAGTATTGCAAAACCAATACCTGTAGTTGCTTCATCATTAAGTTTAATTTCAGTTATTTTTTTCGCCATTAGGTTTTTCATCTTGGAATTGGTTGGTCGCGTACCTACATTGATTTCTATTCTGAGCTAGCCTGCACATTCCCCTGAAATTCCCACAATCCACACTTTCGCTTTGTGTGTGCAATAGTTTAGTGTAAGTCCACCTCTACCTATATTTTTTCCTATCTCTGCTTGTAATATGTTCCGCACTATTCCGTTAAGCCTTAGTATGCGGCCTATCACTCTATTTCGTTTTTTTTTACTGTTTTCCACATACTGCTTTCTTGCCCTACCATTTCCAGTACCTCCTTGTTCTTAACTTTGTCTGTCCATAATATCTTCATTATACGTCTGCAGCACCACATTTTAAAGGCTGCTATCTTTTTTCTGTCCGTCTATCCTACTGTTCAGGTTTCACAACCCTACTGTACTGTGCTCCACATATATGTTTTAAGTAATCTTCTTCTTGTTTCTATGTTTGTTGTCCTTGAACACAGTAGTTGCTTTTTTGTTTTAAATGTAGTACGACCATGTGCTAATCTTTGTTTTACATCTTTTGCGCTCTCCCCATCTTGCGTTATTTGACTTCCTAGGTAGCTGATATCCTTAACCTATTGTAAGTTCTCGTTACATATTTGTATTTTAGTTTTTAATTTAGTTCCTCGCCTTTGCATACTAGTACTTTAGTTTTATTTTTGTTAATTTTCATAACGTATCTCTCTGTTAGAACTGCCTCCATTTCATTAAGAGTAGCTTTTAACTTTTCCTTGCTAGATGCTAATACCGCTATATCATCTGCAAATCTAAGCATATCAATCTTTTGTCCCTGCATAATAATGCCAAATGTCTTCTTGCGCTTAACAGTATTCATTGTCTTCTTGATGTACAAGTTAAAAATTAATGGGGATAGGACAATCTCTGCCTGAACCCTTTCCTAATATTTACTTCTCTATGTTCCTGCTTTAATTCTACTACCGATGTTTGCTCTTTGCATAAGCTACGTACTATCCGTCTATCCCTAAAACTCATTCCAATCTTTTTCAGTATTTCGAACATTTTTCTCTATTCTACATTGTCGAATGCTTTTTCCGGATCTACAAACCTTATACACGCTTTCCCCTTCTTCTATTGTATTCTCCATTATCACCCTCGAAGCTAAAGTAGCCTTCCGTGTTCCCCCGTTTTGCATAAACCCAAATAGATTTTCTCCTAGTACTTCTTCAGCTCGTTTTTCCATTCGTCTTTGTACAATTATAGTTAATATTTTTGACACATGTGCTGTCAAACTTATTGTTCGAAAATTTTTACATCTCTCCGAGCCTCTCATTTTTGGTGTAGTGACTGTGATGTTACGTTTGAAATCTTTGGGTATCTCGCCTGTCTCATACATATAGCGTATAAGTTGGAAGGAACGCTCTGTTACTGCGTGTCCAGCGGCTTTTAAAGTTTCTGCTTGCACCTTACCCGCACCCGGTGCCTTACCAATTTTCAGACACTTTAATGCTAATTCAAACTCATCTCTAAGTACAGGATATTCCAAGTCATTCTTTTCAATCTCTGATATTTGTTCTAATGCTGTTAGTTCCTCTCCACCATATAAATTCCCTATATATTCTTGCCATCTACCTACTTTCTCTACACTTTCTATAATGACGTTTCCTCTCGCATTTTGCTATACGGTTTTATATCTCTAAAATTTATTCTAATTAGTTGGTATGCTTTGACTGTTTTTCGTATTTCCATCTTAGTTTGTATTTTTCTGCACTTTTCATGAATCCATTGTTCTTTAGCTTTCTTGCATTTGCGAATAATTTCCCATTTTAGGAACTTGCATCTCTGTTTTCCTGTTTCATCTGATTTATTTTTGTATTTTCGTCTTTCTTTTATTAGATTAGGAACATCCTTTGTTATCTATGGTTTCTTATTTTCCTTTTGTGTATATCCCAGAATATCCCTGGTCGCAATATCTAAGCTGGATTTTATGTTATTCCATTCTGATCTACTTCTTTAGTGTAAGAAATTTTCCCGATACCTTTCAGCAATTCATTTGACTTTTTTTCAAATCCTTTGGATATCTTTATTTTTTAGTTTCTCAAAATCGAAGTGCTCTATTCCGTTTTTTTAAATTTAAAAGCGGTCTTCATAATTACGATGTTGTGGTCAGTGTCTATATCTGCTTCTGGGTAGCTTCAACAGTCTTTAACTTGATTCTTAAACCGCTGTCTAACAGGAATGTAATTGGTTTGATATCTTTTTTTATCTCCTGGCATCTTCCACGTATATCGTCCTCTAGCATGATGATCAAATAATGTGTTTTTGATGGTTAAATCGTTTTTATCGCAAAATTCTACCAGCCTCTACCCTCACCTACCACTGCATTAAAATTCCCCGTAATTATTAAATTTTCGTGTCCTTTTAGGTATCTTAATGTCTTTGATATCTTTGTAGATCGCCTCTACCTCTTCCTCACTGTAGCTAGAAGTGGGCATGTATACTTGTATTATTACTGTATTTACCGGTTTAGATTCTAATCTAACCATGAGTACTCTCTCGTTCCTTTGTAAGTAGTTTTCTATACGGTGTCCTATCTTTTTCTGATAACTATTCTCACGCCCGAATTTCCTTCCTCTGATACTGAATAAATTACTATAAAGTCTACACTCCAAAAATGTCCCGCTTCTGGGACGCGAAATTTGCTGATTCCTACTATCTCTAGTGCTAACCTATTCATTTCAATTTTAAAGTTCTGTAGCTTACACACTTGCTTCATACTTCTGACATTTCGCGGTCCGATTTGCAGAATCTTTACAACTTTTTTTTTATACTTTTTGATTATATCCTTCGAAAGTGTCCCCTCCCGGAGATCCGAATGGGGGACTATTATAACTCCGGAATTTTTTTACCCCAGAGGATGTTATCATCTTTATTAACAATTTGAGTATGCTGTGTACTTGGGAGGTAATGTGGTGGTTTCCCGTTGCCTTCCACATCACAGCAGTATGTCTTATAATCTATACCGAACCCTATGGTATTTGCCACTTTAAGTACCGTAAAAGTTGCTGCCCTCTTTCGAGGACCTGTCTTACTAAAAACTCACTAAAACCCTACTACTTTGATTGGACCTGTAGTTTGGCTGTTTAGATCACCGGAACGCGGAAACCATTCCACCCGTTCTAGTAATCTAGAACTTCTTCGAGGTGCAGGTTCATTCGGAATGGAAATGTTTTTGTATGAAAGAAAAATGTTTTTGAATGTATAGATGTTTATTAAGTTTACTGTGTTTCAGTTCACTTTGTAAATTCCACAGTATAATTTCGGTTGAGCTAGCCAAGCAAAGTAAAGAAAAGGAAGGAAGATAGTAATTCCATAATTTTCTAGATCATTTCCATTAAACAGTTCGCTGTACCTAAGTCACGGCAATAGTTTGGGCACTCCCACAACTTAGAGGTGTCACAGCACTCTCTTAGTGGCGCTCCAACGTGAAGCCGTTGTCACAGCAATATATTCAAAAAGGCTGAGATGGATGCAGGTACAGCAGCAAATGGATTTATGCAAAGAATGTAAAGCTGATAAGGGTATGCAGGAAATAATAATCCCTAAGCCAGTAAAATAATTATTCGAAGTTACCCTGGGGTTTTTGATCGTTGATGAGTAACAACCAGTTTTGACCTCATTTTGATTTTCATAATAATTTTGAAAAAAAATGCACAAAGACCAATATTGCTAAATCCACTCTCAATGATAAAGCGAACATAGAAATCAGGTTGGACCGGTAATGGAGCAGAAGCTCTCGTCTGTTTTATTTTCACAAAGATATCTTCAGTATAGAATTTCAGATAACTTTTTGCATAACTTTCTTTCTTTTAACAAATCTTTGACGAAAGATGCCAACGAAGAAAAATCTTATACGAACCTTCGGTACCAACTGCGCATAGCAATAAATCATCAAACCTCACTGGCACTCTTAGTTTTCGAAAAATTGGCCATGGCAAAAGTTTAGTCAAGTTCTGTACGAAGAGAAGTGTACCCTGTGGTATAACCAGAGAACTTCTAAGACTTTTTAATAAGTTCATACTTCTCAAAATTTATTGTGAGACTAACTTCTTGAAGAAGTTCTTTAACAACTCTAAACAGTTCCAGATGTTTCTCAATGTAGTAGAAGGTTAAGTGAAATCAACATGGTAGCAGAAGGCATGATGTTCCAATTGAGGACCGAAAATGACGTTAATGAAATATTGATAAGCTTGGGCGGCATTACTAAGGTCACATGAGACAGTATAAAAACCGAAATTGCCCTATGGATATGACGCCAAACATTGTTTTGTCTTTTGATGAATCAAACTAAGGAATCTCGAAAATGCTTTTCTAACGTCCATACTAGAAACGTGTCACACGGTTCGATCTTACCTGGTTTTAGCATATCTATTTTATCACCGAGGTTTTTGCTCATGTAGGGGAACAAAATATACGGGTTTTTTCGAGAAGGTTTGGCATCTCCCGTATCGATTTCCAAAGATATTTCATTCGTACGGTCCAAAACATTTGACATTGTCATTGCCAAGGATAAACGGGTGAAGAAGAGAAGGCAGGTATAGAGACGGAAAAACCTTACACTCGGTGCCGGTACAAACCGGAAGATCAACAAAACTAATCACCTTTTTATAACACCCTTTGGCAGTCACAATATTTCTATATTTTAAGTCTAAATTTGAGGTCTTTTAGAAGAGGTCTGCTAGGGAACCAATTACCGAAGCAGGACGTTTGGAATCCAAAAGTGCAAAAATCGCTCCATCTCAAATCCATACAAGAGTATAGGGATGGTTGTCTTCAATCCGTTTTTCAAACAAGGCGACGGTAGAAGGTTTGATCGAATTCAAACAAAAATTTTTCACAGTGTAAAGCCACATTATGCATTTGTTCTTACAAAAATTCTTTAGAGTTAATTAAGGTACGCATTGCCTTTTGAAACTGTAGAGAGAGACGAGTACTATACACCGGTCTGGTTACCTATTTTTTGAATAATTCGGGCAAGTAACGACCGTTTCCTTTTTAAACTAAAACGATAACAGAAAACTTTTTATATAATTCTAAAAATAGCAATTTTGTGGATCTTATCTAGGAATAAGTATAATGACTTGGAGTGGTCCGAAAAGTAGAAGTGGAGAGACCAATGTAATGACATGACAAGAAAGAGCAAAGATTTAAAAGCTAATAAAACAATGACTTACCATGAATGACTTAGGGTTGTCAACAGTAAAGGCAGAATTTTGAAAAGATGTTTTAAAGGTAGAATTAATATTGGAGAAAAAATAAACGCAAGATACGAAAAGTGCAAAAGATATAAAAGAAAGATTAGCACAAGGTCGTGCTACATTTAACAAGAAAAAGCAACTACTGTGTTCAAAGACAACAAACATAGAAATAAGGAAAAGGTTGCTTAAAACATATGTGTGGAGCACAGCACTGTACGGCTATAAAGCCTGGACAGTAAAAGAAGGGGCCAAGAGAAAGGCAGAAGCCTTTGAAATGTAGTGCTACAGACGTATGATGAAGATATCATGGACAGACAAAGGTAAGAACGAAGAGGTACTAAAAATGGTAAGGGAAGAAAAAAATATATAGAAAACGGTAAAAAAAAAGGGAGAAATAGGATAATAGGGCACATATTACGGCATGAGGGAATAGTGCGGAATATATTAGAAACAGAAATATGAAAAAAGGGAAGTAGAGGTAGACCTAGGTTAGACTAACTACACACAGATAGTGAAAGATGTAGGATGTAGGAATTTCAGGGAAATGTGTAGACTAGCTCAGAATAGAAATCAATGGAGATACGCATCCAACCAGTCCCAAGATGGATAAATTAATAACGAAAAAAGTAACTGTATCTAAACATGATGATTATTATAAGCAACTAAAAGTATTAATTGGGCAATATTTTTAAATATTGTTAATTGTGTGAAAGGATTTACTGAAAACTATTAATTCGGAAAATGTCTAAGTTTTGGGGAATCTTGGCAGCCACAGGCTGCTTAACCCCCTTTACTGAATCTTGTTGAAATAGGGCATAAAATTAGAAAACAATAGAAAAGGAACCGAGCTGTATACTGGCTGTGTCAAAATTTCAGGGAAATGTGTAAGCTAGCTCAGAATATAAATAAGTGCAGGTACGTGTCCAACCAGTTTCAAGACAGAAAACCTAGCGACGAAAAAATAAGCGCAGATAAATCTGATGATTATTATAAACAACTAAACAACTACATGTGTTGGCTGTGAAATATCTGTTGACTTTGCGAAAAGATATATTAGAAAAAATAATAAATCGGTAAATGTTCAAGTTCTGGGGAAACTGCTTATCCCCCTTCACAACCTTACATGTGATTTTCCAATGCTCCACCCGAAGGTACTACATTGGCCAGTAAGCGAGTTTTTTTTACCTGGAAAATTTGGAATTTTGCCGAACCCTTGCTGTTCCAAGCAAGGTAGAGATCTTTAACGTTCATGACAACACTCACACACGGGACCTCCATTTTACCTCACATCCGAACGAGGGTGTATTTTTGTGAAAAATGCTCACCTAACATTTTTCAAACGGACCGTGTCAGGATTCGAACCCGGCCCCCTTCACAAGCACTG
Organism: Platerodrilus igneus; assembly: GCA_036346225.1. Classification (NCBI taxonomy): domain Eukaryota; kingdom Metazoa; phylum Arthropoda; class Insecta; order Coleoptera; family Lycidae; genus Platerodrilus; species Platerodrilus igneus. Next base: position 1,572,523 of record JARFIW010000254.1, on the reverse strand, counting down.
AATGTCGGAGAAATAGGGTATGTAATTGTAAAACGATAGAAGGGGACCAAACTGCATCTAACAAGAAAGAACAGCGCCTATGATGAAAAACAACAAACATAGAAACAAGAAGAAAATTGTTGAAAGCATATGTGTGGAGTTCAGCACAGTATGCCTATGAAATACGGGCAGTAGGAAAAGCAGATAGAAAAACGGTAGTAGCAGCCTTTTGAAATGCTGTGCTTCAGATGTATAAGGATGATAGCATAGACAGATGAAGCTTTTAACAAATAGGTTATAGAAATAGTATGTGAACAAGGACATCTATCGAAAAAATAGGAAAAATAGAAGGGCAGAGTACGTTCTAAGACATTTTTGGGGAATAGTATGGGATATATTACAAGCAAGGATAGGAAAAAGGAAGTAGATGTAGACCTAGATCAGATAATGATAGATGCAGGCTGTGCAAATTTCAGGGAAATCTGTAGGTTAGTTTAGAATAAGAAACAATGATGGTACGCGTCTAACTAGTTCCAGGACTGAAAACCTAATGATGATGATGAAGCTATAAACTAAGCGTACTTTACAGATACACGGCTAAACCGTATGGACCCGTATCATACAGTCGATTTTTAAAAGGTTATTTTTCTCCTCTAACATTATTAGCCGTCATAACATGGCTATATAAAACGTTGACGAAACATCAATAGTGGACACCATAATTAAGGTACTGAAAGTTTAAGGCATAAAATTAAATATAAAGCATTTATATTAAATCTCAAAACACAAGAGTAGCATTTGGGGTATAACCAATAAAAAACGGTTAAAAAGAAATATCAGAAGGTTTTCCTCTAAAATTAAGAAACAGTTCACATAGGTGCTTTTCGGTATTGAACAAAAAAATATAAGCTACTTTTGAAGGTAAGTTCATACAGGTGGCAGGTAAGGTAGGTACATTTATTAAATTAATGAAAAAACCAACGTAGCAAGTCAGATAATTTTTCAGATATATATATATATATATATATATATATATATATATCATATATATTTAATGCTGTAATTATAGGGTTAATTTAGGGGTAGGTTAAGTCATAGGGGTCGTAGAATAAACAAAAGAAACTCCCAAGTAACAAAAGTACATAATTACAGATATTAGAGGAGCAAATAGGTCATTATAAATATTATTAGTTGAGAGCACACTGTATATAGCAGTACAAGCGATTCAAACACAGATCGAAAAGTAGCTACGAGCAAAGATAAGAATTTAAAAATGTAACAAAACGCAATGAAATTAAATCAGTGAAAAACCTGCATGAATCGGCTACATAAATATTCAAAAAGTGCGTTAGTTATATCATCTTAAACGCACGCAAAAATTAGGCATTATTTTAAAAGTGTACGTGATCTAAATGTATCACATTTGTTCAAAAATCCAATTTATTAGGAAATAATCAAACACCAAATTTATTCCATTCAGATTAAAATGAGGCCAACAACAATAGTCGTGATTTGTTGGACGAAGATTCCTGGGATTTCTGAATTAAATGTGAGGTATTATAATGAATTACGTGACTTTCTTAGCATCGCTTCATGCAATTCAACTAAACAATTGGTAAAGTTTCCCAAAATAACAAGATATAAGACACTTCGCCAGCACGTGAAGTCAACGGATCGCAAACAAAAGGGGCCGATCCTATAAATATCATGACAATTGAATATCGAAGTAGTATACTTTAAAAACTGGGCAGTCACTATACTTAAAAGTGCTAAATATTTACGTGAATAATAAATTAAATTAAAGTGAAAATTAAAGAGTGTCTAATTGTGCAAGCCAGCCGTACTTCTAAAGACGGCTCTTAATCACCACTCTTAATCACCATTTTAATTACTATCTTAATCACCATTTTAATTACCATCTTAATTACCATCTTAATTACCATCTCAATTACAATCTTAAATTACAATCGAAATAACGATCCTAATAAAGATCTTGTTACGATTCCTGTTAATTACGATATTAAATACAATTTTAGATACAAGACTCTGGAGAATGCTGCCTGTTCAAGCAATTTGATAATCTCTGAAAATGGTATATATTCTATTACGGAAATGAAAAACCTTTCATTCGAATAAATTCACTAATAACGATTTGGATACTAATTTGGTTGGATGTCGACTTCAATTTTTGGGAATGCAGAGCACCTACTGAACCACTTCAGGTTAGATATTTTGATTTGATTTATTTCTAAAAATGTTTTTATCTCAATAATAATTCAAAGTGTAAGAGCCGACAAATTGGGGTTTCTTGTATAAATTTATAAAAAGTAATAGACATTTTGAAACGTTTCAATAGGTCTCTAAATGTAATAAAAAGCTCGTTTTGCTGGCTTGATTTTCTAAAAATCTGACAAATGTATATAATTTAAAAAGGGAGAATATATTTGAAAAGGTTGTAAATATTTAATCATTATACTGTGTATTGCAAAAGTGCTTTATTTAATTGAATCAGCTAGTCAAGGCAAAGAAAATTATAAATTAACATTACTACAAGTGCTTGAGTAATAAATGAATAAATCACAGCATAAATAGTTTAACCCAATCGTGGGGCTAAATATTAATCTAATAACAAGAGGCTGCGAGTATCACAGCATAAATATTGCGTCCAAGCGTAGGGGCCAACAGGAGTTAACACAGTAAATATGGTCTGCCTAATCGTGGGGCGAGAATAACAAGCGTTTTATTTTCCTACAGGAAGATAACACGACATAAATATGTCAAGCCCAAATCGTGGGGCTCGATTAACATAGTAATATATATAAAAAAAGGTCATAAAATGTCATTGAGCGCCACATTCTGTGAGAGAAACCGACAGAAAGCTGAGAGAAGGAAAATTTTCCCATATTTAATGTTTATCCTATATAATATTTCTAATAAGATAAGCTTATTATAGTACATCAGTTAAGTTGAGTAGGAGCGGTAAATAGTCGAATGCAGGAACTGCACGTATCAAGTTGGGAGTTGGATGGAGAGGATTGAGATGTGAGAGGTGGGAGGTGGGAACTGAAAGACAGAAAGAGTTGGACGATGGCCGTGGTTGGACTAAGAAGATTAAACTGCTTTTAATGTCGTAATAGGCCTCACAGGACAAGGGCAGGGCTTTTGGGTTTTTAAAAAATGTATTATCTTTTATACCTAACACGAAAACCAAGTGTGAGAAAATAAAAGAACATCTCTTACAATTGTTGAATACTTATTTAAACGTAAGAAGTATCTTAAGGTAACTACCAAATAAATTCCTCAAAAGTTGTACCTTTATTTTGTAAACACAAGTGTGCTCTACGAACAGTATTTTTTATAACTATTTGTAATGCTTGTCGTGGAATAGCTCAAATAGCTTAAAGTCTACTTTCAAAAAGTTTGTCTATGTTATCATATGTTGTGCACACATAAACCTTTTGTTTTATATAACCACGTAGAGAAAAGTAACCGGGACCTTATCAAGAAATCTGTGTGTCAACGCAAGCGGGGCATGAGTACTATTTCTCCTGCCACTATATTCCTCGACATAGATGTTAGTTACAACATAGAATTATGTGTTGGTGCACCATCTAGCTGAAACTACACATTATCAGTTATTCCTCGAGATAATTCATCCAACAAGTTTTCAATGTTGTTTTGAAGTTAATTTAGATATACTCCAGACGTTAGAAGTCCACCAAAATTTATAGGAGCAACTAGTCTTGATTTCGGTTTTCTACACCATGCATTATATCTCAAACTAAGTTGATTTGTTACAAATCCATTAACGTAACGGCTTTCTGTTACCCAATGTCATAAATTTTGCTTAATATAATATTTCAGTGTTATATTGAACCTTTCCTGCCACCACAGGCTGAAGAAGAGCGGTTTGATCTGGCTCTGAACTCTATTTCAGCAAAGAGCAATGACGCGAGAGGAAGGGAGAGATGTATGATTGACTTGTAAAAGCTGGACAGATCAAAATTTATCAGGCGCCACCACATTTTTGAATTCTAAACAAAAAGCTAACAGTCCTACCTGAAATAAAAGCAACATTATTCATGCACAAAAGAGAACGTAGTTTGCGTCTACTAAAATAGGAACTTAAAAAAGTAATGTAATAACATTTATAACTAATCAAGGGTACTCAGAACTTAATATGATCCCTATTAATTTGTTATTAACACTTCACTTGTACAGCATTCAATGAACATAGGCTTCGATTTATTAAATTCTTTCAGTTAGAAATATTTTTTGCTCTTACGTTTGATTCTTTAACTAAAACCTCAAACAATTATAAGAGAGATATAAAATATCAACATCAAGTTTAGACTTATAATCGTAAATTAATAATCAATACTCTTACAATGACTGTTCACAATACGGGAAATAAACAATTTTTTATAAATTAATCATATGAAAACTAAGGGTTGTCTGCTTTATAAAAGTTCCTATATGGAGCCAAAATAGATTTTTTTCCTTACGAACCAATTCCAATAAAAAATTAACCAGAAAAATATCTATTCATATACAGCGCAACTGAATATATTTAAATATAACCTAAAAGTTTTCTTTGTTAAATAATGACTAGCATTGGTCAAGAACATGACATGTGATTACTGGAATTTATAATACCAGCCAGATCTGGAAGACTCACACTAAGGAAACCAAAGCCTGAACGATTCTATTTACAATTCAAAACTAGTGAATTTTTGGAATACTGTAAGTTTCACTATAATTCATCTATAAACCTATATAATAACTACTTAAATTGAATTATCGGAAAATGCCGAGACTGGCTTAACCATTACGACTGACGTGCGGGTACTAGTGCAACGTGAAGTTTTTGCTCACATATCACCAAACGTACAAACGAACGCCTTGAACAGTAACCAACAATTCCCCATAGATATACTTGTGTCCCAGCTTTTCCACACACAACGGACATTTTATTAGCACTTTTTTTAAAACAACCTTACACACACACACACACTCACACAAGTACACCTCTATGCCCACAACACATATATACTATTTTCGATCAAAAAGTATTGCAAATTTCAAAGATATGAGAGGTTTTCGCATGTGCCACAGCTTCTCCGTAGTTAAACTACTCTCATGTTTCTGTTCACTTGTATTATTACTATTAGAAATCAGATAAAGATGTATTAAAATCATTGAAAAAGTCAAAAGACGCATAAAAATCTTAATGTCAAATTATTATATTCTTCATATTTGTAAGATTTTAAGAAATTGTTTTGAAGCTTTTAATATTAAAAATAAGCATAATAGCTCATAATTCTAATTATTTACTAAATTACGATTTTGATTTTTCTTTATTACGATTGGATTTCTATGAGGTATTTTATAAAGCTTACAAGGTGACATTATTACTTTTATTTATGGAAGTTAGGTTACGAGCTTACGATTTAACGTTTGTCGGTTTGTGTTACTATTTAAGAACGCGATGAAGAACTTACGATTAAGTGCTCATAGGTTTGTTGTTACTATTTTCTATTATAAGCATTTTTTGTTCTTTCCTTGATTAATGCAAAATCGTCCTATTTTTGACTGCTTCCGTATAATAATATAAATAAACCCCTAAAAAACCGATTTATTACAATTTATTGATTACAAGTACAGATGCCCTAAAAATTATTTGTATAGGCGCCGCTTAGTAACCTGGCCCGGTAAATTTCAGAGCACCCATCCACCCCTCGTTTTGAATCATATTTCACATCCATTAGCTAATAAACATAATCTTACTGCGCTCAATTCCATAAATTAAGTTGTGATAACAATAAAGTAACTCCAATGATAATAAGGAAGCATTTATATATTTAACGTACACATCATGCTATTATTCATTTAATGTTGTTTTATTTAATCTGTTTGGAAATGATTGATAAATTGCAATTTGCAGACAAATAACAAAGAACATCCTGCAATCAAGTTGTTTATAATCCGAATCATCGTATTAACTGTATTACATTATTCAATTTACTAGTAATGTTTTATATTATACTATATATCATACAATGTGACCTCCACTTGATTTATAGTAGTCTTTGATTCTAAAATAACAGTGGCTGGTGCACTTTAACTGTTCTTCAAGTATAAATTGTTTTCTGGTACACATGGTTCTAGACCGCCTTGATATACATACAGCTTGCAATTTTGCATTGCATCAAAACCCGACCTGTATCTCAACTTATGCAGAGGTAGTTGCTTACTTAGAAAAGAAATGTAAATCCCTGTCAAATTTGTCGATCAATCATGCAGTATATTTAAACAAAGTTATTCATGCTAAAAACATGTTCTGGTCTCGCTCCGCTGTTTCCATGTTAGTACACGTTTGGGTTTCTGCGCTACTCCACATTCTCTAAAGCTGCATTTCTAATCACTTCACGGACGAAGTGGAACTTCGGCATGCATGCTAGGTATAAGGAGTTGAATGTAATCGTTTATAATAAATTTACTGTCAAAATGCACGTCAGCACGGAACGTGAAAGTTTGCAAACTGCAAACTTTTGTGCTGCGTGCCGTGTATGAGACATGCGTATTAAAAATGTTTTTAAAATGTCAACTGTTTTTATTTGAGATTTTCATATTTGTGGTTAGGTATTTTTTCTTTTGCGGAGTTTAAAAGTAAGAACCTTTTTACAAATGGAGGAAAATATTAATGACAAATTTATGTGTTTACTAATTTAAAAAAAAACGTAATAAAAAAGAGGAAAGCAGAAACGGTTTGGTATTCATCCAATATTTATGGTCCGCAAAACGCAAAGACTTTATGAAAATTAATTTATTACAAGAAACACGTTTAAGTGTTCCTTTAATATTTTTTAATAATAGTAGAAAACAACGAAGTTTAATTACGCATGTCAAGAACTGAAGTGAAATGTGCTGCATTGAAAATGACTGTGGCACAATTCATGTTGCGTGCCAAAGTTTGACTTGGCCGTCGAAGTGATTAGAAATGCAGCTTAACTCTTAGTGGTTTAGGCTCCATGCGCTTCGCGGCTATGCATGGCGCTATAACCGTTTCGCTCAAACCCATAGCTGCTTCCTCGCCCATTATTAATTTTGAAGCTGTTGTACGTCCCAAAATTTGTGAAGATTTACCTTCTGCTAATATTTATTCTAAAAATTTTGCTTATACAGCTTATCTCAATCTGGCTGAACCGTTCTTCGCTCTATCTGGACCTTTTGATTTATTACTTGGCGCAAATATACTCCCTAAAGTCTTTATAAATGGCCGTTTCCAAGGTTCAAGTGAACAGCCTATTGCTCTTAACACTATTTTTGGATATGTTTTAATGAGAAGCATACCGGTCTCGCCCGCTTCTAAAGTCACTAGCTTGTTTTGTATGACCGAGTCTGCTTCCACTGAAATAGTCCCGGAGCTTCCGACAATTTTGGCTCGTGAAAGTATCGAGCATAAATTTTTTACCACAAGTAGTTTTTTGTACTGCTAATGAAGGAACTTACCGTCAGACCTTTAGGAGGCCCTTAGTTATGGTGTAGGATGCTGACGAAGTTATCAGGAATACTTGTCAAAATTATTGCAGTATCATCGCTAAAAATTATAACATTAGCTATTAATGATGTGAATTTAAGAAAAATAATCGTCAGACGTCGATATGCTGATAAAATCGTCGTCAGTTATGTATAAGTAGTCGTCGGAAATTTCTGCAAATAAAGTAGTAGTATCGAATCTGAAATTGCTACTGGTTGTTATTTATGATTAATATAACAAAGAAAAAAACCGTTAGACTGCATGATAATGCTTAAAAGTTCGTCAGTCAGGCCTGTATAGTGTAGCGCAGCGTTCAAAAGCATTGAGCGCGCGGCGTCTTTTGCGGTCCAACTGACGGACTTTTTACCATTATCGTGCAGTCTGACGATTCGTTTCATTTTATATTGATCATAAATAGTAACCACAATCAATTTCATTATTATAATTATATTATTTGAGTCAGCAATATGCAAACTGAAATTAACGCACAAACTATTACTTTAATAGAGAAAATAATTTGTTTACAATCTTTATGTAATTTAGACATTTTTATTTTTGAATCGAGTAGTGTATAGCTAAATCTGTTTGGGTAGAAGACCGAAAAGAGTATCTCTACAGTGTAGCGCAGTGTTCAAAAGCATTGAGCGCGCGGCGTCATTTGCGGTCTAACTGACGGACTTCTAAGTATTATTATGCAGTCTGACAATTTGTTTCACGTTAAATTGATTATAAATAATAACCACAATCAATTTCAGACTTGATACTACTATTATAATTATATTTTTTGAGTCAGAAATATGCAAACTGAAATTAACACACAAACTATTACTTTAATAGAGAAAATAAATTTGTTATACTGACCTCTTTTTAGTTTTTCAATATAATATAATATTTTAGACTATATTAGAAGAATTTGATTACATGAAATTAATTTATAAATCAAAAAGAATAAAGTATAAATTTTCATACTAGCAGTATTGTGGAAAACTTTATTTTTCTCGGTATATATAAAAATTGAAAACTATTTTTAATAATGATTTCATCAAAATTTATGCTTCTTCATTATAATCATTCTCATAATCACTAATTTCCGATGATGTATCACTGCTGCTATCATTCAGTGCACTCTCGCCGTATTCTAAATCATCCTCATCACCCTGTGTTTCTGTTTCGTTCAAATTTTCTGAAAAATGTATAAATATTAAATAAGGAGCATAATATTTCGATAATTCTTATTAGAATAAACATAATTAAATACCTATGATATTTTCTTCTTCATCTATGCCATCAGTTATCGTTTGTATGGAAGGTAATTGATCACCTTCAAACCATTTCAAGTAATATTTGTTATCTTCTTCTTTCCATCCATATAGAATCGGAGATGAAATGACAGGATTGTCATGGTGAGCATGGCTCCACATTCGAGCAATATACGTTGTTCTTAATAAATGTTGACGTAATTCTGATCTACACGGAGGAAGCGCAGAGCCATCGAAATTATTATCTACTCGGAGAATATCTTCGTTTCTTTTTATTCTGTATGTCTTCATGAACTGCGCCACTCGTATTAAATTTATATCGTTCAAATTAGTATAACCATATATTCGACATACAAACTCCTCCATTACTTTAAATAGTTCATCTAAATCTTCATTAGACCAATCACAAATATCAATAAATGTTCTAATGAATTTTTCCGATTTTCGCAGTATCTCGAGAGGCTTTTTCTTTCCTTTCTTAAAAAAGGCAGGATTATAATCACAACCCGTGAGAGCGTGAAATCCTGGTAATGCTCTACAGAACTCATCACCTAATTTTTTATGTAATTCGGTGATGTTAATATATCTGCGTGCATTACCTGTTCCCATAAGCATTGAGATCTGAAGATTATGTGTGAATTTACTCATGTTTCCAAGCATAATTACCAAAACATCTGTATCAGAACATCTTATTGTGACGCAAGCGTCGAAGTCTAGCTTGAAAACGTGAAACGCTATTTTAGTGTCTGCTTCTTCGTGATTAGGGCATGACAACTCAATTTCCTCCGTTTGTATCACATTGTCGTTAACAACTTCATATTTGAAGCATTTATCGTGATTAACATATATGGTTTTCCCTGCGATGAAAGGAGCCAGATGACTTTCCTTCCAATGATCACATAAAAATTTGATCAACGCATTTTTGAAATTAATGTTTTGTAAATCTTTATTGAAATTGCTCGAGCGTTTTTGATCAAGTCTATTGATAACGTATGTGTTGCCTCGTATTCTGCCTCTCATTGAATGTTCGTTATCTTTTATAGATGGCGAACAATAATTATCAAAACAAATTATGACAATTTTTGCATTTGTTGCTGCGAACATTTGTAATATTTTTTGAGAAATATTGCCGAATGTTACAGGTATATCTTTTAATGAATGGAGCATAAAAAACCATCATAAATTATTACGTCACAAGTTGCAGGCTCTACACTTGCGAATTCTTTTTCCAATGTGCGAGTCAAAACTGATTTGTCAGTTTTACACATTACACCGTTTGTATTACACAGGGCTAGTGGAACTGGAGTAAGAGGGTACGTTAAAACTTTATCAATGTTTAACGTTTTTTCTAACGATAATCGTAGCAATTTTCCAAAAATATCTCGATGCATCTTCAGTTCCATTAATTTTCCATTCATTGACATTTTTCGTTTAGCCACTGAGTCAGCAAACGTTATCAGTTTATTTTTCTTTATAGGGTTCTCGAATCTGTTTTTGTCTTGAGAACATTCTTTAATAAATATTTCTTTCTGTTTTATGCCCAAATTCCTTACATTTAGTAAAAAATTGGCAATTTCTTCATTTACAGCCTGTCCAGTTGAAATATTGTATAAATGGTCATTATCGATATATTCTGAGAACGGATTTAAGTTCTGCCTTATATGTGAATTAAATGCTAGTATTTGATGTTTATGCTTGTTTATTCTACTGTTTGATAGATCGACTGAGATATCTTGCGCCTTACGTAGACCAGTTTTGTCCATGATAAAAGTAATTATTGTTGAAAGTATGCTATGGCTTCTGCACCACCGCTGTCGAGCGCCGATAGAATTAGTCAAATAACTTATCCCAGTTAACTTGTTCGCAGCGTCGGCGTTTATTGTCTGCTCCAGTGTTAAATCAATAGGTTGCCTTGAGAAAGGCTTATCGGTTCTTCTTACACCGAATGAACCTTGTATCAATTGCTCTTGTAAACCTGGATGACTTTCTCCAACTTTTAATAAATTGTCATGATACAATAGTAAATAGCGAGAATAATTTTGTTGGTTAAAAGTAAAAAATGTACTCGACATTCTGAATATAATGTATTTGATAAGATTGAAATCTGGTAATCTAATACTACGAGTTAACATGAGATAATCATGTACAAGCGATACATATATCATATAAAACTGAGGAGTTTTCCCGTGCTCACCAGCCATTGTTTCCTCTACATATTTCTCGTATTCTTCCATGATTTGAAATAACTTTTTATTTGTAACTGAAGGATTATTTGATTTCGTTGAATTAAACTCTATCAAATGCTCTTTAACTTCCGATTCGATTTTTTCGTCACTTATATTGCGTGCACAAAGGAATGCTTCAAAATGCAATATTTGCAGTGATAGCGACATTAGAGGATGCAAGCGCTTGCATCTATTGAAGTGTTTCCCTGTTAAAAAGCTGTTCACTGAGCCATTTGCTAATAATTCGCTATTTACTATTACATCTGTAAGTCCGCAACCATCAACAAACTTACCAATAGCTTTGAAATATGCCATTGCAATATGGAATGACCCAATATGAATAAATACATTGTCGAATAATGATCTTTCCATATTTTGAATTTGCAATGCTTTTTTCGCAATAGCTAGATCATATGTCACCTCCATGTATAATTTGCCGAGTTCTGATGCTGCTTTTTTGGCCTCTATAAGAGTTTCGAATACTACTGCATCATTGGTCGGAGAAGAATTTATCGTTGTCAAGTACGAAATTTTTTGCTTACAACTGCAATCATCGTGTATGATACTATTATATCCAATCCATGATGGTGTATCAGGAATTCTCAAACAATGAGATAAAAGCCAAGCTAAATCTATTTGTTTGTGCAATTTTATAATACTCTCATCACACGATCGCAAAGGACCTTCATAATTTACCAATGTGTCGGAAAACCTTGGTTTTTATTATATGGTGGTAAATCTAAAGTCACAGCATCCAAAGATCGAAGTCTTTTTCTTGTTTGATTTAAGAGTTCTTCATTTTCACGATCACTTAATAAGGAATCGTCTTGGCTTTCTTCAAGATTCTCGATAATATCCTGAAAAATGATACCTACAGTATCATGTAGAGTATCTTTTCCACTTGTAGTGTCGACAAATCTGTCAAAATTATTATAAGCAAGACCTACTTGAAGACTCGAGTAACGTGTTATGTCTTCAGGACATATATCGGTATAAGAAACAGATGCGAATGTTGCTTCAGTTTCGAGTTCCTGGAGTACAGTATAACTGCAATAGTGACCGTGTCTATTTATTATATTGATCACCTTTTTACTATTTGTGAGACTTTTTAAAGCCATTCCTAAAGTGATATGTTTGGAAGGTTTAACTGTACCATTCGTTACAGCGTAAATGATATCTTCGGAAAAGGATTGAAATAGACGTTGCTTATATGAGCTACGCTGTGAACGCTTTCCTGAACAAATTAATGAAGAAAATAAGTCAGTCAAAAGTTCTGGTACTTCACATTCTCCAGCTATCATGGTATTTGCTGTGATAGTGGTGAGAGGTTTACGCTCAATATTTTTGATTTCAGAACGTAGAATCAGTGCTGCTCTACTTAATACGTCATTTTTCTCAATATCTTCGAAATTAATTTCTACCAAATGTCCGCTGAATGGTTTGATAATTTTTTTATTATTCATTGTTACAATAGCAATTTTCCTTGGAAATGACTTCAACAACCTGTTTTCCAAATCATAAGGTGTAGAAGTAACACTATCGGTATCTTCGTTCTTTACATATTCACTGTAAATTTCTTTTAAAAAGATACGAAATAAGACCGTTTCCTCTCAATTATTTCTTTGGCAACAAAATTGCAAACTACTTCATAGGCTGCTTTATGACTATCTCTAGACTTTTGCCTATCAGTTTTTGGAACCTCTTTATTATCCATCATTTTTAATTTATTACGTAGAGATAGTACGCAAAGATGATGATGCATCACTATTACTCTACTATTTTCTTTTTCTTCTATATGGCTTAATAATGAATTATCATTGGACTTACTGGCATACATTTTCATGAACTCTATGGAGTGTGGCTTCGAAACAGACAAGATTTGTAGTCGTCCTTTCAATGTTTTTGTTGTTTTTTGACAAATGATGCAGTTATCGGATGCAGAAGGAATATTTTCCTTTTCAGAATCGTCATCATGTACTTCTAATCCAACCGATGATTCTGCTAAACTGCGTGACGTACTGTCTTTACGACTTGTACTAAAATAATCATGAATAAATATTATAATACATATATTTCATTATTAATTAATAGGTTAGTTCCATTATAAATTAATTCATTAAAGTATTCATTCAATAAAGTTCGAAAAAGCAGTACATTCATTAATTAATGAACATATTGGAATTGTGGGGAAAATTGTAAATATATATAGTGTAGCCTGTTTATAGGTAAACATGAGATAGCAGAACGTTAACACTCTGCCGTGAATATATGTATACCATGAACAAAACGTCGACGTTCTAATACTTTGAGCAAAATAGCACTGATAATTTGAAATTATAAATTAAATTATGAATGAAAAAATTAATTTTTCACAATTTAACTTTAACGAAACAAAATGTAATTGATAAAGTATTTTTCATATAATTAGGGAGAGAAAGAGAGAGAGATAAAACATTTATGCTTTTTTTTATTTACATCGGTGTACACGTAAAAATGAGATAGAGAGTGAGAGGGACAAGAAGTGTAACCGTAGATGCTCTACAGAAACAACATTGATATTTTCAAACTATCAATTTTATTAAGAATAAAAAAATTTATTTGTCACGATTAAAATTTTACAAAACAAAATGTAATAGATTAAGTGTTTTGTAGGATAAGGGAGAGAGAGAGAAAACACTTCTGCTCTCTTGCATATGTATATATTTATCGGTATACAGGTTAAAATCAGATAGAGAGTATAGAGAGAGAGAGAGAGGGGGGGAGAGAGAGAGAAAGAGAGTATTTTTCATATGATAAGGGAGGGAGAAAGAGATACAGGGTGAGAGAGAGAGAGAGAACACGTTTATGCTCTGTTACATATATATATATATATATATATATATCGGTGTACATGTACAATTGAGATAGAGAGGATAGAGAGAGAGAGAGAGAGAGAGAGAGAGAGAGAGAGAGAGAGAGAAAGAAGAGTAACCGAAAAGTTACCGTGTGGAAGGTATTCATGAAACAAACTGTATATATCGGTGTACAGGTATAAATGAGATACAGGGGATGGCAGAGCATCCACTCTCTTCTGTATTTATTACTGTGGACGAAAGAGAGAGAGAGAGAGGAAACGTTTATGCTCTCTTATATATATATAAATATAATATATATCGGTGTACAGGTAAAATGAGATACAGGGGATGGCAGAGCGTCCCCTCTCTTCTGTATTTATTACTGGGGACGAAAGAGAGAGAGAGAGAAAACGTTTATGCTCTCTTATATATATATATATATATATATATATATATATATATAATATATATCGGTGTACAGGTAAATATGATACAGGGAATGGCAGAGCGTCTGGGTAGGAAAGAGAGAGAGAGAGAGAGAGAGAGAGAGAGAGAGAGAGAGACAGACAGAGAAAGACAAGAAGAGAAACCCTCGACGATCTTATACTTTAAGCAAAATAACACTGGTAATTTCAAATTTCAAATTTAAGAAATCGTTGATGCTCTTACAAGTTTAGCAAAATAACACTGTTTTTTTCAACTATTACTTTAATCATGAATACTTTAATTTAAGTGTAATAATTAAATATTTACAATACTATTTTTAACAAAATTATAAAGCGATTTATTTGATTATGGAATTGCACTACTATGAACTTCAACTTAAAAAAATTCTATTATTAATCGTATAAAACGCAATTGATGAGGGTTTTTTGAAAATGCTTATTTAAAAACAACACTCACCTTGGAACTGGCGAAGCTTTCGATTCCGTTTCAGTAGTTGCTGTATCTCTATACTTTTTTGGTAATGCAGTGAATAATCGGTAGCACTTCGAATGATACATGAAACCTGCAGACAATTGTGACGGCAACTTAACATCATTCATGTATAATTCTCTCTCCACTCGAATAGTCAACACTGCTCTACATTTATTTAGCGTTTCTTGCACAAATGGTCGCAACGTCTATTTTTTTTTAAGACAAAATACACAAAAAGGCGTTACAGCAGACATTTTCAAAATTCGAACGCGTCCGCTTATATCAGAGGCTACTCGTGAACTAACTTGAACAGTTGCTTCAGATCTGAGTCCAGGTGTGTTTGCGGCAGATCTTATAAAGGAGCAGGTAGCCGATTCGAAACGAATCTCTTCTACCCAAACATATTTAGCTAAATCCAACTCGTTTCAAAAATTTCAATATCTATATACATGATTGAAAACAAATTGTTTTCTCTATTAAACTAATAGTTTGTGTGAAAGAAATATAATTATAATAGTGTAGTATACAGTCTGAAATTGATTATGGTTATTATGTATAATCAATATAACATGAGAAACATCATCAGACTGCATAATAATACTTAAAAATCCGTTAGTTGGACGGCAAATGACGCCGCGCGCTCAATGTTTTTGAACACTACGCTACACTGTAGAGATACTCTTTTCGGTCTTCTACCCAAACAGATTTAGCTAGACACTACTCGTTTCAAAAATTAAAATATCTAAATTACATACAGATTGTAAACAAATTATTTTCTCTATTAAAGTAATAGTTTGTGTGTTAATTTTAGTTTGCATATTGCTGACTCAAATAATATAATTATAATAGTAGTATCAAGTCTGAAATTGATTGTGGTTACTATTTATGATCAATATAAAATGAAACGAATTGTCAGACTGCACGATAATTGTATAAAAGTCCGTCAGTTTGACCGCAAAAGACGCCGCGCGTTCAATACTTTTGAACGCTGCGCTACACTATACAGGCCTGACTGACGAACTTTTAAGCATTATCATGCAGTCTGACGGTTTTTTTCTTGTTATATTAATCATAAATAAGAACCAGTAGCAATTTCAGATTTGATACTACTACTTTATTTGCAGAAATTTCCGACGACTACTTATACATAACTGTCGACGATTTTATCAGCATATCGACGTCTGACGATTATTTTTCTTAAATTCACATCATAAATAGCTAATGTTATAATTTTTAGCGATGATACTGCAATAATTTTGACAAGTATTCCTGATAACTTCGTCAGCATCCTACACCATAACTAAGTGAGGTCGCGCGGTCTGACGGTCAGTTCCTTCATTAGCAGTATAAAAACTACCTATGGTAAAAAATTTATGCTCGATACTTCCACGAGCAAAAAATGTCGGTAGCTCCCGGACTAAAAGATATGTTTGCAAAACTGTGAGACATTGACGAGACTCCTAACGCTCGATAAATTCTAGTTGAAAAATATTACGTTGACACTCTCTGTGACTACTACGCCCTAGGTCCCGGGTTCAAATCCCGACACGGTCCGCTTGAAAAATGTTAGGCGAGCATTTTTCGCAAAAATACACCCTCGTTCGGATGAGAGGTAAAATGGAGGTCCCGTGTGTGAGTGTTGTCACGCACGTTAAAGATCCCTACCTTGCTTGGAACAGCAAGGTTTCGGCAAAATTCAAAATTTTCCAGGTAAAAAAAAAAACTCGCTTCCTGGCCAATGTAGTACCTTCGGGTGGAGCATTGGAAAATCACATGTAATGACACTCTCTGTTCTTCAAAAATCCAAAACTTTCCTTTCCCGGTAGTCGTGATTTCGCTCTACAGCGCTTTGTTCCTTTAGAAAATCTTTTAACTAAGTAACCTTTGATATATGAACAATACGTTCCGTTCATGCACGTCTATTTAAATTCTAAACAAATGCAACCTGTTTAAACTGGGTCTATTTCTGACTTTTTTATTTTATCCCCTATCATCGTGTTGTGAAACTAACAAACTACGGTTAGTTTTTAATGCCTCTACTAAAATTTTATCTTGTTTGTCTTTAAATGATCATTTGTATATTGGGCAATAGCTTCAATAAGATATTTTGTCTTTATTCCTGTGTTGTTACTGCAGATATTCTCCAGATGTATAGACAAATCCTTCTTAATCCTGATCAACGTGATTATCAACAAATTGTTTGACGTCCTCCTCTTGATGAGCCTAATCAGCATTTCAAGTCGAGTACTACCATCTATGGGGTAAATTGCGCCCCATTTCGTTTGCCTCCTTTGCCCTTTGCAACCATACCTATGTCAATAATATAGCCTCAGGTGGAGACTCTATGGGGTGATTCAACCTTGGCTTTACGGAATCAACTAAGCGCTCTTTTAAAACTTGGTAGTTTTGAACTTCATGAGTGGTATAGTAATTGTCCGGAATTACTAAAATATCTTCCGCTTCGCAACAATTCGCAGAACCTCGCTCTTTTGCAGATCGCGACACTCACCCTCTGAAAGTCTTGGGTCTTCAATAAAATCACATCTCCAATATTTTTTGTTTTCTAGTTTAACCACAATGCACCGCTTGTAGCAAACGCAACCTGCTTTCCAACTTAGCCCGTATGCTGGACTCTATAGGAATTTTATCTCCTCTAACTTTTTTGGTAAAACATTTAATTCAGCGTATGTGGTTTTTGAATTTAGTCCGCGACGATATCTTTCCCTCGACTTAATCCGTTGCTAAGAGAGATATCTGGATAAATTACTTTTTTTTTTCTGAGTGTGCTTTACCACTTTTGCTACTTACATCATAACTTTCTACGTGTGAAGTTCATTGTTTTGCGATTATTGTGCTGTTGTTTATTCTTGTTTTCTTACCTCTTCTTTTTTGGAGGTTTGCTTAGTTTGTGCTGAATCCTAAGTTACTGTGCTTCGTAACCTCTCTTTGCCTAGATTCGAATTAGTAACTGCCGCTTTGACCTCAAAACTATTAACCTTTATCCCCAAAACTTTTGATTCCCATATTGCTTTTGAAAAAAAAAATTGTTGTTCTTATCCGGTGGTTGTTCTTTCTTGAACTCGTTGCTCACCCCAGCTATGGAAGACATTCGTCGTCAATCGAGTTCTCTATATTTAGGCAAACCCTTATTGCGCTTCTTGGCATCATATTCCTTCCACTGAGAATCCTGCCAATGTAGAATCACGTGGTTTGCTACCATCCGACTTATGTCGTTATTCTTTATGGTGGGCGGCATCGTCTGCCTTTCATCACTACTTCGACACTCACAGTCCACTCACTCCGTTTTTTAATTTTTTAGATGCTCTCATCGAGGAACGTTCTACTATTTTGACCGCTGTCGTATCTCCTTCTTGAATTAAAACGATTTTGGATAATCATTCGTCTTTTCAATTTATCATTTGCATTGTAGTTTGAACTCCGCTTTGATTATAGCATACAAAATCCGTTAGCAAAATACACTGAACTTTTGTCCTGTTTTAGGCTCCATATCGCTTTGAACCCTCTGATTAGATATAATCGACAGGCTCACTTTTCTATTGAGTTGGACGCTATCCAGTCCGGAGCTCACGCATCCTTATCCTCCCACAGGAGATGAACCGCTCTTTCATCTAGTAGAAGTCGCTTTACGGATTTGTATATTAACTTTGTTCAACTGAGATACTTTCACGCTGGTGTTCAAATGGTTGATTATATCGTTAATCAACGCATTTGAATCGTTTCAAGTGAACAGTCTATTCTTCAGGTTTTGAGCCAATCTGTGACTTTTTAGAAGACCAACCCTACTACATCGTAACCTTCCTGCGTGCCGAGTCACTCTAGCCAAGGTCTTTTTGGCTTTGGGCGTTTATTTTGTTTGCCCCTTCACTAATACCTTGTCGCGAGTACTGGGCTAAAGTTCTGAAAGCATCTTATGTCACTTTTTCTGCATCACTACCAAGGCACTCCATCTTGAATTAGTGTCAGATCTGTCAACCGACGTTTTTGTAGTTGCTCTACGTTGATTTATTGCCAAGCGTGATCGCTGTGATCATATCTACAGTGATTGCGGCACAAACTTTGGGTTGCCCATAAACAGTTAATTTCTCTCGCACTATCAGCTGCCGCAAAAGAACATATTTCTTAGCACTCTATACCGCTCTCTGCGCTTTATTTTGGTGAGAGGCGAGTTGATGTCTGTAAAACTTCGCTCCTTTGTACTATAGGTGAGCAAGTTCTGATCTACGAGGTACTAGCCACTGTTTTAGTTGAAATTGAGGCCATCTTAAACTTGCGTCCTCTCACCCCCGTGAGTAGTGACCACAACGACTTGAGTTGTCTGACACCAGATCACTTTATGACCTTGGTTCCTTTAGTTGCTATTCCAGAACATACCCTTTCTGACTTCCGCTCAACCGCCTGTTTCGATGGCAATTGTTCTAGCGAATTCATCAAGATTTCTGGTTTAAGTAGTTTAAGGAGTATTTGCATACGCTCCAACAGGTCTAAATGGCACAAAACGCCTCCGCAAGTTCTAGTGAAAGCCGATAACGTTCCACCTCTTCGATGGTCCCTTGAACGTGTTGATACGATCAATTCAGGAGCTGATGGGGTCGATAGGGTTGTTACTCTTAAAACCACACCAGACCAGCTGTAGTATCCTGCAGCTAGCTCTGTTCTTTTCTTTCTTTCTGGATTTTTTTAAATCTTTCTTCATATAATTGTTTGGTTTTGGTGTTGTTCGCTTAAACACTTCCTGGGTCTTCTTATATTAATTTTTTTTCCATTCCGTTCCACCCTCTGTAGTTATCTTCTTTTCAGAAATACATTGCATTTTTGTGAACGGTGTGTTCTGTTTGCAATTAATAGTTAAAATCAACTCTAATTATCGCATAAATGTAACTTGTAGATCAATTCCCCTTTGTCGTGTATATAATATAATCTATGTTATTTTTAGCGATTAATCTACATATATATATATATATATATATATATATATATATATATATGTATATTCAAATGTAACTATTAAATCTTAAAAAATAGAATGCTACATTGTATAATTGAAGGACACATTATAAAAGGTTAATAAAACTTCATAATCAGGAGGAACAAAAACCAACCAATTAGACAAAGTACAAAATCGACCGAGTCCAATAAAAAAGGAAAACGAATGAAACCGGCAATCAAACTATTGTAAGTACTAAAAGTTCATTTTCCTAACCATTTTCAATTGCATATTATATTAGCTAGTAAGAAACAAGAGAATTTTATATACGCATTTTATATGTACAATTTTATTAATACAATTTATTATAGTCGAAAGAATTTATTCAGCAAAAGCCTGAGCTTATTGTATAATTATACAACAGTTCTACGTACCATTTTACTACAGCAATTATTACTGAAAGAATTTATTCAGTAAAATCTGAAAAGCTTGATTCTCGTCACATTTATAATCTTTTCTAAAAGTTTATAATTAAACACATTTTATGTACCTTATTATTTCAACAGTTATTTAATAAAACAATTATTTAATAGAAGTCTGAAACCGGTGTAATTATAATCAAGATTATTATAATTACATACAATATACGTAACGATAAGTGATTTTTTAAATAACTTTAGTACAAACTCGACTAAAGCAACTGAGAATGAATAATTTATAAAGACGAATACTGAAAACATGAAACTGTACTTAGATTCATTTCCAATGTACGACGGTAATCAAGCATTATTAGATATTTCCATTACTGCTTGTGAAACATTTTTAAAGTCATTTTACAGACAAGGGGAAGTTGGACGCAATGTCTGACTTTTACGATTAATACTGAGCAAGTTAACAGGTATAGCTTTGACCCTTATTGCAAGCCGCGATGACCTCACAGAATGGAACGATTACAAACGAATATTGATAGCGTATTTCGGAGACCAACGTAGTATAAAATGTTTTATCAGAAATTTAATATACCTACGGATGGAAACTAATCAATCACCATATCAATTTGGTATGCGATGTCCGGACGTACGAAGTTTAATATTAACCAAACTAAAACTCGACCAAAACATACGATTAATAAAGACAAAAATGTACGACGAAATGGTGTTAGACACCTACATCAACGCGTTACCCGAACGATTATCGGATAAAATAAAATTTCAACATTCCCAAAACTTAGAAGAAGCAATGAACCTGATTGTAGAAGAAGAAAATGTAATGTACTACAGAAACAGGATATATAATCCTTACGCAAATAAAAATTACTCACCGATGAAAACGATACAAGCCGCAAAACAAATAGCAACACAACCAAAATTTACACCATTTAACGCACCAATGAATCACCCACGAATTAACAATACAAACTTTAATAACACAAACTTCAACAATTCACTTAAACAATTTCCAAGACCAACACACTTAATTCAACTTTTACAAAACCCACATTTACACCAAAATTCAATCAGAACACATGCTCGAACATGGCAACCTTTTGGCGCAAATCTGAACAAAAACACGGATTACGAGTAACAACAACAACCCCAATAATTATTACAAAGCAACCCCTATGAATACGTCATCTGGTAACACCAGACAAAACACAAAAATATCACAAATCAGATCAGATTATAACCAAAAACGAAAATTTACTTCCGAAGAACTATTCCACCAAAAAGTGGAAAATTTTAACAGTGAAGATACAGATAATTATGCGAATCCAGGTAGAGACGATGAAGCAAATCTTTCGGAAAACTATGAACGTAACAACCCTTATGAAATCTACGAAGGAGACTACAAAAAAAATGCGTGCTCAAATTTTCAGTTGGACAGATTCAAATGCGACCAAACATAATAAATTTAAATAACATTAATGAACAAATCTTACCCTACGTAGAAATTCCTCATGCAGATATTAAATTATTAATCAATACAGGATCTTCAAAAACTTTAATTAGCCCCAAAACCGTACAGAAACATTATTTAGATTTTGTAGAAAGAGAACCTTTTAAAATCAAAACAGCACACAAAACGACATTACACCAATTTTTTGCAAACGTATCTTTACCAAAAATTTTTGATGTAAAAATGAAACATAAATTTTGCATCTTCGAATTTAACAACAAATACGACGGATTAATAAGCATGGATCTTCTAAGAAAATTAGGAGCAATTATTAATATAAAAAACCTATTATTAAGAACGAAACACGAACAGATTTCAATTAAACTTCAAAACAGTAACATTCAAACCGATCAAAAATACACAATGGAACCCAGGACGGTAAACAAATAAAAGTCTTAGTAAATTTAAAAAAATTACATAGGAATTATAAATCACATGTCATTTCAACCCGGAATAGAAACACCCACCGCGTTAGTGCAAATAAAAGACAACTACGCCACTACGACAATTTTGAACTCAAACGATTACCCCATAGAAGTATCATTAACAAAACCAATAGACGTAAAAGAAGTGAACTTTAGCGAGATGGAAATCGACGTAGACTCAGAAAACAATTCCAACCCTACAAAACACGATAGAATGTTAAAAGAAAATTTAATTAACATTCGTTTTAATGATTAAATTAATACCGAAGAAGAGAGAGCAATTAAAGAATTATGTTTCGAATACCGAGATATATTTCATTGTGAAGGAATACCTTTAACTTTCACCAACACAGTCAAACATAATATTGAGCTAACAGATGATAAACCAATTTTCTGCAAAGCATATAGACTACATCAAGCAAGTCAAGAAGAAGCAGATAGACAGGTAGCAGACCTATTGAAGCAAAATATCATTCAACATTCGAATTCACCATGGAGCAGCCCCGTATTAATTGTACCAAAAAAATTAGATGCATCAGGCAAACGCAAATATCGAATGGTAATCGATTACAGAAAACTCAATGAGAAGACTGTAGACGATAAATACCCACTACCCAATATTACAGAAATTTTAGACAAACTAGGAAGGTGTCAATATTTTTCGACATTATATCTCGCCTCAGGATACCACCAAGTGGAAATGGAAGAGTAAGACACAACCAAAACAGCTTTCAGTACACCTAGAGGACATTATGCAAATGCATGCCGTTTGACTTAAAGAACGCACCCACTACTTTTCAGAGAGTTATGGACAATATTCTAAGACGAATACACAACGAAAAATGTCTTGTGTGCCTGTACGACATAATCGTATATTCAGCATCACTAAAAAAGATTAAGAGAAATTTTTTAACGCTTAAGAAAAGCCCACTTTAAAGTTCAATTAGACAAAAGCGAATAATAACTCCACAAGGTGTTATGCCAAACCCAGACAAAACAATTGCCATATTAAATTACCCCGTACCAAAAACGAATATAGAAATAGAAGGTTAGGACTCGGCGGATATTATCGAAAATTCATCAAAGGTTATGCACAAATAACCAAACCATTAACAAATTGTTTAAAGAAAGGTAATAAGCTCTAACACACACCGGAATTTATTAAATTAGTAGAAAAAATTAAATGCATCCTTACGAATCACCCTTTATTAGAATACCCTGACTTTTCAAAACCTTTTATATTAACAACCGACGCATCTAACGTTGCTTTAGGCGCAGTATTAAGCCAAGGAAAAGTAGGTAGCGGTAAACCAATCACTTACGCATCAAGAACACTAAATGAAACGGAACAAAAATATAGCACCATTGAGAAAGAATTATTGGTCATAGTTTGGGCAACAAAATATTTCAGGCCACATCTTTATGGAAGAAAATTCTACATATACACCGACCATAAACCTTTAGTATGGTTATGTAAACACAAAGAACCAAATTTAAAATTACAGAGATGGAGGATTATATTAGAAGAAATGAGTATGAGATCGTATACAAAACGGGAATGTATAACAATAATGCGGACACATTGAGCAGAATACAACTCAACGCCATAGAGACAGAGTCAGTTGTAGGTAACGTTGACGAAACAGAGATACGAGAAGACCCAAAAGAAATAGACATTATCCATTCAACACAAAACGAAGAACCAAAAACCGCAATTGAAATTTTAAACGAAGCAATAGACACGAAACCAATTTATAGTTACCGAAGTTTAAACCAACCCCGACCTTGTAAAATATACAAAAACAGACAACTGGAAAATATATCAAATCCAAATAACGAAAGATGACAACGAGGAGCAAATAATTAAAATTCTAAAAAAGTACACCCCAGAGAAAAAACGATTTTACTTTTATTTCATCACAGAACATTTGTGCAAAAGAATTTCTGAATTGTATATTAGATTATTTAATAATTCAGGACCCGAGATTATCAGATGCACACGAAAATTAATAACGTTAGATGACCCAGACGAAATAAACGATGTAATTCGAAACCAACACGAAGGTAAAAGAGACCATCGTGGAATAAACGAAACTTTGAAACAACTCATAAGAAGATACTATTTTAAAAACATGAAGGAATTAACCACGGATTTTATTAATCAATGTGAATTATGTGACAAAGCAAAATACGACAGATCACCACCAAAAATACCCTTAATGTTAACTAAAACACCCGACAAACCTTTTCAAAAATTACATGCAGACACTTTGGTAGTAGAAGCTCAAAACTTGTTATCGATCGTAGAGGCATTCACCAAAGTTGGTCAAGTGGTACCCATTACTTCAAAAAATAGTATCGATGTAACCCAAGGATTTCTACAATACTTTACATTTTATGGTACACCCGAATCAATAACTATATACAATGGAAGCGAATTTAGGAAGTAAACCATACAAAATACCTTAAAACTCCATAAAATAAATATTCATTTTATAACAGAAAATTACCCGGAATCAAATGGATTGATCGAAAGATTACATTTGATACCATTAGAACAAATTAGACTGTTAAGATTAACCTATAAGAAAGAACATATCACTACTCTAATGTTATACGCTCTAATTGCTTACAACACAATTTATTCTTCAACTAACTTTACATTCCTCGAATTAACATTAGGACATTCAGATTCTCGCAATCCTTACGATATACACTATAATGAAGTAGTAAATTAACAGTACGGCAAAGACCATGAAAAAATTAAAAATTACTTATAACACGGTCAAAAATTGATTAGATAACGATAAAGAACGTATCACAAAAACCCGCAATGAAAACGGCAATATAAATAGATTTTCAGTAGGACAAACCGTGTATAAAAGGAATTTTAAAAATAAGAGACACAAAACGGTCCCCAGAAATTTAGGTCCGTTTAAAATAAAAAATCTCAGATAGAAATGTAGCCGTAGTAGACAACGGAAAAACTATCAAATACATACATTTAAAGAATTTAAGACAACCTGTAATTTCAGATGGACATCCATCACCCTTACTGTCAACCACCACCCAGGTAGAACGGACGACAACGACATAATAGTGGGAGATATAGAAAACAACCCCGGTATACTACCAGTAAAATTGGGAAGTATGCAAAACACAGTAGACTATTGGACTTTCGCACAGAAATTTCATTTAACTAAATTAAAACAAGAGCATTATATAATTAGAGACAATTACAAAAGACTGAAATAATCAATGGAGACATTCAAATTAGGAAAAGAGTATGCGATAGAAATGCTTAATTACAAAAGTATGATTAAAATATTCTAAGGAACACACGAAAAATTCTATCGATTAATACCAACAGACCAAACCACAAGACAGCAACGAGGAGTTATTAATGGATTAAGTAATATTATAAAAGCTATCACAGGTAACTTAGACAACTAAGATGCTGAACGATACGACAACGCAATACAACAATTAATTGACAACCAGAACGACATAAAAACTATTGTTAGAAACCAAATATCTTTAACTCAATCAACCATAATAAAATTTAACGATACCCTAAGAAACTTAGTAAAGAACCTAGACAGTATAACAAACAGAATACTAACTCTTAAAAGTAACATGCAAACCACAATGTTAGGAATGCGAGATTTAATAAGATTTAACACGGTATTTAATCAATGATAATCGACCCTTACTGTAATTCAACAAATTTTTGGCTACATTAGAAAATGCTGTAACATTGGCTAAATTAAATACGTTACATGCTAGTATTATCGAACCAATAGATTTATTAAATGAATTATTAGAAATCAAATCACTTATAACTCACAGTAAACTACCTTTTTAAGTAATAGAATCTTATATACTCATTCTTGAAAAAATAGCCATAGTAAAAGGTTATGTAAATAATTATGAAATTACATTTTTAATAAAAATTTCAATTTTAGAGATTAATAATTACAATTATTATCATTATTTGCTTTCCCCATGAAGGTTACTAGCCAATACCAAGTTATTATACCCCAAACCAAATTCCTTTCCCTAAATGAACTTAGGTATAGAGTTGCCAATGAAAAATGCACAGAAGTGGCACCCTGCCAATATTTATAACAATCAATAACGACAACAAATATTCAAACAAATAGCCCATGTGAAGTACAAATATTAAGATTCTTTAATCACTATGAGAATTGTGATCCAAAACCAGTACAAATTACGGACATAAAAATTCAAAAAATTACGGACAACAAATGGATTGCTGTATTTCCTCATAAAGTAATAGCAACCGCCAAGTGAAACCAAAGTGGAAACAGTTGAACCCTAATCGGAAGCAAAGTTATCACCATAAAAGAAGATTGCTATTTAAAACTAAAAAGTGAAATTATTCGAGTATATCAAAACCCAGAAAGGAAGAAATTTGCAAATCTACCCGAACTACAGTTCAAGATTTCTAAAACCGAAGACAACGAAACTATCAAGAAACCGATGCAACTAGAACATCTAGACCTAGACGATCTCATTCACGCCGTGAAATTAATGGACACTTATAAAGAACATTTAAGTAGTTAAAAGTGCCAAAATTACATTACGACAGTGTATATATATATATATATATATATATATATATATATATATATATATATATATATATGTATATTTAAATGCAACTATTAAATCTTAGGAAATAGAATGTTACATTGAAGGACACATTATAATAGGTTAATGAAAGTTCATATTCAGACGCGAGAAAGGAAGCAACTATTTTGTATTTCAGACGTAATATGATACTGCAGTTGCAGGTCACAACAGATTATAAGAAAGCAATTGTTAGAATTATGATTACTAAAAAGTAATACAATGTGTTTTATCAACCACGATTCGTCACATGTTATTATCATTTCCAGTAAGTCTGAGTCATTTTCAATGGCATACAAAGTGTTGGTACAAACATTTTTGCGAGGTTCTTGTTGTTCAAACGTGAGAATTTTAGGCATCATTTTGGCACATAATTTTGCATGTCATAACTGTTATGTAAAATTTGCCGTACGGATTCTTTATCAATTTCTACAGTTTCAGTAATCGCACAAATACTTAAACGACGGTCGGATCGAATCAGATTACCGATTTTTTCGACATAATCATCCATTTTTAACGTGGAAGGGTGAATCGGTTGTGAATCATCTTGAACTTGTTCCCGGCCATCTTAAAAACGCTTAAACCACTCAAAAACACGTGCACGCGAAGACATTCATTGTCATACATTCTTTCAATAAATTATAAGTTTCGGTAGCGGTTTTCCCAAGATTCATGTGAAATTTTACAACAATTCGTTGCTCTATAGTTACACATAACATCTTCCCGGCGAAACAAAAAACACCTCTAATGCAAACGAAGACTACAGCTATACTAATTTGTTTACAGAAGCGAGGCGCTGCATTTGAAAGAGAAACTTCACGATAAACAGCTGTCACTCGCTGGCGTTTGGTGCATGCGCACTTCTTCTGCAGTGTCAGTCTCGTTATTTACTAGCCACGTCGCGTATTTGCAGCAACCTTAGGAGATTTCTTTTTAGTGATGTGATTTGGTAACCCCAACATTTATATCTTGTGTTCCAAGGTGCTTCCAAATTCCAAACAACGTAAAGAAATCTTCACTGTTTTTGCCTGAAATAATTTCATTTGTACTTTTAAACTGTTCACTATATATAAACCCAAATCAATTCTGTAAACGATTTTAAATCTTTTAGGCTCCAAAACCTTTCCTGTAGTTGAACTAATTTGAAAAACGATTTTATCTGCGTTAAAAATTCTCGCCGGTTAATTTATTACCACCACGAGGTTTTTTTAGTTAAATAATCGTTTAGTGAAGTAGGCTATTTTCAAATGTCGTTTCCCAAAATACAAGAACTTGCTGCGGCTACAAATTCATTTATTATTACTGTAATTTCAGGATGACGTCTAAAAACTTCCTGTAAGATCAAAATTAGTCAAATTTCAAAGGCATAATTTGTTAGCTTATTTTGCTTTCAGCCATCGATTGCACGGGCGGATATTGTTAAACAGGTTTGGGCGTGGGTTAGTGACTAAGTAGTTTTATATGGTTGAAGTAATTCCATCTTTTCCTTAAGAAGTCATTTTTGGCAAAAGCATAAATCTAACTAAAAACTGAAATACAGTCATTTGAAAAATGGTATATTATGTCCATATCTCACATCTATTTATTACTATTATATAAATACAACTTACTCCACTATCAACAATGCTTCAAAATGGACTTTTAATGCAATCATAGTCTAAGCATTTACTTTGTAATTTTATAGTGTACGTCATTATACTGACGCAAAATTCAAATATTGAACACTGAGTGATAATTAAATTTTACATGCCAGCGGAACATCGTTAATAGAAAAAATGCTTATTCTTAGTAGATCAGCAATACACAAAATAAATAAAGCAAACATCGATTTTTGTAGCCTTTATAGGTGATAATATCTATTCTGAACGGACCTGCACCTTGAAGAAGTTCTAAAATACTAGAACGCCTAGAATTGCTTGCGTGTTTCAGTGAGCTAAAGAACCGAACTGTAAGTTTAATTAAATTAGTGGGGTCTTTATTGAGGTACCAGACTAAAACAGGTCTCCAAAAGAGGGCAGCTGCACTTTTGGTAGAGACCTTAAGGGCCAGTATGACACTCTAAGACACACTACTGCGATGTGAAAGACGACGGGAAACCACCACATTACTTCCCAAGTACACGGCGTACTGAAAATGTTTTAAAACGATGGTTTTCTCTGGGGTAAAACTTTCGGAGTTAAAATAGTCCCCCCCATCATATCTCCGGAAGGAAACTATTTTGGAGGATGTGATTGACTGGTTTAAAAGAATAACAGGAAACATTTTGCAAGTCGGAGCGTGGAATGTCAGAAGCATGAAGCAAGTAGGTAAATTAGAGAATCTGAAAATTGAAGCGAATAGGTTAGCATTAGACGTAGTAAGGATTATAGAAGTTCGGTGGCCAGAAGCGGAGATTTTTGGAACGGAGACTTTAGGATAATTCATACAGGAGCAGATAAGGAAATTCAGGTGTGGGGATGGTCATACGAAAAATAGGACACTGTGTACAGAAAAATAGTTACAAAAGAGCGAAAGAGTGCTCATGGTTAAATTAAAATCTAAACCGGTAAATATAGTAATAATAAAAGTATACATGCCCACCTCCAGCAACAATGAGGAAGAGGTACAAGCGATTTACAAAGATATCAAAGACATACTAAGATTCGTAAGAGGACATGAAAATTTAATAACTACGGGAGATTTTAATACAGTGTTAGGCGAGGGTAGAGAAAGAGCTGTAGTAGGTTTATTTGGTTTATGCACTACAAATGACAAGGAAAAATAGGCTTGTAAAATTTTGTTACAAAACAATTTAACCATGACAAGCACATTATTTCATAATGCTAGAAGGCAATACACATGGAATATGCCATGAGGCGTAGGGAGATATCAAATAAATTACATTCTTGTTCGACAACGGTTTAGAAATCAAGTAAAAGTCTGTAGAAGCTACCCAGAAGCAGATATAGACACTGATCATAACATTAGTAATTATGAAAGCCGTGCCTAAATTTAAAAATTTGAAAATAGGAACGAAAACGGGCTCTTTGATTTTGAAAAACTAAAAGATAAAGACATTCACAAAAGATTTGAAAAAAAAATCAAACGAATTACAGAAAGACATCGGGAAAATATTTTATACTAAGAAGGTAGAAACAGAATAGAATGACATTAAATCCAGCTTAGATATGGCTGACAGAGATATTCTAAAGTATAAACAAAGAGAAAATAAGAAGCAGTGGGTAACAAATGCTATTCTAAATCTAACAGAAGAAGGCGAAAATACAAAAACAGACCAGACGCAGCGGGAACACAGAGATACAGGCCATAAAATGGGAAATTATTCGCAAATACAGGAAAGCTAAAGAGCAATGGAGTGATAAAAAGTGTAAAGAGGTACAAACTAAGATGGACATAGTAAAGACAGACAAAGCTTACAAACTAAATGAATGAATTTTACAGATATAAAACCGTATAGTAAAAATATAAGTGGCGCGGGAGGAAACGTCATTATAGAAAATGCAGAGAGAGTGGTTAGATGGCAAGAATCTATAGGGAATTTATTAGCAGGCCAGGAGGTTAGAAGCACTAGACAGAGGAAGCAGACCTTGAACAGACGACTTGGGGTATCCTATACTTAGAGAAGAACTTGGTTGGCATAAAAGAGCCTGAAAAACAATAAGGCACCGGTTATAGATAAAGTGCAAGCAGAAACTTTAAAAGTCGTTGTAGAAGCAATAACAAAACGTCTCTTCCAACTTGTAAGTTATATGTATGAGAGCGATATATCCAAAGATTTCAAACGTAGCACCATAATCACTATATAAAAAAAAAAATGCGGATAGATGTGAAAGCTTTAAAACAACAAGTTTGATAGCACACGTGTCAAAAATACTAACTAGAATTGTAAAAAGACGGATGGAAAAATGGGCTGAAGGAATACTAAGAGAACGTTAAATTGGCTTTAAGCGAAATAGTGGAACACGAGAGACCATTTTAGCTTTAAGGATGTTAACGGAGAAAACAATAAAAAAAAGGAGAAAGCGTGTATATATGGTTTGCAGATTTCCTAAAAGCATTTGACAATGTAAAATGCTAAAATTTTTTCGAAATACTAAAAAAAATTGGAATGAGTTACAGAGATAGACGAATGGTACATAGCTTATACAAAGAGCAAACAGCGATAATAGAATTAGTGCAGGTACGTAGAAAAGTAAATATTAGGAAAGGGGCGAGACAGGGATGTACCCTATCCCCATTAATTGTTAATTTATATATCGTAGAGGCGATAGATTCTGTCAAATGCATAAAGACATTTGGAATTACTATGCAGGGACAAACGATTGATATGCTTAGATTTGCAGATGATATAACGGTATTAGTATCTAGCAAGGAAGAGTTAGAAGCTGCTCTTAATGAAATAGAAACAGTTCTAACAGAGAAATACGATATAAGAATTGAAAAAAATACCACTAAAGTACTAGTATCTAAAGGAGGGGTAAATTAGTTAAAAACCAAAATTCAAAGAGGAAACGAGAACTTAAAAGAGGTTAAAAATTCCTGCTAGCTACGAAGTCAAATAACACAAAATTTGAAGAGTACAAAATATGTAAAACAAAGATTAACGCAAGGCCGTATTGCATTTAACAAGAAAAGGCAACTACTATGTTCAAAGAGAACAAACATACAAACAAGGAAAAGATTGCTGAAAACATATGTTTAGAGCACAGCACTGTACAACTGTGAAACGTGAACAGTGAGAGAAGCGGACAGGAAAAAGGTAGAAAAAGCTTTGAAATATATCATGGACAGACAAAGTTACGAACAAAGAGGTTCTCGGAACGATAGGGAAAGAAAGAAAACAGTAGAAAATAAGAGAGATAAGATGAAAGGACACATACTAGGGCATGAGGAAATAGTGCGTAACATATGAAAAGCAGAGAACGGAAAAAAGAGAGATATAGGTAGACCTAGATTGGACTATTGCACACAAATAGTGAAAGATGTAGGCTGTGGGAATTTCAAGAGAAATATGTAGGTTAGCTCAGAATATGATGTAATGGTGGTATGCGTCCAACCAGTTCTAGGATTGAAAACCTGTTGATGATGGTGAGGTGGTTAATATAACTATACGCATTGGATATATTCATGTCCATGCACAGAAGTCGCACTTAACTATAGCGTAAGAATCTACACTTCACAGTGTGCCATATGTGCACATTTATGAAAGAGTTTAGGTAAATAAAAGTAATGCGAAACGCGTAATAATTAAAGGACACTCAGACTGTAATGAAACCTCAAAGATTTCTTATTATAAAAACCTGTATTCAAAGTGTTCTATTGTGCAATCTCCAATTATTGTATGGTTTACTCTATTGTAAGGAAAGACCTTTTAAATAAACATGTTTTAAGATTAGGAATTGATAGGGCATTATTTATTCTTCTATTGATTTTGATGCCTATTGCACCTAAATGCAAGTTCTTCGATTTTTGCATATTCTAAATTTTCTGGTATCGCACGGACATGTGTAATTTAAACCTATCTGCTATATTCAACTAGTTCAATTTCTTTAGTTCGTGTTATATGTTGCTAATTTCATATACAAGACTACCGCATGTATCTTATTCACGTTGAATCCTCATCGTGGTCGATTGTGTTTTACAAGAATTATACAGGGTATCGCTGTAATTAAAATGAGACATGAAAAGTGAAATGCGCAGCAATATTTTAATATTTCTTGTAAAAACAGCAACTCATTACAAAATGCACAATTAGGTTGGAACATACCTTTCGTATACAGAAGGTAACGTGGTTCTCACAGCGTAAATCACAGTCTAAAAACACAAATAAATTTTTATACACAGAACTTTGCTCTAATAACCAACCGATCACTTTGTTAGCAGGTGTTACTTATATTTGCGCTCTTACTACTTTCTTTCAAATAACGTATATGGCGATTTAGCTGAATTAATATTAAGCACACAATCCTTAAAGAAATTTTCTAAATTGTTTATATATTCGCCGATCAATGATACGGATTTAGTCAGTTTATTGTACGGAAATAAGTAACATAGTTTTGTAGCGTGGGCGTGCATGCGAAATTTTATTCAGGAGGGTTTGTTGCTTGTGTAAAATGAAAATAACAGAGGATCTAAGGTAGATCCTTGTGGCAGGTCTGTCATACCTGCAACGAATATGATATATTCTGCATGGTGCTGACTACTGAAATCTATTCCTAAGATAATGCGAGATTAGTGATATAGCAGTTCTATCAAAACCTATAAAGCGTAAAATAGCGAGAAGTAACTAACTATCAACCGTATGAAAAGCTTTTGAAAAATCAACGTGCACTAAAAGGGTTAACTCTTATCTGTGCGTCGCGTAAACACATTTATCAACGATTGCTGTTTAAATACTATTACAACTGTACCCCGAACGGATTCTTGATTGTTTTCTTAGTAAGATATTTTGTGTATTATGACACTTTTTGATCTATTGGTTTTTCTAAAAAAAATTTATAATGTACAAAGGATACTTATGAGACGTAACATGCCTGATTTCAGTTGGTTGACCATTTTGGGCAAGAAAATAGTTTTTTCGTATTTCCAAATGTCGGGTAACTCGTATTCAGTTATGCAAAAGTCTATTACATGCGTGAAATGTAACAGTAGGTGGAGGCATCACATTTTTAACAGTTTAATATTAAAATGGTGTACTGGTGTTTATGTAATGTACCGCAATGCATCCTCTTTCTAATTCAGTTACCTGAACAAACTTGCAAAAGATATTAAACTCTTATTCAATGGTAATAAATTGAAAGAATAAAATTATATCACTCGTACTTGGAGGACAGTTTTACGGAATCTACTATTCTGTTTAGTATTGTATCTTTTTAAAATATTCCAGTTTGAAATTTGAGTATAAGCAACGTCAAGAACTGTAGCGAGAAGACAACAGGATCTAGGCGGTCCCCAAAATCAACGGCCTAGAAAATGAAGTTGATATCCTGTCGAGCGAATAATGGAAGACACCGAACGCCCCCTGGTTCACGGTTTCCGCTATCCTAACATTACACATTCATAAATGTGTAGTTTTTGAAAATTTAGCACGTTTATGCCTTTTAAGCTGTAGTATAATACCCGATAAAAATTTGTTTACTCAACGATAAGAGTAGTACTGTATAAATTATTACGGCAGAATTCTTTATATGACTTCATAAAACACAACTTTAACTGTTTGTAGTTGAAAACGTAATTTTGCAGTGTATTCCTGTCTGACAAAGTTAGATAGTCATTTTACACTGGAATGTGTGGTGACAGAGAAGCTCTCTACATCAGAAGTTGGAAACTACTCAAGTTAAGTTGGACAAAGATATTTTTACGGTTGCAGAATATGTAGTGTCAGCAGCAATTCAAATAGAAATAGAGATAACGGAACTCTTAATTACAACGCTGTTATTATTAGATTATAAGAAAGGGTCTGTTCTACTAGTTTAGAAATCCCGTTGAACGGAACTTTCGATTCAATAACTATTTTACGCAACGATGAAGAATTTTAAAAATTTCGTGAAAAATTGCTAAGCTGCGTATCGTTGGAAATAAGGATCCATGTCTTTTTTCATAGGTTCAACAACAATATCTTTAGCAGCGTTCATATGATCGTTTAGTGTATATGATTCATGACGTATGGTGATAAATAAATTCCGTCTGTGAAGAACTGGTCTGAGAGCTAATTGCTGAATACTTTACAGTATGCTTCAACTTTAAGGAAATTCCAGATAGATTGGTCAAGCAAAAATAGCAATCACTAGCATAATTTTGAGGTTTTCTCCACACCATTGGCCCTGCAAAAGGTATTAACTTATGGGTACCGTTGAGTCATGCCCTTAAATTCACAGCACGCATTGCGCAAATGATATGCGGCGCTGAAGGTTTATTCTGCTCTCTTAGTTTGCATCAAAAGTAAAACTCATATACTTTTTTGATTAACGTAGTTATGGTCTTTTTGTGAGATTTATTCGCAATCTCGCCACACGTAGCAAAACGTACGCGTTTGATTTACACACTTTTGCGACATTCTATAAAATCTATCAGCAAAATATACTGTAAAGTAAAATATTATATCTTTGTTTATATTTTATATCTCCTTATAGACACAACTAGGATATCAACAGCTGTTCATCCCGTCTCGGGTTCTTATATATTATAAGCCGGACTTTACAACGATTACTAGAACTTTATCCAGACATTATGACGCTGTATACATTCCAATAATTGGTTACTTGCCAGGTTTCCAAAATTCTGAGTGCATATTCGGTGTCGGCGATAAAAAACACCCGTCAAACATCAGGAAACCGAAATTGTGTTGGTTTGTTAATCAACATATATCAAAACCTCAAATTACTGTAATCACAAGGCAAATATTAAAAAAGTAATATTATTTTGACCTAAGGGTTAATATAATGTTGAGTCAGAAGATTGAACGCATTTTCAGAATGTAGTTAAAGATCTATTGCCATTGAGTTACAACATGTATTTTTACCTGTAAATTAAAATTTAGTCAAACTCTTGGCTAATCGAGCAAGATCAAAATCGTTAACATGTGCGACGACATTCATACGCAGGAATTACACTTACTCTCACCAATTGCTGAAAAACGTTTCTTTAACGTTTTTCAAGTTGCTCGTGTCGGGAATGGAACCCGCTAGGTACGTAGGCGTTCTTCCATTTATAATATACCATGTTCTTGAATTATCCAATACTACAACTAAATTCAAATTTTGTCACCTATAGATTGAGAATTTAGCATAATCTTTGTCCTATAAGCAAAGTAAACATCTATACCATGTGTAGTATCACATACACGACACCAAAGATTAACTGCTCATCCAAACGAAAGCGTATTTTTCTGAAAAGTGCTCGTCTAGCATTTTTTAAGGACCTGTGTAGGCAATTGGGCCAGAAACGTTTGGATATGTAGTCAGACACAAAATAACTCAGTTACGGAATCGCCCTTCCACTTATGACGTACCTTGGATTTAGTTTATACAATGCTCTTCCTAGTCCCTATAGTAGGAAACAAAAATACTACTATGGTACGCCTGCTTATCGTAAAAGGCGATTAAAAGGCGCAGCAAGGGACAGCAGCCTTGCGGGCTAAAACATATTGGAGGAGAGTCGGTTGGTCTCGGGCGATTCTCAATAATTTACAAGGTTGTTGGGGGTTGGCCATGACAGATACGGCTTTTTGCTAAAATCTTTAAGAACTGCGTTGTGGAAAGATATGGGAACCTACCACAATATTTCCCAGGTATGCATGGCTTAAAACTTGAACTATGTATGATGGAGAGCTCACAAGTAAAATTCTTGTCCGGAGGTAAAATACCCCTTATTCGGATCTCCGGGAGGGTGTACATGGGGCTCGTCATTATAAGAATTTATAACAACGGTTCGATTTAGTAATATGGACTTGGAATGTAAGGTCATTACTTAGAGTAGATAAGTTAACGAATTTATTAGTCGAAATGAGAAAAGGCAAGCTGGACATTAGGTATTAGTGAGGTGAGATGGCCAGATAGTAATGACTTTTGGAGAGATAATTATAGAATAATTACAACTTCTTCAACTAATGGACAAGTAGGGGTAGGAATAGTGTTAGGTAAAAGATTAGGACGTAAAGTTAAAGAGTACTTACAATTTAGTGATAAAATAATTATGGTTAAATTGAATACGAAACCAACAGGCACTGTTTTAGTACAGGCTTACATGCCAACAACTTAGTATGAGGATGAGGAAGTAGAAAAGGTATACGAGGATATAAATAACATAGTAAGAAAAGTAAAGGGAGATGAGAATTTAATAGTTATGGGCGATTTTAATGTGGCAGTGGGAGAAGGTAGTGGGAGAAAGATGGTAGGAAAATTTGGGTATGGTAAACGAAATGATAGAGGAGAAAAATTAGGTGAGTTTCTGTCATGAACGTAGATAAGTAACTGTAAACACCCTATTCAAACACCATGTTGGATGTTAGAAGAAGATACCTGGAAAGCGCCAGGTGATAGGGCTGGATACCAAATAGATTACATTTTAGTTAAACAAAGATTTAGAAATCAAGTTAGAAACTGTCGTAGTTATTCAGGGGCTGACATAGATAGCGATCATAACTTAGTTAAAATGAAGTGTAATCTAAAATTTAAAAAATTGAGAAAGGCTAAAAAAGAGGGATGGGATCTAGGTAAGCTTAATGATAGTGAGGTATAAGAGGAATATAAACAAGATTTGAATAATAAGATCAAAGAGATACCTAGCTATAGGAGAGAATGTAAAAAATGAATGGTAAGAAATAAAAAGACCTGTACATGATACAGCAACATTGAGTATAGGTAAGAAAAAAGTAGGGCAAGAAAACCCTGGCTAACAAAGGAGATATTAGAATTAATAGGAACTAGAAGGAAGCTTAAACCTTTCAGAGAATTAGATAGTGAAGATAAGCAAAAATATAATAGAATTAGAAATAAAATAGTACGTGAGTGTAGAAAAGCTAGAAATAAATGGATGGAGAGGAATTGTAAGGGAATACAAGATGATTTGAGAGTAGGTAAGACAGACAGGGCTTAGAGGGCAGTTAAAAAGTTTTTCGGGGAAGATAGGACAAAATATAATGGTATTAAAGATGAGAATAATGAGCTACTAATAAATAAAGTTGAGGTGGCAGATGGATGGAAAAGATATTTAGAAGATTTATATATGGGAGACGATATGGATGAGTTAGAGAACGACCAAGAAGAGGGTGTAGAAATAAGTTTCTCAATATCAAGAGAGGAATTTGATAGAGCTGTTAGTGATCTTACACTAAGTAAAGCGCTGGGGATAGACGATATATCCGACAAATTAATAAAATATGCGCCAAAAGGCATTAGACAGATTATATGAACTAGTAAAAGTAATATATGGCACAGGTGAGGTCTTGATAGATTTCAAAAAAAATATTAATATGAAATTAACTATATTTAGTTATTACAGCTAATTTATTCGATTCCCTTGTGAAGGAAGGAAATCGACAGTCTTCCGGCTAAGCTAGGGATCTATTCCTCGGGTAGAGTTTGCAAGGAGTGGTCGTGGGTTTCACAACAAAATCATTGTCTACTTTACTGACTCTTAGGTACAAAATAGGGATGTAAAAGGGACGCCACCAAGTCCTAGAATTATTAAGGCACGGTATACCCTTAGGGAGAACTTGGAATTCCTCAGGGGGAAAAATCGTTTTTACTGCGAACACAGGATCTGAAAAACAATGTTATTATAATAACAAAGGACGCAAGAGATACACTCTTGCGACCTTATACAATAAGGAAAAAGAGTAGTTATTAATATCAAAAATTTAAGTATAAATAGCAAAAGGAAATTTAGATATTAAACTTCTTGAAAGCACTGTTTAGTCTTCTTTATTGAGTCAGAGCTAATATCCATATTTTTATTAAAAGGGGGGTATATATTCTTATACCTTTAAACTCATTTCTCTCTACCTTTGGACGCACTTGTCCAAAATAAAACAGTTGTTCGATTAAATCATATGATGGTTCTTTAATTAAACTTATCTTTTTTTGTGGTAAAAATGTTATATACAAAAATGTACATCAAAACGTGGTCTAATCTTTTAGACTCAAATATTTAAATATTTGAATTATGATTATCTCTACTACGAATCGAAATGTTAATAATAGACTAAATATAAGCGTAAAAATAATAAATACCTAAAATGCACAGAGCTGTTTACCGTGATATACAAATATGTTTTATCTTTTCAAAGCGAAATAGAATTAATTCTCATAATTACTTTATATGTCACTGAATTTGAAAGAAATACTTTTCAGGATCAAATAAGGAAATTCAAAACCTTAATTATTTGCAAAAGTATCTACTATAAGTGATAATTTATATTATACTGAAATTTAAACAATAAAATTTCTCATCATTACTTTGTAAAACAAAAGTAAAACGCTACCATGTTGGTTTCAAATATTCCTTTGCTTGTCAAGTTATTCTGAACAGCTGTTGTCATGTCAAGTTCTTAGATTAACGTTTACCTTGGCAACTCGTACATTGCAACTCCGTAACAACTATACCTTGTTGAAACCAGATGTGTTAGCATGAGGCTGATGGACCAACAAGTGACGACATCTGCTTTTATGAAGGCGTAAATTTGAAATTCTTCTTGTAAACTAACGACAAATTAAAATCTTAACAGCGTATTATACTGGACCATTACAGAAATCATATTCACGAACTTGCTGTGCAATCCATCAAAGTAGATCGAAATGTCAAATAAATCCATAGAATAATTTATTTGAATAAAAGCGGTCGAACAAGCCACCCAATGTGCTTCATTTTCGACTTTTCTTTAACTAATGTTAAAGGGAGATTATTTAACGGTAAATTGAGTAATTAAAGCAAGACATCTGTACTTATTAATTCGCAAGTTTATCAACGGTGAATTTTGCAGAATTAAAATTTATTACATTTGAGTTAATGAAATTAAAACTTGATAATTTATTGAGATTAAAAATCATAAAACCAGTGAGTTTAAAATTGGCAAATCAGTAAAATTAAAATTGGCAAACCAGTGAGCGCTATAATAAGATCATTTAATCTACAATAATAATGATTTAATTTGCTTACCATTATCAGAAACAGAACAAAAGTCAAGTGCTTTCAGCACCTGATTCCATTGCCACATCTATGGCGATTCGTAAGTCGCTAGCTCGAACCATATTCTGAGCCATGGTGCGTGTTACCGAAGAGAATGCTCGAGCTCGACTGACTCTTTGTTCGGCGGGATGCGCACAATAATAAAAATCGCTTGACATCGGAGGTGCTATTCAAATGTCCAACGTTTACGAACAGAGCCTATACTATTATCATTTAATTAATATAAGCCTCGTGATTGGGCTGCACTGTACTGATGTGAACATTTATTAACATTGCAAAATTAATTGTTTATTTGAATAAACATTGCAGTATATTTTATAATTAAACTTATAGACTTTTATAAGCGCCAAAAAAGAATTGTTACAGTATTATTATCCCAATCCCAAAAAAGTCAGGTTCTGATAGGTGTGAGAATTTTAGAACGGTTAGTTTAACTTTCCACGCTTCCAAAATACTAACAATAATAATTAAAAATAGAATAGAAGCTTTGACTGAGAATTATTTAGGCGAAGACCAATATGGTTTTCGTAAAGACAGAGGGACTAGAGAACCGATACTAGTGATTAAGGTAATTATCGAAAAAAGGTTACAAAAAAATAAAAAGACTCATTTCGCGTTTGTAGATTTAGAAAAAGCATTTGATAGGGTTAATTGGATTGTTACGTTCAGGGTTTCGCGAAAAATAGAAATCTCTTATAGGGATAGAAAAATTATTTACAGTCTATAAAAACCAAAGCAAAGTAATTAGATTTGATGAAATAGAAAAGTAAGCTAAGATTAGAAATGGTGTTAGAAAAGGCTGTATACCGTCTCCCTTGATTTTTAAAGTTCATATTGAGGAAAGCTTTCAACTTAGCTAGTGAGAGAAATGAGATAGATATTAGTCTACAGCAACAGAAAATAGACATGTTACGTTTTGCAGATAATATAGCCACTATAGCAGAGTCTAGAAAAGAGTTAGGAGAGTTTTTAAATATTTTAGATAAGATACTACAGAGTAACTATAGTTTGAGAATTAATTCAGGAAAAACAAAGATAATGACAAGTGATTTACAGCCTAGTTCTAAACTAAAATTAAAAATAAGTAATACCGAGTTAGAGAAGGTAGACAAATTTTGCTATTTACGTAGCAGAAGGGATATAGTAGCTAGAATAGCTCAAGCTAGAAAAATGTTTTTAAAAAAGAAAAACTTATTAATAGCTAATAGTAGTAGTTTAGATAATAGAAAAAGTTTCTTAAAGTCGTACGTATGGAGCGTTCTATTGTACGGTAGTGAGACTGGGACAATTAAAGAGATAGATAAGAAAAAGATAGAACGTATTAAA
Source organism: Platerodrilus igneus (assembly GCA_036346225.1). Classification (NCBI taxonomy): domain Eukaryota; kingdom Metazoa; phylum Arthropoda; class Insecta; order Coleoptera; family Lycidae; genus Platerodrilus; species Platerodrilus igneus. Next base: position 1,531,776 of record JARFIW010000254.1, on the reverse strand, counting down.
ACTTGGTATTAAAGGAGAATGTTAAAGATTAGTTGGATAGATAGAGTAAGAAATGAGGAAGTTTATAAAAAGATGGGTGAGGAACCCTGTATGTGGAAACAATTAAAGATCAGGAGGATAGAATGATAAGACACCAGTTATGACATGGTGGACTGTTTAACAAAGTCTCAAATTATAGACAACAGAATAAAAATAGAGTAGTAAGACTTAGATAAAGCTATACTAGTCAAATTATAAGAGAATTAGGTTGCTAAGGGTATGTAGACCTTTTAAGACTAGCTCAGAATAGAAAGGAATTTAATACTGCATCAAACCAACCTTAAGTAAGTTCAAAAACAACAAAAAAATAAATAAATAAAAATCAGTTAACTAAATATCACCATGACAAAACTCACAATTAGTTAGCGGTCTGGCATGTTGGTAGCGATTCGTTGCTTAAGCCTTACCATAACATATAATTTAACACCTTTCCTTTTTGGAGGGGATAACCAGGTAATATTTTATTTCCTTATAAATGGGAATCATGTAAACATGTTGGATTTCTTTAACAACCATCAGGTTGCTAACGTCTGTGTAGAGCCAGGTAGATATGAAAAAGATAGAAGAATATAGGAAGACCTGGACCAAGCTATATTAGTCCAATTATCATAAATTTAGGTTGTGAAGGATATGTAGAACTTTTTAGATTAGCACAAAATAGAAAAGAAGTTAGAGCTGCGCCAAACCGCCCTTAAGCAAGGTCGACAACAAAATGATGATGAATGCTCTTCCTGAAAGTACTTCACTGACCAGAAAGCGATCTTATATCTAGAGGTTTAGAATTTATCCAAAAGCTTTATAAGAAAGGTAGGAATCAATAATGTGCGTGACATCACTCATGTTCATACCTTACATTTAATCCCTCATTTAAACCCAGTCTTTTATTATGCCCACCCAGCAATTTTCAAGCAATAGACGTTGGGATTAGTATCTATACATGGACCGAATTAATAAACGCAGCGCCGTCATTGTAATGGAGCCTATTATTACCAAATGTCGTTCAAACTCTTAAGTGATTATTCTATATAATTAATGTTAATGGTATTGTTAAATCTGTAAATCAAGGTAAACAGTTGAAACTATTAGCCGTATAACGCCATTTAACAAACTATCAGTTCATTTATAAAATTTTTAAATAGCATAATATAGAGATACGATTATTGCTAAAAACTGCTTGACATCCTAAAAAGAAGATAAACAACATCATTTTACTTGAATATTATATTCCAATTTGATTATTAATAATATAACGTATTATTTTAATGATTGAGTTACTTGTACAATTAATAAACAAAACTATAACGAAATAAAAGGTCATTCGGACGCATCCTTATTAGAATTAAAAAATAAAACTGGAAAAGCCTTAATGTCCATTTATATTGTGTTAAGAAAACCTATAGAAAAGTAAATGGCCTACCATGTGCATAACCTTATCGAGGGTAAATGCGCAGAAGCGCTTGAAGATCAAGAATTCAAAACTCTAAAAAAAGTTTATTTCCTGATACCATTTTTTATTGATTGTTGACTGCATTTGTGCGATTGCACGCAACAAAACCTTTTAACAGCTTAAATAAGAACCTACAATTTACTATAGAAATAGAGAATCTAAATCATACAAATTTTCTACACATGAAAATATATAATAAAAAGGTCTGAAGAAATAACCTGGGTAGAATTCGAAACTTACTTGAGGGGAATATATTTTTATTATTTTTCACAACACTCCCTGTCACAAAACAGTCCGTAATAATTAACCTGGCTACAGGGCTATAAAATTATCAAATCCAGAGAACAGGGAATTGGCAATTTTAAATACAAAAGATGCACAATTGAATACCAATCATCCGCAAGAATTAGTCAATAAAATTTTCAAATAACAATTGCAATGACATTATAACAATGTGATTCTCAGCACTAACAAAAACAAACCTACGAATAAACATTTAACTTTAAAATACATTAAGGAATTATCTGAAAAAACTACAAAGACTAATTAAAAGGCATAATCAAACTGTGGCACACACAGATTACATTTAAGCCAAAATTGGTACAGAGTAAAAGATAAAACTCGAAAAAATAAATTAACTCCTGTAATGTAGATGATGTTTTGTTAGAATAGACAAGACAGTGTATACATTAGTCAATATATACAATATTTCTGTGGCTCGCTTATAAAAGGAACACTGTCAGTGATTTGGTCCATAGTGCATTACCAAACTACATAAAGCTTTCAGTAACAAGCGTTCCATAGAAGTGCGTACCATCGATGTTCAAATCCAAAGAAAATATTATTTTACAAATAAACAAGTCAATCTGGACATAGACAGAGAACGACTGTGAAACGTACATAATAAAAAGCCTAAGTCGACATTAGCCTTTGTATTTTATAATACTGAATATATCAGCGTGTCATTGCTCCCACCTTAGAGAAATATTTCGCTGTTAACAATTTGGTTTGACATTTACTAACGTGTGTACTTACAATATAAAAAAGTGTGCGATTCTATTGTTTCCCGCAAGATATGTGATATGATTTAATATGTCCTTTTGCAATAAAAAATACTGAGTTCGTGTTTTGCTTTGACAACAAAAAATAATGACAATCAAGATAGTTACCTGCCAAAATTATGAGTAACGTTATATTTTTGTCTTAAAGTTTAGTTAAAAATGTGGTAAATACTTTATGTTTTGATCAGGATTCAAATTTGAATAAAGCTTGATCTAGTATGTTACACTTTCCTTATTTTTTTGTTATTCCTGGTGTAAAATGATCAACTTTGTAATTAAAATAAAGCGATTCAAGACATGTACATTTTATTTACAGAAACGCAATTCTTTCTCTGATGGATGACTCTTTAATATGAACTGAATTATCGAAAGTGTGTTTGTGATCAATACAAGAAGCGAATACATTGCTTCACGTACAGTTAATCCATTTATAGAAGTAACTTGGTCACATACAGAACAAAACACCAGCAAACTAGATAAGTTGTTATACTATTTTTGTTTTCCACAAAACACACTATTTTCCTTTGGTAGAAAGTAATGTTTGTGAAATGATAAATCAAGATCTCAAGATATCACTACGAAACATGAGAAAAAACAGCAGCTAACCTCAAACCATAATTTTCATATTATGAAGAAGATTTCCATGACAATGTTAAAGATAGATCTAGTGATGGGTTCATACTTAAGATGAAGAACTTTCTGCCGTACATGTTAGGATCGCATTCCCATATAATATTGAGGCTGCTTATAACACATTGGATATAGATAAAAGAAAAACAGAAAGAAAGAGAGTATAAAAAAGTCAAAAATGTAAAATAAGGAAACGCGAACCAAAAATAGAGACCAGATTAAAACAAAAGCGTTTGCTATTCAAAAATGCGCTTTACATAAGAGAAATTGATTAATACTTTATGCATATCTTTCATTCATTTAGCATCAAAAGCTCCTTTGTGAAATATGCATTTATTTACGCTGCAAATTGCGTTAATGTAGAAAAAGTCTCGCAAATTATTAAAATTATGTGAAGGCTCAAACTCTTATCGCAAATGCACTACTTTCAAACGGCCACGTAAGAAAGTTAGTTTTCGCCCTAAAACACCAACACATGCAAATGATACCGGCGATATCAAAACAAATTTGTTATTTGCACTTGGTGACTGCGAATTTGTAAAAAATAAACATTGTTGGAATTTACATGCCATAATGACGTCGAGGTCTCTCATTAGACATAGAATACGTACATTCACCAAGTCTAGCACGATGCGTGCAATGAAAATTTTCCGAAAGAAATGGCACATAACTGAATTAAACATTATAAATGACATTAGATTCATATAGAAAAAAAATTGTTACATTTTTAGTGAACCAATGGATATTTATAATAAACTGCTGCACTTAAGTAAGAATAAAAATATTTTATGTTGTAGAGTGTAATTAAAATGTAGTTTGCCTTAACCGATTAGGAAATCGGCCTTAAGTAGCATTTTGAGTACGGCGCTAAAACCGGTTCCAAATAATTCTCGGAGTGCATGCTGAGTACCTCCCTTAGTTGCATTCTAAGCAACGCTAATTTGAATTTTAATTAATACTCTACGTACCGCACTAAATATCATTCCTTTAATTGAAAATTTTAAACTTTAACGCAAAAAGTTCTTCAAATATTAATGCTTTCATAGATTCACTGAATCATTTCCAACTTTATTGCGAATATCAGTGTTAACCTTTATGGTTTGGTATTGCTGAAATAAAATTTTTTACTAATTATATTCTGGATATAAACTGGGTGTCAATTCCGAGTAATTTGTCTATATATCAATCTTTGATATAGACGGCTGTGTTGCGAAACTGCTTAACTGAACTTAAATCATGACTGCTGTAATCAAGGTCATACTTGTTAAGTTTCATGTTTTTCTATAAAGGACAACTGCAAATGTGCATTATGTATTTCATAATGTAGTATAAAATTTTGTAGTTTTAAAATCCAATTAAGTCGAGTATTTATTTAGGAAAAAATTTATAACAGAGGACAATCTACACGAATTTTCTTTTAGTTCGAAAGTATAATTTCTAAGGAAATAGCCTAAGATGAGAGTACTCTTACCCTAAAAGGTGAATAGCAATATATGCCGAGTGTAAGATGATACTTTATTTAACTTCTTGTAATACTTATTTGATTTGCTTTGCACCATTTCTCTCTTCTTTTGTTTATTATGGGTGTCAACTGTAAATATGTGCATTCTTAAAATTTTTATAAGGTTCAACATACTAATTTGTTTGAGATGGAAGAGTTTATGTTCTACTCTCTGATATAGTCGCGGAAGTGGTTCCTTTTCTTTAGGCCGTATATTCTGCGACTGTTGGATAAAGAAAGTAACTACGAGTCTAGAAAATTAAGAAAATTGGTGCTCAACACAGGGATCGTCATCTTCAGGCTATAAATATCAAGGCAGAAAAATTGGCACACAAATCGTGGGACTTATTTAATAGATCAATATTACCATAAGTGGCGCGCTATATATATATATATATATATATATATATATATATATATATATAAATTGCCGTGTATCTTTCAGAAATTTCAGTAGATTCGAAAATTAATTTATTTTCATTTTTACAAAATCGAAAATGGCACACAGTAGAAAATCTAATAAAAATATTATTCTCTTACTCAGAAATTGTCTCTTCATTACCTTAATCCTTCAACCCCTTTCCTGGCTAGCTCAGTTGGGCCTACTGGATACCTAGATTCACTATTATACTCTGTATCGCTCACGCTCACTCTCAATAAAACCACAAAATAATACAACCATCATACAATATTTATTAAACACTATATACAAATAAAATTCAAGATTATCCACATTTCAGAGATCAAGTTACACCTCGATAAATCCTATTTTTGTACTGTCCTGGATTTTAATTTAAAATATCAAACACATTGAATATACTCGGAGTAAATGGGCCCTGAACAATACCTTATTTTCTTTCTTTATTTAAAATTTATTTTAAATTTGTATACTCTGGAGTATGGTCAGCTCATGCTAACCCAGTTAATTATGAATAATGTATGCTTTTGTACTTCGCATACTCTTACAACCAACAAAAAAAAACAAACCCATGTACTCTTAACAATAAACATTTTAATTTATATTTTATTATAATTTATAATAATTTATTATAATTTTATTATAATTATATTTAAATACCATAATAAAGTTAGTTATACGTATTATTTTTAATACGCAAAATAATGCACAATACCTTCAAAATTCACTCTCACACGTCACACAATTTTCATAGTTTCATAGTTTATAACAACAACAATTTTAAAGCGTTACCTGGAATTTCTTGAAGACTTCCAGTTCGTTGACGATGCGGTAAAGTTGTTTCGCTTTGCTCTGTTAGCCGCTTCTAGCTATTTGTAGATGAACCCCATTTAGGTTGTGCTGTCTGCTCTGCCTTCACGATGCATCCAAATCCAACTCCAAATTAATTACACTTCTTTCATACTTGCGTACTTTAGTTTAATTTAATTTAAATTTACGTTACTTCACGTCACTTCCCGAGCTTGTTTAAGATAAATGTTGCACCTCAAATTAAAATTTAGAATTGCCACTATTCACGTATCAAATTATGAGGCCAACACTGTACTATTTAATTTAAAATAATTTTATATACTTACAAGCTCGTTCGTAGTCTGAAGCGATGAAAGTACTAAGAGAACGAAGTTAAAAAAGAGAGCGATGCTAAATCTTTTAGAGTATTTATATAATTCCAATGTTACCTCTCCATACCCTCCTAACGCAAAATCCTTGATTTAAAATAGTACTTCTTAAAATTTTGGTTCAACCGTTTTCGAAATCTTCGAAATTTAGCGCGTCGTTACGATATTTTCGAATAAACCCGACTTCAAATATCCCCGTGCTTGTTTGTTGTACAACTAACGATATCGACCAATAGTATATCCATTGACGTCTTCAAAATCCCGCCTATCTTAACGCTGCCCATTTCTTATGCGTATTATATGTTTCCTTCTAACCTTGTTTGAGTGGTAGAGAATCGATATTACTGTCCGCGTTTTAACTTTACTCCATGTGGACTTGTATACGTGTTTTTTGAAATGGACTGTCAGTATGCCTGTCACATTCCGACGTATTTCATTGATCCTCTATCCTTTCTGCACTTTAATGAAACTTTTAGTTAACATTTACGCAAACCCTCCAACCGTTTAACCAATATTCTTTGAAACTTGTTTGTTATCTATAAAAATAAGGGGAACCTGACATTTAGAAGACATGCAGGTGTTTAATTAACCGACGTTTTAACACAACATTTCTAGGAGCTTCTTTTCATGGTATTTCAACCCAACCGATATATTTGTTTGTAACAACGAAAGCTATTCGCCTTGGATTTATTGATTTTTCATGCTTTTATGCGTATTAGACGTAATTAAACTTTATTAAATTAATAAATAAATTGCATTGGCTTCTAAAATTTATTTTCTTTACGAACCTAACTAAATTTTATTCATTAATTGTAAATTTTTGTTCATACTTGTTACATTAAACTGAACTAAATGAAATAAATTTCGCACGTAAATTCTGGTTGTTTCCTCTATACAGGGTGTTTGAAATTGTCTTGCTTATACTTAAATTTATCCCTTTAAAACCACTACAATATATATATATATATATATATATATATATATATATATATATATATATATATATATATATATATATATATATAGTATATAACTTTAGAGAACCTAAAATCGAAATGAATAGGTTATCACTAGACATAGTAGGGATCAGCGAAGTTCGGTGGCCAGAAGCGGGGATTTTGTAGTGGAGACTTCAGGGTAATTCATACAGGAGCAGAGGACGGAAATTTGGGTGTGGGGATAGTTATGCGGAAAAAGATAGGATACTGTGTAGAAAATTACTTACAAAAGAACGAAAGAGTACTCATGGTTAGATTAGAATCTAAACCGGTAAACACAGTAATAATACAAGTATACATGCCCACCTCTAGCTACAGTGACGAAGAGGTAGAAGCCATCTACAAAGATAACGAAGACATATTAAGATACGTAAAGGACATGAAAATTTAATAATTACGGGGATTTTAATGCTGTGGTAGGTGAGGGTAGGGAAGGAGCGGTAGTAGGTTTATTTGGTTTAGGCACGAGAAACGACAGGGAAATAGGCTGGTAGAATTTTGCGACAAGAACAATTTAATCATCACAAACACATTATTTCAACATCATGCTAGAAGACGATATACGTGGAAGATGCCAGGAGATATAGGACGATATCAAATAGATTACATTCTTGTTAGACAACGGTTTAGGAATCAAGTAAAAGACTGTAGAAGCTACCCAGAAGCAGATATAGATACTGACCACAACATCGTAATTATGAAGGCCGCACTTAAATTTAAAAATCTGAAAAAAAGGAACGGAAAAAGGCACTTGGACTTAGAGAAACTAAAAGATAGAGATATTCAAGTAAGATTCGAAAAAAAGTCAAATGAATTGCTGAATGATATCGGGAAAATATCTGAAACTAAGGAAGTAGAAACAGAATGGAATAACATTAAATCCAGCCTAGACATGGCGGCCGGAGATATTTTGGGGTATACACAAAAAGAAAATAAGAAACGATGGATAAAAAGGATATCGTGAATTTAATAGAAGAAAGACGAAAATACAAAAATAAATCAGACGAAACAGGAAAACAGAGATACAAAGCCATAAAATGGGAAATTATTCGAAAATGCAGGAAAGCTAAAGAACAATGGATTGACGAAAAGTGCAAAGAAGTACAAACTAAGATGGAAATAAGAAAGACAGACGAGGCATACAAATTAATTAGAATGAATTTTAGGGATATAAAACCGTATAGCAAAAAAATAAGGGACGCACAAGGAAACGTCATTATAGAAAACGTAGAGAAAGTGAGTAGATGGCAAGAATATATAGGGAATTTATATGCAGGAGAGGAACTAACTGCATTAGAACAGGAATCAGACATTGAAAATGATGACTTGGGATACCCTATACTTCGAGAAGAGTTTGAATTAGCATTAAAGAGCCTGAAAAATGGTAAGGCGCCGGGTACAGATAAGGTGCAAGCAGAAACTCTAAAAGCCGCTGGACAAGCAGTAACAGAACGTCTCTTCCAACTTGTAAGCTATATGTATGAGACAGGCGAGATACCCAAAGATTTCAAACGTAGCATCGTAGTAACTATACCAAAAAAGAAAGGCACGGATATATGTGAAAATTTTCGAACAATAAGTTTGACAACACACGTGTCAAAAATATTAACTAGAATTGTGCAAAAACGAATAGAAAAACGAGCTGAAGAAATACTAGGAGAAGACCAATTTGGGTTTAGGCGAAACAGGGGAACACGGGAGGCTATTTTAGCTCTGAGAGTGATAATGGAAAACAATAGAAAAGGGAAAGCATGTATATAGGGTTTGTAGATCTGGAAAAAGCATTCGACAATGTAAATTGGAAAAAAATGTTTGAAATACTCAAAAAGATTGGAATGAGTTATAGGGATAGACGAATAGTACATAGCTTATACAAAGAGCAAACAGCAGTAATAGAATTAGAGCAGGAACGTAGAGAAGTAAATATTAGGAAAGGGGTGAGACAGGGATGTGCCCTATCCCCATTGATTTTTAACTTGTACATAGAAGAGGCAATGAATACTGTCAAATGCAGGAAGACATTTGGAATTACTATGCAGGGACAAAAAATTGATATGCTTAGATTTGCAGATGATATAGCGGTACTAGCGTCTAGCAAGGAAGAGTTAGAAGCTGCTCTTAATGAAATGGAAACGGTTCTAACAGAGAGATACGGTATGAAAATTAACAAAACTAAAACTAAAGTTCTAGTTTGCAAAGGTGGGGAAAATAAATCAAAAACAAGAATACAAGTATGTAACACGAACTTACAAGAGGTTAAGAATTTCTGCTACCTAGGAAGCCAAATAACGCAATATGGGAAAAGCACAAATGATATAAAACAAAGATTAGCACAAGGTCGTGCTACATTTAACAAGAAAAAGCAACTATTGTGCTCAAAGACCACAAACATAGAAACAAGGAAAAGATTGCTTAAAACATATGTGTGGAGCACTGCACTGTACGGCTGTGAAGCCTGGACAGTAGGAGAAGCGGATAAGAAAAAGGTAGAAGCCTTTGAAATGTGGTGTATCAGGCGTATGATGAAGATATCATGGACAGACAAAGTTAAGAACGAAGAGGTACTAAAAATGGTAGTGGAAGAAAGAAATATGTGGAAAACGGTAAAAAATAGGAGAGATAGGATGATAGGCCACATACTACGGCATGAGGGAATAGTGCGGAATATATTAGAAGCAGAGATAGGAAAAAAGAGAAGAAGAGGCAGACCTAGATAAGACTACTGCACACAGATAGTAAAAGATGTAGGCTTTAGGGGTTTCAGGGAGATGTGTAGACTAGCCCAGAACAGAAATAAATGGAGGTACGCATCCAACCAATCCCAAGATGGATAAACTAATGACGAAAAGATAACTGCTTAAACATGATGATTATTATAAGTAACTACAAGAATTGGTTGGGCAATATTCTCGAATAATGTTAAGTGTGTGAAAGGATTTACTGGAAAACCATTATTTCGGCAAATGTCTAAGTGTTGGGGGATCTTGGTAGCCACAGGTTGCTTAACCTCCTTCACTGAATCTCGGTAAAATAGGGTATAAAATTAGAAAACAATAGAAAGGGAACGAGCTGAATACACATACTCCCTGAACAGAAGAAAAAGAAGAAAACCACCAAAAACGCAAAATCAAAGTAGCTGCTTATATAACTCTAACAAATGAAAATCAAATGCCCACAATATCTAGGTAGCATTGCAAGTTTTGCCTGGGTTTTCCTTGCAATATTAACTTGAAATACGGCCTACATACATGATTTCTATTTATACATAAAACAACTAATTACATAAAAATACGCATATTAACAATCCTTGTAAAACAGCATTGGTATCTGACAAGTATAAATCCACAATAAGGTTACCTCAAAACCATATACAATCTCCGTTGAACAGTATTGGTATCTGACAAGTGTAAACCCGCCATAGGGTCGCCTCAGATCCATATACAATCTTCATAGAACAACATTGGTATCTGACAAGTGTAAACACGCCATAGAGTCGCCTCAGAACCATGTTAAAATCTACCCCTTCAAAATAAAAATAAAAAAACGACTACTTAAGCCTTTCAATAATGCAATCGCACACTTCTTTAATAACCATCCTCTCAATTGTATAAATAGAAACATGTTAAAAAATGTTTTCCAATTCTAAGTTATTGAATTTATATGAAATTGCGAAATACCTGCAACTAATGCTGACTGTGCGAAAAGATAAATTGGAAAACATATTAAATCGCCAAATGGTTAAGTGTTGGGGGAACTTGGCAGCCACAGACTGCTTACCTCCCTTCACAACCATTGAAGGTCGGAGAAATAGGGCATATAACTGTAAAACAATAGAAAGTGATCGAACTGCATCTAACAAGAAAGAACATCGCATATGAGGAAAGACAACAAACATAGAATAAGAAGAAAATTGTTGAAAGCATATGTGTGGAGCACAGCACAGTATGCCTATGAAATACGGGAAGTCTGAAACGCAGAGAGAAAAACGGTAGCAGCCTTTTGAAATGATGTGCTTCAGATGTATGAGGACGATAGCATGGACAGACAAAGATAATAACAAATAAGTTACAGAAATAGTAGGTGAACAAGGATATCTGGGGAAAAAGAGAAATAGTAGGGCGGAATACGTTCCAAGGCATTTTTGGGGAATAGTATGTGATATATTACAAGCAGAGATAGGAAAAAAGAGGTAGATGTAGACCTAGATCAGACAGTTATAGATGCAAACAGTGCATATTTCAGGGAAATCTGTAGGTTAGTTCAGAATAGGGAACAATGATGGTACGCGTCTAACCAGTTCTAGGACTGAAGATTTAATGATGATGATATAACTTTATGGGTTTTAGGTCAGCAAAATTGAAGAATTCTCTTTTTATAAACTCAAGCTTTCGAAAATTTATTTTTTCATTATCCGAAAGTTTGAGTTTATAAAAAAGAGAATTCTTCAATTCTGCTGACCTAAAACCTATAAAGCTATATACTGTTAAGAAAGCAAGGTCGTAACTACTTTATATACAATAACATATATATATTATAACAAATAAATAAGGACACTCAAGGGGGGCTAGGGATGTTAGGAGTTGGCAAATATTGGTGCTTCAGTGATAATAGTCCTACTGTTTCGATACTCTAAACGACAGTTTACATAATACTTGTGTTCAACAATACTACAGGTGTAATGTCCGTGTGCTCTGTTGTATTGCGGCTGTAAATTTGAGCATGTAGGATATTGGAATAAACTTAAACATACGGTGGCTAAGTAATTTTGTTGTGGCTTGGTTTATAAACACCGCACCGAGAGATCTTGTTAGTCGGTCTTCCTATAAGACATTCTACTGTATTTAAATGGAGAGCATATTCATTGCTGTTAGGAGCACTTAAGTCATATTTTGGTGTGTTGGATATGTCCATGTATGGATATAGTGGATGTGGAATTGTTTGATTAGGTAGATGTTTAAATTTAAGAGCCTATTTTATATATATAAACTATAGTCTGTTTAAACTGTAAGTGAATTTAAGTAACTAGAGACTTTAGAAAAGATTGGGATTCAGAGTAATTATTTGTCTATTTATTAAAATGTGTAAGGATATATAGGACATGTATGTAAAAATATGATATTGAATCAAGTAAGCTAAGGGTAGCCATGGAAACATCTAGGAGAGAGTGATTTTGAAAAAAATAAATAAGATGACAGATGATTTTTTTTGTAAAAATTAATGGAATTTAAGTTTTAGTTCTGAGATTATAAAATTTTGTGATAATGTTAACCTATGGGTCTGTTATATTGGAAAACAAATACAAGATTGTAAAGAAAAGTTTATAATTAACCAAAAATATATTTGTTGGCAAGAAGGATAGAGTTTCATTCGACCAGAAGTAATTTTTCCAGAGAGTAAAATTAACCACAGGAAGAAAATAAGACCCAAGAGAAAACGAAGCTTAGAGACATAGAAAAGATAGAAGAAGATAAAACCCACAAACAAACACCATCCACACAAGACTAGGAGAACCAGAGGCAGCACAAAACTGTAAGGAAAGTAAAACCAATTTATTAATATTTGCCAGTAGTATTAGTACTCGTAGTTAGGTAGGTGAAGGGAGAGTTTGATTATTACGATACATTGTAAAGGGAACCACTGCATTTTTGAATAACTGTGATCGGGATACAGGCTTTGGACAAAAAGTAAGAAATTTTCTTGATGTAATAAATAATAATAAGTAAAAATTTCGGTCTTTATTTATAATAGGGATAACAATACAAAACAGTAACACTTATTTGAAGTTACAGGTACGGATACGAAAGCCCTGCAGCAGCACATGATAAGAAAGACACGTGGGTGAATCGTGTATGGTTTCAAATTCACAATACCCAGATAAACAGGCATTTGAGTAAGACCTAATTTATAAGTACTCTAAAAATTTGTTTTAAAACCATAATTTATTCAAATGATTGTATATGAAACGGACGATATTTCACGTTTTGAACAGTAACCATTTTAAAACTATATAGGATCCGGGAGGGTAATTAAGGACAAACAAAATAAAGAGAATTTTTATATACGCACAACAGAAACTGTTACGATTGAACTCTCCCTGAGGTGTCTCATTGCTGGGGATAGGCAGCCGGTGCAAAGTATAGAACTGCAATTGTGTAGAGTCTTTGAATCTTGCTCGAAGTACTATTATATAAAATTTGGGCAAATCCAACGTGAGGCTCAAAGAAAAATATATAATAATATATATATATATATATATATATATATATATATATATATATTAAGATATAAATTTTCTTGACCATATATAAATAGTAATGAATGTTCCTGGAAAATGGTCAGGTATAAGTAAAACAACTCAATTTGTTTTCATTGGTTTTCATATATTTTCATGCTTTACGCGTTTCGGTTCCAAATAACCATTTTCAAAATAGCAGCTAAAATTACATTGTTATAAATACTATAAAATTATACACTATAAACATATACTTGCACTAAAACATTTTTAAAATAAATAACAGATACATTATAACTATTGTACATCGTAAAGGTTTAGAAATGTTATACTGAATGACTAGATTAGGTTAACTGGTTAGAACAAATAATCTGTTAGTGTTGATAATTTAAAATATGTATACTATTGGGGTAAATTGTAGTATGGGAAATGTGAATTACTTAAAAGCGTATTCTTATTGAGGTGCCACAGGTTACTATTTATTTTGTATTAGTCTGTAGTAAATGTTAGTGAATTGTTCATGGTCCGACTTGGAATTTACAGGTGTCTGTCGCGTTGTATGTGAATGGTTTCTAAAATATTTCTTTTATTGTCGTTTGTTTCAGTACCTAAAACCTTAACATTCTTAAAATCGAAATTGTGTGATGTTTCTATTGCATGGTTAGCAAGTGCTGTGCATTTTTATTATTTGTTTGGATCAGTATTTGTGTTCGTATATTCTTTTATGAAGATATTGTTTTGAATTTCCTATATAACATCCCTACAGCCAAGACAGTTGATTTTATAGATCGTATGTGTTTTGTTCTTATTTTCTATCTGTGGTTTTAGGTTGGTAAAAATGTTTTAGTAAAATTATTTGGTTTGTGGGCAATATGGATATTATGACTTCTTAAACATTTTTAATTCTTTCGGACAAACCAGGTATGTATTCTATTCAACTATTGATTCACATTGACTGAGTTTGTTCGTATTATCTGTATTATTGTATATGTTGTGGATTTTATTTTTAATTAATGGCTCAAGAATTGTTTTGGGTAGGCGTTATTTTTTAATACGGTTTTACTTTTCCAAATTTTTGGTCTATATTTACCGTGTGATAATTGGATGGCGTGATCGACAAGGTTGTTTACAACGTTTTTTGTATTGTTTAGGGACACTAGAATTATAATTTAAATATCTTCCACTCCATGTTTTTTATTGTACCAATTAGTTGAAATGGTACCTGCAGCATTATATTTAATTTGAAGGTCCAAGAATGATATTGTTCTATTGCTTTCTTTTCTACGGTGAATTGTAGTTTAGGGTGGAAGGAGTTGAATTTATTTAGGGTTTCATTAATTTTATCAATTGGTAAGCACATGATACAATCGTCGACATACCTTTTAAAAACGTCGGTTGATAACTTAGTTGTTTAATGACGGTATTTTCAACTCCTCTAAAACCAAGTTCGCTATGGTTGAAGAAATTGGTGACCCCATCGCTGTTCCATATATTTGGGAGAAAATTTTGTTATCAAATTTAAAGTACGTAGCTTCTAAGCATAACTTGGTTGCACGAATAATTCCTCGACCGGTAAAGTTGTAAAAGGTTCGATTGTCTGCCATTTTTTCGCACTATGTTTAACGCTAACTCTGTGGGAACGTTAGTGAATAAGGATTCGACGTCAAGTGAAATTATCATGTGTTTACTAGGTACGACTTGTTTTATAATGAACTTTTGAAAGTCCCAACTGTCCTTGACGTAATATTCAGTTTGACCTACGACGTTTCTAAGTGCTTGTACAAATGGTCAGTTGTAGGTTTTTCACTATTTGACGAATTTGTCTCAATAGGATATTTAGTACTTGTTGAGATTTTGGGTAAGCCATATATGTATGGCGCTTGCGTCAAATGATTGTTTTACATGCAATGTTAAATTCTTTTAAACCAGTTGTTTATAATCGAATTAAGGTGTTGTATTAGGGAGGTCCGTTTAGTGCATACGTAGCAGGTATCATTGTAAAGAAAGCTATATGAACAAAATGAACGCTTTAGTAAATGATACCGCTACGTATGCACTACAAAAACTGGATCCTCTAAAATACCAACCTTAATTCGATTATAAACAACTGGTTTAAAAGAATTATATAACATTGCATGTAAACAAACTCATTTGGCCATTAATGGGCAAGCGCCATATATGGCTTACCCAAAATCCACAAGATAAATATCCTTTGAGACCAATCGTAAATGTATGAAAACACCCACATACCAATCCAGCCAAATTCTTGTACAAGCACTTAGAAACGTCGTAGGTCAAACTGAATATTACGTCAAGGACAGTTGGGACTTTCAAAAGTTCATTATAAAACAAGTCGTACCTAGTAAACACATGATAATTTCACTTGACGTCGAATCCTTATTCACTAACGTTCCCACAGAGTTAGCGTTAAACATAGTGCGAAAAAAAATGGCAGACAATCGAACCTTTTACAACTTTACCGGTCGAGGAATTCATTCGTGCAACCAAGTTATGCTTAGAAGCTACGTACTTTAAATTTGATAACAAAGTTTTCTCCCAAATATATGGAACAGCGATGGGGTCACCAATTTCTTCAACCATAGCGAACTTGGTTTAAGAGGAGTTGGAAAATACCGTCATTAAACAACTAAGTTATCAACCGACGTTTTTTAAAAGGTATGTCGACGATTGTATCATGTGCTTACCAATTGATAAAATTAATGAAACCCAAATAAATTCAACTCCTTCCACCCTAAACTACAATTCACCGTAGAAAAGAAAGCAATAGAACAATATCATTCTTGGACCTTCAAATTAAATATAGTGCTGCAGGTACCATTTCAACTAATTGGTACAATAAAAAACATGGAGTGGAAGATATTTAAATTATAATTCTAGTGTCCCTAAACAATACAAAAAAACGTTGTAAACAACCTTGTCGATCACGCCATCCAATTATCACACGGTAAATATAGACCAAAAATTTGGAAAAATAAAACCGTATTAAAAATAACGCCTACCCAAAACAATTCTTGAGCCATTAATTAAAAATAAAATCCACAACATATACAATAATACAGATAATACGAACAAACTCAGTCAATGTGAATCAATAGTTGAATAGAATACATACCTGGTTTGTCCGAAAGAATTAAAAATGTTTAAGAAGTCATAATATCCATATTGCCCACAAACCAAATAATTTTACTAAAACATTTTTACCAACCTAAAACCACTGATAGAAAATAAGAACAAAACACATACGATCTATAAAATCAACTGTCTTGGCTGTAGGGATGTTATATAGGAAATTCAAAACAATATCTTCATAAAAGAATATACGAACACAAATACTGATCCAAACAAATAATAAAAATGCACAGCACTGTAACCATGCAATAGAAACATCACACAATTTCGATTTTAAGAATGTTAGGTTTTAGGTACTGAAACAAACGACAATAAAAGAAATATTTTAGAAACCATTCACATACAACGCGACAGACACCGTAAATTCCAAGTCGGACCATTGTAACAATTACAACTGTACTACATATCTACTACAGATCTAATACAAATAAATATTTTAACACTTATGCAACCTCAATCAGATTATTGTTAACTAATCTACATTCCATACTAACAATTTACTCCAATAGTATACTATTTTAATATTATCAAACTAACAGTATTATTTGTTCTAACAGTTACCTAATCTAGATTCAGTATAACATTTCTAAACTTACGCTATTAAATGTATCGTTATTTATAAAATGCTTTAAAATTTATATGTAATCTATAGTATTTATAACAAATGTTAATTTTTAGCTCTTACTTTTCCGAAAATGGCTCTATATTAACCAATATCCTATGCATGAAAATATATAAAACAATGCTACCACAGAACTAGGTTTTACTTATCTGACCATTTCGGAAATTCTACAATCCATTAAAATTTCAAATTCAAAATCGACTAGTTTCATACCCAATTTTCAAGTAATCAAAAAGCTATTAACTTAACTGGTCCGTTGACTTTCTTCTGTTAATCGCCTCTTTACTCTTTTCCGCCTCGGCTGCTCACCTAGTTAAACCTTCATCCTCATTCATAAAAAAAAACAAACACATTCCTACCACAAACATCAACGTTAACTCTATTTACATCAATATTCACAATACATTAAAATTTCAAAATTAAAATTCAGCATAAATTTCAGTATCAAAAAATTTCAAGATTAAATTTGTTATCATTTTAATGTGCATCCAGAATTAAAGTCCTTGTAGGATGCCTACTAATTAATATAACAATATATGCAGACCTGAGTCTGAGTACAAAGGGAGCATCTACCACCCCTTTACGTTAATTAACCAGGTTCGTCTAATTGAGCTCAAAGACATACCCAAATTTTCATCATAATCCAGAACATCAATACTAAATACCCCTTTCTACTTCAACAAGAAAATCTCACCTTAAAATTAAAAATTTGCTGTTAGTACAATTTCCCTACTGTCCATTTTAGGTAAATCAATTATAATGTTATTCAACACACACCAACACATCAAAAATCGAACAACAAAGCATAAGTTACCTGAAGGTTACTGCACTAGTGGCTTCAATGTACATCGTCCTTGCTAATTTCACCATTCCTACTGGGTTATGTTTACGTCCTCGGATTACTGGTCGCTTTTAAACATTTTCTCTACACCACCATTCATCTAAAGTTGTTTCAGTGCTTTTCCGGAACCCATCTGTGTATATCTGAAGCTTGTTTTGTGGATCCAGACACGTTTACGAATCATTTAATTATTAACACCCCCGAAAAATAGCAAAGAAATTCATATTTCTTTCACAAATATACGCCAAAACTGCCTACTTTTGTGTATTCATTTGTCGTTGCAAATTTGACTAATTGGTACAGTGATACTAAAATTTATTACCTTGTATCTTCTTTTCTAAGTGCACTAAATTACATTCATTGTAGCACGTAAAGAACAAACTGTTTTAAATTATTCAAAATATACGAGCAAACTGTTTAAATTATTCTATCAAAATCGGAAAACTAAAAAGCACTGTTTAACGCATTGGATCAAATCGAAAATCTAAGAGAGAGAAACTCATATTAACCCGGGTATATATAGTGGTTAGCCCGTCTGTCGGTCTTGTCCCAAAAACGGCCAGTTTCTAGAATTTCGTGTACTATGTTCCCATCTCGCCCGCCTGTGCATCGGTTCTTATTAAATTTGCACTCGCACCAGTTAAATCTCAGAAATTTCGACACGGCTCGCAACGTCTGAAAAAAACTAATTAATTTTTATACAGAAATGTTATTTTTACCTCTCAAGTTTGCCTCTTATTTTCAACCAATCGCAACCCAGTGACGTTGCTTCACTCACGCCTTTTACTATATGTGTCTCGGTCTTGCGCATATTATCTGTCACTATCTACCCTGTTCTTATTGGTGCAAATTGATATTCTTTATTATCGATTATTTCAGTCCATGTGGACTGTGAAATAACCCACCTTATTAGCATTTCCCGTAACTATTAAGCTACGGTTTCTCCAGCATTCTCTGTAACCATTTGTTATCTGCAATTTTACGCAGAACGTGTCTTTTAAAAATACGCAGGTGTTCAAACATAATACTTCTAAATAACACTTCTACGATTTGAATATTATTGGGTTTTTACAAGGTTTTTTATACATATTATATGTTACTAATGGTTCAATTAACTCCAATTAAAATAATACCCTTTAATTTTTAGTGACTCCTAATCAAATATTAATTATTATCTGTACATTTTGTTTAATGCCGGTTACTTAAAATTGAGTTAATTAATATAAATTTTGCACGTAATTTCCACTTGTTTCTTTACTCGGAATAATTAAATTACACGTTGCGCTTTTTAATACTGCTTCTTTTTATAGCAAGCGTCTTGTAAATAATTTAAATTTCTTATTTTTAAACACGGTGATTAAAATTATTTGACGTAATTAATTAATTTTCTACCCTGGTCTAAATATGAGTATTTTCCCCCTATTTGAATACAAATAATCCCACTTATTTGAATGCAAATATAAAGCATTTAGACTGCCATAAAAAATTTACAAAAAAATTGCCTATCTCTCTCTATCCTTATCTATCTAACTTACCTACTTTATCTCCAATTCAAAAAAATATTTACACCTATCCTATATCCCTATCCTATTCCTAACTCTCACCTAATTTTATAAACATCCTATATACATCCTATCTACCTATCCTATTCTTAACTTTTAATTATACTCACTTCCCCCTACCTAATCCTATATACCTATCTTATTCTTATTCTATTCCTAACTTTCCACTAATCTTATAAGAAATATCTACACTTAACCTATCTTATTTTCTTCCTACATTTAATTTTCCTTCTCATCCTATATACCTATTTCTATCTATCTCCCCTATTTATCCTATACCTAGCTTTATTTTCTATAAACACTTACTTCTACCCTTCTATATACACCTATTCTATCCCTATCCTATTTAAATCTAACTCTCTTCTTGACCCTCCAAGTCTTTCTTCTCACCAACCTAATACTCTTCATCCATATTTCTCCCCCTTCTATATCTATATTTATCATCCCTATTATCTCACATACAATAAACTTATCATCCCTATTATTCTGACTCTTAAATACTGCTTCTTCTTCATGCCCTATACTTGTCTGTTTCTTACTCATTATTATTTCCTTTTCTGCCGACAAACCAAACGATACTACTTTAAAATTCTCGATTTTTCTCTCTACGGAAAATCCTATGTACCTTCTAGAATTCTTGTGTAATGGAATCAGCCAGAATTAATTCCTTAAATCTACTTTATTAAAAACAAACTTGCCATTTAACCTCGTCAAAAGTGCGTCCATGGATGGTGGACAATGGAATTGCGGTTTGGTCCATTGGTTAATTTTACGTGCATCTTTACTTAATTCTGCCTTCACCAGCTCCCGATATGCTGCTGTTGCTTCTACCCCCTCTAATTCTGTATGTTTTTGTACTAAAGCTTGGACCTCTACTATCCTATCCTCTGGACATCTTATTGTGTTGATCTGTTTACCTTCATCATCCTCTACCTCTACTACATTAATACTAAACCCCGTGTCATCCTCTGTGACTTCATAACTGCCCTTCCATGGCACTACCCTATCCTTAATCCTTATTACCTTCCGTTCCATATCTATCAAAACCCCTAACTGCATCATACAGTCAACACCTAAAATGCTCTAAAACTTCAGTCCAGGTACAATTACAAACTCCTGTTCACAGCTTAAATCTCCTATATCTATCTTAAGCACCACAACACTATTCACTACAGCAAACTTCTTTTTATTTGGAGCTACTAAATGGCTACGTTTTATAGGCATAATTCTATCACAAACCTTATCCCTAATTTTGCTGACGAATTCCTCCGATATTAAACTCGCCTCTGCCCCTGTATCAAGTAATACTTCTACATTATTCTCAAAAATCTCTATATTAATAATTGGCAAACATAATTTTTCCTCAGTTTCTGGCTCTACTTCCTCCTCAATTTTGAAAAATTCACGTGGATGTTCATATACATTTACACTGAAATCTAGTGGTCTGTCGCGTTCTAAAAATCCTGTCCAGGTCTGTTTTCCCTACTTGGTCCTGGTCTAGCCGTCACCTCAGCGTATGTCCTAGGCGTTTCCACTCGTTCCGTGTCTGTATTAGCAGTCCCCCTCATGTCCGGTGAACTATTCCTTCTGGTAGGTTCCGGTCTCGGTGCAGGTCCCTTCCTAAACTATTACTTCTAAAGTATGGTCGTCGCTGTTCCCAATTCTGTCGCTGGTATCCGTAACTATTCCCCCTTCTAGCATAGTTGTCCCGTCTATTATCAAACCTAACTGTGTTGATCTGTCTTTCCTTATTATCCCGAGGTCGTCCACTACTTACGTCGTCGTACCTCTGCAGGTATTCTAAAACATTTCTCTGTCCACTATGTTCTGTAGTGCTACGTGTTGTCTTACTTCTACCTCGAAGTGTCGTGATAAATACTTGATAATTTGTCGGTCCGTCAGTGGTGGGTTCAGTTGCTTTGCTATGCTATACTTGCGTATAGCATATTGCTCCTACTTCCTGAAAATTCTCCTTAAATTTCCTGTGATTAAGTCGTATCGTACCTGGTCTTGTCTGTGGTCACTCCAGTGGTGCTTTAAAATCTGTCTTCAAAGTCCGTGTAGGTGTCTATGTCCTGTCCTACTAAATTGTACCATGCTTCCGCGTTGTCTTTCAATAAAGCCTTTATCGTATTCAGTTTAGTCTGTTCGTCAAATAAATTTCCCATTAGATTTCTTACACTATTAATAAAAATTTGTGGATTTACCCTGTTTTCGCCATAAAACTTCATGTGTTGGTCCAATGCTACTCCACCTGTAGAAAATCTGGGACCATCCCCCGTTAAACTTGACATGTTGTATTTGATACTACTAACTTTGCGCTCTACCCTGCCTAACTGATCCCTACATGAGTCCGTCACTTCAGTCATTTTTATATTAATCTCTTCTTCACAAAAACAGCGTACTTCGGACCTTAAATGTCCCATTTCCTGTCGAAGACCTGTAATATCACGCTCATTTTTTTCAACCCTATTTTCTACTTCCCCCAGTTTCACGGTAAGACTATCTTTAAATTCTGTAAATTCTTTAGTATTTTGTTCAATTTTCCCGCTTATCTGCTCTAATTTTTGGTTGGACTCCTCCCTCGCTCTATTCGATTCTTCTCTAGCTCTATTAGATTCTTCCCTAGCTCTATTAGCTTCATCGCTTAGCAGTTCTAATTTTCTGTTGGATTCTTCGTTTATCCTCTCTAGCATTCACATTATCATCTCGTTTCCTTGATCCCCTGATTCCGTCCTCGACTGATCTCTACTGCCTCCAGCTTCTTCCATTTTAGAATTTTTCTCACACAATGCACTATCATCACTTCCAATTTCCACTCCTTGACTCCTTAACCACTCTTTTCTCTGCATACGTTCTAATCACTCTCACACACTCTAAAATACTCTTAAATTTATACACAAACAGAAACTCTCTCTCTCAGATCGCCAGTTTCCTGTAATAAAATCACAAAAATTTTATTTGGAACTCGAGCCTCACTTTTGGGTCGCCAAGAATGCTGTGAATCCTACATAGCTCCGGGAACTACGGTTTTCGAATCGAGCCCCACAGATTGTGCGTCAAGAATGCTATGAAATGTACAAAAAGCTATTAACTTAACTGGTCCGTTGACTTTCTTCTGTTAATCGCCTCTTTACTCTTTTCCGCCTCGGCTGCTCACCTAGTTAAACCTTCATCCCCATTCATAAAAAAAAACAAACACATTCCTACCACAAACAGCAACGTTAACTCTATTTACATCAATATTCACAATACACTAAAATTTCAAAATTAAAATTCAGCATAAATTTCAGTATCAGAAAATTTCAAGATTAAATT
This sequence comes from Platerodrilus igneus, assembly GCA_036346225.1. NCBI lineage: Eukaryota > Metazoa > Arthropoda > Insecta > Coleoptera > Lycidae > Platerodrilus > Platerodrilus igneus. Next base: position 1,508,779 of record JARFIW010000254.1, on the reverse strand, counting down.
TGTTATCATTTTATTGTGCATCCAGAATTAAAGTCCTTGTAGGATGCCTACTAATTAATATAACAATATATGCAGACCTGAGTCTGAGTACAAAGGGAGCATCTCCCACCCCTTTACGTTAATTAACCAGGTTCGTCTAATTGAGCTCAAAGACATACCCAAATTTTCATCATAATCCAGAACATAAATACTAAATACCCTTTCTACTTAAACAAGAAAATTTCACCTTAAAATTAAAATTTGCTGTTAGTACAATTTCCTACTGTCCATTTTAAGTAAATCAATTATAAAGTTATTCAACACACACCAACACATCAAAAATCGAACAACAAAGCATAAGTTACCTGAAGGTTACTGCACTAGTGGCTTCAATGTACATCGTCCTTGCTAATTTCACCATTCCAACTGGGTTGTGTTTACGTCCTCGGATTACTGGTCGCTTTTAAACATTTTCTCTACACCACCATTCATCTAAAGTTGTTTCAGTGCTTTTCCGGAACTCATCTGTGTATATCTGAAGCTTGTTTTGTGGATCCAGACACGTTTACAAATCATTTAATTAATAACACCCCCGAAAAATAGCAAAGAAATTCATATTTCTTTCACAAATATACGCCAAAACTGCCTACTTTTGTGTATTCATTTGTCGTTGCAAATTTGACTAATTGGTACAGTGATACTAAACTTTATTACCTTGTATCTTCTTTTCTAAGTGCACTAAATTACATTCATTGTAGCACGTAAAGAACAAACTGTTTTAAATTATTCAAAATATACGAGCAAACTGTTTAAATTATTCTATCAAAATCGGAAAACTAAAAAGCACTGTTTAACGCATTGGATCAAATCGAAAATCTAAGAGAGAGAAACTCATATTAACCCGGGTATATATAGTGGTTAGGCCGTCTGTCGGTCATGTCCCCAAAACGGCCAGTTTCTAGAATTTCGTGTACTATGTTCCCATCTCGCCCGCCTGTGCGTCGGTTCTTATTAAATTTGCACTCGCACCAGTTAAATCTCAGAAATTTCGACACGGCTCGCAACGTCTGGAAATAACTAATTAATTTTTATACAGAAATGTTATTTTTACCTCTCAAGTTTGCCTCTTATTTTCAACCAATCGCAACCCAGTGACGTTGCTTCACTCACGCCTTTTACTATATGTGTCTCGGTCTTGCGCATATTATCTGTCTCTATCTACCCTGTTCTTATTGGTGCAAATTGATATTCTTTATTATGGATTATTTCAGTCCATGTGGACTGTGAAATAACCCACCTTATTAGCATTTCCCGTAACTATTAAGCTACGGTTTCTCCAGCATTCTCTGTAACCATTTGTTATCTGCAATTTTACGCAGAACGTGTCTTTTAAAAATACGCAGGTGTTCAAACATAATACTTCTAAATAACACTTCTACGATTTGAATATTATTGGGTTTTTACAACGTTTTTTATACATATTATATGTTACTAATGGTTCAATTAACTCCAATTAAAATAATACCCTTTAATTTTTCGTGACTCCTAATCAAATATTAATTATTATCTGTACATTTTGTTTAATGCCGGTTACTTAAAATTGAGTTAATTAATATAAATTTTGCACGTAATTTCCACTTGTTTCTTTACTCGGAATAATTAAATTACACGTTGCGCTTTTTAATACTGCTTCTTTTTATAGCAAGCGTCTTGTAAATAATTTAAATTTCTTATTTTTAAACACGGTGATTAAAATTATTTGATGTAATTAATTAATTTTCTACCCTGGTCTAAATATGAGTAATATATACACTTATATATACATATATATATAATGAGTTCACAGGATGTTATTGAACGCCACATTCTCTTAAAAAGCACCACCCAAAAAAAAAATCGAAAAAAAGAAAAATTTTTCACTATTTAATTTTTTCACCCTGTACAAAACATAAGTGTATTCCATTAACACAGAAAATTAGATACCCATGTAAAATAGCTCTCTTTAAGGATACATATAGTACTGTTATTTCATTTAAGAAGAATCCCAACTATAAACCCTGTGTAAATAATAATTTTTCTGAAAAGTACCATTTAATAACAAGTTTTTATTACATTTACAAATCACAAAACAAAACCCCCAATAATTATGTAATTAAATTCCGTGTAGACGTTGATTGCAGACTGAAAATTAGTCAAATGTACATTTAAAATACTAGATAGATTTTCGTGTGTAAATATATTGCTTAAAACAAAAACAAAATATTCATTCTCGCTAAAAATATCACTTTATGAGTTTTAAATACAACGTATCTTCCTTACAAAGAGGTTAGTTTTGAATTAATTCCAGAATTTTCGAATATACAAAAGATAAATACGCCATTACTATAAATGTTCTAAAAGTCATTAAATAAGTTGATTATTTTGTATCAATGAATAAACGCCCCAATTCGAAGAAACGCCATTATCAAGAAAGCCATAAAATAAAACTGATAACGATTTTAATAGCTTTACCTAATACAGAGAAAAGGGGACAATGACCACTGTCTTTCTGCATTAGTAAAGAAAAACAGATTTTACGACCACAATAACTTTACTTAATTAGCTCCTTAAAATGCAAAATCGGCGTAAACTATTATATTAACCGGGTGTGTCATACTTCGAAATAAAGTCATAATAATCGAGAAGATGACGTATTGATCTGGTTTTAATATATATGACGGAAGTAATTAGATTCATTCATTGATCACGTCAAGCGACATGTAAGTTAGAGTAAAAATTAATTATTTAAATTATTCTATAACATGCAATATATACGTTTTGAATAATTTGTAATTTATTTGTTAACGTTCCACAAGTAACACAGAACTTTGCAATAATTCTGAAGTGTAATTATTCCGAAAAATACTACGAAACCTGAACAGTCTTTGACAGAAATAATTTTTGTGCAAAAGCAACTGATAAATTTTATTTATTGGAATGAAAGCACTTTGCAAACGGATATTTCTACGTTACGACTAATTGGATTTTGAGATTTGAAATGGAACCAGCAAGTGTTCCATGCCGTTAATTACAATGGAAATGATATTTTTATAAAGCACTATAAAGAGGTATTACACAATACTAATTACAAGTATAATGTTGTTTTCTTTTTGTATGACCTAATAGTAAATTAAGCTAGATAAAGATTTAAATTTTATAAAAATTATTTGTCAAAATGATAATCTACAGCTATTTTTGTGTAAAAGTTTGTAGCATTTTAACCTTTATTAAATCCACAGAAAATTAAAGGATCTTTTAACTTGCATAGGAGATGTTTGGGTTCTGTACGTGTTAAGAAGAATTAAGCGAGGAGAATTTTAATGAATAAGCAATCATTATGTAAGATTTTCAGTCTAAACTAAAGCTGTGAATTGTTTTTATAATCGTTATTTATATTGAATGTAAGAGATTCTATAGATAATGTGTATAAAGAAAAGATGTTTTTGAATGCTTAGAAGACTGTTCACATATGTTTCTTGAAATTTATGTTTCATTCCTTTTGATAAAGTCCACAACATATTTTCCTCTGAATTAGCCAGGCAAGGAAAAGGATAGTGATTATATATTTTCTATTGCATCCTCATTAATAAGATTCCGCTGTACCTAAGTCACTGCAATAATTTGTGGTTCACAGTTTATAAGCGGATCACAGCAATATATATATATATATATATATATATATATATATATATATATATATTGATATGATAAAGGAGTCACAAGAGGTCATTAAAACCCAAATTCTACACCAATAAAGCCTACTGAAATGTTGCTTTGAGACTGTTTTAAAGTATGCAATACGTGTACCGTAATTAATAATTTCAACGTAACAGTAAATAAAAAGAAAATTTTTAATGTAACCTGTGTAAATATGAAAATCGGTAAATGCTATTTTTTGATCTTGTAATATACAATGAAGATGGGCAATGCTTCGATATAAAAAGCTGTTTAAATTTTATTGAATAATTAACTCGAGAATGCACATGGGTTTTTAAATAGAGATTATATGCATGATTTTGTAAACTGGAATTTGAAGTCAATTAACGAGTGGAAACGGAAGATATTTAATACCGTTAATTACAAATTGAAAAAGCGCTTTGTGGATTTTTGCAAGCATTACTTTTAAAACATTGTTTGTAACTGATATTTTAGTATTTGTCATTTAAATTTAAAGTAGAATAGGTCTTAACTATATAATAATAATTTTTTGCAAGGGTGTTTACCAGGAAGTTTATGATCAGAGTTCAAAACACTCTGACCTTTTAATAGATTACCTGTCAAGGATTTTTGCCCAAACAAGTCTTACAAGCGTGGGAATCAAAACCAGGTAAACCATCCATAAGAGAAGAGATTTAGTTATATAGATTTAAACTAAAATAAGGTAAAAGACATGATAGTTAAGTAAATATGCTGTAAATGTTCTATACGATTTTGTATGAGAGAAAATATTTTAGACTGTATAAATGCTTTATGACATTGCTGTTTGATTTTATTTTGAAAAGTCCATTACTTCGTTGAGCTAGCCAGGCAAAGAAAAGTTAAAAAGAAAGGTAAGTCAACAATTTCAAATTTTAGAATTTGCTGTACCTGTACCACAGCACTCTTTCAATGGCGTCTTTGTTACAGCTATATACATACAGGGTTGGGATAAAGTATGGAACCAAGTGAATATCTTTAAAACGAAAAGAACGATATGTATGAAGCTTTGTAAATAAATGCAATGAGGCAAAATGCATCTGATGTGATTTTTTTGTTAATAATGTACTTCCGGTTTAGCCGGAAATGCCTTCAATTTTTTTTAATTAAATGGGACACCTTGTATATTTTTGCAGATCTTGATAGATCTTTTTATTTCGAATTCATACATACCTGGGTTAATGGAAATAATCTGTAAAAACAAGACACTAAAGCACTTTAGTACAATCACTTTTAAGTTTTTACGCATTAGAATAAAAACCATTTAGATTAGCAAATTGATGTTTACTTAGTATTAAACGTGTACTGTTTAGTAAAGTAGCTGTTGGAAAAATGTTAAGACAAACTGTCAAGTTAATTGTAATTTACGGTAATAAATTGTACGGTTAAAAATGGTACATTTAAGTGAGAAAGATCAAATTGAAATATTAATGATGATTGGTTTTGGCGATCGTGTTAGAACTAGGGAAGAAATTTGTCATATTTTTAATGATTTGCATCCTGAAAGAAATCCTATATCACGCTCAACAGTTAGTAAAACATTACTACGTTTTAATGCAACAGGGATGGTCAAAAATTTGACAAAAACTGGAAGACCACAAACCGCAACGAACGAAGCTATTAGACAAAACATTGCTATTTAATTAAAGAAATCACCTTAAACTTCTGCCACAGATTTGGCACTAAACCACGGTATAAGTCGACGTTCTGTAGGAAAGATATTAAAAAGTGAAAAATATCATCCGTATAAAATACAATTAGTTCAAGAATTGTCTGATGATGATTTTGACCGACGGCTGGAGTTTTGCGAATGAATTATGGACATCTGTAATGTCGATGAGCATTTTGCAAATAATGTAGTGCTTTTGGATGAGGCATCTTTTTGTTTAAATGGAACAGTTAATCGCCATAACTCAAGGTATTGGTCAAATGAGAATTTTCACTGTATTTATAAAGCCCATACCCAACATCCAAAAAGTTGAATGTTTGGATGGGAATTGTGAAAAATAGGCTTATAGGCCCATTTTTTATTGACGTAAACTTGAATGGTGACATGTATTTAGATTTACTAAATAACCAAATTATTCCTGCACATCATCAAAATGGGCAGTTACCACAAAATGTTTGGTTTCAACAAGATGGAGCGCCTCCTCACTATGATAGACGGGTTTTGAATTTTTTAGATGCAAATTTTCCAAATCGATGGATTGGACGTAGAGGATTTGTAGAGTGACCTGCTCGTTCTCCAGACCTCAGTTCGTTAGATTTCTTTTTTGGGGTTACCTGAAATCACATGTTTACGTTAGACGACCAACATCCCTGCAGGAATTGAAACAAAGAATCATCGATGAATGCGAACCCATCCATGGAGAAGTCTTGGAAAGAGTAATTCAGGAATTTATTAATAGACTTGCAAATTGTCAGGAAGTAAACGGAAAGCATTTTGAACATTTAAAATGATTTTGTTTAAATTAAATTTAATATTATTCTCATTTTTGTTAATCTTATAAATAAAACTTATTATTGAGTAAATGTAAAGTGCTTTAGTATCTTGTTTTTACAGATTATTTCCATTAACCCTGCTATGTGTGAATTCGAAATAACAAGATCTATCAAGATCTGCAAAAATATACAGGGTGTCCTATTTAAATAACAAAAATTGAGGGCATTTCCGGCTAAACCGGAAGTACATTATTAACAAAAAAATCATATCAGATGCATTTTGCATAATTGCATTTATCTACAAAGTTTCATAAATATCGTTCTTTTCGTTTTAAAGATATTCACTTGGTTCCGTACTTTCATACTTTATCCCAACCCTGTATATATATATATATATATATATATATATATATATAAACAGAACGGTTATTTGCAGTCCGCAATAAGAAATTGTGTAAAACAATATATAAAATAAGATGTATCTGTAAACAAACTCTATGAAAATAATAGAGCCTATTGACGCATACAAATCGGGCGGGTAGTTATATAGCCATTAACAAAACATTAGCTTATTACTCCATAGGGGAGGAAACATCCACTGACCGACGGTTTCGGCTTTATTAAGCCTCCTCAGAGTGAAATAGTCTCCAAGAACCCTATGAAGTAATCGAAGCTATTATAATGATATAATTTCGAAACAATCACTGTACTATGGCAAAAGTAAATAAAACCGCCATCAGGTGATAAAACACCAACACTACTAAAGTGTGGAAGTACAGAATTGAACCGAAACTACATAATAAATCCTATAGATGGCTATACAAGTACGTGTGGCCATTTGAGATTTGCGGAATGTTACAAGCAAAATTTATTTGCAAACGTAACAAACCTTCTCGCGGCGACACCCGGGTTCATGCCCCAAGGCAAATCAAATAATAACAGAACGGTTATTTGCAGTCCGCGAGAAGCTTTGTTACGTTTGCAAATTCTGAAATCACAAATCCTGTATAGCCATCTATAGGATTTATTATGTAGTTTCGTCAACTATTCAATAGTAGCGTTGGTGTTTTATCACCTGATGGCGGTTTTATTTACTTTGCCATAGTACAGTGATTGTTTCGAAATTATATCATTATAATAGCTTCGATTACTTCATAGGGTTCTTGGAGACTATTTCACTCTGAGGAGTCTTAATAAAGCCGAAACCGTCGGTCAGTGGATGTTTCCTCCCCTATGGAGTAATAAGCTAATGTTTTGTTAATGGCTATATAACTACCAGCCCGATTTGTATGCGTCAATAGGCTCTATTATTTTCATAGAGTTTGTTTACAGATACATCTTATTTTATATATATATATATATATATATATATATATATATATATAAAGAATAAGTAAATTTAATGAGTCCTAAAATAATATCATAAAATGAAATTTAATGGCAAGTGACTCAATATTAGCCACAAGAGCATCCTGTCGACGCGTTTTGCCCTTATTGGGGCTCATCAGGAGAAGAGTAGCAAAGATATAATATTTAACACGAACACATTATGGGAAGTACAGAATCACCTCGCACAAATTGTGGGCTGGTGATGCTGTACTTCCCATAATGTGTTCGTGTTAAATATTATATCTTTGCTACTCCTGTCCTGATGAGCCTCAATAAGGGCGAAACGCGTCGACAGGATGCCTTTGTGGCTAATATTGAGTCACTTGCCATTAAATTTCATTATATATATATGCATATACAGGAAGTTGCACAGGTACTGCACAAATCCAAACACATTACCCTGGGGTCATTTTGAGTATATGTTATAAGCATAAGCGGACGGATTTTCGTCGTTGTCTAACTATGGACGTATCTGGTTTGAAGTATAAGCTATAAAACAGCTTCTACACAAATTCTTATCTTTGGTTTTATTCTATCGAGAGAAATAAAATAACAAATAAAATGATAAAATTGGCGAATATATTTAAAGCATCTTTATTTAGCATTAATGCATTTTTCAGCGCTGTTGCAAATGGGTGGAGTTCCTCTTTTTAAAGCATCAGGACTACCTACAGCTATCCTGCCAATATTTTTGAATAATCCTTTGTATTAGTTCAGCTCTACTATTACTATTTGTGACTTGTGTACCGAACTTTTAATGCGGTCTCTGAGGCAACAGTCTAGATTCAAGTAAATTAATCTTGGCGACTTCGGTGACCAGACGTATTCTAATAAAATTGACAGTCCAATATGCAAAAAGGTGGTATGCACTTCTCTTGTAAGATACTTTTTATAAAAATAAATATCTTACCAGTAGATCGTCGATTACACCATACCTGCATTAAAATTGACTTTGAGGTGTTTTCTTTGTTGAATCAGGATTCCCATTAGACCAACGGGTAGAATTCTGGATATTGTACACTCCATCTCTATAAAATTTTGACTCAACAGTGAAAGAAAGAAATGCATAACTAGTGAGGATTTGTTTAAGGATATTGACAAAAATGTCATTTGAAGACAATATTACTGACCAAGAAAATTAGATTTTGTTGTCTTGGAAATGGGGAATCTCGAACTTTATGATTCTCTCTGTGTTTATTTAAAAAGGACGTTCGAATTTTACGATTTCAGGAGGATTTTAAGTAACAAGTTTTTATTATTTTTCATTCAATGCATGCAGGATACCCAAATATATGTTAACATAAAATATGTATTTGTCACCCTTCCTGTCTTACCTCCTATTCAGTTTTATTCCGCTTCAGATAAATCTCCTTTAAGAAGCTGACAGTGTAGTCTACAAGCATGTTCAGATATCACTTCTCCTGATACCTTTGCTCTAATGTTAAAACGTTCGGATGGAACCGTTTCCCAAGCTTATCGCTCACCGCACCAAAATTTTCAGTAAAGAAATCCAAGTTGGAGGGCAAAAAAAATAATTTCAAGAGAAATATTGCACTAAACAAAATGATATCATTTTACAACTTACTATGTCTCTGCAACTTTCTGCTTTCATAATCTCCTAAAAATTTTTTGCAGACAATCGTGAATGATGTCCATGCAACTTTTTCGATGTCATTTAAATATTGCCAAGGTTGTTTTCTGTTATAGGTAATCTTATCTGTGGTCCTGTGAAGATTTCTTCTGTAATTTTTCATTCTTATTGCGCAGCAATATTTCCTAAATTAGTAAATTTCAACGCATTTTGACCCATGTGTATTGCTTTAGAAGATTGGTAATACTATGAAAAGAAACAAATAGAAAGTCTTTTTAATCTGCTTTCCTGTGTCGTAATATTCAAAGTAAGTTATCCGAATGCAAAATGTTTCAACAAGTAGGTAATTAAGATATTCTCATGCCGGTATAATAGACCAAATACTATTTATACTTATTTATTATGTTGTTTACTTTTAAACAAAATATCGATTTAAACACCGCATTTAGAAAAGCTTTTATTTCTGAACATTTTAATTTTGTAATTTAGATGATGTCATTGGATAATTAGAAAACTCTGTTAAATGTATTTTAAAGGTTCATACATGGCAATTGTCCTAGTGTCACTATAGCCCAAAAGCGAATTTAGACAGCAGGATTTGTACGTAGTAAGAAATCTGAAATCGCGATAAAAGGAAAAATATGTCCATGAATCTTATAGAAAAGATAGGGCAGACCGGTGTAGTCGCTTTAGTTTAGAACGCATTGCGAAATCGCTCGACAGAACTTTAATATATCGAGAAGATTACAAAGTAAGTCAATTTAGCACGAATTTAAAGGCTTTTGAAATAGCTACGTGAGATTCTGCAGATTTCAGGAGCTGATTATAACGACTGCACATACCTATTAGTAAGGCATGCTCTTACAGTGTGTACTTTTACACTTTATTAAAAATCGTTTTGTCGCGTTTCGTTACATGATTCAACTATAAAACGTTCTTCTAATCTAAAAAGTTTCAGAAAAGAAAAGGCATACGATTATTTATTGTGGATTGTAAAGATTTATTCACAGATCAGTAAAGCGTGATGCGAAGTAATAGTAAGAAGCAGTGTAATAAAAATACGTCGTTGTACTAAAGTGTAAACTGTTCGAGGTTTTTTGTTGTTCAAGGAACAAAGAACGGTTTCACCAGTCATTCCCCATTTTGGGTTGTCACCACATTCGCTGGCTTAACGCGGCTTTGCGCCAATCTGAATTGTACAATCAAAGGAGTTTAGAGATTTTGGCCGCATGTGTGTCTACTACTTCACCTTCGATCGTAAATGGCCATCGAAAGAGTTTAAAGCACTCTTCATGTATTTATTAAACTCTTGCATTAAATGTTTAAGTGATTGATATATTTAAAAGAAACCGGAAGTATCTTAATTCCTTAATGAAGTTAAATTCAGTAAGTTTATAAGATCAAGAGACTTTTAGGTTAGGTAATCTTTCTGAATTGTGTAATTAAGCTTGGTGTATCAGATGTATTGGGTTGAGCAACGTCCGTAGAAAAATATAAATACGGAATTTGAATATTTCGGTGTGAATAGTTGTTGCCCGATGACTTTTCCGTCTTGCCACTTCACATATAACAGTTTCACAAAATATAAAGCTATCGCTCTGGAAACAGACACTACACTGTACATCTGGATTTTACTTAAAATGATACATCTGATAGGTCATTTGTTTTTTTTTAACAGAAGGATAGGGGTAAATTTTTCTGCAGAGAAATATATGCAAATGTGAATGATATTTTTAAGGCTTACGACAATAAACTATTTAAAATCCAAATAAAAATCCAAAACTTTAGAAATGCAGGTAAAACAAACTTATCAAATTTGAGATAATTTAAAAACTTTCTTCGTACACTCAAAAATTTTTTTTATCAACAATTGTTCTTCCGTTTTTTTATGGTTTTAATCGCAGAACCTGTTTAACTCCAACTCTCACAATCTTCAATATCGAGGTACGTTTATCAGTGCCCAATAAGCATCTTTATTTGCATCCTCCTCAATTTAGTCAACTACTTCAGCCTTTGTTTTTTCTTGCGATTCCGTGGGATTGTTTAATTCTCTATTACTATTTGCATAAATTTAAAAGTTTGAGGTATCATTCTATCGTGCCTTATGTTTACAACACAGCTATTATCTATATTTTTTATGAACCACTAGAACCATATCGTTACTATCTTATCCATCCAGGTCATCCTAACTATTTTTTTTTATTAACACATGTCTCAAATAGTGCTGACTTTTACAATTTGATTTGATTATGGTACATTATTGGCAAAGAAATGGTGTAAAGCTCCACACACGAACTTTAACATTTAATTTACACTTCTACATCCCATCTATTTTTAATGGAATCGCCTGATATCCATCCCTACGTCACTAAACCTATTTACCTGTACTATATACTCTTAACCTTACGTTTACATCAGTTTTCTATTGCTCTTCTGGTACTGCATCTTATGATATATTTTCTTCTTTGTTTGTTCTAAAGTATACATCAAAATACAATAATTTTTCTCTATTTAGTACTGTTTTAAACTTCTTTACTCGTACTAAATGATATAGCTAGACTTATAATTTAACTTACCTACAACATAGATCAAACTGAAATGAATATCTACAAAACTATATAGCACTATGTCGAGTTATTGCAGTTAGAATCTGCTGAAAGTTTGAAGCAACAATAGGTGCTTTTAGGGCCTCCTGCAAAAAATCCCGCTCCCAACGTTTCGAATTAACCTAACCCAGCCCATTATCTGGCAGCAAAATCTGCACAATAGTTTTCTTCAACTAAGCTTTTTAGCTCCGCGCATGAATAATTTAATTAAATTCTAATTTGCCTTTATCTTACAGTATACCCTTCCACCATATTAGCAAATATTCGCACATCCAGTAGCAGTATTAAATAAGATTGTCATCTTAAATCTGCACAATAGTTTTCTTCAACTAAGCATTTGTAGCTCCAGGCATTGATCTTGCTCTCGACACCCTGATCTGGACCGTCACCACACACCACCACCACACTTGCAAAAAAATTCGCACATCTGGTAACAAAATCTGCACAATAGTTTTCTTCAACTAAACATTTTTTAGCTCCATGCATGGACTTTGCTCTCGACACCCTGATATGGACCGTCACCACACACCACCATCACCACCAGCACCACATATGCAAAAAGATATTCGCACATTTAGTAACAGTATTAAATATCATAGTCATCTTAAATTTGCACAATAGTTTTCTTTGACTAATCATTTTTTAGCTTCCGGGCATGGATCGTTCTCTCGACATCCTAATCTGGTCCGTCGGGCCCTGGCATCCTTCCTCAGAACCTCGACATCCTTCCACAGAGCCACCAGATCTGCAAACTCTTTCGCTAATTTATGGCTATATTTACATAAATCTACTAGATTAATCCATTAAACCTAATGCAATCGTTTGCAAATTAAATTCTTATTTGTCTCAATCTCAAACACTTGCATAAATTTTCTAGTAACATTGATTAAGTACTGTATTTGCACAGATTAATCCATTAAACTAATCTATACATACACCGATCGCTAATTTTTCCATTTATTTGCAAATAGGTTTTAAACATGATTACTTTTTTTTTTGGTACAATTCAAATCGTCAGGACGAAGATTATGCCTTCCTCTTATTAATTCTGCATTACTATTTTATTAACCCATTTACCATATTATCTAATATTAGATTACAACTTCAAATTTTATTTGCAAGTAACATCTCATATTACAGTTTTACATACAGTCAAAAATACAAAGAATTTGCTAGCTCAACAAATTAATTGCAAGCAATTTTGAATAGAAAAGACTGAAAATTTACATCTTTACGTATTTGGTACTATAATTATTTAAAACATATACGAACCTTTCAATACTATTTTCCTAATTACATAATTCCTGCTGCAGACCTGTACAAACTAAAACAAGACTAATTACCACACCTAATTAGATTGAACAATGCCAAGTTCATTCCTTTAACAATTTGTTAAATAGGTTTTTAATAGATTGTTCAATGCGTTTACCAATTTTCTTTGTACTACATGTGCAATATTCATCAAAGCTTTGTATCGGTATTACTTCTTGCATCGCAGCCCCCATATTGCTTCGAGCGTGTACCTGCTTTTGCTACTATTTGCGGTGATAACTTAACGTCTCTTTCGGTATGTTGTATTTTCTACCGATGGAGTAAATACTTGATTTACCTAGTCAAACTTCTATAGCTTTTTCTAAAGCTTCTTTACTGTATCCAATACCTTTCATATTTACCATATTTGAAGTGAGCAATGTGTTCTTTAAATCTTGTTGTTATATTCCTCTTGGTCTGACCAATATATTTTTGAAAACAGCCTGGCCCTGCACAACTAATTTCATAAATACTCGATTTCTGCAATTTTTCCACCTTGTCTTTTGGATTACCTAGCAAATCTTTAATTTTATTAGTATTAGTGAAAGCAATTTTGAAATTACACTGTTTGAATATTTTATCAAGACCCTTTGTGGTTTTGTGAAACGGAAGTTTAACATATTTAACATTATCGTTAGAGGTGGTTGATTGCAAAGTCGTTGATTTACGGATGTTGATCCTATTTTTACACTTTCTAAAAATATTATCTATAATATCAGAAGAGAAACCATTGTAATTCGCTATTTGCTTAATAAGAGCAAATTCCTTATTGAATCTGTTTTTATTTAAAGGGAAATTCAATAATCTATTAATTAAAAAGTTAAATGAAGCCAATTTATGTTGTATGCTATGATTGGAGGAAGACAAAATAAAGCGATTTACATTGGTTTCTTTTCTATAAATGTCAAATTCCAGTTTATTACCATTTCTAATTACTAGTGTATCTAAAAAGGGTAATAGTCCATTATTCTCTAGTTCACACGTAAATTTTATGCTTTGAAATTTTGAATTCAATTCTTTAAGAAAATCATCAACATTTGACTTAGTAGTGTCAAAAACTGCAAAAATATCATCCACGTACCTTAACCATATTTTTGGGAAGTATTTGGAGTTTTCTTTTAATTCGGTCTCAAAGCGAGACATAAATAAATTTGCTATGAAAGGTGATAAGCTATTTCCCATTGCAGTGCCTTCATGTTGTTCGTACAACTTGTTGTTGAATTGAAAACAGTTCTGGGACATGCAATGCGAAACAAGCTTGATATAATCCTCGACTTTATCATCATCAATATCACTATCTATAAGAACATCCTTTAAATATGTTAAAGTACGTGGTATTGGAACACTAGGAAATAATGAACTGACATCAAATGAAATTAAGATTTCGTTTTTTTCTAATGTGATTTTTTTTTTACTTTATTAATAAACTCCAAAGAGTTTTGTACAGACAAACTTTTAAACTTTAAATTCTTAAATTCATTTGACAGCCATCGTGATAAATAGTAAGTCGGTGAGTTGATACCCGAAACTATTGGTCTCATCGATTTATTATTTTGTGAATTTTTGGTAAACAGTAAAGTTTTGGCATTTTAGGATTTGAAATTGTCAATTTTAATTTTAGTGTGGGCGAAATTAGGTTTGGACATTCTTTTAAAACAGACTCTGTTGATTTAATCATTTTATTTAAAGGAACTTCATTTTTACGTTTCTTGACTATTGGTCTGTAAGGACCTTCAGACAGCAAAGTTTCTACTCTATCAACATAGTCTTGTTTATCCAGAATAACCAACTTATTCCCCTTATCAGCCTTTAAATAATAACAATTCTTTTGTATAGTAAGCTTAGTAGATTGGAACTGGAAACGTATAAATCGCACCTAGCACTAACGTGTAATTTATCCGAGTCCAGCTTTCAGGAATGGAGTAATTTCCAGAGATTTGTTTTTGAAGTCAACAATCATAAATTGTTAGACAAAATTAATAGTCAAAACACTAAGTTGAAGATTCTTTTAAAGAAACACAATGTCAATGTACCTCCTAAAAAACTGAAAATTACTTCACCTCCATTAGAGTCAATAGTTGTTAACGAATTAGAAATGGTAATAAACTGGAATTTGACATTTATAGAAAAGAAACCAATGTAAATCGCTTTATTTGGCTTCCTCCAATCATAGCATACAACATAAATTGGCTTCATTTAACTTTTTAATTAATAGATTATTGAATTTCCCTTTAAATAAAAACAGATTCAATAAGGAATTTGCTCTTATTAAACAAATAGCGAATTACATTGGTTTCTCTTCTGATATTATAGATAATATTTTTAGAAAGTGTAAAAATAGGATCAACATCCGTAAATCAACGACTTTTCAATCAACCACCTCTAACGATAATGTTAAATATGTTAAACTTCCGTTTCACAAAACCACAAAGGGTCTTGATAAAATATTCAAACAGTGTAATTTCAAAATTGCTTTCACTAATACTAATAAAATTAAAGATTTGCTAGGTAATCCAAAAGACAAGGTGGAAAAATTGCAAAAGTCGGGGATTTATGAAATTAGTTGTGCAGGGCCAGGGTGTTTTCAAAAATATATTGGTCAGACCAAGAGGAATATAACAACAAGATTTAAAGAACACATTGCTCACTTCAAATATAGCAAATATGAAAGGTCTCAGGTCGCCAAACATATATTTGAAACCAGCCACCCCGTTAAACTAGAAAATGTTAAATTGTTAAAAGCGGTACCAACGTTTTCCTCCTTAAATGCCTATGAATCAATTAAAATTGTTAAACATAAAGGACCCCTCTTAAACACCGATAAGGGCCAATAGAGCCATCTGCTTTGCTTTCCCTATTGGTCAACAACCAATAGAAAGCAAGATTAAATTGGTTCCGCTTCAATAGATTTAGAATTAGTATAAATTAAGTAGATTTAAGTTATAATGTCACAATTCACTTGTTTGTTGTTGAGAACACCAGTCTGCGGGTGAGGAGAATATCCTCGATAGTGTTTAAAGCAACAATATAGTAAATTGTATGTTGGGAAGGTTTACTTCAGCCTAAGTGGTGAGGAGAATATTCTCTGAAGTGTTCCAGAACAACAGCTAATTATTATTTAATTACAGATTTCCTACTGATGATGACCACATAGTGGTCTAAATACGTATCTAGTAATTTAAATATTTTTTGTGGTTAAGGGTTTTTATTTAATTTTATTTAATTGAAACAAATTAATCCATCGATTTTTGCTATTTTATTAAAAATACATATATAAAATAGTTAATTGTGAAATGTGAATCACTCTATTAACAATTTTCGTAAACGGTTTAATAAATACATTTTACATATCATTCAGGAGACATGTTGAAATTAGAAACTGCGCTAACCTTTTTTAGAGTGTACTGGGGCATGCGCTGTGGAATCGTAATCAGTCGAAAAATTATTTGTGTAAAAATTTTACTGGGAATAGTAACCATCGTCTTCTTGTTCACTGTTATTTTCAATTAAAGGATTCCAATTTTAAAATAATTCGATAAACGCTTTTACTTACAACACATCCTTGACAATTTTATCTGGAATATTTGTGATAATTTCCAACATACTGAGAGGATTGAAATCATCGTGCTTGGTAAATAAATCATTTGCAACTACCAGCTCCATTTGCAAAAATATTGCGCAACGTTTGTCGGCAGCACTTAGATTTTCGAAAGACCCACCCTTGTTTAATACTGTGTCAACCATGCTGTTTATTAAGACATTGTAGTAAGACCAAAAATCCTGATTCCTTATTTGCTCAAACATAAAATTGATTAACTGTTGTAAACGGTTTAATTCGAAAGATTCTTCTTGACTTAGAACAATTTTTTTATCAAATTTCTCCATTCCGACGGATATAGCAGTTTCAAAAACAAATAGCGAAACATTAATAGTAGGACATTGCACAATATGAAGCTCGTTTTTTTTTCTATTTTCTTGACAGCAAAATCTTCGTATCTTTAACTCGATTCCCAGGTTGCAAAACTTGCTTCATTCATATGTATCTAAGATAATACTTTGAGCAGGGAAACCTTTATACACGATTGTTAAAACCGGAATTATTCCAACGTCTTGTACAGCGAAACCAACTTTGATATTGTACAAATCACTCAATATGTACACAGTTTTTGATGCAACTTTCTCTATTTTAAGTTGTACGATAGGCGTCTAATCTGGTCTGAACAATTTAATAAACTGGTTATCAGGTCTACTATGTCCGGTATTTATAGAAGCAGAAGGTTACCTTTCACCGACAAGAATAGGCCTGCAGCTCGTTATGATATATCCTACGTAATTAATTACTAGCTTAATTGTATAATTATTGACTTGAGGGCGTTTTGTTTTCCAATGCGTGGGACTTTAATTTTCTTTCTACCTTCAACACCTTTCACAATTTTTTTTACAACATGAATGCTGACTTCGAGTAACTTTTTTACATTATCAGATCCGACTTGGTCAATTGCTGAACGTATTTTTTTAAGAATCCACCCCTGAAATTTATTTTCTTCTTCACACCCATACTAATTTTTTTGTTTAATTTTATTCCCATGCCCATTCTTCTTTTGGCTTTCACGTCTACTTGTATAGGTGAATCAAAGAGACTAATTACAGGATTCTGGTACTTTGTCTGTTGCTCCAACGATGTAACCACAACAATTATTGTGGCTAGAGATAGCGGTCCATCGATCCAACTTCTTCTTGTATAAAGATGTATAGTCTCCATACGTTTAACAGAATCTAGAGAATCTGGAACTAGTCCTTAGATTTTGGACACATAACCGTTTTTTCGGCCCGTTTTGGTCACATATGGTGATTTATAAATTTTTTGTTCTATATTGCAGTCGATATTTGCTAATCTTATGCCTAAAAGAAATTGGGCATATGACCACTTTTTTGGCTCGTTTTGGTCACATATGGTGATTTATAAGTTCTTTGAAAGAAAATTTTTATACGTATCTACCATTTACCTTAAATGCAGAAAACAACGATCAAATTTCCATAGAAATTTAAAGCAGCGATAACGTCACATACCCCTACGAAAGTTTTATGTTTATGAAAGGAATCTACAAAGCAGCAGGCCAACTAAAGCATAAAAGTTCTCTAAAAATGCACCCTACTTCCTGTTTGAAGAAATACAATACAAGTTGGGAAATAATCAAATAATAGATGTCTGTCGAATTCCAGGGATTACTCGAACCATTAAAGAACTTGTATCCCTCGAAGAACCAGAAACAAAATCTATCACACATACCGGATGGAAGTCAGAAGACATATTTCAAGATGACCGTTTTAGTTGTGCTATACCGCTTAAAACCATTTTTGGGTTTTTCGAAGATCACAAGAAAATAGTTGTCAACATGCCACATGAATTAATTTTGATCAGATCTAAGTCTGACGTAAATTGTTGCAAGTCTGCTGAAAACACTCTAACGTTCAGTATACAGCGTATCTCATGAGAAGTCCCGCATATAACATTAAACGATTATGCCAAGGCTTTGCTGCTATCGGAAATGCAAAATCAATCATCTGTAATGGTCGCATTAGGAAAATGGGAACTACACGAACTCCCGTCACTAACGCAATCTAAGTCGCAAGTGTGGAGAATTAAAGTATCAAACGAGACAGAAAAAGTACGAAGGATATTACTGGCCTTGCAAAATGGAAAATATGAGAAGAAAGAAGAAAACGCTAAAGGCTTTACGAATGCCAATATAACCAATGTCAAAGTGTATCTAAACTCTCAAACTTTTTCCCATGGTCGATTAAATTTGGATTTCGAGCAGAACGACTACTTGCCTGCGTACCTGTCTTATGCATCTTTTATGAAAAAATACTATCCGAATAAATCATCAAATAAATATTTAATGGACTACAGCAAGTTTAAGAAATCACCCGTATTTGTGACAGACTGCCGCCACCAATTTGAAAGCATTAAGGACGTAACGGTTGACGTAAGAATCGAATTTGAAGCTTCAAGAAATTTTGAAACGTCAATGAAAGCTTGTGCTTTAATTATGCATGATTCAATGTTTGAATATAATCCGTTTACGGAACTTGTTAATAGATTTATCCACTATTAAATATTTTGTATATATATATTTTTAATAAAATAATATAAAATCTATGAATTAATTTGTTTCAATTAGTTTACTTTTATCTGTCGAATGGTGAGCATGTCCCACTCTGCAAATAAGTTCTAGTTATTTTAAAGTAAATTTATCTCCATCAAAATAGGGTAAAAGTGTCTTATAGAGTGAAATTACATCATAGGGTGAAGTGCCTTACAGAGTGAAATTGCTTCATAGGGTAAAAGTGCTTCCACCAGTATTGGTTTAGCATGGTTACCAATTATATAAGAAAACGAAGTAGTGAATACAGTAAAGAAGCTTTAGCAAAAACTTTAGAAGAAGTTCGACTACGTAAATCAAGTATTTACACCATCAGTAGAAAATACAACATACCGAAAGAGACGTTAAGCTATCACCGCAAAGAGCAGCAAAAGCAGGTACACGCTCGGAGCAATATGGAGACTGCGAAACAAAAAATTACAATACTTATACAGAATTATGATAACTTCGCTATTGCTAGTCTATATCAAGCGAAATACGAATTGTTCAGAAACGTATTTATACCATTAAAACAAGAAATTGGCTATCATGAGCTTGAAAATTATGATGACGTTATTAGACCAGATGATACTAAAGACGATTCGATTATGGTTTTCGACGATATACTAGTAAACGAACAAAGATCACACAGTTTTTTTCGTTTGGGAGACAAAGCAATAGATTCATTCTACCTATGTCAAACTCACGCTAGTGCTTTTGCAATTTAGAGAGTGCATCTAAAATTTGTTATACAGGTTGGGTGAATGTATGTCTATCGTCCAAGTACCCCATCGCGTTTATCCCCTACAACAATAGTAGATGCATTTTAGTAACAATTAGCTTGCCAATCTACTTCTAGTTAAAATTATTTAATTATAGCGATTTGATATAACGTAGTTTCACTAAATACTTTAGGGTTAATTAAATACTTTTGAAAATTTACATGAACAATATGAAACCCGAGTATTCTGTGATAGGTATCAAAGTTGAGGGTCAGGTTTTTAGAACAGGATTTATGTTGATTGGAAAGGATCTGTTTATGTAATTAAGATTCATATAAATAGACCGAGTTTTTACGTCAAATATCAGTTTCAACATCTGCAGAATTCGATACAAAATAGGTATGACCTTTTAAGTTTGTTCGGTCTCCATGATTAAAGTCTAATTAGAAAACAAGGTTGACTTCGAATTTAATGGGAGTTCCTAATTGTTTCCATATAAATTTTGTAACAAACAACATTGCCTATATAGCCTGAGAGAAATACAGTTCGCGAATTTCTAATCCAATGGTACGGCTTTAAAAACCAACTTGCCAAAGTAAAGATTTTATAATTTAAGGGGTGTCTTTAACACTTTCTGGACATTTGCAGCACAATCTCTAACGAGTGAACATGGTGTCATCATACATTACAGATATCATAGGTTTCCAGTTTAAGAAGCGTGATTTTTTTGTGAAAGAAATCGCTATACTCGATGTAGAAAACTGCGACTTGTAGCACAAGATTTTCGATATGCCTTTGACTGCTGCATAACGAGTGGGACAACACTGAGATATGCTTTCAACAAATGGATTTCCAACACAATTTTTAAGTCTATTTTTACAAGAACTGGTAGCTGTCGACGCCACGATATTCCTAAAAAGTTTACAAAAGCAAAAACTGATTTGTCAGTACCTACCTGAAACCAATATGCAAAATCTTGAAGATTACAACGCTCCTTGCATCAAGATGTTAAACAAGTATAGTAGTACAGTATTGCCCGAAATAAACAGTACTGAAACTAAGTTGGCGGTGTTTTTATGCGTGCGCTGTCACACTCAAGTTAGCTAGTATAGACCTGTCAAGTAAACCTCAAACAAGTAATTAGTAGGGCCTAATTGTTAAAAATGGTGTTAAGTACAGAGGAGAAAGTGTTTCTGGTAGAGCATTATTTTCGTTCATACGGAATCGGCCGACGTAATGGTGCAAGTTTGCTATACGTGTCTGATCAATTCACACAAAGGTTTAATAAACGTTCTCCAAGTAATGCTGTAATTTTGAAGGTTATTGAAAAGTTTAGAAATACAGGTAGTGTATTGTGCCAACGAAAAGGAAACTCAGGGCGTCCCAGGACAGTTAACAACAACAATAACCATGAACGTGTTTTTGAGCAAATCTTAGAAAATCCGAAAGTCAGCCAGGCAAGGACAGCGTTACAACTTGATTTAAAAGAACTTCATTTCAAAGAATCCTGAAGGAGCTGGGTACATTTTCGTATGTGATTCAGGTACATCAACAACTACATCCTCGGATTATCGCAGTAGAGTGGAATATTGCGCCAGAATTCTCGCGTTACAGTATGAAAATCCTGAATTTTTGAAAATGTTTGGTTTTCAGACGAAGCACATTTTCACTTGTCAGGCTATGTGAATCGTCGCACAAATCGATTTCTGGGCTTTGCCAGACCCGATGAGGTTCAAGAGGTTCCTTTACATAGTAAAAAAGTGAGTGTCTGGTGTGCTGTTTCCGGACACGGAATCATTGGCCCGTACTTTATCGAAGAGAATGGTAGGCAAGTCACACTTAATCAACAGAGGTACAGACAAATTTTAACACGATTTATCCCTGATCTACGTCAATTCTGTCGTGCACGTAACTTGGCATTTCGAAACCAATATTTTCAGCAGGACGGGGCAACTTGCGATACTGCTGCCGCAATTCGTCAATTTCTTCAAGAACATTTTCCAAGCAAATTCATATCACGATTTACTGACTTCCCTTATCCTTCACATTCTCCAGACCTCACACCTCCAGACGCATACATTTGGGGCATGGCTAAAATGCCGTTTTCAAACGGGCACCACAAACCATCGATGAATTAAAGGATGCCGTTAGAGTCTTCTTCGCAGCCCTGAGACAACCCTTATTCAATAACATGACCAGAAACTTAGAACATCGTTATGAAGTCTGTCTCGAACGAGGAGGTGCACATTTAGAACATATAATAAAGTGTCGATAATATGTATTTTTTAAATATACAAAACAATTACAATTTCAGTACTGTTTATTTCGGGCAATACTGTATTTCCCATCACTGCCAACTTCATGCAGATAAAAATTATTTAAATTGTACCCAAAATTCGGTAATCATGTTTAAAACCTATTTGCAAATAAATGGATACATACCATTTTAGTTTTATTAATAAATATTAGATTTACACATGGGGGTTTGTAGATTCATGTAAATATCGCCATAAATCAGAGCATCTCCCACTCTGTAAATAAGTTCTAGTTATTTTAGAGTGAATTTATCTCCATAAAAATAGGGTGAAAGTGCCTTATAAAGTGAAATTGCCTCATAGGGTGAAAGTGCCTCCACCAGTATTGGTTTAGCATGGTTAGCAATTATATAAGAAAACGAAGTAATGGATACAGTAAAAAAGCTTTAGAAAAAGGTATAGAATAAGTTCGACTACGTAAATTAAGTATTTACTCCATCACTAGAAAATATAACATACCGAAAAAACGTTAAGCTATCACCGCAAACAGTAGCAAAAGCAGGTACACGCTCGAAGCAATATGGGGGCTGCGATGCAAGAAGTAATACCGCTACAAAACTTTGATGAATATTGCACATGTAGTACAAAGATAATTGGTAAACGCATTGAACAACCTATTAAAAACCTATTTAACAAATTGTTTAAGAAAAGAACTTGGAATTGTTCAATCTAATTAGATGTGGTAATTACTCATGTTCGAGTTTGTACAAGTCTGCAGCAGGAATTATGTAATTAGGAAAATAGTATTGAAAGGTTCGTATATGTTTTAAATAATTATAGTACTAAATACGTAAAGATGTAAATTTTCATCTATTCAGAATTGCTTGCAATTAATTTGTTGAGTTAGCAAATTCTTTGTATTTTTGACTGTATGTAAAAATGTAATATGAGAGGTTACTTGCAAATAAAATTTTGAGGTAGTAATCTAATATTAGATAATATGGCGAATGGGTTAATAAAATAGTAGTGCGAATTAATAAGAGGTAGGCATATTCTTCGTCCTGACGATTTGAATTGTAATAAAAATAAGGTAATTATGTTTAAAACCTATTTGCAAATAAATGGAAAGATTAGCTATCGGTATATGTATACATTAGTTTAATGGATTAATCTGTACAAATGCAGTACCGTCATCAATGTTACTAGAATATTTATGCAAATATTCGAGATTTAATTTGCAAACGATTGCATTAGGTTTAATGGATTAATCTAGTAGATTTATGTAAATATCGCCATAAATTAGCGGAAGAAGTTGCAGATCTGGTGGTCCTGTGGAAGGATGCCGAGATTCTGCGTTAGCTACTATAATATCAAATACTCTTAAGCAGTTAGACATGAAGATAACTCTACTTTTTTTTCTCTATGCCTCTCTGTCTTTCTCTCTACCCCCACCTTATTTCATTCCCCTATCTCACTCCCTTCCCTCCCCAGCCCTCTTTCTGTCTTGCCTCCACTTCTTTGTCTCTCTCTTTCTTCTCTCTTCTCTCTCTTTTCTTCTTGTCTTTGTTTTACCCACACTTGTAGTTTTCATGAGTTTTCAAGAACTAAAAAAATTTAATTCGTAGTCTTCAATTTAATACTTAATGATCAAAGTAGGTTTCCATAATAAAATATAGGATTTGCCCTATTACTTGCTTTTTATTATACTCTATCTAACTTAGAAATAGATTATCTTTACAAAATACTAAAAATAATTAGAAATTTAGGGTGTAGTAAATTATTAATATCCAGTATTTGTAAATGCAGTGCCTTTTCGGTTGTGCGCGAGGTGTGTGAACGAGCGTTATTGTCTTGCAAGATTATTGGCGCCAGGCTGCCTCTAACCGGACGAAATCGACGTCGGAAATGTTTAAAAGTCCCCATGTACTTCGAAAAATTTACCGTTGTCCCTCGTTTATACAAACTCGGTGAGCATCCCAAAACACGGTCAAAAGAATTTTTTGCGGATAGTTGTGTTTTGAACTTTTTTGTCCGAGGAGTTTACGAATGTCGATATTCTGGGTAGTAATGATGGATCTATGACTCGTTCTTCGTTACAATATTCAATATAAAGTCGTTTATATCGTCATGGTAGCACTGCAAAAGTTGCTCGCAGCATTCCAATCAACGCTGTTTGTGTTCTTCGGTGAAACGGCATGGAACCCATCGTGCATAGATTTTGAGGTATCTCAATTATTCAATAATGAATCCAACACGTTCGTTGGATATTTCAATACAGTTTGCGCTACGCTTTTAAGTTTTTTAGTGGTTCGCCGGTCATTTTGAACCAAATCGTCGATGAGTTGATGATGTTTATCGTCTGTGGCAGTGATCGGACGTCCTCTGCCTGTTTCATTAACAATTATGGCTTTTCCTGACTCTCAACCACAAAATTTTACTACCCATCGATTTACAGTAGATCTATCAACAGTATGGTCACCATAAACAGCCTTTAAATAGAGATTAATCTCAGTAGATGTTACATTTTTATCAATTAAAGATTCGATAACACCGCGCTGTTTAAGTCGCGTTGATAGCCCTATAACACGTCTTCATGCTTTCGCTACTCAAAGTAGGCATGCGTATAGAGAGGAATTGTGACTTCCGAATATCACCATACACGCTTCTGTAGGTTATGTTGTTAGTGTTCTACAAACATGTGTGCAACCCTAACCTCGTATATCAATACCGATATCTTATTATTTCGAAATATATTTCGTTCAATGACGTTTTATATAAGTTTTGTTGTTTATCCGTTTAACTATCGATATCATTTCTAGGATTAATCTTTTGAATTTACTTCGTGTTTCAAGAACTGTTGTATTGTAATTAAGTGAGTTCTTTTCAAACGCTTAGCGAGTGTAGTCTGCGGATTTCTATGATATTTATATCCATTTATACGTTTAGCTATATATTATATACACTGACTAAAGTATACACTGTCGCAGTAGACCTAACAAAATATCCTTTACAACATAGAGGTTAATTAATTTTTTCGAGTTTTATCCCTTATGTTGTTGTATTAATTTTGATTTAGTTTGAAACTTTTCTGTGGCATAATTATATTATGCCTTTTAATCAGTCTTTGAGATTCTTTCAGATAAATCCTTAATGTATTGTAGAATTATACGTATATTTGAAGTTTTGTTTTAGTTGGTGCTAAAAGTCATGTTATTTTAATGTCTTTTTAAATATTATTTGAAAATTTTATTGACTAGTTAATGGATGTTGACTTTTCAATTATACCTGTTTTGTTTTTATAAATACCAATTCCCCGTCCTTTGGATTTGATAATTTTATAGTCCTGTAGCCAGGTTAATTATTGCGAACTGTTTTGTGACAGAGCTATGATGAAGAATAATATAAATATATTCCCCATCAAATAAGTTTCAAATTCTACACAGGTTTTACCTTCAGACTCTTTTATTATATATTTTCATGTGCAGAAAATTATTCGATTTTGCCACTCTATTTCTAGTAAATTGTAGATTCTTATTTAAGCTGTTAAAAGGCTTTGTTGCGTAGAGTTGCACATATGCAGTCGGCATATCGATATAAATGGTATTAAGGAATGAACTTCTTTGTGTTTTGGATTCTAAATCTTCAAGCACATATAAAGGTCATGCCTATGGTAAGTTATTTACTTCTTTGTAGGTTTTTCTTTGCACAAGATATATGGACATTAAGACTAAATTTTATTTTTGATTCTATTGAGAATGTGTCCGTATGATCATTTATTTCTACACTTTCGTCTATCATTTGTAAAACTAGATCAATCGTTATGACAATATAACGTGACATAACATACAATCAAATTAGAATATAATATTCAAGTAAAATAATAGTATCTATTTTCTTTTTAAGATGTCAAGGGGTTTGCATGCAATAATCGTTTTCATATATTCATCATCATTAGGTCTTCAGTCCTAGAACTGGTTAGACGCGTACCATCATTGTTCCCTATTCTGAACTAACCTACAGATTTCCCTGAAATATGTACAGTTTACATCTATAACTGTCTGATCTAGGTCTACATCTACCTCTTTTTTCCTATCTCTGCTTGTAATATATCACATACTATTCCCCAAAAATGCCTTAGAACGTATTCCGCCCTTCTATTTCTCTTTTGCCCCAGATATCCTTGTTCCCCTACTATTTCTGTAACTTATTTGTTATTATCTTTGTCTGTCCATGCTATCGTCCTCATACATCTGAAGCACATCATTTCAAAAGGCTGCTACCGTTTTTCTGTCTGCGTTTCAGATTTCCCGTATTTCATAGGCATACTGTGCTGTGCTCCACACATATGCTTTCAACAATTTTCTTCTTATTCTGTTTGTTGTCTTTCCTCATAGGCGATGTTCTTTCTTGTTAGATGCAGTTCGATCACTTTCTATTGTTTTACAGTTATATGCCCTATTTCTCCGACCTTCAATGGTTGTGAAGGGAGGTAAGCAGTCTGTGGCTGCCAAGTTCCCCCAACACTTAACCATTTGGCGATTTAATATATTTTCCAATTTATCTTTTCGCACAGTCAACATTAGTTGCAGGTATTTCGCAGCCATTAGGTTTTCCGTCTCAAAACTGGTTGGACACGTACCTGCACTTATTTATATTCTGAGCTAGCCTACATAGTTCCCTGAAATTCTCACACAGCATGTGTATTCAGGTTAAACTTCTTTGGGAATTAAACCACTCATAGTTTTTAAAATCAACTTTATTTACGTTTCGATCCATGACCTAGGATCGTTGTCAAAATAATAATAAAAACTTCAAGTTTGACATTTATGACATAAATTGAAGGTGACTTTGATTTATTGATGTTTGAAATATTTGGTTTGAGTATACTACGCAAAAATTTTTAAAGTTTTGAAACAAGTTTTTTTCTCTCTAATTGGTTACAAGGCTAGCCTCACGCATGGGCGCCAGTGAAACTTAATAAAACTTTATGTGGACTTATAATTTTTCTTTATTTAATTTAATTATGGAGTGAGTCAATTAGTGAACAAAACCTCGGTGAACCCACGAGCTTTACTATATTCGCGGCTTAGTCTGGGAATTACCCCAAGGGTGAGCAATGAGTTTGGGTGTGGATATAGGGTGGACTCGACTACAAACTGGAACAAGAAAACATAAATGGACGCCACTGCATCTATATAGACAATAAACAAAACTAAAGTATCCTACAGGAAGACGCAGAAACCTATAGGATATAATGATTACCAAAAAACATACAAATTACCATAAGCAATACCTCTGGAAACCTCTTGGACCTCTGCTCCAGCTTCTGCGATGTCGGACCTGCAAGAAAATGTCACACAAAAAAATAAAATATAAGACACTGTTTGTGCCTTACAACAACAAAATATTTCGATCTTTATAGATCGATTGGCCTGAATTCAACATCTCAACAACACCTTACCTATGAAAAAATACTCTACTGGAAATTACTTATTCCGTTTCTATTACCTGGTACTGTATCAACTTTTTTCTACATTCAAAATTTTGCTGATCTAATTTGGACAATGTTAATTTCAATTAGTGAAATAAAAAGACGAAGGTATTAATTCAAAGTTTAATTTAAATGTAATTCTCTTTTGTTGCAAAAATTATTTATAAAAAAATTTAATAATCAATATATAATAAGTTTCAAAAATTTCTTAATGTGTTTCTCTATAATCAAAATAATCAACATAAAGTAAGTTTCAAAAATCTCTGAATTTGCTTCTCTACATAGAGGTCTTAGCATTTATAAATTATTTAATACAGTCGGGTTCTTAAACATCCATACAACAGATCTGTTCTGGCTTACAAAATTTCTCTAAAGAACTTGTTACATAAAAAGTTCATATGGCTTAAGCATTATATAGAATTAAAGAAAGTCAGTTCAACCATATGTTAGAAGTAGCATAGGTATTCTACTAATCACATATCATATTGCAAGAAAACATGTTTCAATCAAAAGTGGACTTTATACTTATTTTTCTCAATTAACATGTGTTTTACTTAAGTGCCTTGAATAACACCTTAATTTAATTAATCTAAAAGTTCAAAAATTCCTCTTATAAAAAAATTTAGTTCTGAACAAAAAAGTATTTGACCTATTAAATTTCTAGGGTATAATTCTCAAACTGATTTTTACGTGGGATTAAACATATCTTGCAAAAAAAATTTGACATTTACATTCTTTAACAAAAGTTTCTTACGATTTGGTAAATGTTAAATCAAAGCTTTGACCGTACTTAGTACGTAAAATTAATTTTCAGTAAATAGCTTTATAAGTACCTGATTGATTTTGTTTCAATTATACAACGGTGATGCTGATAAGCGTAGAAGATCAATAGATGCAATCCCTCGGACAGCTTCAAAATAAGCAATTTCACAATTCACGACCAAATTCCAATCCCATTGTCAAGCGTGTTTCTTAAATGTGCTAGGGAAATTGAACCATCTATTAGTTTTATATAATGCTGGTTAATTACACAATGCTCACCACTAATGGACTTCCTGACCACGTGTTGTAACTGTTGCTCTAGGTTGTCTGGGCAGCTTCACGAGAGCTCAATCGTGACGCCTCCACGCGGCAACCACTAGCCCCTCTCCGACGGTAGAGCTATCCTCAGCCTCCACCTGCAAACAAGGCTCTTCATTTTTCAACGAAGCGTACTTCTTCGTAGTTGCTTGCAAGATGGCTCCGTTCGCTTCCTTGCCAACACCCTAGCTATCGCGTCACTTTACGCGCCGGCGTTGTGTCTATCAATTGCACAAGTGGACTTCAGAACGCCTGTAGCTTATGCAACTCAAGTTACGTATTTGCGGATATCAGAAGCGTAGGAGTCACCACCAAATATCTCGCATAGATGAAAACAATGTAAATAGGAAAGAGGTGTTCTTTCTTATAGTACATTAAACTATTTAACGATTTCGCGCTAAATGACAAATTCGTAAAATAACAACAGTTAGAACTGTTTTTCTTTAGAGATATTTAATGTAACAAAAATTTTGTTACAGTTTAACAGAATGATTGCCTTCAATTTGTGTTGCGACCTGGGATCGGCTTTCTTTAGGTAGCCAATACGCTTAACGTGAAATCAGCTGATTAATTTTTATTGGTGAATTTTATATAAATTCAATAACTTGGAATTGGAAAACATTTTTTAACATGTTTCTATTTATACAATATAGAGGATGGTTATTAAAGAAGTGTGCGATTGCATTATTGAAAGACTTAAGTAGTCGTTTTTTTATATTTATTTTGAGGGGGAAAATTCATTATGATTTAAGTTACCTCTTTGGTAGATTTTAACATGGTTCTGAGGCGACTCTATGGCGGGTTTACACTTGTCAGATACCAATACTGTTCAACGGAGATTGTATATGGTTTTGAGGTAACCTTATTGTGGATTTATACTTGTCAGATACCAATGCTGTTTTACATGCTTATTTTTATGTAATTAGTTATTTTATGTATAAATAGAAATCATGTATGTAGGCTGTATTTCATGTTAATATTGCAAGGAAAACCCAGGAAAAATTTGCAATGCTACCTAGATATTGTGGGCATTTGATTGGAATCTATTGTTTACTGAAAGTCACGGATTCGTTTGCAACTCAGTTATTTTTATGTAGGGTTATATAAGCAGATACTTTGATTTTGCGTTTTAGGTGGTTTTCTTCTTTTTCTTCTTTTCAGGGAGTATGTGTATTCAGCTCGTTCCCTTTTTATTGTTTTCTAATTTTATACCCTATTTTACCGAGATTCAGTGAAGGAGGTTAAGCAACCTGTGGCTACCAAGATCCCCCAACACTTAGACATTTGCCGAAATAATGGTTTTCCAGTAAATCCTTTCACACACTTAACATTATTCGAGACTATTGCCCAACCAATTCTTGTAGTTACTTATAATAATCATCATGTTTAAGCACAGTTATCTTTTCGTCATTAGTTTATCCATCTTGGGATTGGTTGGATGCGTACCTCCATTGATTTCTATTCTGGGCTAGCCTACACATCTCCCTGAAACCTCTACAGCCTACATCTTTTACTATCTGTGTGCAGTAGTCTAATCTAGGTCTGCCTCTTCTTCTCTTTTTTCCTATCTCTGCTTCTAAAATATTCCGCACTATTCCCTCATGCCGTAGTATGTGGCCTATCATCCTATCTCTCCTATTTTTTACCGTTTTCCACATATTTTTTTCTTCCCCTACCATTCTTAGTACCTCTTCGTTCTTAACTTTGTCTGTCCATGATATCTTTATCATACGCCTGTAACACCACATTTTAAAGACTTCTACCTTTTTCTTGTCCGTTTCTCCTACTGTCCAGGCTTCACAGCCGTACAGTGCTGTGCTCCACACATATGTTTTAAGCAATCTTTTCCTTGTTTCTATGTTTGTGGTCCTTGAGCACAGTAGTTGCTTTTTCTTGCTAAATGTAGCACGACCTTGTGCTAATCTTTGTTTGATATCTTTTGTGCTTTTCCCATCTTGCGTTATTTGGCTTCCTAGGTAGCAGAAATCCTTAACCTCTTGTAAGTTCGTGTTAAATACTTGTATTCTTGTTTTTGATTTATTTTCCCCACCTTTGCAAACTAGAACTTTAGTTTTAGTTTTGTTAATTTTCATACCGTATCTCTCTGTTAGAAACGTTTCCATTTCATTAAGAGCAGCTTCTAACTCTTCCTTGCTAGACGCTAATACCGCTATATCATCTGCAAATCTAAGCATATTAATTTTTTGTCCCTGCATAGTAATTCCAAATGTCTTCCTGCATTTGAGAGTATTCATTGCCTCTTCTATGTACAAGTTAAAAATCAATGGGGATAGGGCACATCCCTGTATCACCCCTTTCCTAATGTTTACTTCTCTACATTCCTGCTGTAATTCTATTATTGCTGTTTGCTCTTTGTATAAGCTATGTACTATTCGTCTATCCCTATAACTCATTCCAATCTTTTTGAGTATTTCAAACATTTTTTTCCAATTTACATTGTCGAATGCTTTTTCCAGATCTACAAACCCTATATACATGCTTTCCCCTTTTTCTGTTGTTTTCTTTATTATCACTCTGAGCTAAAATAGCCTCCCGTGTTCCCCTGTTTTGCCTAAACTCAAATTGGTCTTCTCCTAGTATTTCTTCAGCTAGTTTTTCCATTCGTCTTTGCACAATTCTAGTTAATATTTTTGACATGTGTGCTGTCAAACTTATTGTTCGAAAATTTTCACATCTATCCGCGCCTTTCTTTTTTGGTATAGTTACTATGATGCTACGTTTGAAATCTTTGGGTATCTCGCCTGTCTCATACATATAGCTTACAAGTTGGAAGAGACGTTCTGTTACTGCTTGTCCAGCGGCTTTTAGAGTTTCTGCTTGCACCTTATCTGTACCCGGCGCCTTACCATTTTTCAGACTCTTTAATGCTAATTCAAACTCGTCTCGAAGTATAGGATATCCCAAGTCATCATTTTCAATGTCTGATTCCTGTTCTAATGCAGTTAGTTCCTCTCCTGCATATAAATTCCCTATATATTCGTGCCATCTACTCACTTTCTCTACGTTTTCTATAATGACGTTTCCTTGTGCGTCCCTTATATTTTTGCTATACGGTTTTATATCCCTAAAATTCATTTTAATTATTTTGTATGCTTCGTCTGTCTTTCCTATTTCCATCTTAGTTTGTACTTCTTTGCACTTTTCATCAATCCATTGTTCTTTAGCTTTCCTGCATTTTCGAATAATTTCCCATTTTATGGCTTTGTATCTCTGTTTTCCTGTTTCGTCTGATTTATTTTTGTATTTTCGTCTTTCTTCTATTAAATTCACGATATCCTTTGTTATCCATGGTTTCTTATTTTCTTTTCGTGTATACCCGAAAATATCTCTGGCCGCCATGTCTAGGCTGGATTTAATGTTATTCCATTCTGTTTCTACTTCTTTAGTTTCAGATATTTTCCCAATATCATTCAGCAATTCATTTGACTTTTTCTCGAATCTTACTTGAATATCTTTATCTTATAGTTTCTCTAAGTCCAAGTGCCTTTTTCCGTTCCTTTTTTTCAGATTTTTAAATTTAAGTGCGGCCTTCATAATTACGATGTTGTGGTCAGTATCTATATCTGCTTCAGGGTAGCTTTTACAGTCTTTTACTTGATTCCTAAACCGTTGTCTAACAAGAATGTAATCTATTTGATATCGTCCTATATCTCCTGGCATCTTCCACGTATATCGTCTTCTAGCATGATGTTGAAATAATGTGTTTGTGATGATTAAATTGTTCTTGTCGCAAAATTCTACCAGCCTATTTCCCCTGTCGTTTCTCGTGCCTAAACCAAATAAACCTACTACCGCTCCTTCCCTACCCTCACCTACCACAGCATTAAAATCCCCCGTAATTATTAAATTTTCATGTCCTTTTACGTATCTTAATATGTCTTCGATATCTTTGTAGATGGCTTCTACCTCTTCATCACTGTAGCTAGAGGCGGGCATGTATACTTGTATTATTACCGTGTTTACCGGTTTAGATTCTAATCTAATCATGAGTACTCTTTCGTTCTTTTGTAAGTAATTTTCTACACAGTATCCTATCTTTTTCCGCATAACTATCCCCACACCCAAATTTCCGTCCTCTGCTCCTGTATGAATTATCCTGAAGTCTCCACTCCAAAAATCCCCCGCCTCTGGCCACCGAACTTCGCTGATCCCTACTATGTCTAGTGATAACCTATTCATTTCGATTTTTAGGTTCTCTAGCTTACCTACTTGCTTCATACTTCTAACATTCCACGCTCCGACTCGCAGAATGTTCCGGGCTCTTATTTTTAACTTTCCGATCGCATCCTCCGAAGTAGTCCCCTCCCGGAGATCCGAATGGGAAACTATTTTAACTCCGGAATCTTTTACCCCAGAGAATGCCATCATGTTTGTTACAATTTAAGTACGCTGTGTACTTGGGAGATAATGTGGTGGTTTCCCGTTGCCTTCCACATCGCGGTAGTGTGTCTTAGACTGCCATACCGACCCCTATGGTCTCTGCCAATCTAAGTACCGAAAGAGCCGCTGCCCTCTTTCGGGGACCTGTCTTAGTCTGGTTCCTCACTAACGACCCTACTACTTTGGTTGGACCTGTAGTTTGGCTCTTTAGCTCATTAGAACACGCAAGCCATTTCACCTGTTCTAGTAATTTAGAACTTCGGCAAGGTGCAGGTCCATTCGAAATGGTTTCATATATTGTACTATTTAAAATTTTTATAACTGAACTGATAATTTATCAAATATTAGACAGTAGATCCTACCGTTTGTACTAATTTTCATTTTTAGCAATACATTGATATTAATTACATCTAATAATAAATTGAGAGTTTGAACAATATTTGGTATTAATTGATTCTATAAAATTACGGCGACTTTGTTTATTATTTAAGATCGCGTGTAGCTACTAATCCCAAAGTGCACCACTTTAAATTCGCTAGGTGAGCATTTTTCTAAAAAAAGTTTTGGTTCGAATGATAGATTAAATGTAATGTATGTGCAAGAGTATTGTTGCGAACAATATTAAAGTTGTACAAAAAATTCGGAGACAAAAGACTAGTAGTAAAAGGAAAATTATTGGAGAAGAGCCGATTAGATGGTCTCTACAGTATAGATTTAAAATGTCCACCGCGCACTTCGATACAGGATTGTGCACGGAGAATCCAGTTTTGCGATAACTATGGAAACTCTAAACGTAGATCTTCTGGAGTAATGTTAATTCGTTTGCGTAGTTAATCTACATTGTTCATTTCCGTGGTATACACGCCCTGTTTGATGTAGACCTACAAGAAAAAGTCCACAAGATATAAATCGGGGCTACGTGAGGGCCACGGAATTGGTCCATTCCGACCTATCCATTTTTGGGGAAGTATGGCGCCATGATGATTACGTACAGTACCACTAAACAGAGCAAAACAGCCATCGTGTACAAACCACATAACTCCGCGCAAATTTAAAGAGACCCCTTATAAAAGCTCTGGTAGCACACATCGTAGAAAAACAAGATAGGATTCCCCATTACGACAAGCAAGCATTTTATATGGGCCTATTAGAGTATTATTAACAATTCCGGCCCTAATATTTGCGCTGTTGAAACCGGCTATAACGAATAGAATGTGGGTTCTCTTCGGCCAATAGGTGTGTGCTGGAGAAATTTATTGTACTATCCTTGGTAAAACACAATTTGTTTGTCGCTATTGTCATTCTCGGAAAATTTTAATTGCAGGTATGCTAAGTAAGCAGTCATTCACAAAATCGATGGCGCAAAGGATAATCAGAGAGAATATGGGTGTAAGTCATTCCTTTTTAAAGTTCGCTAAGACATCCAATGCGGCACCCTTAGATCCGAAAAATTTCTCGAGTAATTAAAGGTGGTGCAGCATCTACCATATTCAAAATGTCTTCCTCTACACCTACACCATGGCGATGTGGCCTACCATCAGCGGTTCGGTGCCTTAGTTGGTTCGTGTGTTATTACTAAACTCAAAGTTCCGGGATCGAATCAGGACACGGACCGCTTGAAAAACTTTAGGCGAGCAATTTTTACAAAAACAAGCCTTCGGTTGACAGGTAAAATATAGGTCCTGTGTGTGGGTGTTGTTCACACACGCTAGTGATCCCTATCTTGCTTGGAACAACAAGGGTTTGGCAAAATTCGGAGTTTCAAGGTAAAAAACACGTCTCCTTGCCAATATAATGCCTTCGGGTAAATCATTTTAAAATCAAATGCAGGTCTACCACCACCACTTCTTTACGTGTGTTTTAAAAATTCTATTTCTCGAACTCGGTGCGCTAGTCTGCGAAAGGTTGCAGCATCAGCAATTGTTCTCCTGGACAACCCTTCTAAATACTATCCTTTTGGCAGGCCGCGTTTTGATTAGCCATGCCATAAGTGATTAGCATGTCAAAACACTCTTCATTGATATAAAGCTGTCTCATTCTAAAAAATTAAAATTTATTTACTTACGGCAGTCTATATAGGCTGGAGATGAGGTACGGCGACTACCATCTGCAACAAGTGTCCCACGTTCAAGTAAAGAATCGTAGCACAAAGGTTCTGACCAAAGTGACAATGATGTAACTGTTAGGATCTTAAACGCTAATGACTACGATATCGCGCTGGAAAAGAAAGTAACGGAGTGGGTGGTATTATTAGGTTGTTCACGTTGCGGGGTGTGACGGCATTAAGAAATAACCACCCATCAAAGAGTGTTGCGAGAAGTTGTTGGATCAGTCGATGAAACCGTGTCAGCATCTTGCACAACAACTGGCAGGACTTACAAACTTGATTCGACTGCACCAGGACGTGTTCGCAGTCGACGTCGGTCGATTATGAGAGATTGCAGTAGTCAAGCATAGAATCGATACAAGAAATGCCCGGACAATAAGACAGTCGCGAAGACATCCATTGGCTAAACGCGAGAAGGCTGAGGAAATGAGTGGAAACATGGAAGGACAAGGAGTGATTGAGTACTCTGATAGTCCTTAGGCATCTCCTGTTGTGTTCGTTAGAAAGAAGGGCGGGCCGACAAGATCTTGTGTAAGCTATAGACGATTTAAATGACTTGACCAAAAAAGATAGCTACGCATTTCCGAAGATTGACGACACCGTAGATACACCTTCAGGGTTTCGATGGTTCTCAACCTTGGATTTGGCAGGTGAATATGGAACCCAAAGGTCGGCAAAAGACTACTTTTACTATTGGTACTGGTCTTTGGTAATTTACAGTCATGCCATCTACACTTTGCAGCGCTACTACCAC
Source organism: Platerodrilus igneus (assembly GCA_036346225.1). Taxonomy (NCBI): domain Eukaryota; kingdom Metazoa; phylum Arthropoda; class Insecta; order Coleoptera; family Lycidae; genus Platerodrilus; species Platerodrilus igneus. The sequence goes on along the minus strand of JARFIW010000254.1, from coordinate 1,472,770 downwards.
CTTCGAGCGTTTGATGGATAACATCCTGCGTGGGCTATCGTAGAAAACATGTCTTGTATATTTGAATGACGAGATCGTGTTTAAAAAATCGTTTAGGGAAAAAACGTTATGAAAACTTAGAGAAGTCAACTTGAAGCTGAGTCCAAAGGAGTGTCACCTACTAGACGAAGAGACGAAATATCTTGCGCACGAAGTTTCATGCAACTAAGTCAGACCAGACCCGGAGAAAGGTTAATGCGGTACAAGTGTGATCAGCTTTGTTGGACTACCGTGATCAATGACGATTAGCAACCTCTACAGATGCGAATGGTACAGGAGAATGACATAGACCTAGGTGACATTCTGGGTTGGAAAGCTAGAGAAGAACGTCCATTCTGGTTGAACACCAGTCTATTGTGTAGCATGCTGTAATCGTCCTGGGCACAACGGAATTCCTTTTATGTGATCTTAGTGCAATTCTTGGAGAATGGCAGTGGATCCGTGAGTACGCTCAGCTGGGGATTTCCAAAAGTCGAATGTCCGAGGTTTTAGGACGTCTGCATAATGAAACTTCAGAAGGACACTCTGACGTTTAGAAGACTCTCGAGAAAATCCGAGCAAAGTTTAACTGGGTAGGCTGCAAGTACGATGTTAAAGAGTGGTGCCGCAATCGACAGCTGTGTGCACCATTGGGAAACTATAAGGCTCCAATGAGGCAATACAACTTGAGGAGCCCTTCTAAGAGAGCGGCAATCGATATTGACGGTCGAGACTCTGGGGTCAACGCCAGGAATAAGTGCATCTTGGTAGCCATGGACTATTTAACGAAGCGGACCAAAGCTTATGCTTTACCAAACCGAGAAACTTTAACCGTCTATAACGTGCCGGTAAAGAAACTGTTCCGCCGCTTTAAAGTTCCTATGGAGTTGCACTTCAAAAGAGCAGACATTTTGAGTCAATGTTGCTCCAAGGGCTTATTGGTTGGTGGGGATGAGGAAGATCTGAACAACACCATTGCATACGCAATCGGATGGCATGATAAAACGCATGAACTGCACCTTGAACAAGTACCTTTCCAAGGTGGTCTTCGTACATCAGAGAGATTACGGCCAATATTTACATCTGTTTTATTGACTTATCCATTTTCGGTTCATGAAAGCACTAAACAGACAAACGCGAGATGCGTCTACCATGTGACCTCAAGTTTTAGTGTAAACCCATGATATCATAGTGGGCGAGAGTTACGTCTAGAAACTCAAAAGCAAGATTTACGACATACATGGTGACGTTACGAAAATTATCCACATCTCAGGCCATCGGATGAAGAGCAGATATGACATCAAGACACATTAGCCTGATTTTCAAGAGGACGGCCGCGTCTAGCTATTCAACCCCATAGGGAGGCGTTGATTGTCGCTGAAGTTACAAAGATATTGGGATGGTCCGTACGAAGTTGTGAAAAGGATCAAGGACGAAGTATATCAAATTTGCAAACTCTCAACCAAAAAAACAATAGTAGTTCACGTTAACCGGTTGGCACCAAACGATAGTGATGACACCGGTAGTGCCAAAAAACGGCACGCAGTGAGACGAACAAAGAGTTACGGCTAAAACACCGACATCGGAGCATCTACTACTTGACAAAAAACAGTCTTCTTGTAAATAAGATTATCAGGATCTGTGGAAGGCATTAGTGGATCTCAAGAGTCATATGATCAAATTTAATGACAAGAAGTTGGTCATACTGTAACGATTTACTTTTCCTTAGCTACAAACACTAAGTGTTCTACTCTGTCTATAAAACCGTTATTCGTTTTTGAATGCGTCTCTATACCTTAGTGTTTAGCAACAGTAAGTTCGCCCTCTGCTGTCGTTATGGATTAGATTCGTTCAGTGGTTAAAGCGCGCCATTTTCGAATTAGAGACCAGTTTACTAGCACGTGTCAGCTGCTGTTTTGCCCGCAATGCAAGGTGTAGTCTGGTCTTAACTATTGAGAATAGTTTAGGAAGTTAACATTTAATTAGGGCTCAACCAGCCTAATTAATGTTTCGTTAATTTTGAAACGATTACAATGGTAAGTGATACTATATTTATATTTCTAAAGCTAAATTTAATTCGTACCGATATCACGACCGAAACCATGCAATTTTGACTACCTCTACAATTTATTCAAGTTTGCAGTTTTACGATTTAAAGTGCGCAGTTTCACAATCGGCTTATTAATTCAAGAAATTTGTGTATTTTGTAACTTATGATGCTCGCAGACTGACATGTCACCTTTTTTATGAAGTTACGTTTAAAAAATTGAATCCGTTCAATTATATGCAATATTGGGATATATATTTCATCGTCTCGTAATTTGCGCCTTAATTACTTTTGGACGGAGGATTTCAATCAAGCATACCTAGAAACACTCCTTTTTGTAGATACGTGAGTTACATATCTCCCAAATCAAATATATGTATAATTACATGGAATTATTGAATCTTAAGTTAACTTGCAACATTGTATAATTCAAGGATAGATAATAAAAGGTCACAGTAGGTTATAAAACCGCAATTATTAAAATTAAGGTTGTTACATTGTATGGTATTAATGAATAAAGAAATAAGCAGACATGAGCTCTATAGATCCCAAAAGCAATGTGAAGGGCAGGGACAACACAAATACCTTGGAGAGCCCAAGCAGGTCAGTCAGTCTTGAGCCTCACAACTTTAGCATTGTTGGTTGTTTAGGTTGCTCGCCATAAATTTAGTTCATTTAATTTCAACTTAGAATAATTTTGGTACAGTACTTGTATATTAAATTCAATTTGCAATTTCTGTATAAATAAAATTTGTTAGAAGAGTTTTTGGAAAAAGACTTTTTAAAAAGGCAGCTCCCAAAGGCCAAAATCTAACTCGTGTAATGGACATGTAATGAAGTGTGTATTTTGCCACTGTTATTTTGTAATATTTGTTTAAGGATCTGTGCTTGACCTTTCTTGTAAATTTTGGTAATACCTAATGCACCTAGACAACTTGAGTAAACGTATAGATAAGTATTTTAAACTTTTAATTCTCACTTATTGATTAGCAACGAATCAATACTAAAAATATCCTAAAAATAAAAAATATTAATTAAATTTTAGAGGCTTGGAGTATGTTAAATGTTTGCGTACATTATGTACCACATAATCCTTATGAAAACTCTTATAATATATGCAATTGAATTAAATTATGCTTGACCTTTCTTGTGAATTTTGGTAATACCTAATGCACCTAGACAACTTGAATAAACGTATAGATAAGTATTTTAAACTTTTAATTCTCACTTATTGATTAGCAACGAATCAATACTAAAAAAATCCTAAAAATAAAAAATATTAATTAAATTTTAGAGGCTTGGAGTATGTTAAATGTTTGCGTACATTATGTACCACATAATCCTTATGAAAACTCTTATAATATATGCAATTGAACTAAATTATTACAGATTATTTAAGAGCAATTTGCCTGTTAGCCCATAGTACAGTTGGTAACTACGCTCAATTTTTGTAAGTATTTTGCCATTTTTAATTTTTTAAAGAAATCTTTAAGATTCTCTTTTTGGTTAGCTTATTATCCTTTTTAACTAAGGAGTGAATATTTAATCTCACTAACATCTTAAAATATTAATTTTTTTGTGCGAAGTTACTTTCGCCCGAAATGTTTAACTGTAAATAATTAAAAATTATAATCATTATTTGGAAGAAAATCAAAGGCCAAGTCGATTTGTGAAATTATTTAAAATTTTTATATAGACTAGTCTGTTTTATTGCCTCACAAGGGTATTTTAAAATTATTTTAGGCAAAGTACGATATTATGCAAAATGTTCAAGTAACGCAGAGGCGTTTACTAGATACCTCCAAGTCTAAGCTTCAAAGATGGGCTTATTAATAATATTAAAATATGTAATTTGTGACTTATTTGAGCATCTTATTTATGTAAATCATATCCTTTTATTACAGGTGCCGTTTGCAGTTGTTAGTATTCCAGTGTTTAAATTAATCTTTGAGTTACTAACCTTAAGTTTACCTACCTGCTCGTATTAGGTGTCTATAGGAATTTGCAGCTGCCAACTACTTTTCATAAATGAGTATTAGTTCTTGAGTTTTTTGTACACCTTTTGTATTCCGTTAGTTTGATGATATCCTCACTAATCGTCATTCGTTGGCTCACTTCAGTTTATTAGTCTTCCAGGTGATGTAGCGCCCAATATCTCTCTGATTAACCACATACACCTCCGTCTCATCGCACCGCAGGGTTGATCCTATGACCTACTAGTTTCATTGGAATTACATGACTATGTTTAGGTATGCCTCCCTCCTCCCTTACCTAGGTATAAATTTAAGAACACCCACTGACAGCCATGGGCTGGAACAGTTGGACTGGAGGGCTTGCGAAATATGCTATAGGACTGTTACACAATATCAGGGTCTAGATTTTGGTGGGTGCTTACAATCCGAATGGTACAACGCCTGATATAAAGATTGTTAACTGCTACATCTATTAACATAGAAACTGCAGAAACGGTTTTGACTGTCCTATCCGCCAAAAGGACTTTCAACATGTGTGCAGAGGATGTTCTGTGACAGAAGAAGAAGAATTATATTAGGACGTAAACGAAGAGTTCAAATACAAAAGTTGATTGACAGGTTCTGTGGTGCGAGATCTCTTGATTGACAGGTACAAGACTTTGCATTTAGAGATTACAATAGGTTATTTGAGATGTTGTTTGCATATTCTTATATGCTCAAATAATCAGAACGATAGGATAAAATAGAAATTGCCGTGACGAGCGTTACTTGATTCAGTACTAATTAAAAGTTCTATGTGAATTCTAATTGAAGCTTTGATTACGGTGCCACTCCTAATTCAAAGCTTTGAAAGTTGTGATGTGACATATTATACTACTAATGGCCATATCTAATATAAATTACTGTAGTGATCATATAAATTAACCTAAATTAGTAATTAGTGTTTGGATAATTAACTATAGTGCTTCGACAGTAATTAAGAAGATAGTATAGTTGTTTGAGAACATAATACTTGCAATGATATCAAATTCCATCGTAACTACGAGTTGTTAAAAAGGCTTGCATAATCAATTTGAAAATAACGAACTGTTGTTATTACAAACAGATTTTGTTACAATACGAGTAGGGTAAATACAGGTCTTCCACAACCACATTTCCTCCAGAATCCCACATTTCCTCGCACATCTGGACCAAATTTACATGTAAATTCGCACTATAAAGTCTTATTTTTTAAGAATCTCCACCTTGCTCCACCTGACTCCGCCTTGCTCGCACACCCACCCAACCATTTTGATTACATCACACCCGCATTCTTTCCACCCGCGAGATAAATCTTTTTCCACACTTCCACCCACGAGATAAACCTATCTTGTTTGGTATTAATTAACATTAGAATTTTCTCAGCTACCCGAATCTCTAGGAATTTTTTCGAATGCATCACCCCCAAGGGAGCTACCCCCATTTTAAGATTTCTCACCTGTTGCGACTTTTGAGCGTTCTTATAAATTTTTTAGTCATGCGATACATTAAATTAGCATAGAATTTTACACACAACCCGAATCTGCAAACAGATTTAAAATCGGACCACACCCTGCAAAGTTATACCCCTTTAAAGTCTGGAACCTCTAAATTTTGCTCTTTGCTCTATAAGCAAACCTAACAAATAGTTTTCTTCGTCTATCCATTGCATCTTTCGAGATAAACCTATCTTGTTTGGTATCAATTAATATTAGAATTTTCTCAGCTACCCGAATTTCTAGGAATCTTTTAGATTGCACCATCCCCAAGGGAGCTACCCTAATTTTAAGATTTCTTACCTGTAGCGACTTTTGAGCGTTCTTATAAATTTTTTTAGTCATGCGATACATTAAATTAGCTTAGAATTTTACGCAAAATTCGAATCTGTAAACAGATTTGAAATCGGACCACGCCCTGCAAAGTTACACATATACCCTCTGCGAGATATATCTTTCTCCACATTTCCACCCACGAGATAAATGTACTTTGTTTGGTATCAATTAATATTAGAATTTTCTCAGCTACCCAAATCTCTTTAAATTTTTCACATAGCACCATCCCCAGATAGCTACCCCATTTTAAGATTTCTTACCTGTAGCGACTTTTGAGCGTTCTTAGAAATTTTTATACATGTAGCACATCTTGTTAGTCTAGAATTTTATGTAGAATCCGAATCTGTAAACAGATTTAAAACAGGATCACCCTTACCATTTTACACACACCTCTAAATTATAACTTTCCTGCAGCTCATATCTAAAGAAAATCTAAAAGCCATTCTTAAAACTTTTTATTACAGACAATTTTTAATAATACAGTTTAAATTTTGTAAACCACATTTCTAAATACATATTCACAATTTTTATTCTTAACCTAGAACTTCTCATATCGGGGTACACTTATTAATATTTATTTCTAAATAGAGCACTTTTTCCAAAGACCAACCGGACTCACATGCTTCAAATTCCTCTGATTTTGTTCTTATGGTTTCGCTTAAGACCTCGTACATATTTTCCCGATTACTAGAAAACGTTATAACCACATTTTTTGTGTTAAAGGATTTCACGTCCTCTACACCCTCTGCCGCAGCCATTTTGGTGTAAACGCCGTAGAGTTCGCAATAGACTTTAATTGCTGTATGTTGTATTCTTTTTCATTTATTAATCGAATAAATCGCTCTTTCTGCTTCCAAAGAAACTCGGCACTCCATCGTCGACACTGGCGTTCTTTATGCGATAGCTAGCCATACGGTTGTTAAACGCTGTGCTAACCATTTCTACACCATCGTCGTTAGTAGCGGTAACTGATGCATTTTTATGTTTGTTGCTCCGTAGATGACTAGGGTATGCAGACTTTAACACCTCCATGTCGCACACTTTACACATAATTCGTGGTTGTTTCGTACAAGGCCCTTTAACAGCTGGCGGAGTTGAACGTTTACGACTTAATGACATGCCGTGCTGTTTTCCTTGTGTCGCTGTAAGCTGTCCATTTTCGTAAAAGCGATACCGCAAGTCCCACAGTTTAAGTACTTTGCTGCCGACGGATGTATAAGCTTAACCGTAGACGATGTTACACCACGACATTTCTTCTGGTGCCGTTTGAGAGCATTTTTCCAGGTATAGGAAGCACCGCAAGAGTTGCACTTAAAAACGTTTGCAGGTACCATTTTAATACAAAACAAAATCCGCACTATAAGACTTGACTTGTAAGCGAACTAACTTATAACTAAAGAGTTTACTCTTGCGCACCGGCTTTATGTACCCTATAGAATGCAAACCGAAGGTTACCGAAGATACCCGAACGAAGTTGAGGATTCAGCAGGGGACTAAATGACGTCATAATCCTTGCTGCTCGTCCAATACATTTAGCGCCAATGCATGCACCTGGTTCGCATCGTCGATGGTGCGAGTGCAGTTAGTAGAAACACCGGAAAACGTCTTCCATGTTATACGGATCGCGTGCATATTAAAAATCCAAAAGGGTGATAGCACACGCACACAAATTGTGTGCAAGTCGTGCTGTAGAAGATGCAGTGCTACTATAACCAAAAACACTTTAAACCTTTACTAAGGGAATACCAAACTTGTCTACAGAATACTTACTAATAAAGCAATTTAATTTTAAACCACTTCTACGTCATATTTTCGGAAATGGCAGGTTGAATATTTTCTTTGGAAACAATCGAAGATTGCCGAAGACACTCGAAGAGTGCACGAGCGCTGTTACTAAACCAATTAGCATTAATATCAAGTATTCCGTACTTTCGTAGGTTGCTCATTTCCTAGAAACAAATCTTCCACATAGCGGTCGGTAGCACGTAATGATTTCTAGAACCGGTAAGTACTCGATATCGCCCAAATAGAGAATTAGATGCTCGATGTCTGTCAACTTCCAATTCCCTCGTAAAAGGTACCAAAAGCTCGTTCAATCATCCATTATACTTCGACTCGCTCATGTTCTGATAATTTACAAACATTTTTCAAACGACAATGGGCCGAGAATTTTTAAACCTCCGAGAGATCTATAAGTCGTGATCAATTACACGTTCGAGCTACCCGTAAACTAACATATTTTGTAGCAACTGTGCACTGTATAATACATGCATACCCCTCCTCTGCGCTACTGCTATTCTTGTAGTTGCTTAAAAAAGTCAGTCGCCCTTTTTACTGCTAGGGCCGCTAAAAAGCGCCATTCCATACTTTCTTTATAAGTGTAGCACATCGCGCACTTTTTGTCGGATAATTAAATTTTGTTTATGTAGACCTTTACACTTTCGCTTATTTAAACATCTAATACAATTGATTAAACACTTTCGATTATTCTAACGGAGGCCACCATACATCCCGCCGCACCGTTCTTTTTGAATCCAACGATCCTATGGGCTTCCGCACACTAACACCTGACGTATCTTTCCTACTATTTGTTAAACAAAAACTACCGGTATCGCCATTGTGGACGTAAACAGATGTTTGTGGATGAGTACGAGAATATGTAATCATATACATTAACCAGTCTAAGCTATTTTATTTAGTCCACGAAAACTACTATTTTTCTAAACTACAATTAATAATCGTCTTTATAGGTTTAACATTTCTACCATTACCCAATGACTGGTGCTACATACATGGAAACTTTAATTTCTTATTGGAGAGAATTCTTATTCTCCCACGCACTGCAGCGTAGTTGCATGCCTACCCCTTTTGGAGGTATATGCTCGTTATAGGTTGTAAGACCCTCGGTTTTACTTAACTACAATTCGTGAGACCCCTTTAATCTTTTTAATCGTATCTTTCTCGCCTACAATACAGTAGGACTTAACATTACTACCAACAAATTCTAATACTGGACCCCCATTAAATACGTCTTTAAATTTCCCAACAAGTTTTTATCGACAAGTGTTATATTGTATTTATTATACGCAGGGTAGTCACTCTTTTAAGATAAATATATTTTGCTAGGTATCAACTAATATTAAATTTTTCTAGGGACCCCAAATCTGTAAATAGATTTTAAATAGGTCCACCCCATACAAAGTTATGCGTTTTAAAGACCCAAATCACTGATTTTTGCCCATCTTTATTTAACTCCATCTTTAAAACCTATTTCGCTACCCAGGACATATGCCTTAGCCAACCATCTTCCGAGAAATCTAAAACCGCAGTGTTCCGCTAACACAACGTGGAGATAACACGTATACTCTGTCAACCAGGATAGAAGCAGAGGAAGGATTTGGAAGGTGGACGAGTAACTTAAAAATTATGGAATCTTAAAACTAATATATACAAATATAAACAACTATCTTATATCTTTACGCCCCCCATGCGTAGATTGTTGTACTATTAGGAATGATGTACCTTTTGTCATCTTCCCTCGATAAACTAATTTTATTAATAAGCTGCGTATACAAATCGTATTCTTTTACTCCGGATACATACGCAGACAAGTACTCGATACCATCCAAATAAAGAATTGGATGCTTGGCGACTGTTAACATCCGCTTCCCTCGTGTACGCCCAGACATCCCAGCCCATGAGCACCCCTGCGCATGCACACCCCTGCCCATGCACACCCCTACGCGTACGCACCCCTGTCCATGCACGCTGCCCATGCGCACCCCTCTCTGTGCGACTGCTATTTCGGGGTAACGTCACAGCCTTTTATAAATAAAGAACAATGTTATATACTATTCTAAGATGTATATTCTGACATACATAACGAAATTTAAAAATATTTAATGCCAAGCATGGAGTCATTTAAACTTAATTTTAATACAAAGTTATACACAGAAGGCAGTCCTTTCTTTATGTTTGTTTGCAGTGGTTTTAATTTTATCTAATTTTATTCGCAGCTTAAAATTTAAATCGATACCCAAGTCTTCTATCTCCTTTTCTAGCCAATAGTTTGATACATAAAGACCGTCTAGGTTTTCGAATTGTAAAATGTACCGAAGTTTGCCTCTATATTTAAAGTCTTTGATTCCACCGACAACCAGATCCATTCCTTCGTGTAATTCTTGCAGTTTGTGACTATCTTTTAATCGCAGCTTTCCCACTATATCCTGCATACGTATCTTGTTAGCTTGATCGACTTCTTCTTGTCGGTATTGGAGGAAATTCTTATTCTCCCACAGACTGTTGCGTAGTTGCATGTCCACCACTTTTGGGAATATATGGTTTTTATAGGTTGTAAGACCCTCGGTTTTAAATGATCCAAAAGGTTCTTTACTAGGCAAATATACAATGTTTAGCGCAACCTCTTTGCGTGTCGTGTACGCAAAGATTACGAAACCCGCATTCCTTAGTTCGTCTTTGTTATCTGCCATTTTGATAAATATGTTTTTAGAATAACCTTTTAAAAAATATACTGATTTAGTGCCATCCTTTTCCGCAAGGACGCCTACATAACTAAAAGAGTCTTTTTTACTAACCACAAATGCATACAACTTGTAGAAACCAGATGTATCTAAGTCAGTCCATCGGCACATAAAGTGCGCGATGTGCTACACTTATAAAGAAAGTATGGAATGGCGCTTTTTAGCGGCCCTAGCAGTAAAAAGGGCGACTGACTTTTTTAAGCAACTACAAGAATAGCAGTAGCGCAGTGGAGGGGTATGCATGTATTATACAGTGCACAGTTGCTACAAAATATGTTAGTTTACGGGTAGCTCGAACGTGTAATTGATCACGACTTATAGATCTCTCGGAGGTTTAAAAATTCTCGGCCCATTGTCGTTTGGAAAATGTTTGTAAATTATCAGAACAGGAGCGAGTCGAAGTATAATGTATGATTGACAGAGCTTTTGCTACCTTTTACGAGGGAATTGGAAGTTGACAGACATCGAGCATCTAATTCTCTATTTGGGCGATATCGAGTACTTACCGGTTCTAGAAATCATTACGTGCTACCGACCGCTATGTGGAAGATTTGTTTCTAGGAAATGAGCAACCTACGAAAGTACGGAATACTTGATATTAATGCTAATTGGTTTAGTAACAGCGCTCGTGCACTCTTTGAGTGTCTTCGGCAATCTTCGATTGTTTCCAAAGAAAATATTCTATCTGCCATTTCCGAAAATATGACGTAGAAGTGGTTTAAAAATAAATTGCTTTATTAGTAAGTATTCTGTAGACAACAAGTTTGGTATTCCCTTAGTAAAATTTTAAAGTGTTTTTGGTTATAGTAGCACTGCATCTTCTACAGCACGACTTGCACACAATTTGTGTGCGTGTGCTATCACCCTTTTGGATTTTTAATATGCACGCGATCCGTATAACATGGAAGACGTTTTCCGGTGTTTCTACTAACTGCACTCGCACCATCGACGATGCGAACCAGGTGCATGCATTGGCGCTAAATGTATTGGACGAGCAGCAAGGATTATGACGTCATTTAGTCCCCTGCTGAATCCTCAACTTCGTTCGGGTATCTTCGGAAACCTTCGGTTTGCATTCTATAGGGTACATAAAGCCGGTGCGCAAGAGTAAACTCTTTAGTTATAAGTTAGTTCGCTTACAAGTCAAGTCTTATAGTGCGGATTTTGTTTTGTATTAAAATGGTACCTGCAAACGTTTTTAAGTGCAACTCTTGCGGTGCTTCCTATACCTGGAAAAATGCTCTCAAACGGCACCAGAAGAAATGTCGTGGTGTAACATCGTCTACGGTTAAGCTTATACATCCGTCGGCAGCAAAGTACTTAAACTGTGGGACTTGCGGTATCGCTTTTACGAGAATGGACAGCTTACAGCGACACAAGGAAAAACAGCACGGCATGTCATTAAGTCGTAAACGTTCAACTCCGCCAGCTGTTAATGGGCCTTGTACGAAACAACCACGAATTATGTGTAAAGTGTGCGACATGGAGGTGTTAAAGTCTGCATACCCTAGTCATCTACGGAGCAAAAACATAAAATGCATCAGTTACCGCTACTAACGACGATGGTGTAGAAATGGTTAGCACAGCGTTTAACAACCGTATGGCTAGCTATCGCATAAAGAACGCCAGTGTCGACGATGGAGTGTCCGAGTTTCTTTGGAAGCAGAAAGAGCGATTTATTCGATTAATAAATGAAAAAAGAATACAACATACAGCAATTAAAGTCTATTGCGAACTCTACGGCGTTTACACCAAAATGGCTGCGGCAGAGGGTGTAGAGGACGTGAAATCCTTTAACACAAAAATGTGGTTATAACGTCTTCTAGTAATCTGGAAAATATGTACGAGGTCTTAAGCGAAACCATAAGAACAAAATCAGAGGAATTTGAAGCATGTGAGTCCGGTTGGTCTTTGGAAAAAGTGCTCTATGTAGAAATAAATATTAATAAGTATACCCCGATATGAGAAGTTCTAGGTTAAGAATAAAAATTGTGAATATGTATTTAGAAATGTGGTTTACAAAATTTAAACTGTATTATTAAAAATTGTCTGTAATAAAAAGTTTTAAGAATGGCTTTTAGATTTTCTTTTAGATATGAGCTGCAGGAAAGTTATAATTTAGAGGGTGTGTGTAAAATGGTAAAAGGTGATCCTGTTTTAAATCTGTTTACAGATTCGGATTCTACATAAAATTCTAGACTAACAAGATGTGCTACATGTATAAAAAATTTCTAAGAACGCTCAAAAGTCGCTACAGGTAAGAAATCTTAAAATGGGGGTAGCTATCTGGGGGATGGTGCTATGTGAAAAATTTAAAGAGATTTGGGTAGCTGAGAAAATTCTAATATTAATTGATACCAAACAAAGTACATTTATCTCGTGGGTGGAAATGTGGAGAAAGATATATCTCGCAGAGGGTATATGTGTAACTTTGCAGGGCGTGGTCCGATTTCAAATCTGTTTACAGATTCGAATTCTGCGTAAAATTCTAAGCTAATTTAATGTATCGCATGACTAAAAAAATTTATAAGAACGCTCAAAAGTCGCTACAGGTAAGAAATCTTAAAATTAGGGTAGCTCCCTTGGGGATGGTGCAATCTAAAAAATTCCTAGAAATTCGGGTAGCTGAGAAAATTCTAATATTAATTGATACCAAACAAGATAGGTTTATCTCGTGGGTGGAAGTGTGGAAAAAGATTTATCTCGCGGGTGGAAAGAATGCGGGTGTGATGTAATCAAAATGGTTGGGGGGTGTCCGAGCAAGGCGGAGTCAGGTGGAGCAAGGTGGAGATTCTTAAAAAATAAGACTTTATAGTGCGAATTTACATGTAAATTTGGTCCAGATGTGTGAGGAAATGTGGGATTCTGGAGGAAATGTGGTTGTGGAAGACCTGTATTTACCCTACTAATACGCTTGACCTGTTTTATGGTAGTGACATTAATCCCTATAAAAGACCACAAGATTTAATTGAGTAATGTTAAGTGCTACCTATGCGGCTGGCTCAGCTCTGTCATAGCTATTTCTTCGCCGCAAAAGCAACTACTGTCTATACCTTTAAGGATTATAAAATAATATCTTGAGAAATAAAACTCATTCTTTTGGAGTCAAAAGCTCAAGTATAAACTGTTTTTAAAAGAAAAGTAGCTTCAGGAAGTTAATTAGGTTATTGCATTATATTTAATTCTTAACTTCCTTTGAAAGCAGTTTCAGGCAAACGACTAAAAATTTAATAAACGAGATGCGATCTAATATTACAAATCAAAACGTGCAGAGTACAAAACTGCGACTTATTTAAAATTCACAAGTAACTACTGTTCAGTGTTCCCTATCATCAAGCCCATGTTTGCAGCTTTCTGCCTAGTATTTTAGCGGTTTGCAGCATTAGGGAACATAAAAAGTATTTTTTTATAGCAAATGATGTACAGTATTTACGTGTAAATTTAAAGTAAACGAAATAGCTTCTTTGCTTCGATCATTAACCCTCGTGAGTTGTGAGCGTGTTTTAAAATAATTGTTCAAATATTGAAGTAAACTATTGCTAAAATTTTCATGACATTAGTACGACCCCAGCTCAGCAGTTTTTCACGAAATTTGTAAATTTCTGATATGATTTCATCCCTGCGTAAAATAGTTATTGAACCGAAAGTTCAGTTTAACGGGATTTCTAAGCTAGTGGAACAGACCCTTCCTTATAATCTAATAATATCAGCGTTGTAATCAAGAGTTCCCCTATCTCTATTTCTATTCGAATTGCTGCTGGGACTACATATTGTTCTGTAACCGTAAAAATATCTTTGTCCAACTTAACTTGAGTAGTTTCCAACTTCTGATGTAGAGAGCTTCCCTGTCACCACACATTCCGGCGTAAAATGACTATCTAACTTTGCCAGTCAGGAATATGCTACCAAATTACGTTTGCGATTACTAGTAGTTAAAGTTCTGTTTTATTAGGCCATATAAAGAATTCTGCAATATAATTTATATTCTAAAGTACTTCTGAAAAGCGCCAGTAAGGTTGAATTAAGTAATTCTTACAGAATATTATACTACAGCTTAAAAGGCATAAACGTGCTAAATAAGCAAAAACTACACATTCATGCATGTGTAATGTAAGGACAGCGAAAACCGTGAACTAGGGGGCGTTCGGCGTCTTCCATTATTCGCTCGACAGGATTTCAACCTCATTTTCTCGACCGTTGATTTTGGGGCCCGCCTAGATCCTGTCGTCTTCTCGTTACAGTTGTTGACGTTGCTTATATTCAGATTCTATACTGGACTGTTTTAGATATATTAAAAAAGATATAATACAGAAAAGTAGAATCCTTAAATACGAGATCGAGGGTTATACATGGTTGATGTATGTTAAAATCCGGAGGTAGTTACTTAAAACGTTTGATAAAATGAGGTTATCTTTCAATTTAATTTAGAATCCAGAGGTATGTAATTAACATATGCCTTACAGTTAAATTGGTCCTGTTGAATAATTAAATATGAGTTGCGACTAGAATAATATAGGAATCATTATACACTTTTAATAGTATCCTCTTTGAACATAATATCATACATATATAAATTCTCACAGTAATCTTTTGTAACCTTCTTGTATAGTCATCCTGGTTGTATGGGCAAGTAGAACTCACCCAAGAATTCCATAAATAGGAAGCACATAGTAGGATTGCTAAACTGTCTTTCAAGTACGAGAGGAGCAATTTTATACTTTATGTTTACCATCAAATATAAAAGTTTAGTATCTTATTTAAGTTTAAGTGACTAAGTTAAAAATAAAAGGTGAGTTGCTGTCGATTACATAAACAACTGTAGAGGTTGACCATGTTAATATTACAACGTTAAAAATGTGTTGTTCCCACCTACTGCCACATTTTACATATGCAGTAAACTTTTGTATAACTGAATACGTAGTACCCGACATTTGAAAATCCGGAAAAATTATTTACATGCCAAAAACAGATCTGAATTGAAACGTTCGTGTCTCATAGGCATCCTTTGCACCTTATAAGAATGTTTAGAGAAACAATAAACCAAAAGTAAGTACCACAATACAAGTAATATTTTATTAAAAACACTATCAAGAATACATCGTGAGTACAGTTGTCGTAGTGTTTTAATAGATTTCGTAAATGATTAGGTTTGTGCTGCGCACAGATCAGAACTAACTCTTTTAGTGCTGGTTGACTTCCTTAAAGTTTTTCATACGACTGGTAACTAGGTCGTTCTAACTATTTTACGCTTGATAAGTTTTGATAAAACAATAATATCACTAATATCTCATTATCTTAGGAATAGATATCAGAAAGTCGACATCGTGCAGAATATATTAAATTTACTCCACGTATGACCGGCATACCACAAGGTTCTAGTTTAGGTCTTGTCTTATTTACAATTTAAAAGAGCATAATATCCTTCTGTATTAAACACTGTATATTTCACATGCACGCCGATGGTACACAACTGTATTACTTATTCCCCTACAATAAACTGACTAAATCCGTATTATTGACCAATAAAAATCCAAACAATTTAGATAATTTCTCCAAAAATCATGCTTAATACCAATTTTTTAAATCGTTATACAAGTTATATGGAAGCAAAGTAGTAAAAGCAACACAGGCGACACTTGCTACCAAAGCGTTCGGTAGGTTTATAGAGCAAAGCTCTATTTCCAGATATTTTTGCTTGCTTTTAGACTGTAATTTACTTTTTGGAAAGCAAATTTCCTTCTGATACGAAAAGCCTATTTCAACCTAAGTCTCCTCTAGGTAAACCGTTACTGTCTTGCAAGGGATATGAAAATGCTTTTGTGTATTGCACTTGTCAGGTCTCATTTTAATTTACCTTGTACAATTCCTATATAACACAAACAACCACGATGAGGATTCAACATGTAGCAGATGCATGCGTTAGATCTGTATATGATATTTTTAATCGGCACCGGGTAATACAACCTAAAAAACTGAACTACTTGAATATGACAGATAGGCATAAATTACACATGGTCGTGTTTTACCAAGAAATAACAAATATGCAAAAAACTTCATATTTATTTGAAGAACTTGCATTTAGGTTTATTATGAATCAATTCGATGTTAGTAAGAATACCGCTCTATCGATTTCTAAATTTAAAACGGGTTTATTCAGTGATCGTTTCCTGCAATAGGGTAAACCATGCAGTATTTGGACAGTGCACAGTTATCGGACATTTAGAATATAGACTTTTATGATAAGAAATCTAAGAGGATTCTTTATAGGTTGTATGCTTGTTTATAGATTGCAAAGTATGTCTGACAATTGCATTATTATACGTTTTGCGTCATAATCCTTTACCTAAACCTTTTCATGAATGTGCACAAGCGTAAATTTAAAAGTTTTAGTTATAGTAAGTACCTACATTGCAACTTTTATGCATGTGCATTTATATATCTAGAGGGTGTCTGAATTTTACTGCTTTGCCTATCAAGGCTTATTGGCCTTATTTTACTTTAGGTAATACTGATTTACTAAGTATAGACATATTGTTCATTAATTATGTTGCGCTGGCATGTAAATTTTAATTAGTAGATAGTGTCCAATATTTAAATTTTGGATCAGTATAATTGAAGCACGCTATAAAACTAAATAGTAAGCGCGTAAATTATGATTGCATTAAAAGTTCATTTTGAAGCATTATCGATAGTGGAGTAAGGTGTATAATTGTACTTTATGTTAACATTAGGCTATACCGGTTAAACAGTATAAAAGTTATTAATGTTTAAAGAAAATGGTCAAATTTAGATTTTTGCCAAATATCTAGAAAAGTTTAGCATCTACTCGTAAATTTCTTCTCAACTACTTACTAACTTTGTATCTCTATAATAAAAAAATACCTATATACGGGGCTCCCTATAGTAGGGGACAAAGAATACTACTATAGAAAGCCAGCTTATCGTAAGAAGCGATTAAAAGGCTAAAAGATGTTGGAGGAGAGTTGGTTGATTTCGGGCGATCCTCAATAATTTACAAGATTGTTGGGGGTTGGCCGTGACAGATATGGCTTTTTGCTAAAATCTTTAAAAACTGCGTTCTGGAAAGATATGGGAACCTACCACAATATTTCCCAAGTATGCGTGGCCTAATACACGAACTATGTATAATGTAGAGCTCACAAGTAAAATTCTTGTCCGGAGGTAAAATACCCTCACATTCGGATCGTCGGTAGGGGGTACTTGGGGCTCGTCATCGTAAAAATTTAAAACAACGGTTCAATTTAGTGATAGGTACTTGGAATATAAGGTCATTACTTAGAGTAGATAAGTTAACGAATTTATTAGTCAAAGCTGGACATATTAGGTATTAGTGGGAAAGATGGCCAGATAGTAATGACTTTTGGAAAGATAATTATAGAATAATTACAACTTCTTCAACTAATGGACAGGTAGGTGTAGGAATAGTGTTAGGTAAAAGAGTAGGACGTAAAGTTAAAGAGTACTTACAATTTAGTGATAGAATACTTACGGCTAGATTGAGTACGAAACCCACAGACACTGTTTTAGTACAGGCTTACATGCCAACAACTCAGTACGAAGATGAGGAGGTAGAAAAGGTATACGAGGATATAAATAGTATAGTGAGAAAAGTAAAGGGAGATGAGAATTTAATAGTTATGGGCGATTTTAATGCGTCAGTGGGACAAGGTAGTGAGAGAAAATTGGTAGGAAAATTTGGGTTTGGTAGACGCAATGATAGAGGAGAAAAATTAGTTGAGTTTTGTCAAGAACATAGATTAGTAACTATAAACTCCCTCTTCGAACAACATGTTAGATGTTAGAAGAAGCTATACCTGGAAAGCGCCAGGTGATAGGGCTAGATATCGAATAGGTTATATTTTAGTTAAACAAAGATTTAGAAACCAAGTTAAAAACTGTCGTAGTTATCCAGGGGCTGACATAGATAGCGATCATAACTTAGTTGAAATGAAGTGTAATCTAAAATTCAAAAAATTGAGAAAGGTTAAAAGAGAGGGATGGGATATAGATAAGCTTAATCATAGTGAGGTAAAAGAGGAATATAAACAAGTATTAGATAATAAGATCAAAGAGGTAGCTCTAGGAGGGAACGTAAAAAATAGGTGGAAATAAATAAAAATGGTTGTACATGATACAGCAACACAGACTACAGGTAAGAAAAAAATAGAATAGAGAAAACCCTGGGTAACAAAGGAGATATTAGATTTAATAGAGAATAAAAGAAAGCTTGAACCTTTCAGAGAATTGGAGAGGGAAAGTAAGTAAAAATATAATAAAGTTAGAAATAAGATAGTACATGAGTGTAGAAAAACTAGAAATAAATGGATGGAGGAGAATTGTAAGGGAATACAAGATGATTTGAGAGTAGGTAAGACAGGCAGGGCTTACAGGGCAATTAAAAAGTTTTTCGGGGAAGAGGGGAAAAAATATAATGGTATTAAAGACGAGAATAATGAGCTTCTAATAAATAAAGTTGAGGTAGCAGATAGATGGAAAAGATATTTATAAGATTTATATAAGGGAGACGATATGGATGAGTTATAGAACGATCAAAAAGAGGATGTAGAAATAGGGTTCTCAATATTAAGTGAGAAATTTGATATAGCTGTTAGGGATCTTAAACCAAAGAAAGCGCCGAGGATGGACAATATACCCGAAGAATTAATAAAATATGCAAGTCAGAAAACTTTAGACACATTATACGAACTAATAAAAGTAATATATATGATACAGGTAAGATTCCAATAGATTTCGAAAAAAATAATATTATCCCAATCCCAAAAAGTCAGGAGCTGGTAGGTGTGAGAATTTTAGAACGGTTAGTTTAACTTCTCACGCTTCCAAAATACTAACAATAAAAATTAAAAATAGAGTAGAAGCATTGCCTGAGATTTATTTAGGCGAAGACCAATATGGTTTTCGTAAAGACAGAGGGACTAGAGAACCGATACTAATAATTAGGATAATTATCCAAACAAGGTTACAAAAAAATAAAAAAAGTCATTTCGCGCTTGTAGAGTTAGAAAAAGCATTTGATATGGTTAATTGGATAGGAATCTCTCATAGGGATAGATAAATTATTTACAGGATATTTACGCCGATAAATGTTTTGGTTTATAGTTCAAAGTATAATAGAATTTAGTTAAATTGTTAGATAAATATACGGTCACTTGCAAATTCCACAGTATGCAGGTTGCGAGATATATCCGTGTTTACCCGACTGATTAAGGTCGTTAATACGGTCGATTGTCAACCGTCGTCGCGCTCGGTTATGTTTGGTGCGACGAGTGCCGTATTCTGATGTTGATGCTAAAATAAGACGGATGCACATAATTTACCCTCATACAATATTCATCGAGAATCGTGTATCTTCTATATCCCAGAATTATCCTTGTTTCCCTTTCCTAACCTAATGTTCTCGTAAATGGATGGATGCATCGATTCAGGTGAGTGTTTATTTCATACCTGTTAATTTGTTTTTATCTGTCTCGTATTAATGAACATTTTATCTCACCATACAGTTCACTACTCAATCCTATATACGCTAGGGTGGTGGCCCTAAGCACAGTCTATATAAAAACCAAAGCGTAATAAATAGATATGATGAAATAGAAAAGGAAGCTAAGATTAGAAATGGTGTTAGACAGGTCTGTATACTGTCTCCCTTGATTTTTAATGTTTATATTGAGGAAGCTTTAAACTTAGCTGGAGAGAGAAAAGAGAAAGGTATTAATGTACAGCGACAGAAAATAGACATGTTACGTTTTGCAGATGATATAGCCATTGTAGCAAAGTATAGAAAAGAGTTAGTTGAGTTTTTAAATATTTAAAATGAGATACTACAGGGTAACTATAATAGTATGAGAATTAACTCAGGAAAGACAAAGATAATTTCAAGTGAGTTACAGCCTAGTTCTGAACCAAAATTAAAAATAAGTAATACCGAGTTAGAGGAGGTAGATGAATTTTGCTATTTAGGTAGTATAATTATAAAGGACGGACGTAGCAGATGGGATATAGTAGCTAGAATAGCTTACGCTAGAGAAAAATGTTTTAAAAAAAAAAAACTTACTAATAGCTAATTAGTATTAGTTTAGATAATGAAAAAAGGTTTCTTAAAGTCGTCCGTATGGAGCGTTCTTTTATACGGTAGTGAGACTTGGACAATTAAAGAGGTAGATAAGAAAAAGGTAGAAGCTTTTGAAACTTGATGTTATAGGAAAATGTTGAAGATTAGTTGGACAGATAGAGTAACAAATGAGGAAGTTTATAGAAGGATAGGTGAGGAACCCTGTACGTGGAAACAATTAAAAGTCAGGAGAGATAGAATGATAAGGCAGCAGTTAGACATGAGGGACTATTTAGTAAGGTCTTTGATTACAGACTACCAAATAAAAATAGAGTAGGAAGACCTAGACAAAGCTATATTAGTCAAATTATTAGAGATTTAGGTTGTGAAGGGTATGTAGACCTTTTTAGACTAGCTCAGAATAGAAAAGAATTTACAGCTGCGTCAAACCGACCTTAAGTAAGTTCGAAACAAAACAAAAAAAAGAATAAAAAAATCAGTTAACTAAATGTCAGCCTTACATAACTCACAATTAGTTAGCGGTCTGGCATGTTGGTAGCGATTCGTTGCTTATACCCTACCATAACATATAATTTAACACTTTTTCCTTTTTTGGAGGGGATAACCAGGTAATATTTCATTTTCTTTTAAATGGGAATTATATAAACATGTTGGAGTTGTTTAACAATCATCAGGTTGCTAATATCTATGTAAAGCCAGGTAGATAAGAAAAATACTGAAGAGTATAGGAAGACCTAGACGAAGCTATATTAGTCAGAATATTAGAAATTTAGGTTGTGAAGAGTATGTAGAACTTTTTAGATTAACACAGAATAGAACAGAAGTTAGAGCTGCGTCAAACCGACCTTAAGGAAGGTCGAAAACAAAATGATGAATGATGATGGTATATACGATGATAGATTGTGGACACTTTATGTATATTTTTTGGAATGGGCATGGATAACTTTAATAGCCCTTCTTACTTCGTAGTCAAACGTAGCTGAGCAGATACATTAAATACACCTTCTTATAATGCCTTAATTTAATTGAAATCGACATAATAAAAAAATTAAATTATCCAATTACAAAAAAATAATCTAGCTACCAAATTCTTATGTAATCTAATCCACTTCAGTTCATATAACAAGCACAAATGCTTTTTGAAAAAAATACTATTAATTATTCTGATTGTTTTCTCCTCGTATGTCATAAGATTATCTTTTCTATGTCCAAAACGTACAAGTATACTTGATACCTTCTTTCCCAAAATCCATATCAGTGTCGTTCAACTACTTTCAAAATTGATCCACCATTAGACATGGATTTGAAAATCCATATCATATTATTTTATTTAAATTAAAATTTATCTTGTTGAAACTTTTCATCAAAATCCAGTTTCATTCTTTATTTCAAAAAAATATCAACATAAAAATAACTTTCAACGTAGCTTGCTATATCCTAAAACATGTCTTTAACACTGGTCAATCACTAGACTCATTAGCTACGTTATATTTTCACATTATTGTTTATTGACAGATATTTTTAAAGTGCAGCAATACATGAACATGAACTAAACGCAATTAATTAGCAAGTGACTCCGTTCTGATTTTCAATCAGTTTATATAGTAGCAATTCCCAAGTTATTCAAATCTAGAACAATTCGTCTAGTTTTATTCATACCGCTGACGCAACTTTCCTGGAAATTAAAGATCTACGGTTTAAACATTATCTTAGCAAAATTGCTGCCTTCCCTTGATACATTACGTTGTTAAATGCCTTAATATAATTCATAATTGGTGGAGTTCAATGAATGATTGATAAAATGCTTTTGTATAAACTTGATTAATAGCTGCCTTTACACGCTTTACAATTGTTTTCTTTTGATTTACGGGTTGTTAAACGTCTTATCTCATATAATAGTCCCCTAATTAGAATGTCCATTCAAGTTATTTTTCTACTGATGAATGAATCTAGATTTTCGAATAATCTAGAAAAACAAAGTGACCTAAAATACACGACCTACCTGTTTTTCATTCAATACTTTTAATAAAATGAAATTTTTAATCTTGTTATGAAACCAACTGAACGCGTTTTTAATAATGTTTTAAAGAAAAATATTTTAGAAACACGGGTTTTCAATTTACGTGCTATACTATATGCCTATTTAGAACGCGTTTTAAAATGTATTAAATACCTTTTAATTAGGATGATTTTCAAGGGTTTTTAACTTGCGTACACTTTGTACTATTTGCAGATACTTTTTAGCAACATCAATAAAGCTTATCACGTCATGGGTTTCCGCAACAAGAGTAATATACAGAGTGATTCCAATTACTGAGTATGAGTATTATAATGTTTAAAGAGGTTTTTATTTTTTCTCTGGATTGGACTATCACATCAAGATATAGGTTCAAGTCCTGTCCAAGACCCTATATTTTTCCTCTTTCAATTACTAGCTCGATTTGAAATAATCATTTGGGTTTTGCATAAAAGTCTATGTTATGGTTTCATATTATTAACTGTGATACGTTAGTATTTATGAACTTACCTTGTGTGAAAAACAACCTAAAATATTTATTTATATATATATTGATATAATAACGCTGCACGCCGATGTAATTATACGTTCAGTCTTTTAATATCCTAAAATTTAAATATGCCTCGGCTAGCTCAGTCTAATTCACACAAAGTTCACAACATTACGATAACAAATAATTACCCCCCCTTTTATCTAATACTGTTCCTGCTTTGAATGAGAAAAACGAAATCGACTAATATTTGTATAATGAGAAAGAACAAAATCATATACCCTTCACAGTTTAATATGTTTCACTGTATGACAAAATAAACCTCTGAATCAAATAGTAATAATTGTTAATTCGTTTATCCCCAAAATTATAGCTCCTTTTTCTTATTTTAAAGCCAGCAAAAATGACACTGTACAATACTAGAAAATCTTAGAACGTTCAAGACCATTCCCCTTTTTTTATGTAAATTTTTACGTATAAAAGAAACTTTTGTTGACTCTTTACATTCAGGTATAATAAATATAGTGGATGTTTAAAATAAAGGAAAAACAATGTCTTATACTAGATAGTTCTGACCTGAAGTTTTCCTTATGCGTTTTTCTTGGTTTTCCCTAGATCTTCTACTGCGTGCTGTGGATCAGTACTCCAGGATTACTTTCAGTTGAGTTATTCCATTCAATGCTTAAAACAATCCTCTGATTTGTGCTCCTTTGCATAGATTTAAACCAATATTTGGATCTCTTACCAGTATTATCAATTTATATACTTTTACTCACGGTTACCAGCAAACGGCAAAACTTGTTTCATTTATTTCTCACTATTATTTACTTTAAAATTTTCTAACACCACTTTTACTAATATTGAATTATTGTAATTTTAATATTCACTCGTTGCGTAAATTCTTGACTATAAGTGATATGGACTGTGCTCAGTTTGAAATGAAGACTGCCTGCTTATCTAATTCGCGTGTTATATAAGCAACGCCTCATCTAAGATTCATTGGTTCTCGGCAGTGTTTGTTCAAAGTTTACGACCAATCATAGGATGTTTTGAATACTTTGGCCTTTTACAGGTATGCGTCTGATAATAATTCGCTGGAACGATGTTCTTGGTCACGTAGGATACCAGTGGATTTCTATTATATGTTTATTCTTGACCGTCTGTTTTGATGTTATTACAGAAATTTCTAATTCTCCCTGAAACGTAATTTAACTTATGACTTTTGATTGTCTAGATAATACTCTGGGTTTTGTATTACCTTCTTGTAGAAAATCATGTAGATAAAATGAGGTAAATTAACATATTTCTGTTTACGTCCTGCGTTTCCAAAACGTATTTATTTCAAAAGATACGTTTATTATCAGAACACTTTGCTATCTCCTTTCACTAACGCATGTTTAATTTGAATAGAAATTGTATCATGATTTCCTAGCCTTTACTGCATTTACTGCGTATCTATTTAAAATTTATGAATGCTTTGTGGTTTAAGACAAGTTTGATTGCGTGTAGAGTTATTTCTCTTGCTGAGTGTGTATTTATTGTTGAAGGATATGCTTCCCGGCATTAATTAAGGTAATTGCAATCCTTATACCAAGTGTTAAATGTTTGCTCTTTGCATAATATGCAATTTTCGTATTTTTAATGATAAATAAATGTAGTTTTCTAACTTCTAGTACTATTTACATGTATTGTGTGACCATTATGACTCAATACACTCCTAAATAACCCTTTTATCGTAGCATTATATATATATATATATATATATATATATTGTCGTGGAAATTATAGGTTAAGAAAGATAGATAGGTCTAGATAATACATTTTGAACGACTGTGTATATAGGAAATAGGAATAATTTATTTACACGTCAAATTAATTAGTTGTGACATTGAAAACGGACGGATAATAACATATTTTTGTATTTCTAAATTGGAATGTTAAATTTGCATAACGTGTAAAAGCTTTGGAGTGCGGGGAAACTCAAGGCTACGCATAATTAGTTTTGATATTTTAAATCAAGCGCATCGGATAGTAAACAGAGCTTTTGGGTATATCAATCAATAAGGTAAACAAATTTTTTCAATTTAACTAAACTAAACGTTCGTTAAAATACAAATCCTATAAAATGCTACAACTTGGAAATATAATTTCAAACGGACAGTGTGATTCATAGAAAAGCTGACAGTTGAAAATAACAAGTTCAAAGAAACTTAAATGAACGTTGGAACAGAATTCTGTGGAAGTATATTTAACGGTCAATGCATAAGCTACTAAAACAACAGATGGTTTGAAGGCAAAGTGAAGTAGAGTATCCGTAGTGTAAATCAGACAGAGAGCATGTATAACAAGAGATGGTTAAAATACTCGTTTAAAGTACGCGGTAGATTTGGAAGTCAACCACAATATCGATTTTCTGTTGCTTAAGTGGGATTTTAAAAAAGACAGCAAATATGTGTTAAACAAGGGAAGATAGCTAGAGGCTGGACGTAGAAATGGGGGATATGAATCTAATTGGTTAAAGGCAAAAGTTTTCAAGAAGCTCGCAACGGTTATATGTTGTTCAACAGATTTCAGGTAAAAAGCACGGTGGAAAGAGAAATTCAGTTGCACTAGTCGGTCACGCGTAAATTTTTTAGAATCAATTAGGATAAAATAAGCTTTTTGACGGAAATAGGGTTCGAGAGGGGTGGATGAGAAAATATAAATACACTAGGAGAGGTAGTAAAGCTCTTTTACTTACTCTTACTTTGGCTTATTATCGTACGTCGCTTATTTGTTTGACTTTGCTTTGCTAAAGCAACGTCCTAATTTAAAAGTGTAAAGCGGTGTTAGTACAGCACGTTGGTAGTTTTTTTTAACGTGTGTATTGCACAAGTGAGTGCTAGTTAATTGTCGGTGCCGTTACTACACTCAACAAACAGATGTATGGATGGTACTAGGGTAAGCGAGTTGAGAAGTGCTTGAAACAAGAATGCGTGAGGTTTAGTAATTACGGAAGGTGATTAGCTTTGTCTAGTCAAGTATCAAGGTAGAAACACTGAAGGCGGGTGCAGAGATTTGGATAGCGAGTGAAAATGGGTTGGATCTATGTATAACGGCAAAGTGTATGGACAACATCTTCAGAGGCGATGAAGTAAAAAAGCTTACTCCAGGTAACAAAATTAATTTCTCTTGCTTTTGCTTGAACATTTGTGCTGTTATTTTGTGCTCGAGTGATTTGACTTATTGGGGGAGTATTTTATTATCATTAAAACTCATTTAAAGGGGTATATGTAAAGAACAATTGGTTTTTATCATTTATAAGTGTTACTAAATGACATAAAATTTTTGATGTAAGGAGTAAACGGGTCTTTAAATTTGTTTTATACAGAAATGCGGCGTTTTTAGGCATTTAAAGTAACTGGGTTTATACTGAGCTTACAATAGACCTGAATAAAAGTCAATTTAGGGTTTTATGACAGGCCCATCTATTCGTATTAAATGAAACTGTTGAAATAAATACAAATCATGAAATTTCAAAAGGTTTAAGGATTGAGATTGTAACAATTTTTGAAACTGTATATACAAATGTGTAAATATTTTCTTGATAATGAAAACTTTTGAATATGTATAAATAAAAAGGTTGTATGTCTTGTTGCATTATTTGAGTGGTAACTTTATTTAACTGTATATGTGAAAAATAGTGAACTTAGGATGGCAAATATCCAGGAAGAAGCAGATTTTAGAGCTAGCCGGAGTGTGCAGAGATAAGGAGGCGTTCCAGAGGTATTGAAAGATTTTTTTGATTTTTATAATTTTTTCAGTAAAATTTTATGTTGGCCCTAGAGAGGGGCTCGATTTTCCCGACTTTCACAGCAATTTTATGCAGCCCAACGTAGGGGCACGACTTATCTACTGCATTTTTATGGTGCCCAATTCGTGGGGCGAGAATCAAGTCTAGGTAAATTCACAGCAATATATATATATATATATATATATATATATATTTCCGGTACGTTGTCTAACAATTTAAGCATGCCTGACCTAGTTGGAACAGTGTTGGCGTTGTTAGGCTTTGAGTTGGTGGTTGAACGTGTGTATGCTTTCTTTTTGTGTGTTGTTGGTTTGTGTGACTGCTCGCATGTTTGTGCTTGTGTAAGGGGGCGAGTATATGCATGTGCGTGTGCACATTTGCGTGCCTTTTTTCTTTGGCGTCGTTTGCACTTGGTACTTACTCAGTCTTGATCATCAGTAGCCGGAAATTAAAGACTGCTCCGTCCGCGTTCGTGGCGATGTCCGCGTCTGTCGCCACCCGTAAAACAGGGATTGACTGTGTGCCGTCTCTAAGTGTGCGTGTGCGTGTTATATATGTGAGATGTATGCGTGTTTGGGTGCGCATGTGGGCGTAGTGTGTGTCTGTGTATGTGCATTCTTTTTTTTGTTTTATTGTATTTGTGCCAGCGTGTTACTCAATCTTGTCTATGTGTGTTGCCTTATCTTTATGTAGTATTTTATTTATGGTTATTGTTTCATTTTGCGCATCCATTGTTCTAGCTGAGTTGTTGACAGCTTTATGTTTTGTATATACTCGTTTTACTTATTATATGTTAATACTATGGTAGCGTATAATGTCCTATTCTACTACAATATTAAAATTAATTTTAAATTAACCTAAATTTAGGGTTCATATTCATTTAGGAGGATTTCATGTGCTTTGATTCATGTGTTGGGTTGTTCACTGTTTGGTTTTACAGTCATCAAGAATAGAGTGTTCCTAGAATCTCCAGTGAATGTGGTGTGTTCGCCTCATTGTGGTCGTCGTTGTGGTGCTCGTCTTTCGAGGTAACGTTTGTGCAGTTTTTCGATTTTATTGTCAAGTGTATTTACGCGTTTAAATGTGTGTTTGTTAAATAGTACTTGTCGTATCGATATGTTTAGTATCGTCTTTCGTTCGTTGTCTCTGTTTGGGTAACCTTCACAATCTAAGAGCATATGCTCTGGTGTTCCAGCGTCTCCACACCCACACAGGTCATCATTTGTCAAGTTTATGAAGTGTTTGTTTTTCGAGTGTGACTCGTAGTTCGTCAGAAAATGAATCAAATTGTGGCTTGATTGTATGTGTCTGGTCTTGAGGCTGTGTCTTATTGTTGGTATCCGTTCGTATGTTCGTCGTCCAGTAGTTATATTCTTCCATCTGGTTTGCTATTCGCGCATAACCACTGCTTCACATATCTACCTCTTCGTGTTTGCCGGAAACTGTAAGATTTCTACTTTCTCTAGTCAGTTTTCAAGGAGGTAGAATATTGCCGATCTCCCCCTTATTATCAGGTTGAGCGGCATTATCTTGGTAATCACGGGTGGCGTATTAGTGACGGTCATCCTGTAGGCGCCGGTCAATTGTATTAGTGTTCCCCCTTGCGTTCTATTAATTGTGTCTTGGTTTTAGTATTGTCATTCTGTGTGCCCATACAATCGCTGGGCATGATACCATAGTTGCCAGTACACTGCCAAAGTATAGGCGCAAGCTGTGTAATGATATTTTGTTGTCGCGCTGTGCCAAGCTGGCAATGGTTTGCACTGCCTTTGTCACGTTGTTACATGTTGAGTGAAGTCGAGTGTCATTTCCAAGTATTTGCATGTTCGTGCTCGTGTGATTGGTTTATTGTCTATTAAAATGCGTGGGTTGCGCTTAAAGGCTCCCTTAATTACTGTGTATATGGTTTCTGTTTGTGCGAGTTTAGTTTATTGTTTGCAGTCCAGTTGTGTACTTTGAGTAGTACTCTCATCGCTTTGTTTTCGATAGTCCCATTCCAGCACGTACAAGATATTATCTGCATTGTGTTAGGTGCCACAGCCAAAAGCGTAGTCGTTTGTACAGTACTTTATTCAAGTATCTGTTGGTAAAGATTTTGCTCTTTATATTCAAATACGACCTCGTATATGTTACGTTACTATAGAGATTGTGTACTTCAACTAGTTGTTCAAACCAGCTTCGCCGCGAATTTGAAAGTTTGTTGAAAATGATTGTAGTCCGTATCTTGTTTAATAAAAGGCCGTATTAGTATATTTTATATTGGTTTACACACGCTACGTTATTGCATTTAGCTCTTCGAAATGTTGATTAGCTTTATCAGTTGATAAAGACCTGCTATGAATTCTACACAAACCTGTTTTGATAACGTGTTGAATTAGACTTTGCTTGTGATGAAAAAATATTCTTGTTTCCACAAAAGCAAATTCCTTGTTCGTTATTGTGTTACTATAGATGTTTCTTGTCGGATTGCACATGGTAAAGTTGACGCTGTGAATGCCTTTGGAGGGATAATCTTCGCATGTCCTTCTTTCGTAGGCATAATACCTGAGTTATTGCAAGGATGTTTCACCACCGTATAGATTGTTGATATTCACTGGGTCCAGCTGTCTGTGCTATCGATGCGTGCAGCGAAGCCACCTTATACGTCCATCTGGTGAGTCCTACCCATATTACCGCTTTTATTTAAACCTTGTAGTCTACGCGACCGGCTTATGTCTATTTCAAGTCACTGCAAGGGCAATTTATTTATCTTGCTACTTCATAAATTAAGGGGTAAATATAATTAAACCTTATCGAAAGACGCCACAAAACGAATAGCCTATATAGGATTGCTCAACAAATTTTAGTGTGTGGTTTCTGTATTTGAACAAATTTTAGACCGTTCATTCCAGTGATACTTGCCAAGTCTGCGGTTATCTTCTTGGTTCAACTTTCCATTAGTACTGGTAAAATATTACCAATAGCGACATTATATTATAAATAAATATTTCATGTGTTGATTCTTCAAATGCTTATTCTTATATGTACATAGTTAGTATTAGTTATAACTTTGAATCACGGCCCTTTGCGTATACCCGCCTTGGCAGTAGCTCATAAATACCTGATATAGTTATTGTGGATATCTTAGATGCTGTAACCGAACAAAAAGCGAAGACCACCATAGGTTATTGAAGGCGTCCTCCGTGTCTACTATGACCAGTATTACGTATTCTGGGGTTGCTTTCGCTAGCGTGTTTGTCGTGACGTTTATTGCCTGTTCTGCCAAGCGTACTCCGCGAAACTCGTATTGTGTTGATGCATGCCCACCGTTTCTCTGTGCTAATGCATCCTGACGCAATGTACAGACGTAAGCATGAATAGAGAATTGAATTGATTTGATATTATTAATACTGTTATGTTTCTTTTATTCGAAACGTTTACTTTGTTTTGGTAACTAAAATGAGCGGAGGAACTATTAAGCTCTACCCACTAATTTAAAAACATCTTCACAATATACCATGATTGAAGTATGGTTGTTTCTTGACATATTGAGTGCAGTTTTGCTGCTAATTTTAGATTTTCTAAATTCTTTTGAAAATAAACTTAAGTTATACCATCAACAGAAATAACCTGTGGTATGAGTTTCCACAACTGTATAACTTCTATTCGTAGATTTGTGTATTTTTGAATTTTATAAGATTGTGTCTCTTCCAAATTATGCTTAAGGGGTAGTGCTATGTCAATGAATAATCCTGTGTGATATATTTAATCAATAAAAGGAATATCTGGTTTGTTATATGCTACTCTATGATCTCTCAAAATAAGTCTATCCCATTAAACTAGAGCATTTGTTGATTCTAAAACCGGACTGGGTTTGTATTTAAAGTAAGGCTCCGGATTTATAATTAGTTGTTTTCACCCCTAATTGTATATGAATAATTCTAGCAAACTAATTATTGAGTATTTGTGGCACTCGTCAACTACATTAGCTTTTTTAAAATACGTTTTGCGTAATTTTTTGTTTGTATAACGCCATCTTCAATTGTTATTTAGAAGCCTTCTGTTTTAGGATATAATTAACCTAAATTTGCCAACTTTGCAGATAATCTTTTATCAATTATTATTATCATTATTATTATTGTTACCATTTTTATGATTATTATTATAACTGGTATTAATAGTATTATTATCGCGGTTCTACTCTTGAAATGTTCAGGTGTGCATCGTTCTAGTTCCGGTTTAGACTAATTATTGGTAAGCGAAACCTGAATTAAACAGTTAATATTTACCTTAATAGTGGAGCGTTAACCTACTCATGTTATAAAACCATTTTTATGTTACCCTTTTAAACAGAGTTATTTGATAAAAATGAAGTGTACAAAGTGTATAGACAAATTACAGAGTGACAGTTATGCTACAATTTCTGGATTTTATGAAAGCTTCTATCACATCACATGTTCAGACATTTCAGAAACTACGTTTAAAGCCCTGTCCAGTGCAAAGAAGCAAGCTTGGAAGTGCTTGGAACGTAGGCGTACTAAGGAATCACAGGTCCGTTCACTTTCCACATTGAATTTGCAAGACGACAACATTAAAATGATGTTTAAGAAAATCTTAGAAAAAACAGAGTGTTGGATAGTATGGTAAGTGATTTAAAAGACTTCCTCAATTATACTATGATATAAGGAAAAATATAGTTTATTAAAAAATAATAAGGACACAATTACCGATACGATTAATAAGTTGTGGATGAGAATAAATAAAAGATTGAGAAGCGGGAATATACACTATTGAACAGAGAAGTGAACCGTAAATTTTGAAATACGCGGGTAACTTGTTATTCCAGAAGAAAACAAGCATCATCTACGGTTCGCTATCTTAAAATTAACTAAAAGCAGGAGTCTATATAACATTAGATCGAATTGAAGTTTTGCTATAGTTGGCGAACTATCGACGCACGGATTCAACACCAGCGGTTAAAGGAAGATGTGCTTCATTAGTTATGTACGACAAGTTTATTAACAAAAGAGAACGAAAATTAGAAGACGAATATGCTTTTCATAAACAAGTGCTATATCTAGCTAAACAGCGTGCTAAAAATAAAAGTTGGGCAGAGTTTGTTTAGAGTATGGTAAGGTACTGGTTAAAAGGCCGAATAATTCGACTCCAGTAGCCAGCATTGATAGTGGTGTCGATTAGTCCAAAACCAATTGATAACGAGCAGATTGTATTTATTAGATTAAACTAGTTCTAAGAATTTTAATACACAAATTGTGGTAAATGCATTTGTTGTTGGATTATTCCAGTTAAGCTTGTGTGTATGTTCTTCTAACCATGCGTTGTGCTTTTTAAAATCTTCGCATAGGTAGGTAGAATCAAAAGGCATATTCACCATCTCCTACCATACTTCATCATTTTTCAGGTTCAACACAGCAATTTGTTTCACAAAAAATTCGTTAGTGCGATACTGAAAACCCTTAATGTCCAGGATGTACGCCATGTTTTTCTTTTGGAGATCTTAAATATTCAAAACCGTTTTCTTAAACATCACTTAACAATTTCCAACTTCAACGAATCACAACATATTAGAGCCTAGTCAACTTTTCACCGGAATGCTGCATATGCGTTAGGATTAAAGGATAGCGTATGATACTCGTTTATAAGTGTCTCTAATGGACTTGCAACAAATGGACTTTATATAAACAAAGCCTCACACGCCTGCCAACATGTGATTTCTGCAGCTTTACTAATCGCATGCCTACATATTTTTAATATCACCGTGTACAAAAGCATTTCCCTCTTTAGCATTTTAGCATGCTTACAACCACGCCCTTTTCTTCATACGTAATTATTATGTTTATTGCGAAGAAAAGTTAATAACGAAGAACCTGCTGCAACTCTTCAAAGGACCATTAAAAATATAACTTTTTAATAAAACATTAACAATAATGTATGTGTGTTCTTTTTAACTTTTAAAATTATTTATTTCTAATTCGAGAAGGATGGCCAAAACTGAAAATCTATTAAATTTTTGCTTTTTCCACTGTTTAAACATTACGTTTACCTCTAAAGATGTATAGGACCTAGTTCTGTTTACCGTCGACTATACCGTATGTTTTTTCAAGTAAGCCATAGTGTCATACACCTTTAGAAAGATATTTTGGAGATGAATTGTATGGTGCGCAAATCTCGTTTCAACAAAAAAGGATGGGCAGTGCAATTAAAATATAACAGGTTTTTTTGGTCTTCTTGTTAGTAATAAAACTATTGGTTGTTCTTTATAGCTTCCAATTTATTTAACGGAATACTGCAAAGCGATAGTGGCCGTCACTGGCATAAAAACTATAATTTGTTGCTTACAGAAGCTGAAATTAAAATATTATCTTAAATTGGGTATATGTCATTAAAAGTTAGAATCAACAAATTATATAAAATATTTGGAAACAACTAATAATGACCTACACATGTTTCAGATTAAAATAGCACGCTAGCTTTTAAAATATATATGCTAATAAAAATTTATGCATGATAAGTATTATAAATGATTATATAAAGGATGTTGGAATACCATATTGTTGATCTTATTAATCTATTGTTATTCAATTTTATAAACTTCTGTAAATGCATGTACAGAGAGCTCAAATTATTTGTATCTAATTTGAAGTGTAAAGCAATTACACCGTTCACTATGTGTGCCATTTCATGCAAAAGTGTAATCTTGAATGAATCCTCTTTATCTAAAATTTTATAATCTCTAAATCCAGATAATGGTTAATGTCTTTTGTATGACAAGTTAATGTGCATGAATTCTGCTGTATTTTGTAGTCGCTCTTATGCTGAAGATTTCTTGAATGCAGCAATTGTGATGGTCGTCCTATATAGAATTTGCTACATCCTTGACAAGGATTGCAATAGAAAACATCGAAACGATTCAGTATAGGAGTTTTTATTTATTATTCTTAAATACAGGTGATCAATGTGAAATTCGTTATATTTTAAACATTAGAATGTTTACTAACTTTGGTATTTAGCATTTTATCATTTGTAACTATTATACTCAACACTGTTTGTACATTACTAGTCGTTTTGACGTTTCCTAATACTGTCACAATTGAATATTAATTTCCTTAAGAGAGGTTTTGGATATCCATGTTTAATCATAGTGTTTGACGGGAGTGTCAAATTCTTCTGATGAAATTTTTGTGATTACCTTTTTTAAACCTAGCAGGGTGTTTTTTTTTGTAATTCATACTATAATTAAAGTAAAATTTAATGTACCTTACATGAGCTGATAGGTTTTAAAACCAGTCCAGAGGGAGCATATTATTAGAGTTTCTTATTGTTTTAGTATCCAGAAACAGAATACTGTGATGTACTATTTCTGATATAAAGTCAACAAATTTGTTATATTTATTAAAGCGATTTAAAACATTACCAACTTAATTTTTAAGAGCGGCACAATTTACGTCAACACTTTTTTTTAATAACAGCTGCGGGAGTTGATAAAGTAGAAATGACATTGTTAAGTAAAAAATCCATTATTATGGTAGCAATAATACAGTTAAACGTCAACCAACCTATAGTAGCACTATAAATTTTTAAATAAAATCGATTGTAGGATAAACATAAATATCATGAAAGATAAATTTTAAAGATTCTGTTAGAGAAAAATTGCAATTTGATCGAATAATATTCTATTTAAAATTATTTCGTTTACAGGTTAAGGAGAATGTTTGTAAACAGAGAGACTACATCAAGTGATATTAGAACAAAATTGTCAGGTATAATAAAATCTTTTTATTTCTTCAGCAAATATAAAAGAGTGTGGTATTGTAATTGTTAGTATTACTTAAAGATTTGGTTAAGTTATCTGAAACAAATTTGAATAAATTATGCGTGGGAGAATTATTTGATACAAGTATCTTCCTTAAGGATACTTCACTCCTATAAACTTCTAGTAACGCTTAAAGTTTTGGTGCTACTGAATTAGTTAGTCCATAAATTAAATAATTGTACTTTTTTGAACTGTGAATGTAGGATCGCATTTTAGTAACCTACACTCAGTTCTGTCATTCCCTGATTCTTCTCTTTTAGTCGAGTGATCTTGCTTATGCATAACTACTGTAGCCAAACTTTTATAACATTTAGTCACAATGATATTGGGGTTACCTTTTAGAAAACGTAAAGTTTTGTTGAAAATGTGTCTTTTAATTGTTTGATGATTAGTAGTAATAGTAGTAGTAACAATTTTAAGCCTGAAGTTTTATTTTCACCCATCTCTTTAAATTTTGTTTCATTCTTTTCGCTTTCTGAGTATTCTTATCAAATTTCACACACATTTCCTTTATACTTTTTTCATTTCTTTTACTCATTTCTCTCATATTCTAACTCATTTCATTGATACTCTTCTCATGTTTTTCACTCATTTCCTTGATATTCTTTTCATTTTTTAACTCATTTCCTTAATGCTTTTTTCACTCCTTTCATTCGTTTCCTTTTACTCCTACATACTTTTTTCACTCTTTTTACTTATTTCCTGAGTATTTTTAATTTAAACTCATACAAAAAAGCCATCATTCTCGATTCCTGAGTATCTGCTACGCTCTGTTCTATCTTTTACTACGGCTCCTCCTTTTTTAGATCTTACAAATAGACACTTCTTTTGAAAACCAATATCCATACCTTCAACTCTCAACCGCTCTCAAATTTCTTTCATTCTATCAGTCATTCTGGAATCCAATCTAATATCATTCACAGAGGAAATTCCTAAAAAAATCATACAAGACACAAAACCCTAATTTTCATGCAGCTAATTCGAGCACCAGGTTGAGACGCTAGTAAAAGTATCGTGAACTGCAGCTGATAATGCCTTTCGCTGCGGGTCAATAAATGTTGCTGTGGACCTTGAAGATGATTCAATTAAAAGTGTTGCTATAATTATTTTGCTAGCTCAGTTTAAATGAAACCACTAGGATCAGACATAAAACATGAAATATTTTTTAACAAAGAATCTTTCAAATAGCAATTTCTACATCTACATACAGCTTTTCTTTAACACACAATATCTTGCATGTAACCTCAAAAAAATACTTTTATAATTTAGAGCCCCATATTGCCAGAACGCCTTTTTCTTTCAAACAATAGCTTAAGTCTAAGAAAAAAATTAGAAATTTTTGTTAATCATTCGCTTACACTAAAATAGAGTCCAAAATCTCTCTTTCCAATTAGGATTTTTATTTACAAATCATTTACTATTTAAGTCGTATTATGTACATTACTTTTAAAAATATGTTGGATAATCTTAATAGCTTCCCTTTTAAATCGGATTTATGCGTAGCTGGTCATCTATGTTCAATAATTCTCATTGTATAATGACCAAATCTACCAAAGTCAGCCACCCTCAATTCCAATTATCCACTTTCACACAAAATATTATGTAATTTAACTTAATTAAATTATAAAAAAATTTTTTAACAATTTTAAAACAATATGATTCTTGTTTTACCGTTTAAATTATGCTGGTCGTCTTTTTTCCATATCATAACTTTGTATCCACGTCCCAAATCGTTGGAAAACTACCTTTAAAATTGCATTAATTCATATACCAAGATTGTCCTGATCTTTTAAAATTTACCACTGAATGCCATTAAATTTTATATATGGTTTCTATTAAAATTAATTTTAATCTTTTATTCCATTTTTAGAACAGTGTAACTATCTACTTTTTTCCGAATGGCAATAAACTTTCAAAGTTGTCGATTAAAAACGTCTGTTTACTACATTAGACTAGTAACGTGACGTTTAAAACAAGTTCACAACAACTAATTTTGTGGCGTTATTAACGAACATAAGCAACTGTACATTATCTGCTCCTTTTAATTGGTTATATAACAATCGAGGTCTGCTACGTCACAAATCTAGAAAGATTTTATTCAGTCTGGATGTTACTCTAACGTTTTCATTTGTCGAACTTTAGAAAACCGTCTGTTCTTGAATCATCTACATTATGTAATGTTTAAAAGCGTTGCATTTTATAGCCCAAAGCTACCGTTAATTAATACATTTGCACAAGTTATAACGCTGTCATTCCTTAATTATATAACCCTTATTGTTTGATTTATAGCTGTAGTTTGCCTAAACGAATCATCGTTTAAACTCCTTATATTATGTTATGGACGATGTTATTTCCTATAAATTTTTCTCAAAGTTTCTAATGACGTTGTTACTTTTCGATTAAATGTTGTATGCGCGCACTCGTCAAAGTAAATACGTCCGTGTGTTTAGTATTATTATACAAGCTGGTTATAAATTGAAATAAAAATTAAATGTGCACACTTTTCCTACAAATTGAAATTCCTTTAGAACCCTTTTAAATGAAATTTTTTATAATGATTCCGCATCGATTACTTCGATAGCAAATAATGGACGGGGAACTCTTTCAGAAATGTATTTTACTCGCGAAATATCTTAATTCTGATCTATAATATGATTAAGATACGTAATACAAATGAAACTTTTAATTACGTGGTTTATGCATTTATAATATAATATACTGAGCGCTTCTTCAAATCCGCTACAGTGAAAATGAATATTTACAAAAGTTCGAGCTTCTTCTAGAATTTCTTTATTTTGATCAGGTTTGGAGGGCTGTATGTTTATGAAATGGTGGTATATAACTTTTTGAAGCCCCTAATCACATCAGTATATATATATATATATATCAGTATATATATATATATATATATATATATATATATATATTGATATGTATTAACTGTAACTATCGTGGACCGACCTTGTGTCGACCAATAACAAAACTTGATATGATAACGCCGTACTCGGTATCAATGGCGTATTCTTGCTTGACCCCACCTCTCTGTGTTTATTTCAATCAAGTTACACTCCCACTAAGGTTATTATTCTATCTCGACTAGCTTTATTTTGAATTATAAAATGAAGTTAATTCAATTCCATACAATGAAAAAAAAATATTATGTACATGTTTTGAAAATTAATAAAATACATTTTTCAATCAATCAATATTATAAGTCTTATTTATCTCAAAAATTTATATGTTTTGCTATCAATCTAAAGTCACCAAAAACTATTCTTTTATTTTCAAAAAAGCCTGGAACGTTCAAAACCCCTTTATTATTTTACGTACTTTCAACATATACAAAAGTTTGTTGCTAACTCTGTTACACTATTTTATATTAATTAATCAATTCAATATTCAAACTCAAAATAAAAAAACATGTATTAAAATTAAAAGATCTAACCTGGTCTGTGTGCTTTTTTATTCCCTTCTCGCAACCAAAATTATCGACGCATCGATTATCAACTAACATCAATTAGAATTCTACATGCATTATACCATCCATTTGGATCAAAATTATTCTCCACCAATTCGGAATTATTATATACCCATTTGAAATATTATCTATCCACACGCTTGAATTATTGCATTTAAATTATTGTCGTCACTCTCTGGATTATTATTGTCAGACTTAGATTTATTGTCGTCCAACTTAGAATGTTATGGTCCCCCTCTGGATTATTATTGTCAGATTTAGAGTTTATTCTCACCCAACTTAGAACATTGTCATTCAACTTAGAGCCGTTCATTGGCATTAGAAATTTTTATACTCGTAGCACTATCTGTCATTAAACACTTTTACTATCAAAATATTGTTACGTACGCGTTACTCTTTGATTTATAGTGACACAGCTTGGCCTTGTTGAGTTGAAAACTGAGCTTCGTTATCATTCCTCGTTGTTAATATATGAGTAGGTCCCCCTCTGTCTGTGGGTTTGGCCTACTAATTTTAACCAATCAAGTCTTTCCATTTCCTACACTTAAAGTTGTTTTCTGATGTAACATTCTCGGCCTTTCGAGTAATTGTTGTTTGCTTACAGCTGCATTGTAATCAGACATGCGGTGTTTTGAAAACTATAATCGCTTTTCCATATTATACACAAATACCTGATGCAAATCGACTTTCAATTTTCATATATGCTTATTTATTTACGCATTTTTAATTACCTGTACTTATCAAAACTTGTTAATTGTTTGTACGCACTTACACTACACTTCTTTAAGTTTTATTTCTTATCTCCGTATTATCATAACTGATTAGAATTCTTTGAAATGCGTGTTTAATTATGTTTACTATGCTTAATTCTAAATACGCGTGCCTCTACTGAAAAATATCATTGTTTGCATTACCTAACATTACTAACACTATATACCGGGTGTTAAATATTTACTACTTACCTAATGCATGAATTACTTATTTCTATGCTAACTATGCGTCCTATTGTTACTATTTGCGTCGCTTAAAGCTACTTATACTCTATATACAGGGTGTTAAATGCTTACTATTTACAAACTATCCCAATTACTCAATTTTCTCCTAAATAAATGCATTTTTCTGCTTCCTATTGTAATTTCTGATTACTACATGACCATTGCTATAAAATACACCCTTAAACAACCTCTTATCACAGCATTATATATATATATATATATATATATATATATATATATATATATAAGAAAACGTAATTGTTTGAATAGCACTAACGTCATTATTTAGCTACATAGAGCTAACAATATAATCTTTTAAAAGTAGCAGCAATAAAAGAGTATCAGTATAGTTTCGAAATAAAATAGCTGTACTGTGCAAAAACTTTACTTTTTAAAACTAAAGGCCTGTTAATTACTACGTTTTTCATATGCAAATCCTTATAGTAAATCGCTGAATTTTATATGTATGAGTTGTTTTAAGCCTTGTAACAGATACGGTTCCTCTCATCGACCTGAATACTATTAGCATTCATATTACTAAATAGTCGGTGTACTACCCTAAAGTCCAAATCCAGAGTTTTATAACATTTAGTTAAGCCAACCTACATTCAGTTAATGTGAATTATATGAGATCTAAAATTAAAAACGGATTCGTATTAGCTTTAACTGCTATTTCATACGTAGTCATAGAAAGTTGTGGAGGTAATCATCGTACCGTTCTAACAGTAAATTACGTCTACCAACAACATCTATATTTATACACACATTCTTTAAAAGCGTACGATAGAATATCAGTAATATAAATTACTTACTTTAAAAATTTTCAGTATAGGAAAAACAAACTGTATAAGTCTTTGCAACTGGTTGCCACTTGTAAAAATATTTTAGTGCAGGAAGATATGTAGTTGCTAAAGTGAAACGCATTTTAGCTTATCCTCTTAATTTTAATTTCTTATGAAAAAAGATGAAGTATGTTACTATAATGACGTAATATATATGCAAAATTATAATATTATTTTAAAATAGTTTAAGCAGAATAATTAAAGCAAAATGCGATTTAGGAACATTTTATTGAATAAACTTTCTTCAGGAATATAAATAACAAGTAATATTAAGGATAAACGTCAAAATTTATTAAAATTTTATTATTCTAATTGCATTCCAAAGCGTTTCAAACTCTAAAAGTCATCCTCAGTGGCGTCAAAGGTTAAAAATAGCTGTCATAAAGAACAATAAAATAATTATTATAGGCCAGTTATAGGCCTACTATCATGTTACAACCTTATTTTTGGAAGTCATAGTTTAAAGGATATAATGGTAATGCCAATATTATAAGATTATTAGACGCAATTTCTCACAGAAACTATACTTGTATAGTTAGTAATTTTTAGGTTACATGAATGAACGATAGTTTTACGTTTCCCAAGTCATTGTTTTGATATTTTAAATTCTAGTTCTTGCTGTAATTAGAACCCAATGTCTCTTGGTGTTTCTACTTTTCTGAATCTGGGAAACTCTTTACGATATAGGCGTCAATTGATCAACCAAATATGCATTTCCAGATAAGCGCACTTTTTCGATAAGTGTGCAAATATTGTATGGTAGCGACTATCAAACTGTGTGAGTAACTTTTGTTGACTAAGATGTAACGCGTTGCGTTATGCTAGCTATAAATTAGAAACAAAAAAAATTTTTTTTGAAAGGATAAAACATATGGACGGAACTTGTACAAAAGATTTCGTAAAAAATTAGTCTTAATTATGGCATTTCCATTTTAATTCAGATAATAATGTATAATATTGATCCTCTTAAATACATTGTAACGTAATGATTCAAGACATTGACTTAATAAACGCAAATGCAAACCGATTTCAAATGACAGAAACACTACGTACGCATTTCCCATGAACAAGATAATTTACAATCCGTCTCTAACACCAAGGACTTTAAAATGTTACCATATTATTGCATAATGCATGTTACATACAAAGTAATGGAATTATAACGTCACCATTAAGCGTAGATTGAAATCATAAATTGCCTAAACGAATGATAATCATAATTAACAAGAATAACAGTGGGAGGGATTAGATACGTTGCTTCCGACGAGGAAGAAATAAATTAATCATTCGTGAACCCCTAATAAGGAAATATTGGAAATGCAAAGATACGAGCTGTTAGTGATATTGGCGGGCGGGTTCGCAGGGTTGGTGACCCAAACATGACTGAAATTTAAATATAAAGTAAAAAATTTCCAAAGCGCCATCTGGCCAAATTTAAAAACAAATTATACATGTTATTATTAATCAGTAGTATATTGTTAACAATGGCAAGATTTAGATAGCGTCATAATTCTATATAGTTGTGATTTTTGATTAGGTCGCATCTGAGGCACAAAAATGGTCGGTCTGTCATTCAGATGTATTGCAAGTACAGTGATACAGTGTTGGAAAGTATGATTCGAAAATGGTCTTTATTGTGACTACAAAGGATCTGGGCCGCGAAAAAGAGATCAGAAATGAACGACACTTTAGATATTTGTGGAACAGCGATTTGTTACAACACGTGCTATTGAAAACATATGAAAAGGTACTTTAAATGTAAAACCTTCAATGGCATTAGTATGTAGCCATATACGAGAGTTTGGAATTAGACTTTACCGTCCATTCTTGTGTATACCACTCTCAGCACTGTATCGTATCAGCAGCGTGTAAAATGCCCCACATAGTGCTTAACAATAAACAGTGCTTTCATTATGGGCTCACGAAGTCTTAAACGTGTTAGACACTTTGTTACGTTTATTTTCGCCGATAAATTCAAATATGTCCTTTTTATGGTAATTCGTTTTTCGTTCACCTAGCTTCTGTTTCTATTCAAAACCTCATCATGTATTTTTATCTCGTTACAGTAGTAATGCGCAATCATAACATTTGTTTCAAATCTATTCATTCTAAACAAAAATTTATTCGATTAATTAAATAGCCAATACCTTGTTTTAGATATCCGTTAATTTGTTAAACATTCCGATAACGTATAATTGCTTTTTCTTGTGTTTTCCATTTAAAGACTTGTCGAAATAATAGATCCTACTAATAGTTGATAACGTGTTTTTCAGTTTGCTAATCGCGCTTTTGATAACGCGAGTTTTTATCTGGCCATTCTTTTATTAGTTTTCGCTTCCTTTTGAAATTTGCTGTTTTACGTACTGTGTAAGCCATCATTTAACTATTTCTAATTTATTCATAATTGTTTATATTTCGTGTTGTCATGGTGGCATTGTTTATATATTTTCTGTATCTAGTGTTATTTTTTTTATGTTTTTTCCTATCGATATTTGGGTTCTTGCATAAATTAGTAGAAGTTCTACCAT
Organism: Platerodrilus igneus; assembly: GCA_036346225.1. Classification (NCBI taxonomy): domain Eukaryota; kingdom Metazoa; phylum Arthropoda; class Insecta; order Coleoptera; family Lycidae; genus Platerodrilus; species Platerodrilus igneus. Next base: position 1,430,274 of record JARFIW010000254.1, on the reverse strand, counting down.
GATTCTGTGGTTTATATTTTGATACTTGTGATTATGCTTATATGTGTTATTGTAGTATTTATGTTGGTGTTGTCTGATAGACTGGATATGTATGGATTGATATCATTTCTAGTATTTTTATATTCTATATATTTCTTTAAACTTTTCATAGGGTGCTTCGAGTCACTTGTTTAGTTACTGTGATGTACCGGATAATTTTTTGTGTGTTATTTATTCCTTTCAGTTAACTTTTTTTGAAGTTTGTATTATCTGTTCCCTTATGCGGTATAGTTATAGTGGAAGTATTCTATTGTTTTTGATTATTACTCGCAACTGATCTAAAAATATTTACTCTGATATGAATTGTAGTTATAGATATTTATTTGTAAATTTTTTGTAAAGTCGTTGTCAGTGACCTGATAGGTGCGTTCCGCAGCTTCTGCTATTTGGTAGTAGCAAAATCTGAGGTGCTAATTTCGTCTAACCGAATTTCCTATACAGATTAGCTTGCTGTAGAGTACAAAGCCCAATGTAGTACCTTCGGGTGGAGCATTGGGGACGTGACCGCAAGCATAGCAGCTCTTAATTAAATTATAATGTAGAGTACAAGGACTATTATTCAAACCCTATTTTTAGTTTTTGTATTAGTTTGTTAGATTTTTATTTAGGATCGATTAATTTTGAAGTTAGATTAGATCTGAAACACGTTTATATTTTTGCGTTTAAACCCAATGTAGTACTTTCGGGTGGTACATTGGGGACGTGGCCGCAAGTATAGCGGCCCTTATTTAAATTATAATGTAGAGTACAAGGGCGTGTGACTACTACGCACAAGGTCCCAGATTCTAATCCCGACACGGTCCGCTTGAAAAATGTTAGGTGAGCATTTTTCACAAAAATACACCCTCGTTCGGATGAGAGGTACAATGGAGCTCCCGTGTATGAGTGTTGTCACGCACCTTAAAAATCCCTACCCTACTTGGAACAGCAAGGATTCGGCAAAATAAAAATTTTTCTGGTAAAGAAAACTCGCTTCCTGACCAATGTAGTACTTTTAGGTGGAGCATTGGAAAATCACATGTAGTGTAGAGTGCAAGGGTCTGCGTGCTATAGATGTACGTAGAAAGTGCGTGTGTGTGTATGTGTGAGTGTGTGTGTGTGTGTGTGTATGTGTGTGTGTGTGTGTGTGGTGTGTTAGGAAGAGAGAATGTGTATAAGTGTAAAGTGTAAAGCCGCTTTGATTGCCTTAGGACTGACAGGCCGCAGCTTGGTGCTACTCTGACAGGTACACGCGGGTTTACCGTTATGATTATGAATATATAGCTTCAAATGTACAGAAGCTAGCAAGTCTCTAGCTTTTGTAGCATATTCTAATTTTTGAATTTATTTTGTAAGAGTTTGATTTAAAAATTAAACTTTAGAAGGTGAAAGATAGCATTCTACCTTACATATCTATGTGGTTAAATATTGCTTCTCAGTAATAAGTTTTTACAACTAGTTTAAGGAATAAAATTTCCAAATATTGCATTGAATCTAAGTAATATTACGAAAATCCTTGAACGAACCAATGTATATCGTGCTTATCATAAATGAATTTGATTAATTTTTTCGTGATTATGTGTAAAATGCTTTATTATAGAGATTTTGTGTTACTCAAACTCCATCTTGAGTGGCTCCATCATAATTGAATTATAATTTCCTTACGTAAAAAATAGTTAACCTTGAATAATACTTACAAACAATGTACACCAAGCGTCACGAATCTAAAACGTTAAAATAATAAACAAGTGTTAGTAAAATAATAAATAAATGAGTTTGTGACGTTCTTTAGAAATACTTATTATCATATTTTATTTTAGTGGTTTCTGTATTAGTAAATCCCACCAATAGGATTAGGTTATTTCCTTTAAGAAATATAATTTTTAGTTTACTATAATTTTGTCCTAAGGCAAAATTATTTTGTATTGTATATGGTGTATACTCAAAGGTCGTCAATTTTATTACGTCAGTTTTAAAGGTTAGAGGTGATGCCATTTTAGTAACTTTTTTTTAAATTAATACAGTTCATAATTCATATATTTTTCTTAATAAGGTATTATGTTGGCGTCGGTGATGTCATCGGCGAGGCTTGAAGAGGTTATTTTCAGATTTGAGCAAACTCAAATAAATGGACAGTCTCTGTTTCGGGTTGAGCTTTGATATTAGTAAATTTAAGTATACCTATAGATTAGATGGGAAAAAATTCACGCAAGGTATGTTCATTCTGAATTCTTTGTTCATCCGTCCGAGGTTCGCCAAGTATGTCTTGAATTGTTTTAGGAAGAGTAGTTCCATTTTCATAAAGCATTTTTACATAACATCCAACCCACCATCATTTCAATTTGGTAGATCAATTAACTTGACTAGAGGTTATCGAACAAGGCTGAAGTAGTCTAATCATGTTCGAATAAGGTTATTTCCAATTTTAGGGGCACATTGATTCCCTTATCAACAACCTTGTGTTGAAAATAGCCATGTTGAAGATGGCAAAGTCCCACTAGGCATGTTATGGTATCCACCATAACGATAGTAAATCGCACGTCAGGTACTTATTAGTACATTTGACACTATACCAGAAAGAGAGAGAGAGACAGACAGACAGAGAAAGAGAAAGAGAAAGAGAGAGAGAGAGAGAGACAGACAGACACGGAGAGAGAGAGAGAGAAAACGTTTGTACAAAAAACATTTGAAATTTAATGCATGAACTGATAAAACGTCCATGTAGTACATCTGTGTGTTTAGGTTAGGATTCTAGTTAAGTAAATCTGCGGTATATTTGATTTTTAATACTTGCTTAAAACCGTATAAGGTATTTGTAATAAAAACGTAAGTGTGCTATATAGTTAGAAACAAGTCCTGTATAATAGTATAAAAATATGCGTATATTTTGTTTCCTTGTTTCCATTAATGTAACGATGTAGTTGCAATTTCAATGTAATAAATTGTTATGCATTTATCTAGAAGCGTGATTGAATATTCAAGTCATTTAACGTTTGCTTTTAGAAACCTTCTTTGTAGTTAGCAGTTTTAAATACATATATGTGTTCTTATGGCTAGGGTTTGATCCATGCTTAAGTAATATTGTCTTTAATAAAATTTGAGGTACATTTTTAAGTCAAAATCACTCTCCTTATCTCAAATTTTGACATCCTCTTGTTATTCTTTCTAAGACTTTTCCCTAGCAACCATGCGAGATTAAGTGGCGTCCAAGGTATTTCCCGATCACGACATATTTTATATCCGATAGTATTATGTAACCCTTTTCAAACACATCATCGGTTCCATTGAGTTAGTTGGCAACCAATTCAGTTAGTATAGTCCAGGTTTTCGGAATTTTACCGAAACAGGATTCTTAGCTGAGTATTTCAGAGAGTTTGCTGTGAATTACCGGCTATATATTTTGGTGGCCAAAACGGTACGTAACAAGTTTAGGTTAAAATACAAAAGTTAAATCCTTATTTAAACATCTATAAGGTACAATGAATTTTACAAGAATGAACACCAGCTCTCTGGTAATTAGAAAGAGATTGAAAATCCTTAGTTAATAAAAAATATTGTATATCGATATTCATGACCTTGAATGATAACCGTAGAACCACTGTTTATTTCCTTATATCTTTTTGTTTTATAAGCGTACCTACAGAAAATTAATATTAAATATCTGATCTTATATCTATTCATTGATTGTATTAAGTTTTAACTTTAAGTCATTTAATAATTTAATGCTTTCTTCGAATCATTTGCATATATAGTTTGTGGGAATTTTTAATGTTCAATTTTTCATATAATAGCATTCTATTTCAATTATTGTAGTACTTCCGAAGATGGAATTTTAGTGCTCCGAAAGCACTTTGAAAGAAAATTTTGTGCGCACAAAGAACATATTAATATTCTGTGTATAGTATGTTTCTAATATAGAATAATTGTTAATATGATGTTCGTGATACCTATAAATGTCTCACTAGGAACTGTAAGACGCTTATATGTTTAACCAAATAAGTGTATTTTTGTTTCTACATACATCCATTGCAATGGTTTGATAAATATAAAACACCGTTAGCGTGCATGTGCTTTACATATGACATTGTTGCAGTTTCGTACTTCAAAACTCATGAATATACGGGTGTTGCATAGAAACGTTATGCGTTAGTTACATGTGTTACGTTTATCGTGGCAGCCACGTTGGGCGCCAAATTTATGCTACGTTGGCTCGTAGCCGTGCGTAACACGAAAAAAATCAAAGAAATGACCGGGCTCAATCGGAGATTAGGGGGGTTGTAGAAAGCAGACCAACATATAAGGTACGCGGCTGTAAGGAGTTAGTAACAATACCTGCAATAAAAAAATTAGAATAGCAAACCTGCAATAAAAAAAAAATTAGTCCTGCAAACCTGAAATAAAGAAAAAGCATAGCATGCTGATCGAGCATAGATTGTTCAGTACTTTGTAGAATGTAAAAAAACTGTTTGGATAATCTATATAATCTAACAACGGTAAAAGCAATACAAAAATTTTTAGTACAAAGTGAGGTAATATTGGGGAGTAGCAGAAACGTTCCTCACACACCAATTAAACATAAATCAGACAAAATTTTAACAAAAAAATAAATAGGTAAGCACAATTGATATGAGTCATCCAGTATTGTTGATTCTTCTTTTTTTCAAATTGCATGCAAGTCTATGGTAAAAGGTATCAGAACGACAAAGATATGGCAAAACAACGGATAGATATTTAAAGTAAGAATAAGTAGGAAATAGTTCAACTTACAAAAGGTCCTTCAGTAACGCTTCCTTGCAATTGAAGTGTGGGATTCACGATGTCCGGCACTAACGCAGCACTTCACCCTTGACTGGGAGGGTGTTGATGGAACTTATCACACGTTACCCTAATCACACCTACGTATTTCACTGGTGTTAGCAGCAGACATTATCACGCGACGGAACTATGTAGCATTGATAAATTTCTTGTTAATTCTATTTCCTGAGACAATAATTTCGAAATATTTTGTAGCACTAGTTTAATTTCAACTGGGATCAAATGTATATTATTTTCATAAACATCCAAAAAGCAATGAGAACCTTCAACCAATACTTTTGTAAACCGGTAATCTGTTATATTTCGCAAATAACGAAATTTGCGCAAACAATGATCTGTTTTAGATTCTTTGGGGTTAGAAAAATTCAGAAACTACAGTATCAACTGTATTTGGATAATCCTAAGTATGCACTACTCTGATAAAATAAAAGGTCCGCGAAACTAGATCGCACACACAGTTTAAGTATCAAAAGACAAAAGCACAAAAACCACAATGAGTAAAGCACGTGTATCACTAAAGTAAGTCCGTAAAATGTTCCGTAAAACACGTGCGTCGACCAAACACGTTCGCCTATCAACCATACTACTTCAATCGGAATTAGCACTACACCTTCTACAGTTAATATACAACTTTTATTTCACAAGAAAAACAACTAAAATCGTGCTGTGCTTGTTCATGAACAATTCGAAAATTGATACCGCATTAATTCTCACTATTGTCAAAGCAAAGAAGAAGCAGTATTTTTAACGTAATTAATATATAGGAACCAAGAACAAACTACAACTACTCATCTGTTTATTCAACTCGTTCTATTACAACCTCTTATCGTCTATTATCTAGACTTGTATATCCACATAAGGAACAAAATCTATACGAACGGCAAGACAAGAACGATGCAATTAGCATTCGCCTAAGGAGTTAATAAATCTAAAATATAGGAATAGTAGTTACAGAAATGTATTTACTAATTGGAAAAAAAGCGTAAAATGTTAAGCTATAAAAATGCACGTTACACATGCTTCACTTACCTTGTAAGTTCCAAGATCCTTCACAGAGCATGAAAATTTGATATTTCGTCCTGCTGCTGCCGTAATGTTTTGTATAAGTTCTGTGAATTCTGGCTCTTCGGCAACAGCAACTGAAATAAAAATATAATTAGACATGCTTGAAGGTTGTAGTAGGTATTTGTGTAAATTTTTCTAACACGTTAATTTTAAACATTGTGGAAATATTTAATAACGGAAACGTATGATATTTTACACTAATTTGTAATCTATTTTTTGTATTTGCATTACTAAAACAAGTAAAAGCGTCACATATACCGATATTATCATTATTTTGCCAAATATTATCAGTTCTGGCGGCGTGCGATTGAATGATGGGCGTGTGAGTACTCCATCCTGCTAGAACCATACTTAACGAATACGTCACAGCTGTTGAAACTGCGAAAAACACCAGTCACGTAATTTTGTGAAATACGTTACTTAATTCGCAGCTGAAAGTAATTGAGGCAGAACATGCGGGTGGCGGATATGGCAGCCCCGATCATGCGAGCTCTTTCAAAAATGTGAGTTCTCTTAACTTCAGATATAAGCAAGTATTGACTTTGCATTAAGTTATATAGCACACTCGTTCGAGAAAAACACTATTTCCTGTAAAGGAAGAATTGGAAACATATAGATATCACCCACAAACCTCATGACGTTTTTGCATATCAGTGTTACTCGATTTATAAACGAAGGTTTAAATGTCATTAACTTTCAAATTTCTTTTGGCATTGCATTGCTGTATCAAAAGTGACATAACTCGTAAACTAATTTTAAGTTTTAACAAGGAAGGTGTTCTTTAAATATTACCCTAATAGTTTTTTAAACCATAATAACCTAAATTCACTAATAGACCTCCAAAAGAAGTTAGGGCTGTTTTTGAAGGTTTATAATCATATACTTTATAATAGAATGCAAGAGTGGGTAACTATAGTTCCATATGGTTGTCATCATCATCATTAGGTCTTCAGTCCTGGAACTACATAGACACGTACTTTCAGTACCTTAATTATGGTGCCCACTATTGATGTTTCGTCAACGTTGTACGTAGCCATGTTATGATGGCTAATAATGTTAGAGGAGTATGAACAATAAGCTTTTTAAGAATCTACCGTGTGATGCGGGTCCACACGGTTTAGCCGTGTATTATGTACAGTACGCTTAGTTTATAGCTTCGTCATCATCATTAGGTCTTCAGTCCTGGAACTGGTAAGGCGCGTATCATCATTGTTTCCTATTCTGAACTAACCTACACATTTCCCTGAACTTTGCACAGTCTGCATCTATCACTATCTGATCTAGGTCTATTTCTCTTATTTCTGCTTGTAATAATTCCCATACTATTCCCCAAAAATGCCTTAGAACGTATTCTGTCCTTCTATTTCTCCTATTTTTTCTATAGATATTTATATTCCCCTATTATTTCTATAATCTATTTGTTATTAACGTTGTCTGCCTATGCTATCATCCTCATACATCAGAAGCACAACATTACAAAAAGCTGCTACCGTTTTTCTGTCTGCTTTTCCTACGAATATTTTAAAAACAGATCGATAGGATTAAGTGACAGAGTCTTAAAACGCAACAAAGTGAGATGAAAATAACAGATGGGCACATGACAAACATCTTTCAAGTGCGTGGTAAACAAGTATATTTGTAGAGGCTAATCGAAAGGCGCATATGCAACAGGTTTGTGTTACACGATATCGATTTTTTCAATTAGGAAGGGAGCTATAACCGTAGACAACATGGTAATAGTGGGACAATAAGAAAGACAAAAACAGGAAAAGTTGTTATAAAAGCAAGACTGCAATAACGATATAGACGCGCACATAAGGGGCGTGCACTGGATTTGTTTCGAAAGGACCAAATTCACGGTAAATTTAAACGGTTAGAAAACGTACGTAGCTTTTCGTGGTAAAAGCAATGTGGAGTGGACGCTTTCTCGGGTTTTGAAAGTTCATTATACGTTTGTACGGGAAATTTTTAGAATTAAGAGGCAGTTTAATGGTTTTCAAAGAATGGGTAATAAAGATACGTGCAAACTAAGTGGGGCTGATAATATATAAGGAAGGCTTAAATTAGATTCGCTCTCTCTGATTTTTGGTTTTTATATTTCGCTTTTATCGTTTGACTTCTGGATGCTAATTTTAAGTAAATTCTAGCTTTTAATAGCGCGTACAGTGCAGTCCGCCGAAAGTTATTACAAGTGTTTATAGCGCACAAGTGGGTGCAACGTAATTAACGGGCTGAATTAAAATAAACTATAATAATTAAAAGCTGACTGCTACGTAAGTAGAAGCATTTATATTTTGAACGCAGGTGCTGGTAGCATATTAACTAAACGAAGAGGTCTGTTTTGGTTATTGTACGGGTAGTCTGACGAAAGGCGACTCAGATTGATAATGTCTTGGATGAACGAGTAAGATGCAGCAATGCAGGTCTTAGCAGCCTGGTGAGAAATCATCTATGGAGGTGGTGATTGGAAAAAACAGTCCAGATAACGATTTTTGTTATTGAAACTCTTGTGCTGGTGCGCAGTTATTTTGATTTATGAGTGATTTAATTATTATTTTTATGGTAAAAATTATTATATACTAATATTTAATTTTATGGACACATGTAAAAGACAATTTTCTATTATTAAACTGAGGAGTAAATACGCGAATAATATGTTATCGATGTAAGAAGTAAACGGGTCTTTGGTATAAATTGAAAATGCAAAATTTTATGCACAGGATATAACAAGGTTTATACTGGTCTCAACATGGACCTGGGAAGTAAAGTAAGGGTAGAGGATAGGCCCATCTACTTTTAATAAAATATGAAATGTTGGGGTACATAAAAATTTATGAGGATTTTAGATTGATGTTTGCCATTTGAATAGAAGTACGAAATGTTGTAAGGTAAATATTTACTGTAACTTGAAATTATGAGATTTGATCTTGTATGTTAGCAGAATAAAAAAGTTGTTTGTTTTTGTGGAAATATTTTTTATTAGCTACAAAGGTTGTTGGAAGAATGAGTAACAGGGATGAGTATCTAGGAGGACGCAGTGAGCAGAGCTAGCCGAGGTCTCGAAATTTGGACAGCATCTTCAGAAGATACCCAAAAGAGGTGATTCACAGCAATTTATGGTCATCCAATATTGGGGCACGATTATAGGGCTTTTTTCCACACAAACCTCAGTGCAATATATATATATATATATATATATATATATATATATATATATATAATATATATATATAAATATATATATAAAAATATTGATGCGATAAGAGGTCATATAAAAGTCATTGAGCAACATTTTCCTGTACTTAAAATACCCCAAAACTCGAGAAAACGAAATTGCCACCACTTAATTTCTACGACGGAACATCCTGTATAATATTCGCGTGGTACAATAAGCCTTGCACAATAGTTTTTTAATAAGCTGTATAATAAGTGTCTTTAAATATTGAAAATGCATATCATCCCTCGATACTAAATCACATTTAAAACGCATCCTAAAACACAAATATCTATGCTTCTCAAAAGCTTTATTTAAGAACGCTTTGAAAACCCGTGTTTCTAATTTTAAAACGCATTGCGTATTCCTCCTGAAATCGGTATTAAACACCAGTCCAAGTTCATTTTATAACTTCAGTTCATGACAAGATTGAAAATATTTAACGAGAAGCGTGTATTTTAGCTGTATTTTTAATCGAAAAGAGTACTTCGTTCTAGATTTTTCGAATGCTTAAAATTCATTTACAAGTAAGACAAAGCAAATTGTAAATATATGCGGGTGGCAAATTATTATGAATGAACACCCTAATTAACAAGACTGTAATATACGATAAGACTTTTTAATGGTCGATAAATCAACAGATAACAAGCTATTACAGATAAGTATCTTCGTTCATTCTTTAAAGTGTATCAACTAATGAACAAAGCAAGATTTTTAGGACATAATAAATTAAAACTGGCAGCTAATTTAGATAACAACAATTTTAACGAAATCACGTTAGCTGTATAAATAAAAACAATTAGAAACGTATAGAAGTTTCTAGAGATTAATGACTTACAAACTCTTTTATTATATAAAGCGGGAATTAATTAGAACGAGGGTCAGTTACCAATGGTCTGTTTATAGAGCACTTGCTGACGATCTTTCTGTCGGTCAACTACGAGTAGTAATTAACTTAAAATTACGTTAAGTTCATGTAAGATGTTTTGAAATATTTGTCAAAAACAATGTGTTTTAAATTTATCGTCGTCCAAAAAATTTTGATTAAAATAAGAAAATCCAGACTAACGTAGTTAGTTTAATAAAGTATATGCCTATTCAATAAATTTAAATATAAATGGAATACGACTTGAATTTTTAAGAGCATTTGTTGATAAATTATTTTTAAGGATGGAACAATATGGAAATAGAAATTTAATCAACGGTTTATTTATGGGCGAATTTATCCAAGCATAATTTACTAGTGAACGCAAGCATAACACTGTTTAAATCTTTTGAAGGACATTTGCTTACCATTAATTTGAAGTAGGTTATACTTGCGCAAGACTTTGGAACGTACATGTTTCTTGCAAAAGCATAATTTGATATTTTTTGTGGTCGAATTTCGAGTTAATTTCACTGATACACGAGGTTCTTTGGGTGTGCCTGATCAGTTGCAATTAACAGATTTTAAACAAGAGCATTAAAAATTTTTCATACCCATATATAAAGAAATTTTTGTACATAGTAAGTAAGTAGTATAGTAAGTATAGAGAATACACTAAGAAAATTTTGGAAATACTATTTACACACATAGACTGCTTGAACCCAACCCTATATTATTGTTTAGTAGTTGTGAAATGTTTTTTTAACTTAAGCTGTAAATTATATTTATAAGGTTTAATGCTTCTGTGTAAGTAACCTTTTGGATAATGTGTGCTGCAGAAAGATTTTTGTGGATGTAGCAATTATTATTATTGGAAGGATTGTTGACTAATAAATATTCGATGATATTATAATTTGGTGTTGGAGTTTCGTTGTTTCATTTAATCTGAGCTAGCTAGACAATACGAGCATCCTTAGGCAATAATTCACAACAGATCATTTTTTTTATCGGTGCAAATATTTTAGGTGGTGATAGGGGACACTTTTCTGAGAACAGAATTTAAATAAAATTTTTTTTACGTCCCCACCCTAAAGTGGTGGGTTACTTTATAGCATTTTTGTGGGTGTCTCTCTGTAAATGGATATAGCATCGAAACTATTATTATTAGAATAACTTGAGATCTTTTTTAAAAATAGCATAGTAATATTCTAATACTGCATACAAAAGAATGTTCTCTCTTTCTCTCTTTCTCCATCTCTCCACCTATCTCTCTCTTCTTCTTTATGTCTTCCTCTCTCCCTCTCTCCTTCTCACCCTCTCTCCCTCCTCTCTCTCTCCCTCTCTGCCTCTCTCCCTCTATCCCTCTCTCCCCCTCTCCCTCTCTCCTTTTCTCCCTCTCTCCCTCTCGCCCTCTCTCCCTCTCTCCCTCTCTCCCTCTCAACCTCCCTCACCTCTCCCACACCCACTGTCCCTCATCCTCTCACACGTTTCATACATCGAAGTTTACGGTTTTTTAAATAAATTTGTAGTAGCAGCGAGACTAAACCTTTATTTATATTTCGGGTTGCTTGTAGGTTAAAACTAAAGACATTTTTTAATGCCGTGGTTTTCTTTAGATTAAATACACGCGTTAGCTCTCAAAAAACAATAAGAAATCTGGATTTCAAGTAATTTTCGGATTTAGTTACCGTAGCTTGATAAGGGTTGATGTTAATTTTGCAAAAGGTTTTGCATTAATTACAATGCTTAAACGTTTATATGTCAACCAGAATCTTAGTGTAAAGTAAATTTGGGAATTAGGATTATAATTCGTTACGGGTTGCTTTGATTTGACAAATTTAAAAGATTTTAATTCCTTGTGATATCCTTGATTAAATGCATGTCTTAGGTGCAAAGAAAAGTTTTTGGAAACGTTGATAGTAAGAGTAATAAGAGTAAAAATCTTACAGGTTAACATCTTAAAAGAAGTATAACTCGGTAGAAGCCGGACCGATTTTAAAAATTTAAAAAATTTTAAATTTTCCAAGAAATTCTAAATCAAATACGTACTTACTGTCCCGAAAAAATTTTTGGAAATCGCGATAGTGAGCAATGAGCAAAAATCTCGCAAGATTCTGTATTCTACTTCTACTTAGGTATATTATGATATGTGCATTTTATTTTAAAATATGCCCGGGGTTGCAGACGCCAGATTGCACGAAGGCAATCGAAAGGTTTGAGATCCTTCCGTAAATTTGGAATATTAAACTGCGTTGAGTCGATACTAAATGAGAATGGTACAACAAAAGCGTTTGGTGCGACCACTGCCCTCTACACCTTCCCCATTCACCCACCAACACTGACGTTGCAGCTGTCGCTTTGACAAATGTCACTTTGATAGCTGTCAGTTCTTCGAGAAAAAATTTTATTATACAAATTTTATTTTAATTTAAAAATTAACTTAAATGCATCTAACCACAAATTTTATATATAGATTTATTCTGTATATTTTTATTAACCAGCAACACTGTCATATAATTTTCAAAAGGTATTGCTAGACGTCTGTATCGATCAACAGGTGCCTCTAGAATGAACACTTTTGAGTTTATCTTTCTTTTAATTACCCCATCTTTTTCACGTATTTACGGACATAATTTGCTGTCAATACGTCACAGACGCCATTTTTATTAACTACGTCATCTTTCGGCTACCTTTACTTCTTTAATATAGTTACACCTACCAGTAAAAACGCACAATATGTATTAAGTGTATTATGAATATCTTTGACAATAGATAAACAAATTTTATAATACCTTATTCAAATCAGTCTTTAAGAAGACAATTGTGATTAATTTTTTCGTTTATAAATGATTACTGATTATTCTAAAACGTAAATACAAAAATTATTCAATTTCATTTAAGCCGCGTATGTAAAAGTAATTGTTCTTGAGATACCTTAAAATGCGTTTAAAAATATGCATCAGTATCCTGTTAGAATACAAATCGATGTAATTTTACTGAATTTGCATAATATAAATTTCAGAACTTTTTGGTAATAACAAGTACGTCAATTACTAAGAAATGTTTTTAAATGCAATTAAAAGTTAATTTCTTTATGTAAATAAATTAAGGCTCCAATACAAAGAAACCCGCGATTATTAAAATGCAATAAAATAGATAAGAAATATTTTTAATAGCGTTCCATAGTACAATAATAGAGCAAGAGATAGCGAATACTAACACCGTGCGTTAGAAGAGAATTGATAATGCTTTAGGATGCTCATAAATCGTATCGACCGCGGTAGCTTGACACTAACTAGATCGTTAAAACGCGAAACCGGTGTAAATTCTTACATCAACGGCGATAAATCTTTGAGGTGAATCCAAAAGCATCTGAAAAATGACATATGGAGATAATTTTGTATGTAAACCGGATCTGAATAAAAACGCCATTCAATCAGACACTCTTTCTTGAACCAAACAATGTGTAACTTTGAGTAAAGATTTGAACCTATAAGTTCGAGCAATTTATAATTCATTTGATGACATGCAGTAAGTTACGTAGAACTTTGCATAAATATGAAAAAAAATTATTATTTTGTAAAACACTACGAGAATTGAACAATCTTCCACATAGATAATTTTTATGCAGGAGAATACGCTGAGTTTAATCGATTTAACATAAAATGCACTTTGCGAACTGACGGAAATTTAAGGTGGAACCAGAAAGCTTTTAATATCGTTAATTACGTTGGAGATGAGTTTTTAGTAAGCGCTATTCGACAATAATACCAGCAAGTATAATTATTTTTCAACCTATAAGAATAATGTAACGTTAGCACTTAAAGTAAAATAAGTTCTTAATTTATTTGTATTAGGGATTATTTCCAGAAAAATTGTAAGGTCAGAGTTCGAAGTATTTTTTACCAATTAATCTGCGGATCATCATTGACCAATTATACTCACAAGCGTGGTAATACAGGATCGGTAAATTATCCTCATAACAAGGATTTTGTACTTGTTTACAAAGATTAGGTAAGTTTAAGTAACGTTCAGCTCTATATTCTTTTGAATAAAGGATAATTATTTATGATTGCATGGATGTATCTTGAGATTTCTGTATTTCGTTTCATCTTCGTAAATTCCACAGTATAATTTCCGTTGAGCTAGACAGATAAAGAAATGGAACAAGAAGGTAAGATAGGTTGTTGTGTGATACCCGTCGAGTGAGGAAGTATTGGTGCGCTTCTCCGGTTTATTGAGTATAACTAAACTGTCTAAACAAGCCACATTGTTAGTTGTTTGCTTGAGTAGGTAAGATATATTCTCTTGATCATAATGCCATTTACGAGAGAGCAAATGTTAGACCTAAGGGTAGTTATACAGAACTCGGCTTCTGAGTTACTTCAAGATCAAACGTTTCTGAATAAAGTCACTACGAAGATAGCTGGTTTGGTGGCAAAGTATTGTAAACTAAATTGGAAAACTTGGAAATAAAAATACATGCACTACAACAGGATAATGTAAACTTGGAAACAAAGATACAAGTACTGCAACAAGATAGTGAAATCTTGAAATCCTTTATTGATAAGTTAGAAAGTTACAACAGACGAGATAATATAAGAATCTTTGGACTATTGGAAGAGACTGATGAAAATATTGACAGTGAGATGATGAAATTGTTTTAATATAAATTAAATATTAATGTTACGATGGAAATAAACAAATGACCTATTACCTACTTAACACTGACGGACCTTCTACGAAGAGATGCGTCCGTCTGATGAACTGCTAGAATAGCGAAACTGGTCACGGGCTTTTCTAGTTGCAAAATAACCAACAATTTACTTTGATTTTCGTTCCATATGTTAATGGCTTTCTCCATGCCAGGCAAAATTATTCATTAGTTACTGTTACAAGGTGTGATATTGATAGATGCTATAGAGTTGGAAAGTCCATACCTGCTAGTCCGAGGTGTCTAATCATTAAATGCGCTAACCATGATATCAAGCAGTCGGTATTGCAAACTAAAAAACTACTCAAGGATAGCAAATTTGTTATTGCTAAAGATTTGACCTAATTAAAATATCAGTTATATGCTTCAAATTAATACTATAGAATTACGCTAGGCATGGGCTACATATGAATCAATAGGGCTTATACAAATTGTAACTTGAGCCAAAACGTATTACTCAGTACTCGGCAACATTATTAGATCATATAATAACTAATAAACCTAAAATGGTATACTCAACTCATGTTATTCCCTTTCCATCGGTTGATCATCACCTAACTTATTGTGTACTAAAGCTTAGTTCTAAACCAGTAAAAGCTATATATAAAACATATAGAGATTTCACTCAATTATATTATGAGAAATTTAGAAGTCACTTGTTCGCTGTACCATGAAAAATAATTTATGACTTGGAGAATGTTGATGCCGAAGTTCAATTTCGTACTAATAATATAATAACTCTATTTGATATATTTGCACCACTAGTTACTCGCAGAATAACTAAAACTTATGCACCCTGGTTAAATAGCAATGTGCGTAAATTGATGCGTGTTAGAGATGGGGCATTACTGAGTTTCAAAGTAAGTAAACGACTTTCTGATTGGGAATATTATAAACAAATGCGAAATTTCTCTAATAATGCAGTTAAGCGTGAAAAGAAATTGTATCTCGATAAACAACTCGCCAATGTGGGTAGCAAGCAGATGTGGTCTGTAGTTAATACACTTGATATTAAATCCAAATCACCCGAATTGCCGTATCACTTGCGTGACGTTAATATTCTGAATAAATAGTTTGTTTCCAGTGTACCAAATTCAGACCCTAGTTATGATACTTTACCGTTTTATCGCACTAACGTAGGTAATCAAATAAAGCAAGTTTTCCGGTTTCAAACGGTTTCCGAAGATGTTGTGTTTAATGTAATCAAGTCCATGTAAAACACTTCTACTGGTTCAGATGGTATTAATATCCTTGTGCATTTCTTTTTTGTTGCCTTATATAACGCATATCTTTAATTACCGTATCATGAGCCGTCTTCCCTACTGCGTGGAAAGTTGCGCACGTAACACCATTAACAAAATCATCCAACCCACAATTATTGACCGATGTTCGACCCATTAGTATTTTGCCGACATTTTATAAAATATTTGAAAAAATTTCGAATACCCAACTCCGCTATTACCTAGAAGCATGTTATGTCCTGCCACCAATTCAATCTTGATTCCGACCAGGGCGTAGTTACGCTACCGCAATGTTAAATATTACCGACGACATATTGCGTGCAAAAGATAGTAATAAAATAACTTGCTTAGTTCTGTTAGATTATAGCAAAATGTTTGATACGATTAACCATGACCTATTGGTAGCTATTCTTCCTTATCTTGGTAAGGACAACAACTCGCGGAATCTGATCAAGCACTATCTAGCAAATAGAATGCAAGCTGTGAGGCATAATGAGGCTGTGTCAGGTTTGTTGTGTATCACCACCGAAGTTCCACAAGGTTTAATTCTTGGGCCCCTTTTGTTTATTTTATATACTTCACAACTTCAGGCTGCATTAATAGCATGTAATGTTCATCGTTATGCGGATGATACGCAAATCTATTTATCTGATTATCCAAATGAAATTTTGCAAGGTGCTACAGCGGTTAATTATGATCTGGCGAATTTAATACATTTTCTGATATTTGCTGCTTGAATATTAATCCAAATAAATCTTCAATGATCATTTTTGGTGGTGAGCATTATATATCCTTTATTGACGATAAATTTAAAATATCTGTGGCAGGTAATTTATTAAAATATTCATATCTTGTTAAAAGTCTAGGCATCTATTTAGATGAAAAATGGAATTTTTCTAGCGAATTGAGTAGGTCCTTTGTGGGGAGTCTGGAGCAGGTAAATTTACCCAGTCCACTAATCGCTTTTTAATGGGTTTTCTCAAAAACCCCATTAAGACGAATCGCTTTTTAATGGGTTTTCTCATTAAAAACTGATTAGAACTAATCGCTTTTTAATGGGTTTTCTCATTAAAAACCCATTAGCACTAATCGCTTTTTAATGAGTTTTCTCATTAAAGACACATTAGCACTAATCGCTTTTTAATGTTTAAAATCTGACCACCCCTTGCCTTACCTTCTAGCGAACATATAAAAGTTTATTTTTATGTCTTTTAATATAAATATTTCTTGTTTGGTAACAATTAATATTAGATTTTTCTCAGCTACCTGAGTTTCTAGGAATTTTTTAGACACCATCAATCTCTAAGGCGGTGCCCCAATTTTAAGATTTTTACAGGTAGCGATTTCCTACAATTCTTATAAATTTTTTTAGCCATGCGACATCAGATTATTCTGGAATTTTAAACAGAATCCGAATCTGCAAACAAATTTAAAATCCGACCACCCCTTACCGTTTTACACACATATCCTTTAGCGAACATATAAAAGTTTATTTTCGTTTCTTTTAAAATAAATATGTTTTGTTTAGAATCAACTAATATTAGATTTTTCAAGGAGTCCAAATCTGCCAATAGATTTTAAATAGGGCCACCCCTTACAAAGTTACACCATGTTAAAGCCTCGTGCTTATACAATGCACGGACAGCGCCCCTCGGCACCTAAATGTCTGCAACCCGACATACACGCACACTATATCTTAAACGGCAATCTTATTCATTTTTACACTGGGTAATCTGTTAATTGGACTTGAATCCTAATTTTCCGAACAATCTAACCCCGTTTGAATTTTTACAATCGGTTTATACCTTACAAAGTTACATTCTGTTAAAGCTCCGTACCCCAAGTTTTTGCTCATTGCTTTCATATCAAACCTAGGTAAGAGTTTTCTGCGACTAACCATTTTAGCCTGATCTAGAATTTTCTGAACAATCTAACCATGTTTGAATTGTTTAAATTAAACCACTTCTTGCCGAGTTACACCCCTGATTTTAGGAAGTTGTCCAAACAGTCTTAGGGTATGACACATAAGTTTGGTCTAGATCTTATTGGGGAACCCAAATCTTTAGGAATTTTTAAATCGGAGCAATCCTCGGGAGAATTGTACCCTTATATCTACTATCAAACTTATTAAAATTTATATAAAAAGTATTGCACGTATTCTAACTCTAGTAATTTTTCAAAGTAAGATAAACTTTTATAAGTGCTTTACACAACCAAATATACATAGATTTCTTTCAATACCTTAAAAATCAATTTAGGTTTTTGTAAATCAATTTAAACCTTGAAGGGAAACTTACTAAAACACTTTAAACGTTTTATATTATGCTATTGTCTACAAGATACGAATAAAATAATTAAATAACTTCTACGTCATATTTTAGGAATTTATGATTTGTTTAGTTTTAAAATTAATCACCCAGTGAAGTACATGCTATTAAATTTAACCATTAGGTTTTCGTTTTACTAGCGCGGTTAATTAGTGTACGTTTAATTTGTTGTAAATACCTTGGAAGTGAAATTTAAATATTCCTACGAGGCGAATAATTGTATTTAGCGGAATTAAAAATTGCCGTCAGGAATGCAGTTATCGGATACACCACTTTAAACTTGAGAATAAAAACAAGATACTTTAATATGTCTATGAATAATTTTTTGCTAATGTTGGCGATACAAATCAGTTCAACAAACTTTATCAAGAAATATTGTTTTTAATAAAATATATACATGTATTGATAACATCTATAAACCGCTGTGATAACCAGAGTCTGGCGAATCTGAGATAGTCAAATCTCTAAACATTTGCGTAAGCAATTGCCTCACAGTCGCATCTTCTAAGTACTGGATGGGGTAACATTTAATAATTTTTAGCACTGTCAAGTAATTTAAGTTGTTGCAATCATTAGACAGAGAAATACTCGCACGGATTTTTTCCTCTAATGACGTTTGAACCATTTCTTTGTCCGTCGTATTTCCATATACATTTTTTATATCATCTACAAATTTTTCGTAAAAAAAAGCAGAATGTTGGCAACGCTTTTCAATAGAAGGAGAAAATTGTGTTATGTGTCAGTCATACGAGGAAGCAATACAGCACTGTATTGCTGTATCAGTAATGCCCAAAAATTTGGATGATTTTATAAAAATAATCAAGAAGATAGAGTTTATAAAACTGTTGGCAGATATTTAGATGTAATATATACTAAATTGTAAGTTCTAAAGTAAAAATTTAACCACTTCAACTACTATCATAAGAAATGAATGATGTGAATTTAAAAATTATTTTGTATATATTCGCTTGTTTATATTATAAAATATAAAGTATGCATTGGTATTGTTTAATTCAAATCTCCACATAACTGAAATGGGCATCTAAGTTCTTATGAAAAGAATTATAACAAAGATGTGTAATTTTTAAAAAGGTGCTATAAGCGTTTTACAAAATTAATAATCAGAATCGTTTTATTTAAAACTATAACATAATTTTATTTGCAGCTATTAATATCTGTAGTTGAAATACAACAATTTAGAAACGTAAAGAGAATAAACTGTAATATGCAGGATTATAGTGACTGAAATTTCTCTAGACTCTATGGTTTAAAATTTAAACATCGCTCGTAAATGCGTGGAATGGAAACCTGTTGTACTCTTCTATATATTCAACTTGTCTACAAATACTGTTTTCAAACAATCTTGGATAGCTTTTATAAATTCGTATAATATGATCCCAATATCACTATTACTGTATTTGCTATTAATTATATTATGTGCGAGATTCTGTAAGACATCATTCCTATTATATCTTTACATTACCACATCTAACAGAAACAGATCTATATTAGGAGTACTGGTTTCCGTTAGTTTTCTTAAAGTATTAGCGTGGTTGGGAACGATCTGAGATACGCCTAAAAAGTGCTCTAAAGTTTCTTTGGTAATTAACATATAATTTTCATCAAATGTCACCATCTTTACTAAACAATTCTTATTTAAATAAAAACGCAAGTTGTCGAATTTGCATATCTGATTTCGTACGCTAACTTTCATAATGCGTATAATATTTTGAAGATCTGATATAAACTTTCTAAATACATTGAAGGATACATCAAATACGGTCTGCGAAATGATGTCAACAAATCTGAAAGTTATTTTATAATCGTCGAACGGGTTCAGACCTACAATTATGATTTTGGATGAAGATTTTGTTATGCGTATGGTTTTCCAAATAGCAACTTGGTTTGCTCTAACTGAATCGCGGCGTTTATACATTCTTTATGCGCAGCGGTCGACTGCTTTTCCAAATCCTTAATTTGCTCCCACTCATTGTCTGTAATTTTTAGCTTCTTTTGGAAATAAACCATCTCGATGTGCTTCTTAACAATTATTTGAATTACATATGTAGATATATTAATTTTTTCTACGTTTGCAGGTTAAAATTCAAACTAAGACTTACTCTTCTTTGTTGATAGGCCTCACACAAAATTTTCAAAGACGGAAAATTCTGCAACACTATTAATTACACTTTGAACAACTATACGTTTTACAAAAATCAACTTAAAAAGAACTTTTGGTATTATTTCCCCGATTATATGTACATAGAGAAAGTACAAGTATATTTTGTCGTTACATTCAACCAATTTAAATCAAATTATAGAATGCATATTCCCGTATATTAACTAGAATTGTAGGAAAGTACCTTTCACAATTAATAGTCAGACGTCATCAACAAAACAATGCAAGGCTGAGGATCATACATTTCACTAAATTTATTTATAAAATACGTCTTATTTTGAACTACATTTAAAATAGATTATCAAACTACTTTCTAACCCACAGTGCAGAATTAATATATATTTAACCTTTTGATTTAATTATTTGAATGTGGATGCACTAAATGAAAATTTTAACAATCCTATATATTAATAACTATTTTTCGAGTTTTACTCTATTATTGAGTTAAATCTAAATATAATGCCAAGGTGGTTTCCTGTTAGATTTTTGAATATTAAAACACTATGCGGGTCTTTGTTGGAGCTAATTTTAAAAGACATGATAATTAATTTCAATCCCCCAGAAAATTATATACTAATTTGATAGGTTTCACGATGACTTTATCTCTAAAAACAGTGCAATACTGCTAAGAAATAGATTAAAGATGAACATTGCATAGATTGTTAAAGGTTGATCTGTAAATTAGTAAGGGGCCGTTCGATTTGAAAAAAAATTACGAACAATTTGAGAACCTGAGGAAAACACAATAATAATTGATATCTTACACGACTGAGTTATATTAAAAATACCGCTGAGGGTAATTTTTATAAAAAATTTAAATGATGCTGGTGGTTAAATACAAACAGGTGAAACCTACAATAAAACATTTATAAGCGTCACTTTTCCAGTCAAGACCTACATATAACACCGATTAACATAATAAGGAGTTGCGCACGCTTGATCGTCAGTATAAAAAGCGATTGAACAAGTTTCAGAGCATTAGTTGTTAAAGTACCGTCGAATTGATTAAAATTACAAGTTAAGGATGGATTTTTCTGGTGTTGGTGTTACAAGTAATGTAAGAGTGTCATTAGACATCGACAAACTGGTAAGTAAGACCACCTATGCGCTAAGTAAATTTACATCAAATTTTCACTACCATAACGTAGAAGTTGGTTTTGATTTTTACGGTGGTCTGCAACCAGTCGTACAAATTATCTGCAATAGTAGAATGTGCCAAAATTATGCTATAAAAATGAACTACTTTAAATGTAGAGAGTTTTGCAATTTTCAATTGGAATTTAGAATCATACAATTTACCCAAGAAGCAGCAAACGTAAGATCAAATGGTTTTTCTGGCGGAAATGTTTTAGAAATTCAACTGGATCGTGAATTCAAATTGAAACTGATAGTCGACACATCTAATAGAAGTGTGTGGGTAGCGAATAGTTTCCAAGAAAAAAATTTATATAATATGGAAGTTACGAAAGATTAGAATGTTATTGTGTTACCTGAGTGCAGGTGCATCAAGCTATTAAATTTGCGAGAATTAATCTGTTATAAAATGGAGGAGTTGAGGGGTAGAAACCTTCCAGAATTTTACCAAAAATTTGTAGGTGATAAAAAATGTATGTGGAAATACGACGAACGAAGAGAGGGTTCAAACGTTATTAGAGCCGTGTGGATATATTATTATTATTATTATTAAAGGTCTTTATTGCCTTAAATTGATTTGTACAGTATATATATAAACTAAAGCAAATTATGAATAAGAAATAAATTTAAGGAACAATGGGCGAAGTTAATCTTAGTAGCAAAACTACTAGATGTTCTTCCACTTAACCCACATTCGCAATTGTAAAACTTAAAACAAGAAACAAAAAAATCAAAAATAATGTATACAAAATAAAGAAAAGGAAAAAAAATTAAATTAATACAAAAAACACATTTCATATAAGTAATAGCTTATAGAGTTACAGTGCAAACTATAAAACAAAAGATGCCTCTCAAAGAAGCTTTTGATACAGTAATTTTTTAAATCTTATAATGCCTACCGATTTAATTTCATCCACTATTGAATTATACAATTTTGTTATATTGTACGTATACGAACGTTTAAATAGCTCAGTGTGGTGAAATGGAGGTGTCAACGTTCCCTTATGTCGAATATTGATATTATGAACGTCTGTTCGAAAGGTAATCTTATCATACAGATATTGTGGAGCCTTATTGATTATGATTGAATGAAATAGAGATGCAGCATGCAGGTTTCGTCTTGCAGACATGGTTAGCCACTTAGATTCAGCTCTTTTACAACTAATTCGATCATACTTTCTCAAGCCATAAATCAACCTAATACAGGAGTTTTGCAATTTCTGAATTCTATTAATATCAACAGATGTTAAGCACGGACCATATACTACATCTGCATAATCTACACAAGATAAAACCAATGACTTGCATAGAATTGTTTTGTCGATGCACTTAGTATATCACGATTATTAAACAAAACTTTCAAGTTGCCATACGCCACCTTTAAACGATTAGTTATATACTGAGTAAATCTTAAATTCGAGTCAATGGTTAATCCCAATAGTTTAACAGTATCTATTTTTGGCAACAACTCTCCTTCAATAAATAGGTCTAAATTTTTTGAGGCAAAATGTCTATCACTTGCATTACCAAATATAACAAACGCAGATTTACTTGAATTGAGTTTTAAACAATGATCGTTACAATATTTCACTATATACATTAAATCCAAGTTTATAGCGGCAGCAGCTTGTTTTATTTCATCAACAAAGAAATGCATATATATTACAGTATCATCAGCATACATGTGCAATTGAGATGAAAGAAGAGAATATTCAACACAGTGAGTATACAATATGAACAGCAAAGGTCCCAAAATTGAACCTTGCGGTACACCAGATGCTAACATTCGAAAACGGGACGTTGCCCTTCGACTCTAACAGCCTGTTTTCTAAAGCTCAGATAGTTTTGATCAAATTACAGCTCTCAGGAAGCAAGCCAATATAGTGCATAATAGCAACAAGAATTACATGATTTACGGTGTCAAACGCTTTACTGAAGTCTAGTAGAACTAGACACGTTATTTTTTTATTATCGCAAGCCCGAATTATATCATCAGTAATGTTTAACATTGCTGTTGTACAACTGTGATTTGGCCAAAAACCTGACTGTATAAGTGGTAGTATATTATTAGTCTGTAAATATTCACGAAGTTGTATATCTAGGACTTTTCTAAAATTTTGAAAACGTGGGAAGAATGCTTATTGGCCTTAAATCTGACAAAGTTTTGGGACTGGAATTTTTTGGTATAGGTGTAACGTAAGCTATTTTCCATTTTTCCGGAACAATTGATTTTAGAATACACTGGTTTATTATATGGGTTATGTATGGAAGAAGAAAGGGAATGCAGAGTTTGATCGTTAGTATATTTATCCCATCCAAACCTGTTGAAGTACTCTTTATGCTTTCTATTACGCGAAATATGTCATTCTCTGTGACGGTTTGAAAATTAAAAGATGATGCTGCTTTAGGATGAAAATTGTTTTCATAATATTTAATAACTTCACTATTTGGGCTTGTATTAGGTATTGAATCTAAGAAATGATTATTTATTGCTTCAACATCATTGAGATAATCAGGTAAGTTCTGCAATTTACTAGTATTAAATATGTTACTTTTATTTCAGACCAAAACATTTGTTGCTAGCATTTGTAAGCTTTTGTTCCAAGTAATTTTTTTCTGCTTCCTTATTGCAATATTCACTAAATTTCTAAGCTGCTTGTAATTGTTCCATGAATTTTTCCTTTGTCTTTTTAAACCGAGCAAGTGCTAGATCTCGAATTTTCATCATCTGCCGCAGATCTGCAGTAAGCCACGGTGAATAGCATCTAGTAATTTTACGTTTCACAAATGGGGCATGCATATTTAGAAGAATCAGTATACTATTAGTTAGGAAATCAACTTTGCTGTTGATATTGTTTAGGTCATAAATTACTCGCCATGGGATAGATTGTAAGTGTTGCTTAAAATCAGAGTAACTAAAATTTTGAAATCTCTGTACGTTTTATATGTGGGTTTATTGATTCTTGTTTGCGGAAAATTCAAGGTACAAAAACTAATTCATGATCTGAGCCAAAAAAAGGTATAACTCCAGCTGAACTAACCTCTTCAGGCTTACTACATAGAATATAATCTATTAAGGTTAAGCTCTTATCTGTATATCTAGTAGGTTGATTTATAATTTGTTTTAACCCAAAAGTTTCTAAGGCGCTACAAACATATTTGGCTTCAATTGTATCCATTCGAAGCAAATCAACATTAGTATCACCAACGCAGTAAATAGAGTCAACTTGCATGCTGATGTCTATGATCGAATTTTCAAGGCTATCAAAGAAGTGTTTGTAATTAACTAAGTGTGGATTGTACATAGTGCCAAAAGCAATTGCCTGTTGGTTTAGTTTAAATTTAATCCAGAGCTGCTCAATATCTGCACTTGAAGACCATATTACATAATTAATATACGATTTCACATAAATTGCTAAACCACCTCCGCGTTTAACTCTGTCTCTTCTTATAAGTGAGTATCCATTAATTGATATTGTATCTGATGCTATACAGTCGTTCAGCCAAGTTTCTGATACACCTACTATATCATAATTATTAAGTAATACACAATCTCTAAACTCATTAAAATGTAGTAACAGTGATCTAATATTAAGGTGTGCTATACTAAAATTTTGCATCTGTAACTATGTGATTAAGTTCGATATTTTTGAAATGTATATTTTAAACAAGAAAAAGAAAATAGATATAGATATGTGATCGTCATTACACCTGCTCCTAACCTGTTGTATAATATTTGGGCTAATACTGGGAGAAAGAACATAAACTTAAATACACAAGTTTGGATTGGCAAATTCACTATAAGTTGGTTACTAACCATCATTCTTATTTACAAGTTGTAATTCAAATTGTATTGGGTTTCACATATTTAACATAATAACTTTGAAAATTAAATCAAACATACATATTTAAAAGACCATTAACCGCACAATCTTCATTGGATTACGACAATAACATTATAAATCCATATGGCTAGCAATACAAAATCTTTTGTTTTCTTTGAATGTATATATTCTACCATCATAAGTCCAAACTTTATTCCTACCTAGTTTTTCTGGGCTTCCTTAAACAACATATACCTGGGTTTGGTTAGATCCTCAGTGATGGAGATTTCAGTACCTTTTAGTAATTTTTATTATTAAAACCATTTGTTTACTTTTGTAACTTAGAAATTTGATTATTATGCTACGTTTTTTCCAGATTCTAACCTTCCTAAACGATGACATCGCTCGATCTCCGCCGCCGATATCTGCAGGCCCATTTTATCATTAAACAGCTGCAACACCACATTTTCGAGAACTTCATCTTTTTCTCCGTAATTCCAAAGATCCTAACACAACTTCTACGATTATAACTTTCCAGGTCGTTTACTTTCTTTTAAAGCGATGTTTTCTTGTTGTAGTTCATTAATAAATTTCTTATGTTCCTGAAATTTCCTGTCAATCGATTCAGAAATTTTCGTTGTGACCTTATCAGTCAATTGAGCGAGAAATCTTTCATCATTTATTAGGTCACTAATGGATTGTTTAATTATAGCAACAATATCATTTACCTGTTCTCTCGTGAATGGCATCTTGCAAGCACTAATTAATACGATAACCGAAATTAATTAGCAGTTGTTTAATAAAATTAATATAACTTATATGCAATACTAGGTTTAATAGATAACGGAGCGGTGTTTAACAACACGTTCACTCTACCACGTACATCACGCGAGTGATGATGATTGCAGCAATTTAAATTACTTGACAGTGTTGGAAATTATTAAATGTTACACCACCCAGTACTTAGAAGATGCGACTGCGAGGCAATCGCTTGCGTAAACGTTTAGAGATTTGACTGTCCCAGATTCGCCAGACTTTGGTTATCACAGCGGTTTATAGATGTTATCAATACATGTATATATTTTATTAAAAACATAATATTTCTTGATAAAGTTTGTTGTATTTATTTGTATAGCCAATATTAGCAAAACGTACTAAATTATCTTGTTTTTTATTCTTAGGTTTAAAGTGGTGTAACCGATAACTGCATTCCTATTACCGTCACTAAATATGCGGTTAATAGTATGGAAAGTTGTACGGGAATTTTTTTCAAAATGAGCAGTAAAGCGGACGGCAATTTTTAATTCCGGTAAATACAATTAATCGCCTTGTAAGAATATTCGAGTTTCACTTCCAAGGTATTTACAACAAATTAGACTTTACACTATTTAACCGCGCTAGTAAAACGAAAACCCAATCGTTAAATTTAATAGCATGTACTTTCACTGGGTGATTCAGTTTAAAACTAAACAAATCATAAATTCCTAAAATATGACGTAGAAGTTATTTAATTATTTTATTCGTATTCTGTAGACAATAGCATAATATAAAACGTTTAAAGTGTTTTAGTAAGTTTTTCTTCAAGGTTTAAATAGATTTACACAAACATAAATTGATTTTTAAGGTATTAAAAGAAATCTATGTATATTTGGAGGTCTAAAGCACCTATAAGAGTTTTTCTCATTTTGAAAAATTACTAGAATTAGAACCCGTGCAATACTCTTATACAAATTTTTATAAATTTAATATTAGGTATAAATGTACAATTCTCCCGAGGATTGATCTCATTTAAAAATTCCTAGAGATTTGGGTTTTTCAGAAAAGTCAAGACTTCCTAAAATCAGGGGTGTAACTTGGCAAGAGGTGGTTTGATTTAACAATTCAAACAGGGTTAGATTGTTCAGAAATATCTACATTAGGCTAAAATGGATAGTAAAAGGAAACTCTTACCTAGCAAAAACTTGGGGTACGGGGCTTTAACAGGATGTAACTGTGTAACAGATAGACCGATTTTAAAAATTCAAACGGGGTTAGATTGCTTGGAAAATTAGGATTCAGGTCCAATTAATAGTTAACCAGTGTAAAAGTGAATAAGATGGAATTTGAGACATAGTGTGCGTGTAGGCTGAGTTGCAGACATTTAGGTACCGAGGGGCGCTATCCGTGCATTGTAAAGGCACGGAGCTTTAACATGGTGTTACTTTGTAAAGGGTGGCCCTATTTAAAATCTATTTACAGATTTGAACTCCCTAGAAGAATCTAATATTAGTTGAAACCAAACAAAACATATTTATCTTAAAAGAAACAAAAATAAGCTTTTATATGTTTGCTAGAGGGTATGTGTGTAAAACGATAAAGGTTGGTCGGATTTTAAATCTGTTTGCAGATTCAGATTGTGCGTTAAATTCAAACTAATTTGATGCATCACATGGTTAAAAAAATTTATAAGGATGGTCGGAAATCCCTTCTGGTAAAAAAATCTTAAAATTGGGGTACCGCCTTAAGGAGTGATGCTATCTAAAAAATTCCTAGAAATTCAGATAGCTGAGAAAAATCTAATATTAGTCGATACCAAACAAGATATATTTATCTTAAAAGAAACAAAAATAAACTTTTATATGTGTGCTAGAGGGTATATGTGTAAAACGGTAACGGGTGGTCGAACTTTAAATATTAAAAATCGATTAGTGCTAATGGGGTTTTAAATGAAAAAGCCAGTTAAAAGGCGTTTAGTGCTAATGGGTTTTTAGTGAGAAAACCCATTAAAAAGCGATTAGTTCTAATAAGCTTTTAATGAGAAAACCCATTAAGAAGGATTATTGGATTGGGTGGATTCACTTGCTCTAGACTCCTAACAAAGGACCTACTGATTTATCTAAAATTTTACACAAAGGTTACTTTAACTTAAAAACTATAAATCAGAATCGCCATGCTTTAAGCATTCGTATCAGAAAAAGCTATGTGAATCGTTGGTGTTATCACAAGTAGATTTTGGAGATGTGGTTTATGAAATAAAATGGATTAATATCAATAAGTGTCGTATATTTCATTCTCTTACATTGTATCATAAGTTAATTATTAGTAAAACACCACAGTATTTGTACAACAAAATTAAATACCCCACTGATGTATATAATTTGAATATTCGATTTAAGGGTATGTTCCTCGTTCACATATTACTCAAAAATTTAAACCAAGGTTTTCTTACAATATTAGTAAAAATTATAATATGGTACCGGTATCCTTAAACAGTTGTAATGTTTTAGTTTCTAGGAAAACTATTTATAGAATGTTGTTTGATGGGTACACTATAATCTAATATTTGGGCTAAGTTGTAACTTGTAACTTGTTTTGTTATGGCTGGTATATATGTTCTAATTAGTGTATCATTTTCAATATAACTGAGGTTCTGACACTGTTTGTTTTTGAGCAAAATGCAATAATATTGTAGGTTAAATGGAAAAACAGTGAGTAGTTTCACTACTACCTAAATTTCGCCCACAAGCAGTTAATTTATTTATTTCCGTTTCGTTTGAATTATACAGGGTTATTCTAAATGAAGCACCCATGTTTAAAAAAACGTATTTATTAAAGTACAAATCCAAAAATGAACAATCGTTATACCAATGAAAAAGGAAGTTTCAATTTTTTTTTTATTACATTATAAATGTTCAATGTGTCCATCGTTTGATGCACGGCAAACATCTACGCGGTAGGTAAACTCATTCCGCACACGAGAAAGCGTATCTGCTGTTATGATTAAATGTAAGTCAAATTTATGTAAAATTACATATTCTAAAAGAAATGCTAGTTAATAACAAAAGTGCATTAGTATCTCTAATTAAAGAGCATAGTTAATTTACCCCATATTCTGCAACGATTTAATGTTGCGATAACAGCATGTTTAAATATACACACACAAACAAACAACAAACATACATACACACACCCACACGCACACGCACACGCACACGCACTTGCACACGCACACGCACACGCACACGCACACGCACACACACGCACACGCACACGCACACGCACACGCACACGCACATACAAACGCACACGCACACCCACACGCACACCCACACGCACACGCAAACGCACATGCACACGCACACGCACATCAGCACGCTCACACACATACAAATGTATCTAACTTGTTTACTTCTTGATTTTTGTTGTTTTTACAGTCCAGCGAAGGATTTGTTAGATCCGCCTTATTGCGAATACGTGAACTATTGTGAATAATAATAAGAGTGATTTTTGTAAAAATAATGTTTGATGAATACTGCTAATTAGATTTTTGCACGCTTGTCATTTAGAGTCCTTATGTTTACATTAATCATGCTTACAGGTTGTTTCAGCCGTGATCGCTTGACAAGTTCTAAAAAAACTTTGGAACGTTATAAAGTTAAGTTTGACATTACTTCGTAAGAACTTGCCCTTTTAAGAATTAATTCTCAAAATCTGTATCACTACTTGCTTATCATTGCCGTATAATTGTATATGTCTTTTATAGGTTTGTTAAGAATTGAAAGAAAATCTTAGTTAGTGTCTAAATATAACATTATTTCTTTTTCCTATCAAACACGATTCATCGGGAACAGAACAAAGAATGCGGACATCAATATTACTATACTCAATTAGTCCGTGAGTTTATTTAACTACACAACACCACAAAACGAGTTCGAATTTACTTAATGACGGCATTTTAAAGAACCAATGAAGTTTAATGCTTTGAGAAACGCTATTAAGAAGGCGCCATGAGAATCTCCATAAAAACTCAGATTTGTTCAGCTGTTTGTTGGCGTGAGTTCATTCTTAATGTAGTATGCAAACTGATTAAAATTTCAAATTCTGAATACACATGCAGCAACGTTATTCCAACAGCTGGAGGAAATGCTGTAAAAGATCCATATTGCGCCACAGTCCTCCGGCTATTCAAGGGTGCTCTTAATTTCAAACTTTAGGGACAATTAATTATTACCGATAAAAGTTTCCGGATGCCGCAAGTTCTGATAAAGACTCAATTATAATCGCTAAAGGTAGCCTAATGATACTATAATTGCGAATTATTAAACCTGCAAATTGCGCAAATGTCTAACAAAGAAGCTATTAGTTTTCTTGATCTTTGTGCACAGAGGTAAAGGGTCTAAACGAATAGCTAGGGGCTTGCATCTTTCTTGAATGGGTAATTTATAGCAAATTTATGAAGACAAAATGTTAATCTAGTTGGGAAATTGGCATCGCTAATGACCAAGCCGCATTTCTATCGTCTCTCTTAAACGATATTCTTGTTTAATCAATGACGTTTAAGATGCAGGTGGTATAGCATATTTGCGTTGACTTGTTACATCAATTTGATCAGCTTTTAAAAGTTTTCCCTGCAGAAAAAGTGTAATTGAATGGATGAAATCTTAGCATTTAGTTTAAACCCTTGCAGATTTGCATGACGGATCCAAGTTCAAAATTAATTTCGAAAATATAAAACCATGGTGAGCGGCAGACGATGCAATTGTTAGTTGCAGACCCAACAACAAATCGGTGAAGTATTGACTATTGATACATAGGATTTTAAGAAAATAATAGAAAAACGCAAGAATTATTGAAATATTTGTATGTGAGATTGGTTGACATTTTATGTGCGTACGTCACAAGGCGTTATGGGTAAAGATATAATTATTGTGCATAAGGAAAGTTGTAGCTCAATAACGTGTTCGCGTATTATTAGCATTTATGTGGTCAGTGTGGCTATTCTGAAAAAGTAGATAATTACAATGTTTTAAAAATGGAATAAAAAATTAAAATCAATTGAGATGAAACACATGGAATGCAGGGGGGGGGTCTTACCACTTATATGAAACAATTTGCATAGAAAGGCGTACTTGTTACGACAATTTAAGGGATATTGGATTTGTGATTAATGCTTTAGATATGAAAAAGGACTTCCAGCATATTTTACACGCTAAGTTAAAAATCATATTGTTTTAAAGTTTTAAAAATGAAATTTCTATTAGTTAAATTAAGTTACGTAAGATTTTGTGTGCAAGTTTATATGTCAGAGTTGTACAAGTGGTTAATTCGATTAGAATGGCCGACTTCGATAGGTTTTGTTAGTTAAAACAATTTTTATACATAACTGATTAGATACGTTAAAATCCAATTTTAATGGGAGGTTGTTAAAATTATTCGACTGTTTTTATTAAATTTTGTACATAAGATTCAAACAGGGAATGATTGTAAATAAATATCTTAATTGGGCAGGAGACTTTGAACTCTATTTTAATGTAAGCGAGTGATTATCAAATAAGTATAATTTTTTTATTTTAGATTTAAGATTTTGTTCGTAAGGCAAAACTGACTGTTGTGGCGCTTCTGGTCACTATCTTTAAAGTTTGTGCTGAAAGAAAATTGCTTTACCTAGAGGTAAGATATTGCTTGTTAGAAAAAAGCTGTTGTGGATGTAGTAATTGTAATTTGAAAGACTGCTTGTTAAAAAATATTTCGTATCATTATAGGTTTACTGTCCTATTCCTGTGCTTTTATTTTAAATTGTGCGACGGGCAAATGCATTTTGCCATCCATAAAGCCTTAACAGTAGCAATATCACAATTTAAAACAAGCGTTAGCGTACGTGTTAAAACCCGTTCAAATCTTATGTGTTAAACTTAAGCAAACCCCTTTTTATAAACCATATATTAAGTTCAACACGATTTTGAAAGCTTTACATACAACGTTTAAGAAAAACTTGCATAAAGTTTCAAGTAACGCAGATTTTGGCAAAACTGCGAAGAACATTCTAAATCATAGTATTGTAAAACTTGCTAAAGATTGAGAAATGTACGTTCATTTAAAAAATCTATAACTCCAAATTAAAAATCGGTTTATGAGCTCAACTCAACGGCTATCGAAGAGAAAAAGAAAGTAAACTATTTTTAACAAGCGTTTCATAGGTATAGTTATACCTGATTTTTTAAAAACTTGCAAGTGTGAGTTTTGCATTAGCTTTTGGTGACATAAATTTGGTGATAGCATAACAGATTCCCAAATTTCCAAGATTGTGTGACAATAGACACCAAGAAGTTATTAACAAACGTGTTAAAAATGGATACATCTAATTATCACAATAAAAACCAATATATTTTCTTATTCAATAAAAATCAAAAATTTAATGGAACATGAAGCTGCTGACAAAGTGGTGACAAACATCTTCGTGCAAACGTCTTTTTTCAACTACGGTTCAAATCAAATCACACTTAATGCATGGTGTGTCATATAAACGGTTAAAGTCACTTATTATTAGTTACACAACATTATTAGACGCAGAAAGGACACTCGGGAGCAGAGACTTCACACGCCACTTCCCGCCTCCTCCGTCCTCCTTCACTTTCGCTCTCTTCCTCCGTCCTCTTTTACACTCATTTTCAATTCACCTCCGTCAAACTCCTTACTTATACTCAACCTTCCTCAGTCCTCTTCCTCACTCCTCGTCAACCTCCTTCATTCTCCTCACTAATCCTCAGTCCTCCCGTCCTTCGCACTCATACCCCACTGTCTTCCGTTCTCCGGCTCAATCGCACTCCTACCTCAATGATCCTTCATCTCAACCTTCCCCATACCTTAATCGTCCTACATCTCAATCATCTACCTACTTCATTCATCCTCCTACTTCAGACGCCCATTCACCGTAATCGTCCTTCACCTCAACCATCCTTTAATTCACATATAGATACTAAATAGACTTTGCTATCCTTTCAACTATCCTTGCTTTAACTGCTTTTCAAGGTTATCGTTTGAGTACAGATAACCTCCACATTACACTATAACAACCATTACGATCTAACTATTGCATTTGTCTCACTCCATCTTGGTACAATTTATAGACATATCCTGTTAATCACAACCTTAACAAGGACTATTGCTTTAAACTTGAGAATAAAAACCACAAAATCTAAAATATTTATTAATAACATTTTTGCTGGTGTTGACGTTGCAAATAAATAAAATAAACTTTATCAAAAAATATTATAATTTTATTAAATATATACATGTATTTTTAACTAACATTCGCTATGGTAACCGGAATCAGAGAAATCGGGAATAATCAAATCTCTAATCATTTGAGGGAGCGATCGCACCACACACATCCTATAGATACTGGATAGGGTGGTATTTCATCATTTCCGACACTGTCAAGTAATTTGCATTACGTCTATCCTTAAACAAGAAATTGCTTGCACGGACCTCACATTCTAATAACATTTGAATGAACCCGTTCTTGTTCTGTCGTATTTCCACTTACATTTTTTATAACACCTACAAATTTTTCATAAAATTCTGGAAAGCTTCTACACTTCAACTTTTCCATTTTATAACATATTAATTTCTACGTGTTTAATAGTTTGAAACATTCTTACTCATTTAAAACAACAACATTTCGATTTTGCTCAATTTCTGTTTTATATGAATTCCTTTCTGGAAATTGATTTACCATCCATACATTTCCATTAGATGATTCGGTTACCGGTTTCAATTTGAATTTACGATTCAGTTGTAATTCTACAGCATCTACTCCACTAGCTAAACCATTCAATACTACGTTTGCCACTTCTTAGGCAAATTGCAAAACCTTCTCCATTCAAAGTAACTCATCTTTATAGCATAATTTTGATACATTCTGCTGCTGTAAATAATTTATATGGCTGGTAACAGACCACTACAAAATCACACCCAACTTCCACGTCATGGTTGGAAATTTTGATGTAAAGATACCTAACGCATAGGTGGTCCTACTTACTAGTTTGTTGAGATATAATTACGGCACTCGTACATCCATTGTACCGTCAACATAAATAAAATCCATTTTTGTAACTCGTAATTTGATGGACTTGCTGATTTTTCGATAACCAAGGTTCTGGAAACGACTCCTTGGTTTTATATGCTGAAGGTCACTCGTGCGCAGTTTTTTATTACGCTAACCGATGAAACATACAGGTTTTGACAGAAAAAGTGACGCTTATAATGGTGTAATCTTGGGTTTTAGATGTCTATGTAGATCCAAAATTCACGATACGGCTCTTCCTTTTCAGTCATCTTCCACAATCTTTCTTAATCCTCCAATTTACTCCTCCTAAACCTTTCTCAATCTTCCTCAATCCACTTCCTTCTCCCACCTTTCCCTTTTTCAAACCGGATTTATGATACATCCTGTAGGTAGTTCTATTCCTAATAGCAATATGGTACTATTTAGTTTAAACGTCATCTAGTAAACAAATGAAACATAAATTCAGCTTGTGAGAAGAAAATGTGTTTGAAGAAGGAAAACTGAGGAGAATTGAGGAAGATTCAAGTTAGAAAAATGGAGTTTTGCTGGTGTTGACGTGACCAGTGATGTAAGAGTGCCGCAATTATATCTCAAAAAACTAGTAAGTATAACAAAGTATGCGTTAGGTGACTACATCAAATTTTTACCATAACATGGAAGTTGGGTATAATTTGTACGGTGGGTTGCAATCAGCCGTATAAATTATTTGTAGTAGTAACATGTATCAAAATTATGCTATAGAAATGAGTTACTCTGAAGAGATGGACTTCTGCAATTTTTATTTGGAATTAAAATCGGACAATTTGCTCAAGAAGTAGCGAACGTAATATTGAATGGTTTAGCTGGTGGAGTAGATGCTGTAGAATTACAATTGAATCGTGAACTTAAATTGAAACTACGAGTCGATTCACCTAATAAAAGTGTATGGGTGGTGAATCAATTTCAAAAAGGGAATTCATGTAATATGGAAATAGTGAAAAATTGAAATGTTATTGTTTTAAATGGGCGTAAGTACTTCAAGTTATTAAACATGCTTGAATTAATATCTTATAAAGTGAATGAGTTGAAGTATAGAAACTTCCGAAATTTTACGAAATATTTGTTGGTGTTATAAAAAATGTAAGTGGAAATACGACAGAAAAAGAACAGGTTGAAATATTGTTAGAAGGTGAGGCTCGTGCAACCAATTTTTTGTTTAATGAAAACAGCATTGCAAATTACTTGACAGTGTTGGAATGATTATATGCCACCCCATTCCGCATTTAAAAGATGTGAGTGTGGACCGATCGCTCACTCAAATGTTTAAAGATTTGGCTATCCCCGACTTACCCGATTCCCGCTATCATAGTGGTTGTTGGTAAAAAATACAAGTATATATTTAATAGAATTATAATATTTGTTGTTAAAGGTTGTTTTACTGATTTATAAAGTCAACACCAGCAAAAGTATTATTAATAATTTTTTTATAATTCATTGATTTTATTTTTGGGTTTAAGGTTGGTAGTCCTCGTTAAGCTTGAGATTAATAGGATGTTTACAAATTGTACCAAGATGGCGTGCGAGAAATGCAATGATTGGACCGCAATGGTTGTTATAGTGTAATGTGGAGGTAATCTAAACTTAAACGGTAACCTTGAAAGGTAATTGAAGCAGAGGTAGCTGAGAGCAAGGTACGGTTTATTTAGTACCTGTATGAAGAATAGAAAGGTGTGGAGAGGAACATTAAGGTGTAAGACAATTAAGGTATGAGAGTGATTGAGGTGGAGAACGATTGAGGTGGAGGACAGAGGAGGGTTGAGAATAGTCAAGAGGAGGGCAGAGGAGGACTGCGGATGAGTGAAGAGAACGGAGAAACGTTGATGATGCGTGAGGAAGACAAAGAAGTGCTGAGAATGAGTGAGAAAGAGAACGGACAAGGAAGAAGACGGGTGATAAAGGCGGAGGAAAAGGTGGATGGAGGAATGCGAAGGTGGTGTGTGGTACTTCTGCACTTTAATGCCCCTTCTGCTTCTAATAACATTCAAAAACGAAAATATCGATTATGATAAATACATAAATAATCGATTGTAAAAATTAGCAATCGGAAAACAGAGAATGAGGCTGTAAAAATTTATTATTATTTTACAAATCTTTGTATACTTATTTAAGTGTATATGTATAAGCATATTTAACATTATTCATTGAACGCCATGTTTTATTCTAGTGTAAGTGTCTAGCTACACCTAATGAAAAGTGTGTGAACGCATATGTTTCAAACATTTACAGGTTAAAACGAAAGAGTTTACCAAACTTTTCGTATAGGTTAGTTTAAAATATTGCAGAACTAAATTGTATATCCAAGCATAGAATAAAATTAAAGGTCTTTCTAATTTGAAGGTATTAGAGCGAGGATGGTGTTAGTACATTCCAGTTACATTTATGAAATTTTCTCTCAAAGTTTATTGTTTATAGATTCTGTTAATATGGTCGAGTTTATTCAAAGATTCAATTAATTGGTAAAGTTATTGTACTAACAAAATATAGATTTTCTTGGTAGACTCGGCTTGATCTTTCTTAGTGCCCAGGTTGTCATTTTTGTTTTTCTATTTTTGAAGTTTTACTTGAACTTTCATTGTTAGGGTTCCTGCAATATTGAATGTATATTGGAGACATATGGTCTAATGAGCTTTGACTATTTAACTATTTTTTTAATATTAGTGGGCGTTGACTCTGCGCAGCTATGAAAATGGGTTGGCAATTGAGTTCGATAAACATTCACTAATGTGCGATCAACATATACATGTCAAAAATGTACAGAGACCTGCCCAATCAGTATAAAGTGGTAAGAAAGCGAAGTAGACGGAGAACACCGGTTCTGGTGCCACTTTCACAACCATCCACACACTTCCACAACCCTCCAAATCCCTCGACATCCCTCCACATCCCTCCACACTCCACCACATTCCTCCACATACCTCCACATCCCTCCACATCCCTCCACATACCTCCGCATCCCTCCACATTCCTCCACACCCCTCTACACCCCTCCACATCCCACTACGCACCGTATTTCTGGCTACCTATTTTCAGTTACTTTTCCAAGGTCGTGGTGACGCCATGTAGGTAAAATCATCACTTTGCTATGCTCTCGGTTACCTAGTTTTGAGTACTTTGCAAAGGTCGTGGTGACGTCATAGCCTTTTATAAATAAAGAGCAATGTAATACCATTCTAAAATCTTTATTCTGACATTATACAGAACAAAATTTAGAAATATTTAATACCAAGCATGGAGTCAATCAAACTTAATTTTAATACAAAGTTATACACAGAAAACAGTCCTTTCTTTATGTTTGTTTGGAGTGGTTTTAATTTTATCTAATTTTATTTGCAGCTTAAAATTTAAATCGACACCCAAGTTTTCTATCTCCTTTTCCAGCCAATACTTTGATGCATAGAGACCGTCTAGGCTTTCAAATTGCAAAATGTGTCGTAGTTTGTCTCTATATATAAAGCATTAGTTGTTGGCCATGTTTAACAATCTATTCTCACAGTTTTATTGTTGTCAACTATAATATTGCAGTTTTCTTCGTATTTGCCCTTGTAGCAAAAGTTATGGTTTGTAGTTTAATAATTACACATCTTCATCTTGCTAAATGTGCCAGCAAAATATTGGGTCGCATCCATATCCAAAAAAATAGTGATAATCTTTTTTTGAGTCCGTCTTATATATCTGGTAGGTCTTCCAATAAAGTTTTCAACTTAACATCTGCTAGTTCCACTTTTTACGAAACACATAGGACTTTGGAATTTTTTATTAATGGTTTCGAGGGCTCTTTTCCAATAATTTCTTTTACTACCTGGCCCATCTTGTTAGTGCTTTCCAGAGAAAACGAAAATTTGGCTTTTGCAGCTACTTTTCGAAGTTTGTGGTAACGTCATAGAATTTTGTAAATAAAGAGCAATGTAATTCTGTTATAAAATTTTTATTCTGACGTCATACATAACAAAATTTAAAAATATTTAATACCAAGCATGTAGTCATTTAAACTTAATTTTTATACAAAGTTATACACAGTTCTTTCTTTGTGTTTGTTTGGAGGGGTTTTAATTTGATCTAATTTTATTCGCAGCTTAAAATTTAAATCTACACCTAAGTCCTCTATCTCCTTTTCTAGCCAATAGTTAGATGATACATAGAGATCATCTAGGTTTTCGAATTGCAAACTGTACCCAAGTTTGTTTCTATATATAGCGTCTCTGATTCCAAAGACAACCAGATCCATTTCTTGGTGTAATTCTTGCAGCTTGTGACAATCTTTTAAACACGGCTCTCTTACTATATCCTGCATACGTATCTTGTTAGCTTGATCGACTTCTTGTTGTCGGTTTTGGAAGAAATCCTAAATTGTCTTAAAGGGTGAAATTGCCTTATAGGGTGAAATTGCCTAATAAAGTGAAATTGCCTTATAGGGTAAAAATGCTTTATAGGATGAAATTGCTTTATAGGGTGAAATTACCTTATAGAGTGAAATTGCTCAATAAAGCGAAAGTGCCTCCGAAATAAGATTATTGATTCTTTTTACTTATGTCAAACTTACGCTAGTACCTTAAAACATAGACTCAGAAATAACACCAATGTAATCGCATTATTGAAACCGGATGACACAAACCTTCGCCATATTTTTCTTGATCATATAAATGGTGGCATGTCATATCTTAAATTTAAAGAAATGTGCTTGCGGTGTTGGGGCGGGGGGCGACTTGAAACATAGTTTTATTACTATCGTAAAAGATTTTAATTTAGATAAGGGGCGATATAGAAAAAATTTCGATGAGTATATAAATATAGATAAAGACGTTTATAGGTTAGCTCCAATCCGACGGTAACGCCATATAAGTAAAATCAATTCTTTGCTATGCTCTCGGTTATCTGGTTTCGACTGCTTCTTCAAGGTCGTGGTAAAGCCATAATCTTTTATTAATAAAGAGCAATGTAATACTATTCTAAAATTGTTGTTCTGACATTATACATAACAAAATTTAAAGATATTTATTGCTGAGCATGGAACCATTTAAACTTAATTTTAATACAAAGTTAAACACAGAAGACAGTCCTTTCTTTATGTTTGTTTGGAGTGGTTTTAAGTTTATCTAATTTTATTTGTAGCTTAAAATTTAAATCGACACCCAAGTCCTCTATCTCCGTTTCTAGCCAATAGTTTGATACATACAGACCGTCTAGGTTTTCAAATTGTAAAATGTACCGAAGTTTGTCTCTATATATAAAGTCTTTGATTCCACCGACAACCAGATCCATTCCCTCGTGTAATTCTTGCAGCTTGTGATAATCTTTAAATCGCGGGTTTTCCAATATATCCTGCATACGTATCTTGTTAGCTTGATCGACTTCTTCTTGTCGGTATTGGAGGAAATTCTTATTCTCCCACTCACTGTTGCGCAGTTGCATGTCCACCACTATTGGGAATACATGGTTGTTATAGGTTGTAGGACCCTTGATTTTAAATGATCCGAAAGGTTCTTTACTAGGCAAATATACAATGTTTAGCGGAATCCCTTTGCTTGTGGTGTACCCTGAGTTTACGAAACCCGCATTAATTAGTTCATCTACGTTATCTGCCATTGTAATAAATACGTTTTTTAGAATAACCTTTTAAAAAGTATACGGATTTAGTACCATTCTTTTCCGCAAGGACGCCTACATAACTAGTCTTTTTTACTCACCACAAATGCATACAACTTGTAGAACACGAATATATCTAAGTCAGTCCATCGGTACATAAAATAATCTTTTAATTCTTTCTCATTTTTTCTAATAAGATGTACTTTGTCTAACACATCTTTGTTTTGTTTGCGTATTATCGCAGTGTTTTCCATGTAGTCCAACTTTTGTCTTTTTGCATCCATTTTGTCTAATTCCAGCTGTCTCTTTCTTCCAGCTACAGCGTATCGTTTGCATAATGGGGCAATTTTCTTTAGCGAAACAGATAGAGTTTACTATCAATATTTACGCGTTCTCGTACAACGTCTGGGCGAATGTTAGGCGTATTTATCAACCCCAATTCCAAAATGATTATGTCTTTTGGAAATGTAGAATATGGTGTTGCAGATTGTATAAAATATGTACTACTTGCTTTAATGTAGCTCTTGTGTAAGATTTTGTTTTATCTTGGCTGTCTTCCTTTTCTACTATCTCCAAATAATTTACAGGTAAATAGTTAAAAATAAAAGCCCAAAGCGCATAATTTATCAATTTTTCCCTTCCCTCCGGTTTTCCGGACAACTTAATTTGCAAGCCAGTCAATTTCTTTGTATTGCTAGTAGTAGATTATTATACACTAAACAGCAGCTATTTTGTAGCTTGTCCGATAGCTTACTCCACATTTTGGCAAGTGGTACCGAGTACATTGGCGCCTTTAAGAAGTATAATTTACTATTTTCCAATAATGTTAAACGGACTTTTAAGGAATTATACACCTGTTCCGCACTAACATAGTTTCCAATTGTACAGCTGTATATCGTCGCTTTCAATCGCGTAATACCATGTTCTTTGGCCAAAGTACACGCGAATGTTTCCCTTAAACGTGCACCTGGACAACGCAAAAAATCTAGTATATGATTTACAAGTTGTTTACTAATACCAGGACTTGCTATCTGATACACAAATTTGTTGTATGTTTTATTTCTTGTGTTGGTTGTTAGCCATGTTAAGCAATCGACCCCCCCCCCCAAGTTTTATTCTTATCAACTATAATATTGCACGTTTCTTCTTATTCGCCCTTGTAGCAATGGTTATGGTTTGTAGTTAAATAATTACACATCTCCATCTTGCTAAATATGCTAGCAAAATCTTGGGTTACATCTGTGTCAAAAAGATAGTAATAATCTTTTTTGGGTCCGTATAATATACCTGGTAGTTCTTTCATTAAGGGTTCTAACTTATATTTAAAGCATTTTTCTAAAAAAACGTGGCTAAGCTGTAATAGACTTATATACAATTAAATTATATAGTTTGTGCCTTCTGTTTTAATAAAGCTATATGAAAATACGCTCGCCGCCTGCCCGCCACCCGCTTGCCCGCCAACCCGAGAGTACAACCTAGATCAAATGAATCCGACCCAGATCGTATGAAAATTCGACTAGATCGGACTAATCCAACCTAAGCCGAATTTAGCCCGGATGTTGGACATATGTCGGACATATTTTGGACATATTTCGGATATATGTCGGATATATGTAAGATGTATACCAGACATATGTCGGATATATGTAGGATGTATACTGGACATATGTCGGATATATGTCGCGTATAGTTTGGATGTATGTCGGATGTATGTCAAACGGATGCGAGATGAGAGAGAAGGACAAAGTATGGTGGAGGAAAAAGGGTTTAGGTTAGTTTACGTTGTTTGGAGTTAGGTTAGTTGGTGCTGTCTGAAGTAAGGTTGGGTTAGTTGGATTTGTCAGGAGTTATGTGAGCTAGTGTTGTCTGATGTCAGGTTAGGTGAGTTGGACTTGTCAGGAGTTAGCATAACTAGTGTTGTCTGGAGTTAGGTTAGGTTAGTTGGAATTGTGTGGACTTAGGTTAGATAGCAGGAAAAATTGATAGGTTAGGTCAGCGCCACCGGTCCTGACCTGATCTATCAATTTTGGATCATGTAAAACCGAGGGCCTTACAACCTATAATGACCGTATATTCCCAAAAGAGGTGGACATGCAACTACGCAACAGTAAGTGGGAGAATAAAGATTCCCTCCAATACCGACTAGAAGAAGTCGATCAAGCTAACAAGATACATATGCAGGATATAGTGGAAGAACCGCGATTAAAAGATTGTCACAAGCTGCAAGAATTACACGAGGAAATGGATCTGGTTGTCGGTGGAATCAAATGCTTTATATATAGAGACAAATTACGAGACATTTTGCAATTTGAAAGCCTAGAAGGTCTCTATGCATCAATCTATGGGCTGGAAAAGGATATAGAAAAGTTGGGTGTCGATTTAAATTTTAAGCTGCAAATAAAATTATATAAAACTGAAACCACTCCAAACAAACATAAAGAAAGGACTGTTTTCTGCGTATAACTTTGTATTAAAATTAGGTTTAAATGACTCCATGCTTTGTACTATATATTTCTAAATTTTGTTATGTATTATGTCAGAATATAAATCTTAAAATAGTATTACATTGCTCTTTATTTATAAAATGCTATGATGTTACCACGACCTTGGAAAAGTAGTCGAAACTAGGTAACCAAGAGCATAGCGAAGTGGTGATTTTACCTATATGGCGTCACCATGGCCTTGGAAAGGTAGCTGAAAATAGGTAGCCAAAAGCACGGTGCGTGGAGAGATGTGAAGTGGTGTGAAGGGATGTAGAGGGATGTGGACGGGTCAAGAGGTGGGTGGAAAGGTGTGAAGGGATGTGAATGGTGGTGGGAGGATGTGTAGGGAAATGAAGAAGTGTGGAGGAATATGGAGGGTGTGGAGGTGATATTGCTGTGCCAACGCTCTCCCGTTAGAATGGTAAAGGAGTGTGGAGGGATGTGGAGGGATTTGGCGAGATGTGGAAGGATGTGGAGTAGTGTGGAAGGATGTAGAAGAATGTGGAGGGATGTGGAAGTGGGAGGGATGTCGGGGGATGTGGATTGATGTGGAAGGATATGGAGAAATGTGGAGAGTGATGGGGGTGTGGAGGGATGTGGAGGGATGTGGAGGGATGTGGAGGGATGTGAAGGGATGTGAAGGAATGTGAAGGTGTGTGGAGGGATGTGGAGATTTGTGTAGGGATGTCAAAGTGTGTGGAGGGGTGTAGAAGGATGTGGAGGAATGTGGACAGATGTGGAGAGATGTGGTGGAATGTGGAGGGTGGTGGATGTGTGTGTGGAGAAATGTGGTGGGATGTGGAGAAATGTGGAGAGATGTGAAGGGATGTGGAAGTGTGTGGATAAATGTAGAGGGTTGTTTAGGGATGCGGAGGAATGTGAAAGGATGTGGAAGTGTGTGGAGGGGCGTGGAGGGATGTGGAGGGATGTGGAGAGATGTGGAGAAATGTGAAGGGATGTGGTGTAATGTGAAGGAATGTGGAGGTGTGTGGAGGGACGTGGAAAGATGTGGAGGGAGGTGGAGGGTAGTGCAGGTGTGTGGAGGAATGTGGAGGTGGCACCAGAACCGGTGTTCTCCGTCTACTAAGCGATTACAAGTGCTGTACCCATCTAATTTCTAAATTTAATTAGGTTCCCATTTATACTGTGTGACGCGATGCGTTATGCAAGATCAAGTAGATGGGGATACCTTGTAGAATTTTTATTTTATATTAAACGGTGTTTACAGATCATTGGTAGTTAAATCCGTAATTTTTATTCCAAATTACTCTTAAACCACACAAATGTAAATAAATCAATTCTATTTTAATTCATAAAATTTTATAGTAAAAGCACTTCATCCTTTTTTTAAAAAGCTTTCAAAATGGAAAAATTCATTAAAATTGCACCTTAAGTTTGAGCTTTAAAAGTTTTTAAATAAATTCTATGCAATATGACAATTTTAATAAACGTTGTTGCAACTATTAGAAAGTAAAGTACAATTACATTTAAATACAATGTAATCTGTGGACGCCAAGTCATAAAAGTACACATATATAGAATTACCAAGAACAATGTCATCTTTTATATAAGAATGCAATAAGGTTTCACATCATAAGAAATTACAGATATGCCTACGTAAATTACAGTGCAACTGGGACTTCCTACGTGCTATTTGATATAAAAAGTAATGGCATTATTGTGTAATTAAAATGAATACCAGAAATATCAGGTGAAATAGTAAGGGAATTAAAAATAATAAATACGGATTTAGATTGAATTTGCAACAACCTTATATCAATTGGTCTTCTGGAAGCATTTTGAGATGTTGTATTATAATAAGAGTCAGAAAGGGGGGTCTTCGTGTTAGATTCCCCATCGGGGTTAAATTAAGGGAGAATGGGTTAATAGTGAGTTTTGATCGGAGGATGGTACAGAGCTTTAAGAAAAGATTGTAGGCTAATTGCCTCCTAGTATGTACGGCTATCAACATGTTAAATGAAATACGTTTGCAAGAGGCAGGGTATTTTTAATCGAGTAAGTGCGGATTTCATATCGTAAAACCGTTTTAAACAGGGGTTGGTAAAAACCCCCTCTATTAAATTGGAACTGCGAGGCATGCTTTTCTCCTATTCTTAATTAAATGATTTTGAAACAATCTTGATGGTGGTTGGAAATTCGGTAATTGAACTGTGAGTACCTAATGTTTGAAAAAAACTGTATTA
The DNA here is from genome assembly GCA_036346225.1 of Platerodrilus igneus. Taxonomy (NCBI): domain Eukaryota; kingdom Metazoa; phylum Arthropoda; class Insecta; order Coleoptera; family Lycidae; genus Platerodrilus; species Platerodrilus igneus. The sequence goes on along the minus strand of JARFIW010000254.1, from coordinate 1,385,742 downwards.
TGAATTTTTAATTTGTAATTGTGTTTTGGTAATAAGACACCAATTAAGTGGTCATAATTAATTTACAGAACTAATTAGTAATTTAAGATTAGAGCTATTAGTGAAGTTTAGGTAAGATTATTAAATACAAAAGATTTCGGATTGGACAAAAATATGGTGTAACGTTGGAATTGGGCTGTTTTCTTGTTTAAGGAACATTACCATTAATTTGAGATTAGTTAATGTAACAATTAGATAGGAAAGCAGGAAAATGAAGAGCTTCAGATAGTTTTCTTGCTCGATTAGGGTAAGTTTACTTTACGATTTTTTAGGATTTAGTTCATCACCTGGCCAGATTATAAATAGGTTATTTTTAGGAGAGCCTATGTATAGGTGTATGTGTAATGTAATTATTTTTGTTATGTCAATCGACGGTAAGTTTTAGGTGGATTTTATTTTAATTATTTAGGTAAATAGATGTGTATATAGTAATTTGTAAATTCTTTCCAGCTACCCCAGTGACAGTTGTATCTGGAAGAAGTAGTTTAATTAAACCAAGGAACGTGACGATCGAAGGTAGAATAAACAGAGCAAGGGTTTTTTGCGGAATATCATTCCCCCCACATAGATAAGGACATGACGAAACTTGCCACGGACTTCTGTTTGAGGCTCCTGGATAGTGACAGATAGGACCTTTTAGAGTAAGTGTTAATGTAATGCAGAATTTTTAGTTAAAAACCTTGTTATTTATTAGTTTTGTAGTTTTTATTATTTCTTTATTTACTTTTCGCATTTATCTATAGAAACCCACTCTTGACCACTGTATTTAGCCGACACACCCATTTATAGTTACGGCGTCCCCGCCCTTTCAGGACGAGTCAACAATAAAAATAGCTTCACCCGTAACAGTAGGAAAAATTACATCCGTAGCAATCGTCTTTTTGGAATTTACAAAATTGTTTAATTTATTAAAAACGTAAAACAATTCTTTAGTCATATTGTGCACTATGAATTTTTTGAAGAAACGATCGATTGCCTTTTCAGTAATCAGGTACGAAAACTTGGAGGTTTTCATTTTACACTTTTCTGTAATGGCAAAATCCCCGTCACACTCCATGAAACTGTAGATGGACTAAAAATTTGAAATGTATTTTGTTTACGTTCTTGACTTTTACTAAAACATAAGTAGCTTGCAAATATTTTTATTTTTATTCTGCTCACCACATTTTAGTAATATTGGGTGGAAATAGATTAAAGAGGTATAGCAAGCAGAAGCCTATATTTTATAAGTTCTTACACTTTAAGCAGGTGTCGCTATGAGGTTATTGAAACCTTCAGTTAAATTTCGTATTAGGGATTTGCGGAATATACGAGTTTAAAGGCATGGTAATTTTCTTCTATGCAATTTAGACCTGGTGATAGATACTGTAACGAACACGTTTTTTATTATCAATTGATTACACAAGCCTTTCTAACATCTTGTAGCTACATTTTTAATTCTAAAGTATGCTCGGCAACTTATTTCCAGCTAATCGCTAGTAGCACAAATACTAATGTTTTAAAACAACAATGCTATCTTCTTAAATGCTATCGAAACACTATAATTAATTTATATCGAAACACTATAGTTAACTTTCCAAGCACTGATTATTAATTTTATCGATCACTACAATAACTTATATCACATTGGGCAATTTATTTTAATATCGACTCCATCTGAAGATGTCACACCTTACATATGATTTTTCAATGCTCTACCCGAAGGTTCTACATTGGCCAGGAAGCGAGTTTTTTTTTACCTGCAAAAATTGAAATTTTGCCGAACTCTTGCTGTTCCAAGCAAGGTAGGGATCTTTAACGTGCGTGACAACACTCACACACGGGACCTCCATTTTACCTCTCATCCGAACGAGGGTGTATTTTTGTGAAAAATGCTCACCTAACATTTTTCAAGCGGACCGTGTCAGCATTCGAACCAGGGACCTTAGGCGTAGTAGTCACACACATACCACTACGCCACGGAACCACCGAAGATGTTACACCACAGGGTGGCTATCAATTATTCATTGTGTCGGATACTTTTCTTGCGTTCGGCTGTATTATTCTGGCCAACGGCAGACTAAGTGACGTCTCGTTACAATACCGTACCAATGGTATTTTTTCGAAAATAGTGGTCCTTTTGTTTTGAAAACTCCTTGATATAAAGAATTACAGAATTCTTAATATTTTGAACTTATTTGCAACTGACCTTTTTCTTCGTTTATGTTTTGGTTACACCTAATTGCATCTAATCTATGGGTTTTTTTTGCACACACTATAGTAAAGCGCCAGTCACTTATATTAAGCGTTTTAAGGTAAGAAGTTTTACATACGCGCTAATATAGCATTATTATTTTAGTCGAAAATTTGCAGTCATTTTGAGATCATTGCTCCTTTCTAGTTACCTTTACTTTTTTAGTACAAGATAACAAATGAGCAGTTTGTACATCATAATATTATCTTATAAAATGCAGCAAATGCCTTTTATAACTGCTTACTTGGATGAAGAACAATTTGCCGTCTGTCCTTAGTATTTTTCTTTTACTTTTTCTTTCTAGCTACTAACTAGCATTTTCGCCTTCATTTTTTTCTATCGGGTGTAACGTGATAAACGTGTTTTTTTCTTCAGGTTCTCCGATTCCTCTGAAATTCCAAGAAATTTTTGCCTGGATCATAATTGCCATTTTTATTCGTATTATAGATATCTGATTGGGATACCGAGTAACCTAAGAAAACACAAAAGCTTTACTTTCATTTTCATTGCGGGTTATTTTCAATAATTTATTCAAAGTAGAATCTATTCAACTTTAAAGAGGTATAGGTGTAATACAAAGATAAACAATATAAGCACGCTCTTAGAGCTTAAAAATCAAACAGCGCTAATAAAATGAAATCACAAAACTGCTTTAAACAACTGTTCCTAAAAGGAGTAGAGTACAAAACCGGTAAGGGTGATTGTATACTTGTTTTGCACTAATAGCAAGTATTTTATTTTTATTCCTAATTTTGTCCACACATTAACAGACCACGCTAGATTAGCTAAATACGCTTATATTTTGTTTAGACTTAAGACAAGCTAAAACGGGTTACTTACACCCTTTTTTACAATAACCCCACTCAATTACTATACAATAAAAAATGAGTTTAAGCTATAATAAATATTCATGTCGATTTATTTAATTTTATGTAAAAGTATTATTTGCTTTTGAAACAAACTTCCCTTTAAGACAACTAACTATACATCTCAATAATCAAAGAGAATTTGAAGTGTTAGATAGTTGTTAATTTCATTTAATTAGCTAATTAATTCTTGAGATTCTGATTGCTATTACTAGTTAACTTAGGGACGCATCATTACTCTTATCGAATCATTTATTAATACAATTAACGACTACAATCGCATATAATCGATAATTTCAATAGCATCGTGAAGATTAATTAAAAGCTATGAAGAAAATTCTACCATTGTGTTTCACTTCTTATTTATTGACATCTGCACGAAGATATTACTATCACATCATAGGGTGATAGGAGAAACTAAGCTTTTTAAGGTAAGTAAAGAGACAACATTCAGTTCTACGCAAACCAAGACATATTTTCATTAATTGTTTGAAAAGGTGGTAAAAGGTATACACTTAATTTTATATACGACTGACGGAGACACAATATAATTTTAAGTCCCGTTTTAAAGATTACTTAAATACAATATTTTGTAGCAATTTCATTATTTTTGTTTATTATATGATATCCTTCAGGAATATATGATAATGTATTTACTATTGGCAGTTGTGTCAAAGCAACAGGATATATGCAGTCATTAGTTTGAAGTTACACTAACTTAATTTATTCAGTTTTATTTCATGTTACACTTTTAAAATAACTTTAAATACAGAAATTAAGAAACAATTAGTACACGTTATTCACAACATATCTTCGGAATTTTAAAAGCTATTACAAAATATAAAAATCGAACAAGGAGCTTTATTAATACAGTTTATACATTTAATCAACTCAGAGCTTATGTACAAGGGAATACTAATGTCGCTACGTCGAAAATCAGATTCTGCTGTGACAAAGACTAGAAAGTAGAGAAAGGCGAAAAGTGTGAAAATGAATTTAATTGGAGTTATAGTGGTCTAGTGTGCAGTCGACATTGCTGAAACTTAGGCTTTATAGAAATCAGTACATTAGTATTCCGTGTACAAACTAGTGTATGTATACATAGAACGCATCTCGAATACTTAACCATGAAATTAAGTAAAGCCATTTTTTTAGTGACAACTTTCATTAAAATTACTGTACACCAATACATGATATCGTATTTAATTACAAATAGTAAGGATACATTATAAATAGCGCTAAATTGTGACCATAATAAATATATTTATGCAGTGCTATATTAAACGCAAGAAATGAATTCCAGCAATATTTCGCTACTCAATAGCAAACTTCAACCCTGAAGTATTTCTAACAGTGATAATGAATTAAATCATAACAAACACCATTATTGCATGTAACAGTTTCGATTGAACTTTGAACACATTACTGATATACAATCGTGTGTTTTGAGATTCCTAATTTCGGAGGACATCAATTAAATAATGCCCCTCATATTTCTACACAATATAAACCCCCATTTCATTTGGTTGTATATGACAGAAGGCGCAGTTACTTACGCCTGTTGTAATGGTTAAATGCTCTACGGATTCGTCACTGCAATTACAGCTGGATTTTTTTCTAATCAACTTTAGCAGATTTTGAAAGACAAGGAGAAGCAACTAAGCTGCCCATAAAATTCAGCACTCATGAACGTACACACGCGTACGTGCACACACGCACGTACTCATGCAATCGCGCATACAGGCACGCGCGCACACATGCACGTCTAGACACGCACGCAGGCACGCACGCACGCACATACACACGCACGCACGCGCACACGCACACACACACAAATTCTCACATACGCACACGCCAACACACCACACACACATACACGTGCATACCCACACCCGCACACACACACGACTTCGTAGCGATAGAACGTGTTTTTCAGTCGCAGGTGATTAGTAGCTAATTACTGTAATTTATAAGCGTTTTAATGCTCAAAACTTATTCGATTACTACACATCTTGGCTTCTCAAAGTAAAGCAATTATTATTCAATACAATAGTCTTCCTTTTTTAATAAAACTCAGTATTTTAATCCGTAGAATGTCTAATTTAAATGTCCATACGTCCAGAAGTTTAGTTTTGCGATACAAAATTGCTATATAAATACGTATATAACTAAATGTCTCCTATCCACCAATCTACTTCTATGTAACAAAGTAAGAATCAAACAATTCGTTGAACGAAGGTTCCGATAACAGGAATTTTGTTTACGCAAATAACCAAGTTGCTCAAGAACATATCAATAAAGATATACCTACCATTAGTAGAACTAAATGTGAATTATTCCTTGACGTTTTGAACGCAACGCAGCTTTTTAAAAAGAATTAAACATTCCTTATCTTCTGTAATTGCAGTAGGGCAGTATGGCATCCGGTAAACGCTAAACGTGTAATATTTGCGTCAAAAATATCAAATGATCGAATTTGCATATATCTCACAAATAGAGCGTTTACTACAACTATGTCTTCAGAACATGATGGAATTAATGTAAATATCATTTATATAACCGTTAGGAAACTAATGACTCCTTTTAATCGACCAGTACTTTTCAATGTCTCACCCTGCATACCATACAAAATAAACGAAGATATTCTTAAAGGTTGATATCGGGTCCGTCAAGTTGCCCCGCCCCCGTTGACCGATTTGCTCCAAAACCTAGCACCCGTTTGCTTATAGCTAGCACCAGCTAGCACCAAAGTTGTAGAGCTAGCACCAAAACAGTTTCAGAAATATGGCCAATTATATTCGGGGGGGCCAACTTGACGTTAGCCCTCCCCCCCAGTGCTCCTATTTGCTCCAAAATCTAGCACCATGTAGCTTAGAGCTAGCACCAGCTAGCACCCAAGTAAGAAAGCTGGCACCCTACAAACAAGATGGCGGCGATTTTTTAAAAATTTTTGCCAGCCCCCCCAGTTGTCCGATTTGCTCCAAAACCTAGCACCATGTAGCTTAGAGCTAGCACCAGCTAGCACCCAAGTAAGAAACCAAGCACCTTAAAAACAAGATGGCGGCGATTTTTTAAAAAATTTTGCCATCCCCCCCAGCTGTCCGATTTGCTCCAAAATCTAGCACCGATTTGCTTATAGCTAGCACCAGGTAGCACCAAAGTTGTAGAGCTACCACCAAAACCGTTTCAGAAATATGGCCAATTATATTCGGGGGGGGGGGGCAACTTGACGTTAGCCCCCCCAGTGCTCCGATTTGCTCCAAAATCTAGCACCATGTAGCTTAGCGCTAGCACCAGCTAGCACCCAAGTAAGAAAGCTAGCACCTTAAAAACAAGATGGCGGCGATTCCTTAAAAAATTTTGCCAGCCCCCCAGTTGTCCGATTTGCTCCAAAACCTAGCACCATGTAGCTTAGAGCTAGCAACATCTAGCACCCAAGTAAGTAACCTAGCACCTTAAAAACAAGATAGCGGCGATTTTTTAAAAAAAATTTGCCAGCCCCCAGTCGTCAGATTTCCTCCAAAATCTAGCCCCAATTTGCTTATAGCTAGCACTAGCTAGCACCAAAGTTGTAGAGCTAGTACCATAGCCGTTTCAGAAATGTGGCCAATTATATGCGGTTTTGTGATGGACACGAACCTTACGGGCGTCGTCGTGGATCCAAGGTCCAGGGTTCGAATCATGACATAAACGACTGCTTGAAAAATACAGATGAGCATTTTTACAAAAATACGCTGTCGTTCGGATGAGAGGTTAAATGGAGGTTTCGTGTGTGGGTTTTGTCTCGCACGTTAAAGATCCCTACCTTGCTTGGAACATAAAGGTTCGACAAAATTCAAAATTGTCAGGTAAAAAACGCTCGCTTCCTGGCCAATGCAGTACCTTCGCGCGGAGCATTGGAAATGTCAATGTACGGACACGAACCCTACCTTTGATTCGGTTCAAAAAATCGAACCGAACCGTAATAAAAAGTTTTCCAACCGATCCGAACCTACGACAAGGTTCAGTTTGGTTCGGTTCAAGTCCATCTCTACTCCGAATTGTTCCAATACTAAGTAGGTCTAACCTTGCTGTCGCTCAATTGAAAAAATTAACACCTTAAAAACACGAACATCATCATCATTTTGTTTTCGACCCTACTTAAGGTCGGTTTGACGCAGCTCTAACTTCTTTTCTATTCTGTGCTAAACTAAAAAGTTCTACCTACCCTTCACAAACTAAACTTCTAATAATTTGACTAATAGCTTGGTCTAGGTCTTCTTATACTCTTCTATATTTTTCAAGGCTTCCTGGTTCTACATAGATATTAGCAACCTGATAGTTGCTGAAGAATTCCAACATGTTTATATGATTCCCATTTATAAGGAAATGAAATATTACCTGGTTATCCCCTCTAAAAAAAAGGAAAAGTGTTAAATTATATGTTATGGTAAGGCTTAAGCAACGAATCGCTGTCAACTTGCCAGGACCCTAATACGAACAAGGTGATTATTTTTAAATTGGCGAGCCTTAACATAATTGAAAGCTAACTGAATAACATTAATTCAAACACTAAGATACTGAATAATTTATTATCACTGTCACTTTATATTACTAATCACATGGTTTGCTTACTGCTCGTAAGAAGAACCAAAACGAAACTTACGATAGCTGCTAATAGAATATTGGCGTTTAATTGATATCATAACAATCTATATCATATTCTATTTACACATAGGTAGAAACTATTTGTGAAGATGAACAAAACTTGGTGCTAGGTTTTGGAATAAATCGGAGTACGGGGGGAAGAGCTATATTCAAGTTGCCACCCCTGAATATAATTGCCCATATTTCTAATATTGCTTTGGTGCTAGCTCCACACCTTTGGTGTTAGCTAGTGCTAGCTGTATGCAAATTAGTGCTAGGTTTTGGAGCAAATCGGACAACTGGGGGGGGCTGGCAAATTTTTTTTAAAAAATCGCCGCCATCTTGTTTTTAAGGTGCTAGCTTTCTTACTTGGGTTCTAGCTGGTGCTAGCTCTAAGCTACATGGTGCTAGGTTTTGGAGCAAATCGGACAACTGGGGGGAGCTGGCAATATTTTTTAAAAAATCGCCGCTATCTTGTTTTTAAGGTGCTAGCTTTCTTACTTGGGTGCTAGCTGGTGCTAGCTCTAAGCTACATGGTGCTAGATTTTGGAGCAAATCGGAGCACTGGGGGGGCTAACGTCAAGTTGGCCCCCCCCGAATATAATTGGCCATATTTCTGAAACTGCTTTGGTGCTAGCTCTACAACTTTGGTGCTAGCTAGTGTTAGCTATAAGCAAATCGGTGCTAGATTTTGGAGCAAATCGGACAACTGGGGGGGCTGGCAAAATTTTTTAAAAAATCGCCGCCATCTTGTTTTTAAGGTGCTAGCTTTCTTACTTGAGTGCTAGCTGGTGCTAGCTCTAAGCTACATGGTGCTAGATTTTGGAGCAAATCGGAGCACTGGGGGGGCTAACGTTACTTCCCCCCCACCGGAATATAATTGGCCATATTTCTGAAACGGTTTTGGTGCTAGCTCTACAACTTTGGTGCTAGCTGGTGCTAGCTATAAGCAAACGGGTGCTAGGTTTTGAAGCAAATCGGTCAACTGGGTGGGGCCAACTTGACGGACCCGTTGATATCTAAAGGTTTGCCACCAATAACTTTAATTTTCGCTGGTATTAGATTAAATGAATACATACGTCAAGTGTTCGTATCTGAAGGTGATGTTATACCAGAAATAGTTACTGTGGAATGCGATGACGAAGAATATCGCATTTTTATATTCGACGACAAGGTTAATTGTTTTTTATGTAAGGAGATGGTCCTAAATTTTTTCTAAATATCCAAACCAAAACGCACTGTATAATAATGCTGAAATAACAAACTGTAATAAAGACAACACAAAAACGTCCGTCACCACCGACCACTGTAACTACCGAACAGCCCACAAATAAAACTATCGCTACTGACTAACTCTAAGGACATAAACATCGAAGGCGTTATTAAAAGGAGATCTTTGAGACCCCAGAACGAACTCAAGTTTTAATCAAAGTAATTCACTCTTGAAAATATTGAAAATTGATACTTCAATTAAATCAGTCGATGACTTTAATGACTTACAAGGTTTATGGTAAACAAGAATTACGTTCTAGATTTTGTGCCCGTGTAACGGTTTAAACTTTTGAATCGCCATGTTGTAGTTTTCTCCCCATATGGCATAATTATGGCTTAAAAACTAAAAACGATAATTAAACAAATACATTGCCTATAAATTTTGTATCTTAAAACGATAAAGAAAAATAATAATAATATATTGCAATTGCACCTATAGTAAACTATACTACTTCTCTTCGCCTTTTGAGTATAGAAAATTAGTCAGCAATACTGTCTGCATCTAGTTCCTTTATAGGATCGTTTTCAATATTTAGTATAGCCAAACTATTTACATGTTAGTCTGCTTCTTAAATAGTTTTCTACAAGTTTCAGAACTGAAAAACTTCTTTCACCACATGGATTTGAGATAGGTATTGTAATATATATTTTTAAGATTGTGAAAATATTTGGAAATGTTAATATTAAGAACATTTCCGTTATAACTTCTTTAAGAAGCACCATTGCTGTCAATTCGATTTGTCTTCCTAAAGTTAATAGTCCCAGAATCTATTTAAAATAAAATCATTTTTCACCATGATTTATATTGAGATCACTGGAGTATATTTGCATCTACTCATTGGATGCCTCTTTTATAAAATATTTCCATTTTCAAAAAAGTCCAAAATTTTGATCCGCCAAAGGTTTAAATGCTGGAGTATGCCGATTGTCGTTTACTAATTTCGGGTATTATCTGATCTAGAATAGGATTAAAATATTCGTATTCCATCTTTTGTTTAACGTCGAATTCAATTTTATTATCGACTTCGCCAAAGGCAATTTTCCGTGTTTGTGTTTTTTGTTTATTTACAGAAAATCCATGAATTATTTGTTAGATTAAGAACTTTAAGAAGGAATGCTCCAAATCTTTCATTTCTCATGGTTTTGAAATGAATCAATAACGTAATATAATATTCAGCTGCTATAATAATTTCAGCGTTAACAGATTGTGGATTTTTGCTGAATTTATTCGTTTCAAGATTGTTGTATAGACAACTAACATAAAGACTGTTTCGGTTTTTCTTAATTTTTTATGAAATGAAAATGCTTCGTGTCGAGAAGAATTTTTTTACAGCCTATTGTTGGAAATATCAAGTATACGTTTTTTAAATGACGAATATCCCTTCAATAATGCTACAGATGCATCGTACTATTACGATCAATCGCTCCCAATAAACCTCGGGCAAGTAACTAAAGCCATAAAACACTTATCCCGACATTTGAGTGGGCGCAGACGTCCTCCTCAGGAGCGGTTCTCTGCTGTTGTCATTGTTGTTGATAGCTGCCTTTGCTGGTAGTGCCTCGCAGTACAATGTGATGAGGGTAGGGTAGGAGGGTTTGAATAAAAGCGAAGCACTCGCGACAGCATAATACGGCAGGTGGTACGGTAATGTTTTCTCTGTAGAAACGGTACGGTAATGAACGAGCTACATGGCGTTTCTTATTTTAAACGTCTCGCGCCTCTAATCGAGCTTGCGCACTTCCGCTTGCGTTGATGGGAAAATGAACTGCTTTTCACATGCAACGCCTTATGTCAGCGGTTTACAACCACAAAGATAAGCCAATGACGTCAATACCCGTGTGAACACAAATAAAACGCGGTTTTCAGAGCATCAACGAAAATTGCAGTATTCAGCGGGGATTTTTACGCCGAATTCTAAAAAAGTCCTTAAATCTAAATTAATAAACCTGTACTTGGAGCTTACACAATAAAGCCAATTGCCATAACGCTTCATCTAGATAAAAAAAAAAGAAAAAAGTCTCTTTGTACGAGAGCTTACACATTCACAGGAACTTAATATACATTTCTCTACAGACGTCACCTGTTTTTTTAACTGTAGAAAGATTCCTATACCAGAAAACGGAATTGAGCACCCATCCCTTTTTTAAGGCTTACTTGAACATAGCCCGCACAGGTCTTGATCGTCGCACCATCGGCCGTACAAATCTCGTCGGAGGCATGAGACCCACATACTTATTACTACACTATATAACTAATTACAAAAGTTTTGCTGGCACATTTATTTATGAATGCGTGTAATTTTCATGTGTTTCGTTAAAGGCATTTTCATAAACTAAGCAAATTTAAAATAGCTTTAACAAGATAAACCATTGTATAATACGACAGCTGCAACGTTAAGCTAACAAATTAACAATGTTATCGGAGTTATACTTAATTAATTAACATTATCCTATCAAGTACAATACTAAGGTGCGAGTTTGCTCCTTCGTCCAACAATAATAAGTTCTACCTTTGGTCATGAATACCAAACGTTCGGAACAATAAATTAATAAAGTAATTTTTCAAGGTATTTTATTTCAGAAAAGATATTGACTTATCAGGCCGCTTCGTGACGTAGTTGGTATGCGTGTGACTACTACGCCCAAGGTCCCGGGTTGCAAACCCGACACGGTCCGCTTGAAATATGTTGGGCGAGCATTTTTCACAAAAATACGCCCTTGTTCGAATAAAAGTTAAAATGGAGGTCCCGTGTGTGAGTGTTGTCACGCACGTTTAAAATCCCTACCTTGCTTGGAATAGCAAGGGTTCGGCAAAATTCAAAATTTTTCAGGTTAAAAAAAAAACTCGCTTCCTGGCTAATGTAGTACCTTCGGCTGGAGCATTGGAAAATCGCATGTTGGTGTATTTGACTTATTGGTAAAAGCACGGTAAAGATAACATCTCAGAAATAATGCCAAAGATAATTGTAAACTCTTAACCATCTAGGGGTTAAAGCGTTAGATAAGGTACGATAGTATCTCCAAGATATTTTCGAGAAAAAATATAATTAACCAATTATGGATACATAATAAGCAGGTAAAATAGAATTCTTAAGACACTATAATAAGCGATATATACTAGACATTTGTGATTTAATCTAAGAATTTAAGCAACGATAAAATGTTATGATCAAAGAAAATTTTTTTTAAGACAAAGCCTAATTTTGATTCGGGGGCCTCCTTCTCGGCGCACACCATACTTCCTATAAATGTAATAACAGGACGAGGGGGTACTTAAGGTGGGAAGTTTCTTAATCATGCCCTCCAGAAGAAAATACCTCCGTGAAGCGGGCTTGTTCAGTTGAACCATGCGGGACCAATTCACCCGGTGGAGCAATCCCTGCACCCCGGTGTCAATTAGACAGATCAGCTAAGCCAAGACGATAACAACGTTTTACTGTCCCCGCATTACGACGGTAGACAGTGGCGATGCACAGCTATACAGTTGTCCTCCACGCCCACGGCCCAATGTCGTGAAGTAACAAATTCCTAGCCATACAGTGACTTCGAAAAATAAAAGGGAAGAAGAGGAATAAGGCAGGACAAAAAAAGGAAATAAGAGGTTAGGAGCTATGTAGCAACCCAGGTAGAAAAGATGAGAGGAAGGGCTCGCATTGAGCAAAAGCGATAGAAAACCATGGATAGCCAAGTACTACTCGACCAGCAAAAATGTAGTCACTAGCCCTGAGTGGGAGAGTACTGCTCTTATGCGATGGACGGTTGTCTCAGAACTTGAGACAGGTTCACCAAAGGAAAAATTAAAAACTATGATGGAGAAATCCGGCCAAGAAAACAGAGATTTTAGATAAGCATCCTAGGGAGGCGATAGAGAGAAGCGAATGTCCCTATTAAGACATATTGGTCTAAAAGACCACCTGCAATATTAACGACAACATAAGACTTTTATCACCAAGTAGATACTTGAAAATAACTAAATTACAAATAAAACTTAGACACATCATCTTCCTACAAAGCACATCTACTGCGATAAGTAGATCAAACAAAAATTGCGTGAACAACTTTACTATAACCACGATAATTTCAAAGACACGACTGCCATAAACGCAACTGTAATTATACGATACACTTATTTAAATATAAAAAATAAGGAATTTGGATACAGCGACGGGATAAGGGATAATACTTAAAACAAGAAGGTCATTACTTGTCACCAACACGTTCAAGAAAAACAAAAAAATGCATTAAGCATTCCTATAATACAGAAATGACTGATGACGGAAATATCAAAAAAATGATTGAAGCATATGCTTAAGAAAACACGTCGAATAGAAATTCCCCGAATTCGCAAGTGCGGAAACTGACTTTTTACTACAGAGGCATAGACAGTGATTCTATGTACATCCCGTGAGCAAAGCATCAGCCCTAGACATCAGCTTAGGACAGGTGGTAACGATTCGCTGGGTTGTTCAGACGGAGCATACTTCAACCACAATAATAACTGTAAGAGATTTTGGAATAACAACCACATACAAGATAAGAATTTAAAGAAAAATTTGGTTACTTGTCTATAATTATCATGCGAAGGAAATTGTACTCGGTATGGGCCGCTATCTTTTAGAAACAGGAGACTATGATGGCAACACAAGGTTTACAATCGTTTGGGTTAAAGGGTTAATAATTATTTAGATACAAAAGGCTTCGATAGGCAGATAATGTTTAGGTACGGAAGATAAAGCTATAAGAAAGCTTGAACGAAACAAGGATGGGAAACCAACAAAAAATATGTTTAGATAAAGGTATGAAAACAAATGTACGTATATATTACTCGATAGGGGCAGATGAAAAAGGTATTAAGTCTTTATTATGCAAACGTCCTAGAGGTTTACCATTCAAATCTTGCAGATCATATATTGACGGAGATATTACTTGAGTGATTAAAAATAAGAATTATTTATGAGCTAGTTTAGCGGAAAACCTTTTAGTAGCATCAGATAACACATGATTTTTCTTCCAAACTTGTTCACTCAAGGCAAATGAAATATCTCTTTTGCGAAGATTGTAATGATTTTTACTCTTTTGATAAGCTTTAAATAATTTTTTTTTGACTCCTGTAAAATAGATGGTAACTGTTGCTGATCTTTATCTTAACGTATTTTGAAATATATTTTATTCCCATTTAGTATGGTTAGGTTCGATATATGAAGAGATGGCGGTAATAATTACACGATTAATGCGTTCAGTTGGGTTTACTTAGGGGTGATATCTGGCAACGAATCAGGTCTTCTAAATTTTATAACCTTTCAAAAATCTTGAAAATCCGTTGAAAGGAATTGTGGACTATTGTCACAAAGAATAATTTGAGACACGCCGAAGATAAGAAAAATTTGTTGCTCTAAAAATTTAATGAATGCGGAAGAAGCAGCTTTTGGTAGAGGATGAACGAAAACAAATTTGGAAAACCAATCAGTTACAACCAATAGGTCCTATTAAGTCAAGAGAAATTAACTGAAATGGATAAGATACTTTTTTAAACGTACCCATTAAACCGGGACTAGCTTTTTGTGAACTCTTTTATGCACCACATGCTGTACAATTTTTAATGTAATGGCAAACGGATTGTCTTTAATTGGGCCAATAATAAAAATCAGAAATTGTCGATACAGTTTCTGTAAAACCTAAATTCGCAGAGGTAGAATCATTATGAAACATTTTCAAAAGTTCAGGTCGATTATCTGTAGGGATTACTAATTTCCATTCAGGTAAGCTGACAGGTTTAAATGAAGAAGAACTAACAAATTTATATAAACGATATTAGATAACACTAAAGGAGGGGTAGTTCTCAGAATGTTCAGTCACTTTTTGTACCATATTAGAATACCAAGCATCGGGAGTTAAATTAGGGAGATTTAAGACAGCTACATCACGAGAGAGCATCAGGCATAATATTTAACTTTCCAGGTCCATAGCGGACAGTAAAAGTAAATTGAGAAATACGTAAACTCTATCCGGCTAAACGTTTAGCGGGTTGTTTCAAATTATTTAACCAGGTATGGACAGTACAATCGGTAATTACTATAAATTGAGTTCCTTCAACATAATCCCTGAATTTATGAATTCCAAAGATTACTCTGAGAAACTCACGTTCGGTAGCGGAATATTTTTGTTCGGCAGTAGTCAACGACTTGCATAAACGACAGGGTGTTCTCAACCATTTTTTCTTGAAGTAGCATGGCATCTAAGCCAATAAATAAACCGTCAGTCTGAATATAAAATGTTTCTTTAAAATTAAGGGAAATTAAAATGGGAGTAGTTATACGTTTTATTTTATCAAAAGCTTTTGCGCATCAGAAGTCCAATCGATAGATTGTCCTTTCTTTTTATTTTTAATTGACACAGCAATAGGAACAGAGATGGTAGATAAGTTTGGTAAAAAGATACGATAATAAGATATAATTCCGATTAAACTATAATTTCAGTGACGTTTTTGAGCGTTCTAATATTAGTAATAGTATTTACTTTATTGGGCATGCAAGCCATTTTCATCGACAATAAACCCTAAAAAAGAGATAAAGGAACAGGAAAAATTAAATTTTGCCCAATTAGTTTTAAAACCAACAGTGCCTATGCAATCTGCTACTTCATTTACGATTACAATATGTTCTTCAAAGGCATTTAAAATGACTAAGATATCATCAAGGTAGACAAAAGCACGTTCTTGAAGTAAAATTTGACTTAGTGTTCTATCTATGGTACGTTGAAGTATTTTAGGGGCATTAGATAAACCAAACGGTAAGAAATTAAATTCATATGAACCTTTTCCAGGTACACAAAAAACAGTTTTCCGATGAGAGGATTGTTCCAAAGGTATTTGATAAAAAGCTTGTTTAAGATCTATAGAGGATTTAGTAATACGAAGTTTACTTAGTATAGCGTTCGGGGTAATGGATAGCTGTCGGAAATGATAACGGAGTTTAAGTTACGACCTTCAAAACAAACACGATAATCTCCTTTTTTCTTTTTAACTAATAAAATGTGACTACCCCAAAATGAAGAGCTAGGAGATATAACTCTAGACTGAATCATTTTATCAATTTCGGCATATAAATGTTTCTGTAAAGGAAAGAATAAAGGATACTGACGTTATTTAGAAGGTTTAGAATCTGCAGTTAAGATTTCATTCGAAACGGTCGTTACACAAGCTAATTCTTAGGTAGATAATTGACGAAATCTATTCATGGTTTTATCTAACAAGATAGTTTGTTCTTCCGTAAGAGAAATTTTATTTGCAATTCCCAATGAAGCACATTAGTTCTTCTTAGGGCTAGCTTGCTAAGTAAAATCAAGGAAATTTAAGAGATGACAAAAATCAACGCCTAGAAGAAAAGTATATGCTAGGGTCGGTATTATTAAAAATTTAAGTTCACATTCGAGAGATTTTATATGAATTTTTAGTTTAATAGATCCCGTTACTTCGACGTGAGCAGAATCAGCGATAACCATGAATGTTTTTGAGGCTTTATTCTAAAATCTATATTTTGATCTTTTAATTGTTACAAACCTACGGAATTAGTTAAAGAAGAATTAGACCCAGTGTCTAACAATGCATTTATCCTGTTTCGATTGGTTAACTAATTCATACCAAGAGTGAACTTGTTGTTTGATGATCCGAAACCAGTTTAAAGCACTACCGGAAAAAAGCTGTACGGCACTAAGGAATAATTGTTGGTCCGTATAATTTCGAAAGACTTTGAGAAACGAAATCAAAAAAATTTTGGAGTTATATACTGAAAGAGTCAGGTTTCACTTATAAATCGGTGCAAATTTGGAGACGTCTATATTTTCGGTAAGTAACGATAGGTTATTTAAGTTAATAACAGGAAGTTCTGAGGCAACATCTAATCTTTCCAAAACGAAGCCTTCAATGAGAAATAGATGTAAGTTTATTTCGGATTATATCAACTTTATCAGGATTAGAGTTTTCAAATAGGTTCAGACGCTGTTTTACGTCTATTAACCGCGATTGAACGCACACTAGTTTTATTTAATTTATTATTCATTATTAACAATAGACTTTATATCATCGCTAGTGTCACTTATTTCAGTCAAATCTTTGTCGAGATCTATAGAGTGCATATTAAAATTACACAGAGTATTTAAACTATGCAAAATTGCTGCCCGATATTGCAAGCGTCTTTCATTTTGCGTGGAAGCAGGAATTATATTAAATTTTATCAGTTCCCAACCAAGTTCCCTTGATTTTAAATGGACGTGATTCATATTTATAATATTTTAAACGATACGTAAAGTCAAGTATTGTAAGTTTTCTTAGTTAAACAAGTAGACAAATTCGATATTATTACAAGAAGAAAACCGCGAAAATTAGTTGTTTTAATATGTAACTACGACAGGCAAATCTTTAATAAACTAAAAATAACAGAAAGCGATATAGATAAAAACGAAAATTACAAGATTTTACAATTGGACACAAAAGCTTTTTTCAACCAACAAACTTATACAAATTAATACGATTAGGATAGATTTATGTTTTGTTTATGTAGATGAAGATAAATTAAAGATATTTTTAATATAACAAATTCAAGGCTAAAACATGAAATATACTCTAATTCTAAATGAGATAACCAAAATTTTAAATACCACATGAACATTTTTGAAGTTAGGTCTCCCAATAAAATGCATTTAAAAGGTTTTTAAACACAGACAAAACATTTGTGAATTCAGTAAATTTACTCACCCGACATAAAACTGGCATTTTTTCTGCACCCTTAACCAATCAATCACTAAATTAATTGAAAACTAATTATCAATGAACATTACACACCATTAAAAATCAATAAATACAGGACAACAATATGTTGTCGTTGTTATGTAACCGCAGTGGCTAAAAATCCCGCCGTCTAACAACTCGTCTATTAATAACTAGCAATTTTTTTATATTTTAATTTTTAGAGGAATTTGGAGTATATTATGTAAAAAGAGTAAAGGACAATGCTTTTAAGTTAGAGCTACATTAGTTGAAATTATTGGTTGGATAATAGATAAAAACAGAAAGCTTTATTAGATAATTATATATTTTTTCGTAAAAGCAGCAAACTCTAAATACTAGCTAGTTAAAAGTTTCTTACAACAACAAAACAGCCAATAAGTTGATCGCCAAATTATTACGACCAATCGTTCCCAATAAACCCCGGGCAAGTAACTAAAGTTATAAAACAGTTACCCCGACATTTAAGTGGTTACTGACGTCTTTTTCAGGGGCGGTTCTCTGCTATTGCTTTTGTCGCTGGGAACTACTTCAGCTGGTGGTACCTTGCTGGATGATACGATAAGGGTAGGGTAGAAGGGTTTGAACGAAAACGAAGTTCTCTCGACAGCACTAAACGGCAGGCGGTACGGTAATGTTTTCTCTGCAAAAGTCGGTATAGTAATTCAAGGTCTATGTGACGTTTCTTACCTTAAACGTTTCTCCCCTCCAACTGAGGTGGACGCACTACCGTTGACATTGATGAGAAAATGCTCTGCTTCTCACATATAAAGGCTTATGTTAACGGCTTACGTCCGCATAGATAAGACAATGACGTCAATACACGTGTGAACACTAATGAAACATGGTTTTTACGGTATCAACAAAAATTGCAGTATTCAGCGCGAATTTTTCCACGTCGAATTGTAAAAAAGTCCTTAAATTCAAATTAATAAGCCTATACTTGTAGCTTATACAATTAAGCGTAACAGTACCTAGCTGACTATCTAGTTTCGCTTAGTCCTTTTAAAACATAAACTGATTCATCTCTGCATCATTTCGATAATATTTCGTTTGTTCTTTAAATTGTTAAAGACTCAGCAAAAGCCAGCTCCGAGTAGACCTTTAAAGTTCCCATTATGCACTAGTTTATCTTTTGCCAGCGATTAGTACTTGCACTAAAGAAGTTTTACATTTTTAGTAGATACATGAGGTAACCTACAGCGGGAGTGCAATATTTAGCAGCGTATGTGCCAACCAAAATTAAAGAGTGTGACGTTCATTGTAAGTGAAGTACTAATGCATTACGTTCTTTTAAACGAGCTCGCAGACAAGAACATTCCAGACATATTACTGGCGTTGTTGTAATACTTTCTTCTGCAGTTATTTATGTGCAAACCTAGTTCAATTAGCTGCGAAGATAAGATACAACTGATTCGACAGATTTTGCTATGTGATTTGATATTAGAATAAAAGTACTAAAACGTTGTATTGTATTGCTGATTTTCACTTACAAATCTAAATACGACACTTAATTGATGCATGTGCAGATTGTCGAGTGTAGAATTCACTGTAAGCGGGTAGTATTTTGCTTTTACAATTTCAGCGGTACTTTGACTTTTTAATATGACCCATAATATCTAATACTGCGGTGTATATGTTGAAAGAAAGATACAAGGTTTTGCTCTTTGCTGGATTTTCATGCCTTTTAAAATGTTCTGCAAAGGACTCGTCAAACTGCCCAATAACTTCCAAAAGACCTAAATAATTTGCATCATTAGATGATCCCAGTTCTTCATTAAATCCAAGAAATGCTAGCCCCACTACCTAAGAGAAATTGTATTGCTGTCATAAGTCCTTTAGAAACTGATCTCCCATATAGTTTTTCTTCAATATATTGTTTTTGAAGTTTTGAATTAATAATGAAACATTTTTGTCTTTAGATCAAAGCAAGCAAATGTTTTCTATGATCTTGGCTTCGTTCATGATTGGTGAGGGCTTCATAGCGTGTTTTTAATCGTTAAATCCTTCATGTGAAAGTTGAGTACAGGCATTCGTGAACAATCGACAGAGCATGCAGTAAACTTTTGCGGTTGTTTCATAATATAGTAACCATTCTCCTTATATCGTTTGGCCATTTGGCAATTTAGAAAATAATGTAATTTTTGTGAAATTCTAGTGTGTCCATCAAATTCACGTTTAGACCTTGAAAAACCTGCATCAATATTTTGCTTGGGATATTACATACAATTCTATTTATTACTTTGTTATTTATCTGCCACAATGCAGAATCGTCTAAATTACAATTAAAGCTTGAAGCGGTAAACCAATACTGACAATACTCGAAATTGGTGACGTTTTATCTATATCGAATTTTGAGCATTCAGTTACAGGATCTAAATCAATAACTTTGGTAAATTTGACGTGTTTTACGTTTATTGTTTGCGCTTTTAATGTGCGGATGTTGATTTTCATGAATGGTGAAAACAATGTAGGCGTGCAAATATACTTAAAGCTTTTGCTTCTTTTTTCTTTCTTTCTTTTCGAAGATTTTCGTATTCGTGCCCGCCTAACCTTTTTCTATCGGACATTTTCGCCTCCGACTGTTTAATAATAAGAAAATATACAAACTATGATTAAAGTATGATGTTCGTAATCGTTACCTTAATGTTGGAAGATTTGCCACAACAGAGAACGGCAGGATACACTGCTCCCGCATGAAGATAATATTAAAATAAAACTACAACCGCCCACTGTTTGCATTACTAGTTTCATAGTTCAAACATAAAAGTTCATTTTATGCGTTTATTCACGATTCAGGACGATTATTTTCCTAGCATGTATGTGCTCAATCATTTAATAAACAAAGTATTGTTAAAAGGTTGTGAACTTTTATAATAGTATTCCTATAACAGTATACGTATTGCTAAGAATCTGCAATTTGTTGTGCTGATCAAAACGGTTATTGTCGCAGTATAATTTTCTAAGTGTTACAACCAGTTACTTCACTTTAAGGTACCATAATTAACTGAATTTAAAAGTGACTTATTATAAGAGAAACTACGAAGTCTAAAGTTCTTAATAACCCTCACATGCCTCTAGTATTCGTATTCTTCGAAGTATTCTTACAGAAGCGGTAAACACTCAGGGTCGACCGGTAGTATTCCATCGCATTAGTTGTATCTTATGTAGTGCTAACAGAGTAACTATAATTCTCAACCGTTTTGTAGAAATATGAAATAAATGTATGTAATGTTAATAAACGCAACGCAAGTTCGCCAGACGGCACCAAGTTATTTTTAAAGTTTGTTCCTTTTTTTTTTTAATTTAATGTGCTAATAAATTTTCCTGTGCCGCCTATTTCAAGAGTGCCGTCCTAGACAACTACGTTCCCTTCCCCTGTACAATAGGTACTGGCTTTATCTCATTTATATATGCTCAACTTTGATTGATTGATTGATCGAATCTGTTTAAGGGTTCGGAACTGATTGTTGTAGTGTTGCTTGTATCGGAAGGCTATCATATGCATTAATCTGTACACTATTGAATTTGCTTAAAATAAAAATATTAACCCGACCCTATTTTATGGAGATAGTAATATTATAACAAACATATATTCTGTGGTACTGGCTCTGGTGGCCGCTTCTATTTGTTACAGCTATGTGGTATCTAACCCTTTTTATTGAGCATAATAATATCAGAAGAAAGCAATTTCGCAATAGAACAAAACTTTACTATCATTTAATTAGCTTTAGGTTCATCACAAGAAAACATTTAATAATAACAAATACTTGGAAAACACATTTAAAAAGGATTACGTTATGAACAAGTCACTTGTGTTGCCTAATTCGTATGCGGATTACATCTACCTTTAAAAATACGTTAATATAGCGCTTGCGCAAAAAGTGTCACTTGATAAACAACAAAAGGTTGCATAGTTCACTTTCTATTTGAAAAGGTTTAATTATAGTATGTCCGATACTTAGTAGGGTTGTTGTGTCATTTCTGTGTTATAACAAATTAAAAATTTTATTGATTTAAACTAGCTACATGTGATTTAGTTTTGTTTATAATGAATACAAGCTAAATTCAGTTCAAACATATGTAAACCAATCTACAGATCTGTCAATTGGGTAATAACAAATTTGTTTTAAAGTAATACAAAACAATAAGGTCTCATTATGTAGAGAGAGACTAATAAATTATCAGAAGTCAATTTTATTTTTTTTTCAATACTATACTTTTAACTTTATTTAACAAAAAAAAAGGAATTGCATTAAATTATATTTTTGGTTGAAGTTTCTTTATTCTATTATAGCCTTTTTACTTATTATGGGATTTTATTTTACAAGAATTTCCAGTAAGAGAATAGAGCCCACGGCAAGTTCTGATAGAAAACGGCCCAAAGTTGTGGAAATCTCAAAGGCAAAGCGGCTAGTCGAACTATATGCTCTGGGTGGAACATGAGCTGTGAGTCGGGGTTGAATTGCGACCAAAAATATGAAGAATAAGGCGCCACCGTATTTTTCTATACAGAGAAGACCTTACTCAAGTCCCTTGTACAAGGCGAATGCGGAAACCTTTATTCTATAACCGCTATACTGTTTATTAAAGACAACATAATCCCTAAAGTCTCTTACCTTATGGCTCGACTTTGACCTTAGTACTTCACTGCTTCACCTGTGAACAGATTAAACAAAGAATAGCACTGTTTGTGCGTTTATACTCAAATTTTAAAATCCAATTCGAATCATCTTTCATTCAATCTAATTAAAAGAATAGTCTTGTTCAAAATAAAATCTATTCCTTTTGTATTCAATTAACGTGCTTTTTACAAAATATCCTTTCATTTATTATATATTTTGATTAAATTAATTTGTGAAAATTATTTACAAAGGAACTGGATATAATCAGTACCGTTCAAGTTAAATGTGGTTATTTCTGTAAGAAATATCTAGCCAAGTTTTATTAACAAATTGATTAAGCATAAAGTTGCTTTCTAAACTGTTACTTACTGATAACAAAAATGTTGGTTTGGGTAGATCTACCATAACCTCACAATAAATAATTCCAGTTAGTTATTAATGAAATAGTAAACATAGAAGTTTAATTTCTAATTTTTCTTAAATAGGAGAATTTACTTTCTCTATCACATAATGACATATTCCGTAGTTTCAGTGAATTAATAAAAGATTTATAAATGTAAAATTTACAGATTCCTATTGCTTAATATTGAAAAATATATTTATAGTCTGTCCTTGACCTATTTTGAAGTTTAAATAACTTGATTAAACAAAAAATTATCTATCTGCTATGTCCATAATTTAGCTAAAATACGAAAACAAATTTCTACATACCAGATGTCCGTCTGACAGAAAAATACCTGCTAGGCGTCTTGCGTCAGCATTAAAATAAAGAAATCTCCAATTCAGAACAAATAATTTTGCTGCTTACTGAAGCTCCAAACTACTCGGCATCCATTTTAAGTAATTAAATCTCACCAGATCCACACTCGAACAAAGCGTAAATTCGTATATTTTCTTCTTGTGCATTTAATTAAAATTACGTTAAACCAGGCTTCTGTTAACTAAAGGTTGTATGTTTTTTCCAAGCTAAACATTATTTCCAATTTTCACATTATTACCAAGCTGCATGTTAATTAAAATTGCATTACGTATAAATTAAAACTACAAATATTATCAAACGTTGCATGTTAATTTAAAGTTGCTTTACGTATAAATTAAAACTACGAATATTATCAAACGTTGCATGTTAATTTAAAGTTGCTTTGCGTATAAATTAAAACTACGAATATTATCAAACGTTGCATGTTAATTTAAAGTTGCATGTTACCACGGCCCTTCAACCAAAAAAATTTCTCGTAATCTACGAGCTATGTCCCAGCAAGTGGACAATACAAAAATGCTTTTCGGAGATGACATTCTCTCCTAAAACAACTTAAATCGCACGTGCTTCCAACACGAAAAACTGCAAAAACCATTGTCCTCGGATTCAAGGAACAATTCGACTTGCTTTCACCACAGCTGTATTGGAAGTGTCTAGGTCAAGCGAGTTACCGCTCGGCAACAAGATTACCTTACAATTTCTTAATAGATGGAGCTCTAGAAATGATACTAAATGAAAAGTTTATTTTGTCACCGTGTAAATTAAATTTTAATTTGAACTGAATGCTAATATTTTATTGGGCAATAGGTAATATTTATTTAGTGGATTGTGTAGCATTATTATGCATTATATTGTTTATTATTAAATAAATAGATTAATTATATGAACACATCTAGATAGGAAATACAATCGTTACACTGCCTCTTTCTATGAGAAAAAAAATTCGAGAGAATATTCTGGAATAAATGCGAAGAATTTTTTTTTTTTATTTATTTTATTACTAGTATTTACAATTTATTATTAGTTTTTACATGCCAAAACAAAAATAACTTTTGAATCAACTAAGATACTGCATACCTGTAAATGAGTGACCAGTACCTACGCGTACTACACGCCAAAAGGGGACAAATTCGGGAAGTCGTAAGCGGTAAAGTTTCACTACTATTTAACACATATTCGGGGTTATTTTATCACTCATTTTACACTCAAAACTTAAGAAACGAAACATAGAACACTGCCGTATTATAATTCCTTAATAAAGATTTAAATTATCATGACAAACAAACTCTTACTTTACTAACCATAATTTACATACTTACAAAAGAAAAAAGGACTCCCACTACCATTGGGATCCATAACAAACATATTTCCAAAATAACAAACATGTCTCGAAATCATGAATGTTTAACAATCTACGGCATGCATATGCTAACAAAAATGTAGAAATATCTCTACCTATGAAGAGACAAGTAAAACGTCACCACGTCTTACTCTTCAAAAAATTTCTCTCACGCATGAATGAACAAAATAGAACATTGCTAACTCACACAATATTCATAATAAAATAGAACATTGCTACCTTACACAATATTCATAACAAAATAACTATTTTAGTTACTAACAATATTGGTCTCTTACCAATATCTAACTTGGACTCAAGCTACTTGATTTCCAATATAATCTCAAGAAATACAATTCTGTTCAATTTTCCTCTTGACTACCATATTACTTTCCAATCACTATATCCAACTCATTAACCAAACTAAACGAATTAAATGAAACAAGTTAATGATTTTATACCTAATTCACCATAGATTAATATGACCATACATACATAAATCCAAAAGAAAATATTAACTAAATATACAAAATTTATCAAAATTCATCACCAAAAGTATGAATAAACATCCCTTACTGACATTTGACCATTATGGTAACGTGCAACTTATAACATCTCAACTTAAACAAATAATTTGCAACTAACAATTTCAGCTCATACTAATATTAACCTTACTGCACTACAATATTTCTTTATCCTTCTTTACTTCATATCCAACATCTAAATTTTTAGATTACCAAACAGTATTCCAATACAATAATTAAATTCTTTACTAAAAGATAAGACAGGAATAATTCCTACTATCAGCCATTAAACATTTCAACATTACTAATTAATGTTCAGAAACATCACCTTTCTCAATATCATTACTGAACTCTGAATAAGGTTTTAAGTCCTTAACATGCCATCTGCCTGCCTTTGAACCATCTTCATTATTCAATTCATAAGTCAAATTAGAAATCTTCTTTCTAACGATACACAAAACGTATTTTGGTGCAAGCTTAGCAGTAAATTTATCACTTGCTTTCGAAAGAACTTTATTTGACCTCCAAACCTTGTCACCTACTTCGAAAGAAATGTTACGTCTCCTTAAATTATATGAATTACTAAACTGCATGTAAGATAAATGTAACCTTTTCTGTACGTCTATAAAAATATCAGATAGTCCTTGATGATCTAACACATACGAAGGTCTATCACCAGAAATAATATCTATATCAACTGAGGGTTCCACATCAAGACCATAAAATCTTCCAGACACGGGAACATGTCTACCAAAAGCTAAGAAATTTGGCGAATAACCAGTGGCATGATGTTTTGCAGAATTAATCGCATACTGAATTTGGGGTAACTCAATGTCCCAAGTATCATGTTCTTTAATATACGACCGTATAGCTGTTCCGACGGTTCGATTTATTCTTTCCACAAAATTACATTGGGGAGAGTAAACTGCATTAAACCAAATTTTTTGAACATCATATTTTTTACATACTGCCTTGAAATTTCTTCCACTAAATTGTGAGCCATTATCACAAATAATGAATTTGGGGACACCATAAACTAAAAAAACTTTTTCCTCCAATACACGTTCTATTAAATGCGCTTTTGCACTACGTAACGGAAACATTAACGTAAATTTTGAGAACCAATCACCAATAACTAATAACCATTTGTGTCCAACCTTGGACCGTGGAAATGGGCCCATGAGGTCTATAGCAATAATCTGAAAGGGGAACTTCACTTCTTTTTTCTTTCCCATTAAACCAAGGGGTCCTCTATTCGATGCCTTCTGTGCACCACACGTTAAACAATTTTTACAAAATTTCAACACATCAATACGCATTTTTGGCCAATAAAAATTCTCTTGTATGCGTGCCAAAATGTCCGGCCACTGAAGGGTCATGATTTATCCGAATAACCTCTTCCTTTTGTGATCTAGGAACTAAATATTTCCATTCCCTTACATTCGACGAGAGAGGTAAATTTGAAGAAAGAAATTTAAATACAAGGTTATCTTCTACCTTCCATTGTGGGTAATCATCAGGTGAAGATAAAATTTTTTCTCGAAGAGACACATACCAGGGATCCACATTATCTAACTTGATCTCAACTAAATTATCCACATGATTTCAAACATTAAACCTATAAACTTCAAACTTTAAGAACACCTTTTCTTTTAAATTCGCAGACAATGACAATTTTAAACATAATAAATTTATGATTTAGATTACTTTCAACCTTCCATTGAGGATAACAACAAATCAATGTTCTAGTACACTCTTACACTACTCATAATCAAACTGTCATGACAGACAAAAGTACTTTACAACGCATAAACTTGCTAGAGTGACAAACTCCTCTGTGAGTCTGACCTAGACTAATAAACAAAAAAATTTTAACCTCATCACCAATCTCAAAAATAGTGATGCCAAAATTGCTAGAGCGACAACTTACCTCTAGTCTCGTTTAGACTAATGTAATGCTGAGCGACCGACTTTTCCTAAGTCTCGTCTAGACTGATATACTGCTATCCGACCAACCACGACGACAAGTTTCGCTTAGACTTACAACCAATTAACATACTGCGTTGCAATGCGGATATAAATAAATCAAAAATTGCTATCAAAATAAATCATATCAAAACAAAACGTGCCTATGCACAAGAGCAATCCTGAAAGGGTTTACCGACAGTTAAAACTAGTGTACCAAACTATAAACATCTATTATTTCAACTAAAAAAATTAATCAACCAACTATTGTAACTAATACAAATGGAAGATGAACCTAAATACAAATCACTATTATCAACTACATTGTGAATTACTATTCACTGAAATACTACAAGCTGCGACTAAAAGAACAATAATATTCCTATCGAACAATTTTACCATGTAAGAAAACTTCTTCTAACTTCTTACACAACTTAATTAACGTTGACATACTATCAATTTCCGTTAGAGCTAATTGACAAATAAAATCAGGTAATAGATTCTTTTTTACCATTCTAACTTTTGTGCATTCCGCAGGTGATTGTGGTAACCTACTAAACAAATTCTCCATATGAGCTATATATATGACTACAGATTCTCCTTTATGTTGATAACGCGACCTAATTTTTTCCCAAATCTCGTCCTCTGAGTGTGATGGTAAGAAATCTTCCTTTAATCGAATAACCAAAGAACTCCAGTTTGTTAAAGAACTTCTAACACAACGATACCATTCTAAACCGTTACCTGTGAACAATTCTACAGAAGCATTAAATAAATCTTCTTCAGATACTTTACGCGAGTGTGCTAACTCAGCTACTCTGTCCAAAAATTGATGAACTTGTCTTGGATCTCCAGAAAATTTTACTGACCACGAACCAATTGGAATAGGGGGTACTAAATATGAAACAGTATGAATGGGAGCACTGACAACAGCTGGAATGGTTTCTCTCATAGAAAATTCACCATATACGCTTACATCTTCATTCTTCTTAAGCTTTTCATGTAGCTCTGCCTCCATGGTAAGAATAGTTGCTAACGATTCATTCTTAAATAAAGTAACTTCATCCGAATTATCTAAAGGGATTTTCATTCTCCTAACTCGACAATCAAGATGTATTAATCTCGACTGTATCCTTTTAAATGTAGGGTCTGCTAATTCACCTTCAAATTCTAATAAAACATTTTTTACTGATTCAATCGAAGCCTCAATCTCATCACGTTCATCTGAATATTCTAAGACATATGCGGAAGGATCAATTAAACGACCAGGTACTGTTGTTTCTTTAGCTAATAATCGGCCTAACATTTTCCTCTTATCCTGCATCGGTCTGCTGCTAACAACTCCTCGGATTCTCAATTCATAATCCAATTCATCTCTATGCAAATAAACTACTTGATACGTCTCAGCCATCATTGAATAGACTAGCTAACTAATTACAAATTAAACTCAATTAAATAATCTGCACTAAAACTTCAGTCGAACAACATCAATAGACTAAATTAATCTTAGGGTAAATGATTTACGAATCAACAAGTGTAAACAAGCAAAGTTAATCGAAGCCTGCACGTTATGTGCTTATACAATTGGTACAGCAATCGAGGCCTATACGTTGGGCGCTATTTATAGCCTTTTTACTTATTATGGGATTTTATTTTACGAGAATTTCCAGTAAGAGAATAGAGCCCACGGCAAGTTCTGATAGAAAATGGCCCAAAGTTGTGGAAATCTCAAAGGCAAAGCGGTTAGTCGAACTATATGCTCTGGGTGGAACATGAGCTGTGGGTCGGGGTTGAATTGCGACCAAAAATATGAAGAATAAGGCGCCACCGTATTTTTCTATACAGAGAAGACCTTACTCAAGTCCCTTGTACAAGGCGAATGCGGAAACCTTTATTCTATAACCGCTATACTGTTTATTAAAGACAACATAATCCCTAAAGTTTCTTACCTTATGGCTCGACTTTGACCTTAGTACTTTACTGCTTCACCTGTGAACAGATTAAACAAAGAATAGCACTGTTTGTGCGTTTATACTCCAAATTTTTAAAATCCAATTCGAATCATCTTTCATTCATTCTAATTAAAAAGAATAGTCTTGTTCAAAAATAAAAATCTATTCCTCTTGTATTCAATTAACGTGCTTTTTTACAAAATATCCTTTCATTTATTATATATTTTAGATTAAATTAATTTGTGAAAATTATTTACAAAGGCACTGGATATAATCAGTACCGTTCAAGTTAAATGTGGTTATTTCTGTAAGAAATATCTAGCCAAGTTTTATTAACAAATTGATTAAGCATAAAGTTGCTTTCTAAACTGTTACTTACTGATAACAAAAATGTTGGTTTGGGTAGATCTACCATAACCTCACAATAAATAATTCCAGTTAGTTATTAATGAAATAGTAAACATAGAAGTTTAATTTCTAATTTTTCTTAAATAGGAGAATTTACTTTCTCTATCACATAATGACATATTCCGTAGTTTCAGTGAATTAATAAAAGATTTAGAAATGTAAAATTTACAGATTCCTATTGCTTAATATTGAAAAATATATTTATAGTCTGTCCTTGACCTATTTTGAAGATTAAATAACTTGATTAAACAAAAAATTATCTATCTGCTATGTCCATAATTCAGCTAACATATGAAAACAAATTTCTACATACCAGATGTCCGTCTGACAGAAAAATACCTGCTAGGCGTCTTGCGTCAGCATTAAAATAAAGAAATCTCCAATTCAGAACAAATAATTTTGCTGCTTACTGAAGCTCCAAACTACTCGGCATCCATTTTAAGTAATTAAATCTCACCAGATCCACACTCGAACAAAGCGTAAATTCCTATATTTTCTTCTTGTGCATTTAATTAAAATTACGTTAAACCAGGCTTCTGTTAACTAAAGGTTGTATGTTTTTTCCAAGCTAAACATTATTTCCAATTTTCACATTATTACCAAGCTGCATGTTAATTAAAGTTGCATTACGTATAAATTAAAACTACGAATATTATCAAACGTTGCATGTTAATTTAAAGTTGCTTTACGTATAAATTAAAACTACGAATATTATCAAACGTTGCATGTTAATTTAAAGTTGCTTTGCGTATAAATTAAAACTACGAATATTATCAAACGTTGCATGTTAATTTAAAGTTGCATGTTACCACGGCCCTTCAACCAAAAAAATTTCTCGTCACCTACGAGCTATGTCCCAGCAAGTGGACAATACAAAAATGCTTTTCAGAGATGACATTCTCTCCTAAAACAACTTAAATCGCACGCGCTTCCAACACGAAAAAACTGCAAAAACCATTGTCCTCGGATTCAAGGAACAATTCGACTTGCTTTCACCACAGCTGTATTGGAAGTGTCTAGGTCAAGCAAGTTACCGCTCGGCAACAAGATTACCTTAAAATTTCTTAATAGATGGAGCTCTAGGAATGATACTAAATGAAAAGTTTATTTTGTCACCGTGTAAATTAAATTTTAATTTGAATTGAATGCTAATATTTTATTGGGCAATAGGTAATATTTATTTAGTGGATTGTGTAGCATTATTATGCATTATATTGTTTATTATTAAATAAATAGATTAATTATATGAACACATCTAGATAGGAAATAAAATCGTTACACTATGAGTAGTTAACTTCAAAAAGACTACAATTGAGAAAATAAATTTTGAGTAAAGAAATTAGAGGAATGCTGAAACAGTTAAAATTATAGATATGACGTACTTGATTTATCCTTGATATCTATTTTTAAGTAAGACATCTTTGGTGTGGTAATTTTAAGATGATTAGCGTATAAGCATCCTTATACCCTTTTGTCGAAAGACACAAGCTGTTCTTTTAATTAAAATTTGTTGTGCAACATTTTCTTTCAGGGTCATCGTAATAGAAGTTGATGTAGATACGTTCAAGAGATTTCCAGATGTGTTGGTTCATATAACTTGTAAGGTTTTATAACACCTATATCCAGTGAGTTTCTGTATCTTCCCATGTGATACTTGTGTTTCTTTTATTGTCCATATAGATACAGTGGCGTTCAATTTCCCTTTTTTCTTTCGATGCTTGTTCATAATTGAGTTTACGTTATATCCACGCCCATTCTCATTCCTCACCCTTTGGGTAATTCCCAGACTAAGCCATGACAAAAAGGAAAAGCTTCAATATGAATTGAGGATTATGATACTGTCCCCTGAGACGTATAAAATGTAAAGGAGTGATTCTCTTAATAGTAGTTCATAAGGATATATTCAAGGACTCATTGTCGTAAGCACTATTTGCAGTAATCCGCATGTCTGTAAAATATAGTTATAATTTCTTAAAAAGCTGGAAGTGTACGCGAGTAATTAAGTATTATTGATATATTAAAGCTCAAACGAATTTCGAGTTATTTTAGTTACTTAAGCTGATGATGTCTTGTATGTTATTAATTTTTTTATTTTTAGGTAAATTGCATAGCCTGTGTATTTGTTTTTCAGTAATGTGCGGTTTGAGTTACCTACCGTTATCGTAATAATTCTCTTACGTCGAATTCGTCGGGGTACAGTTTATCGTCATTTAGGTGCCGTCTATTTGAGTTATAATTTTACATCTGATCGGTTGCCATCGCTGGTGGAGGGGAGAGGTAGGATTCTTTCTTGGAACCTTGCCCACTTGCTGCTGCACTTGCCGAAAGTAGCTGCCGCCCCATATGCTCCAGGACCCTGGTCCTTGTATTTGTCTTTCCTTAAAGTTTTGCATGTTCCCTTGTACGTAATTATTGTGGTTCGTACCTTGTTTGAAGCAGTTATAACTTTACAAATTTTTTAAAAACGGCTAATGGTAGCGACAATTAACTGCTGATAGCTTGTATGTACATAAACAATATAGAACTGCTGTTACGTTTACTCACAGATGCAGTGAATGCTTGCATAATAAAGTCGTTGAAAGAAAGATACAAGAGGTCGATAGTATCGCCGAAAGAAGCACTTCTAACAGAAGGTAAGTTTTCAGTTATTGTTAGACCAGATATAGCTAGTAAAAGTAAAGCGCTATAAAAATACTTCCTTCTTTTAAATTTTGTTAAACAAAGCTTTCCGAATCAGCAATACTGATAAAAGATACTAATCAAATCAAAGTTCTCTCGCACGAAATTCTGCCTCAACACTTTTTACAGAGAGAATTAATTTGTATTAACTATAGTGACTTTGAACTGTTAGCAATGTACCTTCCTCACAAAGTACAAATCTCTCTAGAAGTGTTGGTAGTACTAGACAATTATTTTTGTAACTTAGTCAATCAAAACCCAGACTAAAAAAACGTTGTAGCAGGAGAATCCAATTGTACTTTATACTACTCGCTGAATTATCTTGGATCAATAGGAAATCAACCCCATATTTCAAAGAATTTACAAAAATTTATACATTTTTTTCACCTGAACTACTGGTAAAAAATATGTAACTATACAAAAGCAGATTTGAATTTGCTAGTCAATCACATGCTTCTGAGTAGTGAAATATACTGTACAGAAAATATAATAATTACTATAGCTTCATGGGCTGTGTGCGATTCCTTTTCAGATCATTTTGCAGTTAATTTAAGACTTGTAATGCAAGAAGAAATAGAGGTTGGTGGAAATTGGCAACAACTTATTATCTGAATAAAACTTCATTGGTTGCATGGGCATTTTTTTCGAGTACGCTAAGCTAAGGTGGCAACAACACACCAACACTTCGCTGCAATAGGAGCTATTGAAAACCAATATTAAAAACATTACAATAGAGTACTGTCGATAAAACAGACAAAGAATCACTGCCGTACGAACAATTCTTGACAAAGAACTTTAAAAGCGCATGCTTGGAAAGAGTGCGAAAAAATTGTACAGTCTTGCTAAAGAGTTGCAAGACTCCTATTTCAAAAAAGTAGTTAATAAAACCCTTCTAGTAGGCTATGAATCAATCACTAGCAATGGACGTCCTTCAGTACAACGACATTACATTTATCAATAGGCTACCTAAAAGCAATTACAAATAGTTGGAAAAACAATCAGCAACACTTTCGAAATCTGTAAGTTTGTTAAAAACCACCTCTAAACAGCACACGCTAAAACAATGGATATATAAACAAACAATCAAAACTACATTCTGATTTCCCAAAATTAGACGATGCTAAAATAAACCAACTTGAAGGTCCATTTACAGTTACTGAATTTTATCGAGCGTTATCCAGTTTGAACAAAAAAGGTTTCTTGTTTCAAATTGTCTGACAACAGAATGATACAACATTTTGGAATCATTTACAATATACAGGGTGTTTCAAAATTGCATGGCACTATTTTGAGGGAGTGTTTTTTAGCACAAAATAAACATAAAACTTCTAACAAACGTGTGCCCTAAAATGTATCCCTATGGAGTTATAACCCCTTTAAGGGGGCTAGGTGCAATTGAGCTTTTTAGTTATCTGAAGAACCACAAAAAATATTTTATTCAGATTTTTGTTGCATACCCATGTTTTTATGCCAAATAAGATAGGCTTATCCATTTTCCGATAATAAAATCAGGAGCGTCCCATTCGGCGGGGAACAATCACGTTTAACCCTGTAATTTTTTTGTGTGTAAGCTTTCATAAATTATAATGCCAGAGTTAGAATCTTTTGATATTTCTGAGTAAAAAGGTCACTCTTGTTTGAAGTCGATATCTGTAGCCGTTTTCGAGTTAATTGGGGTGAAGCATTCAGGATGCCCTATGATACTTTACATACCTACATAGATGTTGAGAGTTGAAAATATTTATTACAATTAAACATTTAAAGTAACTGTTCAAAAAGCCCACCATTTTGTTGTATGCAGCATCCAGCACGACGAATCCATTGCTCTCCGGCAAGTCTTATAACATCAGGACGATTCTTAATAGTATCAGCATCCTCCACGATCCGATTCTTTAACTCCTCTTGCATGTAGATAGGCTTAGAATAAACTATAGTCTTCATCCAACCCCAAACAAAATAATCTAACGGTGTTAGATCGGGAGACCGAGGTGGTCATTTAACAGGTCCATTTCGGCCAATCCATCGGTTACCATATTCTGCGTTTAAATAGTCAGTAACAATATGAGAGAAGTAGGCTGGGGTACCATCATGCCTAAACCAAATCTCACATCTATCGGAAATTGGAATATCCTCTAACAGCTCATAAAGATTATTTTGCAGAAAATTCAAATGAAACACTTCTGAAAGTCTTCGTGGTAAAAAGAAGGGGCCGATGAGATTGTCACCAAGAAGACCACACCAGACATTTAAGGAAAATGTATGCTGATAATGATTTGTGACAGCGGTATGGTGGTTTTCTTCATCCCAATTATGGGTATTGCAAAAATTGGTAATTCCATTTCTTGTAAAGGTAGATTCATCAGTCACTAGCAAGCGGGTCAAGAAGTTACGATGTCGTGTGCATTTTCGAATTAACCACTGCGAAAAATTGGTTCGTTTGATGTAATCTTGCGGTAACAAATCTTGCACAGATGTCACGTGAAATGGGTACAGTTGCTGCTCGTGCAATGTTCGCCAAACGCTTGCAGATGAAACACCAAAACGAAGAGACAATCTTCTGGTGCTAGTACTAAAAGATAACTGAACAGCATTGAGTATTTGTTTTTCAACATTTACATCTCGTCGAAATCTTTGTCGACCAGCATTTACTTGTGTAGGTTTTAGCGTGCCAGTTTCCCTAAGACGTGTTTGAATGGATTGAAATGTTTTACGATTTGGTATTCTTTTAGTTGGAAATTGTTCTTGGTATCTGCAAACTGCAGCAGCGCCATTTTTCTATACTTCATCATAAACTAACAGCATGTCTGTTTGTTCTGCAAATGTGAACAAGTTTGTGGTCCCTCCCATGATACAACAAATTAAAGTGTCTTCAAAGTACCAATTTACACAAAAACTAACAGAACTAGTAACACATATTAGTAACTTACACAGTGTTTAAACATAACAAAGGTAATGCATAGTAGATACATAATCACCTGTCAAACAAATAAACGATATGCAACTGTTATAATGTAGAGCTTCTAATATCCAAGGCTATTTGATTACCATCGCATTTTAACATTTAGCTTTAGTCTTCAACATCTAAGTAATACATTGATTAATTTGAGACATATGTATAGCTTATACATATGCCAAGTTGTTACAGAGATCTTGAAGGCATATGTTTATTAGGTTTATACTTATACATATGGGGAGTTCATATTAAAACTTAACGAATAAGGTATGTATCATAGGGCATCCTGAATGCTTCACCTCAATTAACTCGAAAACGGCTACAGATATCGACTTCAAACAAGAGTAACTTTTTTACTCAGAAATGTCAAAAGATTCTAATTCTGGCATTATAATTTATAAAAACTTACACACAAAAAAATTACAGGGTTATACGTGATTGTTCCCCCCCGAATGGGACGCTCCTGATCTTATATCGAAAAACGGATAAGCCTATCTTATTTGGTATAAAAACATGGGTAGGCAACAAAAATTTGAATAAAATATCTTTTGTGGTTCTTCGGATAATTAAAAAAACTCAATTTCACTTAGCCCCCTTGAAGGGGTTATAACTCCATAAGGGTACATTTTAAGCCATTTGTTTATTAGAAGTTTTATGTTTGTTTTGTGCTAAAAACACTCCCTTAAAATAGTGCCGTGCAATTTTGAAACACCCTGTATATTCTGCGTTATCTTGACTAAAGCGTAAACCATAAAACCCTCCCTAACTCTACAGCTATGGCAATTATAGAGTTTATTCCAAACAGAGACCAATAGGATCGAGGAAGTAATCGATACAATTAATCAGGTTCAACGTTTTACTGTTCCAAACCGTTCTATATTGATAAATTGCACCTACACAGAGAATTACTTTAATATGCATACGGTAGAAATCTCGCTATAGCCTTAATTAACCATGATCGGAAGAGTTTAACGATATGGTTGACAATGCGTGCCTATTATCTACGTTAAGTAAATTTGGATGTGGACCCAAGTTCATAAACTATATAAAAATAGTATATGTGAATGCAAAACCTCACGTTAAAGTCTCTTCTTTATTCACAAGTATTTTTTTATCATAGAGCTGGTATATGACAAGGTTGTCCATTATCTGGATTACTTTTTACCATTTCCGTTGAATCCTTCCTAGTACTACGCAAAAAAGACCCTTTACCGTGTTTCTGTATCATTTCAACATTCAGTGCCTATTAGTTGTCAGTGCTTACGCCGCTGTTAAGTTGCTCTTTATAGCTGATGGGAATGGCTTTCGTCGCATACAAAGCACATATAAAACTCACGCGGAACAATCCGGTTCAGTGTTAAACACCGATAAATCGTTTGGACTTTCGGTAGAATTGTGGAGTCATCGTACCGATCCTCCACTAGGTTTTCGATTTACATCATTGAAGAACCATTGAGGATGCATCCTTTATAGTGGGGCTGCTGTACCAAAAACTTAATGCGTTACAAATTTGGTGCCAAAGATTTACAACAATATCTATAAAAAGAGGAAAGATACATTATACCAATTTACAACTCCAAAGTTTTGGAACCACATGCCGATTCTGCTCTTTACTTATGCCCAACTTAATATCTTTCAGAGACAGGCTGTAGATTTTGTGTGGAAGGGTAAAAATTGGGCTCCTGTGAATCACTTACATTGACTGATCGCAAATTAGGAGAATGAGCCTGGTACACCTAATATCAAAGCAAAACAATTTTCGAATTTATTTGGGTCGCAAATTAATTAACAGCAATCCAGAAGCGCATTAAGATTTTCTAATGAAAATAAACATAGGCGAATTTAACTCATACCATATTTCGTAGCAATTGCTACTTTCCTCATATGGATAGGTAATTATTCGCAACGACAAAGTGGTTTCGAAATCTTTCTTTACAAAACCCACCCCTAAGTCCATTCGATGAAAGCATGGAGATTCATAAAAAATAGTCTTGCAGACGCGCAATTCTTGCACAAAATTGGTGTCTAACATAAGGAAATAATGACATACCTTGATTGCATGAACCAGAGCTGTAGAATTATGGGAGTTCATTGCAGTTCTATTACTAACACTAAAACGAACAGTCATCAACGATTTGCGTTCGGGATTTTAAAATAAAAATAACAATAACAAATTATTAAACTACTTAGTTTCTCTTGCTAAAAGCACAATATATTTTATAAATGTAGTAAAATGCAAGAAAACCGAGGTGTGACATGTAATAAGATACAGGCAAAAAGTTGAAACTAAAATAATGCAAGACCTTATATGGATGTTAAAAAATGAACCTTACCAAGAAGGGTTGTGCACGAGTAGAATTCTATACTAGGTCGAGGACAACAGCTTTCTGTTTTCTGATGGAATTGAAGATCAAATTCTCCAATCATATAGTAGAATATGAACACTTCTTGCGCGAATAAACTAGTATATTAAACCCTACTAAAATGTTTAGAGTACAAATATATATATATATTACTCATATTTAGACCAGGGTAGAAAATTAAATAATCAAATCAAATAATTTTAATTACCGTGTATAAGGAATTTCATTAAATAATACGCTTTATTAAAACCTTGAAGCATAAATAAACTCGGTCGTTTCAGTAAAAATAAGAAATTTAAATTATCTATAAGACGCTTTACATCAAAAGAAGCAGTATTGAAAAGCGCAGTGGATAATTTAATTATTCCTAAACAAATGGAAATTACGTGCAAAGTTTATATTAATTGACCCTATTTTAAGTAACCGGTAGTAAAACAAAGTGTACATACAATAACTAATATTTAGTTAGGATTCACTAAAAATTAAAGGCTATTATTTTTAATTGGAGTTAATTGAACCATTATTAATAATAAGCATAAAACTTGTAAAAACCCAATAATAGTCAAATCGTAGGAAGGTTATTTAAAATGTTACGTTTGAAAACACCTGCGTGTTTTTAAAAGGCAATTTCAAGTTAATTTGTTTGGATAAACATGTTGATTCTAAGGATATTGGAAACGATCAGATGCTTTAGCAGGAAATACAGAACACCTGCGTATTTTTAAAAAAGCTCATTCTGCGTAAATTTGGCAAATAATTAATGTTTCAAAGAATCTTGGAGAAACCGGGACTTAGTATTTACGAGAATGTGCGATACGGGTTTATTAAACCCAGAGAACAGTCCGCGTGGACTAAAATATAATCGATAATGAAGAGTGTCAAGTTGCACCAATACGAACAGGTTAGAGAAGGAAAGAGAAATGCGTCAAGCAAAGACACATATTTTAAAAGGCGGGATTTAAACAACGTCAGGGGGTTGCGATTGGTTAAAAATAGGATGCATATATCAGAGGTAGAACAACAATTTCTGTATAAAAGTAATTAGTTTTTCTCGGACAACTTTGCGAGCCGTGTTGAAATTTTCTGAGATCTCAATGGGGTGAGTACTAAATTCATAAAATCGACGTGCAGGCTACAGACTGGGAACGTAGAATGAGGAATTCGTTGGAATTACCCGTTTTAGGGAACAAAGCGACGTGTCGGCTATTCGCTATATATACAGGCGGGAATATGTGTTTCGCTCTCTTAGACTCTTAGACTTTCGACGATTCGATGCGTTAAAAGCTCGTGCATCCGCGACTTCATATTAAACAGTGCATTTTAGTTTGATTAAATAATTTAAAGTGTGCTAGTATATTTTAGTGACTCAAAATAGTTGGTTATTTTACGTGCTAACATGAATGTACTTCAGTGCACTTAGATACAAGGTAATAAAAGTTTATTATCACGGTACCAATTAGTAAGATTTACAACGACAAATGTATACCCAAAAGTAGGCAGTTTTGGCGTATATTGGTAATATTGGTAAAAGGAAGTATGAATTTCTTTGCTATTTTGCGGGGTGTTAATGACTAAATGGTTCGTAAATGTGTCTGCATCCACTGAACCAGAGGCAGATATACACAGATGAGTTCCGGAAAAGCCTAGAAACAACTTTAAATTAATGGTGATGAAGAACATTTTTAAAGCGTTGACAACTTGAAGCTGTAAATAGAATCCGGTTGGAATGGTGTGATTTACAAAGGGACGATTACACTGAAGCTACGAGGACAATAACCTTCAGGTAAATTGTACTATTTTGTTTGACATTTTTGTGTGTATTGAATGACTTTATAATTGATTTACTTTAAATGGACATTAGTGGAATTTTTCTAACCATAAAATTTAATTTTAAGATGAATTTTGCTTGTTTAAGTAAAAGGGGTATTTTGTTTTGATGTTCGGGAATAGGATGAAATTTTGGGTAGGTCTTTGAGCTCAATTAGACAAACCTGGTTAATTAACGTAAAGGGGTGGTAGATGCTCCTTTATACTCAGACTCCGGTCTGCTTATATTGTTATATTAATTAGTAGGCATCCAACAAGGACTTTAATTTTGGATGCACAGCAAAATGATAATAAAATTAATCCGGAAATTCTTTTAAAACTGAATTTTATGTTCAAATTTAATTTGAAAATTTAATGTATTCTGAATATTGATGTAAATAGAGTTAACGTTGATGTTTGTGGTAGGAATGTGTTGTTTAATTTTTATGATTGAGAATGGAAGTTATCTAGAAGAGCAGCCGAGGCGATTAACAGAAGGAATCAACGGACCAGGTGATTTAAAAGGTATCACAGCATTCTTGACGCCCAAACTGTGGGGCTCGAATTTTTTTTTGAAAGGGCCAGTACCTGCAAGATGAGAGGTTACACAGCATATATATATATATATATATATATATATATATATATATATATATATATATATAAATCGTTAATGGACTGGTCAGCTTAATTATTTTGGTAACAAGATGGTAGTATCCTGGGTATGAAGTCCAAACAATACTAGTCTATGCAAAATTCAAAATTTAATTTCTTTTGCTTAACGTTTCGGCAAAACTTTTTGCCTTTGTCAAAAGCATCTACAATTAAAAGAGTTGTAATATAAAACTAACATAATATAATAGATAAGTTCCTTACTGTATAAAACCAATATTTGTCAAATTTGAAAAATAGCAAAATTGTCAAAATTTAAAATTAACATATGATTACGTTGATCAAAAATTATTAATAAAATTCATTTAGTAGTAAATAGGATGTAGATCTAGTAACAAATTGAGCCTTAAAAACTAATATGTTGGAAGATTAATATGGTTGAAGTAGATGATTTAGATTTAATGTTTATGTGATTATTATAGAAAGCTCTTAATGAAGCGCATTAGATTTAAAGTGATTTAAATTGTATAGAGTAGAATAAAATCTGTGTGTGTCTGCTATATCTTGTTTATTATTCAAACATTGATCTTCTTTGTTTATATAGTACGATTCTAGAAAGAGTCTGGTTTTGTAATTGGATTCTTTGTCTAATATTTTAATTTCATCATAGGCCGGAGTATGTTTGGTTGTATAAACATGTTTAGCTAATGCACATTTGTTAGAATTGATCCTGCAGTCACTTCTATGTTGTGTCAGACGATTCCTCAACCATTGGGAAGTTTGACCAATGTAGGATGCCTGACACTGAACGATCTTGTAAATTAAGTTACTGTTTAATAATTTAGGGGTAGGGTTCTTTATTCTAGTAAATAGGTTGTTAATTGTATTGTTGTACTCGAATGCAATGGCAATATTAGGTTGTTTAAGAACTCTTACTATTAACGGCTAAACCTCGAATAAATGGTAGTTTTGTATATGGTGGTATTTAAATTGTTAATGTTGTTGGGTGGTAAGTTAGTTATTGTTGTTGTTATTATTGTTATTGGAATTGTTGAAATTGACATTGTCTTGGTTATTGTTATTAATATTTTGAGATAAAATTGTTAATATTAATTAGGCAAGCTATTGTTTATATTCAAAGTGTTGGTAGAATGAATATAAACAATAGCTTCCATAATAATATTAACAATAATTTATCTCAAAATATTAATAACAATAACCTAAGACAATGTCAATTTACAACAATTCCAATAACAACAATAAATCAACAACATATAACTTACCACCCATATCAACATTAACAATTTAAATACCACCATATACAAAAACTACCATTTATTCGAGGTTTAGCTCACGTTAATAGTAAGAGTTCTTAAACAACCTATATTGCCATTGACATTCGAGTACAACAACATACAAATTAACAACCTATTTACTAGAATCAATAAGAACCCTACCCTTCTAAATTATTAAACAAAAGTAACTTAATATTACAAGATCGTTCATGTCAGGCATCACACATTGGTCAAACTTCCCAATGGTTGAGGAATCGTCTGACACAACATAGAAGTGACTGCTAGGATCAATTATAACAAATGTGCATTAGCTAAACATGTTTATACAACCAATACATACTCCGGCCTATGATGAAATTAAAATATTAGACAAAGAATCCAATTACAAAACCAGACTCTTTCTAGAATCGTACTATATAAACAAAGAAGATCAATGTTTGAATAATAAACAAGATATAGCAGACACACACAGATTTTATTCTACTCTATACAATTTAAATCACTTTAAATCTAATGCGCTTCATTAAGAGCTTTCTTTATAATAATCACATAAACATTAAATCTAAATCATCTACTTCAACCATATTAATCTTCCAACATATTAGTTTTAAGGCTCAATTTGTTACTAGATCTACATCCTATTTACTACTAAATGAATTTTATTAATAATTTTGATCAACGTAATCATATGTTAATTTTAAATTTTGACAATTTTGCTATTTTTCAAATTTGACAAATATTGGTTTTATACAGTAAGGAACTTATCTATTATATTATGTTAGTTTTATATTACAATTTAATTGTAGATGCTTTTGCGAAACGTTACAAAAGAAATTAATGATTGATAAACTGTATTGTTTGATTCATACAGATATATATATATATAATATATATATATATATAATTGCTACGATATCGCCCAACGCCAGATGTACAACAACCAATTGCCTACTGATCGCAACCTCTCTGTGCCTTAAAATAATTAAAATTGACACAATTAAATTTATGCTTCGACTAGCTCAGTGATTCCACGAACAGAGTGAAACGACGATATGATAACGAAGAATTTTTTTTACTCCTATCCAACAGCAATACAGCTGAATAAGACGAACGAAATTCGCCAAAGATTGTATAATGTACTAAATAAACATTTTGTTATATTACAATTTACAAATCTACGCCCTTTTTAATATTATTTACTTTTTATAGAACTTTTAAATTAAAATTAAAATAAATATCTCAACCGAATTAGCTCTTTACGAAGACTATGCATTTTTACACCTTTTTAAATCAATAAAAGACAGCACAAAAATGTATCTTACCACGAATAGTTTTGTTAAACGCATAAAGAAATATTCTTTTTTTAAACATAATCCTACGTACCAATCAAATTTTTATTGACCTTTTACACACTGTATTTTATCACCTGCAAATTTTAAGCTCACTTCTATATAAATAAATAATTTAAAATTACAAATGCAACATGCTATAGATTGGATCAAGAGTTCTGACCTTATAGTTCTGCTGTTTTGTTTCTTGTTGAAGTTTCCTGCCTCAGAAATTACTCTTGGTTGTTGTCCAGTAGCTTAGAGTCGTTGACCAGTACATTGGAGTGTTAATCCAGTAATTTGAAGCCTTTACCCAATAACTTAGAATATGAAGCAGCAACTTGAATTATTTATTCAGTATCTTAGAGTGTTAATCAGCAGCTTACATAATTACTTAGTGCACTAAATTAATAAATATTCAACACATTTTTGTTTAAATTAATTGTTTCTATACTTACGTTTATATCAACGGCAAAATTCTAAATAGATTTATTACAGCACGCCCGCTCTACTGTTTATATTACTTGAAATTATAAATTTTTGTTGTTTCAACTTTTAAAATTTTCAACTTTCACTAAATTCTTTTCACGTAACAATTTTCCTTTAAAATAACACAATCAGCCCGTTAATTATAAAAATGATTATCCTTTATCGACTTCGTTAGTTTTATCGCGTCAAGTTCCTTCTCGAATATTCCACACGTTCTCATTGGTTGACAGAACGCTATCAGTTGTGCGTGCGTGGAAAAGGCGTTTTAATTGTAGGTTATATATTCAACCTGCTGGGTTTTGTTCAATATTGCATTTTATATTACGTTTTAAAATGCACGTACATAGGATATTTCTAGCGGAACCTAATTAACAACCGGTATTTTATGTACGTTTGAAATCTCACGTATTACCGTCGCCTCCAATATTCATATTTCAGTTAAATATGTTCGTTTAATTAAATATTGCATTTTATGTACGTTCTAATCTGCACGTATTTATTAACTTCTCTACGCAAATGCGTTTAAATTAAAAGAAATTTCATTTCACGGTTGTTCTTCTTCGAATGTGTTGAATTTGTATTTGTTTTGAGCTTAAGAACTTCTTTAGATGTTCCAAAATGATTTAAATTGCTTTAGCTTATTTATTTTAATGAATGTGGTGTAGTTATTACGGAACAAGCTTCCTTTAACTAATTATAGCTTGTTATTGAGTTTATACAGGATGATTTGTATTTGCTTTTTTATAATGAATAAATTATTTACATTTTTGGATTTAAATG
This sequence comes from Platerodrilus igneus, assembly GCA_036346225.1. Classification (NCBI taxonomy): domain Eukaryota; kingdom Metazoa; phylum Arthropoda; class Insecta; order Coleoptera; family Lycidae; genus Platerodrilus; species Platerodrilus igneus. The sequence goes on along the minus strand of JARFIW010000254.1, from coordinate 1,342,046 downwards.
TTTGGTTTTCCTGGTTTTTATGATATTTACATGAGGTATTCTTCCTTTGTGACCTCATATGATCTTAAATAACCGTATAATCATAGCAATATATATATATATATATATATATATATATAAATATATAATATATATATATATATATGTATTTTATATATATATATATATATATATATATATATATCTGTGATCCTCGTCACAGCAGTGAATCTCCTCTGATAATCGATTTCTTACCTGAATATCGCCTCTTGATGATGGCGGAAGGAAAAATAGAGCGCCATGATGGCGCTCTATTTTTCCTTTCGCCATCGTACAGAGGTTTCTTCGAGCATATACATTGAGGTTGCTTGATGTTTTGTTAGGGTTAAAACTAGTCCATTCTGACGAGACCTAATGAGGTCGAAACCTGGTCAATGGATGTTTTTTCTCTCTACAAAACGATCAAGTAATTGTTTTGTAATGGCTATGCAAATACCAGTTCGATTTGTATAGGTAAATGTAAAGTGCATTTACGGATACATCTCATGAAATTGGTTTAATTTTAACTGCAAATTGCAGAGAAAGTTTTGCTTTTTTATATATTATATATATATATATATATATATATATATATATATATATATATATATAATTGAAATGATCATTTGGGCTTTACTTAAAAAGTCTAAGTTATTATTTCATCTTATTAATTGTAATACGTTAGTATTTATCAACTTACTTTGTGTAAAAATACTTATATATATATATATATATATATATATATATATATATATATATATATATATATATATATACAGGGTGTCCACGTCCTCCGTGAAAGTTCTATAACTTTTATGTTATTTAAGATATCAACTTCCGGTTTTTTTTAAACGATATCCACGGCTAGGCCGCACAATCTAAATATATTTTCACCTATATACATGGTGTGCCAATATGGTTTCCAACCCAAAGTTATGTTTTTTTAAATGAAACACCCTACATTTGATACCATATTCTAAAAGCTCTTTTGATGCTTGTCAAAATTATATACAAGTACTATAGGTCTATAATGGACGGTTTACCTTTTATGAGTCATTTTTTGTCAAAATCATGTCAACTTTGAAAAATTGCAGAAGTTTCCTTATTAAACTTGGAGAGTTGATTCTTTCACGACATAATTTTTCATATCCTGTTGTATTATTATCGATAGCGCGATGTGCTTGTTTTTTCCTTTTATTGTACAAGGTGAAGCAAAACGCAAAATGAACAAAAAGTCAATTTTTTTAAATAGCACCCGCCATATTGGATTTTGCCATTGAATAGCGTTTTTGTGGAGCTTTCTATTGACATATAATGTTTTATAGGTTACATGAGAAAAAATTCTGAAAAATTGAGAAAACATGTTTTTTATGCAGTTTTGGGACTAGAGAAAACTAAGTAGGCTACTAGCATCAAATCTGACATATCTTGTCGATATTAACTATCTTAAAAATTTTCCGTTTAATTTGTTGATGTCACAATGAATTTCACAGGTCAAGAATTAATTAATATGATATACTGTATTGGAGAAGCTGATCGAAACCCTTTATTAGCAATAAAATTGATTACCTTTTGCATTAGTATGCGACGCCACAATAATAGTATATGTGTTAAACAAGAAGACGCAGCGCGCGTCACGAATAAGTGGAATCAGATAACAAGATAATAAAGCTCTACAAATTTGAACGCTGATGAAAATTTCCAAGAAATTAAGTAAGATAGGCGTTTATTATTTAGAATGAAATTGCGCTAATTCTACAACATTCTGAAAACATATAAAATCGCGTACATAAGAAAGCGTTTATTAAAAACGGGGATTCTTTCATTGGATTCATTCAGTTGATTCATTTGATTCTTAAATGCGATCGCGAAATGTTATTTTAAGTCGCGAGCTGTTGCTTTGCGAAGATAATATTTGAAATATGCAGTGAGTATACCTTAATTTAATAATTATTACGTTGGTACAATAAATATGAAGTGATGTTTTAGATGCAAATGACATTAAAAAATGGAATTTATTAATTACAATCAAGAGGGAAAATTCTTCAATATAATACTATTTTAAAGATTTTATTAAAAGGAAGATTTAACCAAAAATGTACTAGCATCAAATCTGACATATCTTGGTTACCAATAATACCTCCTCATGCATTAAGGGACCATTGATGTCGATGATCAACAGTTCTAAACCAATGTGGATTTTCAGTTGCATAGTAATGCATATTATGCCTATTGACTGATTCGTTGCTTTTGAACGATGCCTCGTCAGTGAACAAAATGTTCGAAATGTAACAATTTTCGGCAAACACACCGCTCATTCTACTTGAAAATTGTATGCGATTCTCAAAATCATCTCCATATTGTTCTTGATGAAGTTCTATGTGTTAAGGGTGGAATGAATGTTTCAATATTATATTGTTTATGCTGATTTTTGAAATATCAGTTACTAAAGCGATTTCTCTGGTGCTCAGATTCCGATTTTCTTCTATTATCAGCAAAACTTCTAATTCGGATTCGTCGTCAATTCGTTTTGCTATTATTTCACACTTAGAATATGCAACGTTTCCAGTAGTTTCAAATCTGTCTCGCAGCTTTTCAAAGGTTACAGTTCGTGGCGTTCTCAAGTTTGAATATTTTTGATGATAGATTCAACTTGCCAATAAAGACTTTCGATCAGCTTCTCCAATACAGTATATTATATTAATTAATTCTTGACGTGTGAAATTCATTGTTACATCAACAAATTAAACGGAAAATTTTTAAGATAATTAATATTGACAAGATATGTCAGATTTTATGCTAGTAGCCTACTTAGTTTTCTTTAGCCCCAAAACTGCATAAAAAACATGTTTTCTCAATTTTTCAGAATTTTTTTTCATGTAACCTATAAAACATTATATGTCAATAGAAAGCTCCACAAAAACGATATTCAATGGCAAAATCCAATATGGCGGGTGCCATTTAAAAAAATTGACTTTTTGTTCATTTTGCGTTTTGCTTTACCTTGTACAATAAAAGGAAAAAACAAGCGTATCGCGCTATCAATAATAATACAAGAGGATATGGAAAATTATGTCGTAAAAGAATCAACTCTCCAAGTTCAATAAGAAAACTTCTGCAGTTTTCAAAGTAGACATGATTTTGACATAAAATGACTCATAAAAAGCAAACCGTCCATTGTAGACCTATAGTACCTCTATATAATTTTGATGAGCATCAAAAGAGCTTTTAGAATATGGTATCAAATCTAGGGTGTTTCATTTAAAAAAACATAACTTTGGGTTGGAAAACATATTGGCACACCCTGTATATAGGTGAAAATATTTTTAAATTGTGCAGCTTAGCCGTTGCTATCGTTTAAAAAAACCGGAAATTGATATCTTAAATAACATAAAAGTTATGGAACTTTCACGGAGGACGTGGACACCTTGTATATATATAAACAAGTAAAAGGAATTATCAAGTGACTCAAATTGCACAGGGCATCCTGTCAACGCGTTTCGCCTAATTGGGGCTCATCAGGACAGGATAGAAATTGTAAATTTAACACAGACACCTTATGGGAAGTAAGCATCACCTAGTCACAATTTGTGTCATCGCTTTCACCTGACATCGCAAGTTTAACAACAGTCGACACGGAGGAATCCGGCTCAACTGCCTTTCCATAGCCAAAGTTATATTTAAGAAAAAGATTATGAGTCTTAAATTAAACAAAGTAAAGGATTAATGAGTGACTCAAATTCAGCCACGAGGGCATCCTGTCGACGTTGCCCAATGGGGCTCATCAGGACAGCAATTATTGTGCACTTTATGGACCAGTATCACCTTCAGCACAAGTCGTGTCTTTCACCTGCATCAGCTTTAACAACAGTCGACACGGAGGATCCGGCTCAACTGCCTTTTCAAGCAAGTTATATTTAAGAAAGTGCGATGTCTTAAATTAAACGAAAGGAATTATTGGCAGTGACCAATTCAGAGGGCATCCGACGCGTTTCGCCCTATTCGGCCATCAGGACGGAGTAGCAAAGTTGTAAATTTACAGACACTTATGGCAGTCAGCATCACCTAGTCCATGTCATGGTCCACCTGACATCGAGCTTTAACAACAGTCGACACGGAGATCCGGCTCAACTGCCTTGTCCATAGCCAAAGTTATTTTAGAAAAGTAGGTTTAGAGTCTTAAATTAAACAAGTAAAAGGAATTTTGGCAAGTGACTAAATTCAGCCACAGGCATTGCACGCGTTTCGCCTCACATCGCTGGCTATCAGACGGAGTCAGTTGTAAACAACACAGACACTTTGAGTGGTGAGCATCACCTAGTCGTACAATTTGTCTCTGTCCTACCTGACATCGCAATTTAACAACGTCGACACGGAATCGGCTCAACTCGTCTAGAGTTATTTGAAAGTTTAATGAGTCTTTTAAACAAAGTAGTATTAATTTGACTCATTAAACCACTTTTTCTTAAGCATATAACTTTTCGCCCTAATTGGGGCTCATCAGGACAGGATGTCGACTGTTGTTAAAGCTTGCGATGTCAGGTGAAACGACACGAAGACACAAATTGTGAGCTAGGTGATGCTGTACTTCCCATAAGGTGTCTGTGTTAAATTTTACAACTTTGCTACTCCTGTCCTGATGAGCCCCAATTAGGGCGAAACGCGTCGACAGGATGCCCTCGTGGCTGAATTTGAGTCACTTGCCAATAACTCCTTTTACTTTGTTTAATTTAAGACTCATTAAACCTACTTTTCTTAAATATAACTTTGGCTATGGAAAAGGCAGTTGAGCCGATCTCTCCGTGTCGACTGTTGTTATAAGCTTGCGATGTCAGGTGAAACGACACGAAGACACAAATTGTGAGCTAGGTGATGCTGTACTTCCCATAAGGTGTCTGTGTTAAATTTTACAACTTTGCTACTCCTGTCCTGATGAGCCCCAATTAGGGCGAAACGCGTCGACAGGATGCCCTCGTGGCTGAATTTGAGTCACTTGCCAATAACTCCTTTTTACTTTGTTTAATTTAAGACTCATTAAGCCGACTTTATTTTAAATTATAATTTTTGGCCATGGAAAAAGCAGTTAAGCCGCAACTCCTTCGTGCCGACTGTTGGTAAAGCCTGCGATGTCAGGAGAAAGGACACGAAGATACAAATTGTGATCTAGGTGATGCTGTTCTTCCCGTAAGGTGTCTCTATTAAATATTACAACTTTGCTACTTCTGTCCTGATGAGCCCCAATAAGGACGAAACGATTCGACAGGATGCCCCTGAGGCTGAATTTGAGTCACTTGCCAATAATTCCTTTTTACTTTGTTTAATTTAAGACTCATTAAACCTACTTTTCTCTTAAATATAACTTTTGGCTATGGAAAAAGGCAGTTGAGCCGGATCTCCTCCGTGTCGACTGTTGTTATAGCTTGCGATGTCAGGTGAAACGACACGAAGACACAAATTGTGAGCTAGGTGATGCTGTGCTTCCCATAAAGTGTCTGTGTTAAATTTTACAACTTTGCTACTCCTGTCCTGATGAGCCCCAATTAGGGCGAAACGCGTCGACAGGATGCCCTCGTGGCTGAATTTGAGTCACTTGTCAATAACTCCTTTTACTTTGTTTAATTTAAGACTCATTAAACCTACTTTTCTCTTAAATATAACTTTTGGCTATGGAAAAAGGCAGTTGAGCCGGATCTCCTCCGTGTCGACTGTTGTTATAGCTTGCGATGTCAGGTGAAACGACACGAAGACAAAAATTGTGAGCTGGGTGATGCTGTACTTCCCATAAGGTGTCTGTGTTAAATTTTACAACTTTGCTACTTCTGTCCTGATGAGCCCCAATTAGGGCGAAACGTGTCGACAGGATGCCCTCGTGGCTGAATTTGAGTCACTTGCCAATAACTCCTTTTTACTTTGTTTAATTTAAGACTCGTTAAACCTACTTTTCTCTTAAATATAACTTTTGGCTATCGAAAAAGGCAGTTGAGCCGGATCTCCTCCGTGTCGACTGTTGTTAAAGCTTGCGATGTCAGTTGAAACGACACGAAGACACAAATTGTGAGCTAGGTGATGCTGTACTTCCCATAAGGTGTCTGTGTTAAATTTTACAACTTTGCTACTTCTGTCCTGATGAGCCCCAATTAGGGCGAAACGTGTCGACAGGATGCCCTCGTGGCTGAATTTGAGTCACTTGCCAATAACTCCTTTTTACTTTGTTTAATTTAAGACTCATTAAACCTACTTTTCTCTTAAATATAACTTTTGGCTATGGAAAAAGGCAGTTGAGCCGGATCTCCTCCGTGTCGACTGTTGTTAAAGCTTGCGATGTCAGGTGAAACGACACGAAGACACAAATTGTGAGCTGGGTGATGCTGTACTTCCCATAAGGTGTCTGTGTTAAATTTTACAACTTTGCTACTCTGTCCTGATGAGCCCCAATTAGGGCGAAACGTGTCGACAGGATGCCCTCGTGGCTGAATTTGAGTCACTTGCCAATAACTCCTTTTTACTTTGTTTAATTTAAGACTCGTTAAACCTACTTTTCTCTTAAATATAACTTTTGGCTATTGAAAAAGGCAGTTGAGCCGGATCTCCTCCGTGTCGACTGTTGTTAAAGCTTGAGATGTCAGGTGAAACGACACGAAGACACAAATTGTGAGCTAGGTGATGCTGTACTTCCCATAAGGTGTCTGTGTTAAATTTTACAACTTTGCTACTCTTGTCCTGATGAGCCCCAATTAGGGCGAAACGCGTCGACAGGATGCCCTCGTGGCTGAATTTGAGTCACTTGCCAATAATTCCTTTTTACTTTGTTTAATTTAAGACTCATTAAACCTACTTTTCTCTTAAATATAACTTTTGGCTATGGAAAAATGCAGTTGAGCCGGATCTCCTCCGTGTCGACTGTTGTTAAAGCTTGCGATGTCAGGTGAAACGACACGAAGACACACATTGTGAGCTAGGTGATGCTGTACTTCCCATAAGGTGTCTGTGTTAAATTTTACAACTTTGCTACTCCTGGCCTTATGAGCCCCAATTAGGGCGAAACGTGTCGACAGGATGCCCTCGTGGCTGAATTTGAGTCACTTGCCAATAATTCCTTTTTACTTTGTTTAATTTAAGACTCATTAAACTTACTTTTCTCTTAAATATAACTTTTGGCTATGGAAAAAGGCAGTTAAGCCGGATCTCCTCCGTGTCGACTGTTGTTAAAGCTTGCAATGTCAGGTGAAACGACACGAAGACACAAATTGTGAGCTAGGTGATGCTGTACTTCCCATAAAGTGTCTGTGTTAAATTTTACAACTTTGCTACTCCTGTCCTGATGAGCCCCAATTAGGGCGAAACGCGTCGACAGGATGCCCTCGTGGCTGAATTTGAGTCACTTGCCAATAACTCCTTTTTACTTTGTTTAATTTAAAACTCATTAAACCTACTTTTCTCTTAAATATAACTTTTGGCTATGGAAAAAGGCAGTTGAGCCGGATCTCCTCCGTGTCGACTGTTGTTATAGCTTGCGATGTCAGGTGAAACGACACGAAGACACAAATTGTGAGCTGGTGATGCTGTACTTCCCATAAGGTGTCTGTGTTAAATTTTACAACTTTGCTACTCCTGTCCTGATGAGCCCCAATTAGGGCGAAACGCGTCGACAGGATGCCCTCGTGGCTGAATTTGAGTCACTTGCCAATAATTCCGTTTTCTTTGTTTAATTTAAGACTCGTTAAACCTACTTTTCTCTTAAATATAACTTTTGGCTATCGAAAAAGGCAGTTGAGCCGGATCTCCTCCGTGTCGACTGTTGTTAAAGCTTGCGATGTCATGTGAAACGACACGAAGACACAAATTGTGAGCTAGGTGATGCTGTACTTCCCATAAGGTGTCTGTGTTAAATTTTACAACTTTGCTACTCCTGTCCTGATGAGCCCCAATTAGGCCGAAACGCGTCGAGAGGATGCCCTCGTGGCTGAATTTGAGTCACTTGCCAATAATTCCTTTTTACTTTGTTTAATTTAAGACTCATTAAACCTACTTTTCTCTTAAATATAACTTCTGGCTATGGAAAAAGGCAGTTGAGCCGGATCTCCTCCGTGTCGACTGTTGTTAACTTGCGATGTCAGGTGAAACGACACGAAGACACAAATTGTGAGCTGGTGATGCTGTACTTCCCATAAGGTGTCTGTGTTAAATTTTACAACTTTGCTACTTCCTGTCCTGATGAGCCCCAATTAGGGCGAAACGGTCGACAGGATGCCCTCGTGGCTGAATTTGAGTCACTTGCCAATAATTCCTTTTTACTTTGTTTAATTTAAGACTCTTAAACCTACTTTTCTCTTAAATATAACTTTTGGCTATGGAAAAAGGCAGTTGAGCCGGATCTCCTCCGTGTCGACTGTTGTTAAAGCTTGCATGTCAGGTGAAACGACACGAAGACACAAATTGTGAGCTAGGTGATGCTGTACTTCCCATAAGGTGTCTGTGTTAAATTTTACAACTTTCTACTTCCTGTCCTGATGAGCCCCAATTAGGGCGAAACGCGTCGACAGGATGCCCTCGTGGCTGAATTTGAGTCACTTGTCAATAACTCCTTTTACTTTGTTTAATTTAAGACTCATTAAACCTACTTTTCTCTTAAATATAACTTTTGGCTATGGAAAAGGCAGTTGAGCCGGATCTCCTCCGTGTCGACTGTTGTTAAAGCTTGCGATGTCAGTTGAAACGACACGAAGACACAAATTGTGAGCTAGGTGATGCTGTACTTCCCATAAGGTGTCTGTGTTAAATTTTACAACTTTGCTACTTCTGTCCTGATGAGCCCCAATTAGGGCGAAACGTGTCGACAGGATGCCCTCGTGGCTGAATTTGAGTCACTTGCCAATAACTCCTTTTTACTTTGTTTAATTTAAGACTCATTAAACCTACTTTTCTCTTAAATATAACTTTTGGCTATGGAAAAAGGCAGTTGAGCCGGATCTCCTCCGTGTCGACTGTTGTTAAAGCTTGCGATGTCAGGTGAAACGACACGAAGACACACATTGTGAGCTAGGTGATGCTGTACTTCCCATAAGGTGTCTGTGTTAAATTTTACAACTTTGCTACTCCTGTCCTGATGAGCCCCAATTAGGGCGAAACGCGTCGACAGGATGCCCTCGTGGCTGAATTTGAGTCACTTGCCAATAATTCCTTTTTACTTTGTTTAATTTAAGACTCATTAAACCTACTTTTCTCTTAAATATAACTTTTGGCTATGGAAAAAGGCAGTTGAGCCGGATCTCCTCCGTGTCGACTGTTGTTATAGCTTGCGATGTCAGGTGAAACGACACGAAGACACAAATTGTGAGCTAGGTGATGCTGTACTTCCCATAAGGTGTCTGTGTTAAATTTTACAACTTTGCTACTCCTGTCCTGATGAGCCCCAATTAGGGCGAAACGCGTCGACAGGATGCCCTCGTGGCTGAATTTGAGTCACTTGCCAATAACTCCTTTTTACTTTGTTTAATTTAAGACTCATTAAACCTACTTTTCTCTTAAATATAACTTTTGGCTATGGAAAAGGCAGTTGAGCCGGATCTCCTCCGTGTCGACTGTTGTTAAAGCTTGAGATGTCAGGTGAAACGACACGAAGACACAAATTGTGAGCTAGGTGATGCTGTACTTCCCATAAGGTGTCTGTGTTAAATTTTACAACTTTGCTACTCCTGTCCTGATGAGCCCCAATTAGGGCGAAACGCGTCGACAGCATGCCCTCGTGGCTGAATTTGAGTCACTTGCCAATAATTCCTTTTACTTTGTTTAATTTAAGACTCATTAAACCTACTTTTCTCTTAAATATAACTTTTGGCTATGGAAAAAGGCAGTTGAGCCGGATCTCCTCCGTGTCGACTGTTGTTAAAGCTTGCGATGTCAGGTGAAACGACACGAAGACACACATTGTGAGCTAGGTGATGCTGTACTTCCCAGAAGGGGTCTGTGTTAAATTTTACAACTTTGCTACTCCTGCCTGATGAGCCCCAATTAGGGCGAAACGCGTCGACAGGATACCCTCGTGGCTGAATTTGAGTCACTTGCCAATAATTCCTTTTACTTTGTTTAATTTAAGACTCATTAAACCTACTTTTCTCTTAAATATAACTTTTGGCTATGGAAAAGGCAGTTGAGCCGGATCTCCTCCGTGTCGACTGTTGTTAAAGCTTGCGATGTCAGGTGAAACGACACGAAGACACACATTGTGAGCTAGGTGATGCTGTACTTCCCATAAGGTGTCTGTGTTAAATTTTACAACTTTGCTACTTCTGTCCTGATGAGCCCCAATTAGGGCGAAACGTGTCGACAGGATGCCCTCGTGGCTGAATTTGAGTCACTTGCCAATAACTCCTTTTTACTTTGTTTAATTTAAGACTCGTTAAACCTACTTTTCTCTTAAATATAACTTTTGGCTATCGAAAAAGGCAGTTGAGCCGGATCTCCTCCGTGTCGACTGTTGTTAAAGCTTGCGATGTCATGTGAAACGACACGAAGACACAAATTGTGAGCTGGGTGATGCTGTACTTCCCATAAGGTGTCTGTGTTAAATTTTACAACTTTGCTACTCCTGTCCTGATGAGCCCCAATTAGGCCGAAACGCGTCGAGAGGATGCCCTCGTGGCTGAATTTGAGTCACTTGCCAATAATTCCTTTTACTTTGTTTAATTTAAGACTCATTAAACCTACTTTTCTCTTAAATATAACTTCTGGCTATGGAAAAGGCAGTTGAGCCGGATCTCCTCCGTGTCGACTGTTGTTAAAGCTTGCGATGTCAGGTGAAACGACACGAAGACACAAATTGTGAGCTAGGTGATGCTGTACTTCCCATAAGGTGTCTGTGTTAAAATTTACAACTTTGCTACTCTTGTCCTGATGAGCCCCAATTAGGGCGAAACGCGTCGACAGGATGCCCTCGTGGCTGAATTTGAGTCACTTGCCAATAATTCTTTTACTTTGTTTAATTTAAGACTCATTAAACCTACTTTTCTCTTAAATATAACTTTTGGCTATGGAAAAAGGCAGTTGAGCCGGATCTCCTCCGTGTCGACTGTTGTTAAAGCTGCGATGTCAGGTGAAACGACACGAAGACACAAATTGTGAGCTAGGTGATGCTGTACTTCCCATAAGGTGTCTGTGTTAAATTTTACAACTTTGCTACTCTTGTCCTGATGAGCCCCAATTAGGGCGAAACGCGTCGACAGGATGCCCTCGTGGCTGAATTTGAGTCACTTGCCAATAATTCCTGTTTACTTTGTTTAATTTAAGACTCATTAAACCTACTTTTCTCTTAAATATAACTTTTGGCTATGGAAAAAGGCAGTTGAGCCGGATCTCCTCCGTGTCGACTGTTGTTAAAGCTTGCGATGTCAGGTGAAACGACACGAAGACACACATTGTGAGCTAGGTGATGCTGTACTTCCCATAAGGTGTCTGTGTTAAATTTTACAACTTTGCTACTCCTGTCCTGATGAGCCCCAATTAGGGCGAAACGCGTCGACAGGATGCCCTCGTGGCTGAATTTGAGTCACTTGCCAATAATTCCTTTTTACTTTGTTTAATTTAAGACTCATTAAACCTACTTTTCTCTTAAATATAACTTTTGGCTATGGAAAAAGGCAGTTAAGCCGGATTTCCTCCGTGTCGACTGTTGTTAAAGCTTGCAATGTCAGGTGAAACGACACGAAGACACAAATTGTGAGCTAGGTGATGCTGTGCTTCCCATAAAGTGTCTGTGTTAAATTTTACAACTTTGCTACTCCTGTCCTGATGAGCCCCAATTAGGGCGAAACGCGTCGACAGGATGCCCTCGTGGCTGAATTTGAGTCACTTGTCAATAACTCCTTTTTACTTTGTTTAATTTAAGACTCATTAAACCTACTTTTCTCTTAAATATAACTTTTGGCTATGGAAAAAGGCAGTTGAGCCGGATCTCCTCCGTGTCGACTGTTGTTATAGCTTGCGATGTCAGGTGAAACGACACGAAGACAAAAATTGTGAGCTGGGTGATGCTGTACTTCCCATAAGGTGTCTGTGTTAAATTTTACAACTTTGCTACTTCTGTCCTGATGAGCCCCAATTAGGGCGAAACGTGTCGACAGGATGCCCTCGTGGCTGAATTTGAGTCACTTGCCAATAATTCCTTTTACTTTGTTTAATTTAAGACTCATTAAACCTACTTTTCTCTTAAATATAACTTTTGGCTATGGAAAAAGGCAGTTGAGCCGGATCTCCTCCGTGTCGACTGTTGTTAAAGCTTGCGATGTCAGGTGAAACGACACGAAGACACAAATTGTGAGCTAGGTGATGCTGTACTTCCCATAAGGTGTCTGTGTTAAATTTACAACTTTGCTACTCTGTCCTGATGAGCCCCAATTAGGGCGAAACGCGTCGACAGGATGCCCTCGTGGCTGAATTTGAGTCACTTGCCAATAATCCTTTTACTTTGTTTAATTTAAGACTCATTAAACCTACTTTTCTTTAAATATAACTTTTGGCTATGGAAAAGGCAGTTGAGCCGGATCTCCTCCGTGTCGACTGTTGTTAAAGCTTGCGATGTCAGGTGAAACGACACGAAGACACAATTGTGAGCTAGGTGATGCTGTACTTCCCATAAGGTGTCTGTGTTAAATTTTACAACTTTGCTACTCCTGCCTGATGAGCCCCAATTAGGGCGAAACGTGTCGACAGGATGCCCTCGTGGCTGAATTTGAGTCACTTGCCAATAATCCTTTTTACTTTGTTTAATTTAAGACTCATTAAACCTACTTTTCTCTTAAATATAACTTTTGGCTATGGAAAAGGCAGTTGAGCCGGATCTCCTCCGTGTCGACTGTTGTTAAAGCTTGCGATGTCAGGTGAAACGACACGAAGACACAAATTGTGAGCTAGGTGATGCTGTACTTCCCATAAGGTGTCTGTGTTAAATTTTACAACTTTGCTACTCCTGTCCTGATGAGCCCCAATTAGGGCGAAACGCGTCGACAGGATGCCCTCGTGGCTGAATTTGAGTCACTTGCCAATAACTCCTTTTACTTTGTTTAATTTAAGACTCATTAAACCTACTTTTCTCTTAAATATAACTTTTGGCTATGGAAAAGGCAGTTGAGCCGGATCTCCTCCGTGTCGACTGTTGTTAAAGCTTGCGATGTCAGGTGAAACGACACGAAGACACAAATTGTGAGCTAGGTGATGCTGTACTTCCCATAAGGTGTCTGTGTTAAATTTTACAACTTTGCTACTCTGTCCTGATGAGCCCCAATTAGGGCGAAACGCGTCGACAGGATGCCCTCGTGGCTGAATTTGAGTCACTTGCCAATAATTCCTTTTACTTTGTTTAATTTAAGACTCATTAAACCTACTTTTCTCTTAAATATAACTTTTGGCTATGGAAAAGGCAGTTGAGCCGGATCTCCTCCGTGTCGACTGTTGTTAAAGCTTGCGATGTCAGGTGAAACGACACGAAGACACAAATTGTGAGCTAGGTGATGCTGTACTTCCCATAAGGTGTCTGTGTTAAATTTTACAACTTTGCTACTCCTGTCCTGATGAGCCCCAATTAGGGCGAAACGGTCGACAGGATGCCCTCGTGGCTGAATTTGAGTCACTTGCCAATAATTCCTTTACTTTGTTTAATTTAAGACTCATTAAACCTTTTTTTAAATATAACTTTTGGCTATGGAAAAGGCAGTTAGCCGGATCCTCCGTGTCGACTGTTGTTAAAGCTATGTCAGGTGAAACGACACGAAGACACAAATTGTGAGCTAGGTGATGCTGTACTTCCCATAGTGTCTGTGTTAAATTTTACAACTTTGCTACTCCTGTCCTGATGAGCCCCAATTAGGGCGAAACGCGACAGGATGCCCTCGTGGCTGAATTTGAGTCACTTGCAATAATCCTTTTACTTTGTTTAATTTAAGACTCATTAAACCTACTTTTCTTAAATATAACTTTTGGCTATGGAAAAAGGCAGTTAGCCGGATCTCCTCCGTGTCGACTGTTGTTAAGCTGATGTCAGGTGAAACGACACGAAGACACAAATTGTGAGCTGGAGCTGACTTCCCATAAGGTGTCTGTGTTAAATTTTACAACTTTGCTACTCCTTCTGATGGCCCCAATTAGGGCGAAACGGTCGACAGGATGCCCTCGTGGCTGAATTTGAGTCACTTGCCAATAATCCTTTACTTTGTTTAATTTAAGACTCTTAAACCTACTTTTCTTAAATATAACTTTTGGCTATGGAAAAGGCAGTTAGCCGGATCTCCTCCGTGTCGACTGTTGTTAAACTTGCATGTCAGTTGAAACGACACGAAGACACAAATTGTGAGCTGGTGATGCTGTACTTCCCATAAGGTGTCTGTGTTAAATTTTACAACTTTGCTACTCTGTCCTGATGAGCCCCAATTAGGGCGAAACGTGTCGACAGGATGCCCTCGTGGCTGAATTTGAGTCACTTGCCAATAACTCCTTTTACTTTGTTTAATTTAAGACTCATTAAACCTACTTTTCTCTTAAATATAACTTTTGGCTATGGAAAAGGCAGTTGAGCCGGATCTCCTCCGTGTCGACTGTTGTTATAGCTTGCGATGTCAGGTGAAACGACACGAAGACAAAATTGTGAGCTGGTGATGCTGTACTTCCCATAAGGTGTCTGTGTTAAATTTTACAACTTTGCTACTCTGTCCTGATGAGCCCCAATTAGGGCGAAACGTGTCGACAGGATGCCCTCGTGGCTGAATTTGAGTCACTTGCCAATAACTCCTTTTTAATTTGTTTAATTTAAGACTCATTAAACCTACTTTTCTCTTAAATATAACTTTTGGCTATGGAAAAAGGCAGTTGAGCCGGATCTCCTCCGTGTCGACTGTTGTTAAAGCTTGCGATGTCAGTTGAAACGACACGAAGACACAAATTGTGAGCTAGGTGATGCTGTACTTCCCATAAGGTGTCTGTGTTAAATTTTACAACTTTGCTACTCTGTCCTGATGAGCCCCAATTAGGGCGAAACGGTCGACAGGATGCCCTCGTGGCTGAATTTGAGTCACTTGCCAATAACTCCTTTTTACTTTGTTTAATTTAAGACTCATTAAACCTACTTTTCTTAAATATAACTTTTGGCTATGGAAAAGGCAGTTGAGCCGGATCTCCTCCGTGTCGACTGTTGTTAAAGCTTGCGATGTCAGGTGAAACGACACGAAGACACAAATTGTGAGCTAGGTGATGCTGTACTTCCCATAAGGTGTCTGTGTTAAATTTTACAACTTTGCTACTCCTGTCCTGATGAGCCCCAATTAGGGCGAAACGCGTCGACAGGATGCCCTCGTGGCTGAATTTGAGTCACTTGCCAATAATTCCTTTTACTTTGTTTAATTTAAGACTCATTAAACCTACTTTTCTCTTAAATATAACTTTTGGCTATGGAAAAAGGCAGTTGAGCCGGATCTCCTCCGTGTCGACTGTTGTTAAAGCTTGCGATGTCAGGTGAAACGACACGAAGACACAAATTGTGAGCTAGGTGATGCTGTACTTCCCATAAGGTGTCTGTGTTAAATTTTACAACTTTGCTACTCCTGTCCTGATGAGCCCCAATTAGGGCGAAACGCGTCGACAGGATGCCCTCGTGGCTGAATTTGAGTCACTTGCCAATAACTCCTTTTACTTTGTTTAATTTAAGACTCATTAAACCTACTTTTCTCTTAAATATAACTTTTGGCTATGGAAAAGGCAGTTGAGCCGGATCTCCTCCGTGTCGACTGTTGTTAAAGCTTGCGATGTCAGGTGAAACGACACGAAGACACAAATTGTGAGCTAGGTGATGCTGTACTTCCCATAAGGTGTCTGTGTTAAATTTTACAACTTTGCTACTCCTGTCCTGATGAGCCCCAATTAGGGCGAAACGCGTCGACAGGATGCCCTCGTGGCTGAATTTGAGTCACTTGCCAATAACTCCTTTTACTTTGTTTAATTTAAGACTCATTAAACCTACTTTTCTTTAAATATAACTTTTGGCTATGGAAAAGGCAGTTGAGCCGGATCTCCTCCGTGTCGACTGTTGTTAAAGCTTGCGATGTCAGGTGAAACGACACGAAGACACAAATTGTGAGCTAGGTGATGCTGTACTTCCCATAAGGTGTCTGTGTTAAATTTTACAACTTTGCTACTCCTGTCCTGATGAGCCCCAATTAGGGCGAAACGCGTCGACAGGATGCCCTCGTGGCTGAATTTGAGTCACTTGCCAATAATTCCTTTTTACTTTGTTTAATTTAAGACTCATTAAACCTACTTTTCTCTTAAATATAACTTTTGGCTATGGAAAAAGGCAGTTGAGCCGGATCTCCTCCGTGTCGACTGTTGTTAAAGCTTGCGATGTCAGGTGAAACGACACGAAGACACAAATTGTGAGCTAGGTGATGCTGTACTTCCCATAAGGTGTCTGTGTTAAATTTTACAACTTTGCTACTCCTGTCCTGATGAGCCCCAATTAGGGCGAAACGCGTCGACAGGATGCCCTCGTGGCTGAATTTGAGTCACTTGCCAATAATTCCTTTTACTTTGTTTAATTTAAGACTCATTAAACCTACTTTTCTTAAATATAACTTTTGGCTATGGAAAAAGGCAGTTGAGCCGGATCTCCTCCGTGTCGACTGTTGTTAAAGCTTGCGATGTCAGGTGAAACGACACGAAGACACAAATTGTGAGCTAGGTGATGCTGTACTTCCCATAAGGTGTCTGTGTTAAATTTTACAACTTTGCTACTCCTGTCCTGATGAGCCCCAATTAGGGCGAAACGCGTCGACAGGATGCCCTCGTGGCTGAATTTGAGTCACTTGCCAATAATTTCCTTTTTACTTTGTTTAATTTAAGACTCATTAAACCTACTTTTCTTTAAATATAACTTTTGGCTATGGAAAAAGGCAGTTGAGCCGGATCTCCTCCGTGTCGACTGTTGTTAAAGCTTGCGATGTCAGGTGAAACGACACGAAGACACAAATTGTGAGCTAGGTGATGCTGTACTTCCCATAAGGTGTCTGTGTTAAATTTTACAACTTTGCTACTCCTGTCCTTATGAGCCCCAATTAGGGCGAAACGCGTCGACAGGATGCCCTCGTGGCTGAATTTGAGTCACTTGCCAATAACTCCTTTTTACTTTGTTTAATTTAAGACTCGTTAAACCTACTTTTCTTTAAATATAACTTTTGGCTATGGAAAAAGGCAGTTGAGCCGGATCTCCTCCGTGTCGACTGTTGTTAAAGCTTGCGATGTCAGGTGAAACGACACGAAGACACAAATTGTGAGCTGGATGCTGTACTTCCCATAAGGTGTCTGTGTTAAATTTACAACTTTGCTACTCTGTCCTGATGAGCCCCAATTAGGGCGAAACGCGACAGGATGCCCTCGTGGCTGAATTTGAGTCACTTGCCAATAACTCCTTTTACTTTGTTTAATTTAAGACTCTTAAACCTACTTTTCTTAAATATAACTTTGGCTATGGAAAGGCAGTTGAGCCGGATCTCCTCCGTGTCGACTGTTGTTAAAGCTTGGATGTCAGGTGAAACGACACGAAGACAAAATTGTGAGCTAGGTGATGCTGTACTTCCCATAAGGTGTCTGTGTTAAATTTTACAACTTTGCTACTCCTGTCCTGATGAGCCCCAATTAGGGCGAAACGCGTCGACAGGATGCCCTCGTGGCTGAATTTGAGTCACTTGCCAATAATCCTTTTACTTTGTTTAATTTAAGACTCATTAAACCTACTTTTCTTAAATATAACTTTTGGCTATGGAAAAGGCAGTTGAGCCGGATCTCCTCCGTGTCGACTGTTGTTAAAGCTTGCGATGTCAGGTGAAACGACACGAAGACACAAATTGTGAGCTAGGTGATGCTGTACTTCCCATAAGGTGTCTGTGTTAAATTTACAACTTTGCTACTCTGTCCTGATGAGCCCCAATTAGGGCGAAACGCGTCGACAGGATGCCCTCGTGGCTGAATTTGAGTCACTTGCCAATAATTCTTTTACTTTGTTTAATTTAAGACTCATTAAACCTACTTTTCTCTTAAATATAACTTTTGGCTATGGAAAAGGCAGTTGAGCCGGATCTCCTCCGTGTCGACTGTTGTTAAAGCTTGCGATGTCAGGTGAAACGACACGAAGACACAAATTGTGAGCTAGGTGATGCTGTACTTCCCATAAGGTGTCTGTGTTAAATTTTAC
This sequence comes from Platerodrilus igneus, assembly GCA_036346225.1. Lineage (NCBI taxonomy): Eukaryota > Metazoa > Arthropoda > Insecta > Coleoptera > Lycidae > Platerodrilus > Platerodrilus igneus. The sequence goes on along the minus strand of JARFIW010000254.1, from coordinate 1,323,799 downwards.
AACTTTGCTACTCCTGTCCTGATGAGCCCCAATTAGGGCGAAACGCGTCGACAGGATGCCCTCGTGGCTGAATTTGAGTCACTTGCCAATAATCCTTTTACTTTGTTTAATTTAAGACTCATTAAACCTACTTTTCTTAAATATAACTTTTGGCTATGGAAAAGGCAGTTGAGCCGGATCTCCTCCGTGTCGACTGTTGTTAAAGCTGCATGTCAGGTGAAACGACACGAAGACACAAATTGTGAGCTAGGTGATGCTGTACTTCCCATAAGGTGTCTGTGTTAAATTTTACAACTTTGCTACTCCTGTCCTGATGAGCCCCAATTAGGGCGAAACGCGTCGACAGGATGCCCTCGTGGCTGAATTTGAGTCACTTGCCAATAATTCCTTTTTACTTTGTTTAATTTAAGACTCATTAAACCTACTTTTCTTTTAAATATAACTTTTGGCTATGGAAAAAGGCAGTTGAGCCGGATCTCCTCCGTGTCGACTGTTGTTAAAGCTTGCGATGTCAGGTGAAACGACACGAAGACACAAATTGTGAGCTAGGTGATGCTGTACTTCCCATAAGGTGTCTGTGTTAAATTTTACAACTTTGCTACTCCTGTCCTGATGAGCCCCAATTAGGGCGAAACGCGTCGACAGGATGCCCTCGTGGCTGAATTTGAGTCACTTGCCAATAACTCCTTTTTACTTTGTTTAATTTAAGACTCATTAAACCTACTTTTCTCTTAAATATAACTTTTGGCTATGGAAAAGGCAGTTGAGCCGGATCTCCTCCGTGTCGACTGTTGTTAAAGCTTGCGATGTCAGGTGAAACGACACGAAGACACAAATTGTGAGCTAGGTGATGCTGTACTTCCCATAAGGTGTCTGTGTTAAATTTTACAACTTTGCTACTCCTGTCCTGATGAGCCCCAATTGGGCGAAACGCGTCGACAGGATGCCCTCGTGGCTGAATTTGAGTCACTTGCCAATAATTTTACTTTATTTAACTTTAAACCTACTTTTCTCTTAAATATAACTTTTGGCTATGGAAAAAGGCAGTTGAGCCGGATCTCCTCCGTGTCGACTGTTGTTAAAACTTGCGATGTCAGGTGAAACGACACGAAGACACAAATTGTGAGCTAGGTGATGCTGTACTTCCCATAAGGTGTCTGTGTTAAATTTTACAACTTTGCTACTTCTGTCCTGATGAGCCCCAATTAGGGCGAAACGGTCGACAGGATGCCCTCGTGGCTGAATTTGAGTCACTTGCCAATAACTCCTTTTACTTTGTTTAATTTAAGACTCTTAAACCTACTTTTCTCTTAAATATAACTTTTGGCTATCGAAAAAGGCAGTTGAGCCGGATCTCCTCCGTGTCGACTGTTGTTAAAGCTTGCGATGTCAGGTTGAAACGACACGAAGACACAAATTGTGAGCTAGGTGATGCTGTACTTCCCATAAGGTGTCTGTGTTAAATTTACAACTTTGCTACTCCTGTCCTGATGAGCCCCAATTAGGGCGAAACGCGTCGACAGGATGCCCTCGTGGCTGAATTTGAGTCACTTGCCAATAATTCCTTTTACTTTGTTTAATTTAAGACTCATTAAACCTACTTTTCTCTTAAATATAACTTTTGGCTATGGAAAAGGCAGTTGAGCCGGATCTCCTCCGTGTCGACTGTTGTTAAACCTTGCGATGTCAGGTGAAACGACACGAAGACACAAATTGTGAGCTAGGTGATGCTGTACTTCCCATAAGGTGTCTGTGTTAAATTTTACAACTTTGCTACTCCTGTCCTGATGAGCCCCAATTAGGGCGAAACGCGTCGACAGGATGCCCTCGTGGCTGAATTTGAGTCACTTGCCAATAATTCCTTTTTACTTTGTTTAATTTAAGACTCATTAAACCTACTTTTCTCTTAAATATAACTTTTGGCTATGGAAAAAGGCAGTTGAGCCGGATCTCCTCCGTGTCGACTGTTGTTAAAGCTTGCGATGTCAGGTGAAACGACACGAAGACACAAATTGTGAGCTAGGTGATGCTGTACTTCCCATAAGGTGTCTGTATTAAATTTACAACTTTGCTACTCCTGTCCTGATGAGCCCCAATTAGGGCGAAACGCGTCGACAGGATGCCCTCGTGGCTGAATTTGAGTCACTTGCCAATAATTTCTTTTACTTTGTTTAATTTAAGACTCATTAAACCTACTTTTCTCTTAAATATAACTTTTGGCTATGGAAAAGGCAGTTGAGCCGGATCTCCTCCGTGTCGACTGTTGTTAAAGCTTGCAATGTCAGGTGAAACGACACGAAGACACAAATTGTGAGCTAGGTGATGCTGTACTTCCCATAAAGTGTCTGTGTTAAATTTTACAACTTTGCTACTCCTGTCCTGATGAGCCCCAATTAGGGCGAAACGCGTCGACAGGATGCCCTCGTGGCTGAATTTGAGTCACTTGCCAATAACTCCTTTTTACTTTGTTTAATTTAAGACTCATTAAACCTACTTTTCTCTTAAATATAACTTTTGGCTATGGAAAAAGGCAGTTGAGCCGGATCTCCTCCGTGTCGACTGTTGTTATAGCTTGCGATGTCAGGTGAAACGACACGAAGACACAAATTGTGAGCTGGGTGATGCTGTACTTCCCATAAGGTGTCTGTGTTAAATTTTACAACTTTGCTACTCCTGTCCTTATGAGCCCCAATTAGGGCGAAACGCGTCGACAGGATGCCCTCGTGGCTGAATTTGAGTCACTTGCCAATAACTCCTTTTTACTTTGTTTAATTTAAGACTCGTTAAACCTACTTTTCTCTTAAAAATAACTTTTGGCTATCGAAAAAGGCAGTTGAGCCGGATCTCCTCCGTGTCGACTGTTGTTAAAGCTTGCGATGTCAGGTGAAACGACACGAAGACACAAATTGTGAGCTAGGTGATGCTGTACTTCCCATAAGGTGTCTGTGTTAAATTTTACAACTTTGCTACTCTTGTCCTGATGAGCCCCAATTAGGGCGAAACGCGTCGACAGGATGCCCTCGTGGCTGAATTTGAGTCACTTGCCAATAATTCCTTTTACTTTGTTTAATTTAAGACTCATTAAACCTACTTTTCTCTTATATATATATATATATATATATATATATATATATATATATATTATATAATGACGAAACCCGAAAATTAGTGTAGTGCAAATCACATGAAAAAAGCTAAAGTTTCAACTTTAATTTAGAATTTAGTTACTTAAATTTCCTGCGTCAAAGTACTCTCAACGCCAAATTTACTTTTTTAAAAATACACCTTGGGTCAAGGATATGTGTAAATCGCCCTTTGCTCTAAATAATTTCCTAAATCAATTTATTGATTAAACCTTAAGACCACAACTTCTTACAATAAAATTACTAGATACAGATAGCTGATTAAAATATTTTCATAAAGTTCTTGACCGAGGAACAGATCTTAAAGGATAATCTGATCTTCGAATTCAGGAATCTTGAATTAATTCTAGATCAAACAGTTTTGTAGTGCTTTAGAACGCAGAAGACATCCCTCGTAAAAATTGATTCTCAGACGAAATTACAAATGTCTTCACCTAGCAACAAATTCAATTGAAGCAGAAACAACCCAAATAGGTTTAAGCTAGTATTAGCAGTATTGTTTGAAGAATATTTTGGAATTATAACTGACGCAATAATAGAAGCTGTAAAAGAATCACTAACTGAAGCACTAAGGAAACCCTTAACTAACTAATTTAAAATACACAGGAATGCTTATAATTTTATTTAGGTCAGTGAAAATTAAACTGAAAAATACATTTTACTATGATATTTGTACTTGCACTGATTTTAGTAAAACCTGTTATTTTCCAAATACCTGCACTGGTTCGCAAAATGTAGCACCCATAATTTCGAAGTATATCTACTCCTATGTATAACATGCAATTCAGATTATCAACAACTATTTCTTCCAGCATAGTTCATTTTGACACTGTACTAAACTCGCAAGGTGTTATTTCTTAGCATTGTCCACTACAAATTGAAATATGAAATTTTGAAAATAAATGTTATTTTATATATCATTTTAATTTTCACGAACTAGATCTATATAATGCGTTGGAGATTTTCTATTCCGCAGTCAATATTTCCATATTGGTAATCAATTCAGAATCAGACTCTTAAATACTCATAAATATTTACATATATTACACAACAGGGGCGTGCAGTCCATGAAAGAGACGGAAGCACCGCTTCCCCTAGTTGTTATAAGAATAAGCATTTAAAGTTTATTCAATATTTGATAGAGCATTCAACGCTCCTTGACGTACGTTGCTCTTTGCATCTTTCATAAGTAAGTTACCTCCTCAAATAAATACAAGGAACTGAATAGAAAAGTATTCATGTCTATATCATCATCTATAATCGACCGATCGTACATAATCGGGCCCCTTCATTTGTCAGCATAGACTTTTTGTACTTGACCACTTGACCACTTTGCGATATCAACTTGAGGTTCATTCTACACGACAAATCGTCACAATCGTGTATCTATCGAATGCTGCCGATTTTAACCGAGTTGGAAGAGGTGTTCACGGGCGCTTCATGAAAGATGAACGTCTGTTGATATTTGTGTTGATGATGGTTATTCATATACTAGCAGTAGCATTATTTTATTGATAGCGTGGCTTAAGTAGCAAACTCCTGCTTTTGGTAGCTACTAATTATTTTTAAATAAATCACGAACAAGTGAACTACTTTTAATTTGAATTACAAAGTTTCAAAACTAATTAAAAATGTGAGTTTAGTAATAGGATTTAAGCTTTTTTTTAATTTAGATTATTATACCATCATTAAGTAGAGTTTGTGTTTGTAGTAGGTACCAAACGAAAAACTATTTTGTTGTAAATTTTTAATAATATTTTTCAACAACTCAGAAGCAGATTTCAGAACTTCAGTGAATTAAAATACATCGAATTATGTAATTATAACAACTATAATAAAGCCCGTTTTGCTGAAGAAGCCTTTAATAGTTTAAAACTTAAATTATACAAATTTTTTTTGACATTTTGGCATTAAATTCACAACTACGTGTTTTATACACCATTCAGTAGTCAATCAAAAAACACTGTTAAATATGCTACGTTTTCTTACAGAAAGTGATTTGGCAGAGTCCTAGAGTGAAGTCTTTAAATTGACAACTTGTTTTAACAATTCCGACAACAAGTGCTTCGGTTGAACGCAGTTTTTCTACATTAAAACGCATTAAAACCCTTATCAGAAATTCAACTAGTGAATAAAGACTATCCCATTCAACTGTGTAGTCTATATAAAAAGAATGTATTAACTTGCCACAGAATCCAAGATTTTATGAGGATGTAATAAACAGATTTGCACAGGTTAATAGAATTGCATTATAAATAAAATATCGAATAAGAGCCAAAGAAAAATGTGCGTCGTCAACACTGTATATAATATTTAAGTGTGTGTATATTCGTGTCTTATTGTTTATAGTTATTAGTACTTATTTTTTTTAGTGCTTGATAAGTAAATTGAAAAATACAGTCACATTAACTTGAATTTCTACGTCCTTAGGTTTATTTTTTTTTTAACCAAAAATGCCTTTTTAATATTTCTAAAATAAGACGATTTAGTTTTACTTCGAATAATAAATAGGTTTTAAAGATTTATCTTTGTTAATGTGAGTGCAATTCTTAAAAGTGGAAAAATAAAAAGCAATGTGGTCTTCCATACATTTTAACAGCTGGTTCTTAATGCAAAATTCGCAGAATAATTTATTGGGGTATTTTAGCATACTTTTTAAAAAGGTTGGTTCAATTCTAAATGAAAGTTTATTGGCATCAAAGGTTTTAAATAACTTTTTAGGTAATTTAAAAATTCAAAATAATACAAACATTAACAATACATAAATCAGCAAAACTAATTATTTCAAATCTAAAGAAATAAAGCAATATGCTGTAATACGCCTCCAAAACAACACATACTTTCCTATATCTACTTTTTTGCTTCTAAACACAAAGCTCAAGCTTCTTAAGTTACACATAGTCACACACGCACCACACACGCGCGCGCAACACACACGCGCACACGCACACCCACACTGGGTGTCCTTTAAAATGCTGAAAATGGAATTCATTTATGTTAAAAAAGAGGAGTATTAAAATCTAAGATTCAAAAAGAGATAAAATTAAGTATTATAAGTGCCAACTTGAAGCGCTTCCCCACTAAAAAATCTCACGGCACGTCACTGATACACAAGCATTTAATGTTTATACTGCTACGTACTTGTACATGATATACAGTTGAGGTAAATTTAAATTAAATAATGCGATATACAGGCCATCCCTATAGCGCTTTAATGAACTATTCTACGATTGGTTACGTTATCATCGACATGACTGCGAGGAGTAGGTCGTGACACTGCAACGCTATCCTTTGCAACACAAACACGTTATTGTTTTCGCTACAAATACCTGCATTTGTGCTTGCGTTGTCGTTGTGTGTACTTCAAGGTGGTATATACGTGCTGGAAGATGTTTACTAGAACCAGTTGACATCACAGAAGCGATCTCAACACTGCAACCAGTTACAATGTAAGGTGTGAAAGGTGACTTTTTATATTCAAAAGTAATGTCACGAACACGATAAAATATAGTACACTTTATCTCTCTTCAATGGAGCTATCACAATTGCATCTTGTTATACTATTGGTTGTTAAAATCAATATCTCCTTGCCCGCTCCAATCATGTACACTAACTTGAGCACTGATATGATTAACATACATGTTGATCTACAACACTCCCTATTTCTTAAATTCAAAATTATCATACTGTCAATTGTTGTAAACTTTTCATTATTCAGCTTGATTCAATTATTTTTCTATAAGGTATCACATTTTCTATTAACAAATTTTTACGTTGCATTATAAAATCTTCTATAAACAAGCTGGTTTCCGTTTCAGTATCAATTTAACGTTCTAAACCCTCCATTTTCAAAAAAAAACAGAAATCGTTAATACAATTCCTTAGCAATTTTCCATCTCATGTTCCATAGGTCGTTCTCATTTTTTATTTCAAGTGACCATCCGGCGTCAAGCGTTTCCTCTGTCCCGTATCCCAGATACCATTATATTCTCCTAATGTTATGTTATTCCTAACCTCACCTTGTTTATTATCCCACCAGTAATAGTTCAAAATTTTCCGCATAAACCCTAAGAACTTACTTCCTTCTACTTTTATTAAACTTCACAAAATTTTCACGTTGGCCTTTCGCATAGGTGGTACCATATATAATTTTTATATTTCAATCCCTAATGGTTGCTTAAACTATTTAAAAAGAAATTGGGATTTAAATTTGAAAAATTGTTTTAAAGGAATAACCTTAATATAATGTTCAATAATGTCTTCTTGAATTTCTTTAGTTCCTTTCCCTAAATTGTCTGTTTCTACGTTTAGCCTGTCAGGATGTTTGGTAACCCTTCATTTTTTAATACAGTTCCACCCTGTCGTTACTTTTGACATTGCATATATATAGACATGCACACATGGTGTACTAGACCTCCGAGATTCTTCGATATTCTTCGATATTTGCTCTCTTGCAAATTTTTCTTAAACTGTACGGTTTTTGATTTTTTGACGGGGTGCATTACAAATCATAGTTCACGAGCTAACAGATTTATTGGCACAAATAGTACACTGTTAATGCAGGCTCGTATAAATTACAGTGTTTTGTCAATTGTTGCCAACATTTGAAATATTGCTATTTTTATGATTGTGTGTCGCATAGGAGCGTCATATTGCAAACGCATGAAAAGCAAAAATACTGTAGTAAATTTTTCTACAAAATGTTTTCAAAAAGAACTAATTGAAATGGTATACACGTTAGGGGAAATGGATGGAAACTGTTTATTGTCTAGCCATGTGTACCATCAACGATATCCTGATTTGCGACATCCAATAGTGACTGCGTTTCGGAAACTACGTATTCACTTTTACAAAGCGGTGAACTTAGCTAATTCTTAGCATCGAGCACTTTGTAAAAGTATTACACAAGATAAGGAATTAAATATTCTGCTAACTGTTGAGGAAAATACGTATGCGAGATAACGACAACCAGGAAGGAAGGTTTTTGATTTTTGAAGGGCATAGAAATGACACCGTCCTTGTTCATTGCGGATAAGACTGTAAACATAATATCTTTCAACTAAGAATTCCTTAGGTGTGAAACGTTTGGCATCAGGAACCTCTTAAACTGCCCATAATTTCGCAACAATGTTTTTCATGTGAGAATTAGACTAGGTCATATAAAACAAGCTAGTGACTTCAGAAGCGTGCGAGGCCGGTATGATTTTTACTAACACATCCAAAAATTGTTTTAATAGTAATAGGTTGATCACTTGAACCTGGATGCGACCATTTAATAAGACTTTAAAGATAATATCCGCGTCAAGTAATAAATCAGTAGGTCTAGATTCAGCTAACAGCGGATCAGCCAGTGTGCAATTAGCTAGATGAGCGAAATTTTCAAAATAAATATTAGTAGTATGCTACATGTATAGCCGTAGCCTAAAAAAACCCTAAAAAAAAGACTGCCCGGGCTCAGCCAGTGAGTGGGCGGGGTTTTAGAAATACCCAAACAAAAGAACGGAGGACGTGAAATAAAAATAAACCAAACACACTCGCACTCATTCAATAAATTAACCACCGACATCCAGAAAACCTTATAATTAACATCGAAGCAAAATACAAAAGTTATATACAGGAGTACATTAGTACTCCGAACACAGTGCAAACAAAGCCAAAGGTTTACATGGCAAGCTGTCGTTTTTAGGGCCCTACCCCCTAAATTCATTAAACTACCAAAGCAAAACGAAAGTTTTCCCACTAAAAACAACAGCTCTAAAACATTATGGTAAGCATAAAAAAATATAACACATAAAATATCAGAACACGGTAGTTTACATTTATTATTACTAAAATTGGTATTTCAAGAAAAGTTGGTCTAAATAATAATTTCATCCGCACACAAAGAGGAGAAAGCGAAGTAGTTTATATATATATATATATATATATATATATATATATATATATATATATATATATATATATTAGGAACGAATATAGTTGGTTGATTTTTATTAGAATTCAACATAACAAGTGGGTAAATTTGGGAAGGATATCAGCATCGAAATTAATAATAGGTGAGGAAGCCCTTATGGGTTTGAACAAAACGGTTATCGCCGTGCATAACCGCGGAGCGCGTGCAGCCTAAACCACTAAGGGTTGAAGATTGCGGAATAGCGTGTAAACCCAAACGTTTCACACTATTTTGCGAAATTGTGTAAGTCATGCTACCCGAGTCGAGTACACAAAGGAATTTTTGAAAAGAGCCAGAGCAATCAGCGATTTCCACTTGAATGGTGAAAATTAAGACAACTGAAAGTTTGTCAAGAAAATTAAATTGAGAAAACATTCAACGTTGACGGGCCACTACTGCTAGACAAACTGAACGTTTTCTAAGAAGCAGGAAGAGCGGATGGCTTATAGCGATCCTGAAGAGCGGAACTAGTAGCATGTAAAACCTTAAAGGCAGCAGGAGCATGGCTCAATCAAGCCTTGTAGCTAGTAGCAGTAGCGGGTTTATGTACAATGCGATGAAAGTGCAATAAAGAACGATTACTTTTATTATATGAGCGGCATGAAATAGTATATTTTTGCTTAGTCAAAACGTGTGAACTACAAAGACAGTTGATACAAAGCTTACGTATTGACAAAGGTGTAGCAATCTTGTAGAGAAACCTTAGGGAAATCATTACAACGATAAAGACTATGATCCTTATGCCAAAGTGGACACTTAATGACATACTAATATTGAGACCGCGGAGGAAGACCTGGACATGTTGTTAGATTGAATAGCTTTGTGTAAATCAGCTTTATGATTGATTGACAAATTTGACAAGGACACACAAGCTTTTTTTAAGTAAGCAGTTACCTCCATATATGTTGGGATAAAAGTGGGGTTCTTTCATCATCATTTTGTTTTCCACCTTACTTAAGGTCGGTTTGGCGCAGCTCTAACCTCTTTTCTATTCTGTGCTAATCTAAAAAGCTCTACATACCCTTCACAACCTAAATATCTAATAATTTGACTAATATAGTTTGGTCTAGGTCTTCCTATATCCTTCTATCTTTTTCCTATCCAGCTGACTCTACATAGATATTAGCAACCTGATGGTTGTTCAAGAACTCTAACATGTTTACATGATTACCATTTATAAGGAAATGAAATATAACCTGGTTATCCGCTTCAAAAAGAAAAAGTGTTAAATTATATGTTATGGTAAGGCTTAAGCAACGAAACGCTACCAACATGCCAGACCGCAAACTAGTTGTGAGTTTGTCATGGTGACATTTAGTTAACTGATTTTTATTTTTTTTGTTTTGTTTTCGAACTTACTTAAAGTCGGTTTGACGCAGCTCTAAATTCTTTTCTATTCTGAGCTAGTCTAAAAAGGTCTACATACCCTTCACAACCTTAATCTCTAATAATTTGACTAATATAGCTTTGTCTAGGCCTTCCTACTCTATTTTTATTTGGTAGTCTATAATCTAAAACTTTACTAAATAGTCCCTCATGTCTTAACTGGTGCCCTATCATTCTATCTCTCCTGACCTTCAATTGTTTCCACATACAGAGATCCTCACCTATCCTTCTATAAACTTCCTCGTTTGTTACTCTATCTGTCCAATTAATCTTTAACATTCTCCTATAACACCAAGTTTCAAAAGCTTCTATCTTTTTCTTATCTACTTCTTTAATTGTCCAAGTCTCACTACCGTATAGTAGAACGCTCCATACGTACGACTTTAAGAAACTTTTTCTATTATCTAAACTAATACTATTAGCTATTAGTAAGTTTTTCTTTTTTAAAAACATTTTTCTAGCTTGAGCTATTCTAGCTACTATATTCCTTCTGCTACGTCCATCCATTGTAATTATACTACCTAAATAGCAAAATTCATCTTCCTCCTCTAACTCGGTATTACCTATTTTTAATTTTAGTTTAGAAATAGGCTGTAACTCACTTACCATTATCTTTGTCTTTACTGAATAAATTCTCATACTATAGTTACTTTGTAGTATCTCATCTAAAATATTTAAAAACTCTCCTAACTCTTTTCTAGACTCTGCTATAATGGCTATATCATCTGCAAAACGTAACATGTCTATTTTCTGTCCCTGTACACTAATACCTATCTCTTTTCTCTCTCTAGCTAAGTTTAAAGCTTCCTCAATATAAACATTAAAAATCAAGGGAGACAGTATACAACCCTGTCTAACACCATTTCTAATCTTAGCTTCCCTTTCTATTTCATCAAATCTAATTACTACGCTTTGGTTTTTATATAGACTGTAAATAATTTTTCGATCGCTATGAGAGATTCCTATTTTTCGCAAAACCCTGAACATAACAATCCAATTAACCATATCAAATGCTTTTTCTAAATCTACAAACGCGAAATGAGTCTTTTTATTTTTTTGTAACCTTTTTTCGATAATTACCCTAATCATTAGTATCGGTTCTCTAGTCCCTCTGTCTTTACGAAAACCATATTGGTCTTCGCCTAAATAATTCTCAGTCAAAGCTTCTACTCTATTTTTAATTATTATTGTTAGTATTTTGGAAGCATGAGAAGTTAAACTAACCGTTCTAAAATTCTCACAGCTATCAGCTCCTGACTTTTTTGGGATTGGAATAATAATATTTTTTTCGAAATCTATTGGAACCTCACCTGTGTCATATATTACATTTACTAGTTCATATAATCTATCTATAGTTTTCTGACTTGCATATTTTATTAATTCTGCGGGAATATCGTCTATCCCTGGCGCTTTATTTAATTTAAGATTCCGAACAGCTCTATCAAATTCCTCTCTAAATATTGAGAACAATATTTCTACATCCTCTTCTTGGTCGTACTCTAACTCATCCATATCGTCTCCCTTATATAAATCTTCCAAATATTTTTTCCATCTATCTGCAACCTCAACTTTATTTATTAGAAGCTCATTATTCTCGTCTCTAATACCATTACATTTTTTCCTATCTTCCCCGAAAAACTTTTTAACTGCCCTGTTAAGCCCTGTCTGTCTTACCTACTCTCAAATCCTCTTGTATTCCCTTACAATTCTCCTCCATCCATTTATTTCTAGCTTTTCTACACTCATGTACTATCTTATTTCTAACTTTATTATATTTTTGCTTACTTTCACTATCCAATTCTCTGAAAGGTTTAAGCTTTCTTCTATTCTCTATTAAATCTAATATCTCCTTTGTTACCCACGGTTTTCTCACTTCTATTTTTTTCTTACCTATAGTCTGTGTTGCTGTATCATGTACAGTAAGTTTTATTTCTTTCCATCTATTTTCTACATTCCCTCCTACAGCTATCTCTTTGCTCTTATTATCTAATACTTGTTTATATTCCTCTTTTACCCTACTATCATTAAGCTTACCTAGATCCCACCCCTCTCTTTTAGCCTTTCTCAATTTTTTGAATTTTAGTTTACACTTCATTTTAACTAAGTTATGATCGCTATCTATGTCAGCCCCTGGATAACTACGACAGTTTTTAACTTGGTTTCTAAATCTTTGTTTAACTAAAATATAATCTATTTGGTATCTAGCCCTATCACCTGGGGTTTTCTTCTCCTAACATGTTGTTTGAATAGGGTGTTTACAGTTACTAATCTATGTTTCTGGCAAAACTCAACTAATCTTTCTCCTCTATCATTTCGTCTGCCATACCCAAATTTTCCTACCATTTTTCCCTCACTACCTTCTCCCACTGACGCATTAAAATCGCCCATAACTATTAAATTCTCATCTCCTTTTACTTTTCTCACTATACTATTTATATCCTCGTATACCTTTTCTACTTCCTCATCTTCGTACTGAGTTGTTGGCATGTAAACCTGTACTAAAACAGTGTCTGTGGGGTTTGTACTCAATCTAACCATAATTATACTATCACTAAATGGTAAGTACCCTTTAACTTTATGCCTTAATCTTTTACCTAACACTATTCCTACGCCTGCCTGTCCATTAGTTGAAGAAGTTGTAATTATTCTATAATTATTTTTCCAAAAGTCATTACTATCTGTCCATCTCACCTCACTAATACCTAAAATGCCCAGCTTTTCCTTTCTCATTTCGACTAATAAATTCGTTAACTTATCTACTCTAAGTAATGATCTTACATTCCAAGTCCCTATCACTAAATCGAACTGTTGTTTTATATTCTTACGATGACGAGCCCCAAGTACCCCCTCCCGGAGATCCGAATGAGGGAGTATTTTACCTCCGGACAAGAATTTTACTTGTGAGCTCTCCATCATATGTATTTCGTGATTTAGGCCACGCACACCTGGGAAATATTGTGGTAGGCTCCCATATCTTTCCACAACGCAGCTTTTAAAAATTTTAGCAAAAAGCCGTATCCGTCACGGCCAACCCCCAACAAGTTTGTAAATTATTGAGGATCGCCCGAGACCAACCGACCCTCCTCCAATATCTGTTAGCCAGCAAGGTTGCTGGCCCTTGCTGCGCCTTTTAATCGCCTTTTACGATAAGCAGGCTTACTATAGTAGTGTTCTTTATCCCCTACTATAGGGAGTGGGGTTCTGTTGCAATTCAAAATTGCCAGATATATGTACATCAAGACTGTTTAGAATTATGTATACCAAAGTAAAGTCCCATTCAGGTAGCTCACATTTTTTAAGCGCCTGCACGTTGTCGACAAAGGTGTCCACTAAGTATGCCTAACGGATGGTCAGGATTTAGCTTGGGAAATTTAGCAACGTTTTTCTAAAAAGCGAATGTAATACGGCGAATATTACGATATTTTTCGCAAAGCTTGTTGTAAGCAAGAGGGTAATTGGCGTTCTTAAAATCAAAGTTCTTAATGGTTAGAAATGCGGGACGCTTTAACACTGATTAAAAGTATAAAAGTTTAACAACGGCCGACATCTCGTCATTTAGATGGACTAAACTATCAAAGCGGTCAATAAAACTTTGAAATAGACAACCATTCCCTTTAAATTTAGGGAGGGTATGCGGCGGTAGAAACACTTTTGACTTAAAAGTGTCTGGGGGAAAATGGTAAACTAGCTTGGGACGAGACAGGTTTATTCGCACAAAGTGTTGTTAAGTACAATTACCTTACCAGAAAAAAATTAGTTTTGAAACGTATACGAATCGCATTCTCCCTTTCAAATTGGTTATCGGCGTAAATTGCCGATGCGATTGCACCGATTATGGCATTATGTTTATCAAAAAAGCTTGTCGTAGCCCCTCAATCGCTGTATATTAAGCGCGAAACAGATCTAACAGGTTGGTGTCTTTTTCACATTTGTGCACAATTACAAAGATATCTTGAAGTGAGTTTGTTGAACTGTTGTGTTTCAGTTTCTCCGCCAAAGATAATTATATAAGCTAAATGCAAATAGAAGCTATAACAAAAGCAAACCTAACCAATACATTAGAAACGAGATCGTAGTTCTCGCTAACTAAAACTACCGAACAAAAGCGAGGGTATCTAGTTAGTAAATAACTCAAATATACAATAGGGTAAATGCAAAGCGATATCAATTACTAACTATTTGCACCTTAATAAAACTGATAACAAATGTTTAAAATAATAAATTGAAATGAACTAAAACTTAATATACGAAACGGATACCCCATTCAAATGGAAAGCGGTACAACTTTGATAGGCGGCGGGTTTCTGCAAATAATACAGTTGATTACGGAAGTATCTTAGAGATAGTTTATCCCTGGCTTGCATAGTAGCTGTGTGCATTAACTTCGATAACCACAGATAGTGAAGAAAGTGGAGGTGTAAATATGCCCAAAGTTTAAACAAGCGAAACCTTCAAGTACTCACAATTAATAAACAGTAACTTTTAGCTGCGGCGGCGATGGCAGGATGAAGGGTGATCGACTATTTGCGAAGCTCAAACGTTTATAGCACGGGAACTACTAAGACCTGCCTTGTTTAAACTTTTCTGTACAACAGTGCGGCACATACAGCAAAAAGCATTTGTAGGTTAATAGCGGTAAAACCAATGATTATACTTTCTACATGACGGAGGAGAATTGATCTACAAGCTATATCTTTTGTTTAACGTGTTTAACAAGGTGTTTAAATAATGCTATAAATAATACGGCCGGCAGAGCTCTAAAAAGTAAGTATAGTTTGCTTAATGAACATGTGACCTACGATCTTTCGTGTTTATGTAATTGAGCGTTAAAGATAAAAAATAAAAAACAATTCTTTCCCATTACCTTGAAGGCAGTGCGAATTTTTTTAGTATACTTAGCAGACAGTTTAACTGATATAAAAGACAAATCACTGCAAACAAATTTCTTTACGCACTTTTGACAGCGGTGTACAACAGCGGTAGGGTACCCCTCAATTATCGATTTTTGAACGACACTGTTTTAAGGCCAATTTCGGTTATATTTTTGAATCTGGAATGCTTTTTACATAAAAAATGTAGTCATCATCATAAAAACCATAATTTCATTTATAAGCAACATCTTTTGTGTTGTACTTTCTTTCGCTTCCAATATATCTTTCAATCACTTCTGTATTGTCAATTTAGATCCATTTACACCTATTTTGTGTTGTTTTTGTCAACACTATTATTCACCATTTATACACTTTTTAATGTCATACTTATTTAAAAAGCGTGATACTATTAATTTGTTTTAATAGAACAAACCTTCTCTTAACAGTTTGATTATTATCTTATGCAAAAGATTAATAGTCATGATTTGCGATAGGTCTCTGTAATGCCTTTGTATTCAGTCATTGTAGTATTGAAATTAAAGTCATTCTACGGCAGAACGAATAACGAAGGACTTGTGAAGTGTCAACCTTTTCTTACGGGCCAATTCAGCACTACGACACCAAGGCGACGGATCGGAATCCGTGCGCGGCCTAGGTCTAGCCGGTGAGGAGTGGGTATGATAAAAGTCGTAAGTCGGGATTGCTAAATGCCCAAAGATGACAATTATAATGGGGCGTAAACTTGGTGGTATGCCAAAAATCGGGAATGACGGCAAAATTAGGTGGGCACCACCAGTAATGTCACTGTGTTAGATATAATCGGGGTCTCATTACTGGTCGAGCAAACGCCCCTGCACTTGCTATAATCAGAAAATATGATGGTAAAGAAAACTCACGGTGTAGACTATAGCCCGAAATAGCACGCGGGTTACACCGGGTGCATGCAAACCTCCGGTAACAATGTGGACGGTAGACGTAAGTCTACTTGAACTATCTAGGCGCTACAACTGGTACAGTCTTACGTTACGAAACAAGTTGTACAATTTGGAAAAGTATTGCAGCTTTAAAATTTTACGGACTAATAGATATACAATGCGTACACAAGCGGCTTTCTGTCTTACACTGTAGACTACAGTGAAAGTAGGGTAAATACGGGGCGAAACACACTATCTACTTTTAGCTTCACTGACGGTAGATGCAAAAGAACATTCTATAGTTCAGAGTAAAATATCCCAATACCAGCGTGCGAACTAGTTTGGTCACTCAGTAACTACTACAGTGCAACGCTTACCTTGAAGGGTTTGTGGGGTGAATCAGGTCACTATAGACACAGCAAGGAGAGTGGGTGTCGGTATAATGCAACAGCCCAACTAACTTTATCATAGGTGTGTGTTAATTCATCAGGTTCCCGACTAAATCGGTTGATTACAGCGTACGGCAAATGTAATCTGAGGTCACTTTTCTTTCATCCAAATAAACTCCCAATATGACTTGGCATCTTATAGGCATAACAATGACGGTATATAACATCGGATGTTAGAGTGGACCTACAAAAGATTAATTAAACACACCCCAAACGTAAAACGCGACTCGACACTTTTTAATTAATTTGACAATCCTCTCCTGTCACTTTCTAGCCTTCTTCGCAATTTTGAAAAAGTGTACAGTATACTTGACTGTCCTTTATCACAAATTGGCATGTTTAATATGCTCGCTAAAGTAAACTATACAATACTAAACGTTGAATTAAACCGAACGTTACACCTCCCTTACGTGAAGACGAAAATCCCATTTTCGGCTTGAGTAACCAAAACCTAAATCTAAATAAAATCAACCTGAGAACACAAAACAAAAGAAAAACATAAAACCAAAATATATCTACAACTAATCTGGATGGTGTTTAAGATCTTTGGCGTGCCATACACCTTTAGACATGCCAGTAGAATCGGACAACTCATATGTCGAATAAGACACTTTTTTACGAATAATAAAAGGTCCAACAAATTTAGGAGTTAATTTCGCGGTAAAATATTTCGACGCGTCAGACAAAACATAATTTTTTCTCCACACGGTATCACCAACTTCAAAATCTGCGGGACGCCTTCGTAAATCATATTTGATTTTGGCGCGATCATATGCCACTTTAAGTCTCTTGACAATATCATCGTAAATTTTCTGCATCGCAGCAGAACGCGATAGGAGATCTTTTCGATCAGCAAAATCAACACCATTTAAATCACGAGAATTATCAGGTACATCGGGACTTCTTTCAAGATTCATCTCACGACCAAAATTAGCAAAATATGGCGACATACCGGTAACTTCATGAATAGGTAAATAACGATCCCAATCTTTGTGATGATCTTTCACATACGACGACAACATAGTCTTCAAAATTCTATGTACTCACTCAACCGAATTCGCTTGAGGATGATAATAAGCATTAAATATTATCTGAATTTTATACGAGGAGGCCAACTTGCTGAATTCCTTAGAACGAAACTGAACACCATTATCGGTAAGTAAATAATGCGGAACACCAAACACTAAAATAACATTTTCTTCAAGACGTTGCACCACAGCTGAAGCTGTAGCAGAACGCAACGGGAAAAACAATGAAAATTTCGTAAAACAATCGGTAACTGACAAAATATAGCAATAACCTCTAGAAGAACGCGGTAACGGACCTATAATATCACAAGATACCATCTGCCAAGGTTTCTTAACAATGGGTGTCTGGACATCAGACCTGCAGGTTTCTTCTGCTCAGGCTTTTGCTCTAAACACACTTTACAATGGTTCACATAACGAGTAACATCAGCTTTCATTTTCGGCCAATAATGTAAACGAGAAATACGACTAAAAGTCTTGAAAATACCTAGATGACCTGAAGTAGGCTCATCATGAAACTTTACTAAAAGATCTTTACGGCGAAATTTCGGACAACTTCTCCAACAATCATCTTCTTCAGAAACATCCGGATAATCAACTTTCATCCGCTTATACAGAGTATCACCAACAATTTTCCAACTATTATAGACAATCGGTTTAGTCTGCACAAGCTTACACATACGATTATACCAGCGATCAATTTTCGAATTTACAGGAGGCTCTACCTCTTCACGCTCCTCCACAACCACATTGACAACATTAACCTCAGGCACGGAACGAGATAACGCATCAGCACATGATGGTCTTTACCCTTCCTATGTAAAATCTCAAAATCATGCTGCTGTAACCTAATAGCCCATCTGGCTAATCTACCTGATGGCTCTTTCAAATTATTTAACCACACTAGGGAATGATGGTCCGTAATAACGGTAAACCTAGCGCCTTCAAGATACGGACGTAACCTCTCAATAGCCCAAATCACGGCTAAACATTCACGCTCGGTAACGGAAAAATTTCTTTCAGCTTTAGTAAGAGAACGACTAGTATAACATACAACATATTCTTGACCATCCTTGGTTTGAGTTAGGACTGCGCCTAAGCCATAACCAGAGGCATCTGTTTGTACACAAAACGGTAAGTCAAAATCAAGACATCTAACTATAGGGGCGGAAATCAAATGGTTCTTAATAGTAGTAAACGCAACATTACAAATTTCGGACCAATCAAATTTACAATTCTTTCTTAACAAAGCCGTTAACGGGGCGATAATTGACGAAAAATTCGGAATAAAACGTCTATACCACGAAGCCATACCTACAATTCTCCTAACTTCGCTAACAGACTTCGGTGGCGGTATGTTCAGAATAGCGGTAACTTTTTCAGGATCAGGGAGTAACCCCTTACTATTCACAATGTATCCAAGATACTTAAGTTCAGGTTTGCAAAATTGACACTTCTCACGACCTAACGTCAGACCAGCATTACTTAAACGGGTAAATACTTCTTGTAGCATTTCGATATGTCTCTCAAAATCAGGTGTACATAGGATTATATCGTCCAAATAAACGAAAACGTAGGGTTCCAACTCGGGACCCAACACAGTATCTATTAAACGTTGCCACGTAGCCGGAGCATTATGTAATCCGAACGGCAAACGACAAAATTCAAATAAACCAGGGTTTGGTACCGTAAAAGCTGTATACTGACGGGATTCCTTAGTAACAGGGACCTGCCAATACGCTGACTTAATATCTAACGAAGTAATATACTTTGCATTACAAAGACGATCTAAAATAGACGAAACATATGGCAAAGGATACGCGTCCTTCTCCGTAACTTTATTAACTTGACGAAAATCTACACAAAATCGAAACGTATTATCACGCTTCTTCACCAACAAAATCGGACTAGACCAAGCGCTGTTCGATCGCTCCACCACACCTAACTTTAACATCTTCTCTATTTCGTCATCAATATGTTTTTGCATAACCGGCGACACCGGATAATATCTCTGCTTAATCGGTTTTGAAGAGGTCTTAATTTCGTGTTGAACTAAATTCGTGCAACCTAGAGATTCATCAGAATGTTTAGCAAAATGTTCATTCACCAGCCGTTCTAATTTCCGACGTTGTTCGCAAGACAAATCATGAGCCGACTGTAAGACAGAATTACTCAACGTATCATCAACAGACAAAATATCAGGATTAGTAAACTGCCATTGACCTTTCATAATATCTGGGACCAAACCAATAGACGACCAAAAATCAATTCCTAAAATTAACGGATGCTTAACGTCAGGCTTAACTAATACTTCAACAGTAACAGTTCGTTCCTTCAAAGTAATTGGTAACATAATTGTCCCCGAACTATTAACTTTTTCACCATTCGCTACGGTACAGGCGGGACGAGAATCTTTTCTTATCGGTAACTTCAACAAACGTAATAAATCCCAACCTGTCGAACCTAAAATTGTTCTACTAGCACCAGAGTCTAAAAGTCCAAGTAACTTATAACCCAAAATATCAACAGTAACATGAGGTCGCGCATCGGGTGTAGAATTCTCAAAAACATAATCCAGAATAACTTTATTCTTAACGAAATCGGCATTCCTAACCTTAACTAAATTTTGTACATAAAAAAGTCGAGTTAGTAAACGTACGGGACAAAATTGCTCGACCATTCAATTGCCCCTCGGGCCGTTTCCCGAAAATCTACGACACTTATTGCAAGTATTCACGGTAAAACCAGGATTCCCACAACGGTAGCAATATTGACGACGGCGCGGTACATCACATTGACTGGCTCTGTGATCACTTTTATCACAATTCCAACAACGGAGTGTTTTCTGACGGATATCGCCTCCAAACCTTCGACCTGCAGTTGTAGCAACTTCGGTAGTGCATAAATCACTAGAAGAACCCATATAAGCAAAATCAGCTTCCAAATCTGTGCGACGACGAGAAGGCGGTACACAAGTATCAATAGAAAAACGTCTCTCTTCCATCTTCCTACCACACGACAATAGTTCATTTACAGAACGCACTTCAACAAGCGCTAACTGATTTTGATAAAAAGGAGCAATATTACGCATTAAAATTTTAAGTTGGCCTGGTTCCGAAACAATCTCACTTAACCTACTAAACATGTTCAGCATAACTGCAATATAAATCCCCATAGTTTCTTCGGAGCCTTGGGTGCGACGCTTAATTTCCTCCATCAAGCGCTCATCATAATTAATTGGCTGAAATTCTAAACGTAACAGACGAACTAATTCTTCCCAATTACTTACGGAACATTTATTTGCTCAGTACCATAACAACGCTCTACCGGTAAAAAGATCAATCGACTCTGAAAATAACTGAACAAAATTAACATTACGAGCTACCTTCAGCTCATCTACACGTTCAAGAAACGCGCTTAGCGACATGGTTCGCGTCTCGCCCGAAAATTGAATACCCCATTTTGCAACTGGGACTGATTTTGTCGAATAATTTTGAGACATTGACACTTGCGTTACAGGATTAGTATCAACAACAGTATCGTCAATACAACTAGTACCTTTATTTACTAATTCATCGGAATCAACTTTAAGCGACAGTAATTGATAACGAGACAACAACAATGAAACTTTCGTCAAAAGTTTTTCTTTCACAGCTTTTTCTTGATCATCGGGACGACTATTGTTCACACGGTCAAGATAATGCGATAATTTAGTTTCAACAGATAGCGCAGATTCTTTACAATGCGTACATTCATACGCCTCAATTAATTTTTCTAAAATAGAACATCCTTTCTCGACAGCTTCAACATCAACAGAGAATTCTGGAATCTTAACAGCAGTTACCACGCCGCTCTCTTTCTCTTTTTTAAGAACCTTACGTAAATTAGTCCGTAGTTCTTTAACTAAACCTTCCGTTTTACAACCTCTAATACCAAGTGTATACTGCACCTCCTCTTTACTCAAACGTTCAACAATCATTCGTAAACCCATATTGACAAATCTTTAAACAACAATACCCAGAAAAAGAAAATAGTCTTCAAACGTCAAAAAAAAGTATTTTCTGCAACTTATAGGAACATAAAACAGGCCACACGCAATGGGCGCCAAATTAATTTGTTACGGGCCAATTCAGCACTACGACACCAAGCGGACGGATCGGAATCCGTGCGCGGCCTAGCTCTAGCCGGTGAGGGGTGGGTATGATAAAAGTCGTAGGTCGGGATTGCTAACTGCCCAAAGATGACAATTATAATGGGGCGTAAACTTGGTGGTATGCCAAAAATCGGGAATGACGGCAAAATTAGGTGAGCACCACCAGTAATGTCACTGTTCTAGATATAATCGGGGTCTCGTTACTGGTCGAGCAAACGCCCCTGCACTTGCTATAATCAGAAAATATGATGGTAAAGAAAACTCACGGCGTAGACTATAGCCCGAAATAGCACGCGGGTTACACCGGGTGCATGCAAACCTCCGGTAACAATGTGGACGGTAGACGTAAGTCTACTTGAACTATCTAGGCGCTACAACTGGTACAGTCTTACGTTACGAAACAAGTTGTACAATTTGGAAAAGTATTGCAGCTTTAAAATTTTACGGACTAATAGATATACAATGCGTACACAAGCGGCTTTCTGTCTTACACTGTAGACTACAGTGAAAGTAGGGTAAATACGGGGCGAAACACACTATCTACTTTTAGCTTCACTGACGGTAGATGCAAAAGAACATTCTATAGTTCAGAGTAAAATATCCCAATAGCAGCGTGCGAACTAGTTTGGTCACTCAGTAACTACTACAGTGCAACGCTTACCTTGAAGGGTTTGTGGGGTGAATCAGGTCACTATAGACACAGCGAGGAGAGTGGGTGTCGGTATAATGCAACAGCCCAACTAACTTTATCATAGGTGTGTGTTAATTCATCAGGTTCCCGACTAAATCGGTTGATTACAGCGTACGGCAAATGTAATCTGAGGTCACTTTTCTTTCATCCAAATAAACTCCCAATATGACTTGGCATCTTATAGGCATAACAATGACGGTATATAACATCGGATGTTAGAGTGGACCTACAAAAGATTAATTAAACACACCCCAAACGTAAAACGCGACTCGACACTTTTTAATTAATTTGACAATCCTCTCCTGTCACTTTCTAGCCTTCTTCGCAATTTTGAAAAAGTGTACAGTTTACTTGACTGTCCTTTATCACAAATTGGCATGTTTAATATGCTCGCTAAAGTAAACTATACAATACTAAACGTTGAATTAAACCGTACGTTACACTTTAGTATAAGGTTATTGGAAATTTGCATTCAAAGCCACCTTGGTAAATACACTATTTAATATACTAGTCAGAAACAAGGGACTGAAAACTTGTCACGGTAAAACCTACGGGTCAGGAAGGAAATGAAGCAAAGGCAGAAAAGGAACTTTCTATCCGGGTCCCTTACCGAAACAAAACAGGATGCTACGGCTAGCCGTCGTAGATTAGGGGTGGGGAGTAGGGTCAACGTAGCCAGGTAAAAGAATACCGCTGGAATATACGTTGGATTAGTACCTCAACAGGAAGAAAAAAAATAGATAAACAAATGATGACAGACCCTTAGTCGGTCTAATATTAGCATCAGTGAAATACCAGGACAGTGACAGTTCTAAGGACTCCTTAGGGAGGTTGTTGTTCCGGAAATGCACTCCCGTAGATACAGGCATATAAATACTTACAGGAATTGTTAGTATCCTAGGGGGCGGATACTGAACCCTCAGTAACTCTCGTCTGGAATGCACCACAGGCCAAGCTAAGTAAGGAGGGAGAAAACTAAAATAGTTTCCACTTTAACAGGACTAGAGTTTTTATTTAAGCCACTTCGTTGGCGGCTAATCAATATCAGATAAGTATAAATCGGAGCTAGCAATGATATATGGTAAGTTCACATAAACGGATATAACTTAATCTAACTATGGTGGAGGTGTTTATATTACATAACGCACTATACTATGACAACCTAGCGAGCTCGTGTTCCGCAAAGCTAATGACATTCAAGAGAACAACCAAATATTTTATCACTACGGCACCATCCGTGCCAGGCGTTTTATGCTTAATACTAGTAAGTACCAAGGTTTATGTAGACTATTGCATATAAAAGTTAAGTTTTTAAATCAACAACCAAAACAGTAAACACTATTCATTTCGCAACACTCAGTATATATATCCTGCTAGATCACGCAGTCAATGGCATGAAAAGTATCTCCAGAGGATATAGGAGGTAAACAATATAAAGGGTAAAAGGATACTTCGTGGAACTTACTTACGTATCATATTTAATTTGGGGAACTTAGCTCTGTAGTAAATCCAACACGAAATGTTCCTAACTTGATGGGAGACCAATTACTTTTGTCGGCTACTCCAGAAAGTTTCCTCAACGTTCCATGTGCATCCTTAGGTGTACCTATATTTCGGAGTATGACGTTGGGAGTCGAATACCATGAGCACCATTCGCTAACAGCATTTAGGAACTATTTGAACCCAGCCCAAGGAAGCGAGCCAGCGTTCAACCAGGATGAGACCAGGACGTAGGAAGAGGACGGATAGGAAACAGCTACAAAATTATATCGGCATTAGCCAAAGTATAACACTAACGAATCGAGTGCAAAAATTATTCGTAACTTACCACGAGTATAACTGCAATTGTCCGAATTTAGACTTATACTTCGTGCTGTATCCTCGAAGAAGTAGAGAATTACTTAGAGTTTGTCGGATCGCATCCCTTTAAACAACGGGACACGCTAGAATTGAAAACCATCACCGTAAATTAATTCCGTTCCAATGAACAGCAAAACGTCAAAATTTATTTATTTTGTCAACTTTCAAAAATTTTCAGAACCGCTATCTAGATATACAGAAGACAAGAGTAGTATAGGTTGCTTAGTTTAAAGGCATTATGAATTTGGAATCGGCGAAATAGAAACAACGTTATATTTAATTATATTTGCGTGAATTTAGTAACATGCCTTAAATTGAACGTAACAAATTCCCCCCCAGCAAAATTAAAAGGTCGGGGTAGGAAAACACAAGCGGTTAGACAACCGAACTAATAACAAACGAACTGGAAGGACATCTCTTTCAACAAAACAAACTATAAACGAAACGAACACAAAACATAGAGAAAAAAAAGGAAAAAAAAACCAGAAAAAAAGAAATTCATCCGGTTCGACGGACCATGAACTAGTAACCTACATTCAGGACTACCAGAAGAAATCGAACGGAGCATTCACTGCAGTGATAACAATGGGAGAAGAACTAAAGAAAGAAGAAAAGAATGAGAGAGATGTAGAGTGGTAATCAACGAGGACAAGGATGGGCCGGCATCAACACTGCAAAGGTCGTCTGTAGACGAGAGTCTCTAGTAAAGAAACAGTAAAGTTTTCAAACCTCAAGAAAAGAATTGGTTTCATGCGCCCATAAACCAAAAAGGAAGAACCGAAGAGAGGAAGAAAATCAACAGTAATAGCCAAAACAGGCCTCAAGGATGCCAAAGATCGACGAAAGAGCTGGGATACGAACCGATGTGCTATCAACTGTAGTAACAAAGGAGTCGTTACTAACGAACAATCAAGAAAAGAATTGCTAATAGACCCGAAAATTCGACAGTGTCGCAGTTTCCGAAGAAAAGTAGAGAGGTCTACCAAGCATACCACAGGAAGCGGATGGTATATCAAAACAAGTCAGTGCAAGGACCGACAGCAAGGAACACCAACTAATCGGATATAGAAGTGAGAAGGTGCAGTTCAGAAAGAAAAGAGAAGGTACAAAAGGGGAAGAAACCGAACAAAACAATAATCACAAAATCCAAGAGAGTAATACCAGTGTAGAGCAGAGTCATCATTAGCAGTTGGGACGAGAGGGCAGCTATCTAGCTTTACGACGCCTGCGTCGCCAAAAGGAAAGTAATGCGATATCCGGAACATTAGGATCGTCAGGATGAGAAGGTTTGAGATCTTTAACGTGCCAAATGCTTTTGGCACCGGTAGGATCGGTCAGTTCGTATGTCCACGGAGAAACAACTTTACTAATAGGAAACGGACCCAGAAATTTAGGGGCAAGTTTAGCGTTGAAGTGACGTGAAGCGTCGGAAAGGGCGTAATTACGGCGCCAAACAGCATCTCCTAATTGGAATTTGACAGGGCGACGTCGAAAATTATAGCGATTATGAGTATCACGGTACGCAGCGGATAGTTTCTTTAGGACACGGGAGCGAATATCTTTGAAGTGTTCGGGATCAGGCGAAGGATGTTCTGGATCAGGAATGTACATATCATTGAATTCGGACAGTTGTCCGAAGTAATCACCGGAGAGGATGTGTTCTCTACCAAACAACGCAAAGAAAGGTGTACAGCCAATAATTTCATGTTTGGACGTGCGGACGGCACAAGCAAGTTGTGAAAGATTGACATCCCAATGACGATGGTTGTCACGAACATAGGATGCTATCATTGTTTTGATAGTACGGTTGACGCGTTTAGCAGGATTTGCTTGAGGATGGTAACGAGCAGTGAATAGAATTTTGGAGTTATACCGGGCACATAAGGAAGTGAATTGCCGACTGCGAAACTGCGAGCCGTTATCAGTAATAAGATATTGAGGAACCCCAAAAGTAGAAAGACCTGTTCTTCAAGAAGTTTAGTAACGGCCGGTGCAGTGGCGGTGCGTAAAGTAAAGAAAAGAGGAAATTTTGTAAAGTAGTCAGCCACTACAAAAGATAAGAACAACCTTTGGTAGAACGAGGAAGAGGACCTACAAGATCACAAGACATGACTTGCCAAGGGTAGGAGGGTTTAGCTCTAGGAGCAAAGAAACCAGGAGGAGGTAACTGTTCAACCTTATGAGCAGCACAGATCGGACAACGTCGGATGTAGCGAGCGACGTCAGCTCGGAGACAAGGCCAATGATATTTTTGGAGGAGACGAGCGGAAGTTTTGGTCACTCCACAGTGACCGGAAGTAGGCGGATCGTGGTGAAGAAAAATCAGATGTCTACGCTGTTCAGAAGGT
Source organism: Platerodrilus igneus (assembly GCA_036346225.1). Taxonomy (NCBI): domain Eukaryota; kingdom Metazoa; phylum Arthropoda; class Insecta; order Coleoptera; family Lycidae; genus Platerodrilus; species Platerodrilus igneus. The sequence goes on along the minus strand of JARFIW010000254.1, from coordinate 1,297,003 downwards.
ACGACGATTTTCCAATCGTCCTGAAAATCGGCAGCGATAGAAGTCTTATGACGACGAAACAGGATATCGTTCACAACGGACCAGGATGGGTAGCGTCTAGGAGATTTGGAAACTTTTTGAAGCATACCATTATACCAAGGATCGGGAGTAGGAAGAGTAACTTCAAGGGAGGAAATGGCTGAAACAGAAACGGGAGTAAGAACGGGAACGGAACGGAGAGGGTATCAGGAACAACATGATCTTTCCCTTTTCGGTGGAAAATGGAGAAATCATATTGCTGGAGGCGAAGGGACCAGCGAGCTAGGCGACCTGAAGGACTTGTGAGTTTGTTGAGCCAGAGAAGGGAATGGTGGTCGGTAATTACTGAAAATGAATACCCTCGACGTAAGGTCGGAACTTGTCGATCGCCCACACCACTGCCAGGCACTCCTTCTCAGTAACTGAGTAGTTGCGCTCGGGCTTGGAAAGTGACCGGCTGATGTAGCTGACAAACTTTTCGCCTTTGGGGGAAGTTTGGCTTAGGATCACACCCAAACCGAAGTGGGAGGCATCAGTTTGGATGGTGAAGGGTAAGGTAAAGTCGGGGCAGGATAGGATGGGAGCGGAAACTAGATGCTGTTTAAGAGAGAGGAAGGCAGATTGACAATCGGGAGTCCAGATGAAAGGGACATTCTTTCGGGTTAAATTAAAAAGCGGAGAAGTAAGAGTGGCGAAATTTGGAATAAAGCGCCGGTACCAACTGGCCATGCCAATCAGTCGACGTACTTCGGAAACAGAAGAAGGAGGAGGATGTTAAGAATAGCAGAAACTTTTCTGGATCGACAAGGAGTCCATCTCGGTTAACAACGTAACCCAGATAACGGAGTTCAGGGAAGCAGAAATGGCATTTATCTTGACGAAGGGAAAGACCGGCAGAGAAGAGACGTGAAAGTACTAGGTCAAGTATGCGGATGTGTTCCTCGAAAGAGGGGTGGCTATGATGATATCGTCAAGATATGCGAAGCAGAAAGGTTCCAGGTCAGAACCGATGACCTGATCGATGAGGCGTTGGAAGGTTGCAGGAGAGTTATGGAGACCGAAAGGCATCCGACAGAATTGGAATAAGCCACGATGAGGGACGGTAAAAGCGGTGATTGGTTTGGATTCTGGAGATAGAGGATTTGCCAGTAAGCGGAGCGGATGTCTAGTGAGGAAAGAAAACGGGCATCGCGGAGACGATCCAAGATGGTAGAAATATAAGGAAGTGGATATGCATCTTTTTGAGTGACTTGGTTGACCTTACGGAAGTCGATACAGAACCTATAAGAATCGTCTTTCTTCTTTATGAGGACAATAGGACTAGACCAAGGACTAGTAGAAGCCTCGACGACTCCCAGACGGAGCATCTCGTCAAGCTCGGAATGAGCTATCTTAAGAAGTGGAGGAGAAAGAGGGTAATAACGTTGTTTTATAGGTTCTGCCGAAGTACGGATATGATGTTGAACTAGGGTAGTACAACCAAGACTAGTAGGCTGATTAGAAAAGTAGTAGAAATCAATGTATCCAAACGAAGACGTTGTTCAGGTGTAAGCTCAGAGACAATATGAGCAGGGTCGGTGGTGACAGTTGCCAAGGAAGAAGGAGAAACAAAAGTCCATAGGCCGTCGCAAAATTTTGGAACACACTGCAGCGATTTCCAGAAATCGATACCAAGAATGAGTGGGTGTGAAACTTCAGGAATGACAAGAATATCCAGAGTAGTAATAGAATTTTGGAGGGTTATAGGAAGAGAAACGGAACCCAAGATTGTACATTTAGAATTATCAGCAAGGCTGCAGAAAGAAGAAGTGAAAGGGTTAAGAGCTATATTAAGAGAACGCAACCGGTGCCAACCGGGACCGCCAAGAATAGTGCGCGTAGCTCCTGAATCCAGAAGACCAGTAAAGGGGACACCAAAAATATTGACTTGTAGGTAGGGACGTTGGTCACCCCGAACATTAGCACATATGTAATTTAGTTCAAATCTGGATTGGTCATCCAGACCCCGAATAGGAGAACCCGAGGACAGAGAAAGAACAGGGTCCTCGCCTCGGACCAAGAACCCTACCGACGGTTTAACGAATTTTCGCATTTGTTGGGACAGTTGCGACGAGTAACTCCTTACGACCGCAACCGTAACAGTGTAGTACTTGAGGACGGTTACAATTAGGAGAGATATGTCCAGCCTGATCGCAGTTGAAGCAAGTTATCAGTCTAGCAGAAGCAGGAGTAGTAGTAGGCGTAGTGACAGATAAAAGGTTGGTTCTACGTGCGGATGTTGGATGATCAGTGACAGGAGTAGACACGCGGGGTGAAGGATCTGGTTTATAAGCAAGGGCAGGTTCCAATAACTTCGACGTTTTGCTAGAAGGTGGTGGTCGATAACGTTCGGCCGAAATCTTTGTCGCTTCCAATTGCTGACCCAAGGATAAAAGTTGATCAACAGAGGTAACAGGGTAAGGCCCAAAGAAGTCTGATAGAAAGGAGTTAAATTGCCACGAATCAGGCTTAAACGCTTTTCTTCGGAAAGTGGTTCCGAAAGGCGAAGGAATAAATTCAACATACTAACAACATAACCAGTAAGCGATTCTGTAGGTCCCATCGTACGTTGATAAATTTCCCTCATAAGACGATCATCATAGTCCGGTGGTAAAAATGAAGACTTTAGCATGTCGACGATGTCTAACCATGATTTCATTTTGGTGCGGTGGACCCGATATAATAGCAAAGCCTGACCTGATAGAATTTCGGACGCCGAAATAAACAATTGCTGTGAGGACACCCCCCTAGAAGAACACAATTCGTCAGTTCGAATAAGAAAATCCATCAAGGATTCTTCACCAGAAAACTTTAACCCAAGTTTCGAAACTGCATTACTTTTAGTCAAACCCCTAGGTGACATAACCGGGACCGGTTCAGGTTCATCTTCCGACTCAGACTCGGAAGTGAGTAGAGACGGTTCATCCGGATCCGCTATTTGAGTAGAAATAAGACTGGAAGTAGCCAACGGTGTACCGGGTAAAACGACAGAGGGACGAAATTTTCTAATTTTGTCTTCGTACGCACTACGAAGATTGGTTAGGACAAGTAACAATTGGCGATGTGCTTTTTGTTCCTCCCCTGTTGGGGACATATTCGTAAGGCGACGCTCGAGGTGTAGCCAAACAGAGCTAATACGTTTAAAGACGCCTGAAGATTTATCACCGTCAAAAGTAATGAGAGAATTTTTGAGTTCTTGGATAGCCATTTCAACAATTTGATATTCAGCGGCAAAGTTCGCCTCCACCGAAATGGAAGGAAGCTTTTTTTCTTGGTCGATGTGCAATGCACTTCGAACGGATCGACGTAATTCTTCTACCTTATCTTCAGGATCAAAACCTCTAGAGGATAATTCATACTGGAGTTCCGTTTTCCGTAGACGATTAACCTTTAGGCACCAATGTGCCATTGTAAACAAAACTACTCAAACTAACAGTATATACAAACCCACAACAACAAAATCCAAAAACAAACGAATTACCAAGCACCAACAGAACAACCAAAATAAACCCGAATTGTATCTAAAATAAAACGATTCAATTCAGGACAGAAACTGCAGGTAAAAAAAATCACTACGAATAACAAAACCAACGAATATAGAACTACAGACAAATAGAACAGGGCGCCAGTATTTTCAATTCTCTCTACTGAGAGCACCAAAACTATCAGGGAAAATACAAGTCTGATAATTTCACCAGGATACTATCGGAGTGGAGTATTAAGTAACAAGAATTGAGGAACGGAGGTTAAGTAACGAGAATCGAGGGCGCCGCGTTGGGCGCCAGAAGATGTCACGGTAAAACCTACGGGTCAGGAAGGAAATGAAGCAAAGGCAGAAAAGGAACTTTCTACCCGGGTCCCTTACCGAAACAAAACAGGATGCTACGGCTAGCCGTCGTAGATTAGGGGTGGGGAGTAGGGTCAACGTAGCCAGGTAAAAGAATACCGCTGGAATATACGTTGGATTAGTACCTCAACAGGAAGAAAAAAAATAGATAAACAAATGATGACAGACCCTTAGTCGGTCTAATATTAGCATCAGTGAAATACCAGGACAGTGACAGTTCTAAGGACTCCTTAGGGAGGTTGTTGTTCCGGAAATGCACTCCCGTAGATACAGGCATATAAATACTTACAGGAATTGTTAGTATCCTAGGGGGCGGATACTGAACCCTCAGTAACTCTCGTCTGGAATGCACCACAGGCCAAGCTAAGTAAGGAGGGAGAAAACTAAAATAATTTCCACTTTAACAGGACTAGAGTTTTTATTTAAGCCACTTCGTTGGCGGCTAATCAATATCAGATAAGTATAAATCGGAGCTAGCAATGATATATGGTAAGTTCACATAAACGGATATAACTTAATCTAACTATGGTGGAGGTGTTTATATTACATAACGCACTATACTATGACAACCTAGCGAGCTCGTGTTCCGCAAAGCTAATGACATTCAAGCAAACAACCAAATATTTTATCACTACGGCACCATCCGTGCCAGGCGTTTTATGCTTAATACTAGTAAGTACCAAGGTTTATGTAGACTATTGCATATAAAAGTTAAGTTTTAAATCAACAACCAAAACAGTAAACACTATTCATTTCGCAACACTCAGTATATATATCCTGCTAGATCACGCAGTCAATGGCATGAAAAGTATCTCCAGAGGATATAGGAGGTAAACAATATAAAGGGTAAAAGGATACTTCGTGGAACTTACTTACGTATCATATTTAATTTGGGGAACTTAGCTCTGTAGTAAATCCAACACGAAATGTTCCTAACTTGATGGGAGACCAATTACTTTTTGTCGGCTACTCCAGAAAGTTTCCTCAACGTTCCATGTGCATCCTTAGGTGTACCTATATTTCGGAGTATGACGTTGGGAGTCGAATACCATGAGCACCATTCGCTAACAGCATTTAGGAACTATTTGAACCCAGCCCAAGGAAGCGAGCCAGCGTTCAACCAGGATGAGACCAGGACGTAGGAAGAGGACGGATAGGAAACAGCTACAAAATTATATCGGCATTAGCCAAAGTATAACACTAACGAATCGAGTGCAAAAATTATTCGTAACTTACCACGAGTATAACTGCAATTGTCCGAATTTAGACTTATACTTCGTGCTGTATCCTCGAAGAAGTAGAGAATTACTTAGAGTTTGTCGGATCGCATCCCTTTAAACAACGGGACACGCTAGAATTGAAAAACCATCACCGTAAATTAATTCCGTTCCAATGAACAGCAAAACGTCAAAATTTATTTATTTTGTCAACTTTCAAAAATTTTCAGAACCGCTATCTAGATATACAGAAGACAAGAGTAGTATAGGTTGCTTAGTTTAAAGGCATTATGAATTTGGAATCGGCGAAATAGAAACAACGTTATATTTAATTATATTTGCGTGGATTTAGTAACATGCCTTAAATTGAACGTAACAAACTATTAAATATGTTATGAGAGACTGAACCCCTATATCAGATAACTCGTTCGTAAAGCTTATTGAATTTGACATTTCGTCATCAGTGTTTAATAAATAAATTAGAGGTTACATGTTAAGAAGGATCGGTGTATAAGGGGTTATGTACGTATCTGTTTTGCTTTCGTTAAAGTTAAATTTAAACAATACGCATACAAATCCTGTATCTCATTATTACCTGTTTGGCTGCAACTTGAACTCCTAGTAAACAATAATCAAATACGGGCGGTACCTGCACCGAACCTCTATAATTATGCATTCATTCAAAATGCTTGTTCATCCTGTGTACCAGACAAAGTTATTTTTAACAATATGCATTGAATTATTTCTGACGTCAGCAAAAAAAACTTTGTCTAATTTGTTAAACAAATGACAAAAAGCATTTGCTTATAAGTTACAAAACTAATGAACAGATGCATAAACGCTAACAAGTAAATTCGTTACCTTAGTCCGAAAATAAGAAGATATTTTTCAACTTTCACATATTGCACTTTTTGAAATTTCCTGGTTTCAAGCTCAAAACTGAAGAACATCTTGATTCTGCGAAACGTAGGAACAAGTTTTATAAAGCTGTATCAGTACAGGCTACGAGCTGGGTTTGTACTAGTGCGTTAGTGACAAAGAGTTAGCAATGTTTGGGCCAGCTTGGGTGAGCACGCGTAAACTGCGTTCCAGACGCAGTAATTAAAATTAAAGATTAGGCATATGAATTGTTTTATATGATGTGCTATCCTATAAACATTATATATTACTAGAACACATGCGTTTTATTTTTATCAGGTCCTATTCCGTTAAATAACTACTAGAATCTATTTCACTTTGGCGCCCAACGTAATGCGATTATATTAACACTGTATTGATAAGTGATTTCAAAATAAAGACATCCTACTTGACAAGTAAAAATACGTAGTATAATAGTACATGTTCGTGTTAATATTGAAGTATGCTGCTCAACCTCGGGATCTTACCGTCTAAAATCGGTCTGACAAAAAGAATACGACGCGTGGTGCATTAAGATCATATTGAAAATAGGAATGTAGGGTTGGTCAGTTTCGCATAAAAATTACACGCAGTAAAATTATACCTTTTGTGTACTGCTTGGTAAGTAGACGACAGACGAAGATATGTCTACGGTTGACATGCATGCTCTTTATTGTAATCAATTTTATCGTATTCTTGTTGTATATACATTATCTGAAGTGCATACTGACTCCATATTAAATTTTCGCACAGTTTAACAAAAATTTGAGAACGCCGAAAAGACTTTTGTAAAGTAAGTACTTAAAAGGCTAAGCAAGCGTTCCATATAGTTATAATTTTTGAGCAACTCTTATCTTGATGTGTTTAAAAAGTTATGCAAAGTAAATTAATATAATCATTAATTGCAGTTCAAATGACGAGATGTAGTAAATATAAACAAACAAAGAAGTCGACGCAAAGCATCGAACTAATGATATAACTTGCTTCCGGGATGATTGTCCTACAAGAGGCAGTTATGAATCCAATCATAAAAGCTAATAAAATATTTAACAATCGAAACATAGAAGTAGAGGAAAAGTTGCCACTGCCGTAGGCGCTTTCTGATCAATCATACGTTTCATATTTTACAGAACAGGTAAAAATTGATAGTACGTATCTGAATCCAAGGATCATCCTTTACTATTTCTAATATAGGCTGATTATTTTTTATGAAAAACCGGCTCACCGGAAAATCACAAAATACGTTTAGTTGGGCCATATTTAAAGAATTTTCGGCGAATTGGATGGCAGTGAGAGAGTCAAGTTTTGAGAATTAAGATGATTTTAAACGGCTTTTATAAATGAATTTTGAAGAGTTAATAAGCAGAGGAAATTATTGTACGGACGTTTTGAATCTAATAAAAAACTGAATAACTTTTTAACTTTTCTAAACAAGCAAGTTACTTGTCTAAAGAAGTTCCAGATTATGTTAATAGAAATGTTAAGTAAACACTTCTCAACTGATATCCGTAGGAGCGATATTATATTGGGGTTCGTTCCCCATAGACGAGGTGGAAAAATATCTGTTGCGTACAGACAAAACTTGTAGTCATGATTAAAATGCAGGCAGAGGGACAGGAAGTAGGAATGCGGGAAATCGCGGTAACGATAAGAAAAGAAGGAACATAGATTATAATTAGAGGCGTAATATCAAGCCTGTGGAACGTGAGCCGCAATAAAACAAACTGATTAACACCACCGAGATACGGGCAGGACGTTCCGAATAATCTATATAGGTGAATGAATGTTTTATCGAATTTAGATAAAGACGAGCTGTTCAACGAACCAAAGGAAAGTACCGAAGAGGTCGAAGCATTTGTATCATCTATGAAAGGTGTTGTTAAGGGGTCCGAAGCCCGAATTTTAATCGATAGCGGAAGCGAAGTTTCTATAATTTCAAACGGATTCTATAAATCTATTATTGGAAAGGGTATCCACCTATCTTACCCTTTACAAATTACACCATTTTAGTAGCGAGAGGACACAGCGTTTTAAACAACAAGTAATATTACCACTAAAAATTGAGGAAGTGGAAGTACAAGCCTTCTGTCGGATTATTCAATTTCAATTGTAGTACTCTGTTTGGCTGTGGTTGGCTGAATAAATATAAAGTGGAGCTGAGATTTTCCAAGTAGCCTTTATACTTCTCTTGCTTGCAAGATACACACCTTGTCAATTTAAAGAGTAGGGGGCAAAAAGGAACCCACCTGCGTCTAAGTTCTGTTTAAAAAACGAACAAAATAAAGTGACAATTGTCAAGGACGCCACTAGCGCGCAGATATGAGATATACAAGATTAAAATTATTGGAAATGCAAGAGACATGATCATGTATTTTCTGAAAGTCGAGAAAATTGTTTAACTCTGGTGAGGATAATTAAAAAACAAATCACTAAAAATATGCGACTCTTGGTCACAGTCAAAAGGATAGTCGGGTCCGTACAGGTAAATTTGAACGCACGCCATTTAATTACGTAAATGAGGAAGCATTTTATTAATCCGCCGAATCCAACAGAAATAAGTATGTATTTTTAACTTGGCAAATCCTTAGTACCATTGATTTATCATCCGCACTTTGACAAATAGAAGTTAAACCTGAACATATAAAGTATTTGGGCTTTGCATTCGAGGACCTGCTTTATATATTTTGATAAATTCTGTTGGGGTTGGAGACCTCAATGATCAACCTAAACAGTAGTTCAAATGCAGTAAATTAGGGGTCGAGTGCGGACATTATACGGCAGTGTATTTGGACGATCTACTGATTCGCTCAAAAAATATCGGCGCTTACACTGAGCATCTTGATCAACGTAATTTTAAAAAGGAAGAAACAACTACGAAGCTACAAAGGTCCCACTTTATTAGAGATGAAGTAAGTATTATTCTTAGGCCATATGAAATCTTCAGAGGAGTATGTATTGACAAAAAAAGAAGCAATGGAGAGCTTTCCAATGCTTCAAAACATCAGAAAATTGAAAAGGTTATTGGGGTTTGTAAATTATGCTCAACGTTTTTGTCAACGACTTGCGGAACTTACCACACTTTTGTTGACTATATTGAGGAGAATTATCTGTGGGAAACATCAAAATTGAATGCGATCGAATGGTTTAAGGACGCGTCTTTAAGAACAACTTTAATAGTCACTCAAGACTCGCGAAAATCATTGTATATACAGCGGCAGCTCCGGTTAGGCTTACATCAATTTCCTAAGCGAATTACCACCTTTACTAGCGCCACCATTAATGGTTGTTAGAGACAGTACAAAACAACCAAAATCGCTTGTTGGCCGTATACATTGCTTGAAATAGCAGCAAACTATCGTTTTAGGACATAATTTGGGAATCTTTACGCACAATCGCTTTGCGATCTATTTATTTACATGTAGATTACACTCTGCGTAGTAATCGCGATGGATAATGTGTATTCAAGAATTTCACTTTCATATTGTGTACTGCAAGGAAACAGAGAATGTAGTTACGAACTTGTTTTTGAGGTATGCGACTAGGGCGACCCTTGATATTAATGCAGACGCAGGGGGTAGAGTTTCCGCTATGGTGTTTAAGTTACCGGCAAATTTATTTTTTCGTACCAGTGAGTTAAAAAGCAATTTTCTAGCAGTTGCATTGTTAAATAGTTGACTGTTTCGTAAAATAAATCTTAGCATTTCATAAACGGCTGATACAAAATATGTTTGATATGTATATCAAATTTGAGATTAATCCTAAAATGAACTTCAAGATGTTTCTTGTTATTCACTTCTTGTATGAGTTGATCTTTAATTGCATAGTCGTAGTTAATTTTGGTTTGTGCTAACGAATACGTCATTTTTCCACATTTTTTAATAAGGAATTTTCTGTACACCAATGCACTATGCTGTTTAAGTCCTGTTGTAATAAATTGCAGTCTTCTTGTGATGCAATACTTTTAAAAATCTTTAAGTCATCTGCAAATAGAAGATATGAATTGTAACTTATTGTCTTAGGGAGATCATTGATAAAGATTAAAAACAACAACGACCCTAAATTACTTCCCTGAGGTGCACCTGAAGATATTTTAAAGAGAATTTGAAAACAATGCAAGGAGATTAGTTAAAGAAAGCCTAGATCGATGAAAAATTTATTTTTGGAAGAGATAGGCAATAAAGTTTGTGTTTTTAGTGCATCAGGGTGCATCAGGGATTATTTTTTGAAAAAGGGGGCGATATCAATTCGGGTTTTATAATTTGCATACCGTAAAATGAAATAAAGGATATCATTGTAGCCGAGCATGAAAGGGGTGGCAACGCTAGCATTTCGAAGGTATTCGTTCGCATAATATTACGGTTTTATTAGCCAAAGATGGGTACGAATATAAGGCAGATTGTAGCGGTTTGAGACATATATCAAAGGGCTAAACACGCTCCTGTGAGTAAGGGATTGATACATTAGTGACGGACGATAGCCCGTTTTTTCTATTTTGCGTTAATTTAACAAGTCTATTACTCACATCGTGAGGTGGCGTGACACAACTATTGGTGCTAATAGATGTATTCTTCTTGTACGTTAAATCATATGCGTTATGCAGGACCAGCGCGCGTGCAATCCAGAGTAAGCTTCAAAAGGATTACGCTATTAAAGTATAAAAGCCTTTGGCCGTTCTCGGCGGTATCGGTACTCCGTTTCCGAGAAAATTGTTGGCTACAGCGCTACAGCGCGAAACAGTTAAATTTCAATATACGTCTGTCTACTTTCATTAAGGAGACATGACGGAAAAGTACAACAAAGGGGTAGAGCGAGTGCTACGTAGTTATTGCTTTGTAAAGCATTAGTGCTTGGGCTCTCTAGCACGAATTCATCGAGTCATGTCTTAACAATGTATTAAACGAGTATACGAATTTCAAAACGACCTATTTGTAATTTGAAAAACACACTCATTTCTGAAGTAGTGACCTTTCTCCACCGAACGCGGTCTACGTTCCGATGAAATTAGTGTGGATGATTGCTTACAATAATTTGCTAAAACGGGCTAATAGTCGAATTTAGAAGTTAAATTTAAAGATACCACCAGTAAAACGTTACTCCAAGATAAGTACGAAATCGAAAAAGCATTTCAAGTCGAACTAATAACGTAAAATAAACAAAAAGCATGCTCAGAATCGGGCTTATATCTATAACCCTTGTGTTATCGACACGGCGAGCTATCCGCCTGCGATATTACAACGGCATTTATGCCAAAATTATTTAAGATTAAGATTGTTTATCAATCATTTCGTAAGTTGACATGCAACTTTATACCATTTATTGGATATGTGCCTCCAGATATTAAAGTTTTTGGCTATTTCTGCGCTTACCAAATACTATTAAATATTTTTGTATAATTATTACAAAGGCGAGAATACCGTTATATCTAATATTTTTACGTAAATATTGCAGAGTGTTTTCAGAAAACTAAAAATATTAATTTCAGAAGTTGAATAACTATTAAAATCCAACACAGTGTTACCGTAATACGTGCGGACAAGAAAAAAGTAAAATACAGCAATTCGTCAATCATACCGTATTTGACATTTAAGATGTAGCTATTTGGTTTATTTCTTCCTAAGTCAAACAATAGGTAACTTTGAGTAAAGATTTGAACGTATTAGTTCGAGCAATTTATAGTTCATTTTATGACATGCAGTAAGCTACGTAGAACTTTGCATGAAAATAAAGCATAATTATTTTGTATAACACTACAAGAACTGCAATTCTGAGTGAAACTGCACCTTGAAAAAGTTTTAACTAGAACTGGTAGAACGGCTTGCGAGTTCCAATGACTTAAAGAACTGAATTACCGGATTAACCAAATTAGTGGGGACTGTAGTGAAGAACCAGGCTAAGACAAGTCCCAGAAAGGTGGTAGCAGCACTTTCGGTATTTAAAGAGGCAGACACCATAAGGGTCGGTAAAACACACTACTGCGATGTGGAAGACCACAGGAAACCATCACATTACATCCCAAGTACACAGCCTACTTAAATTGTTACTTAAAGTGATGGCATTCTCTGGAGTAAAAAGTTCCGGAGTTCAAGTAGTCCCACATTAGGATCTCCGGGAGGGAACTACTTAGAAAAATGTGATCGCAAAGTTTAGAAAAAGAGCCTCGAAAACTTTGCGAGTCGGAGCGTGGTATGTCAGAAGTATGGAGCAAGCAAATAAACTACAGAACTTGAAAATTGAAATGGATAGGTTAGCACTAAACATAGTAGGGATCAGCGAAGTTCGGTAGTCAGAGGCGGGGATTTTTGAGTTGGTGACTTTAGAGTAATTCATACAGGTACAGAGGAAGGAAACTTGGGTGTGGGGATAGTTATGCGAAAATAGATATAACACTGTGTAGAGAACTACCTACAATAGAATGAAGCTGTATTCACGGTTAGATAAAAATCTTAACTGGTAAATACTGTAATAATACAAGTATACGTGCCCACTTCTAGCTACAGTGCGGTATAGGTAGAAGCGATCTACAGAAATATCGAAAACATACTAAGATATGTTAAAAGACATACAAATTTAATAATTACGGGGGATTTTAATGCAGTGGTAGGTGGGGGTAAGGAAGAAGTAGTAGTATGTTTATTCGGTTTAGGCACGAGAAACAAAAGGGAGATAGTGTAGTAGAATTTTGCGACAAAACAATTTAACCATCACAAACACACTATTTCAACATCATGCTACAAGACGATATACGTGGAAGATACCAGGAGATATCAAGATATCAAATAGATATCAAATAGATATCAAATAGATATCAAATAGATATCAAATAGATATCAAATAGATATCAAATAGATTACATGCTTGTTAGACAACGGTTTAGGAATCAAGTAAAATACTGTAAAAGCTACCCAGAAGCAAATATAGACACTGACCACTTCCTAACTATGAAGGCTGCTCTTAAGTTAAAAATTTCGAGAAAAGGAACGGAAGAAGCACTTTGATTTTGATACACTAATAGGTAAAGATATCCATAAAAAATTTAAAAAAAGGCAAATGAATTGTTGAAAGATATCGGGGAAGTTTATGATATTAAACAAGTAAACAGAATGAAATAAGATTAAATCTAGCTTGGACATGTTGGCCAGGGATACACTGGGGTATACACAAAAACAAAAAAGAAAAACCATGGATAACAAAAGGTATCCTGAATTCAATATTAGAAAGACGAAAATACAAAAACAGACCAGACGTAGCAGGAAAACAGATACAAAGCCATAAAATGGAAAATTATTCGTAAATGTAGGAAAACTATAAACAATTGATTGATGAAAGATGAAAGAGGTACAAACTATGATGAATATAAAAAAGACAGACGAAGCACACAATCTAATTAAAATGAATTTTAAGGATGTAAACCGTATAGCAAAAATATAAAGGGCGCGGAAGGAGACATTAAACAAAATATAGAGAAAGTGGTTAGATCGCAAGAATGCATAGGGAACTTATATGCAGGAAAGTAACTAACAGCACTAAAACGGGAATCAAACTGAAAAAAATGACTTGGGATATCCTATACTTAGAGATGAGTTTGAATTAGCATTAAAGAGTGTGAAAAATACTTGGTATAGATAAGAAACTCTAAAATCCACTGGACAAGCAGTAACAGAACGTCTCTTTCAATTTGTAAGCTATATGTATAAGACAGATGAGATACTCAAAGACTTCAAACGTAACATCATAATCACTATAATAAAAAAGAGAGGCGTGGATAGATGTGAAAATTTTCGAATAATAAGTTTGACAACACATCTGTCAAAAATATTAACTAGAATTGTACAGGGCTGGATGGAAAAACGGGCTGAAGAAATACTAAAAAAAGATCAATTTAGGTTTATTCGAAACAGAGGGACACGGGAGTCTATTTTTGCTCTGAGGGCGATAATGAAGAAGACCATAAAAAAAGGAGAAAGCAACATGTAGGGTTTGTAGATCTGGAAAAAGCATTCTATAATGTAAAATGGAGAAAAATGTTTGACATACCCAAAAAAATTGATGCGTGTTTTACAAATAGACGGATAGTATATAGGTATTACAAACAGCAAACAGCTGCAATAGAATTAGAGCAGGAACGTAGAGATGTAAATATTACAAAAAAGGTGAAACAGGGATGTGCTCTATCCTCGTTAATTTTTAACTTGTACATCGAAGAGTCAATATATACTGTCATGCACAGGAAAACATTTGGAATTCTTATGCAGGGACAATAGATTGATATGCTTAGATTTGCAGATGATATAGCGGTATTAGCATCTAGCAAGAAAGAGTTAGAAGCGGCCCTTAATAAAATGGAAACAGTTCTAACAGAGAGATATAACATGAAAATTTACAAAAATATAACTGAAATACTAATATTTCTAAAGAGAAATAAATCAAAAACTAGAATACACATAGGAAACGAGAACTTACGAACGGTTAGGAATTTCTGCTACCTACGAAGCCAAATAACGCAATATGGTAAAAGTGCAAAATATTTAAAACAAAGATTAGCGCAAGGTCGTGCTACATTTAACACGAAAAAACAGATACTATGTTCAAAGACAGTGAACATAGAAACGCAAAAAGGATTGCTGAAAGTACATGTACACTGTACGGCTATGAACCTTGGACAGTAGGAGAAGCGAACAGGTACAAGATAGAAGTCTTTAAAACGTGGTGCTACAGACGTATTATGAAGAGAGTATGGGTATACAAAGTTAATAACAAAGAGGTTCTAGAAATGGTAGTAGAAAAAAGAAGTATGCAGAAAGCGGTAAAGAATAGGAGAAATAGGATGATGGGTCATATATTGAGGCATGTGAGAATAGTGCGGAATATATTAGAAGCAGAGCTAGAAAAAAGGGAAGTATAGCTAGCCCTAGGTTAGACTATTGCACACAGATAATCAAAGATGTAGGCTGCGAGAATTTCAGGAAAATGTCTAGGTTAGTTTAGTTCAGAAATCAATGGCGTTACGCGTCCAACCTGTTCCAAGAGGTAAACCTAATGTAAAAAAAAATAATTGTATTTAAACCTGATGATTATAATAAGCAACTACTGGTTTTGCAATATTTCCAACTAATGTTAATTGTGCAAAAGAGTTTATAAGAAAACTATTAATTAGGCAAATATTCAGGTGTTGGGGGATTTTGGTAGCTGCAGGTGGCTTAACTCCCATCACATACCACTAAATATCCGTGAAATATAGAAGGAGTAGCGGTTATGTTTGAGGACAACAAACCTAGAAGCAAGAAAACAATTGTTGCAAGCATATGTGTTGAGCACAGTACTGTACAATTATGACATTGAGACAGTAGGAGAAGCAGACAGGAAAAAAGTAGAAGTCTTTTGAAATGTTGCATTTTAGATCTATGATGATGATAGATAGCATGGACAGACAAAGCTAATAACAAGGAGGTTTTAGATATAGTAGGAAAAGAAAGATATCCATGGAAAACAAAAACAAATAGAGAAACAGAAGGGCGGGACAAGTTCTAAGGCATTTTTTAAAATTAAATTTGGAATGTTCATTAAAGTTATTGAAGTGTTTGAGAGTGGTTTCAACTTGATTGTGTGGTACCGAGCAAACTATTTCGTCTACATACTTAGCTAAAAATGTAATTTGAATGGAAGGTTAGAAATGATTTATTCCAAAAGTAGATCCATGACGTTCTGGGCTAAGATTGGTGAGAGAGGTGAGCTTATAGGTGTGCCAAAAAGCTGTAAATAGATAGTTTTTCATACGTAAACGACATAGTTTGCTCGGTTCCACACATCAAGTTGAAACCAACCTTGAACACTTCAATAACTTTCATGAATATCTAAAATTTAATTTAAAAAAAGAAGAATACAGAAAAATTCCATTTCTTGACACATTAGTAATTCGATCAGAAAACAACAGCTTAATTTTTAATTACTATAAAAAAAACGTAAGGATTCTGGTAGATACATTAACTACAACTCCAGTCACAGCAATAAACACAAGATCAACACCATCCTAGCACTAACAAATCGCATTACAGAAGTAAGCAGTCCAATTTTTCTAAATAACAGCATCAAAGAACTAAAACAACATTTTATCAATAATGGTTATCCCATTCAAATTGTCAACAAATTGTTGAATTCAACATTTTATTACAACAAAAAACAACACCACAATTGGTCTACAATAAACTTCCATATATTGAAAAACTAACTTCTCAACTTACTTGAATTTTAAAAAACAAATATAGGCATTACATACTACTATGTGAAATCAATTAAAAATATTTTTTTACCTCTTAAGGATAGAAGAAACACCAAAATGTGCAGTAATATTGTATATAGCAGCGTTTCTCAATCTTTTTTGGCCCGCGGACCAGTAGATTTGTTAAAAAAAAATTGCGGACCAGTGATATTTTCTTAACAACAAATTTTTATTATAAAGAACTATCGCGCAAGTTAGTTGTAACATTTTGCTTACAGTAATATTTAAATGTATAGGTATATAATTATACATATGTACATATAATAATAATAAGTAGGTAAGTATATAAAACTTTAATAAAAATGACAGAGTTATAAAAAAAAAATCACAAACCCATGAATGTAGGAACAAAACAAAAATATCATTCTTACAATTACCAACAAATTAAATCAATGAACAAACCTTAAGCAAGATTAGAACAAAAACCAGAAATTATAAAAATAATCAAAGCGCATTGTATATGAATATATTGTTAATGAGAAGATTGCTGCTGCTCTTCTTCAATCAACTTGTCAATTGTTGGTTCCAAATTAGACAAGCTAAGTCGGAGCGGTGAAATAACAGAGAGCCGATTTCTAAATTTATTTTTATAACTGTCATAGAAGAAAATCCTGATTCACATAAGTATGTAGTTGCGAAGGGAGTAACATTTTCATGGCTTTGTCGTATAGAGATGGATATTCATTTTCAAATTGATCCAAAATTTATCAATAGACATTGTTGAAAAACTAGCTTTTAGCATAATATCTGCACTAATTTCAAGGAGCGACTCATATTCTCTGTCATTTAAATTTAACTGACTACTGTCATATGTTAAAAAGGGTTTGTTATCCACACATTTCTTTCACACGTGGTTTTTCAGATGGGAAATATTTTGAAACTAATATTTAATGATTGTAAGTGTTGCCCAATGATTGTATTTAATTTTGATAAGTTTATACTTTGTTGCAAATTAACAAAATCAAAATAATTATTAAAAATATCAATATTATTTTTATTTACTTTATCCACCCAAAAATTAATTTTTTTCTTAAATCCATCTATTTTATTAAATAAATGAAACGCATTTATGGAAGCGCCTTGTAAACTTAAATTTAAATCGTTGATATATGAAAATATATCACTTAAATATGCTAGTTTTGTAACTCATTCTACATCAGACAAATGCATGCTTAAAGGATTATTTTTGTCTCTTAAAAATATTTCTACTTCCATCCTTAATTCAAAAAGTCTGGTTAAAATTTTACCCCGCGAGAGCCATCGAACTTCTGTATGAAGTAATAATTGCTCATGTTCGGCACCAACCTCCTGACAAAATATTGCGAATAATCTGCAATTTAAATCGCTTTTTTTAATAAAATTAATAATTTTTATAGATGCCGCTAAAACCTCATTTAATTCTGTGGATAAATTTTTCGCAGCTAAATGTTGTCTGTGTATTATACAGTGGGTCATCAATAAATCAGAATTTGCTGCTTGCTGAATTCTTTTAGTAACACCAGAATGTCTGCCAACCATACTAGCCGCCCCATCGGTACATACACCTACGCAATTTTTCCATTGTAAAGAATGTTTAATAATATAAGAATTAAGTGCGTTAAAAATCTCATCACTTGTTGTATATGAAACCTATTCTATACAACACAAGAATTCTTCTTTATTTCCTCCAAAATAAAATCGATATATCTAACGTAGCAAATTAATATAGCTTTTGGGAAATATCGCATGATTCATCAATTTGTATAGCAAAAAGTGTTGATTCCTTTATCTTTTGAATTAACTGATATTCCAAATTCTCTGATAATTTTTCAATTCTTCTTCTCATAGTATCATTAGATAAGGGAATCGATTTGATTTTATCAACAGCAGCTTGTCCAAACATCTCCAAACAAACGTCTATTAAAACTGGTTTTATTAAATTTTCCCCGGTGGTGAATGATTTTTTGGTTTTAGCAATTCGGAGGGCAACTAAGTACGAGCATTTTAGTAGTGACTTATTCGAAATAAAATTTTGTTTAAATGCTTTTGTTTGCAATTCGAACTCTTGTTTTTTACGCTCAAAATATTCACGCGATTTATTTTCCAGCTCAGAATGTATAGCCTTCAGATGTCGTAACATTTTAGATGGTTTCATAGCATCATTTACTAGAACTTCATGGCAAATGATACACATCGGACGTACATCTTCTTCCGTAGATTTGGGCCAAAGAATAAAACCATATTTTAAATATTCAGGGTTGTAGCGTCTGATAATTAGTTTCGTCTTTTTGCTGGCGGAAGTTCTGCTTTGCGGTCATTTTTTGAGACGTTGAACCGGTATTCAAAAAATTAAACAGCGTGCCTTGTTTACGGTTCATGTTACTAAGGGTTAAAAATATTTTTTATTAGTGTCTATATAAGAACATCCGTACCTCGCTTTGCGTCGTTTCGTTTTGCGTTTTTCGAAGTTGCGTCGCTGCTTAATTAGTACTAATTTTCATAGCGCGTCGTTAGATTTCCGATATTACGTTGTTGTTACGTTGTTGTAGGTTCCAGTTTTTATTATTTATTTTTTTTTTTTTGAAATGGTTTGAATTTTTCTGTTTTCTAAAAGATTGCACTACCTTGGTTTCTAGGAAATTGGGCCATGCCATCAAAACTCCCCTTTTTAACTAAAAGTCAACGCAAAGCGAGGTGTGGGTGTCTATAATCTATTAATAATGAGTAAACTTACCTTTATATTAGTTCAATCCAGTTAAATATATGTATAATTATTATAATGTTTCGTTTAATTAACAATAAATTAAAGATGCTCCCAGACCACAACACAATTTAATTTAAAGCTGCTTCTGTTTCTGTCGCCAATAGAGCCAGTGTCTGCGCGCCGCGCTTTCGCGATTGCCTCGCACGTGACGGTAGCCCGCCCGCAGTGGTCCCTTTCACACACATTCACATCATGCAACAAAAGTACAGCTTCTATGAAAAATGTTCTGTACATTCGTTACTTCCAATTTTAGGAATTACATGGGATTTCGGGAATTTGTCTTCCGTGTCGTACTGAGTACTGATCATAAATTACATAGATCTAAATTAAGTAAATTTTTTTCGTGGATAGGGAAAATGTCAGCGGACCAGCAAAATTTCTCCGCGGACCACCAATGGTCTGTCGGACCAGCGGTTGAGAATAGCAGGTATATAGGATTGAATGTATTTCCAACCACTCTTACATTGATCAAACTGATCACTGGTTAAAGTACAGATTAACTCAACACCGCAGTGATGAAAAATTGGGAAAAAGCAACTGTGCTTTCTCAACACATATACATTCTATCAAACACACACCTTCATTCAAAGATACCAATATTTTAGAAAAAGGCCAAAATTACAAAAAACGCTTATTACTTGAATCATTTCATATACAAAAGGAAAAAAGTGCATCAACAACAAGCAAGACCTAAAAAAACTCAGTGTTGTTTACTCCGATCCATATTAACATTAGTTCTAGTGCTGTTATTCTTTTTTATCATACTTATATCCAAAAAATTACTGTACTTAAATAAACTTCGCTTTTGTAACATCAAAATTGCATACACACAACAAGTTTTGCTCTTGTCATTTGAAATTAGTTTACACTAGCCTTAAATTTAAGAGTGATTAAATTTTATATAAGTTTAGGAAGAAGGATGGTCTGGTGAATAAGATACCATCGTTGTCTACGACGACGGTAGTCGTGAGTACATTTCGATTGACTTTATAATATTAGGGTGAGTTACTTAGCTGGAAATAGTATAAGATTATTAATAAGCTGTTCAAGAAGTTCCTAGGTGACTTGTAACTCCCAGTTTATTTAAGAGGTAATATTGTTAATTTAATATATTTTTCTACTAATTAATAGTTGGATTAATTATTATGTTAATTATTGTCTTATTGTAAAATGGGCTTACAAATCTATTCAAAAACCTTAGAGAGCTAAGAGGTTGGTATAAGGTTACAGGTTCAACCGAAGCTTACCCTCAAACAATTTACTTATGTTACTATGAACATCTGAGGATATTAGCTAAATTAGCATTTCGACACCGTTTATATCATTTTATGATAGCTTTTGTCCCTGCACCTACTATTACAAAGCTATAGCTGAGATTAAAATACTTTTCCAAATTAAGCGTAATCGATTTGAACATCTAATCTCCTGCAGTGTCGTAAAAATTTTATTTTGCTAAAATACCTTTCCTTATACATGCGTTTCTTGGTGCTTCCTATATGCTACTCTGAAAATGTCATAAATCAAACAAGAGTAATAAAATTAACCATAAATAGTCTAGCGTAGTAATTTAAACCAAATACAAATTACTCTGATATCTTTCCACTCTGTTCCTTATGTTCTGAAAGCTTGGACAAAATGAGGATACCAAGTTAGTATCTTTATGGAATACCAGAACTCGAAAAAGTCAGAGCTATGGATTGGACGGAGACCAATAAATAACATTTTCAATGAATTCTAATAAAACGGGATCTATTTCTTTCAATGTACTTTTAGTCGCGTGGACATAATAATATATATTGGAAAACTTCTCTATTAAACGCTAAATTTAAGGCTTTGCCTGTCTAGAAAGTAAATCCTATAGCTATGCACGTATTCCATAAGTGGTAACCATTTGCCAAAACGTGAACAGAGATATTTCTAAAAGATCGTGCTAGTGTCACAAACGGTAGCTGAAAGAAAACTTAAATCCAATTGAAAAGGTATTAAAACTACTCTCATTTGCATTCAAAATAGAGATTTATGGTTTCGTTGTAAGTATTGTTAAACGAAACTTCTGCTGTCGCTTAACTACCCTTTAAAGAAAGTGGTGAGTTTTAAAAGCAGATGATCTGGTGTGATTTGCTATAAATGTGACGGTTTATGGCTAAAGACCGTTTTATGAGGCAACAAACTTCCGCTTTGTATTACAGCATGACATACCGAATATATAACTTTTATAGTTGGATTTCCTCTTAAACTATTTGATCGGAAATAATTATTCGGGGTTTTGTGCACCGATGCAGGTATATTCAAATGTTCATCTCACACAAAACATATCACACACTTGTTAACGGTCTTTAATTATATAAAAGCTATTAAAATCTTTTTGTATCTAAGATCCTAGATACATGATGTTAGTTCATAAAAATACAATAACACTTCGTTGCTTTTGTTGTATTTGCTCTTTAAAAAATGACTCCTTCGAAACTATACATATAAAAGTTGTTTTTTTTAATTGACACTATAAGGTGTGCCGCAAGGTGCCCTACGGGTTTAGAGTAAAGTGAGCAACTTAGCACTTGAACAAGCACCTTGGCTTAATTGAAAACCAATCTTTAGCAAACTAATTAATCCAGTGTATTCAGTTCCAATATTTAAAGAAACAAACTACCGGAAAATTGACTATTAGATACTTCTACATATAATCAAAGCTTAATTTTATATATTTTTCATGAAAGCATTATTAAAACAACTTTAAGCTGATTTAAGCTTTGGTTAAAATGTCCAAGTGTAAATTTAAACTGTAAGAAGTATACAAAATAAAACGTAGAGCTGCGATATCTGTACGCTTGTCACTACCGAGTAGCAATTGAGCAATGTAATATTTACAGCATCAATTTGCTAATTATGACAAAATTAATACTTAGTATTGTTTGTCAACGTATCATGATAGCGTCTTTATAAATCAGATCGATGAACAGGTGTCTAGACAGAGAGGAACTTCATTCTTTATTCAAAATAATGTCTGTTCTTAACTTCAGAAATGGCAACAGCAGATTTAGACAGACACCAATTCACATAGTGTGATCGAAAAGCTTTAAAAATGGGATGGTAGTTTTTAAATGGCAGTGCTTACAGGTTATTATGGCGGATGGCCTTTAACAGAAATTGACTCAAAAAATTTTTCCGCCTGTAACGCATTGACGTTATGTTAAATAGAAACCAGATGGAGAAGGAGAAAATTGATTTCAATGGACAAAATAAATATTGATGTAACCTGCATATGCTGATGTCGTTAGTAGTATCGTTCATCAAGCATGGCGTTTTAATAAATTTTTAGTCCTATTAAAGGGAATTTTTGTTATAAACTGAAAACCAAAAAAGCATATTATTATATCTGCGTAATACATATATAAACGTAACTCAGGTCCATAAATTATTTTTAAATGGCAAAAAAGCGAAAACAGATTTCAGTGTTACGCATTTTTAACATAATATTAAGAAACCCCTTGTACGTCATTCATTAGAAATAATTCCATTTAATAATACACTGAAACAATTGCAGTTATAGTTCACAATGTAACAAAACAGGAAAAAATAAGGTTATTAAAATTTAATTAAACAAAAAGAAAGGGCCGATGATTTAGCAAAGTTTACAAATATTAGGTTACAAATCAAACATCATCATAAGATGCAATGCTATAATGTATCAATTAATCCCATTACATGAATACGTATCATACCATAGGAAGTCACCCTGGTTTCACGTGTTTCATTGCAAACTCAATAAAAAAACTGAAGCATGACATAACAACAAAAGACATGCAGATTGGTAAAAACACTTGCAGTTAAACACCAGATGGAAAAGAATTATTTATTTATTTGCTATCAGGTATTGTGAAAAGTCGAAATCTAGCCATACGAACAGGTAATACAAATGAATTGCCGCGCTGTTGGAGTTAGTATGAGGACAGAATAAAAGTAGTAAATGAAATACAGTTTCTAGGGAAACAAGCGGAGTGCGACTTATTTCGTTAAATGACTAGCACTAGTAAAGCAGATTTCAATTCGCATGTATGTGGAATTAACGTCGTATCGACCGATTAAAAATAGGGCCAGGATTTGGAGAGTTCGCCCTTCCAATAATTTGAATCTTGTTTTGTGTGTTAAGGGAGCTGTGTTAGCTGGAAGGGCAACTGTGTTAGCTGGAAAAAGCCTGTTGTTCAAAAATGAAAATTTAAAAACTGATGTTTTCAGCACATTTTTAACTCATTAATAGATGAACTAAACCGTAAGTAGCAATAAACTTTCATGCTTACACTTATTAATTATGTATTTATGGATTGTAAGAAATGATTGGTATTTATGGAATAGGAAATCAATCGAAGCTGAAAGTACTTACTTTAATGAAAGATAGCTTAGCGATGGAACTAGTGTTGGTTAAATTTAGGAATAATGTTATCGAGCAAGGAAGCTTGGAACATTTTAAAATATTAAAAATTTGTCGATTATAAATTATTTAAAATTGGCAATGTAATGATAAAAGAAAAGTAGGTACTTACCTGTTTTCTCTGTTTGTTATTAGGGCACTTCCATAAATGAGTTTAAGATCATCATGTAATTCAATATGAGGAATGGGAAAATTTGAGTGGTAGTATTATTCATGGATTTAATTAAAGATTCTTTTTTAATTGTTTTTAGTAATGCCTGGGTAATTTGAAGTTAAGAGATTAAGGTTTTTGAAAAATGTATATATGGTATATGGCAATTATTTAATTTCAATAGAGATTAAGTGTAGGTTGAATTTTGTTTGCAATTATCTAGAAACTAGATAAAAATTTGGTAATTGTAGAATGGTGTCTAGTCACCCTAATTATGGAGTTGTATTTGGGCGAGGTATTTTAGTTTATAAAGCCTTTTTATATAACAAAATTTAATTAGTGTTTTTATGGTATTTTAGAGAAAGGCTACGCGTATAATGAGATAAACTTAGAAAACCAAATACAAAAGAAATTTATTCAGAATAACCGTTTTCCACGTAGGGATAATATCGAAAGTATTGTTGGAAAACGATTTGATGTCTTTTAATTATGATAACTAAAAAACCTTCCAGGGTAAGTGAATTATTAAGGTAGTTTTGCATTTCATACATTTTATTTTTATTCTTTTTCTAATTTTCTTCCATAAAACCCACCACCACACTACTGTAATTAACCGGTGCACCCTTAAATTGTTACAGGTCCTCGGTCTTTTCAGAACAAACCTAAATCTTTAACGTACTTATCATTTTACCCCTAACGCACTTTTTGGCGCTTTTTTAAAGAAAATTGTTTTTGAGGGTGTTACAAACTTTTCCTGGCTGTTTTTAATTGTAAAATCGACGCCTCCTTTAGTAAAGACTTCAATTTGTAATACACGCAACGGAGGGTAGTTCAGAGCAATAGTGAAGGTGCACATGCGAGGGACTAAGTAATTGAATAGAAATATGACGCTAGAGAACGTACGATTAGTTAGCGTATTGTTACAGTAGAATAACAAATTCTGATTTTGTAGATGTTTCTTCTTCTTCACCACATCCTCGTATAAACGCCGAAAGGCACTTTTATTATTTTCCGAGTCTACTCTCTGCCTACAGGGTGCAAATTTATAACGTACAATACCTGTAAAATCGAAAAAAAGGCTACTATTATTATCTTCAAATCTACCACTTTTGTCAGGCATTTTTCAGTCATGGTAAATTTATTTACTTTCCCTGTAGTCATGTGCCATAAGGTTCTACAAATAAACGCATGATTGCCTGCAATTGCTCAACTTAAGAAATCCGCATCACTTTTGTGTGGATTAATCAGTTCTGAGGACACTTGAGATAAAATCTTCAGTTGAAATCGATTGAACCGCCTAAAAATTTAAATTCAGTCTATTAACCATCAACTTAATTGGAAGTTTGTGATCAGAACGCCAAAAATCATTGTGTTTTACAACGTTTTTTGGTCTTTGAACTGATAAGCCGACTGATCGGGGGCAATTTTTGAATAATGTGCGACCATCTTTGAATTGAACTAGACAAAAGGATTTGACCTAATCAAACATTTAAAACAGAAAGTTGTTTTAATAGTTTATGGATTGGCCAAACTTTTTTACAGATTCTAAAATAAAATTTGACACGTACTAGTTGTTCCACTTCTTCGTCAATTGTGTAAAATCAAAAGTATGTTAAAAAGTCTTCACTGACCAGCACCTTACTCTTTACTGAACACAGATATGGTGGCAATTTGTGCAGAACCCTAACAATATAACAATATTTTTATAGTGGTTAGATAGTTTCAGAAAAATTTGGCATTAGTAAAGAAAATGAATAAAATGTTATTACAAGCAAGCTAAATATCGCGTAGGAAAGATAGAAATACCCTCTCAAAATTAACTTCTTGTCATGTTAGCTCTCAGCAGCTTACAATATTGCTTAATTTGCCGCTTACAGTAGTAGTAATAGTGGGCTTTAAATACACGTGGTTGCATATATACTTTAAGCTACTGAGCACGCTTACTTCATTCCTAATATCTTTTAAATGTATAAACGTATATCTTTCTAATTTTCTCAGCTTAGACTTTTAGCGTATATTTGGTTCGTTGCAAATTATTATTAATATTAAAGCGAACTACAAGATCACTTAAACACATTTATTAAATGTTGCCAGAAATGTGGGATGAAATATTTTTATTTTTACGGCGTGGTGTCGATAAATATGACATGGAATCGAAAATTTTTATTTAATTATTTCAAGATGTGCAGCACACACTTTGCTCACTGTGTGAAATTTCCACTGTGTTACGGTATTCCCTGTGGATAAGAAGAAAAATTAAGGTAAGCAAAGAAAATCGCGCGCACCGAATACCGCAACAAAACAAAGGGAATCCAGAGAATTAATGGCGTACTAGCTGAAAACGTAGTAGAGTGGGTGGGTCAAACAGAAAGAAAAACGAGAAACCTCAGGAAGTACATTTATTGCAAACCTTGAGTTAACAAACATGGTATTACAAATAATATTTACAAAAACTAAATTGAACATTTACGTAACGCTCTGTAAAACATGATATAAGCGAAAACATCAACTCGTATATAACACAACGTAACTTCAAAATATACATAAAATTTAAACAAATATCAATTCGGGATTATTTCCTAGTCACATCAATGCTTAAAATATAAATAACAAGTACAATTATACTTGCACAACGTTTTAAGCCCTAAATAAATACAAAAGAAAATTACACATAATACATACAGTAATACAAAGCTGCTTACCTGTCACTTACTAAAAGGCATTTCCTAATCTGAAGGTAAGTTTTATAGATAACCACGTGCTAAACTTATGCTAGCGTATAATTAGTAAACAATTTGTTGATGATAGGATTTCCTAAATCTAAAGTTAAAATAAGTGAAATTGCTTCAAGGCGAGCATGTGTTTCTCTTAATTGTGACTTTAAAATAATCGCGTAATCACTTTATGCACTAACATTTGACAGTAAGTTTTAGAACCGGAGTCTAATTTATCGTGCCATAACCACCAAGAAAAAACCTAGAGAACTGGTGTGATTATAATATATAAAATAGTATTAACTAGGTTTCATATAATGCATTAACAAAAGAACAGAGTATTCCTACCTTAAGTCCGTTTGTGTGCCAAAGAGGAGTAGCTGCCTTTCGAGGGAACTATTCGCTCAGTATGCACCCTATCGTACATCACCAGCCTGTCTTTGGTACTATCGTAGCAGATCTGAAAGAGCGTACTTACAATTGTTAACCAACGAGATACTTCCATAAAACAATTTCACTGGTTACAGAACATTAACTAATTTTTTTTTATGTCCGAAGCAAAGCAATGCCTTTTAAAAGAGAGCATCTTAAGAAACTTTGCGACTTTTCAGAGTTTCTTCACGTGAAAGGAGGCTGCATGAGATCATCGCCTCTACCGACGCTAAGAGACCAGGTGGTAATTGTTTTTCTTTCAAAACCATTTCGTATTAACGAAACAACCACCTGCAAAATATTCCCAAAACACTACCTGTAGGTAATACAATATAAAGACTTCCACAAAGTATGTCTGCTTGAAACCAACGTTTGTTCAATCTTTTAGGTAAATCTGCAACCCACATGACAGAATTATGCAGCTAAGTGTATAACGGGTGGCCTACTTGCTCATAGAAATCTACTATTTCGAGTAATAATACTGAGAAAAGATAAGCAGGTGTATAATCTCCATTACTGGCAGTCTGTGTTTGTCAACACTTGTTTGATTACGAAGTACCGCATTTTAACTCGATAATATTATTTCGTTGTAACTATATTGATAACCAACATTTTCCCACATACATCTGGCAAGTAGATTTAACCTTTGTTGAATCAAACACACTCCTTTCATGCTAGCTCGTTAACGTATTTATTTAAGAAATGCAGGTGTTTAAACTATATTTCAGAGAATGCAAGAATTTTTAGCCTTTGATAACCAAAGCTAATTAACATAGAATAGGTTCAAAATATTTAATTTGTAACTGAACACTAATTAAGATTGTATAAGGTGCTTGAATAATCATTCATTTCAATTTCAAAGGTAGTCGATACTTGTTAATGAAAATTCGTATAATCCTGAATACAATAACAAATGCGAGATTTAATTTGGAAATGTATGGTGCGGAAACTGTACGTAACATTTGACCGCTTGCCAAAGATAAAATAGTCTCCTGAAATATGAAAAATAGCTTCCATTATGGAAGTACTTTTTTGTTAGTGTATGTTCTACTCACTACAAGGGTTTGTTAAAAG